>JAKFHU010001798.1:61722500-63095000 GCA_023783475.1 Daubentonia madagascariensis
ATGTTCATAAGATAAATCTGACCATCCAAGTCTGCTTTAGACCATGTGATAAAGATACGTCTGTAGGATTCCCTAGATCCATTTAGGGATTTTGATCTGTTATTGACTGGGCAATAGTTGTAACTTGTTACTTCTTTTTAGTTTAATGTGTAAATGTGTGGGTATATGTTTGTGTTATTTTATGAGAATGAGAAGCAAAGAATATAAAAGATTTCACAAAGCTTTAGTATTATCATATTTCTGTCCTTGATAATGAATGGTAAATGTATTTATTTTATGATGCTATTGTGCAGTTATGGAATTCTTCCATAAATAAGTTATTGATGAGTACAAGATAAATTTGTGAAGTTTTAAGCAACGTAATGTTCTAAAACCTAGGAAAAGTTAGAAATGGAGTGGGTGATAACATGGGTAAGTACAAAGTGAATGTTTTAAAATAAATAGCACTTGGATGACCTGAGATGTCAGAACTGGAGACAAGGGTGTGTGTTTGTCAATATATCCTTCATGTTTTACAGTCTCCTAAGGGAACAAGGGAAGATACAATTTCACCTTTTCTGTGCCAAAACATTTTAATTATATCTTCTTCCAACTACAGCGGTTCAGTAACCAAGGAGCTGACATTGATGCATGTGTTGATAAAGCTGCAAACATTCAAAATGAGATTAACAAAGATTTTGAGCAAAGAGTGACAGCTAATTTTGCACAGTATTCTGCATCTAATTCAGGCCAGCGTAATAATAGAATATTTTATAACTGTTTTGTTATTCAAAAGGACTCATATGATACATTTGTATTTGTGGATATCTTTGTATCATACTCAAGAAATTATTTGTCTTATGGCTTAAAACTATTTGCATCTATGTTGTAACCCTCAAACAATATTTAAAGGGGGAAAAAACCCACCTATTACAAGTTTTGTTTTTTGTTTTGGTAAATCATACTTCATCCTTGGAACTCTTTGCCTTACCTTAATTAATCTTGAGCACACTAGCTAGAGAAGGTATAGAGATGCCAAACACGTATTTTCTAATATTGCTTAGTATGCACCAATAAAATGGGCAAGAAAAGTTATATTCAATTTATTTAATTAATAAAACTGTAGTTTCTTTATGTTCTTGAGCTCCTTTGAGCACATTTCAGTGTATTTCTTTTCTCTTCTATTCCCCATTTGAAGGCAGCTGACAGTCTTCTTTCACTTTTCTTTTTGTTTGTGAAATTTTCTTTTTTTTTTTTATCCACTCACTTCTCCATCTGCTTTCACTTTTGTTTGCTTGGGCCGTCTCTCATCCCAACTTGATAATGAGGAATGCAGTGTGACCCTGACCTCTATCAGCCCATGCATAACCTTCTGACTCTACCATATAACCTTTGACCTTCTCTTTGACAGCTTGATTAATTACCCTGTGTTATGATTTATGAGTAAGTGCTATGTAAAAATAATAGACAACAGGTGGTCCTCTGAAAACTTTTTGTGGCATGTTTTCTTTTACTGACTAACTTGATGAGCTATTTGAAGTTGGAAACTTAACTGGGATAATCTATGTTGGTCCATATTATGGTATTTTTATACGATGGAACACAGCATTAGAATTCAGGGAGCCACAGGCTGAAGTATCATTGTGACGAACATTTTACAAAATATTAGTAGGGTGCTGTTACCTAAATACGCATTGAGAAGAAACACAAAACGGAGTCAAGTGACATTTCAGGCTTTTCAGTCCCAGGTCACGTTTTGAGAAAATTGCTGAAATAATGGAGGGGGCATTTTTCAAGCAGAGCTGCAGCTCCAACAGCTATGTTTACTTTAACGCTTCACTAGTGACTTCTGATTGGTTGTCATGACCTCATCTCACTGTTGCACCTAGGATGTTGCAACACTGACATATACATACCCTTCTTGTGAAAAAAAAATGAGAATAAACACAACATACATCTTTCAGAAAAGATGAATGAACAGTGGTTTGTCCATGGGTAGATGTTGTTTGTAGATAAAATACTTTGGGTTTCATTTCCCTTGAGGGTGAGCACCTATCTTCTTTCAAACCAAGCAGACAGAATGCTGAACTTGAGAAATATGACTGATAAATTTGTGTAAAATGATCTCTTACAGAGACCTTGCCTGAAGACCAAAACAGATAGTTCCACAGGTCAAAGGATTCTACTCTGACCCTTGACCTCTTTGGTCACATGTGGCTTGCAGTATTGGTAGGTTAATATGCAGAGCTGAGTACTTTCAGCTGATTTTTTATTTAGCCAACCACAAGATATTTGAAAAGATGTAGAATTAACCCCTATTTTCCATTTTCCTTATAAATGGTAATTAGTAGGCAAATTAACTTGGATAAATCTTCAGTTTTAGCAAGGTTTCATTTGCGGTCAAAAATACAGTCTGGTTTTGATCAGGCATTTTTAAATGTTATCTATTGCAGAATCTTCTTAGTAAGTACATATCTGTACCAATTTAATTTCTCTATCAAGGCTTCCTCTTTGGTTCTTTGTGTTTGGCATCACCTGTCTGTTTTAGACCTCTCTGACCTAAGCCATCATTTGTTGATTGAATGATGAATGAAGTATTATTTGTTAGTAAGTACAGCTATAGGCTTCAAAGTAAAGAACGCCTGGAGGCCTGTGTATTACATTTAAATCACAAGTATTTGTGCTGAATAAAATGCTATGTCTAGCAATAAACTTTTGAAGGCTTCTGGTTAAGATCCCGTAGTTTACCTTATAAACACAGGTCTGAAAATGAAACTACAGTTACAGCTACAAAAGTATAGAAAATGGAAGGAGATGAATTAAAAAGATAAAGCTTACTTTTACCAATATCTGTCACCTTGATCACCTTCTTGATCTTCTACTAGGCTGTGAGATACATAGCGTTAATTAGCAACTTTACGTATGCTTTGCCTCTTGAAATGTTGGGTATTGGAATCGATTTGGTAAATCATTATAAAAGATGCCAGAAGTTTTACTCATTTAGTTGTAGAATGTTGGGTAATTAGTTTGATCATTTTATCTTTTTAAAGATAACAGGAGAGGTTTCTATGTGTATTTGAAATGACCTAACTTTTCATCTTATGAGAAATTTAGCATGCTTAAGGAATAATTAAATATAAAAGGAATACTTCAACATAAAATGTTTAAGATTCTAACCATAAGTTGTGGAGGCTTCCTTATTAGGGTAGCAGTACATAGTTCTTTTACTATATTCTACTTGATGCCTTGTTTTATAGTATAGTTTAGTAAAACTTTATGGGTAGATTTGTTAAAGATCATACTAATATCTCTTTACTTACTTTGTTGTGTACTGATTGAATTACTGGGACTAGAAAAAATCACTTTTTAAGATGGTATTTATTCTTATTTTTGAAGTAAGTTGATACTATTCTATTTAAAACAGTTAAATTTAACTATTGATATTTTGTCTCTACTTTGTTTTACATTATTTGGTTTGACTCCATAGTTTCCATGCCTTAATGATGACATGGCAAAAATCTTTGTAGCCAAAAGGGATTTTTTTGACGATGTTATATATGACAGACAATAGAAGGAAAAGATGAGGCTTTACTATGTATCTGTGATTAGAGCATGTAGGTAGGATGTTAACTATATATTGTTGCTCCTGCTTTCTCCTACTTATTATAAAATGGTATGAATGGTCTCTCTGAATATTGCATTAATTAATTTATCAGAAAAATTTTAATTGAAAAATGTTAATTTTTTACAGAATGGTAATTGAATTTGTAGCAAAGACATTTATTAAAATCAGTTCTCATTTCTGCAGAAAATGTTCCTGAATATTTCTTGATTGTTGTTACATTAATTAAATTGGCAGTCTGAAATATCTAAAGGATAAAATATTTTCTAAATAGTTCAGGTGTTTAAAGAGAAACATTCATTGTTGAGATCTAAATGATAAAAATTCTTTAATTGATTTATATAGTGGTGATTTAAAAATAGAATTATTTTTCATCTGTTGATGCCTACGTGAAAAATTGACATTGTGTCTTTATAAAATTGAGCAAATGAGACATATAATTTTCAGTTATATAATCAATAACTTAGACAAATACTACTTCTTTGATGATTTATATATGTCTATTTTTATAGTTATTTAGATGGGACACATCAAATTTCAGAGTGTATTAAAAGTCAAGTAGGCACAATAATTTTTCAATCTATGATTTCTAAAAATTGAAGGTAAAAGTTTAGCTCAAATCAGCCTGATATGATAATATTGTTTCTATTGATTAAGTTATATGTTAGGATAATAGTTTTGTGATTCTGTGGTGACTGTAAATTTCACTTGAAGAGTTTACCTTTATTTGAAATTTATTCATTGTGAAAGATGATGCTTATATTATATCAATTTATTAAAGTCATACTTTGTTACCTTGAGTGTGAAATTTTTCATATTATTATTAAAATGTAGTATATCACTATTTTCATCTCTAAGAATTATAAGATTCTATTTTGGGTTTGCTAACTCTAACTCCTGTGTAAGTATGAGAGGGGTGTGTGTGTGGGGGTGTGTGTGTGTATGTTTAAAGTTCAATTCACTCAGAGAAGGCAGGGAAGAAACATGACAGGAGACCACTTACTCATGGTACAGAATCTAGTAAGGAGGCAATTTTCTTTTTGGCCTATGGTGACCTTTTTTGACTATGTTCCTTACACCAGAGACAGTGTACTGAATGCCTCTATTTCACCCTGTTTAGCAGAGTGCAACAGTGTTCTTTAACTTACTTTTGGTGGGAGGAGAAGTTATGGCTGAAATTTGAGAAGGGCGTGAAAAGTTGTAAGAGGCACAAGGGAGAGGGGTAGGAACTTGCTTCAGATGTGATTTTAATAACTAGTCAAGTGTGTCCAACTGTAGAAAATCACCAAGTTACAATCTGTCTACCTGACAGTGATCACAATGAATTACAAGACTTTTGAATAGCTATACAGATTAGAATAAAGCAGGACAAAATAAAATATCTTTTGTTGGTAAAACTCAGGACTTACCAGCTAAGAAACTTAAAAAAAAAATTCTTCTCTTATGCTTTGATGTAGAATGTTTAAATTTAACAATTTGTAAAGTGTTTTATAAGTCTTTCGTGAAAGAGAGATTTGTCTAAAGGTTTTATTTGAACATCTGTTGAAGAATGTATGACGTTTTGTTTATCAGTTTGCTATATATTATTATATAGTTTTCACATATGTAAGATGACTATATCTTAATTAATAGTCCTGTCGTTAAAATCAGAACTTTAATGATCTTGAGTATTTCTAAACCAAATTATGGTTTTAGACAATAATATCATTTGATTGGGAGTAAAAATTGAACCAGTCCCAATGAAGTTTGTAAGTAGTTTGTTAAATCAACTGTTAAAATGACCAAACATGTGCAGCAATGTAGCATATTTAAAAATAAGATAACTGAGTCCATGCTAATATTGGTTTATTATTACTGCTAGCAGTTTTTAAAAGTCATCTTCTTATGGTTTGTTTGGCAAAAAAGAATTAAATTTTAAACTTCAGGTTTCAAAATTCTATAGGTATACTTTTGAAAAAAATATATAGTACCTTTTTTCAAAGTAAGGATGAAATTTTGCAGCCTTTATGTTCCATAGCTCTTTTGTTTTTATTGTAATACAACACATCTTTTAAATGTGACATTAAAGTATTTTACAAGGACATAATTGGGACACCCATAATACAGAATTGAATAGAAAAGACAAGATATATAATAGCTTCAAAAATTTGTGTTGCATATGCTTGTCAGTGGTTATTGTTTATCCTCTGTTTGCTCATGGTTAAGTTATTTCATCAGTTATAAATATCAAAAGTTTCCTTAATTATAACCATAGAAATATTTCCCTTGCTAGAAATGAGTCAGACAGGAAAGCATATGTTTTACAAACTTAAAAAAAAAAAGCCTTAATAGCTCAACAAGGTATATATGTTAACTTTGGAACTTGTTTCCTGGTCCTAGTTTTTAATAAAGAGAGATTGTTAAGGTAGTTTGAAAAATGAAAGAAAATTCAAGATTAAAGAGTTGCTTCCATACATTATAGTACAACTGTGGCTTATTTTGTTTTACAATTTGTCTGCTCTCCTGAAAGAAAAGAGGTGAATAAAATCCAAGGTGCACAGGTACATATTATATGTTCCTGATAATATAGATAGGTAAATTTGCAGAATGTTAAATCTGATTTATTACTTTTTAATTGCTTATTTCTTCACGCAAATAAAAATGCTCATTAAAGGGCAATTGTAAGGGAAAAAAATCCAAGAAAATGTAGTTTGAATTGCAAACTTCAATTTCAAAGATGTTATTTTGTCAAAATGTGTATTATAAATTTCAATTTGGTTTAAAAGTATACTTGTTATTTGATCATTTATTTCAATCATTTTTGGGGTTCTGGGAGATATGAATTATACTTTTTTAAATTTAAGCTTTATAATCTTTATATTGCAATTAACTTTTTTGTTCTTATAGATATTATGTGCTTATTTACATACACAATAAAGGCAAGCAATTTTAAAAGACTTTCTTTTGGAAAAATTAAAACCATAATTATTCCTAAAGGAATATTTTAGTGAATATGCAACTATATTAAATTACTTAGTCTGAGATTTTACAAACTTATTTATAAGTTTATAAATTGAAATAGATTCAAAGATTAAATTATGCCACCTTCTTTCATTTCAAAACAGGAAGGATATGGAGTAATAGTACTGAATCCCAATGAAAACTATATTGAAGTAGAAAAGCCAAAGATACACGTACAGTCATCTTCTGATAGTTCAGATGAACCAGCAGAAAAACGGGAAAGAAAAGATAAAGTTTCTAAAGAAACAAAGAAGCGACGTGATTTCTATGAGAAGTATCGTAATCCTCAAAGAGAAAAAGAAATGATGCAACTGTATATCAGAGTAAGTGAGATCACTACTTTCCTTCATTGTTTCTTTTAATTTATTTATATTTTATTTTATATAAATTATTTTTTTTGTTTTTTAAAGAAACTATTCTTTAATTTTTAGACACTTATTTCCCATGGTTGTCTACTTAGATGAAATGTTTTGTTTTTTATTCAAAAGTCCAAAACACATCATTCTTATTTCAGTGTGACATTTTACAGAAGTTTCAAATGCAAATGCTGTTTCCTTTTGTATCATACACTACTTCAAGAAAAATTTTCTAAACTAATTTTATTGTGATACATGCAGAAGAAAGAAAACTTTCTAATCCAGCTTCCCAACATGCTATTTCTTCAAGGTAGTATGCTGTTATTTTGTCCATACGAGAGAGTACATGTAGCCTGATAATTCTAAGACTTAGTACCTGCTGAAATAATAATGCACTGTACAAAACATTCCTCATCTTGGGTGGTAAGTTTTACTGGATAATGCATTGTTTTCCTATGAGCAACCATCCATCCATGGTGTCTCAGCCTAACTCCTGAAGGCAGATAGAGGGAGGAAGGGTAATTAATATCTTAATAAATATTTAAGCTAAAATAGTTCAGCAATAGTATAATGAAGGAACTCTGTCCTTTGCTCTTGTCCCACCCAGCGAACCTTTGCACTTGTAGTGCTAGCAGCATGGGATCGAAATAGCAGTGCTGCCCAAGGATTTCTAATTCTGTAGGCGGCACAAACAATTTTATTTGCACTTTGACATATTCTGTTTGATATACATACTGTGCATTATATATGTGAGACATTTGTGCAAAATCAAAGTCCTTATTATGGATGCTAGAAGTTTAATTTAATCAGAATGTTTAAATATAGAGAAATTGACATTTTGTAAATTACACTGTAGAATAGTAGTAACATTTCAGATTATCCAACTTGAGCTATTTTTACATTTACTTTAAAAGATCATTAATAAAATGCTTCATACATCCTTTGAGGGGAAATATTAATACATTGCTTTCTAAGGTTTTATTTTCTATATTATACTCCTAGTCCACAGCATAATCGCTTTGCTTTTTGGAATTGCACTTCAAACATTGAAGACATTTGATTATAGGTCAGTCTATTGAGTAAGTTATGACAGTTAAGCAGTAGTGAAAGCAACATATAAATTCTCAAGACCCGAAAAAAGGTATCCTGCTCAAGAACACCCAAAGCACTTCATACGATGAGTCAAGCAAAATGAGATAGATTATAATATTTAAATTTCTGAAAAGCATCACACTATTTAATATATAATTTGAAAAACAAAAACAATTATTAGATTTGGAATCAATAAGTAGCTTATTTGTTCCAGTGTAGTCGTATCACCCCCCTTCTTGTGTATGACTGACTATATCAGGGTCATGATGTTACCTTCTTCTCTATCAGTTGTCCTAAGCTTCCTTCTATGTGATCCAGTCAGTTAACCACTGTCTTACGACAGAGTTAAAATTTTTTAAAAATTACCTCTGGTATCCAGAGTCCAGAAATTAATTGTGTAAGGTTTTTGAAATACATAGTCATACACGGTATTTACTTGTATATGTAAAATGCAAGCAAAAAGTGATTTTGTGTATTAAATTTTTAATTTCTTCTTAAACAGTTTCTTTTATTTCCCTATGACATGTACAGATTAAGCATCTATCTCAGATATCAGACATCTGTCCCATAGGTTCATTTCTTCCTTTCTGTTTTCTCTTTATCTTGTCACCATTGCTTTGATTTTTTTCCTTTTGTTCTCTTGTATGTGTGTATTTTCTTTATTCTGTTTTTTACATATGCTTTCTTTATCCCTGCATCTATTTTTTCTTACACCAAGGAAAAAAAATTCTCTTTATATTGCTTCATTGTTAAGATCTTCTCTCTTTCCTTTTGTTTTTTTTACTTTAATGTTTTTCTCTCTTTTACACTCCTATCATTTTTACTTTTTTTCCTTAAGTCTTTTTGCCGTTTTCTTATTCCGTTTCGCTCATCAGTCTACTTTCCCAATGAAAGCACTGAAAGACAAAAATTGACTCGTGTATAACACAACTTTGTATCTGATAGTCTTTGTTATGAAATCTTTTTTCTAAATAAATACCATGTCTTTTAAAATCTTCTGAAATTGTGCAAAATACCAGAGATATGCTGACACGGTTCAAACATACTTCTAGATAGTAAGGCTTGGTCCTGTGGTGGGAAAAAGAAGAATGGTTCATTTTGGTTAAGGTGCATTAACTCTGAAGTAATTTTGATCCACTCAAGAAATTACTTCTTCTAGTGCTCTCCTTCCCACTGTATATCTCTAAATAACAAGTGTTCATAATTTTCAGACACAGAGCATGGTATGTAATAAAGCTGAATTTACTTTTATTTATATACTTCTTAACATTTTGAAATTATCATCTGTTCTTTGCTACAGCCTAATACATAGGTGGATCACATCATTTTATCCTTGTTTTATAGTTAAGGAAACTGATGGACAGATGTTTGTCTAGGATCACACAGCTAGTAAACGGTATATGTGTTGAAACCAGGACTTCTAATTACTGTAGATTTTTGCCCCCTTTCCTGTTTGCCAGATTGTTCCATAGATTGAGAACAAAATGCATATCTGAAGTGTGAAAATTAGATCATATACAGTAAAAGTATGATATGATATAGGAAACTACATCTGATGATGACAAAGATTTTTAGCCAGTTACTTAATAGACACTAACTTGTTTATAAACAACTTATATATATATGTGTGTATATATACTCTTTTAATAGTATCACTAATACTGATTCAGATTTACAGATGAGGAAACTGTGGGTCAAAACTTTTAGCTTTTGGAGGGTGGCAGCTGAGTCTGCAGATGCCACCCCAGGAATGGGAGCTGTTCTGTCCCCTCCTGTGCCACTTCCTGTTGCAACTAATTAAGGCCTTTTTTGTATTGTTTAACAAAAACTTTTAGTAATTTTCCCAAGGTCACATAGCTGTTCATATAAGCTTCATGAGGGCAAGTACTTAGTATGTTTTGCTCATTGCTATATCCCAGAGCCTAGAACAGAGCCTTCATAATAAGTGTTTGTAGAACAGAACCTTCACAATAAATTTTAAATAAAGTGACAGAGCAGGATTAAAATCCCAAACTACTACTTTTTTTTTTTATATGTCCTGCATTATTTAAGTATGCTACTTGATCTTCTATGAGGAAACAAACAAAACTACATTGTTGGTCTCCTACTCAATCCAGTAGCTAAGATTACATTCCAAAAATTAATGATAAAAAGTGAGTATGTCAAGACTTACTGATCGATACATTTCCATCTGCATATATAAAAGTGGAATATACTTTTTTCCTTTTGAGCTACATCATCATACTGCTAATTATGGATGAAAATGGAAATGTTTCATCCTAACTTAATGCTATTTCAAAATTACACATTTGCCCTTAAGTGGACTGCCAGGCTGCTCTGTTTGCGCTGCCTTGTACACACTTTGTGCTTTATGGAATCTGTAACTTTGCTTCTTGTTCTTTCCCCCATCCAACTTCTATTCACTTTGTATTGCCCAGCTAAAATCTCATCTCCTTCTCTCACTATAACCAGTGAACTCTTTTTACTAAGATTCTTAGAAGTTATTGTTATTAGTTAACTTATGTGGAATTTATCATGTGCTGTCTTGATATACCTCTTGTATTTTGTCTTATAATTTTATTAATATTACCAATTTGTCTTTCATGCCTCTCCACTAGATCTCCCCATAATCCTCTAGATCTTTGAGCATACTTTATGTGTTTTGGCATTGAATGTCAACCTTTAATAAGCAGACATGAGCCACTTTTTGCAATAGCGGAGAGCATATTGTGAGGGAGTCAGGAATTGATACTAATCTCACTCACTAGAATTTAATCTCCTGAAGGAGACCAAAGCAAAAAGATGAGGCCTTAGTCTAGAGATACCTAGATAAAGGGTCTTAAAGCTTGCAACTGGGGAATCTGCAGCCTTGGGGCCACATGTGGCCTTCTGGATCCCTGACTGCAGCCTTTTGACTGAATCCAAATTTTATAGAACAGATCCTTTTATTAAAATAGGTGCAGCAGAGAAAGATGAAGCTTTTCTTGCCTCCTTTGGTTCTTAAAAAAGAACCAAAGAACAATCTTGAAATCAGAAGGCTGCAGGTTCCCCACCCCTAGAAGTGACTTGATGCTTATCTATATAATGTTGAGTTGAAAGTGCTTTAACATTTCTTTCCTCGGGGAGACTTAGTTGTGGGCTGCTCTTTATGGGAAGTAGAGGGGTTAGGACCAGCATGTGAAAGAAAACAAAAACAAAAACAGATGATGGTGGATGGAGAAGAGGAGAGGTACATGGCCACAAAAGGAAGAGTCAAAACGTGGAGGAGACATTTACAGAATAGAAATCTTGGCAGAGCCTGGCATTGCACATTGAAGATACTCAAATATTTATGGATTGATTGCCTGTTGACATCCATCAAAAATCTTATCCCTTAACATGCAAGATATTTGGTGTTGTCTAGTATCTGACTGATATTTTCAGCATTCATGTGAATTTTTGCAATTGTTCAGAAAAAGCTAGCTCTGCTAAACTGAATCTCTCTTTTAAAAAATATGTTTCTGATGTTCTGACTTGGATATGTTCATAGTATTGGTGAGGACCAATAAATGTTATCCTGTCTTCTGAACCTCTTCTCTTCTGTACTGATGCCACTGGAGTCATTTCTATCTCGTGTTTTAGCAACCAAATTCAATTTATTTATATTACAAACAATGATCATTTAACGTCTGGAACTATTTTATTTTCCTAGTATATTCAAGTATTTAAATTTTCTTTTTCTCTAGTATCTTAGTAACCAATCTTCTTTCAAATTTTTACAGATATGTGGTATACACAGGCAGAAGTAGAATCCAGGCCTAAGTCTTAAAGATTAGCAAAACATAATTTTATTTTACTTACTAAATGAGTATAAATAGATGTGACTAACTAGTGGATTATATAGCACTTTTCTGATGCATTAGGAGCAGAGCATGAGAGATCAAAGAACTTACTGTTTCATGTGGCAACTTTCCTTAACTATGAAATAATGTACTTGCTGGCATATATTATGGCTTATTAAGGGGATTGATTTGGTCTAGGCAATAAACATCATGTCAGACATGCCTGGCAGGAAAACTTGCTTAATATATTTTGTAATAAGATGGAATTTTTTGTTCTTGAAAACATCTGCCAACTGAATTCAAGAGTGAAGACAGAAAATGTCATCAATTTAGTGGTAATCCTATAAATTTAGTTTCTTTTTGAGCAGCACATATCAAGACACAAAATTCCCAATGTTAATCACCACTGGTTATAGTACTTTGTAAAACGATGAAACAAAAACATTTTATTTTTGTATAATGTGTTAATTAATTCATAATGAATTTTAATATTTCAACTGATAAAATTTTAACAAGCATCTTGCCAACAGATCATTTTTTAAAGCATCTGTTTTTTAATGTGTTGGGTTGAGAACTGAGTCAAATGGCTAAATATGTACATATATTCTTTCAAAAAACATCTTTGCACCCCCATAACTACAGATACACTATTTTTCCCCCTTACACCACCAGGGGCTGCTGCTGTTCATATTGGATTTTGCTTTCCTTAGAAACTGAGAACCCCAGTGAACTACATCTTTAGCTTTCTTCTTCTTCTCCCTTTTTTTTTCGTCCCAAAATATTTTAAAATATAACAGGAAAGAAGAAAAAAAAAGGCTTAGTGTCTTAATAATCAATATAAAAATTTATTATTGTAAATGTTTTCTACATTCCAAGGCATTTGTATTATTCTAAATCAACTTAAAACCTGTAGTCATTGAAGGCAGATTGTGTAAATAACTATTTTTATTGCCTGTTTTTAGTGTATGAATAACATTCAGAATCATACTATTGCAAAGATATAGTATGGAGATGAAGTTAAAAGTGCACAGTCTGGTAGACCTGAGTTATTCCAGCTCTTCCACTTAATATGGTGTGAACTCAAGTTTAGTTCCCTACACCTCAGTTTTTTGTCTGAAAAACGGAATAATAATTATATATGTAGCTGGGTGTTGTCCCAGATACTTAGGAGGGGGGATTGTTTGAGCCTAGGATTTTGAGTCCAGCCAGGGTAATACAGCAAGACCTCATCTCTAAAATAATAAAAATAATAATAATAATATATGCAAAGCAAACAGTATCTGGCACACAGACTTGGGGCTTTAGGGCCAATAAATAACATCTTATCTTCTTTCAAGTTCAGAATCAATTGAGAAAGAATCCAATTCTTAAGGTGCTTGGCCCTTACCTTTTGGTACCTTTCTGGGGTGTTTTGTCTGACACCAACCTATTCTCCAATTTTCCAACACCAACTGAGTGTCCAGCAACTCAATTAATTCAGTCCTGACATTATCTACCTGGAATTTGTGTCAGATCCCACAAGTTAAAGGGTTCAGTCGCACAAGACTGCCCCCACTTCAGAAACCAGTCACAAGTTCTTGGGGAGCCACCCAGTCTTCTGACTGAGGGGTTCCCACTAGCCCCTCCTCAGGTTCAATAACTTGCTAGAATGGCTCACAGAACTCAGGAAAATACCTATGTTTACCACTTTATTATAAAGGATACAACTGAGGAAAAAACGAATGGAAGGGATGCATAGGGCAAGGTATGTGGGAAAGGGCACACTGAGCTTCCATGCCTTCTCTGGGCATGCTACCCTCCCAGCAGCACATCACTGTATTTACTAGCCTAGAAGTTCTCCCCTTCCTGGAGGTCAGAGGGTGAGGCTGAAAGTTCTTACCCTCTAATCACTTGGTCTTTCTAGTGACCAGCTCCATCCTGAGGCTGTCTAGGGGCCCTTAGTTGCCTCATTAGCATAAGTTCAGTGGTGGAAAGGGAATTGTTATGAATGACAAAAGACACCCTTTTGTCACATTTTCACTAAGGAAATTTCAAAGGTTTTAGGAGCTCTGTTCCTGGAACCAGTGACAAAGACCAAATATATTTTTGTATTATAGCACAATGTTGTACCAAAAATAATACCTCAGGCTTATACTCCTTAGTTTGAAGTTCAGTAAGCAATATTACATGGATACTAGACAAAAGGAAATCAAAACATCAGCATTACTAATTGATATAGTCAACTGGAAAATTTGACTTAGATCTGCAACTAATGGACTTCCTGATATATTCTCCCCTGAAACAAATTTTCTCTCTATCCTCCAAACATTCCTATTGTGGTGGAAAACTGGAATGCATCCTTTCGGCCAGCCTACTTGAAAGATGCCCTGAAGGGCTGAGTTGAGCGAGTTCAGTTTCTCCTCCCAAATGTGCTGCTTGGATAAGTCACTCCTCCTGTAGAAAAGAAAAAAGAAGGAAGGGATGGGGAGAGAAAGGAAGAATGTTACTCTAGCTGAAGTGCTTCCATATGAGGCCAGAAGAGGAGTGATTCCCATCTGACAAGAGTGAGTCCCTAATAAAAAAGATCACTATTATTACTTGTGTCAGCTGAAGAATTATGAGGTTCATAAATTTGGAAAGGAGAGCTTTACTTCTAATACAGGATTTTAGCCTGTGGAGTGGCCATTCTGACAGGCTGGGAAGCATGACCTCTGGCCAGAAGCTGAAAACAGGTACTTAGAAGGAGTAACAAGGGGAACAAGAATTTATGCTGAGTGGAGTGGCCAAATATACATATTTAACAAGCTATAGGAGGAGTCATGAATATTTATGAAAGGAGAAACATGCACTATGCAATTGAGCTTCATGCTACTTCATGGCATCCAGGTACAGAAAATGGTGGCATTAGTATGATCCGAGGTGGAGTGTTGTTGACCCTCTGATGTCAAAAAGTAAAGCAGAAGACGTGAAACCGTCACTGCTCATTCTCTGCAGACTGGTCAGAACCACTCCATGGTTGATAGCCTCTTATCGGGACAGAATGCTGGTCAGTCGTAGTCAAAACCATGAAAAGGAAGAAGCAGCATTCGGTGGTAGGTTGAAATCAGCCATGGAGCAAGTTTTTCCAAAGGGCTGGTTCTGTTTAGCCCTTAGGGAAGAAAGCCTAATGGTGGTTAATGAGGGAGGGGAAATAATGAGGCACGTCTAACCTCCTATCCCATCATGGCCAGGATTTCAGTTTTAAGGTTTCTCTGGGGTCCTCTTGGCCAAGAGGGGGTCCATTCAGTCAGTTGCAGGGCTTAGGATTTTATTTTTATTTCTCACTTGCGTTTTCTAACAGCTCAGTAAAGCAATCTTAAAATATAATCATTAACTGTTCACTAAAGCATACCTTAGTTTCTTCATTTTAAGGTTTTCATTTAAAAGGGAAACTGTGATCAAGCTTGATTACAGAGAAAGTGGCCACAAAATTGTTTAATTTAAAAGCATTAAAAGGGCCATAATTCTGTTTTAAATCATCAGAAATTGATCTTTATATTTTCATGTTTTATGCTTCCAAAGCCTAGTAAACACAGGTTTTTTAATAAAGATTTGGTGAATGAATATTACTTGCTTACATGAACCTACAAAGCAAAAAAGACAGACTTTACCTTTATGTATAAATCTACTATGTATATTATGACTGAAGTGTGCTAACACCAGAAAATTAGTACATTTTGCTATAAACTCAATTAACAGCCATTATTAAGTATACCAAGCCTTCTTTGGATTTGGTAAAACAAGCCAATAATGAAGAATTAGAAATCTAAAAGAGTTATATATTTAGATTTAGAACAAATTATGATAAAGACCAAAGCTCTGCATTTACAAGTTTTTGATAGATATTGACCAATTTGGGGGGGGGTTTCTGTCATAAATATGATGTAGTGGAAAGAATAAAGACTTCAGAGTCAAAGGGGTACGTGCTATAATCTTAATCGTGTTGCTTACCAGCTGTGACTTTAGGCAAATTACCCCTCCTCTCTGTTTCACTTTCTTCATCTATAAAATAAGAATAATCATATCTGTTAGACTTTGGGAAGGAATGAGTGATGTAAATTAATGTATATGAAAGCAACCAGTGGGATACCTACAATTCAGTATATCCCCATGTCCTTTCTCTTCCCTCCCTACCTCTTTTCCCTTGTGAAACATAGGAAGAACTATGGCAGAATGAGGTCTTTCTCCATTGGCTTATCATCAGTGATTCTCAAACCTTTTGTTCTCAGGACCACAGGTCCTTAACATTACATGCTCAAACATTATTACATGCTTAAACATTATTAAGGTAGCTACAGGCTTTTTGTTTATATGGGTTATGTCTAGTGATGTTTACCATAAAAGGAATTAAAACTGAGGAAATTTTAAAATATTTATTTTTAAATAACAATAATAAACCCATTACATGATGAAGTAAATAACATATTTTTATGAGAAATGACTGTATTTTTCAAAACAAAAAAACCCCACATAGTAAGAAGTATAGCATTTTTGACAATCTCTTTAATGTCTGTCTTAGTAGAAGGCAGCTGAATTCTTACATCTGTTTCTATATTCACTCTCTTGTGATATCTTGTCTTCATTGATGTATATGAAGAAAATTCAGCCTCACACAGATATACAATTGTAAAAGGAAGGACTATTTTAATAGCTTTTTCAGATAATTATGTATATTCTTCTTTGATGCTCTACCAATACTCAACAAGAAGTAGTTTCTTAAAGATTAGTTGCTGCATGGAATCTAAAGCACATTTTGTACTCTCATAAAGATCCACTGGTCTGTTTTGTACTTTGAATGGATCTTTTACCCATGTATGACTTTGTAACATTATGCATTGGTCATTTGGAAAATATTGTTTCACTTCGTTATACAGATCATCTAAATGTTGACACATTTTATTATACAGTATAAAAATTCCTATCCACTAATATTCCTAACCATCTCATCAGAAAAGTTTTAAGAATTGAAAAACTATCAAGCTATCAAGGATGATACCAGTTTCCCAAAATTCTGACTTTAGCAAGAAAGCTCAGTTTTTGTCACTGACAACAAATACTACCAGTTGTTTTCCTTGGATTATCAGATTTACTTTGTTCATTTTCAAGAAAATGTCTTCCAAATACCCAAATATGAATAATCATTGTTGTCTATCAGTCTTATAAGTACAAATGGTGTTCCATTAAAAAGCAGCTACTTTAGCTCAAAACTCAAGTGCACAACTACTTCTGCAAACACTATCATAGCATAGTTTGATACACAAGTGCTTTATGTATAACTTCATGTTATCACTCAGAATATTAAACCATATACTCAGGGGTTGAGATTTAATAAAAGTAACTTTTTACTACTTCCTCAACATTTTTTAAAGTGAAGTTGGCTTCCACCCCTCCCCACCCCATGTATGGCAGTGAAGAATATGAATACTAGTATACTTTGGTATCCCTGCCTTCATCCCTGTTAAGTCACAGGCAATTTTATTCTCTACTGCTTTTTTTTTTTTTTTTTTTAGAAAAAGGGTTTCACTCTGTCACCCAGGCTGGAGTACAGTGGCACAGTCATAGTTCACTGTAACCTCGAACTCTTGGACTTAAGTGATCTTCTTGCCTCAGCACCTGGAGTAGCTAGGCATGTAGGCGTGCACCACCACGTCTGGGTAATTTTTTTTTCTTTTTAGTTTTTTGTAGAGAAGGGGCCTCGCTATGTTGCCCAGGTGGGTCTTGAACTCCTGGCCTCAAGTGATCCTCCTGCCTCAGCCTCCCAAAGTGCTGGGATTACAGGCTTGAGCCACTACATTGGGCCCCTCCGTTACTTTTTAACTGTCAATGCAAATGTCAACACAATGAAAAACACAAATAATGTCTTAGTATTATAATGAAATACTTTTGACCTTGTAGGCCCCTAGAAGTTTGTGGACCACATTTCTAGAACCACTGGTACACCTCTTTTCTGGAGTTGAACATAGAAACAATGAAAGAAAGCAGTTTATAAGACTAAAATAAGAACCATATTTCAGTTGACATGTTAGGTAATGCAAAACTAAACCAATCAGTATGAGCAGCTATGTAAACTGAAATAGAGAACTAGAATAGGGTAGGACTGGTTCATTCGCCATTTGGATCTCCCTGGTTTTAACTCTTTTCATCTGGACTCAAGAAGCACTGTGTATAGAGTGCTCCACCTGCTGCCCTCCCTATCCCTCTTCCCTTTATTGAAACAAAGATGTCAGTCCACACTGATCAGGCCAGTGGAATTTGGGGATTTAGAATTTGTTCTCTACTGCTCCACTCCCAACCGTAAGAAGGCCCTGGAAAATCACTTGCCCATTTTGGGTTTTAGCAACTACAATTTTCATTCCCTTCCTCTTTCCACAAAAATGGGTGGCCTCTTGCTTCCTGAGAGAGCCCCTATATCTATGCCTGCTTTCTAGTTGTGGTCTAATTTACTACCATATTCTACTAACCTTTTACTGGTGCTTTTTCCGTTTTAAGTTTACCTCATTTTGCATTACACTAAATCTATAGGGGTTAAGAGCTGGGTGCTGGTGTCAGGCACATGTGTGATTCAGGTTGAGGTTTTGCTAACTATAGCACTATGACCTCAGGCAAACCACTTAAGCAATTTAAGCCTCAATTTTATCATCTGAAAAGTAAGGATAATAGTAGTATCTACTCAATAGGTTTGTTAGTGAGAGTTAAAAGAGGTAATGCAGTTAAGGACTTAGTACCTGGTTTGGCACACAATGTGCACTCAATAAATGTGATGTTATAATTACTATAATATATTTTATTTATAATTCAGGTTGCATCTGGCCATGACTATTTCTGAAGCCGTGCTCCTAGTACTTCAAATTGGGTTCCTTGTTTCTTATCTAAGATAACGTTTGACAGTAACTGTGTAAAATACAGTTAGATTGACCATACCTCTATTTGACTTTGATCATGGATATTGGCCCCTCCCTCTATTCCCACAAATTTCACCCCCTTCTTGGGAAGAAGAGGCAATTTAAGATCCTCTGTCTCCAACTCCCTCCCAATAGCTAGGGCCCTTGTGTGTCAATTTGTCAAGTTAGAAGTAGTTGTTTGTTTGTGTAATCCTCACACTAGTCTCATGCATTACCCTGACTTTACAGATACGTAAAATGAAACTCAGAGAAGTAAGTAGACTTACTCACAGTTATGTACCTATTAAGCATAACTAAACCAAAGTTTGAGCCCAAGTCTGACACAAAGCCTATGTTTTTCCCACTCTACTCCATTGCCATAGTGAATATTCTACAAGTGGTTCTCGTAGACTTCTCTGTGTATTTATGAAATATATATCCAGATGTGAATAGACAAACAGATTTTTCTTGGTTGGCAAGGCAATTGCTGTGATAAAAGACAAATAGTATTTCCCACAATAAAAAGGTGTGTCCAAACACTATTGTTATTGGACTGCAATGAATAGATATATTGGGTCTACAATCTGGAACCCACATTTTTTTTTCTCCTCAGGAGCAAGACACCCTAGCACGTTATGTTTGCCTAAGTCCCAAACTGTACATCTGGGTTGTGTGAGCTGCTTGACAGCGAAGGAGTTTGAAATTATTGCAGGTGGAGATGAGGGAAAGCCTGAAGCGGTTGTATAGAGTTGTCTCAAAAGTGCTTTGTTTACTAATAGGTGGTCTTTTTTTTAATCCCCACTCTGATTTCAGCTTGTGTTTAGATACATTTGCCTGTTCTCAGCCAATCAGCAGGTTGCTCCTCACTCCCCAACCCCTTGGTGATTTAGCCAGTCCCAGTACTTACACATGGACACTGTGGCTTTATCAATGGATATAAGCACTTCTGTATGCATCCCTCATGTGTAACATAGCAGGCCAATATAACATGTTTACTGAATGACTTGGATATTTCCCTTATAGATGCATCTCACTAAAGTTTGAATTATATATGTGTCTTTGCAAACATTATGAAATTGTATCTTTAACATTTATTTGTTTGGAGCATGAAATTACAGCTTAAAATAGTTTCATCTTATAATATTAATTTTATTCTCAATATTATTTTCAGTAATTTAATACTAGAGGAAAATGGTGTTTTTTTCTTGAAAAATAAGATGATTATACATTGTAATTAGTGGTGCATTGAGGGAACCTATGAAAACAAAGATAAAGTTAGCCTTGAGTATTGATATTAATCTGAATGGTCATTTACCAAGACTTTCCGTAATTTCTGATTTTCCTAAAAATAATTCTTACACCTGAATTTGTTTTTCTAAAAGCTTTAATATAGCTTACTAAATGCTGAATAATTGGTGTTTCTCTGTGAAATTTCAGAAAATCATCTCTCCCCCAGGAGGTGATGAAGAGAAAGATTACAGGGTTCCATCATTTGGTAATTCTAAAATAATATGACCTTTTAAACAGTCACTATTTTTCTTTTAGAAAGTCTTTTAAATATTCTGGGCCAAAGTTTCACATTTCTTTCATAGCAATAATAGCATCAATAATTTCCAGAGCTATATAATGGATTAATAAATTTTTTAAAAAGACAAACTTTGAACTATCAGATAGAAGTTTACCATCAGAATTAGGATTTTACACTGGTAAGTCAAGTAAATTTATTAAAACTAAAATCTGTTTTAGTCATTGAGAGGAGGAACCCAAGTGTTTTGTAATGTTGGTGTTCTAAATTTTTGGCATTGAGGCATATTTTTACATATTAAAGGGGATATGCACAATTCATTAGTCCTCATTTCTTTATTGTTTTCTGTAAAGAGTATATTTAGGAAGAGCATTATTTATAAGAGAAGGATTCTACCAGAATAAGTTGCCAAAAGATGATACCCAAAACTTGGTAGGTATTTTTTAGACATTTTAAGTTCATCTACTTCATTTGTAGATGTAAATAAGGAAACTGAGATTAAGAGGAATTATATGTAAGAGAAATCCCTTAGTATAGTCAAGGGATTGGTTCCAGGACCACTGCATATACCAAAATCAGCTCATAGTCAAGTTCTACAGTTGGCTCTGCCAAACTCGCCTATCCAAAAAGTCAGCCCTCCATCCTCCATATATACTTGGGTTTCATATCAGTGTTTGGTTGAGAGGAGAAAAAAAAAAAATCCACACATAAGTGGGCCCATGCAGCTCAAACCTGTGTTGTTCAAGTGTCAACTGTAACTTGCTCAAGGTTGCGCTATTATTAGCAACAAAGCTGGCCTTTGTCTCAGCAGCTGGTGTGTGTGTGTGTGTGTGTGTATGTGTAGATTATTAGGCAGGGGAAGGAATAAGGGCTCATTAAGTAATTTACATTTGAACCTGAAAGTTAGTTGAAAACACTATTCCTAACATAATCAATTTTAAGAGCTAAGGAATAGAATATAAATTTGAAAATCTTGATGCATTATATGTGAACTGTGACATTAACTATACTTCATTCACTTCTAATGTTCTTTATTTGATTTCACTCAAGAAAGTGAAAAAATTCTCTTAGAAATTCTTGTACAGACTTCGGATATAATATGCCATCAAAGAAAGGGCCATTATTTGTGCATATATCTCTCAGTCAATTGAAGAATGCTTGAATTGTCATCTTTTTTCATTGATCCTAAAACCTTTATCACATTTTAACATCTCTGAATTTGGGTTGCATCTCAAAAATTAATGGCATATCATAGATTATTTGGCAACATTTTTTTCTCTTAATGGTACATAAAATAGTAGTACCTTTTAGAATCGATGGCCTCTTAGATAGACGAAATATGGAATAAAACAGGGCTGCCTACTTGCATAAATCTAAAGGGTGCCAATTCTCATCTGGCACCCCATGGAGTTGTGCAGTGTGTATACTATGTGTACTTATGGGGCAGCCCTAGTAGAGATGATGTGGGGATTCATTCATTTTCCCACATTTTACCCCATATTTGACCTCATAGATTTTATAAATACCACCTGCCTACTGTTTGGCAGGTAGTAAGTCCTCCATAATTGTTTATTTACTTATTTATGCATCATTATAGTCAGTTCTATTCTTTTATTTGCCAAAGAAAATTGAGAGCAGGTTTGAATTCTGTCCAATACTAGATGTCATATTATTGAGAAGAGGTAGATCTTTAGATGGTAAATCTAGATGGTAAAGCTAGGAAGTGATGCCTAAATTGACTGGCTTAAATAAAGATGTTAGCCCCAACATGTCCTAATTGTTTACATAATGCCTTTTACTTTTAAACTTTCTTTTGGCAGTTTCAAGATACCTGAAATAACTATTGGTATGATTAAAGTACAATGTCAGCTGTAGGTTTCATTCTGTTAGTATACCCTCATCGATTTTGTACCATGTCCCAAGTGCTACATATTAAAGATAAAATATGGGAGAAGAATAAAACATATCATTTCTACTTAAGGCACACAAAATTAGCCAGGATAACATATCAAGATACCAAATGTATCTTGAAACTGAAGAAATGTATCCTGTTTAGTGGCACATGTTGACATAGAACATTTCATTTCAATAGTTGAGCACCATTTATTAATACAAATTATCGTGCTGGCCCTTTGTGAGATAAAGAGATGAAAAAGCCAGAGTCCCTTTTCTGCAGGAGCTCACAGTCCTAGTGAGGAGGCTGAAATATTCACAAGCAATGCTGATATTAGGCAGATTGTGGTAAGTATTTTGATGTAGTTCATATGTTGTGTTGTAGGATATGAGAAAGGGAAAATTCTATTTTTCAGTGGGAAATTGAAGGGTCCTTTCACAACTATTAATATATCATTAGTAATAAAAGTCATATACTTAGAGATTCAATTATAGACCACATTGAATTTTAAAATTTGAGAATTTATACATTTTATTTACTAAATACAACTTATTGCAATGAGAACCTCAATTTTTGTGCAAATTTTTTATATAAAATTCTTTTACATAATGTTATATAACATGATTTTTTTGTTGGATATTATAAACCACTTCAAAATTTGGCACTTAAAAGGAATTAATTTGGTGGATGTTTTTGACACATTCTGAAAACTATAATATTTCAATTTCTAGTAATGTGGTGATATTTATTCATGATGCTTAAAATTGTTTTGCCCCTACTTTTAGCTCAAATGAAGATAATCAAACATATAAGGAAGATTTCAAAACTGCCAGAACCATTTAATGTCCCTTAACTAATTCTTTCCTTCTTTTGCTTTCACCTCCTCCACCAAATGATGTATTCATTATGTTATATTCACTTTACGACACTCATTGTTTAGGAGAAATAATGTAATTCAGTAATAATAGCACCTAACTTTTGTTTGTTTGTTTGTTTTAAGAGACAGGGTCTCATTCTGTCGCTCAGGCTGGAGTGCAGTGGCATGATCATAGTTCATTGCAGCCTTGAAATCCTGGGCTCAAGTGATTCTCCTGCCTCAGCCTCTGGAGTAATGGAGTAACTGGGGCTACAGGTGCACACCACCACACCTGGCTAATTTTTAAATTTTTTTTTTATTTTTTGTAGAGAACAAGTCTCACTATGTTGCCCAGGCTAGTCTCAAACCCCTGGCCTCAAGCAATCCTCCCACCTCAGCCTCCCGAAGTACTGGGATTACAAGCGTGAGCCACCATGCCCTGCCTGCGCTTAACGTTTTAATAAAGTTTTATAGATCATAAAACACTTTCACTTACATTTTATCCTTTAGGAAATGTAATATGAAGTTGATGATTAGCAGTTTTCATTTAAAATCATTATTTCTATTTAGGTTTTTCACATTTTCTCAATTGCTAATGATATTATCGACATTTGTTAGTTCCTTCTTATGTGGGTTTAGTAGTTATTTTTCGCAAAAGATCTAACCAAGCAACTTTCTTCAAAAAATATTAAAATAATGAATAAATTCATGGGAGTCTGTGAAGGTCCTGCTCTGTTGCAAATGATTATTAACTGTTGGAATATCTTACGTAATATAGTTTAAGTAGGAGTGTTTCAGAAAAGGTTCCATTTCAGTACTAAAATAACTGTGCTTATCCACATACACATGCCTGCCTTCTTTACACTCCCCCTCCCCCATGACTCCAACTTCAGTTTTTACTAGAATATTTGTTATTCCCTATATGGGAATATCATAAGCTTCATTGTGATAAAGATTTTGAGTTAATCATCTTTTTGTACCCTTAGCACCTGACAAGTTGCCTTGAACACACATAATACTTAATAACGTTGTCAGTTGAATAAATGAACTAAATGATTCCACTTTGAGATTTGTCTTTATTTAGACAATGGCCATAAGAGAACTGCCCTCTCCTTACCTCTGTGATCTCATTCCTGCCCCTCTCTCCTTCAGTTATTCCATTCTAGCCACACTCGCTCCCTTGCTGTTCTTGGAATATACCAGACATGCTCCTGCCTTTCAGTCTTTGCGCTGGCTGTTCCCTTAGACTACAGTGTTCCTCCACTCTTTGGCTTGTCTTTTCACTCTTTTCATCTTTTGAGAACATTCGTAATTTTAATATACTAAAATGTGTCATTTTTTTCTGTATGGTTTACCCTTTAATGTATTGCTTAAAAAGTCCTTACCTACTCTGAGAGCACAAATATATTCTCCTATTTTCTTTCATGTGCTTTAGAGTTTTTCCTTTCACATTTAAGTTCACATTCTGTCTAGGATTAACTTTTAATTTTGGAGTGAGGTATAAATGCAATTTTATTTTTTCCCATATAAAATTGATAATTATCCTGACCCTAATTGTTCACAAGACCATCCTTTCTTCGATGATATTTGAGGTTTAAACCACTAGAAATTTGTTTTTATGTTTATTGTAGGGATAGGTCTCATTTAACTTATTTTCTAAATAGTCGATCAGTTTTCCTAACACTATTTTAAAAATAATACATTCTTTTTCTACTGATTTGAAGGTCCACCTTTAACACAGATTGAATTCTTACATTCTTGTCTTTGTTCCTGGGTATTGTTGTGTCCTTTCACATGTCTGTCTACCCTTGCCAATGCCATTCTAATATTATTATTGAAATTTTTGTAGAAGATTTAGTGTCTGGCAGTGCCTCAACATAGTAATAGTCCTCGTTTTATTCTTCTATCCTCTCCCTTCCCACACACCAATTTAAGGTTAGAATTTTAGCTCTATTATAGTGCCTCTACCAACAACAATCTCTTACCTCTCTCTTCCTCTCCCTTCCCTTAATCTCTATCTTTATTAACATAGTGTTAGGTTACAGAGATTATAATATGTTTACATTATAATGTTTCTTTTCTAGAATAATTCTTTTATATTGCAAGCAGGAAAATAACTATATTTATAACAATTATTTCCTTTTAATATTTTAGCACTCACTGCCAATCTTTTTATGCTATCACTTCCCAAAGCATATATACCTTATTTTCCTTCTAGGCAATTGAAATAGTTGATGGATTCTGGAAGTAGTTAGGGTGTCAGTTTAGAAATGCAGTGTTAAGATGGCCAATGGACAGGATATGCGTTGATGAGATGAAGGTTAAAGAAGAAGGAGGAATGTAAGAGTTCTCCCAGTACTTTTCTACTCCTTTGGATTGTAATGAGAATCAAGAAGGGAGATGAGCAGGCCTGAGGTATCAGTCCTTCACAGTCCCTGTCTGGGCTGGACTCAGTGGCTTACGCCTATAATCCCAGCACTTTGGGAGGCTGAGGTGGGAGGAGTGCTTGAGGCCAGAAGTTAAAGACCAGGCTGGGCAACATAGGGATGCCCCATCTTTACAAAAATATTTTTAAAAAATTAGCTGGGCGTGGTAGACCTGTAGTCCTAGATACTCGGGAGGCTAAGGTGGGAGGATTACCCAAGCCCAGGAGTTCGAGGTTACGGTGAACTATGATTATGCCACTGCACTCCAGCCTGAGTGAAGGAGTGAGACCTTATCTCAAAACAAACAAACAAGCAGACAAAAAAAACAAAACAAAAAAACCCCAGAAAAGCCTGCCTGCAAAGCTGGCCTTTGGGTGGTATCTGGGAACTTGGATTTCAGAAGGGTTCCTACCACTCTAATTGATAAAGAGTGGCTTACTGGGCCTAAACTGTTTATCCAAACAATATGGTCTATGCTGAACATCTGCTTTCCTTCTGAAGCCTGGACTCTTGGTAAGTGCTAGGTAGAAAGTGTCTATGTGACAAGCCTTCAGTAAAAACCCTGGGTGCTGAGTCTCTAATGAGCTTCCTTGGTAGAAAGCTTTTCACATGTGTTGTCATGATTTGTTGCTGGAGGAATTAAGCACATCCTGTATGACTCCATTGGGAGAAGACTCTTGGAAACTTATGCTTGGTTTCCTCTGCATTTTTCCCTATATGCCTTTTTCCTTTGCTGATTTTGCTTTGGATATTTTTGCTGTAATAAATCATAGCCATGAGTATAACTAAAGAAAAAAAAATAAATG
Source organism: Daubentonia madagascariensis (assembly GCA_023783475.1). Taxonomy (NCBI): domain Eukaryota; kingdom Metazoa; phylum Chordata; class Mammalia; order Primates; family Daubentoniidae; genus Daubentonia; species Daubentonia madagascariensis. Next base: position 61,748,777 of record JAKFHU010001798.1, read on the forward strand.
AGTTATGTGAAGTTACTTTAAAGATTTATAAAACACATGCAATGTAATGTAATGTAAGGTGTGTTGGTGTTCATACCTGTGAGAACTGAAATTTCAACCAATGAAATTACTACAATGACAAGTGAGAAATAATGGACAAGTCATTTTATAGCTCTCCAGTTCAGTTTTTTCCTTTGTAAAATGCATAGGAATGCAAATAGGTGGGAGTCCATGATTTCTAAACTTCTGTGATTCTATGAAATAATGAAATAATTTTTATTTAAATATTCATTGTTTTTTCTTCTCCCGTCCTTAAAATGAGCTACTTTACTAAGAATTTTCACTGGTTTTAATAAATGGAAAGGAATACCACCATACATTCTATCAGTCAGTTGTACTCTGTCTGCAACAGTATCTGAAATACAAAAATACTTAACTGGGATCATCTGACAAAATGAGTGAATTCCACTTTGCCTTTAGTGTTAATCTTTCAGTGCTACAGAACATACTCTCAGAGGGGGAAAAAAGCCCTCAAGGACTAAGAAACCTTATTTAACCACAAACACAATTAATATAAAAATGTACTGATTTAATTTAGAAAATCTGCTTGTAAACATTGGAGATTAAAATTATTTAAATGAAAAACTTCTTACCAATGTGCAGTTGCCTTCACAAAGTATATCTAGAGGGAACATTTTGCCTGGGTAATTAGTAAGGTTATTGTGTAGTTCTGAAAAAAATGTTCATATTGACTCCAAATGTTAGATGTATGGTGGTATTGTTCTTGCCCATTCTGCTATATAGCACATTTGCAAATAATCATCATTAGACATTATTCCAAAAAGAGCCTAAATTTTAATTTCTAGAGCATGGTTGTCACGAGTCTGATGGTGAGTCCCAGAAAGATACCAACAAATTACTTTAATGTGGGTGAAGAATATAAAAACTTAACTCCACAGGCAAATCCATAGAGCAGAGGACTCAGTGATGTTCTCTAAGCATGTGGAGCAAGCTTCTCTGGCCCTCAAGAGTCCACAGGCCCTCTGCTGCTAACACCACATTGTCATAGTAAGGATACCACCAGATATTTGACAGGGTCATTTATTCCCTATCCCACAACATGTCCACGTACTTACCTACGTCTTTCTCAATATTCTTATGGCGCCTCCCAGCTGAAGTTATAGAAGCCCTGGTTGTAGATCGTCTTGCTCTCCAGATACAAATCATTGATGAACAGCTCGGGTCTTTTCCTCAAAGAGTACTGTGAATTGGAAGAATTGAAAGTCAATTTTCCAGGCATACCCATGTTTGAGGCCTACTTCTATTTTTACAACTAGAAAGAGTTATTTGTTCTTAGATGTATACAGACACATGCATAAACATACATATTTTATGTGTGTGGTTACATATGTAAAAATTACTATAGGTTTGATGTAAGATCACAGGATCTGAAGTTAAAGAGATTCCACTAGCTGTGTTATGTTAGGCAAATGACTTAAACGCCTCAAGTATCAGTTGCCATATCTGTTAAAAAAAAAAAAGGAGATAATAATAGTAACAACTGCCCAGGGTATTGTGAGGATTAAATGAATTAGAACATATTAAGCATTTAGCACAATATCAAATATAGAGTAAGCAGTTGAAAAATGTTAGCTGTTGTTATCACTGTTTTCATGGGTTTAGGATTTCTTGAAAATCTCAGGTCTTTTTCATTTTCGTTGTCTTTTTGAGCTGGTCTAATTTTCACCTAGTATTCTTTTTATCCTCTATGAAATTCTCTTAAATTCTAAAATGGCTAAATAATGTAGCAGATTTATAGCAATATGAAGAAAAATCAACTATAAAAATATTTTACCTTTGGGAAAAAATTTGCATGTCATTCATTGTTGAAAATACTATCTGATCTATTACTGAATTCACCAAGTATTATACTCCTCAATTAGGAGAGGTTTTTTTTTTAGTTCTATTCAAATGCAGATTTATAAAGACAATTATTTGATAAGGAATTATGATTGGTAACTGATTTTATAAAGTTATGGAGGTTTAAACAGAGCACATTTATCAAGTAGAAGATATGTATCATGTGTGTATATATACATATTCTTCCTGAAATTTACATTTTGAAATTATTTAATATTTCCTTTTGGCATATTACTCTGGGTATTTAACTTTGGTACCATGTAATAATGATCCCATAATCTCACGTGTATGAACCTAATAGAAAATTATATTCTTTTCACATTCTGTATTTTTGTGTTAATTAAGAATAATTTTGTTTTAAATTTAATTTCCAAGTTACACATTCCTTTGTTTCATAAACTCTGCTTTTCAGAAGTATTTGCGGAAATTTTTTTTCATTTATTTGTTGGTATTGTATCCCAAGACCCCCAAGGTTTGGCCTGTGCTTTTTGAGCGAAGACATGCTCCCAATCTTCCAGTTAGGTCAACCACAAACATTCAGATATGATAGAAGGTCAGTGGAAGAAATTCATATCAAAACAACTCCTCACCATGTCATTATGACAGCCTGCTGTAACAAATGTGCTTCTGTTTTAACTTATGACAATTAATTGCTAAAAGTAATTTCATCTGACAGAGGCAGGGTGTTGAAAGGCTCCTGGAGATGTCATAAAAGCGACCTTTCTGCCCATGTGCTGCCAAAAGCCATTTTTAACAAGGAGCTAAGGAAACAGTGAAACTTCTTTTGTACTTTGTTAATTAGTTATTGATTTGAAACAATGCACTTCCAAATACTGTTAGGTGAGTTAGATGCCAGCAAGGTCACTATGTGACAGTCTACTCCTAACAATCTTTATAGCATATAAGAATTCTTTGAAGCCTTTTATTCTGTTACCCTAAAATTGAGATTGCCTAGTTTGCTAAAATGATTACAGTTTATTTATCTTCATCTTCACTTAACTTATATATAAATCTTTCCTTAGTCCACATATTGAATCTTCAGAATCCTTCTTTGTAGATTTAGTCTCAAATAAGTATATATTCCATAGAGAAAGTGTATATGCTTTGATTAGTGATGCCAAAGAGAACAAGGAAATAATATTTTAATCTTAAAAACAAAAGCAAGATAGAGATTCTAGAATTCATTTATTTAATGTACTAGTCCAATACTTTTTTAAAATTTGGATATTTAATATTAGTTTCAATGATTTTGTAATGTTGTTAGTAGAAGGTAAATAAATGTCCTGTAATTCTTTTGGAAAGTCTTCCGACTGTTTTAAATCAAATTTCTTAACAAAACATTTAAGTACAAGTTAAAACTGTAGGTCTTTGAGTCACCTTGCAAGGTGATGTGAAGGATAGAAAGATTGAGGGTGAGTTAGCGTAGCACAGGGGTTAAAAGTAGGCATTTTCAACTCAGACTTCCTGTGCTCAAATACTGAATTGCACTAATTAGCTGTGTGACCTAGAACAGGCTACTCAGCCTCTCTGTGCCTTATCCATACAATGGGAACCATAATAGCTGCCTCACAGTGTTACTGTTAAATTGAATGAATCTCAATACATATAAAGTACTGATTGGTCAGAAGCTCATAAGTAGTAACTACCTGATAAATGTTAGCTGCTATAATTACTACAGTAATTAATAATAATAAGATATAGTTCCTGCCCTTCATTTTGTATGAAGAATTTTTTATTTTAATGTATGTAATGTTTTGAACAGATCAAAATAAATATTTGTCTTATTTTTTTCATATTTTTCTTATTAAGTAAATTAGGGTATGAGGGTATGTTTGCTACACATGGGAATTTTTTAAATAGCATGGTAAAATTGTTCTCTATGTTTGCATTTTGTGATGGACAGTAAAGGAAACATTTGGTGTGCCCTTGTTCTAAAATGAGAACTGCTGATAAAATATACCAGTTTGTTATTTTACTAAAATGTGTTAAGTTTTTCAGTTCAATTGTTTAGATGGTGAGAAATCTAGCTTTGCAGTAGATAAAATGTTTTTCTTAGAATAGAAACATTCTAAAATGCCTGCTTTTTATTAAAACTTTTGCACTAATGAGAACAACTTGGAAGGTTTTTTAGGTTAAATTATTTCAATAAATATACTTCTATTAATACATAAATAGATAAAACTTCATGAAAAAGTCTATTGTGCTAAGCACTGGTTTTATCGTAGTAAATAATTGCTTAACATCTCATTAACAAGGAAATCCAAATAAAGGGACTGATATTTACAACTATTAATTGACAAAATTAATTGACAAAAATTCGAAGGAGCTATTTTACCTATCGTTGGCTGGAAGTAAAGGAAAGATTCTTCTCACTTAGTATGGTGGGAGTGTGAGAAAGCAGTCTAGTAACACTAAAATTAAAAATACATAAACCTTTCAACCTAGCAATCCTATTCCTGGGAACCTGTCCCATTGAAAGTAAAACCATTGCTACTTCAAATCTATAATAGAAACTATTAAAAATATCAATTGATAACAAAAATTCAATATCTAGATTTAAAATCATCTAAGATGGAATAGAGTTTTACTAAGTGAATTCTAAAACTTCTACCTTGTCTTCATTCTTTTTTTTTTTTAACCTGGTTACGGCAGTTATTTTTTTTAAATTTCAGAATATTATGGGGTACAAACACTTTGGTTACGTATATTGCCTATGCACTGCCCAAGTCAGAGCTGCAAGCATGCCCATTCCGCAGACAGTGCACCCCACACCCATTAGGTATGAGTTTACCTATACCCTACACCCCCCCCTACCCAACACCCGATGAATATTATTTCCATGTGTGCACATAAGTATTGATCAGTAAGTACCAATTTGATGGTAAGTAGCAGTGGTGCTTGTTTTCCCATTCCTGTGATACTTCACTTCGAAAAATGGACTCTAGCTCCATCCAGGATAATACCAGAGGAATTATTCACCATTATTTTTTATGGCTGAGTAGTACTCCATGGTATACGTATAGCACATTTTATTAATCCATTCATGTATTGATGGGCACTTGAGTTGTTTCCACATCTTTGCAATTGTGAATTGTGCAATAAACATTCGAGTACAGATGTCTTTATTATAGAATACCTTTTTTTCCTTTGGGTAAATAGCCAGTAGTGGGATTGCTGGATCATATGGTAGTTCTACTTTTAGTTCTTTGAGGTATCTCCATATTACTTTCCATAGAGGTTGCACTAATTTGCAATCCCACCAGCAGTGTGTGAGTGTACCTATCTCTCCACATCCATGCCAACATTTGTTGTTTTGGGACTTTCTGATATAAGCCAATCTCACTGGAGTTAAGTGATATCTCATTGTGGTTTTGATTTGCATTTCCCTGATGATAGGAGAAGTTGAGCAATTTTTTATGTTTTTTGTCCGTTATTCTGTCTTCTTTTGAAAAATTTCTGTTCATGTCCTTTGCCCACTTTTTAATGGGGTTGTTTGATTTTTTCTTGTTGATTTTCCTAAGTTCTGTATAGATTCTGCTTATCAGCCCTTTATCAGATGTGTAGCATGCAAATATTTTCTCCCATTCTGTAGGTTGTCTGTTTGCTATAATGATAGTTTCCTTGGCTGTGCAGAAGCTTTTTAATTTGATCAGGTCCCACTTATTTATTTTTGTGGCTGCTGTGATTGCTTTGGGGGTTTCTTCATAAATTCTTTGCCTAGGCTAATGTCTATAAGAGTTTTTCCAACATTTTCTTCTAGAATTGTTAAGGTTTCATGTCTTAGGTTTAAGTCTGTTATGCACTGTGAGTTGATTTTTGTGAGAGGTGAGAGGTGTGGACCTTGTTTCAGTCTTCTACATGTGGCTATCCAATTTTCCCGGCACCATTTATTGAATACGGATTCTTTTCCCCAGTGTATGTTTTTGTCTACTTTGTCAAAGATCAGATGACAATATGAGGATGGTTTTATATGTGGGTTTTTAGTCCTGTTTCATTGGTCTGTATCTCTGTTCTTATGCCAGTACCATGCTGTTTTGGTTACTATAGCCTTGTTGTATAGTTTGAAGTCTGGTAGACAGATGCCTCCCAATTTGTTCTTTTTGCTTAAGACTGCTTTGGCTAGACGGGGTCTTTTCTGGTTCCATACAAAGCATAGAATTATTTTTTGTAGATCTGCAAAAAATGATGTTGGTATTTTGATAGGAACTGCTTTGATTCTGTAAATCACTTTAGGTAGTATAGACATTTTAACAATGTTGATTCTACCGATCCAAGAGCATGGTAGAGTTTTCCATCTTTTTACATCCTCTACAATTTCTTTTCTCAGTGTTTCGTAGTTCTCCCTATATAGGTCTCTCACCTCCTAAGTTAAATATGTTACTAAATATTTAATTTTCTTTGATGCTATTGTGAAAGGTATTGCATCTTTGATTTGATTCTCGGATTGACTGTTGTTGGCGTATGCAAAGGCTACTGATTTGTATGCATTGATTTTATATCCTGAGACTTTGCTGAATTCATTTATCAATTCCAGGAGTCTCTTGGATGAATCTTTGGGGTTTTCTAGATATAACATCATATCATCAGTGAAGACTGAAAGTTTGACCTCTTCTGCCCCTATTTGGATACAACTGATTCCTCTCTCTTGTCTGATTGCTCTGGCAAGGGCTTCCAGCACTATGTTTAAAAGAAGTGGAGATAGTAGGCAACCTTGTCTGGTTCCAGTTCTAAGCAGGAATGCTTTCAATTTTTCCCCATTCAGTATGCTATTGGCTGTGGGTTTATCATATATGGCTTTAATAATTTTGAGATATAAGCCATCTACACCTATATTAAGAGTTCTTATCATAAAAGGGTGCTGAATTTTGTCAAAAGCCTTTTCTGCATCTATTGAGAAGATCATAGTCTTTGTTCTTGTATTTATATGGTGAATTACACTTATAGATTTGCATATGTTGAACCATCCCTGCATCTCGGAGATGAAGCCCACTTGGTCATGATGAGTTATTTTTTTGATGTGCAGTTGAATTCAGTTTGCTGGGATTTTATTGAGAATTTTTGTATCTGTATTCATAAGGGATATTGGTGTGCAGTTTTCTTTTTTTGTTGTGTCCTTTCCTGGCTTTGGTATCAAGGTGATACTTGCTTTATAGAATGAGTTTGGGAGGATTCCATTCTTCTCAATGTTATGGAATAATTTCTGCAGTATAGGTACCAGTTCTTCTTTGTAGATTTGGTAGAATTCAGGCGTGAAAGTCCCATCTCGTCCGGGACTTTTCTTTTAACTGGAAGATTTTTTTATTGCTGCTTCATTTTCAGTGCTTGATACTGGTCTGTTCAGGAATTCTGTTTCTTCCTGATTGAGCCTAGGGAGGTTGTGTGTTTCTAAGAATTTGTCCATTTCCTTCACATTTTCATGTTTTTGGGCATAGAAATTTTTATAGTGTTCAAAGATTATGTTTGTATTTCCATGATATCAGTTGTGACCGCTCCTTTTTCATTTCTAGTTGAGCTTATTAGAGTTCTTTCCTTTCTGCTTCTGGTCACTCTAGCAAGAGGCCTGTTTTGTTTGTCTTTTCAAAGAACTAACTTTTTGTTTCATTAATCTTCTTTATAGTTCCTCTGTTCTCGATTTCATTTAGTTTTGCTGTGATCTTGGTTGTTTCTTTTATTTTGCTGGGTTTAGGATTGGTTTGCTCTTCCTTTTCCAGTTCCTGGAGATGATTCATTAGTTTGTTGACTTGTGATCTTTCTGTCTCTTGAAGGTGGGCATTTAAGGCGATGAGTTTTCCTCTCAGGACTGCTTTTGCTGTATCCCACAGATTTTGATAACTTGTGTCCCCATTATCATTTAGTTCGAAGAATCTTTTGATTTCCATTTGAATCTCCTCCTTGACTCAACAGTCATTCAGCAACAGATTGTTTAATTTCCATGTTTTTGGATGACAATATGAGTTTCTGTTGGAATTGATTTCTGATTTTATTCTGCTGTGGTCTGAAAAGATACATGGTATGATGTCCATTTTTTTAAATTTGTTGAGATCTGTTTTGTGGCCTAGGGTGTGATCAGTTTTAGAGAAAGTTCCATGAGCTAATGAGAAGAACGTATATTCAGTGTTATTTGGATGAGGTGTTCTATAGATGTCTGTTAGGCCCAAATGTTCTAGAGTCCTGTTTAGGTCCAGTTTCTTTGCTTATTTTCTGTTTGGAGGATCTTTCCAGTTCTGTCAGTGGGGTGTTGAAGTCCCCAGCTATTATTGCATTGCTGTTTATTATGTTGTCTAGATCTAGCAGTATTTGCTTTATGTATCTGGGCACTCCTGTGTTAGGTCCATAAATATTTAGGATTGTTAAGTCTTCTTGTTGGATTTTCCTTTCACCACTATGTAGTGACCATCTTTGTCTTCTTTACTTTCGTTGCTTTAAAGTTTATGATATCTGATATAAGAATGGCTACCCAATCTTTTTATGGCTTCCATTTGCCTGAAAAATTGTTTGCCATCCTTTCACCTTGAGTCTGAATGAGTCCTTGTGTGTAAAATGCATTTCCTGGAGACAGCAGATACTTGGCTTGTATTTTTTTTATCCATTAAGCCAGTGTATGTCTCCTCAGTGGGCAATTCAGGCCATTCACATTTATTGAGAAAATTGATATTTGGGGTGGATTTCTGTTCATCCTGTTGGGTAGACGCTTCGTGTTTTGTTTTACCTCTTTAGCCATTGTGGAATCAGGGTTCTGGACTTTAGATTTTGGGTGATTTTACACTGGTTGGTGTCTGTTGCGCTGGTCAGTGTATAATGCAGATCTGAGTACTTCCTGCAGGGCAGGTCTGGTCTTTGCAAATTCCATCAGTGATTGCTTTTCTGGGAAGGTCTTTGTATCTCCCTCATATGAAAAGCTTAGTTTTGCAGGATAAAGAATTCTAGGTTGGCCATTATTCTGTTTTAGAAGATTGAGGATGGGTCCCTAGTCCCTCCTGGCTTGTAAGGTTTCAGTTGAGAAATCTGCAGTTATTCTGATAGGTTTTCCTTTGTAGGTTGCCTGGTGTTTTTGCCTTATTGCATGAAGGAATGCCTTTTGCATGTTTACTTTGGCCAGCCTGACAACTGTGTGGTGTGGTGATTGCCTTTTCACATTGAGTCTCCCAGGAGTCTTCTGTGCTTCTTGTACCTTGATATCGAGATTTCCGGCTAGGCCATGGAAATTCTTGTCTATTATTCCTTCAAATAGATTTTCCAGCCCTTGTGTATTTTCTTCTTCACACTTAGGGATAGCTATGATTCTTATGTTGGGCCTCTTTACATAATCCCACATTTCTTGTATGATTTGTTCATATCTCTTGTTTCTTTGTTCTTTCTCTTCGACTGATTTGTTTAGCACATAGGACTTATCTGCCAGTTCTGAGATTCTTTCCTCTGTGTGATCCAGCCTATTCTTTAGGCTCTCCACTGTGTTTTGTAGAACCTTGAATGCCTCTTTCTTTTCCAGTATTTCTGTTTGGTTTTTCCATAATACTTCAATTTCTTTAGAGAATTTTTCATTCATTTCTTGCGTTGTTCTTGTGGCTTCTTTGTTTTGGGTTTCTATTTTTTCTTGAATTTCATTGAGCTTTCTTACAATCCATAATCAAAATTGTTCCTCTGTCGTTTTACCCATTTCATTTAAGTTGGTGTCCATTGCTGAGGAGCTAATGATATATTTTGGGAGTGAATTTTTGCTCTGATTTTTCATGGTTCCTGTGTTCTTTCACTGATTCTTTCTCATCTGGCCTCTTGGTTGAGAGCTGGGGGTGTTAGGGATAGTTTATGGCCCTGTCTCCAATACCTCAAGGATCGTTCCCTGACAGAACCGGGGAGAGGAGTGCTGGTCCTGTATTGCCTTAGGTGTATTCTAGCAAAGTTGATGGACCTCTTGGGTTACCTCCGACCCTTTGTCTTCACCTCTTCCCAGTGGAGTTTAGTGAGTTTGTTCACCCAGCTTAAGCTCCAAGTTGGTGGATTGTACTTGAGGATACAAATCCACTGCTGACTAATAGCTTGAGATGGAAGGCAATATGTTCAGCTATGGAGTTGTTCCCACTGACGTTGATTGTAGTTTGCATGGGGAAGCCAGTTGCCTAGGTAATCTGTTGTGCCCTTGCTAAGCTGTGGTCCCCCAGGTGGGGTATACAGAAGCCTCAAGTTTTGGGAGGGGCCTTGTAGCTCCCAGGGCTTACTTTGATCCCAATCCCCCTGAGGGGGGAGGATCTTGTCTTCATTTGTGAAGGATAAAATACTACTTAAATTCAAAATATTAACAAATTCAGAATGTCAAAATTTGTTTGAGTTGGGTTTTACTACAAACATAGAAAAATTATTATGTATTTGAACTAATATTACAGATTTTTTTTTTAGCTTCTTCAATGCTTTCAGGCAACTTTTTTTTAACAACCTAACTTTATGTATTTATGTATTTATTTTTAAAATAAGTTGCTCTGTTGCCCAGGCTGGAGTGCAGTGGAGTCATAGCTCACTGCAGCCTTGAACTCCCGGGCTCAATTAATCCTCCTTCCTCAGCCTCGCAAGTAGTTAGGACTACAGGCGCGTGCCACTACGCCCAGCTGATTTTGTTGTTGTTGTTGTTGTTTTTGTTTTAGTTTTTTGTGGAGATGAAGTCTCACTATGTTGCCCAGGCTGGTCTCAGACTCCTGGCTTCAAGTGATCCTCCTGCCTCAGCTTCCCAAAACACTGGGATTACAGGTGTGAGCTACCACACCTGTCCTTACATTTTTTATAAGTGTATTTTCAAGGTGTCCAGCTATCATCCTAACATTTTCCTATGACATTATTTTGAAGCTTCCTTTAGTCACCCTCGTGTTATTTCTCCTGTTTCCTGTAGTTCGTCTTCCTCTTTCTTGGTTTATTTCTTACTTTGAAAGAGCACATCTTCCAGTTGTTTCTTTAGATGAGAGAAATGAAATATGATTTTTTTTACCTTGTATGTTTATCTTTCATTTATATTTGATGATATTTTGGCTAGGTATAGAATTGTAAGTTCGAAATTATTTTCCTTTTGGATTTTAAAGACATTTTGTTACCATCATCTTGCTTCCTCTGTTGTTATTGAAAAGTCCAAATTGTTGTGCATCTTAATCATTTATTTTTCTTTCTTGAAACTTGTAGAATGTTCTCTTTGTTCCTGGGTTCAAAACTTCACAATGATGTGAAGGTCTAATTTTATGCATTATACTAGGACGTAGCCCATTCAATCTGGCACTAATGTTCTGGGAAATTTTCCTAAATCCTTTTGTTGATGATTTCCTACCTTCTATTTTTTCTTTATAGAACTTGTTTTTTGGATGATGGCTCTGCCAGTAATTTCTGGTTTATTATTTTTCTCTCCTATTTTCTATATCATCTTGCTTCTGGGAGATTTCTTTTACTTAATCCTCTAACCCTTCTATTGACTTTTCATTTCTGCTGTTTTGCTTTTAGTTTTTAAGACCTCTTTTATTCTTCAAATATTCCTTTTGAATAGTACCCTTGTTCTTGTTTTGTGCATGTACTATTACCCCTGAAGATAACGACAGTGTTTTTGAAGTTTTTCTGTTCCTGCAAAGTCTCAGTATCTTCCAGGAATCTTTTTCTATTTGTCTGGTCTCTATATTTTGTATTTATAGGCTTTCTTTGTGTGTCTAATAGTGTTTGGCAACCTATTGATATTATCAGTGGGAATTAAAAAGCTGATTGGAATCTCTAAGCATGTGGGTTGACTTATTATGTTTGAGCATCACTGAAGGTTTTCTGAGTAGTCTGTTTGTTGGGAACTTTCCCCCATGCTCACTCCCATCCATCTGTGTCTTTGGAACTTTTTTCTTTTTTAGTCTGGTTTGATTTTCCGAAGAAGTCTTCCATCTTCTGCCTGAAGTCTGAGGTCTGACTGCTGACAGTCTGGAAGTTTAGGGGGCATGAAGGCTGGGGAGGATGGGAGTGGGATAGGTCACTACATTCCACATTCAATTTGCGTATGGTCAGTTAATCCCTATTTTTACTACTGAAACTGATGCCAACTGTTTCTGATATCCCCATTTCAAAATTTCACCTGTCAGGGTTTAGAAAGACATGTGCCAAGCTATATGGAATGGAAGAAGGGGAAATAACTGCTTCTCAAACAGCCTTAATTTTAGCACATACATGCCACTCTCATTCAATCCCAGAGGTACCTGGAATCCTATCCCTATGCTTCGAAGATTCTGCAATGTAGATGGAGTTGGTTCTCAGCTTTCCCACTGCCAGCTTGAGATTGGACTTTCTCAGAACTGCTAATTTAGTTGCCACTCTTCTTCTATCTGCTCTCTATCTTCCAAAATGTTGTCATTTTTTCCTCCCTTGTTGTCCTTGTCCTTGCAGATTTGTGTCTTTGTTTTAAAAAGAAATCTTTTGCTATAGTTTTTTGGGGTTTGAAGAGATAATCCAGTCTGACATGGGTCTTTAACCTGCCATTCTAAGATGGAACTGAGATCATAAGTATTTAGAGCAAGGGTTGACAAAGTTTTTCTTCAAAGGCCAGGTAGTAACTAATTTAGGCTTGTAGACCATAATGTGTCTCAACTACTTAACTCCACTATTGTAAGGTGAAAGCAGCCATAGATAATATATAAAAAAGGTTACAGTTTCTATATTTGTGTTCCAGCAAAATGTTATTTACAAAAACAGGCAGCCAGTTTACAGACCATGGTTTGCTGACCTCTGTTAAGGAAAAGATTTGCCACCATTTTTTTGTTGGCCAACTTTATTGAGATATAAATTACGTGCCATAAATTGCGCCAGTTTGAAGTATACAATGAGATGTGTTTGATAAACATATGCCATTGTGTAATCATCATCACAGTCATAACAGAAGGAAATGTTACAAAGTAAAACATTTCCTTCACCCCCAAAAATTTTCTCTTGTGCAGTTTTCTCTTTGCAGCCAGTCCCTTCCTCCTATGTCCTGATCTGGTGACTGCTGACTTGCATTCTAGCACTATGGTTTTGGCTTTTCTAGAACTTCCTATAAGTTGAAACATAAGATTTTGAGTCTTTTTGTGTCTAGCTTTCTCTTAGCCTTATCCTTTGTTTTAGATGAATAAATGGCAGAAAATTAATAATAAGTTTCAAGCTAGGTTCAATTTCTCATAAGGTGACAGAAGCTATTCAAGGAAAAGAAGGACACATTGAACTTTCAGAAAACAAACTCCTTCATTGCACAGAAAAGGTCTTTTTTCATGTGAACCTGGCCCACAGTACATAATATCTACATATCTACTCTCGTCCCTTTGTCTTAAAGGTCCTTTACTGTTCCATTCATTTCTATAAAGAGTAGGAATACTGATTATGCCTACATAGAGAGAAGGATATTAAATGAATTTTAACAAGGATATATAAAGTGATTAAGATTACATAGACGGAGTTAGACTACCTAGATTTGAATTCTGGCTCTGCCATATACTAACAATTTTCTTGAACAAGTTTCCTTTTTTTTTTTTTTTAAGACAGTGTTTCCCTCTGTCACCCAGACTAGAGTGCAGTGGCGTCGTCATACCTCACTGCAACCTCAAATTCCTGGGCCCTCAAGCTATCCTCCTACCTCAGCCTCCTGAGTAGCTGGGACTACAAGCACGTGCCACCATGCTTGCCTAATTTTTCTATTTTTTGTAGAGGTGGGCTCTTGCTCTTGCTCAGGCTGGTCTCGAATTCCTGACCTCAAGCAATACTGACCCTTTGTCAGTTATATTCATTACAAATATCTTCTGTGCATAGCCATTTATAATTTATTAATGAAGCCATATTAACCAGGAATGTAGTCCTGACTCTGTCCTCAAGATTGATTGCTGTCAATAATATCTTGACACCTAAAAGGTAGGGAAAAAATGGGTAGTTTCAAGATATCTCTAGCTTATAGATTATTTTGTCTATTTTCATTATGTTTAAGGTTGAATCTCATGAATTTGCAATTTTTTAGGGTCAAAAACGTCTAATACTGGTAACTTCATATGGTTCAATTTAGTATTCAGAGACCAAAAATAGTTTAGTTTTGAATATGTTTTCATTATATGCATGTTATACAATTAGTTTTATGCATCCATATATACCTCTAGTCCATTAATCATTGTTAAATACAAATGCAATTTGTAAAAGATCACACATTTAAAATGTGACAAAATGAAGATAAATTTTTAATCCAAATTATTCAATTGGCTGAAATAAAATTGCATCCCATGTGACATTAAATATATTTTCCATACAACTGTTCTTATAAATCTTTTGTTCTGTATTTATGTACAATTTATACTCTGTTAATGTACAAAGGAGTTAAATATCAAAATCATTTAAGTTTAAAGCTTAAAGCTAAAGCATATAATTTCCTCACATGTGTCTTCCTGAATTGGAGCCATATGGTATTTGTGTTCCATTTCTTCTGGAAGGGTACCCCACTGGCCCATTGCTGAAAATATGAATTCTCCTTTCATCTTATCCCTATGGATTGATTGGGTGCAAGATGGTAACTTAACATTTTTTGATCCTCAGTTAATCCCTCTGACATGGATATCTGCCTTCCATTTGAATTTTATGGAGCTATACTCTTCCTAATGCAAAGTATTAGCATTTTAGAAGAAATAACTTTAATTTATAAATTTTGTCATAAATCATGTGTAGATTTTATATAAGTGTTCTTTCTCCAATTGATATCTCCACTGTAATAGCAAATCAGTGGCAGTACTAAGGGCAGCTTGTAGGGTGTAGAGTGTGTGTTTGTGTTTGTGTGTATACATTTATGTTCATATACTTATTCACATGTGACATTTATGTGTGACATAACTGAAATTAGTAACATAGGTATGTGCTAGTTTGAAGTCACATTTTAGATTTGATTATTCATAAAGAAATTTTGTTATAGATATGCTTACCAGTGTAATCACAGGAAGATTTATATGAAGTAAAAATAATCTTCAAGTTTTGACTTTAAAATTGGACATTTTTAAAACCTTTAAATTCGTTTATATTCAGTTTACTTTTAAAAAAATAAGTGGTAAGTTTAAAGTGTATATTATAGGAGCACTCATTTTATAACTTTGTAGCAACAGGTTAGCTGAAGAAAAATCTGTCAAATTTGGCAATGGTTCAGAAAATATGTGAACCTGTCACTGTAAGCAGTCTCAAAGGGCGAAATGCATTACAGGGGCTAATTAACCTTAGAAAATAATTACACAAATATGCAAATGTTGTTTAGATAATTCCATGTGTTATCAGCTCAGGTAGTCCATCATAAATGCAGACCTTGCAATGCCTAGGTAGCAGAATCTGGCATAGTTGATAAGGCTTCGGTTACTGCATCACTTCTGTTTTGCATTTAACGATTAATGATGGCAAGAGTACATCAGGAATTTCAACGTGTACTCTGAATACCGCAGAATTCCACAATGTAAATATCCTCTGCATTCTGCCACCAGCAAACTCTAATTGATGGATTTACTTCTTTTCTTTTCTGTACTTTGTATATTTGCATATTCTAAAATCATCCAGCTTGAATCAAGTTACTCAATACAAAATGCACATTAGTGTGAAATTCATGGAGAAACTTGTAGAATAAATTTGGTATGTTTGCATTTCTGTAATTGAGGTATATTAGAAAATCTTTCCTCTTGAAATCTGTTTAGTCTCAAAATAGGCTGCTGCTAATATACACTCTTTGGATTATGATTTGTAAATATATAAGGATTGTGGACACAGTGTGGACTGCAAGTTGGAATTACACAAATTTGCCCTGGACTAGCATTACCTCATTTATAAAATTTGGATTTTAATGTCTAATATCAGTAATGTAATATTCTAGAAATATATATTTAAAACTACTCTAGGTTTATTAATTCCTATGCTTAACTATTGTAGAATCCTGCAAATATTTGGCAGAAATTGTTAAATTCTAAAATGATGGGGGTCTACTTCTCTTAAACACTATAAATAGTAAAAAGCCTTAATTTTGTGAAAATCTTGGGAAGTAGTCACATATGAAAGCCAAGTTTTTTATAGCTAAGGTTTATTTCATTTATCATTTTTTAAAATGATATTTTAATATAACTGTTTCTTAGTTGTATATCACTAGTCCTTTAAGACTAGCAAACCAAATTCAATAGCACATCAAAAAGATAATTCACCATGATCAAGTGGGTTTCATCCCAGGGATGCAAGGATGGTTCAACATACACAAATCAATATACATGATTCACCAGATAAACAGAAGCAAAAACAAAGACCATATGATCATCTCAATAGATGCAGAAAAAGTATTTGATAAAATCCAGCACTCTTTCCTGATAAAAACTCTCAACAAACTAGACATAGAAGGAACATACCACAAAATTATAAAAGCCATATATGACAGATCCACAGCTAACATCGTATTGAATAGAGAATAGTTGAAAGTATTCCCCCTAAGAACTGGAAGAAGGCAAGAGTGCCCACTGTCACCACTTCTATTCAAAATAGTACTGGAAGTCCTAGCCAGAGCAATCAGGCAAGAGAAAGAAATAAAAGGGTATCCAAATTAGGAAAGAGGAGGTCAAACTATCCCTGTTTGCTGACAATATGATCTTGTATTTAGAAAACCCTAAATACTCCACCAAAAGATTGCTAGAATTGATAAATTCAGCAAAGTGTCAGGTTACAAAATCAATGTACACAAATCAGTACCATTTCTATATACTAATAACCATCAAGCTGAGAAGTCAAATCAAGGACTCAATACCATTTACAATAGCCACAAAGAAAATAAAATACCTAGGGAAATATACTTAAACAAAGAGGTGAATGATCTCTACAAGGAGAACTACAAAACACTGATGAAAGAAATCATAGATGACAAACAAATGGAAAAATATCCCATGCTCATGGATTTGTGGAATCAACATCGTTAAAATGTCCATACTGCCCAAAGTGATTTACAGATTCAACGTGATCCCTACCAAAATACCAACATCATATTTCGCAGATCTAGAAAAAATAATTCTAAGTTCCATTTGGAACCAAAAAATAGCCCGAATATCCAAAGCAATCTTAAGCAAAAAGAACAAATCTGGAGGCATCACCTTACCGGACTTCGAATTATACTACAAGGCTATAGTAACCAAAACGGCATGGTCCTGGTATAAAAACAGAGACATTGACCAATGGAACAGAATAGAGAACCCAGAAATAAAACCATCTACCTACAACCGACTTATCTTTAACAAAGCAGACAACAATGTACACTGCGGAAAGGAAGCCCTATTCAATAAATGGAGCTGGGAAAACTGAATAGCCACATGCAGAAGAATGAAACAGGACCTCCATCTCTCACTATATAGAAAAATTAATGCAAGATTGATAAAATACTTAAAGGTAAGGCATAAAACCCTAAAAATTCTAGAAGAAAATGTAGGAAAAATTCTTCTAGACATTGGCCTAGGCAAAGAATTTATCACTAAGACCCCAAAGGCAAATACAGCAGTAACATAAATAAATGAGATTTATTTAGATTAAAAAGCTTCTGAACAGCAAAGGAAATAATAACAGAGTAATGGACAACCCAGAATGGGAGAAAATATTTGCAAGCCATATATCTGACAAAGGGCTAATAACCAGAATCTATAAATAACTCGAACAAATACACAAGAAAAAAACAAACAACCCCATCAAAAGGTGGGCAAAAGACCTGAACAGAAATTTTTCAAAAAAAGATAGACAAATGACCAACAAACATATGAAAAATTGCTTCACCATGACTAATCATTAGGGAAATGCAAATTAAAACCACTAGGAGATACCACCTTACACATGTCAGCATGGCCAATATTAAAAAGTCACTAGTCCTTCAAAAATGGAGTTTACATAGTATCATTAACTTTCTTTAGATGATTCAGTGTCACTATTGTTCTTTTTAGTTGTGCTTTGAATACAGTACTGCCCTTAAGTTGCTTGTAATAGTAATAGTCTCAAACTATGCACTACATGTGCTCTTCTAATTGTTGTAGTTTTTCTGTTTCTTCATTTACTATCAAACTTTCAACTGTCACTTCTTACTCTTAAACCTATTTGAAACAACTCTTCTCATTTGCTGCTTGTAAATGTGCAGTGGGTTCAGACCAGACATTAGAATTTGTTAGATATGAAGGTGTAAAGACCCTGCTCAAATGCCAATCCTCTAAGAAGCCATCAGTAATCACTTAGTGACATTTTTTATTTTGTTGTTGTTCACTTGTTTTATTATAAAAAGCATGCACTTTGTAGAAATGTTGGACAATTCAGAAAAGTGTAAAGAAGCTAAAAATAGAAAACACCCCTAATCCCACCATCCATTGGCAGCTCAGCTGCTTTTAATAGTTTTGATTCCTTCTTTTGAAAAGTCTTTTTCAAGCTTTTTTACATAGTAAAAATTATGCTACATATAAAATCAGATGAGCTGCATATATTACATTATAATTGAATAATGTAATTGAATTGCTTCATAATATTTCCTTAGACAAACTATAATTTATTTAAATATTTATTTGTAGCCAGGCATAGTGGCTCATGCCTGTAATCCCACACTTTGGGAGGTTGAGGCAGGAGGATCACTTGAGCCTAGGTGTTCGAGGCTGCAGTTAGCTATGATCACAACACTGTACTCCAGCCTGGGTGACAGAGCAAGACCCATCTCAAAAAAGAAAAAAAAAATAGTTTTCCATTATTGGATACTTATGCTTTATCAAAATTTTTGCTATTATAAATGGGAGAGTGATGAACATCTTTGAGCATCAATCTTTTGTCACATTCCAGATTATTAGAAGCTAGATTCCTGAAATGGAGTTTAAATACTCCTTCATTTTAATTTTTGAAATGCACTCAATAATGTTTTGTCTACAGTATCATTGCCAATGGCACTAGCATTGTTAATCATTTATTGAGTGCCTGTAGCATGTTTTGTATATATAGTATTAATTAAAAAGATAATCTGTCTTCAAGTTGGTTACATTCTAGAGGAAGGAAAATTCATTTGGCAGATTAAAGAAGTAGAATAGAGAAGAACCCATGAAATGATATAGGATTCAATTTAAGCTACTATGGCTCATAGTAGAACTGACAGGTAACCTAGAGCCAACAATATTTTTTCGTTTTAAAATTAGGTGTGATAATAATACATATAAATTGTTGTAAATACTTTTTATATATTTCTTATAAGATGTTGTAGGCCAAAGGTTAGTAAATAATCCTTTCTACTTCTGCATGAGATTCTGACCTTCAGTTGACTTTCTGGTTCTTTTTCCCTGGAGGCCTTATAAAGTAGTCTCTTAGGTTGGGTTTCCCAGATAACAGATTTTGAAACAGAAGTTTGCATGTGGGAAGTTTGTTGGGATTTTCTTGGGATCGGCACCTGTAGGGGAGTAAAAAAAATAGAATTCAGCAGGAGTTGAACTGTAATGTAGTTACAACAAAGGCCTTAGCTAACCCCATGGTGATCTCTAGATCTGGGATGACTTTTCAGAGACGTCCTGCCTTAGGCAAGAGTCCAGTGGTGGGATTGTAACCTGAAGCAAAGTAGGTTTCTTTGGCTGAGGACAATTCCTAGAAAGTGCCTCAGCTGAGGCAGTCTGCTGCCAACATTCTCACAACTCATGAAATGAGTGCCTTATAACTGATAGTATTCTGGGCAGCACACCATAGCATCCACTCTAAGTGGATGATTGCTAGGCAACGTTGCCTATGGTAGAAAATGACCCCCTAATTGGTAAACTGCATCAGGATTAGCAGGAATTAGAATGGACTATAAATACCATAGTCTTTCATCTTCCCTGAGAGTAGTGACTCTTGTAATTGGACAAGTCTTTATGGGAAGGGATCCTGAAAACCATGCCTATGAAGTTATTTCAAGAGATATTAGCTTCTATGAGGTATAACATTTTTAAGCCAGGATAACTTCTGCCTTTGCCCAAGGTGAGTGTGACTCCCTCATGCCTAAATTAACACCCCGAGAACCAAAGATAGTAACTCCTAGAAGGCTGTGTGGGCTGCTGCAAGAACTGCTGTGAGGCTCCCACTAAAAAGGAATGTCTGGTCCTGCTGTGCTGGCAATCTTGATTCCTATCCTGTATCTTTTTGAGTAAAGGGATGTCTAGTGTGGCTCAACAAACTCAAAGTCATGTGAGTTGGACAGTTTAGTTGAGCCTATAAGAGACCCCCTTGTGGATATCATAGACATTTTTTCAATTTTTTCACTTTTTAGAATGTTTGGCTTTAAAGTCTAAAACTAAAGAATAATTTGATGACCTTAGAGTCAGGCTGAAGATACTTAAGTACTTGAGGCACCTGGAAACTTGAGGTTTCTCTTTCCTACTGCTGACTGCTACTATTAACAGATACTTTTTCCATGGACTGTGGAGGAAAAGACTCAACTATAGTACTAATCTCTGTAAACAGTAGTCTTTTTATTTAAACAGTAGAAAGAACTGTTGGTTCATAGCTCTCCTTTAGTCATAGATGGGCCATTTGGATCTGGCTAGCAGTTTCCCTCATGTCTTGTGAGTCACAAAGTTTTGCTCATTCTTCCTTTATGATTCATTCTATCTCTTTCTTTCTGTTCTCTGTGCTATCACCCTGAGGAGTATTATAGTCTTTATCGTCTCATATGTGGATTACTGAACTGTTCTCTGCCTTTAGGCTTTGCCTAACCTGAGCTGCATTACCCATATGATCCCAGACTGAATTCCATGATAGAGTTTTGTCTAGGGTTTTCAGACTATTAATGTGTAATATAGATTTGCCAGGAGCACAAGGTCCCTGGGAACAGTGCGAGGGAAAACTACAATAGTAGGTTTAGAGAAGATGTTAGCTAAAGAGTTCCGGTTATTTTATAGGCAAAAGGAGCCATTTCAGTAAATGACGTTTTTAACAGGAGAGTGGCTTGATCAACTAGGGCTTCAGAAAGATTTTGATCTGGCAACACAGTAAAGGGAAAGACTAGAAGAAATGAGACTAGTTAGGAGTCTATTGTAAGAGAACCTAAACTGAGGTGGGCATGGAAAGAATGAGACAGATAGGATCCCCACAGTATAAAGGAAGAATTGGTAACTATGAGAAGATAGCAGGGAGAACCTCACTGAGGTCGAATAGTATGGATTTATAATGGGCCCATTAGACTTGGTGCCAAGACAGTCCAACAGGAATAGAGCAAGTAATACTCCTCACACACTGCTGCTTCTTAATACCCCTGTGAAATTTCAAACTTATTAAAAGCCAGGATCATGGCATACTTCTGCTCATCCTTCCACTTCCAGTACAAATCTTAATGTAGACAGAGTAATCTAATCTATATATTTTTATCCTGTACATATATACAATATTTAGGACCATCACAGGTATTTAAAAATGTTAGTTCTGCCAACTATCAATAGGTGGAAACTCTGTTAACTTTCTCCCTATGTTGTTTTTACATTTCTTTCATTGTAGGATATAAATAGGGTGACCAGGTGTCCAGGTTTTTGCTGGATAGTCCCAATTTAGATCTGTTCTCCCAGTACAGTTACTGATAATATCTTTCCTCACTCTCAAAAGTATGCACAATAAATTCTATGGTCACTCTAGATATATATACAAAAAAGTGCTAAATATGTTCGGTCAGTTTAAAGAATAACTATAAAGAACAGACTTGTGTAACTACCACCCCAGTTAAGAAATGGAACATTGGCAGCCACTAGAAGTCTATTTCCTACTCACAACTTCATCTTCCTTCCTTAGACTTAACCACTATTCTCATTTTTATCATGACATTTTCCTACTTTTTAAACCAACGAAAGCTAAATTATCAAAGCCTAAAATCTCTGTAAGAGTTTCCTTCCAATTATTTCATTCATTATATATATTTTAGGTCTGAATAATTTCCTATTTATATTACGAATAGATATCCTTGAAAGTATGTTTGTATTTTAGTATATGACTACAAGGTAGTTGTAGGTAATCAGCCTGAAGATAAATGTGTTTTTATTAGTCACACAGCTCTTGGCCTCAAGAATTTGATAATCTAACTAGTAGTTACAATACAAATCCTTCAGTGCAATGATGGGAAACATGGACAAGATGTTGTTACAGGACATTATTTAGCCCTTGGGGGTGATAGGGAACACTTCCTAGAGTAGGTGATATCTCATTTGAGTACTTGAGACAAGTAGAGATTATGCAGGTGAAGGTGGTGTGGGAAGTGAGGACAGAGCACAAAGGTCACTTTCCTGATAAATGAAATGATTCGTAGACAAGATAAGCATGGCACAGTTGTGTTACTGCAAGTTACTCCCTGCAGCTGGCACACAGAGAATATTCTCTGTGGTCTCTTAGGGGGTAAAGGGATGTCTTTTGAGTCAAGGTATTTTTTAGGGCAATGGTGAGGGATAGAGTTCAAGAGATAGAACAAAGCTAGATCATAAAGGGCCTTGAATATCATGCTGAAGATTTTGAACTTCGTCTTGAAGACAGTGAGAAAACTTTGGAGTGTTCTAAGCAGGGAGTGAGTAACTTGGCAACATAATCATATTTGCATTTTTGAAAGGTTGTTCTCACTACCAGATTAGAGCATGTGAATGGTCAATCCCAGAGTCAGGGAAACTGGGCTAGAGATTGTTGCAGCCGTCTACTTGTGACATGATGGTGGCTTGAGCTAACCCAGATGACATGAGAATGGAGAGAAGTAGATGAATTTAACAGACAGTTGGAGGTAGAATAAATAGGATTTTAATGATTGATTATATAAGGGATTTGAAGGAGAGAGAGAGAAAAGATGATTCTCAGATTTCAGCTGGACATGGGGAGCATGGAAATGACACATGTTTGTAGAGAAGGTTTTTATACAGTGTTGGATTGGTTGAATTTATAGTGTCTATATGGTACATTCATTAAGCAGTTGGCTTTGTGGCTCTGGCAAGAAATTTGGGGCAGAGATAGACATTAGGGAACAATACAGTCTAGATGGCGGGTGAAGCCCTGCATATGGACCTTAATAAGTTATTATAAAATTTCAAAGATGGAAAATGTGAATAAATTGTGTTCATTGTCTAATACCCATGACATTCTTAGGAAATTAGTCTTTTAGTGTTGAAGCTTCTAAGTATTTGTACAAAACATTTTCATAATCTGTTTTAGTTCTTAGCAGTTTGCTTTTTGATCGATATTATTTAGATTTTTAATTTGTTTTTGTTTTTCAGGTTTGGCTTTAACTATAATATGTGTCAGCTATAGAAATAAATACAGAAAATGAAATTATTATAGAATTTTTGGGATTTAAGTTTTATATATATATCCCATATATTTATTAGGATTTAGCAAGTTAGGAGAAATAGAAAAACACCTATGTTTATATAGTTAGGCTTTTCCCAATTCCAGAAATACAATATGTATAGAAGATGCTTTTAGAAAAAAGTATGTATATTTTTAATAATTTCACTAGAAAATATTTTATTCACTTTTTCCTTATTTTCAGGTACAGAGATACTTAAAATCTTACAAATCAAATAATTTAGATGTATGTATAGTGTAAATATTTTCAGATCTATATATAGGAATGTAAATAAATTTTTTTAGTGTTACATTCTTTTATCACAAGACCACTATAATTTTCTGGTATACAATTCTAATATACATAGATGTATTTTAATATCTCAGGTATAACTAGAATGTTTCTGCTAAAAAATATGTTTATTTTAAACATTTTGCTTCAGAAGATTGTAGTAGCAGTTAAGCTCAGCAGTACTTTGCTACTGACCATCTTATGCTATATATGCAAGCGTATAATTTAATTGTTGATTGCTATGATAATAACTAGATACAATATGTAACATACAATATTTGTTTTCTTTGTAGGAAAATGGTTCTCCTGAAGAACATGCAATCTATGTTTGGGACCATTTTATAGCCCAGTCTGCAGCTGAGAATGTATTTTTTGTTGCTCACAGCTATGGAGGACTTGCTTTTGTTGAACTGGTAAGTGAAAATTTAACTGTATTTTTAATTCCCAGTCTCCTTACAGATTTATCCCCTCTACTTCCATTTCCTTGGTATTAGTTTAAGTTACTTTATAAAGGATGAAAAGAAGATATTTTGAGTAAATAATTTTGTTATGTTTGAAAAGTGTATACTAATTTGTTTTTTGTTGACAGAGCTTTTCAATGCTAACCAGAAGGCTTTTCGCCTATTCCTTATTTACATATTGCTTTTTAATTTCTACATTACAGTGCCAGTTTCTGTATATTTCATGATATTTATGTTTCCTGTTTTATATGTATACCATTGAAGCTTATGTTATCTATAAAGTGTTTAAAATTTCAAGGGGCCCTTTGAATATTTGGGAATATTTTGATAATTTTTAACTGTCATCTCTACTAGTTAGTACTTGATACTTAATCAGAATTTATATAATTGGTATTAAAACTATCAGAAAGCTTCCATTAATCTGATTCTAACTAGAATGCATTGCTTGGCCATAAAAATCTTTGCATTTCAAAATAATCTGATTCTTGGAGTTAAGATTATGTGTATGTAACAGAAAAAATAAACACAATTTTTGAATTTTGTGTTTTATATGCAGTATTACAAGTATCACAATCTTGTGCCAATTTGGCTAATATAATATAATCTATACTAAAAATGCACTAATGAAGAATTTGTGCCTCCATGTCCATAATCCTTATGTCATGGGAAAGTACCAATGCTATAATAAAATGATTAATTTGATAAAAGTACAGTTGATAATTTTAAATCTAAATAGATCTAAGTGGACATTAAAAGGAGGCACAGCATTGATTCTCTAATTTTTATGTTTCTAGACTTTGATGTGTATTTCTCTTTGTCATGGAAATTAAATATAATTTTGTGGCCTTTCAACCTCCCTACACCTTATTGCTTTACCCATATGATTTAGATATAAAACTGGTGGTGACACCTGACACCTGAGTATACTTTAGTTGACCTAAATCTACAAATGCTTGCTTGTACTCTCTTAAGATCAATAAAGAAGTTAAATCGTTTATTTCCTAAATTGATTTCACTTCTAGGCATTATTTTCAAGTACGTTTAACTCTGCTGAATTAATTTATTTATTTTGATATATATTATGTATGTCTTAAGATAGCTCTTTAGCATACTAGTATGATGTACTTTTTAAAATATGAATGTTGTTTTTCAAATAATTCTCTTCAATCCCTACAGATATAGATATATAGCTATATAGAGATATATATATCTATATCTCCATAGATATAGTTATATATAGCTTATTTTTTCTTCATAAGCCGTTAAATTACTTAAAACATGAAATTTCTTGACTTGTAGAGTGACTTAAAATATGTCTGAAATCCTGCAAGGCTAATCAAATTTCAGAGTTCTGTAAAACATAAATTCTCTCTTTTTTTTTTTTTTTTTTACTTTAAGACAGTTTATAAAAAACCTTTGTAAACCAAATTTGGAGTTTAAGTGTATTTTGGACAGTTTTAAAAATCAACGTAACATGCCAGGGTTAACAGATGACCAGTGTGTCAGTCCTATTTTACCCGTCCTTCTTGTCACACACTGGTGGATATTTCTTCACTTTTGTTCCACTTTAATATAAAGCACACAGATGTTTCAGAACAAGACTTGACTTCTGACCTTGAGGCTATTAGGGTCAGGGTCCTCAGGGCCTGTGAAATTATCACAAGCTGAGCTAAAATTTTTCTCCATCACAGGAAGTAACCAGTAAGTAAGAAGTTAAAAAGGAGCTTTGTCAGAGAGACAAGATGGTCTCAGTAAGGGTCAGCTTCTGTAGTCTGCTATCTCTGCAGGAGGCACATGCATGGGAGGAGGAATATAATATAACCACTGGCACATCACATATCTGTCAGGCAACGCCAGGGCTGAGAAGTCTATTTAATGTAATATATGTTGTTTAGGTTTTAAAATATTAATGGTGATTATCTCAACTTCTTATATTTTCTATTTTTTGTGAAATAACTTCGATTGGGGTATGTAATAGAAGCATACAGATGGTGGCAACTGAAGAAAGGGGGGGCTAATAAAATGGGTTCCTCTAAGCAAATAACAATGTATATTGATGAGTTTTACATTAATTTTTGACAAATTTAATTAATATGTTTAAGTTTACTATGTTTCTGTTTCAAAAGGCTTTTTAAAAGATAGCATTGTTAAAAGAACAATAAACATTGAAATGTTTTTATACCTTTTGATTTGCCTAAATTGAAAATATTTTTTCCTATTCTCACCAGTATTCTAAGGGAAAAAGTCATGGTATTTAAAATATAAGTGTAATATATGAAATTGTTTTACATGGATTCAAAATTTTAATATTAACCTTACAAGAAAGTGAATTGTGAATATATAAATCTTAAATTATGGCTTAGTTTCTTGTCTTAGTAGCACATTATAGACATCAGACATTAAGTCCTTTGGATTTCAGTAAATTTAAAATTTTTTTTAATTGTAAAATTTTACTCCTGATGAAAGACTCTGTTACACATACACATATTTCTCAGGGAACAGTCTTAGTTTATAGCATCATGTTTGAATGCATAGAAATCGTTTTTCTACCACTGTTATACAAGTTCACGTTCTTCTTTAGGTCATGAATTTCAAGAAGATTTATGTTAAATGTAAACTTCTAGCAACTATAGTTTCACCAGTAAATGCAATTAGTTATAGTTCTTATTGTTTGAATAACAGGTATCAGTCAGGATACCTATGATAAAAACTATCTTGGCATTTACTAAAATTAAAGTTGTATGTAATTGTAGTTTAAAAGTAAATGTGCTGCTAATAGGTATATGAAGATAAATTACTTTTAAATTTAGAGGACAAAATCGTTGTAGAGCTTTAATATTTTGCTAATTGTTGTTTTTGAAAACTGAGACCATAATTTATGATTGTATCCTATCTTAAAGTGTTGAATTTCTCCTGAAGTGTACCTTATAGTCAGATTTATTTTCAAAACCAGTGTTCATTTTATGATAGTAAATCTTGGAACTTGACCAGATCTAACCCCTTAAAAACAATATACACTTCACTATAATCATGAGAAAAGTCATATTAAAAATATTCTTTTCACTGCTTTTACTCTTAACAACTCAAATTTCCAATTCTCTAAACTTTCTGTGTTCCTATTAAAAATAGATGTTGATAAGACAACTCTGGTATCAATTCCAGGATTCAGTCATTAGAGATGAAAGGAAAGTACTGTTTATCTTATGAATTCATAGTGAATTTTCAAAATTAATATACCTGCATGTTATCTTTCCTCTATATTTAAAATAATGTCAATATGTAAAGTTAACAGTTATTAAACTATCATTTACAAAGCCTTAACTTTCTGTCTTAGAAAGTTTAGTTTTACTTGATAGAATTAGTAATCATAATTAGAATGCATTTACCAAATTCATTTGGAAAGACATCTACAATTGATGCAGCTTACTTTTGCCTTATAGTAGTTGTCAAAAATTCAGGCTTACTTTTTTTTTTTTAATTAACTGTCATTTTAAAGCAATGCAGTTTTTGAGCTTTTTCGTCATCTCTTTCTCCAACCACTTTGATGAAGTGATTCCATTGCTTCCATTGTTGGCCGTTTCAGAGTGCTTTGCTCTTCTCTTCCCAGGTGATCGCTTTGGCCAAACTAAGTAACCTTAAAATTTTTTTTTTTTTTAATTTGGAAATGAGCAGTTTTTCCTTGTCAATGCCCAGTTACTGATCTCAGCTTATCTTCCCTTCCCTGTTTGCAGCACTTGATAAATCCATTTGCATTGATGTTTCTTTCTGTAGCTAAAATGAGAGAGTTCATAATTTTTTATAAAACATGAACAATTTTAGTAAGCATACTTCATTAATTTATTGAATCATCTCAGCTGATATAAAATTAGTATTTTTCTTATTACTTTTATTTCCTTTTCCATGTTATTAGTGATATGTTCACAACCACCATTAAAAACATCACTTAGAAATGTGTGAAAACAGCTCCTTTTGAAAGTGTATCTCTACCCACTTTTGATTTTAGTCTCTCCATGCTTGTCAGCACTTGATTGGCACCTCACTTGCATGTGAATTAAGGAATGAAGGGAACTCTATTTTCCTGCCATTGTTCCATGCTGGGCTCTCTGGCCTCCAGGCAGCCTAAGCTGCCCTTCAGCAGCTGATAGAGGACTAGTTTTTGGACATAGCTATATAAGGACACTCAACCTCAGTCTACTCTCAGTAGATCTTTTTAAATTGCCTGGAGCATGATTTGGATTTACACTGAAGAAAAAATGGAATGGAACTAAAATAATTAGTTTTTACCTTTAGTGACATCAGCTAACTATGACCTTAAAGAAGTATCATTTACATTTTGTCCAGGAAGAACAAAATATATTTGATATTGGCAGGTTATCTGTTTGATCAATGAGAATTGCTGAAAGTTGGGCTGCTGAGAATCAAGAAATAAGGGGAGGTAAAATAAGGGAGGTAAAAAAAAAGAAAAATCGACTCATAATAATATCAAAATAATTCAGGCCAAAAATATTATTAAAAACCTACTTTAAAATCTAGGTAATTCAGTAAAAATAAGTTGCCATTTATAACATAACTGCAAGATACATACTAATTAGTTTTGTTTTAAAGTGCTCTTTTATCTCTAAGTCTTGTTTTGCCTAAATAATCTAGAAACAGCTTGAGAGTAAATTATAATATTTCTCTCATTCCCTCCGGGTTTGAAAACCCTGTATATTAAAACATCATGAGTAGTTTTAAATATCTTCACAGTTAGTTGACCAATATATAGAGTTTAAGCCTTAACAGTAACTCTTTTATTAACTAAACATTAATTGTCCCTACTCTTCATGTAAGTATTGACTAATTTCGGAATTCTGCCTAATCACTTCTTTCACATTAGACAGTTTTATCCTTTTTGTTCTGGTGTAAGTCTCTTACAATCTCCTCACTGCTGGCGTCCCCAGTTCTCGATCTGACTGAAAAGACTGCTTCTCTATGACTCTCTTCTAAATATCGTCTTTGCAATAAATGAGGAAAATAACTAAACTAAATTAAAGTATACAATTCAATGGGTTTTAGCATGTTTATAAAGTTGTATAACCATCACCACTATCTAATTTTGGAACATTTTCATCGCTCCAAAAGAAACTCCATACCCTTTAGCCATTACTCCCTATACTATAATTCCAGCAGCAAGGTATGAGGGTTCTTCAACTTGCTCCAAAACTTCATCAGCACTTGTTATTCTCTGTCTTTTTTATTTTAGCTATCCTAGTGGGTGGTATCTCATATTTTTTTTTCATTTTTCTAATGGCTAATGATATTGAGCCTCTTCTTATGTGCTATAGGCCATTTGTATATTTTCTTTGGAGAAATCAAGTCCTTTGCCCATTTTTTAATTGGGTTGCCATTTTACTGTTGATTTTTAACAGTTCTTTTTATATTCTGGGTACAAGTCCTTCATCAGTATATGATTGTAAGTATTTTTTCCCATTCTGTGGGTCACTGATTCACCTTCTTGATGATGTCCTTCAAAATACAGAAGTTTTAATTTTGATAAAGTCCAATTTATCTAGTTTTTATTTTTGTCACTTCAGTTAGTTTTTATATATTGTGTGAGGTAAGGGTCCAATTTAATTCTTTTGAATGTGGATATTTAGTTGTCCCAACACCGTATCTTGAAAAAGACTATTGTTTCTCCTCATTTGATTTGTCTTAGCATCCTTGTCAAAATCAATTGACTATAAGTGTAAGGGTTTGTTCTGGACTCTGAATTCTACTTCATTGATATATATGTGCCTCTCCTCATACAAGCACCACACTAACTTGATTACTGTAGCTTTGTAGTAAGTTTTGAAATCAGGAGATAGATCCTCCAAGTTTGTTCTTCTTTTCAAGATTGTTTTGGCTATTCTATGACCCTTGCATTTCCGTATGAATTTTAGGATCAATTTGTTAATTTCTGCAAGAAAAGCAGCAGGGATTTTAATTAGGATTGATTAAATCTGTAGATCAATTTGGAGAGTGTTGCCATCTTGATAATATTAAGTCTTCCAATCCATAAAGACTAGCTTTCTTTCCATTTATTTAGGTCTTCTTTCAAAAAAACTTTTTCAGTATAAAAGTCTTACACTTCTTCTGTTAAATTTATTCCTAAGTATTTTATTCTTTTTGATGCTATTCTAAGTGAAATTGTTTTTTTAATTTCATTTTCAAATTATGCAGTACTAGTGAATAGAAACACAATTATTTTTATATGTTGATCTTGTATCCTGCAACTTTGCTGAACTCATTTATTAATTCTAATAGTTTTTTTGTGGATTCCTTAGTATTTTCTATATTCAAAATTATATCATCTGTGAATACAGATAGTATTACTTTTTTCCAATCTGGATGCATTTTATTTCATTAATTTATTTATTTTTGGTTTTTTGCCAAATTGCCCTGGATAGAACTTGTAGTGCAAGGTTGAATAGAAGTGGCTAGATTGGACATTCTTATCTTGTTCCTGATTTTAAGGGAAAAGCATTCAGTATTTCACCATTAAGTATGATGTTAGTTGTGATTGTTTTCATTCTCGATAGATGGATCATTTCCCCTAAGAACCTAGCGTGCTCCTTAATATTTGTATCCCTCAGTCACACCGAAATCAGAATGTTCAAAAGGCAGCTGAAATGGAGAAAAGTTTCACTATCTTTAATAGGGATCTTTTTGTAAAATAAAGGATCCATATTACTCTATTGGAATTACCTTTGGAAGAGGTTTTTTTCCATGTCCACATGGATGGGCTGCATCCGGGCCTTACTGCATTCCCAACATCTATGTAGCTTAGCGATTGGTCACTCCATCTCTTGGTTCAACGAAGACTGCGAAGAAACCAAGGACTGCTTGGCAAAATTAGCACAATAACATGTTGAGTTAAGGAGAACTCAGGGGAATTGACGTACTAATTTGTTAAATATAAATTGTTATGTAAGAAATATTTCTTTTTCCATTGGTTTTATAAAAGATCTTAATGAGAGATTTTGTATTTTACTGCAAATATGAGAGTATGATTGACTATCGTAAACCTTTTATAAGAAGGATTGTAGAAAAACACATTTCAGTTAATAATAGGGCTGTTTTTGCTGTTCCTATAGCCTTATGATGATCACTCATTGTAAGCCCTCTGCCAAATAAAATTCCCAACCACAGTGACACCTCTGATTTGACATCTCAAATTGAAGAACACTTCTAGAGGACAAAAAAATTTTGTAATCAAAGCCATTTAACTTGTACCTTGAATAATCCTTATTATATAATTTACTCAAATTAACTCAGGGGAGCCAGTTACACTTAGACTCAAAGCGTACTGGATCCATGTTAAGATAAAGCTTGAGGTAACAAGGATGGAAGCCACATCTGGGCAAAGGTTTTATTACTGGAGTTCAGGATGGTTTCAGGAGGAGCTAATTCAGCTGCAGAGGTTGGCTTTGGAGGTAGTAGCCAGAGAGCTATCACTAGGTAGGTATCAAAAGAGTATGGTAAGCTCAGGTTTGAATCAGGAGGTAGAATAGGTTGTAGGGAATGGAAAATCAAGGCAATGGGTGATGACTGAGCAAAGAAAATGTAGTAATTGGTTCTAAGAGTACCTATTCTGCCCCACCATACCGCACCTCATTCTCTTACAGGAAATGAAGGAAAAAAATAATAGGATCTAGCACTAGGGGGAGGATTGACAAAGTAAGGTTTAAGGCTTCACCCATTGCCTGGGAGTTCAGAAATGGAATCCTTTCATGAGAAAGAAAGAGGCTTCTTGAGGAAGAAAGTAGCAGACATAAAAATCAGGAGGACTGTGAAGTGATAAATCAAGGCAGAAGTGCAATTATTTGGCTTAAATCAGAACAGACTACAGAAGAACACTGCATTCTGAGGGCATTTAGGTACCCAGGGCTTGTATTTGATACACTGGTTATCAGGTTTCTGTGGCAATAAAGGAAATGGGGAGGAAGCACTATCATTTTTCCTTCTCTTATAGCCGAGATTATCATGCTGTGGTTCTGACACCTTCTTTGGGCCCAGATTTGGGGGAAAAAAAAAAGACACTCTTCTAGGCCTTTGTAATCTTAACTTTCAGAGTTGGAGACTTTTAACCCCTACATATATGTCAGTTCTCTCTCCTCACATATGTAAGTTTTCAACACTTTTTCAGTGAATGAATTTATATCACAATAAAGCCACTTGAACCACATAAGTTTGACTTTGTAGTTTAGAATTGTTTCTTATAGTTAGGATTGAATAGTATGCCCTCAAGACAAGAAATGGTTTAGAAAATTGCTATTAAAGATATTCATTTATTCTATTAAGCATGCCCACTGTGTACAAATACTATGGAAACATTAAAACACATGATTCCTGGCCCCAATATGGTTATAGTCTAAACAGGAAACATATTTAAACAAAGAGGGTAGTACAGTAGGATAATTGTGAAGTGAGATGATAGCTAAGAGGTCATTGTGGTAACTTCTTCAATATAAAGATCCATACAGTACATTTGTCTTCGAATTAAGTGCTAGAAAAAATTGTTTCTGTTGATAAACTAATACAGTCTTTTGGTCAGAAAATAAAAACTATACAATGCATTTTTGCCTTTGTCTCCTGGAAATCCAGAGCTATGGTTAGTTTTCCATTTCAGTGATTTTTCTCAGCCTCAGTCTCTTATTCAGTGTCCTGCTATGTAGTTGTCTTTTGCTTGAAGTCACCTCAGAATCCTTTTTTTAACTAGTAGAAAATAAATAGCAAATCCAGTATTTTCATTGTTTCTACCATGCTGCCTAGCCTGGCTGGACATATAATAAGTATATACTCAACAAATAGTTGTTGATCCTAGATTTATATATAAATAAGTTATCAAGACCAGATCTCAGATGGTGCTGTGCTGGGTCAGAATGAAGAAAGCAGGGCCTGAACGTTCATATAGAGCCACAAGATAGAATAAAGAAGATAGACAGGAAAACAAAGTTGATCATTTAAGATGAAAATCAGGGACATTTAGAATCAGCATCCTTGAGTGTGCAAAATGTATATTCTGTGGCCCTGAAATTTTGGACCCTTGGAAGGACCATTAGTGGAAATTGGTTGGGAGTTCATCTAAGAAGATACTGAAATCTCTAAGCAAAGGAAATAGCTGAACCTAATCCGAACCCTAAACTTCAGTTATGTTTTCTATGATTAACTTGAACAAGTTAAGTCTCATATCCTCTAGGAACTAGTTTTCCTATTTAACTACTTTTTAATTGCCTTAGTCATTTTGGGCTCCTATAACAAAAATACCGTACTACGATGGCTTAAACAACAAACATTTATTTCTCACGGTTCTGGAGGCTGAGAAGTCCGAGATCAAGATGGTGGCAGATCCACACTCTGGTGAGGGCCCACTTCCTGGCTTATAGACAGTTGCCTTCTTGCTGTATCCTCACATGGCAGACAGACAGACGGAGAGAGAGAAAGAGAGAGAGAGCATGAGAGCATGCAAATGAGAGCAAGAGCGAGAGCACATCCAGTCTCTTCCTCCTCTTATAAGAACACTAATCCCATCATGGGGGCTGGACTGTCATGACCTCATCTAAACCTGATTATCTCCTAAAGGCCCTACTTCCTAATAGCATCGTATTGGGGGTTAGGGTTTCATTACATGAATTTTAGGGAGACACAAACATGCAGTCCACAATATTCTACTCATGGCCCCCCAAAATTCGTGTCTTTCTCACATGCAAAATACATTCATTGGTTTTTTTTTTTCCCCTTTGAGATGAAGTCTTGCTCTGTCCAGGCTGCCTTTGAACTCCTGACCTCAAGTGATCCTCAAGTACTTAGGACTACAGGCATGTGCCACTGCACCAGGCAAAATACATTCATTCTAAACACTATACCATCACAGGAGCTGCTTGGGACCCTAAATACATTCATCCTATCCCAATAGCCCCACAGTCTTAACTCATTCCAGCATTACTTCTAAATCTAGAGTCTCATCTAAATATCATCTAAATTAGATATGGATGAGACTAAAGGTGTAATTCATCCTGAAGCAAAATTCCTCTCCAGCTATATGGACCTGTTAAAGCAAACAAGTTGTGTGCTTCCAAATTACAATGGTGAGACAGGCATAGGATAGACATTCCCATTCCAAAAGGGAGAAATAGGAGAGAAGAAAGGGATGATGGGTCCCAAAGAAGCCAAAACCTAGCAAGGGCAAATCCCATGAAATCTTAAGTCTTCAGCATAATCATCTATGGCTGGATGCTCTGACCCCCAGGCCCACTGGATGGCAATGTCACCCACAGTGTGGCAGGTTGCTGCTTATACCTGACTCTCTGCTGGGGCCCCATCCATGCCTCAGCTCTGCTGGGCAGGGGTCCTGCCCCCAGTGATCTGCCAGGCTGTGCTCCTGCCCCCATGGCTTCTGTTGGAGGTCATCTGCCTTGTTGAAACCTCAGTGGTGGCCCTGATGATCTCTGAGGGCCATCCTTCCCTTTTCTTGATGAATAATGCAAGTTCACAGCTGAATAGCTTTATTGTTTTGTCCTGTAGAATCTATGAAGTCTGACAGCCTTCCTGCATTCTGTCCCATCTCCTCTCCCTTCAGTTCAAACTAGCAGTTTTCCTGCTGGGGTGGCTGATTAAGTTTGTGGTTCCCACCTATACTAATCTCCTTATCATATGTTTGCTCAGCCACACCTTTAGTGCTCTCTTTAGAACATGCTTTCTCATATTTTGCAATATGGTTAGACTGAGAATTTTCCTAATCCATAAGCTCTGTATACTTTCTGCTTAACAATTTCTTCTTCATTTTCCTGTTGTCACATTTTACTGTGAGCAGTCAGGAGGAACCAAGCTGCTCCTCCAAGACTTTACTTAGCAATCTCCTCAGCTAAATATTCAGTTTCATCGCTAATAAGTTCTACCTTCCACAGAATGCTAGAACACAAACACATTTCAGGCAAGTTCTTTGCCACTTCATGTCAAGGATTGCCTTTTCTATATTGTCCAATAACATGTTTCTTATTTCCATCTGAGACCTAATTAGGATTGCCCTTAAGGTTCATATTTCTACCAACACCCATACATGATTATTTATGTATTCCCTGAGAAGATGGAAACTTTTTCTACAGCTTTCCTCTTTCTGTGCCGTCACCAGTATCACATTTAAAATTCCTTTTGAGGCAATATTGACATTTTCTAGCGTGCGCTTCAAAATTCTTCCAGTCTCTACCCATTACCCAGTTCCAAAGCCACTTTCTCATTTTTAGGTACAGCAGCACCACACTTACTGATACCAATTTCTGTCTTAGTTTGTTTGGGCTGCTATAACAAAAAATACCATAGGTGGGTGACTTAAACCAGCAGTCCCCAACCCCCAGTCCGTGGCTTGTTAGGAACTGGGCCACACATCACCGCCTGAGCTCCACACACCTGCCCCACCACCCTGCCCCCCTTCCATGAAAAAATTGTCTTCCATGAAACTTAGGAACTGGGCTCATAGCAGGAGGTGAGAGGTAGGAAAGCGATTGAAGCTTCCTCTGTGTTTATAGCCAGCTGCTCCCCATCGCTGGCATCACCGACTGAGCTCTAAGCTCTGCCTACCCCCCATCCCCCTCTCCTTCTGTGGAAAAATTGTCTTCCATGAAACCGGTACCTGGTGCCAAAAAGGTTGGGGACTGCTAACTTAAACAACAAACATTTATTTCTCATGGCTCTGGAGGCGGGGAAGTCCTAGATCAGGCTGTCAACAGGGTTGGGATCTGGTGAGGACCTTCTTCCTGGTTTGCAGATGGCCATGTTCTCATTGCATCCTCACATGGCAGAGAGAGAGAGGAAAGAGAGCAAGCGCTCACACACGCAAAAAGAGCGAGCCTGTGCTGTAGTCTCTTCCTCTTTTTGTAAGGACACTAATCCTGTCATGGGGGCTCTACCCTTATGGCCTCATCTAAACTGAATTACCTCCCAAAGGCCCCACCTCCTAATACCATCCCATTAGAGGTTTGAGTTTCAACGTAAGAATTTAGGGACAGGAGGAACACAAACATGAAGTCCATGAGATTAGTGTATGTAGATTTCTTCTTAGTTTTCCATACTTTATTTGAAATTTTCTCATAAAGATGTTTATTAAAGAGCATTAGAATACAAATAAAAATTTCTATTTAGTATTTCAGTGATAA
Source organism: Daubentonia madagascariensis (assembly GCA_023783475.1). NCBI lineage: Eukaryota > Metazoa > Chordata > Mammalia > Primates > Daubentoniidae > Daubentonia > Daubentonia madagascariensis. The sequence continues at coordinate 61,784,899 of JAKFHU010001798.1, forward strand.
TTTATAATTGAGTCATACGATTAAAAAGTATTCTCACTTCTAATATGCCTAGTTTATGCCTAAATGTCTATAAATCTCAATATCTAGCTTCTAACATTTTATCTCCAAATTTCTTTACTACATTAACCAGACATCTGGGTTGGAAGAATAACCTGATGCTTATCTTTCTAAAGGAGAGGCACTAGGCAGAAAGATAAAACACATTCAACAATTTCCTACTATAGAAATTCTCAAACTTCTCTCTGGTTACAAGGCATCAAGGGATTCTTTGTAATTATAAAAGTTTATTTTCTGAAAGTTTCTAATAGCCTGTCTACTAACAAGAAAGAAATCTTGACTTTCTCTGTAAAATGATGCCCTGTAAATTGTAATAATAAAGTGACGTGAGACCACTGGCGTATGTATTGCCTTTGTTGTATTAACTGCTGAATTTATCTCAGAAAAAATTTCTAGTCCCAATATCATTAATAGTGTAATGAAAGTTTCTACCGCTGTTTCAGGTGCAGCCTCAAACTTTCAGTTTTGCTTCCTATTGCACATTTTAGGGTACCTATCCAAATATTAGATATATTTATGTCTAAATATTAAATATATTATAATGTATTAAATATCTTCAGTACATTATAAACTTTAACATTTGGTAGCATTTGTGTTTTCTCAAAGATTTCTCAATAGATTCTCAGAAGGGATACTTTCATATCTTATTGCTGTGTTGAGAGTTCTCTCTCACTCTCATAGAGCCCTTCAGGGCTATCATTATAGAATCCATATAATCTGTCAGCCAGCCATGAAGGACTAAGACATGGTTGGGTCAAAAACAGTTCTAAACAATTCATAACAGTGTCTTTGCAAATCAGAAGGCAGCATCATCAACTTCATGCTCCTCATCATCAGCATTTCTAATGCCTGAATGATACTTAGTGTATACCAAGTGCTGTCCTAAACAGTTTGTACACTTTATCTCATTTAATCCTCATACCAATTTTATGAGGTAAGTACTGTTATCATCCCCATTTTACAGATGAGAAACATTTAAATATATTTTTCTCCCTTTAAAAGTATGACCTCTCACTTTATTGTTAATGTTGGGTTTTTGTTTATTTTCCCTCTCATTAAGTACCTATGAAGAATAAACAGTATAATATACTAATTATAGTGACTTTTATCCTAAAACAACCTCCCATTTTTTCACGTATTTCAGGATTCAATTCTACATTTCTCTTTCAAATTATGTGATGATTTAGTTTTTATGCTCTCTTTACTGCTTATTCTTTTTGTGCCTTCCAAGTAAGGCTTTCAATTTTAATCAATTCTTGATTATTCAAACTAGTGAAGAGGAAAAAGGGTGTGGAAAATTTAAAATAACAGATAATCCCAAGTTATTTATATTGAAATTTTGAATGTGTTTTGATATGGTGTTCTGGAAATTTAGTTTAAGCAGAAAAATGGAAAACACTTCATGAGGATCTGTAAAGCAGATGAGTTTCCTTGGCCAAGCCCCTGGTTGGCTCTTCCTTGCAGTTCATTCCATGCTGGAAATAGCTGTCTTTTAATACCAACTAAATAGAATTGACCTTTCAAGTCTCACTGGAAAAGTCTCTGCTGTCAGCATTAGCTCCTTCGTGTTATCCATATCTGTAAGTTACGCCTGTAAGTAATGGCTACATAACATAGTGCCTACAAAGTACCAGCATTGTTTTAAGTTTTTTGCAAATATAAACTCATGTATCCTATGGTGTAAGAACAACCCTATGATGTAAGTAATATTATTATCCTCAGTTACATATGAGGAACTAACATAGAAATATTAAGTAACTTACCTAACATCACACAACTAATAAGTGATGGAACCAGAGTTTAAACCCAAGCTTCCTGATTCCAAAGCCCATGCTCATAACCACTATGCTACATAATTGCCACTCAAAAGAGAGCACTAGGTCAGGATACTAGTACATTTGGTCATTAAACATTATTTAACAGACATTGTATGACCTAAATTTAACTGTATGAGGTAGGCATTATGAGCCTTGTTTTACAGATGAGGGACTTGGAAAACTTGAGGAACTTGTCCAAAGTTGCACAAGGGTCAGAACCAATATAGATATCCAAGTCAGCCTAGTCTCAAAATCTGTGAATTTATCTGTGACACATACTTCCTTCTAACAGTTTAAAAAAAAAAAAACTGTACAAAGTAAATTTCTAATAAATTAGGATATTTTTAATTAATACGGAAATTCTTCATTTAAAGAAATTCTGCCTTATATTTATAAAGCACAAAGTTCTTTGGCAAACTAAACGTCATATCTGACACCTACCTTTTAAATTGAAAATGTGCTTTTAAAAGCAAGAAGCACACATATTGTGCAAATTTAAATCAAGAAGGGTAGAATTTCGTTATTCAGTGCCTATCACAATGTCAACACATATCAAAAAATTAGACGATAATACTCAATTGTTTTTCCTCATTTTCTTCCTACATATTGGAGAAAATATAATGATTTAAGTCTTGTTTAAAAAGTTAAACCGTAGTTGCTTGGTCCTTTGTATTTCACGTACTGTAAATTGGAGTTTACATTTCACTGTAAATACAGACTACTCAAAATTCTTATATTTGAAGTTAAAATTGGAAAAAGGGAAACATTTGAGTCCCTGTAATTAACCTGCTACTTCATGCCTTTCTGATTTATTATAAGCACTTCGTCTGATATCCCATACTTGAAAAGCTATGAAAGAGTATTATATTACTTTGATTCTTTATCTCTATGCTTTCCCCATGTAAAATAGTGAAGTTTTTATATAGCTTTAAGTCTAAGTAAAGAAGATCAAGCAAATATGTGACATATTATTTAGTTATGCCTTAGGAAAAAAATCTTATTGGAGTAAACTGAACCTTAAAATCTTACCAATGTAGAAAGCACTAGAAATGTGAAAAATAAAAAGTGAGCTTTGTTTATCCTGCGTAGTCTCATATTTCTTTCCATTGGCTAATAAACCCGTGTTTTAAGATGTCTGTGTCCTTTTAACAGCTAAATAAACAGCTTCAAATAGTGAACTTTATAATAGGTGACTGATTTTCATATTTAATGTAGTGTTTGCCAACAATAGCTAAAAGAAGAATCATGTAATTTATTTTTAATATTAGAAACATTTGCTACATACCTGAGAGAAACTGGACCTAAATTTTCAAATTTAAAATTCCAGAGTAGAATACAGTTAAGGTAAATGTGTACTAATATATATTTTCAGAGTTTTCATATTTGCTTGGTAGTGTCTATATTATATTTGTTAGCATTATAATTTAAAATATTATTTTCACTATTTAAAATATTATTTTTACTTTTTTTAACCTTAAAGGTTTTTAAACATGAAATTTCTAAGAAACAGTTGGTTAAAAAAATATTTAGGGAATAATTTTGCAGTCAGATATTCCCTTGAAGATCTAATAATAGAGCATTTTTGATGTAGCCTTATAAATTACCTGGCTTGCCTTCAAGACCATTTAACAGGGATGAGAATTTTGTGTACTAACTTTGTGTACTAACTAGCTCTTAAGGTTATTATACATTCTAATCAGATTTTAGAGTGATTCTTGGAGATACAGACATTAACTTTAAAAGAAAAACTGTTTCTATATCAATAGGTTAAGCACTATAGAGAGTAATCTTTGGTGATAGGGTGAGATTTTAGTCTGAGAATGATGACTGTAATTTTACATCTTGAATTATTTCTTCTATAATGTTTTAATTTTATTCTTTGTTCAAGAACTACCTGAAACAGTATGGGTGGTTTTTTAGACTTTTATTTCCTGTTCATGATATAAACATACTTAAAACTTAACCTTCTGAAATGTCAACAACATTCAGCTATGCCAAGAAATTTTAAGGAATCAGAATTTTATTTGCACAGTCTTAAAAGAAATGCTGAGTATTTCTCCCATGATATTTTCTTCCACTTTGCTGCACTCTAGATCCCAGAAAGAGTTTTTAACTAGCTATTAAAAATAATCCATTTTAGGAATTCGCGGGAAGTTTGAGATATTCGTCAGTATGTATTTACTGTCTGAAACTGACATAGCTGTAAGGTTTTTTAGCTCCAATTGATCTATTGCGCATGTTCCCTCCCTAGGTTGCAGGACGTGCTTCTATTTGCATAAGGCCCTGGGCAAGGTTCTTTCTCGCATTGATTGGCCTGTCCAAGGCAGCCTGATGTGTTCTTGCATTGATCACTTTGTCTTTTCTTGGAAGACAGTGTTACACTGAGTTCATCTCAAACATTCTAGGGAGAAGGTAAAACTTTACTGCAGATGTCTCAATTTTATTCACATGTTCCTTTGAGTATAGGCCCTTTTTGCAAGGATAAGTATTGCTTTTTTTTTGTCCTAATTTGGATGTTTCTGCAGTTTGAGTGCACTATAGACTAGATTATATTTGAAAAAGCTACGTTAAATAAAATTGCCAGAGTATATGCCACTTATCTTGTGCTATTTTTGTTTTTAAAACAGTGTATCTTGCTTCCAGCTTGAAACCATTTTCTTTAAACATTGTCTCTTAAACCTTACATAAACTAAATTTTACTGGTGTTTGTGATAGGTTACCACTTGTCTTTACTAACTTTATAGATTCCTTAGTTTCAATGGGACATGCATTGCTTTATGTGTTTAAGAAAATGAGGAGTTTGATTAGTTTCACTATGAAACAATGGTCCAGAATGACTTGCTTGGTGCTGTTCATCGTTATTAGTAATGTTAATGTGAATACTATAAATTTGTCAAATATGGAAATGATTAAGCAGCTGTATATCAATTATAGGTAAAATGTATTTCATATCATGACTTTTATGGTAGTAGTGTGTTATTTGGTGACAATGGAAACCTGAGATTAAGGATTGTCTTCATCCAAATCTGTGAGAAATTGAGCAATGAATGTTTTGCAGTTTAGCACTCTTTATTGGCTGGTCCTTAAATCAACATTTATATTGTCTGCCAAAGAACATATTTGCCTACACAGCTAATTATCAAGAAAATACCCATTACCTCCAACCGATTTACTGTGTATTTAGTGAGGAACTGGTGAGACAAATGTAGGGTTCTGTCAAGATGCAGGGCAGTGTCCTCCTCCAGACTAGCCTGCTGTTTCATCAAAGCCTATGTGAATTTATAAGAAGGTTACTTTTGGCAAAGATTTGGAAATGTGTCATGGCTGAATTTGATTATTGTGCACTTGGTAATTAAACTCTCCTACCAAAATTCCTTAATGGTTTTAGAAAGCATATTTAGTAATACTTACTACAAATCAGGACATTTTTGTATATGCTGTTTTATTTTCATTAAAACAGGTCACTATTTTTAAATATTGTTAAAGTATAGAAATTAAATTTAACAGAAAAACTTGGAATCAGTTATTTCACTCAGTGGTATCTCTGGCGTCATTCAGTATATCATAAGCCATAGAAATATTTTTCTACTGTTATAATTCTGTTCTGTAAAATTTGATTAGAGATCATATTTTGTTTACTTCAGAAATGCTAGAATTCCTACTTTAAAATTAAACCTGGAGTGAATTAAATGTTTATTATACAAGGATAATAACCATGTCAAGTTGTTAAATAATGTAATTTGCTGTTTTAGGGTGTCCTGTAAAAGCAATAGCAATATATAACTATATAATGAAGTATATACGTGAGTTCCATGAAATTCATCCAGCCAGTGTTTGTAAATAGAATTACTATAACGCAAATTACATACATTAGGAAATATGACCTTATACTGAAAAATTAGATTTGTGGGTGATTTGAACTTAAGTAGAATTTCTAAAATTGTTGATGATTATTATATATGTCATAAAAATATTAAAAAGTATTCATAAAATAGTGATGTAACTGTCTTCTGAAGATTTAAGTTTGGTATTTTGGGAGAAAAATTGTAAAAATACCAATGAAAAAGGCATATAAAAGTATTAAAATGGAAAACCTCTTCAAGTACTTAAAAACAGCTCTTCAAAACTGAATCCAATCTGTGCAAACGCAAATACTACATTGCAACTTTTGTTCAGTGCATCTCAACTTGGTGTAAGTATAGATCTCTGAAATGGAATTGTATAGTGTTTGTACATTTTTTCCGGATAAAATGGAATGTACATCATCTTGCATAATTTACTTGTCTCTGGTGGTTAAATTTGCATATCTGAATGAGTAAGTATATATCTTAATCTTCTGCTAGATATAAAATAATCTCATGAGTGGAGGAGAGCTCTTTTACCTCAGAAGTCAGAAGAGTCTATATATTTCACAGCAATCCATGATCAAACAAGCTAATTCAGATGCTGGAAAGTGCTTTTGCTTAGCTATGTGGATGAACCATTTACTGCATACAACCAACAAGTGTATAGTGCAACAGGAGATCCACTGAAAACCACTTATAGCACTGAATGACAACCCCAAATACAACTTACTATAGGTTGAGCTAGCCAGACTTTCTGCCATATTTAGTCGAAATTGCTGTATTTCTTCCCCCCAAATTTATACCACATAATGAGCTTCTTGTATGGACCGCAATTGGAGAAGTGTAATTCAGTATTTGATACAAAATAAAGGAACTTGGCTTCTGTGTAATTATCAGAATGCGGCATAATGCCTGCTCTTTTTATTACTGCTCAGGTAATACTCAGGACCTCAGAGCAGAAGAGCACCTTCTCCAGACTCCTCCATGCAGGAGTATGGGGATCTGAGTCTGAAGTATGTTCACTGTGCTCAGGCTCTTTGTAAAACATTTCTGGGGATACTGGGGGGTTTTGCTATGAGGTGCTAAGAAACATGAAGATGGTGAAATAGCCGGTAAAAAATTTGTCCAGTGAAATCCATTGCTTTTTCCCATATCTAATGAAGAAGCAAGGAATTGCCAAAAAGCTTTTAAGCTAATGGATTTTCAAATATAGGAATAGCAATTTTTAAATCATAGAAGGAAGGATACAATGATTTCAGCCCTGTTCTCATTATTTCCCTGTGACAAAACATCATATATTTAGATTGGTGATTTCTAGAGGTTACCATGTTTATGGTATAACATATTTGACTCTGAATATCTATAATAACACTGTAGTAACTTTGTAGTAAAATTGTTAATTATTAATTATATATTGAAATGCATTCTTTCATAAAATTTCAAAAAGTCTTTGTTTGTTTGACTAATGAAATAGAATTTGGTTTCTCACCATCCAGGATGTGCTTATAAATTTCTTGTCACTCTGTATAGTATTATTATAAATCTCTTGTTGCTTAAAACTCAAGTTTTAATTGTAACTTTGACTTTTAACTTATAATGTATGTAAAAGTTCCAAGTTTTTCAAGATAATCAAAAAATTAAATATAACAAGATTAGTAAAAAAAAAGATATACTTTGTTTTTGGCAAAAGTGTTACTTTTCTGAGGAATAAACAGATAAATTAAAAACTGTATAATTTCTGAATAAAATAATAATTTATTACCTTTCTTTTACTCTTCTTCACTCCCTGCCCCAAGTTAATATAAAGGAACAATATATATTGGTTAATAAGCAAGTACTAACCCCTGTTGGTGAATATGAGCAGCTCTTAATGATATTTAAAATTGGTGGCTAAAGAAATAATATGAAAAGACTAATATTTGTTTTATGCTTTATTTTTATTTTTAACTTTTAATAATATTGGATCATTCCTGAAAGTATAGTACAGTTTTATCATCTTAAAGAAAATGTTCTCAGTATAATAAGAGTTGTTGATTAAAATTTTATTATGCTCAATTATTTGATATGTATGTATGATTGCTTAAGTATATGAAAACTGTTACTGAATAATCTTTACATGTATCACATGCATGAAGAGATGTTTACTTGTTAGATACTCGGATGGATATACATATATTAAGGAAATACCTTCCTTTGAAGTTATTTTTCTTTTATATTTCTTTTCTGCCTCTAAGCATTTTATAAGAATCCTCTCATTTGTAGCTGTTTAGAAAACATATGCAAAAGAAAATTTGTATTTGAACATTTTTATGTAGGCTTTAGGAAGGTAAAGTTTAAAAGCTCACATTTTAAAATTTATTTTTGTATGGTATCTGTGTACATGTATTTCCAAACTCTTTTATCTGAGATGTTCTAGAAAGGAATCAAATGCAAAATGGGCATGTTAATGCTAATAGTAGAGTACGTGGATTACAAACCTTTTCTATTTCTTTTGACCTTGTAGGAATGAGAACAGCCCTAAATCACTATTTCTATCTGGCTGTGTACAAGCCTAGCTCCACAGTCTTCATACTCTTAACCCAGCATATTTTTCATGCAACAGGCATGGACCTCCTTACTTTTCCTTGTTTCTGCAACAAGAAAAACCTGGCCTTGGACAGGGGATTCATACATCCCCAAATCAACACATACAGAAGTATTTTAGGTTAAGTCTAAAAAATTCTTAATTTTTATCTCCAAAATAAAGTTAAAAGCTCAGATTTTAAAATTTAAAACGCACATAGGAAGCTTTTCTTAATGGTGTTCCAGCTTAGCCTTTAGAACTTATCTCTCTCTTTTTCTTGGGTCTTTTGGGAATTTATATAGGTGAGTTTTGGGGTAGGTTTAGAAAGTCACATTATTTTATGCCTATATTAATAAAAAATATTCACCAGATAGTCTATAGTTGAATTAAAGGTGAAAACTATAAGTATCCATGAAAACAAAAATTCATACAAGACATAAAAGAACATAGCAACTTCCTGTGTATAACGTTTTTACCTGTGCCAGGGTTACAGGATATTACTTGATGTTCAGTGCCAACTGCAGTAGCATGTTGTGCAAGTGTTCCACCAAGGAAAAAACAAGGCCTCATCCCTCTTGGACAGACACACAAATTTGACTTTTCACTACCACCTGTCTGAGCAGGTACCTTTTATTACTGATATGGGATAAAATTCCATTTCCTGTGGAGATTTTTATGAGAATTGACTCATAATTTTTAATGCAACAAAATATGTGTTATTACAATTAACATGAATGCAAATGTGCCCTTTCACATTTTATTTCCTTATGAATGTTACCTAAATACTGTTACAAGAAAGAAGGATTTTTTGTTGTTCTTTAATTACCTGAGATTTTAATAGTCATGCCAAAGTTAAACTTCTAAGTAAACTCAATAGTAGGCATTTTAGAACTTTTCTTATATTTAAATAATTGAAGTTTCAGCTTCTGTTTTAGCCAGAAGTTGTTGTAAAGGGCCTAAATACTTATCTACTCTCAAATATTATACTGGACATTATGTTTATGCCTACTAAACTATTGCATTTGCGTCTTTGTTGTTTTAAAGATAGAGCAATTTAAACACACATAGGTATCTTTCCATAAAGGCCTAATTATGTCCCTTGCTTTTTAAAATGCAAAACTAGCAGTATATGCATTATTGGTTTATGTGGCAAAGTAATTCACAAATGGATTCCTGTATAAATGCATGTTTTAAATAGCCTTGGACTTTTTTCGCCTTGTACTTTTTATGCAAATAAAATTAAGTGATAGTTTTTCTTATTAATTTTGTTTTTTATTTGTAGTCTCTTTGAGGCATATATATCCAGTCTTCCTTCTTTTTTGCCCCCATTTATGGGTTCAGTGACAAAATTGCTGTCATAAATAGGTAATGTAGTATTTCACAGATTGGGAAGCTAACTTTATCTTTTTGTCACATATATGACTCTATAGATACCTCATTGTCTTTAAAAAATAACTTTTAAGTTTTCTCATGTATTAGATTTATCAGAGAAAAAATATATCCCAACTCAAATTCCATAAACTATATGTAATATTTTTAATATTTGAAGTTTGTGTTGCATTTTCTTCCAAAGAGAGATGTGTATTTTATTTATTCTAAAGATTTAATATCCAATATTCAGAATATGTACAGTAAAAGTTATAGCATTTTCAAAATTAGTCTCTAATACAGGCTAAGTATGTTAAACTATTGCCAAGAAAAAAAGAGAAAAATGTTTAAATACTCTTTACAGATTTAATTACAATTTTCGGTAGGTTTGAAACCTTCAGACTTCGGACTCCGTTGTGGCCATTCCACTTTAGCCATGCAGGCCATGCTGCCTGTATTGTGTATTCGGCAGTTCCTATTAGACGTCTTCACAGTGAGTGATTCTGCAGGGCTTGCTGACACCCGCTTCATGCATGGCCTGCTGTGCTGGGTGTAATTTTTTTTCTGAGCTGCCTGGAACATTAAAGACATCTTGGCCATGTCAGTCTGTGTACAGTGTGTGCATGTGTGTGTGTGTGTGCGTGCCCTCACACTCCCACATTCCTAAGCAAATCAGTATTAAATAAATGATGGAGTATGCCTTTATATACATGTAAAATCTAAAATTTAAATAATGATGAATTTATAATTTATTACGTACATATATTTTTAATAATTTAGTTGAGCTAACATTAGCAACTTTCCTCTAGCTTTTACTGTCTGTGGTTATTGACACTAGGGGGCACTGCTTCTCCTCAGTTGCATCTTTCTTCAGGAGATGAGAAAATACTCAGCTGATTTCTGTGCTCTCACTTTAATTAACAATTGAATTTAGAGAACTCTAGGCTGTTTGATTCTTCGTTATTTTGGTTTTATTTCTAATGCCTATATGTAGTGCTAACAAAGGGGGTTGGAGCTATTGGTTGTCACAAATAAATAGAGTATCCAGTGTCCCATACAGTAACTTTTTTTTCCATTGGAAATGTCATTCTTGGCAAAACCAGAAGGGCAAGTTTGCCCAGTGATGAGGTTTAGATCCCTTGCCAGCTGTGCTTCCAACCAGCAAGTGTGATGAACAGCTTTAGAAATCAAGTGAGAGAAAGCATTCAAGAGTTAGTGTGATTCATTTGGATAAAGGTCAAAAGAAAGATAAGCAAAGGATAAGAATGAAGAGCACAAATAGCAATAATTTGTACCTTTTTGCTTATATAAATTTCTTTCAGTGGTTCTAGTTGTAATTTTTCACGTTCCTAGTTCAAAAGGGACTTGAAGCCTTTTAAAACTATTTTAAAAACTGTATTTAATTCTCTATTTCAGCTTATCACTTAAAAATGAGTAAAGAAAAATGGATGGGCTGCCATTCCTAACTGTATTTATAGATTAGAGCCGCGGCTACTAGTTGAACATAAACTGACAGCATAATTAACTAAACATTTTCAATGGACAATTATAGTTTGAAATCTTCTTTAAAATGTAAAGACTTGTTCTGTTCATTTTTTTAGAATCTTAATGTCCATTCTAAACCCAAACACTCATGTTTCAAACTAAGGCATCACCTATAATCTCTAAGGATGTTAATAACATTTTTGTGTAAATTTAATATGTGCTTTTAAAATAAAACTCTCTCTACCCCCTCTCACCCCCTCAATGTGGGCAGCAATCAGTAGCCCATAGAATATAGAAAACTGTTTTACCTTGTTCTCCTAATTAATCAGATCCACAACAGAACTGGTAAAATTTTATTTTCTTCTTCTAGAGTTATAGCTATATCTTTATATATATATATATATATATATATATATATATATAGAAATATGCAATTAAGCCATGCCCTATTTTAATTACTTAAAGATATTGATTTTTAACATGAGTAATTAGAATAAAATATTCTTGCAGATTTTCAAGTTTTTGTGGCATATGTTTTACATCCTAACCAGCAAGGGACAAAAAAGAATGCTGACATAGTCAAGCTTGGTCTGAACATCAGTAAAATATCTGAGCATAAACACATGGGCAGTTTTAAGTAACATTTTAAAAATACCTTTGCAGCACACTAAATTGGTTTCCACTAAATGGGTACTTTAACAAGAAATTATTTTAAAATTTTCAAAGAGAAATGGATATGTGCATTATCCTGGTTTGATTTTTTTTCTCCTCTAATTTTCTGAAGTGATTTCTTGATAGTTCTTATTGAATAATGTATACTTTTAAATATATTACCAGTGACTGGTTTTATATAATTTCTTAGAAAACATATTTTCCAGGACAATAAACTGGTCAGAGAGAAATGCTATCTGTTATTTTTCTTACAGGTATTTTTTTTCTAATTATTTTTATATAATATCATAAGAGCATTAGCCAATTTAGGTCCATCTCTGATCTTTAGTAATAGATCTGTCATTTACTAAGAATAGGCACCACCTAGTTAGACCTTATCAGTTCATAAACAAAACACTGATTAATCAATATGGGGCAGCTTTTGTTATATTCAACATTTTATAATTTGAAATGTTATTTTCCTGGTACTAACCATCTATAAGCAATCAGATGCCAGCCCATTTATAATAGGTTTTTCTCCTCCTAGCAGGATGTTGCTTTTGGCTATAAAAAGTTAATTTCAGATCCTGATATACTTGCATTAATTTTTGAGACATTGGCTGGGTGTAGTACAGCAAAGAATAACATGAACATCACACGACCAGTGCTGTAGCTAATCGTTTATTACCTCAAGCCAGAGAAGCAGTGTTAACGTGAAGGCTACAATGTGTCTATGGAAGAGATGGAAACTGACAGAAAGGGTCTTAGAGATGGTTTCCTAAGGGTCTTGAAAGAGGACCATAACAAGAAGAGGGAAAAAAACAATAGCAACACTATCTAAAGAGATATGTTGTAATACTTATAGTTCTGGATATCCTTGGAATTTTTATGATTAAAATAAATTACTATCTTGAATAACAGACCCCATCCTCTATCCAAGCATCTTTGCTTCAGAATGGGAAAGCTCATTGTAATGTTATCTTTTCAGAACCATAAGTGTTCTCTAAAAAACATATGACTGAGATGTTCATCAGCTGGGATGTTTGCTGTAATTCACCAATAAATTTGAATAATTTGACATTATTTCTGACAAAGATGAATGTTTCCACATTCATTTCCATAGTAAGGCGGTGTCTACATGAAGAAGCCAGTTTGACTGACTTGACCTGCCAAATTGATCAGAAGAGCAAACAACAGCCATTCAGTCCATAGAATTAAGGCAGTTTATGTGTACGAACCACCTTGGTGGCCTGTCAATCCAAAACTTTTATAATACTAAATCACTTTGGAGCCTGTAGTATTACAAGGAAGCTAAGCACTAGGACACATCATCAAGAACTGATGGCATATGTGCTCTCAGGTAGTGCACTGAGATATAGAGTGAAGGCGAGGCATTATCAGTTGTGGAACTTAGAGTTTGATACTGGTGTTATCCCATGTCACAGTAGAAGTGACACCTAAGTCACTTCACCTATTTTCTCATCTGTACAGAAAGCAGTTGGGATAATTTCTAATGTTTTTGACAACTTTTGATGCTTTTCTTCCATGTGATGTTACAGATGGAGCCATGTCATTATTAATATTTAAACTGGTTTCAGTAAACCATGATGTTACCTATAAATTCACGTTTATATAAAAGGCTATAGGAGTTATAATTACATTGCATTCATGACTACTAGAGTATCAATTTTAAGGCTGTGAGGTCTAACCCACCCACTCCCACAGACTGAATAAAAAGTGACAATAAGCCTCAAATTACCTTCTAGAAACATTTAATTCAATTACTGGAAAATTCAGCAATAAGTATATTGTCCCTTTTTTTTTTTTCTTTTTTTTTTGAGGAGGAAAGGGACTAATAGATCATTGAATGTGCTGATGGTTGTGTGGGAAGAGACAGACTTAGGGAAGCCTTGCTTTTCCTGACAACTCAGTGACAGAAAGTAGTATGGTAGATTTCATCATGACACCCACAATAAGGAGTGGCAGGTTGGGTTCTTATGAAAGTGGGTAAGGAATCAGAACTGTGGAAACTCAACATTTGTTCCTCATTCCTATGCATAGTCTTCTTTTGTGCTCTGGCTGTGGTAGTATCTCCTTTTATTATACTTCTGATTACGATAAACCTTCCCCTCAAAGAGTCACTTTTATTCTTTTTCAATCTAGACTTCTTCTTTTGACTTCTCTCGAATGTCATTCACTCTGCTCCCTTCAGACACATTGATGTTTTGTTGATGTTTAACTGCCATTCTTTCATACATATGTGCCTAGAAGAACAATATAGAAGCTATCTAGCAATTTACCACTTCCCTCGTACCGTGCGTCTTCAGTAAAATTTTTCTGAAAATACCTCTCTTCTTCTCCCATTTTTGCACCATGTCTATTTCACTTATAATCTCATTAGATATAACCTATATGTAATTCTGTTTTGTATATTGCCTTTTATATTATTAACACTCAGTAAAATAGTGTAAGAATTGCAGTCTGCAGTACTGTCAATCTGTCACCTTTCATGCACTACTTTAAAATTCTGAAAATGTAAATGAAGTAATTAACCTGATATGAAACAGTGACATATAATTGACTTTCTAAATTAGTGAACTACTGACTCTTTTTTATATCTTTGCCATTTTATAGGATTTCATATTGGCTAAATTGGCTACTTAACAAAAGGTGTGATGTAACAAAAATTCTGCTCCCTACCATAATAAATACTGATGCTTATTAAATATCCTGTACTGTGTTGCCTAAGTATGTTTATTTTAGATTTTTTTGCTGTTTGAATTATTTTATATTCATAAAACTGAGGCAATATTTAATGATAATGGAATAGAGCCCCTAAATCATTGACTTAACTGGTGGAGTGTCCCCCAAAGAAGTGCTAAGGAATGGACACATGAAGGAAAATGGAATTTTAAAAAATAGCCTAGAGAATAATTCTCCTTTCCTCACACATAAACCCTTCCTCAGTGTAAATTTTTCAGTGTACTCATGCATCAGAGCTGTCATCAGATGTCTAAATGATGGGTTTCAGGGTTCTCCTCTTCCTGTTAGTGATCTGAAGTGCTACTCCAGTGTTTTCCATTAGGGTGGATATTGATAGAGGACACTTAGTGTGTAGTATCTGTTTATGGTTCACTAGTATATGAACTCAGAAGTGCTCTTTTACTACATGTAGTGTGTATACATGTTTTTTATGAAAGGAAGATGCAGCCATATACATAGAGGTAATAGCTACTTTCAATCCAATCTTATCTTAGATTACCCTGAGTTTCTAGAGGCAAAAACTTAGAAACATTTGAGGATTTAAAGCAACTAAGTCTGGAAAAGAAAAAAATTAAAATGTTTAATGTCTTTAATCCCTAAATTTATATAGCACAGTCTTTATTTTCTCCATATCATAGGGAATAAACGCTGAGATTTGAAAAGCTGACTAGCTACCTTTGCAGTGAAACCTCTCTGTCCACGTTCACCTTTCCTTTCCCCTATCAGCACTGTCAGGTTCGAGCATATTATGGCAGACATTAAGTAGTGATGATTGCATACATTATTTGAAGTTTGGGTTATTTTGCACTTAGATACATTCAGGTTTGAAACAACAGGTATTCCTTGCTTTATCTGACATATACATTTCATTTGAAATTCAGAAAATCAACTCATTCCCCAATGGATTTATAGGATAAATTTTGAAATTTGTGATTTTGATTTCTTTTTGCTTGTTAACAGTCTTCTGAAAGGTGACTTCTTATACTTTAAGCTTTGTGTTTTTTTCTTTATGATCTTTAGTTGGGGAATAATGCAAAATTTAGTGGGATAATATGGTGTCAGATTGTGAGAGGTCTAAAATCTGAGAGAAATCTACTTGATCTCTTAGATATTAGTGAGTTAAACATAATATGATCTTGAGTACATGAAGAAGATTATAGAGTGCTAGGCAGAATGGAAGGACAATTTAGATTTGAATGGACAGTAGGTGAATGCTGTAATTTCAGTTATGGCTGTGGTGGATGCTGTGATGCACTACTCAGTTGCACCTCCAATATATGACTTATTGCCTCAGCCCTTGGGAGTACTCTCAGCAGACAGCCTTCAGCTGTCAGCCTATCAGAGATTGTCTCTCAGTCACTTTGGAGCCCATATTCAAAGACAGAACAATGGGGGAGGTTAAAGGCTAAGCCATCTGGGCCCAACTTGGGCAACCCTTAAGGGTCCAGCTCTCCCCTGGGGTTGTGCAAGGCTGTAATTGGGCCTGCATCTCACCTTGACTTCTCTCTCTGTCCAGTCCTGCCCTATTCCCCTCCCTTCCTCAAATGTTGATTCTAAGGTCACTCCTTTCCCTGTTTATGCCAAGTACCAGAGTTTACAGTCTTCAAAGTATATTGAAAACAGTACAGGTAATTGGAACCTGAATTTTTTATAAAAATACTATTGATTTATAGAGTAATTTGGTAAACTTTAGTGAAAGTTCAAATCCATCAAACATCTATGTAGAAATTTAATGTAAAGATTTTTAAGAGAAATTTGTTAAACAGCATATTCTCCTACACTCTGGTTATCAACTATATGCCTTTGCAGTAGGAAATCTTATCCCTTTACCTTTCTTTTTCCCAGACCAGAAGAAAATATTATGCTTTAAAACTTAAATGTATTAACTCTCTTCCAGCTGAATGTGTATGCCTGCCCCTCCTGAACCTAATGAAATTTTTTCCACAAGTGTTTAAACCATTGAATGTTTGATGACTCTTGAGTACTTACACATCTAAGATATACCTAATTATAGACCTAACTATTTCTAGACTGTGCCAATCAATAAAGGCTCATAAGTGATGTTTTAACTGGGTATTGCGAATATGCCTGCTACTTATTTGTGTCAGCAACATGTCTTGGTATATAGTACATTTATAAAGTTTTAATAAATTTCCCCATTTTTCCATCTAAAACTATTTATGTCACCAATTAAATGTCCTTGCTAGCCTTACTTGTTTTTGTGACAATGTTTAGTTCAAACTTTACTTTACAATGTATCTACATATATCATTATTTATTTTAAACTATGTTTTAAATCTTTTCTATTATGTCATGTTAATACATAAAAAACTTTTTATCAATAAGTATTCAAGTGATCCTTTACTATCTTTAATTTATGAGTGACCCCTATTTTTTTCTTTCATTAACTTGTCTCTCATGTAATAAATACTAGCTGTTTTCTTGATTGGTAGAGTAAGTTTTTCAAGCTATTGCCTTCCCTCCCCCTATCTTGTATTTTTGTAGAGCACTTGTCTTCTTTCTCAGCTTCCATGTTGTCAGTCACTTCATGTTTGCTTTCTTTTCCTTTTCTTTTTCTCTTAAACCTACCTTACACATGCTTTTTTGTTGTTGAGGGAGTCTGCACGTGGCAGCGTGGTCTAGGCAGGAAAGGAAAAGGAAGTTATTACTGCTCGCTTCTGGCTGCCTGTAATAATAAATCATAACTTGCCATTCCCTAACTGGTGGCTGGAGACTTATCTTCATAAATGCATGTGACCCAAGAAGTTTCAGTTTACATACCCTATCCCTTGGTGTTCTTGCCTGTGGAGAGCCTTTTCCTTCCTGAAATTAGACAAAGGTTGCAAGAATTAAAGCTAGGGCTTCAAAGCACAGGAAAAGAGAATGTTGTCTTATCCTGTTGCTACAGTGGAGATCCAGCTGGCCATGTTTACCTAACCAGGGTGTGAGACTGCATGTCCATCTGTGAGGGGATCAACACAGTGCCAAGGCTTACTCTTAAGTTTTGAACTTAGAAACCTTTTGAAATACTTCTTGTGTGTTTCCCTACATAGTTATTTTTATAGTGACAACTATGTAGGTTTGGGGTATATATTGAAATCACTAAGCATTGGACAGAATGAAACTTTTTAAGATTCACCCATTTGTCAGAGTAACATTTAACATCTGTTATACATGCAGTGACCAAATTATTTATCATCCAAAACAGAACACTTTTAACAGTGATAGGGGACACAATTATTAACTACACCAGTTTCATAGTCATAAGCCAGGACTGCCCTGGGCAAACTGGAATGTATAGTCATCCTGTTTATACCGAATTATTTTCTTTAAAAACATTTAAGCAAGCCCAAATCACTACACAGAATCAGGCAGAGATAGGTGTAATAATTGTGTGACACTTCAAAATTGCTGCCCTATCAGTGTGAATTTTGAAGTCACTGAAGAGCACATAGATACCATATCTAAAAGGAAGAATACATTTTAGAAATCAGAGATGAATGTTAAGGTAATAATAATAGCTGACATTGTCGATTTCTTACATACCTTATCTCATTTATGTCTCAGCGACCCTGTAAGATGACTACTGCTATTATTCCCATTTTTGTGTTCTTACAATGATTAACTAAAAATAAAAATCTAAGTACATCTAATTCCAAAGCTTATGCATGCTTTTAACTACAACACTATACTGCCTTCCTCTGGACATACTTTATATCTCTGTGATTATCTTTTTAAAAACATAGATACACTTCCTCTATGTAGAAAACAAAGTGGCAAAGGCACTCTCTTTCCCTCAGCTTGGCACTGCTAAGCCGTGGCTCCATGCTTTGTTGCCAGCTCAAGTCATTCTGAAAGGGTTCACTGGTAGGAGGAAAGTAGAACTGCCACAGTATTGCTTCAGCAATTCTGTTTTCATTCTTAAGTGCAAGGTGCTATGACTCGTCTAGTATGCTGATTACGGGATTTTAAATAGACACAATATTCAGCTCTTATTTCTCCTCAGCCTTGCAGTTATAGAAATATTGTACTACATAACCATAGGAAAAAGTAGCCCTTCATAAATTTTTCCTTTATGGATGTATGGCTTCTTAAGAATAATATTTGTCATTAAATGCACTCGTAAACTTAGCTTCTGTTAGCTTTTTCTAAGTGAGTGAAGAGAGTGTACTAGTTTACATATATGTAGTAGTTTACATTGCATATTTTTGTGGGATCACCTATTATAATTGTGTACTATGTGCCAGGTCTTCTGCTAATTGCTTTACGTTTCATTCGTTTAATAATTACAATAACCCTATGACTTAAGTGTATTTATCAACTCCTGTGACATTCCCATGATAAAATCAAGGCACAGAAAAAGTTGAAATAATTTACTCAAAGTAGCATTACCAGAAGTGGCAGAGCAGGGATCTGACCCCACGGAATCTGACTCCAAAGTCCTTGAATTTAACTATTGCACTTAACTTACAAAGACTGCTTGCTTGAAAACTTCTACTTTCAAAATAGAAATAGTGAATACAGATAGATGTGTGAACTGTGAGTAGCCTAAGAGTTGAATATCATACTGGTCTAAATTTCCTCCTGGATAGTTTAGTCTTCACATTTTATCTACCAAGCCATGTGTATTTCATTATAATCACTAGAGGTGCTAGTGCCTTGGGTGACAGAACCAACATTTTAGTATTACAGCAAAGATGATATTAACATTTGTTCTGTGAGTAGCATGCTGTTGAGATAGACTTGTCCAAAAGAATATTCAGGAAGAATAATAAGAAGTAGTCTTTGACATTAACAGAAAAGATTCTG
Source organism: Daubentonia madagascariensis (assembly GCA_023783475.1). Lineage (NCBI taxonomy): Eukaryota > Metazoa > Chordata > Mammalia > Primates > Daubentoniidae > Daubentonia > Daubentonia madagascariensis. The sequence continues at coordinate 61,804,257 of JAKFHU010001798.1, forward strand.
CCAAACCCACTGTTGGCAGATGAGTCATCTTGGTACAGGGCACACGTAATCAGGTGGGCCTGATAGCACAGGATGGAATACCATACGATAGGGAATACGCAGGCAGAAATGTAAAGTGATAGGAGAGGTTTGTGGTGAAATATTATAGTTTATCAAACTACATAAAAACTACATTCAAGTAGAAGCACTGAGTGTGATTATAATCTGCATAATAAAAGTGTGCAAAGGTACCAGCTTTTTATGCTTTGCAAACCTTTGAAACAACTTAATCTGAAATTTTAACTCAAGGAGCTCTAGAGGGAGCTAATCTGTTTAAATACATACAAATTTTTTTTAAAAAGGCATCTCAAACCTCAACTGTGTTATTAACCAGAGCAATGATTCATTCATACTCACACAGTAGTAATGATCCTTGGATTTATAAATGTACAGTAGTGTCAGACCCTGATCTGAAGGAAACATGCATTATTTGATTTTCTTTTCAGAATATTCTTTCCTGTACAAGTAAGTTACATGCTGTAACCCTCACAATACATATGTGTCACATATGTAATAATTTAAAAAGAAGGTAATGGCTTTTGCTGATGGAAGACTTTAAAATATTTCCCTCAAAAACATGTTTAAAATATATTATATATACCAATATAGATATGGGCCTGCATACACATATATATATACCCCTGACCCCAAGCCACACTGGCCTCTTTTAAGAATCCCCTTGGACTTTTAAATATAAGGAGAAGTAATCATTCTGAGGGCCATGGCTGCCAGACCACAAATATGGAAAAATGAAATCCATTACTTCTTTTAGGTTAGGGTGAAGCTAACCCAATTCAGAATTCCTATCCCCTTTAGACTGAGAGTGTTGAATTAGGTCAGATTGATAATTCCCAAAACCCAAGGCCCTGGACTAGAGAGACACCAAAGACTCCATAGCAGAGAATTCCTATAACATCAACATCTCCCTGCCTTCAATTAAGGCATCTCTCTGCCTTAATTCAATTTAAATTAAATTAAATTTTAATTTAATTTGGTGGAAGTAAAAGAGTCTTTGTGTTTTCTTTTGTGGAAAATAGTTCATGGTAGAGTTCTGGAAGAAATGAAATCCAGAGAAAAGCTACAAGAGTTTTAAAGAACACAAGGAAATTGAGGAATGTTAGGATGCCGTGAAGCATTTGGATTTGGCCAGGTATTTGTGAAGAGAATGGGCAGGTACATGATTTGAGGGCCTTGGAGAAAACATGGTGAGTTAAGTTAGGTGGACAGAAAAGGTCTGCATGATTTCTGGAGAGAGATGGTAGCAGCTCTGTGGAAGGGCCACACTGCACATGGAAGAGAGCAAAGATAGCTGCTACTACCTCTGGCCCTCCCACACCTCCTCTCTGGTCCTTTGGTCTTCATCTCACCAGATACTCTCATGCTCTGATAAGCTTACCTATCTTGTCACAGTTACTTAATTTTTTAAATCTTACTCTGGAAGAAAAAGTAATAATAAACAGATTTTTCTCCCTCGGTTTCAACCCCATCAATAAAGTTAAGAATATGAACCTGCATACAGATAGTGTATGTTTTAATCTCTTCAAAGTACTGTGCTTGATATTTATTGGGTTAGTTAAACTTTTGTGAGAGTAGGAATATGCAATACAGTGACGGAAAGAGCAGATTAATTATGTTTAAGCTAAGGTGAAATGAATATGAATAGATAAATGGGTAGAATTAAGAAGAGGAAACAAACATATCAGGTGACAGGACCAAATATTTTTTATTAATGCTGAAATCATCAACATGATTTATAGAAATATCTAATTTTCCTTCTTATCCTAGACATTTATTTTAGAACTGTAATAATTTTAAAGTGCTGTTGATTGTCAGTTTTTGCTCATGGCTGATTTCTGTCTGGGCACGAGTTTTAGAATTTCAACATTCCTTACTGATCTAGATTTGGATCATTTTTTATGCATTTTTAAAGAAATGTCCAAGTGAATGAAATACTGTATGTATGAAAAGGGAATTAATTAAATGAATTCATTTATGTAAGAGTGTTATGTATTACTGAGAAATAGACCCCATGTGATACAGATGAAAGAACATGCCATATATCCATGGTTAAGTAACAGTTGCATCACTCTGTACCTTTGTGGCCTTTAACCAGTTTCTTAATCTGTCTCAGTTTCCTCATCCACAAATAGAAAAATAATACGAGTTTGGCATACATTTCAATATTATTTGAAAATAAAATGAGAATGAATTTGTATTCATTTAGAAATTTGTCAACTGCTTATTCAGATGTAAATATATACACACAAATATTAATAAAAACAAGTAATATTTTAATTGTAACTTTACCATACATAGCCTGTTTAACCATGGAACTTTAGGATGTTGATGTCTGAGGTATCAAAATTTGTATTACTTTTACCCAACTCTTGATACATACCAAAGATAATAACAGGGTGGGAAACCTGCGGCCTTAGGGCCATATGGTGGCCTTTTGACTGAATCCAAATTTTACAGAACAAATCCCTTTATTAAAAGGCTGCAGGTTCCCCACCCCTTAAATTGATCGTCAGTGTAATTGTTCAAAGGGATACTTACTGGGTACTTCATAGTTCATTCAAGAATACATGAAGACATTTAGATCACTAAGATCCCTTTGAGAATCTCATGAAAGCTAAGAATCTTCTCCCCAGAAAAATAGTCATATGCACATATAGGCAGAATTTTGCAAGGAATTTCAAGGTATACACATCAACAGATCCTAATTAAATACCACCATCTCCACTTGAGATTGACATATAGAAGGATTTTGGTGATACTGCTTTCTCCCTTTCAGATTTCTGGGTTTCCCAGACTATTACGGTCTTCTGTTATAGACCATATTATAGATGGTATTTTCCTGCCTAGCTGTGCCTCCACTCATTCCTTGCTTTAGCTATATTCCATCTAAGATCTGTCTCTTAAACAGTCCTGATTCAGTCTACCCCAACCGTTGCCACTCTCCACCATTTTTCATCAGTGTTCATTCACAGAGGGGGCAGTAAGGGAAGGAAGGAGGGCTGTGAACCAGACTAACAAATGCAAGAAGCAGAGGCTTTGGACAGAAATGGCAGTTGCAAGTAGTTCCAGGACTACTAAATTATGCTGCAGCAAGGCTGAAACAGAGGTAAAGAGTCTGAAAAATTAGACTAGTAAGATATTCACTGATTCACAATTCTACTAATCCTAAACAGTCAAATGTTTGAGATTCTTTGTTACTGGGTTCATTTGTAAATAGCTCTTCACTAAGATCTTCTGGATTGGCCACTCTCCACCTCTAATGATAAAATATGAAAGTGATTTTTAAACTGTAAAGTACTGTAACAGCGTAAGAGAGTACCATATTGGACTCCACTGTGATTTTGAGTGATGTGAAGAAAAATTGCACATTATCACATCCATTATATGAAATGTCAGCCAGAAGGACAGACCAAAGATTTCTTTTTCCTCTAGTAGTCCATCTAACAACTCTGTATTTTTCCAGTTTGTAGAGTTTTAATCCCCAGATTCTCTACTTTTGCACCAACTCCTCATCTTATTCATTACTTAATTTTATCTCATTCCACAAATGGCTCTTGAGATTTAATGTCTCTAGACACCGTCTTAAATAAATCTGCATATGTTAACAACCTCAACAAAGTCCAGGTCAAATGTTTTTAAATGCAGACATATTCTTAGAATACCAGAAAAGTATGTTCTTGTTTTGTAACTTTAGCAACAATCGCTCTAGTTTCTAAAAGTGTTAGTTTAGAAAATGAGTAAGGACATATAATTTCTTCATAAGCCAGATTAATTCACTATTGTGGAATTTCGTTTTATATTATCTAATGTTGGTTTGAATTTTTATATTCTAGTGCCAGTGAGATCCAACGAGAATCTATTTGTAACATAAAATCTAGAAAAAAGTAGCATACTACTTAATAATAATGTGAACTATTAAGTTAGAGTATTATTTATGCTTTTAAAAATATTGATATTACAAGATGAATTTTTGCAGTAATATGATGTTGATTTTGAAGATTTTTACATTATATGAGCAGAAAACATCAGGCACAAAGATTTAAGGTGGGGAAATGTGGCTGAGGAAGCATTAATAGAGAATTAGATTCACATTAGGTAGTGTTCATTGAGAGGGGATGTACACATGAAGGGTTTAAAGAAATGTAAAAGAGAGAGAGACAGTTTTAATTCAGAATGCCAACAGGCATCATTTGGTATCAGAAGCATGGCTTGCAGTGTTCTTTCTCTGTGTGAGCTCTCATCGCCATTCAGAATTCTCCCTTTTTTTTCTAAGTGCACTATTACATTTTTTATAGACAATTCATAGTAATTAATAGCAAATGATAGAGAAATTGCTCTTTTTCTTCAATTGAAGAATTTAGAGGGAGAAAAGACATTTGATGCAAAGAAATAGGACATTATTATGAAATGCAAGGCTACTATTTATTATCTCTTAACTGTAACTTTTTATTAAGCTTTCTTATGTTTATTGTGCCAAATTAGGATGAGTAGCGTTAGTACATTAAAACCTTTTCAATTCTTTTGATGTAAAACTTTTATTTTTCAATTTTTTTATCTGGCAGACCACTGATGAGTTCATCAGTATCTTTAGGCCAAGTGACTCTTTTTTTTTTTAGAAGCCATTTAATTTTATAGAAATAACATTGTATAGAAAGAAGTAAAATGTAACAGTTTGCCAACATAAAGAAATATATTAGAATGCAAAATTATATTGATAGGCTCTGAACAAGAAGAATCTTTGTGGGTATTTAAAATACCAAGGAATTATAAGACCATGATAAAGATCAGGCTAGTTAAATTGGAGAAGTCAAAGCAAGATATCTTTCTTTACTTATGTGCCATCTGCTGAAAATTAGTAGAAGTTAGTCCGAAGTAGGTAACAGTGAACCCCGGGTACTAACTTCCCTGAAGCACTGAAGGAAGTGGTGGAAGAAACTTGTAAAAGAAACCCTTAGGGATTCCCCTGTGATCCCTTTAATCCTTGAATTGTCAAACCACATGGAAAATAATAGAGCTGCATAGTTCTAAGACTTAAGTGGTATTATCTTTTTAAAGGAAAATATTAGGTCTTTTCACATCTCTGGACAAGAATAGGATATGTGTTCAATGTAGAAAAGAGTAACTTTGAACCAGAGATGCATATTGCTTTTTCATTTTTAATATAATGTTACTATAATCTATGACTAAGCAGGCTTCACCAGTAGGAAAAGAAATTACAGCCAATATTTTATTTTCCTTTTTTAAAACAGATGATTCAACGAGAAGCAGATGTAAAAAGTAAGGTAACTGCTGTGGCATTGACAGACTCTGTTCACAATGTGTGGCATCAAGAAGCTGGCAAAACGATTCGAGAATGGATGAGAGAGGTGAGACTTGGTTTTTTTCAGTGCTGAGATGAATGGGTGTGAGCCTTTATATCTTGAGCCCCCACCAACTTATATCACCTCCCATCCCCAAACTCCCTTTGTAGCGGGAGAACATTAAGAGGAAATAGAAAAAACTAGATATGCTTAAAATAATAATAGAAAACCCTTGTGAAGAACTAATAGTTTTTGAAAGCCCCCTTCCCCCTTTTTGGCTTTCTATAGAATATTATGTATGCATACAATATGCAATAGGAACTTTGGCTGAAGAAGGTCTTGTTGTTAGGAGATTCTTTATTCCCTGATCTTTCATTTTTCCACCAGCTATTTAGCATGGTGCTGCTTAATTACAAGAAAGCAGCTTAACGTACACTTGGTCTTGTCTTTTTCTTCTTGAGAGGTGGCCAGTATGCGCCACTCTTAAGTGGATTGGCTCACTACTGCCAGTAGAGGGAGGGGAAGTGAGAAGCTGAAGTAGTGTTATGCCAGACCCTAGAGCTAAGAGAAATTTGGGGTTGGGGTGGTGTCTGGCCATGGTCCAGCTTCAGGCTAAGAAAGCTTCTTTTCACACTTCCTAAGGGCTGGTGAACCTGAAGACAAACAAGGACTGGTTGAACATACTCGCATTATTTTTTTTTTAAAAATTTCAGCCCATTATTTCTTTTATACCTGTTACAGATATCCAGCTGAAATTTTCTTTTTTCTTTTTATTTATCTTTCTGATATTATAAGCAGTTGACATCAGCTACCCCCATGCCATGGTAATTGTTTAGTCAAGTCATTTACTTACATGTATATAGCATGAATGAGTTGATTGATCTTCCTGGTTTTCTCCCCAGTGGCTCTTCAACTGACCTCTCACCATAGGACTGTGTGGTGGGTAAATTCTACCAGCCCTCATGGTGCACTGTAAGGACCAAGAGTTAATGTTTACAAATAGTTTTGAGCAGACAAAAAAATTAGGCTATATAATCCCATAGTAGTGTTATAATATCACCAATCTGTTGTTACTGTCATTTTTTCCATTAGGAAAAGTACTTTTATCATGCAAAAGCCCAAAATGTTTTTATTCCAGTCCTCATGATGCTATAAACATATGAAAGGTGGGTTTTTTAAATCTATTCTAACATGCAGGTGTTTTCTGGCCACATTGCTTTCCATATTTCTCCTTCACATTGTAGCTACATCCTCAATTGCCTTTTCCAGTGGTCTAAACTTTTTCAAGAGAGAATTTCATGTATTTCTTGCTTGTGCTTTTTTAGTGCTATTTATCTATCCAAATATATACATGGACAGCTCTCAGCATTATATAAGTAGTAAGGTTAATAAATAAGCCATTAGTAACTTTTTTCCCCACACATAACCAATATGGAATTTGGTATTTGGCCCAAACTAAAAACTCCCTGTTCATCATTTTTTAATTGGAAGTTTTTCATGTAAGTCTCATTCCAAGCTGACAAATATAACAAAATTTCTTTATATTTACTTTTTTAAGTATTTCTAACTAAGGCTGGATTAGGTGTCCCCTTCAGAAATCAGACTATATTAATCTGTGCAGTTTTCATCTAAATGACTAAAATAGGCAATAGTTGAATTCATCATAATTTAATCAAGGCTGCCATTAATTTCTTTGCAAGCATAGCTTTTATAAAATTTATAAAATTTTATAAATGCCCTAGTTCTTGGATAGTTCGTTCAGTTCCATCAATTATGCCTTAGGGAAGCAGCAGGAAGAGTATTATATTCTGACCTATCAAAATTGAAACCCCAACTCAATCACTTACCTAACTGTGTAGTCTTGGGCAAGTTATTTAATCTCTTCAAGACTCAATTTTCTCATCTATAAAATATAATATCTACCTTGTAGACATGGTTGGGAAATAACACATGTAAAGAAATAGCACAGTTGTTAGCGATTTAAAGAAGTTCAGTAAATTATAGCTGTTACTATTGTTACCTTCTCACTCCCAAACAATATAAAACACATAGACTATATTCATCTTGTGTTTTCTGAATGATTTGCATACTCTAAATGTCTTGTAAAAGGGAAGCAGGAAGACATATTGGAAGTAATTCGGGACAAGCATTTAGGAGAACTAAGTTTTGATAATGATTCTGGCTAAGTAAATCAATAATTAGCGATCTAGCATGTACCAGCTACTTTGCTAAGACTTAAAATCCTGGACAAGCCACTCTATCTTTTTAGGCCTATTTCATATTTGTGAATTAGAGACAATAATTTCTCTTCCATCTACTTCATGAACTATTGGCGAGAATCAAAAGTGATGATCAAGAAGAAAACCTCTTGAAAAGCAAATGGTACTACATAAAGAAATGAGATATATTATTGTGGAAAATACTTTAATATCCCAGAGATAAAAATTATCATATCATTCTTAAGGAAGCTTTGAAATTATCCCTGTTCAGAGCTCTTCCCCAAAACAAGAACAAAAGGGAGTCTATAAAAGTCTATGACAGATATCTCTGTAGGAACCCACCTAAATGTGTGACCCCCCAGTAGAGAATATTTCCATGTGGTTTGGCAAGATAAGGGTCCAGTGTTTCCCAGCACTCAGGATGAAACTCCCTCCCCTTTTTCTTTTCTTAGTCTCTATCTACTCTGCAAGTCTCCTTGAAATAATAAAGAGCAAACAAGTCTGGATTACAGTGAATAGAAAGGGCTGTTGTCTTGAGCATGAGTGTTGGGAGACGGGTGTGGTAGGGTCACCTTTGTGCCCTTCAGCATCCCCCTTCCTTACCACCTGCTACTACTCTAGCTTCATTTGGAATCAGCCAAAAAACTGAGATATTTTGCAAATATCCCTCCCTCCCACAAAAAAACACCTTAGCTAAGCTGAAGTGTTGTCTATAAAAATAACAGTCTGGATGTAGAGTAAGCCACAGTGCTTTTTATCTTCTTGATGGTTGGCTCCATTATTTCATGAAACACTGCTTTAAAATTTGGAGGTGAGACAGTGGTACAAACTGCCTAGTCATTCCTATTATACTAAAAATTAGTAAAATAGTTTTTTGTTTTGTAAGTATGTTTAAATTAATGTGATAAAGTTATTGATGTTAAGCATTTCTTTACTATAAAAAGCTGACTTATTTTTTAACCCAACTTAGCATACAGAACAAAGGTTAAGGAATATATTCTTGTATTACTTGTATAATTTTTAAATAACAATTTCTTTTAAAGAAAGAAGGTCAACGAGTACTACCTTTGGCAATTACTCCAAGTGGAACCTACTCCTGACTAAAAGACCAAGCATAGATGCTAAGCCAGCCTCATAAGGAGAAGTACAAAGTAATCAAAGGCAATTCTTAAGAGGTACTTCTTGCCTAAGCTCCAGGAGTGTCAAGGCTGAGAGGACAAATGTTTCCTGACATGGCTCTGGTCTCTGAAATTCTCCATCTAAGCCAGATGTTTGATTCTATATTATGGTTGTGAACCCTTTCTATTACCAATCAGCTCTGAGTGTAGGCCATAGAAACACAACCTGGTGAATCATAATTGTACTTGTCTGAGGACACAAAACTTTCCATAGTAAAGATCAACCTCTAAAACAATGGTGACTTACAACTCAGAAAAAGACGATAAAAATGAATAAAATCTGGACTCAATCAAGGCAGCAAGCATCTCCAGATACCTCCAAACACCTTGAATAGCTACTACCTATTTTTCTCTTTAAATATACTAAATTCTAATCTTTTTATTAAAAAATTAATTCATTTCATATCTCCTCTGAAATACTGTCAACCCTTGGTTCACATGTCAAAGAGAGCCATTCAGCCAGACACAGTGGCACATGCCTGTAATCCCAGCTATTTGGGAGGCTGAGGTGGGAGGATTGCTTGAGCCCGGGAGTTCAAATACAGCTTGGGCATACAACACAGTGAGACCCCATCTCTATAAAAACAATAATAATTAAAAATAATTTTTTTTAAAAAGGGAGTCACTCAACGCTATGGTCTATAGAAATTTCTAGTCCATATAAATAGTTCCCAAACTTTTGGATTTTACAAACAGGAAAATTTACAATCACAAAAATCTGTAGAGTTATAATCTCAGAGTAAAAAAACCTTAAATTGAAAACACATAACTTTAAGAAATACTCACTACATCGCCTATTTTTCTCTTGTTCTTTCAGACCCAGAGGAACAGTAGTTATATCATCTGTCTCAATCTGCCTGCTCTGGCCAAGTGCTTCTTTCTCTTATACTTGTTTGCTGGGACAAGGGGGGGCTGCATCTGAGACTCAAGCATGGCACTGTTGGTACCTCTAGTCCAACATGCCTTGTTACCTACTCAGAGCACCTGAGAATAAGATCTGAGGGACTGCTAACACACTCCAGCATGTTTTGAATTTAGGTAGGGCTTTCCTAGTGGGCTACCTGTGTCATCACCCAGGACACTTTAGTAGTGTTCATCTCAACTGAAAAACGGGTAGGGGACAAATTGGGGCATTGAAAAGAGGGGTAAATAAGCATTAGAAAAACAGTAAAAGAGATTTGGTTTCTAAACTATAGAAACACATTTCAGAATAGGGAGTTAGATTTGATAAGATGGAATTTCAGACAGATTGAATTCATATGTAATGGCTGTATGTCTTTCTTTACCTACATTTTCCAATATGTTTATGTTTTTCATTATACTCTATCGTATGCTTTTCCAAATAGGGTTAAAATGCCACATACACATGCACATATGCACACACATGTATACTCTTTGAAATTACAATACCAAATCTTTATAATCCTACAAAGGTACTTTGTCATTCCACAGAACTTTTGGACATATTCACTTTAGCTATGTGGTGTTTAACGTCTGTCTGATTTTTATGAGAAGTGAAAGCATTATACACGTGCCTAGATAAAAACTGAAATTTCAGAATCATAAAATGTTAACCTATATTTTGCTTTAAGTGTTAAAGCAAAGGTGAGCTGGGCAAACTGGACAAAAGTTCATTTTGTTCAGCTTTTTAAAGTCAGTAACAAATCACAAAGTGATTAATCACCTGCACGTTGTCATGTACCATCACTTTTATTAATCTAGAAAATCCTATAAGACATAGTTTTACATATGTGAAGTGTAGGTGAGCGGTATGAAGACCAACTTATCACCTGGGTAATACCTAACTTTCATCAGATTTGTAAGTACTAGTAGGATGAATAATAATTAAAATACATACAGTACCTAATCGCTGCCTGTCTGTCGGTAGTGCTAATTGCTGTCATTGAAACGACTGAATTGTTTAAGAAAAAGAGAGAGAAAGAGAAAGTCATTCTTCATTGAAGCTATCTCCCTGTATCATTGGAAGCCTATTTTTAGTACCTATAGAAGTCATGATTTTTGAATTTATTAGGGGCTGTGCTGAATGATAAAACAAATCATCCATTTACATATCTTGACACTGCTTTGGAGAATACTTATTTCTTACAAGCAAATGTCACATTGTATATAAAAGCTGGCTAATTGTGTGCTAATCTTCTGCATTATCTAGAACTCTCTGATGTGGTATTCTATCAAGGGTAATATTAATTTTACTTATTTCAAATGTATGAAATATCTCCTAAAACCCTATTTCTTTTACAATTTCTACTCTTACATTGTATAATTTTGCATTCAGCTGCTAATTAAGATTAGGAGTGCACGTTATAGAATATGTATCCACTTTAAACCATCAAGCTTTTGTAATACATGAAAAATACTAATATTTCATCCATTTTAAATGTAAAAGGAGAGAAAGCATTTAAGAACATTACTAGATGTTGTGTTTGTTTTCATGTTTTTTTCCCCACACATTTCAATAGTTTCATTGATCTACTGTTTCTTACAAAAATCTGCCATGCTTTGTGAACTTCACTTTCTAATCTCATACAGCAACCCTTCCTTTATGTCATTTCTGCTCTCCCTGGTCCCAGAACAGTAGGGTTGCCTTGACAAATCTATTCAAAAGCCATTCCTCGGCCTTTATTGGTGGGGACTGGGGCCTTTGAAATTCTCTCCTCACTGCAACACAGCTGACATCTTCTTCCAGACAGAATGAATTAAGGAAATACAATAAGATACTTGATCTACCAGTCAAGGATCTTTCCACAGTGAGGACGGATTCCATGGTGCACAACCAAGGCAGCAAGCATCTAAAAATACACAATACATGCTTGTTTACCAGAATAGCAATCACCGATTTTTCCAACATGATTGATAGGATGATTTCTTTTAAAATAAAATCTGTCTGGAAATTCATTGTGTGTGCGTTGAGAAATTTTTTAAAAACCATATGACATTAATCACATTTTTAAAGCCAGACTTCAAATACAGACTTAAAATGTATAGAAGGAATATAGATTATTTTTATTTCATTTGTCTAAGTTGTAAATCATCATTACCTTGCAGGTTGATCTTTAACATTGAAGGCTTTGTGTCCTCAGACACATAGCTACAATTCGCCAGGTTGTGTTCCTTTGTAACTACTTTGATACAACCTTCATTGGAGGTTTTACTTTACTTCAAAATAAAAATTAAATGGTAGTATTTTTATATAGGCCAGATTTTGAGGAGTAAATGCAAAATTTATTTCTTTTGGTATTACACAAAGAATATAATTTAGAAACTAGCTAGTCTTTCACATGTTCACATTAGTATTTATTTTAATCTAAAAGTTAAAAATGGACAGCTTTTTCATTTTCCCTTAGTTATGATCCCTTTATTTGCTTACTCCTTGGCCTTCTAAACTTCTCTTAGAAATATATTGTATCATGGTTCACAGAAGGTTACTTTTTTTTTTAATATCAGAACAGATGATTTGCTGAATTGTAAGGCAGACTTTTTTCCATAATCATTTTAGTCATGAATAATTATTGACTGTGTACATAAGAAAAAAATTCAAAGTACATGGAAAATAAATTGAATACACTTCTAGTGGTTGATTTTATAGGATAAATTAATCTCTTCAGCCTAAAACTTTAGTCTTGGCTTAAATTATGTTTCAATGATATTGTCTCTATTACATTGCAGAACTGTTGTAATTGGGTCTCTAGCTCAGAACCGTTAGACACATCAGTGGAGTCCATGCTACCTGACTGCCCCCGGGTCTCAGCAGGTATGTGTTTGATGAGAGATGTATGGTTTTTTTAAGTTGAATAGTATGCTAATGTAATGTAGAAATTTATTTTGTGAATTAAGTATGTTGTTCTGCCTTGAATTGTTGAACTAATTATTGGTAACATATTGCATGGGTCTAATCCACTTCCACAACTTGTTAATTGTGATAAAATTGTAATTATAGCTTAAAATGCTTATAACAAACTCAGTAAGATGGTGAAACAATTCAAGAGTAATTTAGATAGTTGCTGTTGAAGCTTATGGAGATGAGACATGTATACCTTAATACCTAAAAGACAAGGACTGGATAGCCATACAGGATCTTTCACAGAACACTTGTCTCCAGTTGAGTACCAACTCAATGATATGACAGGCAGTCAAGGCTGGTTTGTGTCTTTAGAAAAAAATTTTTTCATGCAAAGATTTGAGCTGGACCTTGTGTTAGATAGGATTTAGACCCTGGGAAGGCATACAAGATGGCATCCTAGGCAAAAGAAACAAAGCAATTTAAGGAGCAAGGTCAGGAATGGATCTGATGATGTTCACGGGGAACAAAGGTAAGACTAACCTGCATGTTGAAAGGGATTGTGTGAAGAGGTGAGTACCACAGGAACCAGCTGGGCTCTGAAAAAGTTAAGGATAGTGCTGATTTCCAGCTACAGGGTTTGTATTTGAGTCTCTAGGTAAGCAGAGAGAGTGACATTTGTTTTGGCTTTCTGGTTTCACAGTTCCCAACCCGAGTGAGCAGTGGTATCTAGTTATGACTAATAACTGAAATGGGCTTGCTCTAGCCATGTATGCTGGAGAATGAGCAGAAGATTGGAACACAAACTACTCCATGTAACAACCATAGGTGACAGCTAATCCCTAAGTACTTAGAGTTGGACATATGCTTAGATATTTAAAGGAAATAATTTGGGGAATAGTTCAGATTCTAGGTAAAGAACTATCATTATAATTAAATGTCACCATCATTAATATATAAACTTCAACTGAGTTTCGCTATCATTATAGCTAAATTTTATAGGTCTGTCAGTCAGGGCCCAATCAGAGAAACAGAACCACTAGAAGATATATATGCTACAATATATATACATATCATATACATTTGTGTATATACATATATAATATACAATCCTCATTATTTATGGTAGCTATATTCTATGAAGTAACTGAGAGCACTGAATTAGCAAATATTGCTCCTAGAGGAAATATATGGTTAGGTTCCTGTGAGCTTCTGGTCACATTTTTGTGAACCAGTTAATATATAACATGGCCAGCACTGTAACTCATGCCTGAACGAAGCTTATATAACACAAATATTTTCTCCATAAGACACACCACAGCCTTCTTGTGCTTAGGAACACTAGACAGCACTTCAGAACTATATTTGAGGGCCATTTTAAATAGTGAACTCACCAACAAAAGGACAAAAATGAGAAAAACATGGCACTAAATAGTCTGTGAAAAGGACACAGACTGTTTACAATGTGAGAGCTGAAACAGGAAGGCAGAACATGGCCTTGTTCAACCTTAGCTAGGAACAGGTGACTCAAATTTTTCACCACTCTGCACATGTGCATATCTGCAAATGATTGCAGAAGTGCCATGAGTATTGATTTTGGGGTTACAAATATTTTTTATTGAGTAGGTGAATTTGCAAATACAGAATCCACAAATAATGAAGATTAAGTATATATAGGAAAGGATTTGTTACTAGGATTTGGCCAGAGCTGGTTAAGCAATCTCTGTAAGGATGTTGACTTTGCATGTGATGATGGAGCTTGAGTTCACAGAGCAGACATTTGGTAAGGGAAGATGGATGTAAAGTGGCAGAGAGCACAAGAATCAGCTGGAACCCATAAACAAGAGCTGGAGTCCATGAAGACAGACTTAAACCCATGTCAGTTCTTGTTGCCTCTGTCTTTGGTGGTGTGGGTATCCCGGAGAAGCCTGTGCCCTTTGTCATGGAGCCATACACACATCTGCTCCAGGAGTCAGAGATGCTGACAGAGAATCCAGGGCAAAGTGGAGCAAATGCAGTCCCCCTATTGCCTCAAGGTGAGCCAGCAGATAAGTGACAACATGAGTAAGCTAGAAATGGCTGCTCCTTCACTCTAACCCTCCAAATTTTCCACAGAAAACAAAACAAAACAAAACTTTCCTGTGTATTGTCCTAACCAGAAATAGACAGGAAAAGGAATTCTAGGAAATGTAGTTCAACCTAGACAAATTGACACATTAAAAAGCCACCACAGCCCACCTCTTACCAAGCTGGCACTCATATACATCTCTTCAAAACAGACTTCCTCTCCAAACAAGACATTATTAAAGTCATGCTTCCACCAAACATGTAACAGCTATCTCATGTACAACTGAAAACACATTAACCCTTTCCCCAGTAGAGGGTACAAAGTCCCTTAATTGTCCTTTGCTGATATTCATTCTTCTCACTGTTGGTGTCCTATAATTTAAATACTGAGAAACAAAGCTAACTACTTTTAATGCATATTATATTAGATGATAAGGGAATAAGAGAAGAGAGAAAAACAAAAATATTTAGTTTATATGTATATATATATAAAAATATTCATATCAAAATAAACAAATACTACCATATTCTTTGGTTTTGCAACTGGCCATGTAGTTGCAGCTAGTATTTATAACTACCTTCTTCCACTAGTCATTCAGGATAGACATAACTCAGAGATATTGTGGGTTCGGTTCCAGACCACCTCAATAAAGTGAATATCGAAATAAAGTAAGGCAAGAAAATTTGGTTTCCCAGCGCATATAAAAGTTATGTTTACATTTTACTGTAGCCTGTAAGTGTGTAATAGCATTATGTCTAAAAAATATGCATATCTCAACTTAAAAATATTTTATTGCTAAAAAATGCTAAAGATCATCTGAGCTTTTGGTGAATCTTTTTGCTGGTGGTGGGTCTTGCCTCAATGTTGATGGCTGCTGACTGATCAAGGTGGTAGTTGCTAAGGGTTGAGGTGGCTGTGGCAATTACTTAAGTAAAACAACAATAAAGTTTGCCATATCAATTGACTCTTCCTTTCACAAAAGATTTCTCTGTAGCATGTAGTACTGTTTGATAGCATTTTACCCATAGTAGAACTTCTTTCAAAATTGAAGTCAGTCCTCTCAAACCCATCTGCCACTTTATCAACTAGTTTACAAATATTCTAAATCCTTTATTTTCATTTTAGCCACGTTCACAAAATCTTCCCTAGGAGTAGATTCCATCTCAAGAAACCACTTTCTTTGCTCATCCCTAAGAAATAATTCCTCATCCACTCAAGTTTTATCGTGAGATTGCAGCAATTTAGTCACGTCTTCAGGCTCCACTTCTGATTCTAGTTCTCTTGCTATTTACACCACCACATCTGCAGTTACTTCCTCCACTGAAGTCTTGAACCCCTCAAAGTCATCCATGAGGGTTAGAATCAACTTCTTCCAAACTCCTGTTTGTGTTGATATTTTGACCTTCTGTGAATCATAAATGTTATTAATGGCATCTAGAATGGGGAATCCTTTCCAGAAGGATTTCAATTTACTTTGCCAGATCCATCAGAGGAATCCCTATCTACGGCAGCTATAGCCTTACAAAATGTATTTCTTAAATAATAAGATGTGAAAGTTGAAATTACTCCTTGATCCATGGGCTACAGAATGGTTGTTGTTTTAGCAGGCATGGAAACAACATGAATCTCATACATCTCCATCACAGCTCTTGAGTAACCAGGTGCATTTTTAAATATTCAGTAATATTGTGAAAGGAATCTTTTTTCCCCAAGTGATAGGTCTCAACAGTGAGCTTAAAATATTCAGTAAAAACCATGCTGTGAACAGATGTGCTGTCATCCAGGCTTTGTTGTTCTATTTATAGGGCACAGGCAGAGTAGATTTAGCATAATTTTTAAGGGCCCTAGGATTTTTGGAATGATAAATGAGCATTGGCTTCAACTTAAAGTTACCCAGCTGCATTAGCCCCTAAGAAGAGAGTTCTTTAAAACTTTGAAGCCAAGTATTGACTTCTCCTCTCTAGTTATAAAAGTGCTAGATGGCATCCTCTTCCAATAGAAGACTGTTTCATCTACATTGAAAATCTGTTGTTTAGTGTAGCCACCTTCATCAATGATCTTAGCTAGGTCTCCTGGATAACTTGCTGCAGCTTCTCCATCAGCACTTGCTGCTTCCCCTTGTACTTTTACGTTCTGGAGATGGCTTCTTTCCTTAAACCTCATGGCCAACCTCTGCTAGCTTCAAACTCTTCTTCTGCAGCTTTCTCACCTCTCTCAGCCTTCATATAATAGAATTAAGGAGAGTGAGGACCTTGCCCTGGATTAGGCTTTGGCTTAAGGGAATGTTATGTCTGGCTTGATTTTCTATCCAGACCACTCAAACTCTCTCCATATCAGCATTAAAGCTGTTTTGCCTTCTTATCATTGGTGTGTTCACTGGAGTAGCACTTTTAATTTCCTTCAGGAACTTTCCCTTTACATTCAAAATTTGGCTAACTTTTTGGCTCAAGAGGCCTAGCTTTTGGCCTATCTCAGCTTTTGACATGCCTTCCTCACTCAGCTTAATCATTTTTAGCTTTTGATTTATAGTGAGAAACATGCAACTCTTCACTTGAACACTTGGAGGCCATTGTAGGGTTATTAATTGGCTTCATTTCAATATTGTTGTGTCTCAGGAATAGGAGGCCTGAGGAGGAGGAGAGAGATGAGGAATAGCCAGTCTGTGGAGCAGTCAGAACACACACAAAATGTATTGATTAAGTCACCTGTCTTCTATGGATGCAGTTCATGGCACCCCAAAACAGTTAACAATAGTAACATCAAAGATCACTGATCATAGATCGCCATAACAGATATGATAATGAAAAAGTTTGAAATATTGGGAGAATTACCAAAATGCAACAAAGAGGCATGAAGTGAGCACATGCTGTTGGAAAAATGGTTACCGATAGACTTGCTTGATGCAGGGTTGCCATAAACCTTCAATTTGTAAAAAACACAGTATCTGTCAGGTGTAATAAACTGAAGCACAATAAAACAAGCTGGTCAAGATTCTTTGCCTGGTGAAATGACCCACATACTCATTCTTGAAGGGTCTGGGCCATTAGCAGTCCTGCCTGAATTAGGTGGTAATAGTATACTAGTGACTGTAATTAGAGGAAGTACTTTCAGGCACCCTAGAGTGTTTCCTGTGTTGCAGACATACTCCTGCTTACCCCCATCGTGTAGTGGCAACTCAGTTTTCCCTTGGAAATCAGGATCCATCACCCATCCAGGACATCCATTTCCTGTTTATTCAGTGGCATGAAGAGCCCAAAGTGGCAAGATGGCACTCTCATCTTCCAGTTCAGAGGAATCATTATTGTGTCACCTGACAGAAACATTTCTCCCTTTGGAACTAAGACCTTTTAGTCCAGCGAAGCCTAAAGTCATGGGAACGGAAAGCAGCAGTTTTACTAGTAGATGACTATGGGTAATAAGAGGAGAAGGCAGTCCCATTTCTACCCCTTTATTCCCTGATCTGGGATAACAGCAACACATATTAAATGATGATTTACAGCAAATTCCATATTCAAGAGGACATTGTCCCAACCCCACAAGGTGTTGTCTCCTAGCAGGCACCATAACTGAGTCTTCAAAAGGTCATTCCACCATTCCGTCATTGTGCTGCTTAAAGATAATAGGGAACATGGTAAGACCTGTGAATGCTGGCCGACCTCAGGCCCTCTCTTTTCTCCTCGCTTGCTCACTCTGATGGAAGCCCGCTGCCATGCTGTAAGCTGCTCTGTGGAGAGGCCCACATGACAAGGAACTAGTGTCTCTGGCCAAGAGCCAGTGAGGACCTGAGGTCTGCCAACAGCCAGGTGAGTGACCTTGGAAGAGGATTCTCCCCCAGTTGAGCCTTGAGATGACTGAAACCCCAGCCAACACCTTGACTGTAGCCTTGTGAGAGATCCTAAGCTACAGTGACTCAGCTAAGCTCTGTTCAGATTTCTGACCCACAAAAACTGTGACATGATAAATGTATATTGTTTTAAGCTGCCAAGTTTTGGGGTGATTTCTTCCATAGCAGTAGGTAATTAACACAACAGGCTTAAACTTCAACTCTGGTGGTCGCATAAGCCTAAGTAGAAACAACCTTAACCTTTCTTTTGAGACTAAAGCATTGTAAGGCTCATTTTAGCTCTGATACCTTAGCGTTTAAGAGCAACTCTTTCTAAGGAGACGCACTAAAATGCTCATTGAAGACAATTTATTCCTACCCTTGCTCCCCCACTAACTGATTAGACTTTGCTGTACAATTTATCAGAAAGAAGATATTAAGTTTTTTCTTTATCATACTCACTTGATCTTATACTAAGTCATCTTAATTATTCAGCTCTTCTCTGACGAGTTTCTTTCTCAAGACAGAACTTGCTACTCTGTATAACTTTCCGTTCCCTGTGGGTTTTTGTTCCAACAAATTTTGCCTAAATCAGAAGGCAATTTCATATACGTCCCCCAGCACATATCCATTTATTCCTCAAATATTTATTGAGCACTTACTGTGTTTCAGACACTGTTCTAGAAGCTGGGGACACAGCAGTGAGCAAGAACTCATCATGACTATCTTTTTCTCTAGAAATTAAAAAAGAAAGAATTGTTTTTCTGGCCTCTGCTGATGGGTAGGTTCTTTCTTTTGAAGCTGGCATCAACATTAGGTTCCATTAAGTGAGAAAAGAGTTAAGGCCAGCATACCCTAGCATTTTCCATGCCTACTTTAGAAAGTTAATACTTTTTCAACCAAAATTAGTGGTTTTCCTTATGGTCCTTAAAAAATGTTGAACAAGGGATATGACATGATCAAAGATCAATTTAGTAAATGGATACAAGAAAGGAACAAGAAGCCAGAGGCAATAGACTTTCATCAAGCTGTGACAATAAAGCAAGTATATGGAGTTGATTACATGAACGGGAATGGAAAGGATAGGAGAGCTGTAACAAATATACTCAGGACGGATCCACACTCCTTGAGGATAAACAGATTGGATCTGGAGTCTACGGGGAAGGGAGGATGCAATGGTAAAATGCAGTGTAAATAATTTCAATGAAATTATCATTACCAGGAATAAGATAGTGGGAGGGGGAAATCAAGAGATGCTGATGGCAATTGACGTGATGGCAGGAAATTCAAATGGAAACAATCAAAGGTTGTTGAAACACCTTTGAAACACCTGAATTTCTCTGATCAGCAATACTATTATTTATAATTGAAAATGTTAATATTATTTGACTATTTCAACATGTGTACTGATCACAAACTAGTAATGCCTATTCAGGCTGTATATGCAATTTGATGAAGACTTTTCGTTTTTCAACCTTGCTAAATTATAAAGGTTTTTTTCTTGTTATAATATGCCTTTATCTTTTGACTGAAAGTTTCACAGTAATAGCAGTGAAATTATCTATAAAAATACATGCACATTTAATACTGTATTTTTCCTTTATAGCTAAGTCTGCTTCCCCTTACCAAAAATATATTATTGGTGATAATAACTTCATTTTATGAATGTTATTTACCTATATATTTATATAATTTAAAAGTAGGTACAATAAAATTTTAAAATTTTACTTAAAATATCACTGATAATTATTTTCATCATAGTAATATTGTGTATTTTTTCTTAAAGCAACTTAAAACTTGACAACTCCACACTTAAGAGTTGGCAATGTTGCACCTATACTTAAAATGACTTTTTCATTATTGACATATAGTGAGTGGTAGATATTTGAGGGGCCTTAAATCTGTGTCGAGTGACTGGTTCTGCACTTCTTTTTATTTATAGTGTTTCCTACTAGTAAAATTGGCTGGTTAAATACACCATTATTCAGAGAATGATGTAATATGTTAACAGATTCTATGTTTATTATATAGTCCTCATTCTGGTTGTTTATTTGTTATAAAATGGCAACAGCAAATATCTGCCCCACTTATCTTGTACAAATGTTATGAGGATAATCTTTATGGTTTCTGGAGGGATATTTTGAGTTCATTAAAAGGAAGACACTATAAAAATGTAATGTGGTACTATATATTTTCATTAGTCATTTCAGAATTCAAGGCTATCATTTATTTTAAAACTATTATTGATTATTTTAATCCTATAGAAGTGAAAAAAACATTTGCAGACATATTCTCCCATCCATTTCCCTATCTCTAATTCTATTTATAAACAACAAATAACAAATAACTTATTTATTTATATTTTCCTGTGTTCTCTGTGTCATTGATAAGGGTCACAAAATATTACACAGAAATCAGAGCCACAGAAAGATAGAAAATATGGTGAAGAAATCAAAAGGAAAATTAATAGTTGAAAGAAAAATTTGCATAGGACATGGGAATGTGGGAACAATAAAGCTGAAAGAGACTTTGAGGTAGCAGTAAAGATAAAATTAGAAATGAATTTGGGTGGTGTGCTGCTCCCCCAAAATAGCCAACTTAATTTTTGACTGTGTATGAAGAGGCATTCCCCAAGGGTGAAAGGAAAGGAAAATATAAATATTTCAAAACAGGCAAGGTTACAGAGCATTGATAGCTCCTGACTCCTTGTAAGTAGGCACAGCTTGCTTTGGCTGCCACATGACTGACAGGTCACTCTGCCAGACTGGTTCTACCTGGGGCTACATTTGGGTGAATGCTGCAGCTAAGGCTCATATACTTTCTGCCCCCTCTAAATGTGTTCCCTAGGTGCCTCTCTGGTTGTGCTTTGACTCATGCTTTCACTTAGTGAATAGTCACTGTGTATCAGACATTGCTCCAGGTGCCAGGGATATAGCAGTGAATTGCAACAGATAAAGGTTCCACACAGAGTTTACGTTCTAGCAGGGGAGATAGACAATAAACAAGATAAATAAGAAGTTTACATAGTAGTTAATTATCTGTTTGCCCTACTAGAATGTTAAGCTCCATGTAGGAGAAAATATAAAACAGGAAGAGAAAACCTGAAGTATATGTGTGTGGAGGAAAGGATATGAGTTTTGGGACCCCCTTTACCAGTCCTCTAAGGTTTATGGTAACCATAAAGTGTAGTTACCAGCAAATTATTAAAATTATTCCTGAAGTGGCACATATAGGAAATTATAACATTTGTACAGCACTCTGGGGTTCACAGACAAGGTTGCTTATGTCCACAGGTGAGTGGACAGAATCTTGCTACCCCAACCCCCTCTTGTCTGACCTGAAGGGTGAGGGGATCTTGACATGCCTGTGACCACTTTGCACAAGGCACACAGGATGGAAAGCTCTACCTTACAGTGTCGTTTTTCTACCTGCTGTTAAGGAAAGACCTGAACCTAAACTCACTACAACTGTGTTGTCTAGGTGCCTGATACCTATCAGAACATTTCCTCCCAGAGCTTATATGCATCATGTTGTTCCTTGCCCCTACCATGGCTTAGATGGGCTTTTCTCTATTATTTTAGCTTACCTAGAACACTTGATATAAATTGGGGCACTTTAAAATTAGAAAGATAACAGTATATAGTAAATGTTTTTTTAAAAAGGAGAATAAGAAGGAGGAAAGGGAAAAAAACCAAACATAGTAGATGTCTTCTGGGTTAAAAATTAAACTTGCAAAGTTCTTCTATTTAGATGGGCCTTTCTTGGTTTTGGATGTAGGAGAAGGGGCCCACTGATAATATGTACCTAACTGCCAAGCCTCATTTCCTCACCAGAATGTGAAGTGCAAAGTTAGCAATTACAAGGTGAATTTGAATTGTAGACAACCTGCTAATGTAACCCTAATTTTTCTTTGCTTAAATAATCCAGATTGACTGTTTACACTGACTGAACTTACTGAATACTTGCTAAATAGTCACTTCACTTTACTTCTGAAAATATCTCTTGAGGAAATGATACTAAGGAGTTATATCTCTTCTTTGTTGATGAATAATCATTTCCTTGTAAAGATAGCAATGAAAAATCAATAGTGATTGCCTCTAGAATGTGGTGTCATTCAGAATATGTAGACAAGTCTAGTTGTCTAATATGTTTTTAGACACAACTCAAATTAATTAGGTAATTGAAAATCTATACTTTGCCTTGTAAACAGATCTTAAAATTCAAGACAAATTAGCATATATGATACTGTTCTGCTTTAGACTACACGTAATGCTCAAGAATTGTAGTAATATCCTTTCATTGAAAAAATACATACTCTAATCCTTTAAATGATGTTTTCCTTTACTAAACAGCACTTTTCAGGAAGTTTTCTTCATGACTATAGAATTGGCCTTGTAGCTCTTATTTATCCATTTCCCTATTCTTTATTCTATGCTGCCTTATAATTATTAGGGATGAGTATTCTAAAAGTTGACCACCAGGAATTCTGTGTTTTCAATGAATCATTCATTATAAATAGCTGGAATCAAGATCTCTGAGGAAATAATTAATTAGAGGATCATTTAAGGTAACCTATCTAAATATAGGATCTTCATTTATGTAGATCACTAATATAGAATCATTTGCCCTGATTATATATATTTAATCAGGCCCAATATTCTATGATTTTGCCTATCAGTTTTCCAGTAATCACAGTGAATATAAGCAGCCTCACTCCAGAGATCTCACTTTAAAAAAAATTAAAAATAGCCACCATGTTTTTTACAGCTTTCTGAACCAATTTGTGAAAAATCCTTCAAAGAATTTGGCAGTAAAGGTGGCAACTCTCCTTTTACTGAGCTAACTCTTCTCTTTAAAGATAAAAAAATTGAAAACTAATTATTTTTGGAATGCTAAAATAAATAACTGAATAATAAGAATTTATATTGGTACTTGAAATTACAAGTTTTGAGTTAATATGGAAGAGCTGTTACTTTTACAACCC
The DNA here is from genome assembly GCA_023783475.1 of Daubentonia madagascariensis. Taxonomy (NCBI): domain Eukaryota; kingdom Metazoa; phylum Chordata; class Mammalia; order Primates; family Daubentoniidae; genus Daubentonia; species Daubentonia madagascariensis. The sequence goes on from JAKFHU010001798.1 coordinate 61,827,685, forward strand.
CCACAGCAGTGTCTAATGGCTCTTAAAGCAATGTCCGTAATTGTTGGAAAAGTAACTTGGAGACCAGTGGTACTTCCGATAGATATTTTCATCCTCTTTATTATATGTTAAGTCTTGATCTCCCTTCCTATGGCTGTCTTTGCTTCACTTGTCCTCTATTTCTCCTCCCCTCTGTCAGCTCTGTCTGTATCACTGCTCTTGATGGGTCTCTCTGTGTCTGTCTATTGACACTCTTTCACCTGGTTTAGTCTCTATGTATGACTCCGTTCTTACAGTTTTTATCTGCTGTGTCTCCCTGGCTTCCGGTCTGCCCCACCTGAAGACTCCTTGTCCTGCCAGCCTTTGGAATCCATCTCTCCTAGCCCGTGTCTCTGTCTTCCCCTGCCTGACCGTGTAGTTTGCCTGGGTCCACTTGCCCTTCACTTCTCTTTGACTGCGGGCTTTGTGTCTCCCTCAAGCCACAAGGTCTCTCTGTCTGCTCTTGCCCACACATTCTCTGTCTGCTCCCATGTATACCCTGTCTGCCTGCTCTATCTGTCTTGTCACAGAAAGACAGACAGCAAGTCACCAGTGATAAATCTGTCTGCTGGCCAAAATGCTCCCAAAGTATACATTTTCAGAGAATCTACATTGCTTTCAAGAGGTGATTTGGAACATCTAAAAAGAATATTCTTTGGTACTAAAGTGAACATTAGGCACTATATAGATGCCAAATATTTTTTATTTATAAAATCTCAAGACATTCAGAGTTGATTATCAATACTTTAAAAGCAAAGGTATAATTTTTAAAATTTTTATTTTATCATATTTCTTAAAATATAGTCCTTTTCTAAGGGAAAGTTCTATTTAATGATAAATTTTGAGACATAATTTGTTTGATTAGTGACTTCAGTGGTATAGGTGTGAAAATTAGGGGAGTGGGGATTTAAGGACTTATGAGCTCCTTCAGAATCCAAGAGTAACTTCTAGTTCACTGACACCCTTTTTTATTAAATGGTACTCTGATGCTAAGAGTTAGTACATCTGAAAGTATCTACCTTCCTTCCATACTGTTGTGAGAACCTGACTTTTTACTCTAGATTTACATTCTGAATGAATATATGTTACTTGTCATTTCAAACTCTTTAATAGTAGTAAGCTAGACTTTATTAAGAAGATCTTTGGATTTATCATGATTGTGGGAAATTTGTGTTTCCCCAAATATATAGAGAACTAATTCTATAATGTGGCCAAATGAATGTCTGCAATCACATTGTCTGTAAAATGGGGTAAGACTAGTATCATCTCATTGGGTTATGTTGAGAATTAAGTGAAATAATCTACATAGAACTCTTCAAATAGTACCTGGCATATAGTAAGAACTTCATAATTACAGGCAGTCTTTGCTTTGCCTGTTCTGATATACACAAATTTTAGTTGCCATCATTGAGTTAAACAACATCAATCCCCTAGAAAGCAAGGTTTGAATTCCAGGTACCACAGTGTATTAACTGTGAGTAATTGCATTAAGTACAAACTTTGCCACTAGCCCTTCAGTCCCCAAATCTCTGTGTGAATAACAGACACACATCATGATCAATGGCCAACCATAGCACTTCTTTCAAAATCTGTCACTGATTGGTCACTTCATATCTGTTTTCAGTTCATGCACAGGTAGCATTGTCTCCCATTTTACAAAAATGGATTATCAAAAGAGAGACTTGACCAACAAAGATGACAATGCAGCAAAGAAATGAAACACTGGAAGTGAAATTGGAAAGTGTTTATGACAAAAGAGATGAAGATGTCCCAGAGGAAGTGACACTGGCAAAAATAACAAAGCAAAACAAAAAAAACCTTCACATTAAATGAACTCTCAGAGATATTTCACAACATTGACAGTGCAAAGGATAAAATATTGGAAGCTGATCCAAACTTAGGAGTGTGACATTTTGCCCAGTCCTAGAAAAGATATGCTTGAATATATCATAAGTTATATGATGAGAAGGCAGCAAGCACTGATCAATCTACTTTAAATAAGTTTTTCAAAAAGAAATAAAGCACTTTAATTCTCATTGTTGCTAATGTTTTAAATTTTAGTATACTAAATAAAGTTAGTTTTACTATTTTTTCATTCCCTTATTCATTTTTAATTGACAATAGAGGCTTTTTGGCATTTTGACAAAAAAAATTTTAAGAATCACAAAACAATCATAATTTTTCCTATTGATTATTATGATCATTTTACATGATTTCAGCTTGTGGTGGTCATTTTTATAGTCCCACATTGCCCTGCAAAGCAAGGACTTCCTGTAGTTGTTTTTATTATTAGCAATTATTTTGTCCAGCAAGTCATGTACTATAGTTTTAGGGAAATTGTTCATTGCTTTTCAATATTTGAGAATTCAAAAACTTTGTCATTTCTCTCCTGCTTCTGTCTTTGTACTTCTAGATTATCTAAGTCCTAAGTCTAGCCATGTCTTGTCATAGGGTTACCCTCAGAGCCTCCTGATATATCTTCTACAAAAGTACAGTTTTTAAACTCATTTTACTGTTCTTCAATATTCTACCCTATTTCTTCATTCTCCAAAATCATCTACTTAAATTCCATGCTAACCCTTTCTCTTTATTCTTCTTCCTGCTAATATCCTATCTTTCCATACTCTCCTTCAACCCCTGAAAGCCTATCAGTTCTTTAATATATTGTCTTCTTTTCAAAATGACACCTGCCCTAAAACATATCCTTAAGAGAAACTTCTTTAAACTCCTTGGTTTCTTCCTTATGTTTCATCTACATTGCTGTCAGTCATAAAAGACCAATAGCTTTCTTGAATGTAAATTATTACAGAAAATTCTATATAAGCAAAATATAAAATTCTAGCTGCAAGTTGACCATACTAAATTAACACTTGCTGATGATTCCACGATTGGCAACAAAATAAAAATTAAAACTAAATGCTGTGCATTTTCACAGTATACACCTTTGCACTTCTTGAGCCCTGTGGATGTATAGCTGAATATTCAGAAGAGGGTAAATTTTACATTAATAAATAGTGACAATAGAAATTTTGCTTTCAGTTTTCCATTCACAGTTGGTTTGATATAATTACTTCTAAAGTTCCAAGCTTTTCAAAAGATGAAGCCTTCGTCTGCCTTATGTTTTCTGCACACACATAGATTGAAAAGCAGGCTGCTGGGAGCTTGAACAATGGACTCTAGTCAGATAAATTTTGATTTCAGCATGAGTCTTTTGCTCAAAAGAGAGGCTGACAACCTGGTTGGTTCTCTTTAAGACCTTTGGAATTATAGTGAGGTGACTTTGGAAGAAAGATTTAGTTTAATAAGCTGACTGAATACTGTTTAAACCTTTGTCAGGTTTAAAATGTTGAAAGGAGTTTTAATCTACATATATGGGTAAATTCTGCTTAGCATTTTTACTCTGGTACTACCTCTTGAATTTTCTATGGTCAGTACTGCATTTAATGTTACCTAAAATAAGAGTTCATTTTTCAAAAAAAGGCATGAGTGACTCTATTTGGCTTGCTTCCATTCATAGTTTCTTAAAAGATTCCAGGGAAATCCACAGGGGCCCCAAACTTGTGATGGCAGTAGCACCAAAGTCAATTAATTTGGAATCTCTTTTAAAAACAATAATTCTCACAACACCTACAAGAGTTATCTGCTATAAACAGAAATTCTATCCCACTTCTTGTTTATTTCTTTGATCCCATGTCACATCCAGAATTACTGGTTTCATTGGTCATAAGCTGTCATTTCTGTTGGTGTATTTTACTGTGCATTGTAACGGAAAATTTATCGTTAAGCCAGTTTTGCATCTCCTGCTCTAAAGTGGAAGCAGAGTGAAAATTTAGGTGTAGAAGACACAGTGACTACACCCTGACTAGAGTAATCAATGTAAGAACATCCTTAAAGCTTTTCTTCTGTAACAAGGGCAAACTCAGCTAAAGAGTTTGTTTAAATCATGCTTGGCATAACAAGAACCTTTAAACTGTATCTATCTTTGACTGTATATGAGTATACCTGACTCGTCACCATAGTGCCTTTCACCTCAGCCCCACTCAGCTCAACTATTATCCTGCCTTATACAGATATTTAAAATTCTTTAAGGCTTCCAGTGAAGGCTATAGGGTTTTTATACGTAATACCATTTTATAGCACAGGAATTTCATAGCTTATAACTATCTCAGATCTGCAAAATAAAATGAAGGGCCTTTTCTCTGTATACTCAAAATCTCTTTTTAGTCTCTGTGTAGTTGTGTCACATTTGTGTCATGAGCATTTATTTCTACACAGCAATTATGTCACAGCAGAGCCATTTTTTTAAATACTAAAAAGGACAACAACAAAAAGTAATGACAAAAAAGTCCTTTATCGTCTTAATCTGAAGTTCAGGTAATTCTGTGTCTGCAGCACTACTACATTCTAGCTTTTCTCTACATATTTTATAAGAGTAAAAGCATCTTGTATTACTGTTATTCACAAATAGCTGTCCTTTTGCCCATCTTCTTGTCCTCTGTTATCTCCTGTGCAGAACAGTGCTATTATTATCTATTATGAAAATTATCTCACAGAGCAATAAATGATCCTGTTTAGTAACTACATTCATTTGATTAGCTCTTTTTCCATGTTATTATAACTTTAATGTTCTCATTGTGTATACTTTGTCAGTTTTTCTTAATTGCCTAACTTATCTTTGATATTTCACTTTGCCTTATATAGTTTAGTACTTAAAGACCCACATAAAGCATGACAGTTTAATCATTTCAGTGTATTTTCAGGTATTTTTCAGTGAACTAAATTGTTGTAATGTGTAGTGTTAACTCTCTCACTGTGAGGTGGGAGGCATCTTTCCTTAAAGAACTCAGCTGCCAGAGTTTTTCTGGATTCCTGACTTTACTTCCTAGATCCAGAGTGGCACTTCCCAGCAACTAATCTCTGGATCTTGTCTCCTGCCTTTGCCTTTTGTCTTGCTCCTTGACTAATATGATTCTTGGGGTCCTACACCTGCCCCTCTGAGTGACAATGCCTTTACACCACAATGCCTTGTCAGTGCTAACTTACTGGGACACCTGCAGAGTGGGGAAGACAATAAAGATCAGCACCATCTACTGTGCCTTGTCCTTTGTCTCTGGCTTGGACATCATTCTTAGATCTTCTGGTCTGCTCTGTTGATTTAATTGCACCCAGAAAGTTTGTTTGTTTTTTTTTTTTGGAGACTACTAGACAAGTGGGACTTCTCATAGACCCTTGAACAAAGCCCTGTCCTCCTCTATCTGGAACATCAGCTGCTTTGGGAGAGATGCATTTGGAGAAATGATGAAGCAAGGATCACCTTCCTAGCCAATGAAATAACTAGCCAACAGAATGACATAAGTCAAAGGCAGATCATTCTCACATGCAGATGTTCTCACGGGCTTACATGAAAACAGAGCACTGTGGATAATTCATGCATTAACGCATTGTTAGATCCATAAATGCAAAATAAATGGCATCTATAATATCCATTTGGGCGATTCCATATCTCCTAGTTGGAGAGCTAAGACATGAAACTCCTGCTAACTGCTTAAGGCAGCAAACGTATCTTCAGTGGAAAAGGCAGTGAGTTCAGAGGGGAGGGAGATCTGTGGTCCAGAGTATGTGGGCAAGGTTTCCCAAAGAGATGAAACTTGAACCAAGCTCTGCAAGGATGTTTATTATTAACTCTGCCTCCACTGTTTCCTGCTTCTCACCATTAGTGAATCCTGGCAGTTGGTTTTGCCTCCTTTGAATAGGGAAAACTTAAGGAGAGCCTACTAAGACAAATCCTGATACTTTGTGCATTTCTGCTTAAAACAACTCTTTCAGAAAACCACTCTTAATTCTAAAGAGCCTAATAATAGAAAACTCTTAACTACTCTTTGGGAGAGTGTAGCTGTCCTGCTCTCCTGACAGTTTTTCTTCTCTCCATTTAGATTATAAATATATGGGGGCCTGGGACCATGTGTTTCTTATCCTTACTTTGTAATTCCCTGTGGATAAGACCGGCCTGATTCTTACATTGTAATCTAATCACTTACTAAGAGGTCCCCGTATTTGTTGAAGGTGATGGATTAGCCTTTCAAGCTCCCTACACTAAATGGCACTCGTTGTCTTGGGCATTCCCATCAGCTGCCTTCCTCTGATCTCTATTTCTGTTCCAACCAAATATGCTCCTGTTTATTTTCCCTGGTCACCCCATTTCCATAGCACATTAAATATACTTTTAAGGAGATGGCAAGACTTCCCTTAAGAATATGGGCTTTTCTTTGTGACCACACATATACAGAACCTGGGAGATATGCATCTTGGCAGATGAAATCTCACTGAGAACAAGGAAAGCCTTAAGATGCCTCTAGCATCCAAGTAAATTTTAAAACCCATCAAGTTAATATAGCCTTACTTTTTAATTTAGTAAATGTTTTAGCCACTATGTTTTAATTTAGTATAAGTGTAATAAAGCTTTGTTTAAATTCATTTGAACTCACTTTTTTCCAATTCATTAAAAACATTTTTACTCAACTATTGTTTCTAAACAACTAATGATCCCTTTCTCTATGGTTCTCTTGTGTAAATGGGCTGTTTTCAATCTGTGGCCTTAGCATATATAATTGCTCTCTCTCCTTTATCCTTCTTTGTGATCCACCTTTCATTCTGTTTAGCAGACACTGGTTGCTTTGTGATTTTGAAAAAAAGAGCATGTAAGTATACCTGGAAAGAATAGATACTAGCAAAATTATTCTTCAGTAAAATTCTGTTTATTATTAGTTGTTTTTCCTAGACTTTCATCTTAAAATATAATTCAAGGCAGTTATGGAAGTCTTGTAACCATCAATGCTACAGAGATTCATTTAACATTAAACAAATATTTCTTGACTTCCCACTGTGTACCAGATACAGTTCCAGGTGCTTGAGGGTCTAGCAGTGAACAAGACAGACAAGGACCCTGCCCTTAGCCAGCACACATTCTAGAAGAGGTTGCAGTGGAGATATAGACAACATATATATAATCAAATACACAGCTATAGAGATGGCAGTGGATTTCCTGATCCTTCTTTTCCCTCACTATTGCTTCAAGGTCAGATCTACAGCCTCATTACATGTAGTGTTGAGTTGGATTTAGTCTCATGGTGCTACCCCCTCTAGGAAGAGGTGTTTAAGGGCCTTGTTATAGTACAAGAAAGAAAAGATGAAGAGGCTCCTGGGAGGGTCAAGTTTCTCATTTTTAAGCTGGATTTAAATGGGCTTTACTCTCAGAATTATAAAGGTAAGGATTTATTCACTCACTCAGCAAGCACTTACTGAGCACTGTTATCAGTCAGGGTTCTATTATGTTCCAGGCTTGATAACTCCTACATGCATGCCTTTAAGAACCTCACACTCTAGTTGGAGAGACAGAGACATAAAATAAATAATTACTGATATTTACTATTAGTAATATTATTACTAATAAAGTTATAATAAAAGCTTATATTAAGTAGAAGGGGAGCACCACAAAAGCAGTAACAAACCCTGTCTGCTAGGGCAACGCCTCACCATAAGGTGACATCTAAACTGAGTCTTAATGATGACTGGAAGTATAGCATGCCTCATTCATTCAGCAGTGTTTACTTAGCATCTTCTGTGTGCCAGGCACTGTTGTAGGCACTGTAGACACAGCAGTGAACTAGACAAAGTCATTGCCCTCTTGGCAGTAGAGATACAGACAATAAATAGACAGACAAATAAATGCATATTAGGTGGTGAAACATGTTATACCAAAAATTAAAGTAGGTTAAGAAAGAGAACAGGGATTTCAAGGGATATTTTAAATAGGGTAGTCAGGGACATCCTCTCTAATGAGAGAATCTTTGAGAAGAATCCTGAATGATACGAGACGGGACCAAGAAGCAGGGGAAAACCATTTCAGACAGAAGGAACAGCATGAACAAGGGCATAATGAGCATGAACACGTGGCATCTTTATTGCAAAGTGAGATGTTCTCTGCTGGAGCGTGGGGTAAGATTGGGGGGAGGGGCGATGTGGGTGTGGTAGCTGAGGCTGGCAAAGAAGAAAGGGGCCAAATGGTGAAACGCCATTGTACCATGCACAGGGATTTGTGTGCCCACATTGTCAATTGGGGGTATAGGGACTGGATTTTGAAGATATTTTAAGAGGAAAATAATACGGTCAGATTTTCGTTGGGTTGGGTTGGGTTGGGTTGGGTTGGGTTGGGTTAGGTTTGGTTCTTGGAAAATTATCTTTAGCAGCAGTATGCAAGATGAACCTAAAGGAGAAGCACAGGAAGCTAATTATAAGGTTATTACGATAGTGCAGATGAGAAATTATGTGGCCTAAATTAGAACAGTAAGATGAGGCTAAGAAGGAGATGGTAGGGTTCAGATGTTTTAGAAGACCCGGAATATCAGATTTGGTGCCCTACAGATTATGGGGAATGTCAAGAACAGCTCCTAGGCTTAAGCTTAGGTGACTGAGTAGGTGACAACACTATTAACCAGTTCAAGGGTCCCTGGAGGAGAGGCGGGTTTAGAAGTGCAGATAATGAATTTGATTTGGGGCAGTGGGAAATACAGAACTGGAAATTAGAAGAGAAGTCAGGGCTGAAAAACAGATTTGGCTGTTACCTGCATTTCATGTAAATTTAAAAAGGAGAAGGAACAAGAGTAGTCAGTCAGCATTGTCAGATACTACAGAGAAGTTTAGTAGGATGAGGATTTTTAAAAGGCCATTGGATTTGACAGCTGGAAGGTCACTGATGACTTCAAGATCTACCAATTCCAGTAGCCGTGAGTGGAGACAAAGCCACATCACAGTTGGGTTAAAGAATGAGAGGTAGACATCCAGCCGACGTCACTGTCCTTTTCCTCCTTGGAAGCTTTGAACCGAATGTCAGATCTTTTCCCCTTCCTCCTAAGCCTCCTCCACTCAGGGGCTAGAACTGGATGCCTGAGTGAGGAGTATGATGGAGGGACAAATTGAGATCCTTGGGTCTCTGCTGGGAGGGGGGCCAGGGATAGAGGAGCCTGAAGTTGGTGAGTCAGATATTGCAGGGAACATCCTCAGTGGGGAACAGCAAGTTAGGCCAGTTCAGAGACATGTCTCCAGAAGGGGGAAGAGATGCACACATACATTTCCATTAGATGAGGAAACTCTGGAGCAGGAAGCTGAGGTAGGATGGGAAACAAAGGACTTTCAAGGCTGGTGGAGGAAACATGGAATTAGTTAAGAAACTCTGCCCCAGTGAAGGAGTGGAATCTGGCAGAGTGTGGGGGTGAGGATAGAATCTGAGGTAGTAAACTGATGTTAACTAGAAATTCAAGCAGGGAGGCCTAGGTGTCTTAGGGCACAGGGACTGGGGATGTGCAAAGAGGGACTGTTGGCAGTTCTTGTGACCATAAAGATAGCAGTGAGGAGACAGTTAATTAATTGAGGGGTAGGCCCAGCAATACCAGGCATGTAGATGTTTAATAAATATTTGTGAAGCCAGAGGCCAGGTCGGGGCAGGAGGTGGGGGTGGTGAGGGGGATTAGACACCTCAGTTTCTGGAAAGCTGTGAGTAAATACCTGGGAGAGAATGGAGGCAGTGACTAAGGGGGACTCCAGACAGTTTGGACGTACAAATCCCAAAAAGGAGCTTTGCACCTCATTGGGAGTTGGAAGCAGAGGCCAGGATGGGCAACCCACTCACTCCCTTGTCCCCAGGACCCAGGGAGTTACCGGTGGACCTACCAGATTTCCCCACCTCGGCACAAACACAGCCTAGCCTGTAATGCCGCCCCCGCCCCCTGGGGGGCAGGGCTCGAGGGCAAGGCTGGTTGCTACTCTGAAGCCTCGAGAGCCAGCAGTTCCTACCAGACCTGTTGGGGGAAGCCGTCCTACCCTATGGCCGGACACAGGCCCTCAAACTTCTACCTTCTTCCAGGCGGTGGGGGGGGAGGCGCTGGAGGGCTGATGCCCGTGCGGGTGGACACTCCGACCTGGTTGTGCGCCCAGGTGGCCCCTGGCAGGCTGATGGTCCCACAGGGGGTCAGATCGGGGATCTGCCCAGGCCCTGAGGGGCGGGGGGTGCCCCCTGGTCCCCTGCTGTACGAATTCCAGGGCAGGATGACACCCTGTGAGCCTCAGTTTGGAGCTGCCGAGGCAGGGGCCTGGTTCCGAAGCTCCAACGAGGGCACCTTCCCCGGGCCCTACCTTGTCCTGCAGTACATCCCGAAGTTGGCGCTGCCAGAGGACATCTCGGCCATAGAGAAAGAGATGGAGCAGCTGGCCAAAGAGCTGAGGCAGAAGAGGATGACCCTGGGGTACTCGCAGGCCGATGTGGGGTTCGCTGTGGGAGCTTTGTTTGGGAAGGTGCTTAGCCAGACGACCATCTGCCGCTTCGAGGCCCAGCAGCTAAGCCTCTCTAACATGTGGAAGTTGCGACCGCTGCTGAAAATGTGGCTGGAGGAAGTGAATGAGGAAAACCTTCTGGGCTTATACAAAGTGGAGATGATCCTGCGGCAGGCTCAGAAGCGGAGACGGGCAAGCAGGGAGAGACGAATCGGAAACAACCTGGAGAGATTCTTCCTGCAGTGCCCGAAGCCCACACCCCAGCAAATCAGCCGCATCGCTGGGCACCTCCGTCTGCGGAAGGACTTGGTCCGATTTTGGTTCTATCACCGGAGCAAGATGCGCAGTTGGCCAACCAATCATGCCTCCCCGTGTGAGGTTGTGGGGGCAGCCGGGCCTCCTTGCCCAGGGGTACCAATGTGCTTTCCCCTGGCACCGGGCCTCCATTTTGATGTCCCCCACTATGGGGGATCTTGCTTTCCACCACAGTACTCCTCTGCCCCTTTCTCTTTGGGGGGAGCCCTGCTCTCTGCCCCGGCTGCCACTCTGGGCCTCCCCAGGCTTTCAAGCTGAGGGGCCTGCCCTTCCAGGGAAAGTCACAGAGGGGAGAAGGGAAGCCTCGGGGAAAGGGAGTTGTTTATGAAACATTTGGGAGAGGAGTTGAAGTTTGTTGCTGTTTTGTGTTTTTCCTTATTTTTCCCTAGCATTGGTTGTAAGGTACGTTACAATATATAGATGGTTTCCATATTTTGTTTCTTTTATTATTAAGATTAATTGCGTCTGTTACTCCTTGTGGTTCTCAGTAAACATAGGGTTTAATTTTTTTATGAACACCATAGTGAGTGAAAAACTCAAGTCACAGAAGACTACTTTAGTATACCATTTTTTGTTAAAAACAAGCAGAACTCTGTGCAAACATAAACACAAAATCCAGCATAATAGTTACCTCTGGGGGAAGGCTTCAGAATGGGATAGGAAAGGAAAAGCTCTTGCTAAAACACACGAGTTTTCTTGAAAGATGTTTTATTTTCTAACTCACCTTTTCATTCCAGTGCCCCAGCTTTATGTGGGGGTCTCAGTTCAACTTTATGGAATCCCGTGGGTTTATTTCCTGTCCTGCCATAATCATCGAATTCTAATCGCCTCGATTGCTGAGATTGGCAAGCTGGACAGCCATGGCTTCAGCCCCAGCTATAGCTTACTCCTCTGGTTTTCAGCTCCATTTGTTTCCTGGGAATTTCCCTTACTTTTCTTTTGAGCCCTGATATGCTTTTGAGAGGATATTTGTAATAGTTTACCCAACATTCCCTGGTGGCTTTTGCCAGTATACATCTTAAAGCACTCTTCCAACCTCTTCTCTGAAACTGTTCTTTTCTAGTTTTCTGCTTCTACTTTGGTCAACTTTGGTCATCATATACTAAATGGAAATCACTAATCCCACTATGTTTTCAAATCTGCTGCCACACACCTCCATTACTTATTTATTTATTCATTTATTGTCTTAGAATTTTATCTATTATATCTGAGTTTTTGTCTTATTTCTGCTTTACTAATCTTGTCAGTTTTTGCTTTGTCTTCTTTTTTTCCTTAATCAGTCTTGCAAAGGATTTATCTGTACATTTCAAAGAACAAGCTTTTTGACTTTTATCCTATTTACTATTATTTTTGTTCCCTAGATAATTAATTTTAGCCTTTATTTTTATTAATTGCTTTTTTCCTAGTTTCTTCTGATTTCTTTCACTGTTCTTTTTTAAACAGCTTTTTAGAGACAAGGTCTCACTCTGTCACCCAGGGTGGAATGCAGTGGTGCAATCATAGCTCACTGTAACCACTATCTCCTGGGATCAAGTGATTCTCCCCGCTCAGCCTCCTGAGTAGGCTGGGACTACAGACGCATACCACCACACCTGGCTAATTTTTTTATTTTTATTTTTTTAGAGATGAAGTCTCACTCTGTTGCCCAAGCTGGTATGTAACTCCTGGCCTCAAGCGATCCTTTCACCTAAGCTTCCCAAAGTGCTAGGATTCCAGGCGTGAGCCACCACGCCCAGCCTCTAATAGTTTTTAAATGAATCCTTAGATTTTTTTTTTTTTCCTGGTGGCTGTGTAGAAAATGGCTCTTATGAGGCTAAGAGTGGAAGCCAGGGACCCAATAAGAGACTTATACTCTACTCTTCTGACCTCAAGTTCAGGGCTACTTTTACTATCACACAAGTCAGGCATGACTGAGGTCTCCAGTTTAGTATTCTCTTCCTGAGGCTGTAGAAACTCTGACCCTTTACCTTGATTTTTGTGTGTGTTGTAAAATATAAAATTTGCCATTGTAATCATTTTAAGTATAAATTCAGTGACAATAATTATATTCACAATGTTGTACAACCATCACCACTACCCATTTCCAACATTTTTTCATCATTCCAAACATAAACTCTATACTCACCAAGCAATAGCTTCATTCCCCCTACCCCCAGCCCCTGGTAACCTTGTGTCTCTATGCATTTGGCTGTTCTGGACTGTTCACATTAGTGGACTCATATACTATTTGACCTTTTGTATCTGGCTTATTTCACTTAGCATAATGTTTTTAAGATTCATCCATGTTGTAATATGTATAAGAACTTCATTCCTTGTCATGGCTGAATAATATTCCATAGTGTGGATATACCACATTTTGTTCATTCATCTGATGATGAACACTTGGGTTGTTTTCATTCATTGGCTATTGTGAATAATACTACTATGAACATTTGCATACAAGATATCTGTTTGAGTCCCTGTTTTCAATTCTCTTTAGGTATATAACTGGGAGTGAAATTGTTGGGTCATATGGTAATTCTATGCTTAACTTTTTGGGGAACTGCCAAACTGTTTTTCACAGTGAATGCACCATTTCACATTCCTACCAGCAATATACAAGGGTTCCAATTTCTTCATATCTTTGTCAACAGTTTTTTTTTTATTATAGCCATCTTAATAAATGTGAAGTGCTATCTCATTGTGGCTTTGATTTGCATTTCCCTAATGACTAATGATGTTGAGCACCTTTTAATATGCTTATTGTTCATTTGTGGGTCTTCTTTGAAGAAATGTCTATTCAAGTCCCTTGCCCATTTTTTAAATTGGGTTGGTTGTCTTTTCTTCATATATTCTGGATATTAAACTCTTATCAGATATATGATTTGAAAATATTTTCTCCCATTCTATGGGTTGTCCTTTCACTTTCTTGACATTGCCCTTTGGTGCACAAAAGTTTTAAATTTTGATTAAGTCCAATTTATCCTTTTTTGTTGTTGTTGCTTGTGCTTTTGGTGTTGCCAAATCCAAAGTCATGAAGATTTGCTCCTATGTTTTCCTCTATAAATTTTGTAGTTTTATCTCTTAAATTTAGATCTTTGATCTATTTCAAATTAATTTGTGTATATGGTGTAAGGTAAAGGTCCAACTTCATTCTTTTACATATGGATAGCCAATTTCCCAGCACCATTTGTTGAGAAAGATATTCTTTCTCCATTGAACAGTCTTGGCACCCTTGTCAAAAATCAGCTGGCCACACACGTGAGTGATTATGTCACGACTCCCAACTCTATTCCATCAGTCTGTACATTTGTCCTTATGGCAGTACCACACTGTTTTGACTACTGTAGCTTTGTAGTAAGTTTTGAAATTGGGGAATGTGAGTCCTCCAATTTTGTTCTTCTTTTTAAATACTCTTTTGGCCATTCTGGGTCACTTGAAATTCCGTATGAATTTTAAGATTAGTTTTTCCATTTCTGCTCAAAACACCATTGGGATTTTATTAGAGATTAGAGTCAATCTACATATTGTTTTGGGGAGTATTGTCATCTTAAAAATATTGTCTTCCAATCCATGAACACAGGATGTCTTTCCATTTTTTTATGTCTTCTTTAATTTCTTTGAGCAATATTTTATAGTTTTCAGTGTATAAGCCTTTCATTTCCTTGGTTAAATTTATTTCTAGGTATTTTATTCTTTTGGATACTATTGTAAACAAAAGTTTCTTAATTTCATTTTCATATTGTTCATTGCTAGTGGATGGAAATACAACTGATTTTCCTGTGTTGATTTTGTATCCTGCAGCTTTGATGATTTAGCTCTAACACATTTTTTGTGCATCCTTTAGGGTTTTCTACATATAAGATCGTGTCATATGTGAATAAAGATAGTTGTACTTATTCCTTTCCAATTTGGATGCCCTTTCTTTCTTTTTCTTGCCTAACTGCTCAGACAAAAACTTCTGGTAGTATGTTGTGTAAAAGTGTCAAAAGTGGACGTCCTTGTCTTGTTCCTGGTCTTAGGAGAAAAACTTTCAGTCTTTTCACCATTGAGTATGATGTTAGCTGTGGGTTTTTCATGTATGGCCTTTATCATGTTGAGGAAATTTCCTTTTATTCCTACGTTATTTTATGTTTTTATATGACAGGATGTTGGTTTTTATCAATTTCTCTTGAATAAGGGAAAGACATTTAAGGGATATATGACGTCTGTGACTTGTTTCATAGGATTATAATAACTACCAATACCACTGCTTCCTTCCCCAGTGCTACCATCACCAATGCATCTTCCATTAGGGGGCCTAAACATTTTTTCTATATTATCTTCGTTCTCACAACGTTCTTGTAAGATTAAGTGACCCACCACTGGCTGATAGAACCAAGTTTTGAATCAGATCTCCCATGCTCTACAGGATAGAGCAGCCCCAGATATATTTGCTCAGCTTTCAGGAATGAACTTTTGGTAAAGTACTTTGAAGACAAAAAGTCAAGTAACTATTCATATGGTACTTACATTCCCCTCATCCTTTTTAAGTTACCCAATTATAAAGAACAAATTGTGACAGATTTAATTTTCAGAACATAGCCCTAAGCAGCATTGTTTCAGGTGGACAACAGGTATGTATGGAGATTACACAAATACACTTATAAGATTAGATTGGGTTCCAAGTTTATTTAGTCAACAATATGGAATCACATTGGAAATATGATGACCACAGAGCAGATGCAAATGAACCATACATCAGCATAGCTTCCCATGGTCCAACATCCCTGATGACAGTGCCCAAATTAGGACCTCACAGACGTGGCGAAGCTTCATTTCCAGTAGAGCTTTTTTAATCCTTGGGGCTTACATCACTGCTCAAGAAAATGTTAACCTCTGCTGTTAATGCTTCCATTTAAGAGAATGTTTAGAAACATTAAGCTCTTCTGGTTCTTGGACCAAACTTAGTAACAGTAAGTCCATAACCTCATCTGGGGGAAAAAGCTGAATTAGTGCCTGGGTCTCTGCCCCCCGCTTTACAGCATCCCAGAGAGACCAGTTCCCCCACACAAACTACAGGGATCCAGCATGGCAAATGTATATTTTTTCTTCTTGTCAGTATTGGAAGATAAAGTACTGAGGATGCACACAGTTTGGTGAAAATGGAACCAAGCCTTAATTGCGTAGCTTTAGATTCAATAGGTAACTAATCACTTACTTTAGGATTATCCCACTACAAGTCACACAGCACTGACCACTTTCCATCTTTTTCCTAGACAGCCCTTCTAGAAAGCTTTGGAAGGGAGATGTTTTTGCAAAGAGTCAGGCAGTGTTTAATGCCAGGATGAACAACTCTGATTGTGCTGTGAACATTCAGCTGCAAAAAGCTATGAAGAAGCACTGACCCAGGCTGCTCCTTTAGTTCTGCAGCCCCTGCAGATTTGGAGAAATGGTGATGGGATGGGCTCTTAATCTCAGGAAGCAGTTCCTAGGGTCTGCCTCAGCACCTACACAGCAGCATCATTCGCACAGCTGCTCCACCTCTGCTTAGGCAAGCACTGGTATATGTCGCTGATCAGCCTTCACATAATTTAAAATGAGATTTTTCCATCACTGGTTCTCTTGACTTGCTGTGAAAAGAGAAAAGTCTGGACCTTAGGGAAACCTTAATATTGAAGTGATTTCAGATTTTTCAGAGATTTGAGATTGATATGTAGAAACCTTAATAATAAGATCCCTTAAAACTGAGAAGGAACCACCCTTGGAATTGGGAGAAAACCAAGTGTGGTGTTAAGTTGTTAACAGTGTTAAATGTTACAGAGATCAAGTAACATAAGGAATCAAGTAAGGCATATCATTTCAATAACAAAGATGCCATTGGTAACTTTAGTGAGAACAATTTCAGTGGAGTAGTTAGTAGAGGCAGATGTCAAAACAAATATATAAGTCCAAAGTCTTTATATTTGTCAGATTTTCCCCTACCTCAATTTAAAATATAAATTTCAACCACTCACTTCAGTAGATCTTCACTGTCATCCTGAAAATGTTCCTTTACCAAAAATTTCCATTATCTTGCGTTTTCTTTAGACAAAGCAGGTATTCTTAACCTGAACCCTAAAGAGTATAAACAGAAGAGTGTGTTTGTATTTGTGCACATTTTCCTTAAAGATGGTTGATAGCCTTCATCAAACTTTCATAGCGCACCATGACTCTTTTTAGATCTACAATTTCAGAATTTAAGAAACACCTTCTTTTTGGCTACCTTTTCAAGAGATTTCCCTTGACAGTACCTACCTGATAGATAATTTCTGGTTTTCTTCAAGTCTGTGAAATCTCCATCTCAGTGTAGTATCAAGACCCTGACTCACTTTTTACATAAGCCTTTCAAGTTTAGTCTAAATACTGCCTTACTTGTTCTTACACTTTTACCAATCCTTGGCACTTTAATTAAATTCTTATCATAAAGAACAATTTCTCTTTTTCCTGGAAGTTTTCATATCTATTGTCTAAGAAATCATGAGGTATTAGGATATCTGCCCTTATTCTGAAACATTATCTTTTTCTTGAATTAGCATCTGTTTCTATAATTTAATATTTTTGAAATGTATATATACAGTATATCCTTGTTTGTTATACTAAAACTGTGTCATGGGGACTTATTTTGCATAATAGCCACTTCTGTTTATGGCTTTCTTCTAGAAATAATCTTGCTTACTAAACAGTATTGATTTCTTTGGCAGAATCTATTCATGATGAATTGTTTTTAGAGTGCAAAATGGTATTATCTATGTAGAACAATGTTTTTAAAGTGAAAACTACAGTGCCATTTCAATAAAATCCTAGTGGAATGTTGTACTTGATAAAGTGATTCTAAACTGAAAGAATAAAACTTATGAAAATAGTTAAGGAAATTTTGAAGATAAAGAGTTAGGTGGCCTTGTCCTACCACATGTTATAAAACTACAATTATTTCAAAAGTATGGTGGTGGTAGTGGCGGACAAAAAACAGAAACAAATATTTGGCTACTCCATTCATTGGAATGTGAATTGGTGCAACCTGATGAAAGGCTGTTAGGTAATTGATATGAAAAACTTTTAAAATGTGTGTTCCCTTTGGCCCATCATTTCAACTTTTAAGAATTTTTATAAGAAAATACACATGTGAATGTGTGTAAAGATTTAGCAATGAGGTCATCACAGCAATTTTTAAAACTTTTTAGCAAGAAATTAGAAACAACCTAAATGTTTAACGAAGGGTTAAGTAAATTGTACACCATATATTATTAAGATTGTGTTATAGAACCTAGAACCACAGTTTTTGACAAACAGTTCAGAGTAGATTTTTGAATGAGACAAAACAGCTTATGAAGCTTTATGATACCATTTTTAATAAGCTATATTACATATAGAAAAAATCTAAATATCCCAGTTATTGGCATTATTGGTGATTTTTTTTTGGAATTTTTGCTGTATGTATTAGTTATACCATAAAAAAAATCCAAGAAATATTTTTAAAGGAAGACTAGGAAATCTAGGGTTCCAAAAAATATTCATTCTCCATCTTCTTTATCTCTAAAATAGTAATTTCTCCTTATAAAGCAACATTTAAAAAAGTAAACCTGACCTTTTTTCATTTTTAGTCACATTTGTAAGAAAGGCAGTTCTCTAAATTGAGGGGTATGAGGGCATATAAGTTATAAAGACATTGCTAAAAATTAGGAGTTTGGGTTTTTTTTTTTTAATCAGATGCCCACTAATGTTAAGAGCTGTAGTATAGCACAGTGAGTGAAGACACCTGCCATATGTCTGTTTTCCTGTACAGCATGGTAATTTACAATTACAATTAGTGTGTTTATAAGCCTCTGTGTAGTTAACCCATATTTAGAATACAAGTCCAAATCATTTTCATGTTTCTGAATGTTTACTTTTCAATTTTAAAAAGCATTTGAAAATATCAAAATCCTGATTTCAACACAATAGAATCTTTGCTTGTCATTTCTGAAGAAACCAAATGAGTTTAAATGAGCTCTATGGATTTCTAAGTTGGAAGGCAGGGTCAGTTCCTGTGATTACATCCCCAGCCAGTTGAAAGATGAACTGTCATAAAGTGAATCCTCCCCAATACCCAGTAAAATCCTTAAAAAAGGCATCAGCATTATCATGGCTGTACCAGTGAGAGAAGCACGACAGGAAGCTTTGGGAGAGACCACACGGTTTACCTCAGGGGCTACCTCCAAAAACAATCTAGCACGCAGGTCTATCGAGCTGCCACTCCACCGCCTCACATTTTAGCTGGGAACACAGCTATGAATTCTGTTATGGGCCGAATTAGCTACTTTAGTCTTGAACTTGGACTTTCTTCCCCGCAGCTGCCAACAAAATGACAAAATACTGCCAAAGACCATGGTTAGAAAAGGAAAAATTGGGGCCTTCCTAAGAATTCACTACATTTAATTTTCAGTATTCTTTCCTAAAACAGTACAGCCTGAATGTCATTTCTTCTTCAGAGGAAAAACTATCGTTTAACAGTTTGTCCTCTTTTTCCTTCCAGGATGTGTGTTATATAGACCCTCTTCTAAGACTAGGTCCAGTGGGCAAGGCACTATATAGATGCATTAAGTTGAATAATTATTTTAGAATGGATGATAATGCTCCTGGATCAGCTTTAAAACTTTGAATATTATTGATTGAGTTGTGGGAAATCTTAACATAAACCTTTTTATTGAAAGAGAATTTGTTCCAATATGCAACCATATCAGTTTTAGGGCTGCCAAACAAAGTAACACAGTTTGGGTAGTTTAAACAACAAAAGTTTATTTTCACACAGTTCTGGAGGCTACAAATCTGGGTGTGGGCAGGGTTGGTTATGAGTTAAGAGTAAGGATCCGTTCCAGGCTTCTCTCCTTGGCTTGCAGATGACCATCTTCCCTCTATTTTCCCATTGTCTGTGTTCATATTTCCTCTTTTTATAAGAACACTAGTGATGTAAGATTAAGACCAACCCTAATGACCTCCTTTTAACTTAATTACTTCTGTAAAGATTTTTTTTTTTTTTTGGAGATCTGTCTTTCACTCAGGTTAGGGTACAGTGGCATCATCACAGCTCACTGCAACCTCAAACTCCTGGGCTCAAGCGATCCTACTGCCTCAGCCTTCCAGAGTGCTAGGATTACAGGCATGAAGCCACCGTACCTGGCCTGTAAAGATCTTATCTCCAAATTCGATCACATTCTGAGATACTGGGTGTTAGAAATTCAACATATGAATTTTTGTGGGAAAACCATTCAGCCCATAATATCAGCCTAATTAAAATTTAAACTAAATGCAGTTATTTGTTAATGTATGTATTCAACAAATATTGAGTACCCTATATAGCAGGTAGTGCGCTAGGTGCTCAGATGCAATGGTGACCAAAAGCAGTGTCAGCTTGATCCTCAAGGAGCTTAAAGTATGGTCAGGCATCTAGACATGAAATAAACATGTGATTACAACATGTAATAAATATACTACAGTCGGAGTGATACAAGGTATTGGGGGTCTTCATTTAGATTTATATTTATAGCTCTCCTCTTAAGTATTGCCTCTGATAACATCAATTGTTGACAAATATCCTAAACCAGCGGGACCTGCAGAGGAATTATGGTCCTGTAGCCAAGGCATACTTTGGGAGAGAGGCATTTCTGGATTCAAATCCCAGCTCAATAATATATCATCTCTATTTCTTTCAATGAGCTGCTTCTTTCAGCCTTAGTTTCTCATTTATAAAATATATCTAGCAGTCCACAGGGTGAGAGTTGGTAGAAGGATAAAATTAGGTCAGATAGAAAGAAATCTCAAGGACTTCCCTTTTATACAGTAGGCACTCAATAATTTTCTGTCCATTGTGCTGCCACCATACCTTGTCTATGCTTTATTTATAGCTCATAAATCACTCTTGTACATCCCAAGGAACTTTCACGTAGTAGGTACTTAATGATTGGTAGCCAAAACAGAATAAAGGAAAGAACAGAAAAAGTAGAGCCATTAGTCTCAGTTGCCAGAAAATTTACTGATATTGGGAAATGACTTTTGGTATTACATTTAATAATAATTGGAATACAATTGTAAAGTCCATTTCCTTAGCTGTCAGATGACAACTAGGGAAAAGAACAGATAATAAGATTTTGATTTGAAGATTTTAGAAAAACATTTTTTGAAAAATCACATAACATTATGTAATTGGAAGGAATGAGCTCTAAAGTTGTATCCAGCCTATAATAATTGTATGAGTCTTCATAACTAAGAACAAAACAATGCACACAGATTGAATGTGGAGGCTAAGAGGGTACAGAGTACAGGAATGGACAGAGTAGGGTGACACTGGTCCTCATGCTGTGATTTCCACCTGGCTTTTCCTTCCTGATCGCCTGCTTCTTAATTGTCTCTCCCAAATGCAAGCTCAATCCTGCCTTTGATCATACTGGTTCTTTATTAAATGGCCACCCTATCTAGCTTTTCTGTCTAAAAACTATTAGTTTGTGAGGGCTGCCACACAAAGTATCACAAACTGAGTGGCTTAAACAACAGAAATCTATTGTCTCACAGTTCAATAGATTGGAGGCTGGAAGTCTGAGATCAAGGTGTGGCCAGGGTTGGTTCCTTTTGAGGGCTGAGTAAAGTTTCTGTTCTAGGCCTCTCTCTTTGGCCTGTAGATAGCCATTTTCTCTATATATCTTTTTACACTGTCTTCCCTCTCTGCATGTCTCTGTGTCCAGATTTCCCCTTTTCATAAGGACACCAGTCATATTGGATTAGGGCCCACCCTGATGACCTCATTTTGACTTGGTTACTTCTGTAAAGATCCTGTCCCAAACAAGATCACATTCTAAAATACTGGAGCTTAGAATTTAGGCATAGGAATTTGGAGGGCGAGGGGACACAATTCAATCCATAACACCTACCACTCCTAATATAGAAAAAAGATAGGTGTGTGCTGGGGCATGGGTGTAGAAAGGCAAGGAGATTTGTTTTATTTTTTCCTACAGAGGAGTTAAATGGTATGTCCTACAAAGGAGATGGTATGATGGAAAGGAAAGAGCATTAGCCATAGAGTCAAATAGTTCCAGATCTGCATCCAGATAATACCATGATTCTAGGGTTAGCTTCTCAGGAAAATTTTAAGAAAAATAAGATTTCTTCCCTCCCAACCAATAACATTATGGACTGAAGAATTACAGTAGCTACTTATTTCTATCTATTTTGGGAGCAGAACAACTGAACTCTTATCAGTGAGATAGAGAAGCTTTATTTTAGGAAGAAGATTTTGGATATTTTGATAAAGATGTGATTCTTAATCTTCACAGAAAAATTGGTATGTGAACCTATTGAGAAAGCACTATCACTTTTTGCTAAGCATTGTCAGCCACGACTTTCATCAGGCTAATATTACAGGACAGTCAAGTGACTCGCCTTTAATTTGTTGTCATTGTATCATATTTGTGAAAAATAGAGCTAAAAGGGCAGAGAGCAAAAGTTTATTAGGCAGTGATTGTTTTCATAAACTGTTGGAAGAATATTGCTCAATCTAAGTAGACACTGTTTTTAAAATATATTGATATTAATTATAAATCATTTTTTCTGTAATAATCAGGCATTAAATGCATGCAAATATTATAAGTGATCACCTCATTTCAAACATTTTTTATGGCACCAGTCTACTTGCTAAATATGTATTACCACTGAGATTTCAAGTAAAGAGAAGAGGTGGGAAAAAACTTCCAATACAGGGATTTAGTGTGTTGCTCTTTACCCTCCTGAAAAGGCAATCACACTAGTACCACAGGTAAAAAAAAGAATGTTTTACTGCCTGTGTGTTACATCATTAAAGTAGTTAATCTAGAGCCATAAATTTTTGCCTTCTAGGCCAACAAATTTTAAGTAAAATACTAACAAAAATGTAATGCTTTTAAATGAGAAGTGAAAGAATCTTTATCCTTTTTATTTGAGTTTCCAGAAATGGCATACTCCATAAAAAATTACATCATTTTTATTTTTAAACTGAGTTTCTTGCATTAGTCAGTAAACAATTTATTTGGTGAACATTCTCTGTGCACATATATACACCATGTGAACATTTAGGAAACAGAAGGTGCTTGAATTTGTGAGATTTAAATATTTTCTCACAGTTGATCCAGTGATACTACAGTTGAAATAAAACCATATATAAATGAAATACCACTTTCTACTAAAATGCAAGTATAGATTTTTTATCATTGTTTAAATGAGGACAATAGTGCCATTTAGTCAGTGGAACATCCTATAAATCTTTAGCATGTTTACTTCCATATGCATTCTGAGATTTGCCATAAAACTCTACCTATCCTAATCACAAATATGCGTGTACATTTTATTACATTATCTGACTAGACATATTTTATGTTGCTGATTTTTCTGCAAATATTATTAAATTTTAAAACTATATATAAGCAGTTACTTGGTTTCTCACATTATTCTTCTAAAAACATGTGCACATATATAGTAATATTCATATTTTAAATATATTATGTAAAATATGAGTATGTAGACCCGAACATGGCAAGGAAAATGATAATGCACAGCAGAGCAGGTTTTGGCCATCTTTCAGACATCCTTGCTGTGGCCCTAACCCAATTCCTGCTTTTCTTCCAGGTTCTGTGTCCTAACATTCTCCTAAGCAGTAACATTGTACCTCTATACTTCTTCCTCAGTGACCGAATATCTAATTAGCACCTGTTAAGGGCCAGACACTGAAGTTTCAGAATTAGACAAGGAGCACATAGGCTAGATAGAGGAAAGAAGTGAGAAAATCAAGGATCAATCCACCAAGTGACCAGTGTTGGAGGAATGGGCAAAGAAACAACACAGAGAAAGGAGCAGATAACTCAGTGAGGGGTATGTTGGAACATTCTTAAGAGCAGGGAAAAACTTGAGCTGAGACTTGAAGGATAACTAGGAGCTGTTGAGTGGAGGGGGTGCAAAGAGAGAAAGAGAAGACCAAAATTCAAGAAGGGGAGGCAAATTGAAGGGAGTTTATTTTGACTGAAAATCTAGGCTATGATTAGTTACTGCAATTGAGAGTTAAATGTAGTGGTAAAAATCTGACAGCCATAGCCAGAAAGTTATATAGTCCTCAGTATGTAATTGCATGAGCCTTCCAAAATGCATTAGAAGAAATATTTTCTTAACATTAAATTTACAAATTAATATGTCAATCTTAAGAAGACATAGAACAACACAATAGATAATTTCTTTCATTATAGTACTTTTGTTGATGATGATGATGTTGTCATTCTAGACACAAAATCATTCTTCATGTAGCTGGTTTTTATTGACTTATATCAAATAGCCTAAGTCATAATATTAAGTTCTAAGGTTCTGAAGGCCTTTTTTCTAGGAACTAAAATAATTTAGTACTGACATAAAGCTTCCTGATGGTTTGCCTTGGCACTACCAATCAGCATATCTAGAGAAATTAATGGTTTAGCAGATCCACTGGCCAGTTCTTCCCAAGAGTCAGTTGTCTCTACTAGGCTTTTGATAAAAAACTGTTAATCAGTTCCTTTATGTTTATTACAGTATCATAAAGAAACCACCAGGAAGGTTTTGTAATTGAAAACACTATCAGATACCAAAGACAGTGTGTTAAATAGAAGCCTAGTTACCTTTGTTTGCAAAAAATATATATCTGATTGGAAACCATGTTGACTGTCATGGAACACAGTCATACTGTTCCTGCCCATAGCTCATTATATGAGAGAGTGCCTAGCATGATACTGGAGATAGAATAGATATCAATAAATTTGCATACCACACAAATTACTTAAGATAAATAATTAATACATCTGTGTTTTATTTCTCATATGAAATAAAAATGATTGATATGCTCCTGGCCAGGGTCATTCTGAGAACAACAAAAAAACCTTTATAAGAATTATTGAAAAGTACTTAGCAAGGCATGAAGAACAATGCAGTTCTTAATAATGCTTTTTTAATGAAATGAGGAAACTATGTATAGTAGTTATTATTAAGTCCAATGTTACTTCCATCTATGAATATTGAAATACGTTAATACATATATTGATCCTTGCAAAACCTTCTAAAATGAGTTCTTAACATCCATGTAGAATTTGAAAGATTAATTTTTTTCCCCAAATCATGCAGACTCGCCAGTGTCAGCGGCCATATTAATAAGTGCATGAGTCTTGACACTATGCTTTGTCTCTAAAAACCAGTGACACTTGTGAAAATAAGTTATTTCAGCAGATAAATTTTTTTTGAAGATAGGCCAAAAACCTATCAGGACCCAGCAATGATAAATCTATTTCTTATGAATATCTATTACTTCTAAAAATCCCCGAAGTATATATAATGAAACATATGTTAGGTAAATAATTTTGAGAGGTCTGCTCAGGTAGTGGGCTCATGTTTAGTGCATTCCACTGGGCAATTGCATTTTTAGACTCTTACGACCTACAGAGAATAGGCAGAAGATACATAGCCTAATAGCTTAAGGTTTCTAGAAGTTAACTATGTTGGAATTTAATGAGAATATTCAGAAAGTAGAAGTTAAGTAATTATTCTAGAACGCTGAGGTTTTTTTTGGAGTTATTTGTAACTCAACTTGAGGTAGAATATAGCTCATCCGAATCATAATGCCAGATGAGTTATTTTCCAACCAGCTCTTAAAGTGGTTTATGTGTTACAGCTTAAGCAATATGAAAATGCATTCTGGAAAACCATTTACTAAACCTTTTATTGTCCAATGCTTCTGCTTTCTTACCCAAGAGAGATAGTTATACCTAACTCTCAGTTGTTTGTGAGTATATTGTTTATTCGGGGAATTATCCACAACAAAACCATAATCTTAGACTCGCTTTCCCTTGTTTCTCAGTACATTTTCTATGTCACTTTTTCCCGATACCAAACTAGTATATTCTCAGCAAATGCAAACTACTCTTAATTGTGCCAAGAAAAACATAATCAGGAGAATACATTCCTTCTCCTCTCCCACAACCCTCCTTCCTTCATTATTATAATATAAAGTATTAGAAAACTGAATATGGATTACTTTGGATTGCCTACACTTTTTAGTTATCTATAGCATTTACATGGATAATCCAGAAACTTCTTGTCCTTAAACACATATTAGCATTTTAAAATGCCACTATTAAAATTTGCTGCATAGTTGTTTTACAGATTCAAATATGTACACATGAATTCAAACGTGCGTACGTGAATATCAAGCTCACATTGTATAGGAATTGAAAAAGTTGAATGCAATCTACTCTTTTCAATTACTGTACTAGTGTAGACTCTCTTCATTTTAAGTTATAGAACCCTAATTCAAGCTGCTTACAAAAATAAAAGGTATTGGTTCATGATTCATACAAACTGAAAAACCCAGTTTTTCTAGTACCACTAGATACTAGGGCTCAAACCCATCATCAAAACTCTCCTTCTATTTCCTTCTCTACTTTTCTTTACCTGTTGGCTTCATTCTTTCTTTCTTGCAGACAGGGCTTTTTTCATACAGACAAGGAGGGTAGCTACAGGCAGTTGCAACATTTGCTATTCAACATAATCCTAGAGAAACAGCGTCTGTGTGCCCTAGCATCCAAATATCACCGAAGCCAATGAGATGGAATATTAGGATTGGCTGTGATTGGCCAGCCTGGGCCATACCCATGTCTGTGAGGGGTTTGAGAGCGGGGCATGGCATTGTCATTGACAGCCCAATGAAGACTATATGGAGTTGAGGAGGAGTGCTTCCCCAAAGAAGAGTTTTGAATATGTTCACCAAGTTGTCCTTTTGTCAATTTATCCAGTTTCTTGAAAAATTTAATATATGTGTCACAATCAGAACTTAGCTTCTGATGCATAGAGAAGAGAAGTATGGGATAACTAAACACAAGGAGATCCTATATTATAAACACTTAAACTGATCCATCAGCTGACTGATATTTGAGTCTATGATTCTGAAATAGATCTAAATGCTAGCACAGTGCCCCAAGTCATTTTTGCTGTGTTTGCTGATTACCACATGAAGTAGCAGGCATGAGGCCTGCTATGTGGAGGGCCTTCTTGCAGTAGTATTCATTTCTCTCAGAACTTGCAAGCCCTGAGGTGAGCCCACTCATCTACCTACATATATCCTAAGATAGTTTAATGGCATCTGTACCATGTACCAGTTTGACATGTAAGCATACAGAAACGTAGTCCATTAGTTCTTCAGATTAATCCTACTTTATCTAGTGGTACAACCAAATTAATCTTTTCAAGGGAGAGCTGCTGATATTTTCGGGTTATTTTTACCAGTATTTAATTTATTTCTTGATCTTGCTTTCATTTGGTATCTATTTTTTAACACATGACATTAGATTGTAATAATCTGTTTTATAGAGATACTTTGGGATTAGCAGGGTCTATATATTTGTCATCTCATTTGTTTCTACACTTCAGGCAAAATAATCCCTAAAATCTCACAAATAAATGTATTATGTTTTATTTTTTAAATTGTAGTGAAAATAAAAATCCAGAACATACTTTGTTATTCACAAATTATTTTTATACCTAATTAAATAATAGGGGTTCTTACAGTCTTCTTGTTTTTGTTCTTTTTCTTGAATTCTGATTTTCTGTTTTTCCTTTCCCAAATTATTGTATATGATCTTCTTCTTGTCTGCCTTAAATCCCTAGTGGAAAGAAGTAGAACTATCAATTATTTAGTTTATCAACAAATTAGTCAAGCAAACTAAAATCACTATATAAGCTACTGTTCCTCCTCTTTTATCCTTAGAGAAAATAGAAAATACGTGGTTACTGTCCTCTTAATGTTTTATGTACAATTAAATTATTTAATATAGTAGATCCCCCTTACCCGCAATTTTGCTTTCCATGGTTAGAAAATACTAAATGGAAAATTCCAGAAATAAACGATTTGTAAGTTTTAAATTGCACATTGTTCTGAGTATTGTGATGAAATCTCGTTTCATCCCTCTCCATCCCGCCTGGGACGGGAATCATCCTTTCATCCAGAGTATTCACTCTGCATATGCCACCCGCCCATTAGTCACTTAGTAGCCATCTCAGTTGTCAGATCGACTGTGGTGGTGTCACAGTGCTTGTGTTCAAGTAACCCTTATTTTACTTAATAAGGTCCCCAAAGAGCAAGAGTAGTGATGCTGACATATTGTCATGATTGTTCTATTTTATTTTTGTTGTTGTTAATCTCTTACTATGCCTCATTTTAAATTAAACTTTATCATAGGTATGTATGTATAGAAAAAAACATAGTATATATAGGGTTTGGCACTATCTGCAGTTCCAGGCATCCACTGGGGGATAAGGGAGGACTACTGTATCACCCAGTTACTATATTTCAAAATCAGATTGCTGTCACAAAAACAACTTATTCATTAGATGTACTGATAGATAAGTCAATTTATTATAAAATATTGCATTTCATTAATTATAAGACATAATTTTAAGTAGCTAAAATTTGAATATGTCTTGCAATCAATGTGATAAGAAAGCATTATGTCATAGTTTAATTGGCAGTCTTTTTTCTTCCTAAGTGGTATGTACAGTAATAATGAATCTTAGAATCAATGGTGTCTTGGATTTGACGACATATAATACTATAATTGACTGTTACAGGTCTTCATTTACCCAAAGAGTTTCATTTAAGTCAAATTTGTTTGGTCACAATCTCTTAAGAACACTATGTTTGGTTTAAAGATTCCCTTTGGTAAACCAAAGTTTCTTTTTGTAATGTTAACAATTACTTCCTGATGTGTCTGTCTTATAAAATCAGATCTTCATTATTGTATTTCTTAACTCAGAGCACCCTTAGGTTAACAACTCCATTCACCCATCATTTTCATGTTCTTTTTGTATGTACAAAAATACTCAGTGTCATTTAGATATTAGTAATTTATTTTTAAGGTTTAGAAGAAACTTTGTTTCATTCAAAGCAAAAATGTTGTGATATTGAGAACCTGCAATTCTTATGTGTGAAGCTATTTATATTAATCTCAATAATTCAGCTTGCTCTAAATCTCTTTGGTATGTTTCTGTTCTGATTTAGTGCCTTGTTTAAAGATTAATGTTACAGGGTAATTTACTACAGCTTCACAGATGGTATTTGGATCTTTGTAAATGGGTTTTGGAATCCTATGTACACCTCCATATAATCTTAGGTTAACATCAACGTAAATGTTGAACTTAAAACAGTTCTAAAAGATCATAATAGAAATTTCATTATCCCTTTCTAAAAACCATAAATTTTGAGGGGATTTCATGGGCTAAGTATTTTTACCTCACTAGCATGGTTAAGGTATAACCAGCTCCTTATGTTTGAAATCACCAGCCCTTGAATATTGAAAATAAACATAAAAAAATAAAATAAATTACCTTGTTTTAAATCATTCTAAAGTTGTAGTTACAGGAGAAGTTACTGTTCTTATTTTTACAGCTTCCTTTATGAAATGCTTTATAGAATCCACAAACACACATTGCTTTTAGTGTCTTTCCTTTGATGTCTATAAAAGACCCATTCAAAACTGGAAGTAAGTGCTCCTAATGTGCACAACAGAATTTGGCTGAAGTTATTTGAAGCTATTAGAGATAACCTTTCTCTACATGTTTTTTGGGAGAAAAACTGGTGCCAACAGTACCGTTAAGCTGTAATTAGTGTAACTAACAACTAATATGAAAGAGCAGACTAGAGGTCACTCTTAAGAATTTAAAGGTATTAACAGGTTAAGGTTGTAGGGCATTCTATCCCCCAGCTTAATCTGTTGCCTTAGCTGGTGAGATTTGTTGAAGTCATCAGTGCCCTCTAACCCCGAGGTGTTGCTCTCTCATAATTTGTTGCTCGCATACCAAGTTCCTCCTTCCTGTCTAGTGAGATGTCTTTGGGAATGGCAAATTCATTTTAAAGTTTTTGTCACAAATGCTTGCAGATTTTTAACCTCTTAATATAAATAAAAGATTACATTTAATTTGCTTTAATGTTCATGTCCTACCAGCCTTAGACTACATTGAAATAGTCATTTTGTTACATTTACAGAATATGATTTGTATTATAAGAGGAACACTTAAAATCTAACTATTAAATCAGATGTTGTGTATCTGATTCTAATACATACGGAATATTCCACTTTTTATGGGCTACTTCTTCAAATTTAATTGCCCACCAGTGGATTTTGTGTATGTTTACAGTCAATTCTAATACACTTAAAAGATAAGAATTTAACAGAGAAACCTTTTGTTTTCATGAACTGTAGTTAACTCTTCTAGTATTTGGCTTTGGCTTCTTCCTCATCTCATTATGTGATACCAACACATAAGCAAGAGGAAAGCCAAAGAACTTTAATCACTCCTTTTCTTTTCCCATTAAAGTCATACATGTAAGATTGTTTCTGTAGTTTCTTTCTACCTAGCAAAGCTAGAAAGTTTTTTTTTTTTCTTTTAAAGCAAAAGGCAGCGAGATACCACTATTCAGAAAGTCAAAAGGAAACTTTTTTTCTCTTTCAACGTTTTGTATTGCTACCTTGGTCTCAGGCTGTTGCTACTATTACATGTATTATAATTTAAAAATATATATATAGATTATTTATTGTTCATAAAGTAAGCTAGGGTAGGTCCCAATAACTGAACAAAGTTTTGTTTGTTTGTTTGTTTAGAGACAACGTCTTGCTCTGTCACCCAGGCTGGAGTGCAGTGGCACGATCATAGCTCAGTGTAACCTTGAAGTCTTGGGCTCAAGCAATCTTCCTGGCTCAGCCTCTTGAGTAGCTAGGACTACAGGCACATGCCACCACACCGGGCTAATTTTTTTTTTATTTTTTGTAGCGATGGTGTCTCGCTATGTTGCCTGGGCTGGTCTCGAAATCCTGACCTCAAGCTGTCCTCCTGCCTTGGCCTCTTAAAGTGCTAGGATTACAGGTGTGAGCCACCACACTTGGCCCCAGTAGCTAAACACAACTTTAAGATGAGAAGCATCAAACCAACAACCCCAAAGGGAAGAAAAGAGTATGTAAAATTCAGATTATCCCTAGATCACTGGACATATGGACATTTAGATACTTTGAGAGCATAGACTTAAAAACCATAGTTCTCATTTCAATACCACAAGAACTAATTAAGATGTATTCTTCCCTTGAGTCCTTCATCTCTGTGTTACGTGCATGTGCTAGTGGTGGTTCATGGGTAAGCCATTTTTTATTTTAATAGTTATTTGCTTATTCTAACATGTATTAGAAAAAGATATGAATAATACATGAAACCTATTTAATGAATATTATTGTTTAGGACTAAGCAAATAGAGAAAGTTGATGTAAAGAAAATGCTGGGCATTTTAATAGTGCTGGTAATTAGTGCATATGGCAAAATTCATAAAATTGTTCACAAATGACTTAAGTTAGGGAAACAATGCTCTATCTAAATGTGAAATTCCCATAAGTTTTCTTCTATTCAAGAACTCACAAGATGCTCTTGTCCCTTCATTTCTACATACTATTGGTTGTGGTTTATTTAATTCATGTGTGCATGTGGCAGTTTGATCTTTTGTTTCCAAAGCAAGCCATCTTCTCTGGACTTTGGTCTTGGACTAGACAATGTCTAAGGCTCCTTCCTATGAATTTTTAGCTGCCTGCAGCAAGTCCTCAGCTAATAAGTTCCTCAAAGTTGGAAACCATGTCTATATAACCTTATCTAAGTGATACCTAGCATAGTAACAAACCCAAGTCATCATTAATGTGTGTTCTTATTGATTGATTCACATGTTCTAATAACAAATTTAAGAATGTTTCTGCATATCCATGTACTTACCTTAAACTAACAAATAATTTAACTTACTTCATCAATGATTTAAAACTTTTTAAAAATAAAGAGAAGACCAATGCTACACTTAAACTTCACATAGATACCTATCTTTTTTCATGCCAGGATTTCCTAAGCAATGACACCAAGGACAGTATTATTTTTTTTCCCTTCCATACTATCTTACAATTAACTATGAGAGTAAAATATCAAAGCTGAACTGATTTCAAAGCCTGTAACACTTATGGTTTCCAGCTATTACTATAACCAGCCGCTTCACCCTGACAGCGGTTCATCTTACAGAGCAGCCTCACCAGGTTCCACCCCTCTGCTTCCTTCCTCCTCCTTTCCCAAACCTATCAAATTAAAAACTTCCTCTTCAATGAATCTTAAAGTTAAACCAATCCAGGGAGTTAGCATGTTTGCTTAATGTTAAGATTTTACCATTAAAGTATACCATATTTATTGTTTATTTATTCACTTTTTCTGAAATTATGCCGTTTACAACAAGGCCAAGGGGTATGTTGACATTAAAGATAATGTATTTTATTTTTATTTCAAAAGTATAATATACACATGTAGGTAATATTGTGTATACACCTACCACCTTAGTTAGGCATCACAAAATGAAGAATAAAATGGCGAGTCTGGTATTTGGCCCTGTAAATCAATGAAGTAAAAAGGAGGAAGTCCAAAATATGGATCGTCCATAATAAATGCCTGAAATGTAATTCTTGGAAGCATATGATTTCTTTAGCAAGAGAAATAAAGTCTCATGGAGATACAGTTTGCTTGTTATATGAAAGTTAAAATATTGGGGCGGGGCATGGTGGCTCATGCCTGTAATTCTAGCACTTTGGGAACCCGAGGCGGAAGGATTGCTTGAGGCCAGGAGTTTGAGACCAGCTTGAGCACCGGTGAGACTTCGTCTCTACAAGAAGTAGAAAAAATGAGTCGGGTGTGGTGGCATGTGTGTGTGTAGGCCCAGCCACTTGGAAGACTGAGGCAGGAGGATCACTCGAGCCCAGGAGTGTGAGGCTGCAGTGAGCTATGATGACGCCACTGCACTCTAGCCTGGGATACAAAGCAAGACCCTGTCTCAAAAAAAAAAAAAAGTTAAAATGTTAATATTTGAGCTTGTCCAAGACTTTTAACCAAGTAGCTACCTTGTTACAAGGTACTAAAATATTATATAGACCAGTTTCTTAAGAACTGTAGAAGTAGCACCTGTTGAAGATTTTCATTTTTTCTTTTAATGGTCCAGTTAAAATTTTTAAGTTATTGAATTATTTGGTACAGTTTGATAAATATTCAGTACCACTGGGAAAAAGAATCTCTTGAGATCTAGTAGATAGCATCCAGATCTTAAGGATATTGGACCAAAGGAACTCATAGAAAACTTAATGATTTAGCTATTCTCAACCCCAAACCATATATGGGGTTCTAAATAGAAATTATGACAAAGACTTTGTGGATTATGGAAACTAAATAGGCTCAATCTGATGATTGAGTTGTTTTAAGAAATGGAATGGGCTGCATTGCAAATTGGCAAGCTTTCCATCCTTTGAAGCAGTCAAATGAAGGCTTAATGACCAATTTTCAAGAATTTCGTAGAGGGAATTTTTACATTGGGTAGATTATACCAAAGAATCTTTAATATGTACTTCAATTCTAGGGTTCTATGTTTCCAAGATTAAAGGATATGAGGAAACAGAATTGAAGATTAAGTGATAGCAATAGCATGTGGCTATTGACTACAGTCCAGTAATTAGGTGGGTTTTACAAAGAACTCATAAATGGGTGTAGTAAAGGGATTTGAAAAGGAAAAGGCATGATGGCCTGAATAGATAAGAGAAAACAACAAAATGATGCACATTTCTTCTGGTGCTGAAGGTTGGAAGAGAAAGGAACTTACTCTGAAATGCTCAGAAAAGTAAGCATAAGGAAAATGAGAAAGGAAGCTTTTTAAAAGAGTGAGAAACCAAGTGAATTTTCAGAATGTTGAAAATAGAAACCAAAGGATTTTTTTTTTTATCTGTAGTACTTAAAGGGAGAGAACAAAACAGGTAGGAAAACGAGAAGTTAAAATTTTAGTTTTTGGAGATAAATAGTAGGTGGCTATTTTGAAAGGTTCAGTTTGACTTAAACAGTTTCCACAAGGAAATAATGATCACAGCAGCTTGTGAGCAAGATAGCACATGTCTTTTAACAGGCATATAAGAAGGGAGAATCAGGGAAGAAGAGGATCCAGGAGTCAGGATGACATGTGATGAAAAAGTACGTAGAAGATATAATAGTAGAAACAGAAGGAATATGTTGATTGAAAGCAGTAGAAATCTTATTTTTAGGAAATTTCTTAACTGATAGTTCTCCCTAATTCTGTTTTGAGGAGCATAATAATTGCAGGGAACTAGAAAAAAACAGTGTGAGTGCAGAAAGATGAGTCACTAACCAATACGTGGCTCTGGGGCAGCTGAACTTCTCTAATCATGTTAGATATTAGATAGGTAGATGATTTCCATATCCTGAGATTCTCTTCTAATGCCTTAATTCAGACAGAATTAAATAAGCACTCTATAGGCAAAGAACTCAGATCAAATGTTTCAGCTTGCAACAGCTGGTTTATATTTGGCCTATTGCCACAGTAGATAATTTTGTGAAGGTTTTTTTTTTCCTTATATTTTAAGGAATATAAAAGTTATGGAGAAATCTCCTGTATGGGTAGGCAAGAAATGAGAATACCAGTGATGAAATGAAGTAGTGCTAGGAAAAGTGAAGTGAGTCCCACGGCTACTGAGTTTAAAGAAATGATAGGATGTCTAAAGAAGACATCCAATAGAGAACTGTCAGTGTTGCCTCAAGAACAGAGATCAGGCATCTGTGCTAGAAGTGAATCAGTAGGTTTGATTTATTGGCAATAAAATGACAGAGCAATCTCATTAATAGATGATTTCCAGTGAAGAAGGAAGAGGTACTACCAAAGAGTCTTTAGAGAGATGAGAAAAAACTAGAAAATATTAAACCCATAAAGGTGGGAAAATAATTTGAATCACCATTTAATGTAAAATCAGTAACATGTTACATTTTTCTCAATAATAAACCACTCCCCTGGAGTAAAATGGACAGACTATTTTTGTGTTGTTTTTAGAATAATTAAGCATTTTTCAAGAGTGTTAAATCTCTCATTTCCTGGGAATAGATTACATACTAAAGGCTATACAACTAACTTGGGATTACATATGACTATTAGTGTAGTTGTAGACTTTAAAGAGTCTACTTTAATATACAATTAATTTATGATTTGTATGTCTTGGTATATTTTTTTCTCCCAGCTCTGTTACTCTGAGTTTCCTGAATATCCATATAAAAACTTTTTATCACTATTATGAGCCATGTTCTTATCACTGTTCTGAGCCGTATTCTATTCTGAAAT
Organism: Daubentonia madagascariensis; assembly: GCA_023783475.1. Lineage (NCBI taxonomy): Eukaryota > Metazoa > Chordata > Mammalia > Primates > Daubentoniidae > Daubentonia > Daubentonia madagascariensis. The sequence continues at coordinate 61,862,579 of JAKFHU010001798.1, forward strand.
AAGAATATGTGTTATACTGAAATGCTTATTTATAGCAACATTAATATTATTCAACACAATGTCATTACAATGTTATTTTCTGATTGGGAATTTATGCTTATCCTCTTTTAAATGATACATTAATCTATGAAGGAAATTTGTCTTATAAATGACACATTAATAGAAAGTTAGGAACTAATTCTCTGAGCGTGTTTTATATAACAGTTTATACCTTCAGTACTGATCAGTGACATGCTTTCCTCAGCTAAATGTCATTATTCCATTTACTGCTGCTTATTGGAATGAAGAGAAATTACCAAAGAATTTTCCATATGTGTAAGTGAATTCCTCTGTGTATGTGTATTGTTTTGCTTTCTTATTTTCTGTGTGTATGGCCCTTTTAAAGATTCCAAAGCCAAGTCTCTCTTCACTCAAAAAAAAAAAAAAAAGGCAACTGTGGCAACAGTTCTGAATCCTTTGGCTGAAGTCCAACTTCCTAGTTGTTTTGCTGCACTTAGTTCCACATCACTGAGTTGAGAAGGCAGAGGTGGCACGGCTCTCTACTGACCTATTGGTCATGACCACTCCTACCTCATTCTTAGCATTTTCATCCTAATCTACTTCCATGCATAATGTACTTCTGCAGCAGTAAAAGAAGATGTAAAAATCTAGAATCAATTAACGAATGCAGTAGCTCAGGGTCCCCTGGGATTTTTTTTCTTAGTGTTATAATTTAAAGCATTTGTTCAATAGATACTATCTCATTGTAAGTTTCACATGTGAAAAGAGAAATTAGAAAAAAGTCTACAAAACCTAAATTAAATATGTATATCAAAGTATTATCATAAATAGACAGCATACATTTCTTTGATCTAAAGAACATACACTACTTCAGCCTTCATCAAGAAAAAAATATGGCTTGTGAATGGCTGATTATACTGTGCACATTGAATCAGAATGTCAGAATCTTCTAAATAAATTGTTATTATGGAATAAGGCAGAACTTCAGTTCTGAATTTATATAATTCATTCCATTGTAGATTTTTTTTCATTGAAGAATACATTTCTCTGCCATAAATTGTACTGAGTATGAACAGCAGAGTCATTTGAGGTTCATTGAAAATATAGGAGAACATCATGTTTCCTGTCCTTTTGTTAAACTTGGCATATTGATTTTTTTTTTGCACAGCTTGCAGCACAGAAATGTGATATACAGCTATGGCAAGACAAGCTAACCACATGTGAATTTGTTAAGTACTGCTGGATTAGCAGAAATTGTCTGACTGTGCAAATAGCAAGATTTGACTTTTCTGGGAACTCTTTATGACTTAATCAATTAAAATAACAAGTTTTGATTTTATTGCCCAGAATAAATCATTAGCAAAACTCATTTTCTCCTGATCACTCATTTGTGGGGTATTTACATTCATTTCACTTCTGTATTTCAAGCAAAGTAATACTAATGTAGAATGTGCACCAAAAGTTCAAGGTCAAATATAGGAAGATAAATATGTAATAAATGTTACTTTTTGTTGTAACAATGGTTTATAAGTTTTGTTGAGAAAAAGATTCTAGATTTTTATTTAAATTTGCCATTTCTTTTCTTTTTTAATATCTTTTTAGTGTTCATGCTTTTGTTCCCTTTAGGCTTAAAGGTAGCAAGATTTGGACTTGACTAATACTTCTTACTGTATTTAAATATAGTACCTTGTAAAAAAGAGTGTCCCCGAAGTAGGGCTGGTTTGCTTTTCTTCCCACCTTTTTAAATCTCCTTCTTAAATACATCTCTAATACAGTTCACCTTGCCTGGCTTCAAAGAGTAGAGATGGAGAGAGGATAAGCTATCACTCAAGCAGAGTGGGTTCCTGTGGTTTCTTAGAAATGCTAATGTGTTACCTATCATATTTATGAAGTTCTCTGAGTTCTCTCTGAGGCAGATAAACCATTGTGAGGTTTTCTGCAGAATAAAACTGACAGTCTATCTAAAGCTAGAAAGTGTCCGTAATATGTACACTTGATAATGTTGTCACCTGCCTTTTGTGAAAAATACTATCTTTAAAACATCTCAGTGTCTCTAAATGTAAATTTCTTTTTTGAGAAGCAAAATTTAAAAAGAAAAATTTCAAAATTTTCTCTACATGTTCTTATTACTTTCAAACAGGTGGACATCTTACGAAATTGCATGCCAAATTTATTAGAAACAAGTCTTCTAAAATTACCTGGTAAAAGTATAAAACAGGGGTGGGGAATCTTTTCATGTTGGAAGGCTGCATTAATTTAGCTGTAATCAAATAAAGTCACATTCAAGAAACTTCAATTAGATATACTTAGAAATGTACATGATTTTGTAAAAATCTAACTACTATGTATTTAATAATGTCAAGAAATGAAAAGTATTTATCAATTTTAAAGTGAACTAACCTTTTAATGACTTTGTTGTGTTTGCTTTTTGTTGGAAAGCATTTGAATATTTGGTTGCAGCATGGAGGTCCACAGTTTCAGTTGATCCTCTAGATGGGTATCAGTCATTTGTGACCTTAAGGGCATCTTGATTTGGGTTAAGTAGGAGAATGTAGATCCCAGCAATAAGTGGTTGAAAAGGAAGAAAGCATTTTTCGGGCATGTTGTTGAAGGCATGGGTATTCTACTACATTTTTCCATATTTCAATTGGATCTTTCTTAGCATCAAACGATGACTTTAAAATGTCATTTACTGAGAGCTCAATCAATTCCATCTGTAGTTCTTTAGGTGCCTTGGTGATATCAATTAGGGCAGGCTGAAATGCTAATTTGAGTGTGATGTCATGATTCTCAAAGTCAGTGAACCTTTCATTGTATTCTCCAATTAATAGGTCTATAACAGCTGTGTATTCTTCAAATGGTTCGCATGTATCATCCTGCTCATCGCTGACCTTTGCTAGGTGGGGAAAATGTTCACCTGAAATTTCCTTTTGAAGAATTATTTTGAAAAAAGGTAGCTTTTTTTGAAATGCTTTGACTTTTTGCCACATATAGTATATAGACTTAGTTTTATCTTGCAAAGAAATATTCAAGTTGTTTTGATTTGACATGATATCACACAGAAATGCTGATTCTGTCCTTCATAATATTTAACTATCTGTTCTCTCAGAGATAAAATGTTGGCTAACACCTGTCCCTGCAATAGTCAACACCCTTTAGAATGATATGGCAGATCCACACTGAATACCTCATCATTCAACTTTAGCATGTTATGAAACTGACGATGTCCTGTTGCATTTACACGAATGTAGTTAACAATACTTATAACTTGTTGCAAGGTGTCACTTAAAATAGTAGCTTTAGCACAGAGATTTTGCTGATGCAAGACACAATGAAAAGAAATGAAAGCATCTGTATCTGTTAATATTTTTTTAATCTGTGCAATAAACCCTTCATGTTTTCCTGTCATGGAAGGTGCACCATCTGTACATACACTCACTAAATTTACCAAATTCAGCCCAACTTCATGACATTTTATCTTGAAAGTTGTTGAAGATATCTGTTCCCCATGTTCTGTTTGCAAGAGTGCCCAAAGTGAGTAACTCTTCGTAGCAAAGAAAATCTTCTGTTATGACCTGAATAAAGTATAAAACCTGTGCCAAGTCAGTAGTATCAGTTGATTCATTCAAAGCGATTGAATAATATATATTTTCCTTTTGAAGTATTGCATGAAGTTGTTCTGTTAAGTTGAAGCCGAATTCATGCTACCAATTAGTTATGGTTCTCCTTGAAAGAGGCAGTTGTTTGTACATTGAAATGTTACTGGGGTCTAAGCATCCTACAACTTCAACAGTGGATTCTTTCACAATCTCTACATTACTGAATGGTTTCCCTTTTTTCCTGAGTAGATAAGCTACATTATAAGTTGGTTCAGTGGCATTATTTCCAGGTCTTATTGCTGCTTGAAAGAATTGTCTTTGCTTTTGCTTTTCATCTTTTAATTTCTGCAATACAACCTTTCATGACTCTCTCTCTAATTTAACATATTTATAGGCCTTATATGTGTTATAATGCTGATGAGCATTGAATTTCTTTAATGTTGATATTGCAGTATCACAAAGCAAGCAAACCATTTTATCTTTAGCAGAAACAAGATAATATTGCAATTCCCAATCGTCATTAAAAAAATGTGTTTTCTTCCTTCAGCGTTCTCTTGGTCTTTGACATGATGGGCTGTTAAGCGGACAGAATTAAAAAATACTGTCAAGCTGTGCAGCTATTGACAAATCCCACTTCAAACAGAAACACAGTGCGCTGCTGTCAAAAGCTGATAACAGACTGGAGTACTCGACCCCCACAAACTCTTACCAACCAGCCTTGTGTGGTAGTAGCACCAGTCAGGCAGGGGAAGTTAAAACTAAATCATGAGCATAGCAGCAGTCAACTTAGCCCTTATGACTTACTAGTGTTCTAATTGTGGTGGTCAGTCTGGGAGGATTATTTTGCTGAAACTTATTTTATTCTTTGGTATTTTAAATATGTTCATTTTAAAAATAAAAATATAAAAGATGAACAAAAATGTATTAATAAAAATAAAAGGATTTGTTCTATAAAATCTGGATTCAGTCAAAAGGCTGTACTTAAGGACCTAGAAGGCCACGTGTGATCTTACAGCTGCAGGTTCCCCACCCCTGGCATAAAACATGAGTTGTTCCCCCAGTAAAAAGAGGAAAAAGGGTCAGAGCAAAGAAGAAAAGTGCCACTGGTTTGTGTTAGGTGACACTGTGCCCTGCTTGTCTAATTTGATTACACAGAGCCCCTGAAGCCTCAGGCAAAGCTGATTTTCGCTATAATCAGCTTCTTAACCTTTTGAGAACTAACGTAAACACTACCTACCAGCGGTTAATTATGTTGCTCTGCTACACACCACAAAGTGCAAAGGTAAAAGTGTAGAACTATAGTAACACATGTTATGACAAAATTTAACAAGATGACTTAAGGGGACTGCAGCAGAATGCAGTTCTATATTTGTGATAAATTTTAAATTAATAAAGAGACATAGGGTGCTTTTAAAATTTTTGTTAGCTATTGTTTTTGCTTAAGTTCTATCCATAAGTGCTCAACATTCATGTACTACTTTTTCCTTTTTGCTGTCCTCGCATTTGTACTTTTCTCTAAAATCCTCTTTTGATTGTATATACATTTTAGAAATACAAGTGTATTCATAGATTTCTTTCATTTTCCGAGTAAACAAAAGTGATTGTCATATTCATATAAGTAGAGTAAAATCCTCTTGCTTCACTTTTATAGATAGTGAAAATTCATTATGGGAAGAATGGAATTTCTTTATAGTTAAATGGAACATTGTAGTTATATAGGCAAGAACCTAACTTTTTGATTTAAGACAGGAGCTCCTGATGCAGGAATCTGATGTGCCATATGGGAAATTAATATGTAAGATGATTTTACTGTCTGTAGTTTGTGTAACTCTGGTACGGTGATATGACTAATGGGGTAGAGAACCATAAAGATTAAATAATGTATTATCAAGGCTGCCTCTACAAAGTCATATTTGGTGGGAAAACTCCAATAGGAATATTCTCCTGAGTAAGGGTTGCAGGTGACCAGGAGAATATATGGAGCCATAAACTATAGCCCATATTGGTAGGCCTCAGTACTAGCAATTGTACCTGAAATTTCATGCCCTGTAAAAATTCTGAAGGATAGAATCTTAATGCTCTCCAGTGACACATATTATAAACAGTCACCCTGTGTGGAATTAACTTAAAATGAGGGGGAGGGGAAGGTTCAAACTAAAAATTAACTATAATTTTTTTAATCTAAGGTCACTTTCTCATAAATAACATGAATACGCTACCCAGCTTATATTATGCAATGTAGTTTATGCTGTGGCGACAGTGAGCTTAAAAAATGCATGTAAAGAAGTGGATTTGGAGAGGCGGGCGTCCTAAGCTTTTCAGAGTTTCCTAGGCATTGAGGAGCATTCATTGGGCAGCATGACCAGTCTCTTTAGCCAAATTTGGCCTTGTGGTGAATAAAGCTGACCTCGTTAATAAATAGCTTAAACTCTTTAACATAAATGCCACCTAAAAGGAGTTCATATGGGTTTTGTAGCCACATATGATACTATGGGATAAATGAAGCCAGATATCAAATAACCACACATCTTTGGCCCCTTATAGAAATGTTTCAACTGAATTGTATTTGTTTTATAATCAGTTTGTTAAAAGAAAATTATATAAAACTCCCTGTCACAGATGTTATGGTATCTTTTAGACAGAGTGTTTTTTATTTTATGGCACATATTACAAAATTGTAATATTTGTCCAACATCCTGGTATAGCTGGAGGCCACAGGAACAAGGGCTCCAACACTCTGGTGCTGCTGGCTGCTGAGGGCTGAAGGATCTCTATCTCTACACCTGTGTAACCTATTCAGGGCCCAACATTGGGGAGGCACTATTTTAAAGGAAGTAATGCCCTATATTTCATGAGGTCCTCTCTTAGGAGGATGCAAAGGAGAAATCCTTCCCAGAACTCAGTGTTTCCAGGAACAATTGTTTCTTTTTATCTTATGGACAATGAAAATCTTATAGTATGTTATTCCAGTGGTTCCCAGACTTTGCTCTACAATAGCACCTGGCAGCTGAGGTCTCTTCCCTATTATATTAGAGTTAAATCAGAGTGTCTAGGGTGGGAGCCAGGCATCAGTCTTTTTCAAAGATCACCAGGTAATCCCCAGTGGTGCCCCAAATTTAGGAACCACTGACTTACCAATTGTATTTTCTCCTAGCTTTAGCTATTTGAAAGCTTAGGGCTAAATTTGCAGCTCACCTGTAGCAACTAACTAGGACTAATCATACTCATTCATTATTTTCTTACCCTTTTTTTTATTTTTAAGAGACAGGGTCTTGCTGTGTTTCCCAGGCTGGAGTGACATGGCATGATCACATCTCACTGCAGCCTCGAATCCCTGGGCTCAAGTGATCCTCCCCCCTCAGCCTTTCCAGTAGCTGGGACCACAGGCTCACACCACCAAGCTCAGCTAATTTTTTTTTATTTTTTAAGGAAGGAGTCTTGCTATGTTGCCCAGGCTGGTCTATTTTCTTATCGATTTTTGCTTTTATTTAAAGGTTTTTGTAATTTTATACTGTGTTTGTTTTTAATAGCATTATTAAAGTATAAGTTACATACTGTAAAATATACCTATTGTAAGTGTACAATTCAATGATTTTTTAATAAATTTATAGTTGTGCAACCATCACCACGATCCAAGTTTAGAATATTTCCATCACCCCAAAAAGTTTATCTGTGCCTGTTTGTGGTTAGTCCTGCTCCTACCCACAACCCCAGACAACCAATGATCTGCTATCTCTTATAGATGTAGCTTTTCTGCAAATATCATATATATGGAGTCATACAATATGTGGTCTTTTGTGTCTTGCTTCTTACTTACAATAATGTTTGTGAGATTTATCTATGTTGTAGCTTTTTTCAGTAGTTCTTTCCTTTTTAATGCTGAATAGTATTCCATTGTATGGAAATACCACATTTTGTTTATCCATTCAACAATTGAAAGACATTTGAGTGGTTTTCATTTTTTGGCTATTATGTACCATATTGCTGTTAACAGTTACATATAAATCAGTGCAGGTATATGTTTTCATTTCTCTTAGGTGTATACCTAGGAGTAGAATTCCTGGGTCATATGGTAAGTTTATATTTAGCTTTTTAAGAACTACAAAACTGTTTTTCAACGTGGCTACACCATTTTACATTCACACCAGCAAAGTATGACAGTTCCAGTTTCTCTATATCCTAGCCAACTCTTGGTATGGTCAGTATTTTGGATTATAACCATTCTAGTAGTTATGTGGTATTATCTTACTGTGGCTTTAATTTGTATTTTTGTTAAGACTACTTGAGTTGAATATATTTTCATGTGATTATTAGCAATACATATATCTTCTTTGTTGAAATGTCTGTGTTTCTTTTGTCTATTTTACAATCGGTTGTTTGTCTTATTATTGGGTTCTGGGAATTCTTTATATAGTCTGGGTATAAGTCCTTTGTCAGATTTATGATTTGCAAATATTTTATCACAAGCTGTGGCTTGTCTTTTCCTTTTCTTAATGTTATCTTTTGAAGAGCAGAAATTTTTATCAGTTAAAAAGGTTTGATGAACTTCAGTTTATAATTCTTTTTCTATTATGGGTTATGTTTTTGGTGTCATATCTATGAAATCTTTGCAAACTCAAGATCACAAAGAGTATTGCCTATGTTTTGTTGTAGATGTTTTATAGTTTTAGCTCTTATATTTAGGTCTGTGATCCATTTTGCGTTGGTTTTTCTATATGGTATGTAGTAAGGGTCTAAGTTCGTTTTTTGGCATGTGGACATCAGTTTTCCCAGCACCATTTATTGAAAAAACTATCCCTTCTTCATTGAGTTACGTTGGACCTCTCTCAAAAATCAACTGACCATAATGCAAGTGTTTATTAATAGACTTTATATTCTGCTTCTTTGATCTATGTGTCTGTTTCTATGTCAGTACCATTCATGCTGTTTTGAATACTGTGGCTTTATAGTAATTTTTGAAATTAGGTAGTGTAAGTTTTTCTACTTTGTTCTTTGTTTAAATAATCTTTAATTTCTCTGAGTAATTTTTTTAAGTTTTCTTTGTATCTTTTATTGATTATATTTCTAAGTTTTTATTCCTTTTAATGTTATTGTGAATGGAGTTCTCATCTTAATTTCATTTTTGAATGTTTATTGCTAGTATAAAGAATTAAAATGGATTTTTGCATATTGATTTTGTATTTTGTGACATTGCTCAAACTTGTTTATTAGTCCTTGAATTTTCTTTAATAGAATCTTTAGGATTTCCTATATACAGAACCATGCCATCTGTGGATAAAAAGTTTATATCTTCCTTTCTAATATGCATGCCATTAATTTTTCTTGCCTTACTATACTGGCTATAACCTCCTATCCAGTGTTGAATAGAAGTAATGAGAGTACCTCTAGATTCTGACTTTTTTTCCCTTGAGCATTGTTGTTGCTGCTGGGTTTTTGTTTTGTTCTGTTTTTAGAAACTTGTCAGGACTTAATCTGCAGAATCTGTCCCCTCTTCAGGATGCACATGCTGATATCACTGTTTCTTTTTTTAATTTCTATTTCTATTTTATTTTAGGCAGGCTTCCTAGAGATAACCCCTTTGCCTGCATAGCTTAATGGTCAAAATTTTTGCTTAATCATCCCAAGCCAGTAAAGCTCTGTGGATGGATGTGTGTGTCAGTTGCTGAGTGCATTCAAAGATTCAAGTTTGCCCTAAGCTTTTATTTTCTGCTGGGCTTTCCTGGGACTTCTGTGCCAGCACGCAGCCTCCCAGTCAGCCAGGAATATGCAGGAGTTCATCTAGTCCCTCAACTGCTCTCTCATTTCCAGGATTTCCCTATTGAATTTCTGGCTAGTCCACTGGTCTGCCACTCTCCCCAAGCTAGACCACAGCCTCAGACTAGCAGGTCCAGGGGCTTTTGTGGTTGGTTTCCCACAATTTTGCTTTATTTGCTGGTAAACCCATTGGGCATGGGTTTCTCTCCTTCTGCTCCAAATCAAGCCAGCCCTGTCTAGCAACGAAACTGCAGATTTTCATAGCCAGTCCCACCCTGGAAGCACTGCTGTGCCTACCGAGCTGCCCACCACAGATTACCACTCTTCTTACCTGTGGTTCAGCAGATTTTCTTGAAGAAACACTTCTCAATTTGTTGTTTGCCTTTGGTTGATTTCTAGAATGCTGAAATAGTTGTACTTGACAATTTTGCTCCCTTTTTAGTTGTTTTGGGGAAGAGGATCTGCCAACTTCTTCACTTGCCATCATTGGAAGTCCTGCCTGGGTTCACTTTTGTATGCCCTTTCTGGAACAAGATGAAAGATTAAATAAGAAAATACAGAACAAAATAAAATAGAAAAGTAAATGAGGGTAAGGGATGTAAAAATAGGAAAATAAATTCCTTATGGAGCAACAATAATTTTTAACTTTTATGACAGATGTTCCCAGTGTGTCTAGGAATAGAAGTTGTCTAGGTATTACAATAGAGAGTTTTACTTTGTCAGAAAATACAAAAATCCAAATCACCCTTGGTAACTTTTCATTGAGATGTAAAATATATAGGGAGGAAAAGTATGTATGTGACCCAAGCAAACAAACAAACAAAAAAATAGAACCAGTTAGATAAAGATGCTACCCTGGGATCCTTTCTGTTTCATTTATTTTGTTTTTTCCCAAAGGTCAGATCCCAAAATTTGTACAACTTTAGATGTAGGAATGCTTTAGAAAATGTGTGGTGATAAAACTGCCAGATTGAAGGTTTCTTAAGTGCTACTGTCCAAAATCACCAGGCATGCTTGAAACTAGTAATTCTTGTCAGAATATACACTCTCAGTGTGTGACTTTTATCTGCAGGTGGCAGAGCATATGTTTCAGCACCAAAAAGTGTAAGGTGGCAGAGGGAGGATATTTAATGTGTTGTAACCTATTTTTATTTTTAATTTTTTTCTTATAGCTGCTTAGTTCAGGTCAAAAGCAGGCTAACTAAAATGTTTACTGATCTTAAGGGCTATATTTAAATTAGGAAAAAAATTATTCCAAATAAAGTTGTGTCATTTGTTTTTATTTAACATATGAATCTCCGTTATTGAACCAGTGCCTCCCATAAAAGAAAAGTACATTGGTACCTTATGTAACTGAACACCAGGGAGTGAGCTCTTCTCTTCAAGTGGATTAAGTTAACGATGCCACTTAAATTATAATTAACCCTTTAAACAGCACAATCACCTTTGTTTTTATCCTGTTTTTGTTGTTGTTTTTCTTAGAGATGAGGTCTCACTCTGTTGCCCAGGCTAGAGAGTGCATTGGCTAGTCACAGGCGTGATCAGAGGGCACTGCAGCCTCCTGGGTTCAAGTGATCCTCCTACCTCACCCTCCGGAGTAGCTGGGCCTACAGGCAAGGGCCACTGCACACAGCTTTATCCTGACTGTAACAATCCATTTTCTTAACTTAGGAAATAGCTATGTATGTATGGCTAGCAGTTAGGTATAGCTAGCAAATATCTCTTAGTATTTTCTGACTAATGTAGTTCTTACTACATGATTCAGAGTTATCATTCTGTGCATTAATCATAAGTAAGGCCTTAGCTGAAGGACAGGAGTTAGAAACTCAAACCCCAACTGATGGGTGACATGCAGGAATGCAAGACCACTGTTGTCAGATTTTTCAGTTTTCCCAAAGAAGCCAGAAGTCTGCGTATTTATTTCACATTTCTCTAATTTTAAGTGTTGCTAGTAACTTAAATTTTTAAAACTATTTAATAGGTTGAATGAAATAGCAGCCACCCAGATCAAGCACATAAGCTGCCAGTTTGCAACCTTTGGTAGAGAAAAGTAGTCACAGCCTGTTCTGATGATAGTCTCTGCCTGATTTCTTGTCATATATCTCTTGCTCATAAAAGAATGCATAACATGCTCTCCGAATGGTTGTCTTCACTGTGTTACTGTAAAATTCTGAGGTAATGTGTTTTATTGGCAAATGCACTGAACTAGACATCCAAAAACCTTGATTCTGAGGCCAAAATTATTTCTTGAGCTTTTCCTTTATTAACCAGGCCCTGGTGTAAGTTTATATGTATTAACTCATTTAATTATAGTTTTAGTTTTGCTTTTTAAAAGTTTTATAATTTGAAGTCAATCATTTAACTTCTGTAGGTCTGTTTCATCACTTGAAAAATTATATGATTGGAAACATATACACACACACACCCGTACATATATATATAGGATTGAGCTAGATAATCTCTAAGAACCCTTTCAGCATGAAAATACTTTCATCTGGAGAATATGAGGTTAGATTCAATGGAATAAAAATCAATTTTCAACTAGACTATAGTGTGAATTTGTAAGGATATATATAGCACATATTCTATGTAACACAACAGAAGTAATTGTATATAATCTTCAATTCACTTACATTCCTTTAACAAATATCATGCTATAAAGATTTCAATTCAGTTGAGAAAGAATTTTAGTATACACCATCCATGGGGTTAAAAAAGCCTGGACCCTGTCCTGAAGACCTTGTGATCTCATTGAGGGAATGCAGCATGCAAATAGAATTTATTTTTCCCACCAGCTTTATTGAGATATAATTGACAAATAAAAATTGTATGTATTCAAAGTGTACAACATGATGATTTGATATGTGTATATATTGTGATATGATTACCACAATCAAGCCAATTAACATATCCATCACCTTACATATTTACTATTTTTTTGTGTTGTGGTGAGAGCACTTAAAATCTACTTTCTTAGTAAATTTCAAGTGTACAATACAGTATTATTAACTGTAGTCACTATGCTGTACATTGGATCCCCAGAACTTATTCATCTTATAAATGAAAAGTTTGTACCCCTTTAAATGTTAAATTAAGACCATAAAATGGGTACCCAGATGAGACAGATACACAACAAATGCTTTAACTATTCTAAGGCTAAGAAAATGAATGTATGAATATATTTGGTGTGTTTATGGAAGATAGGACTTGGAAAAAAGAAGATTTGAATTGGAAGATACAGAGGACTCCTCAAGGTGAAAAAATACCTGGAAGTCAGAAATGAGAGTGTTATACCAAAGAAATAAAAAATATGTTGCTTTCAGAGGTTACAGTATAGTGAGAAATTTTATAGAAAAGTCAAGATAATTATAATAGTGCCTTTTACTCTTATGAAGGTGGATGACTATAATAAAAATATATCCCAATACAACTCTTGTGACTTTGACAGAAAATTCAGATGCCTGAGATTCATTTGTTAAATTATTTTGTTTATAGCTCTCAAATGATTCAAAGGGGGGAAAAGTACATGTACAGAGAATGAAAGAGATGAAACAAATGTGGCAAAATGTTAACAATTATTAAATTTAGGGGAAAAGCATATGGGCATTCATTGTACTACTGCAACTCTTACAGGTTTAAACAGTTTTATAATAAAAGTTGAAGGGAGTAAAAGAGTGGAGAAAAAATTAAAGAAAAAGCCCTCCAAACAACTTACAGATCAAATAATAAATTTGGAAAATACTTAGAATTGAGCCATAATAAAAATAACAAAAACTTTTTGGTGTAACTACATTACTAAGCAGAGAAATTTGTACCCTTTAATGCTCATATTTAAAAAGAATGCCAAAAAGTAATGAATTTTTAAATTTAAAACAAATTAAGTTATAATATTAAAATTATATCAAAAATTAAGTATAATATAATGATTCTGATATATATATGTAACTAGGTGCTTCATGAGTATTTGGTAAATTTACTTCATTTCAAACTTCCCAAATCTTAGCCAAGTGGACGTTACATTATATTCTGTAGGCAGAAAAAAAAATGGCTGCTTTCAGACATCATGGAGAGTAAACATAAAGCAGTAAGTCCTTTATTTTTTGCCAATTTAATCTTTATATTTCAGTAAGATTTTGTTGATGCTTCTAAAGCGGAAGAGTTGTTCAGCCTCCTCGTGAATTTTGGGCAAAGTAAGTTTATTTCCCCATTTTCCTTGTCTTGTTTTGCCAGAATTGTAAATACTGTATATACTTATGAGAATATTCGTAACTGTCCAGATGATTCAATAATTTCCCACTTCAGTGAGGCACAACCTAATCAAACACACATAAATGTGTTATGAGTTTATAAAAGAGCACCTATGATCATATCCAATTATTAAATTTCAGCAAAAATTATTTTCACTAATGTCTTTCTTCACTAGAGTTACAATAAATAAAATGAAAAAGAATTCTGGCCACATTTTTTTATTGAAGTGAAATTCACATAACATAAAATTTACCATTGTAAAGTGTGCAATTCAGTGACTTCCAAGTACATTCACAGTGTTGTACGGCCACCACTGCTACTTAATTCCAAAATATTTTCATCACTCCAGAAAGAAACCTTACACCCATTAAGCAGTCACTCACGGTTCCCTCTTCCCTTCAATCCCTGGCAACCACTAATCTGCTTTATGATTCTGTGCATTTGCTATTCTGAACATTTCATATAAATGGAATCATACAATATGTGACTTTTTGTGCCTGGCTTCTTTCACTTAGCATAATGTTCCCCAGGTTCACCCATGTTGTAGTATGTATCAATTCTTCATTACTTTTTACTGCCAAATAATATTCTATTATAGGAATGTAACACATTTTGTTTATCCAGTCATCAATTGAAAGACATTTGGATTGTTTTCATTTTTGGCTGTTATGAATCATGCTGCTGTGCACAGTCATGTATAAATTTTTGAAGATCTGTTTTCAATTATGTTGATCATATACCTATTAGTGGAATTGCTGGATCCTGTAGTAATTCTATGTTTAACTTCTTGAAGAATCATCAAACAGTTTTTCTCGCTATATTTTTAATGTAAAGTTTTAAGGCCAGTTTATGGGAAGAGGATCTTATAAATTGAGAACTTCCAAATTCCCATCCCCGATGAAAAATTTAGCAAGTAATCTCATCTACAAAGTTATTTGAGTTCAAATCTGTCGTTTGACATTACTAAGCATTTCTCTGCAGGCTTAATTCAGTTCTTCACAGAGGGCATTTATTCTATGCTCTCTGACTAATAATTGCTTAATTAGAGAGTATGTTGGGGGTTGGTAAGTAGACTTGGACCTTTTGAATACACACACACACACTTAGACACAGTAAGTCTTTAACTACACACTTTTTTCCCCAATTTTTGTCTTCAGTTGAAGAGGATAAACATTTTACCCTACAATTTAGAAGCATAATATCAGGAGGTTTCAGACCCTAATCTGATGTGCCTTAAAATAGTTTTATATTGGAGAGGTTTCTTCCAAGTTCTCAATAACTATGTTGTGAATTTGCTAGTGTGTCCCTGAAAAAAGATCAACAAATCCCCCTTAGAATCTGTGCCAAAATATTTCTCAACTGCTAGCCCTCTATATTTAAAATGTTTGCACCATTAAAATTTCAGGAAGTTTGGGAATTTCCTGAAAAATTAAAATATTGGACCTTTTAAATACTAAGTGGATTACATATATGCTTTGAGATTTTGGCCTACGGTTAACTTTCCCATGGAGCTGAAATATTTCGTATTTGGAATTAAGCCAAATCTCTCACTTGCATGCATTTAACTTATGTTGCATATATCCAACATTCCTGGCATTTGAATGGTCTTTTTCCTTCATCTGAATACTTTCTAACTTGAAAAATGATACTTTGCATTTAAAACTTTCCTCTCTCCTCTCTTCCCCTCTTCACCCATAAGCAGATGTCTTCATACTATATACCTGCAATTCTGTGAGGAAAGTAGGCATCTGGGTGTTTTCCAACAGAGGAGGATTACCTTAAATACTCCCAGGCCTGGGGGAATCCATGGATGAGCTGTAGGGAGTAGTACAAATTCTTTGAAATTCTGTGTTAAATTGGTAGATTGGGTACAATTAGTTTATGGAGAGGAGAATCATAGCTTTTCTCATATTCTCTAAGGGGTATACAGTCTCCAAAAAGTAAAGATCTGGTGGTTCTAGCAGTGGCCTGGAAAGCAAAGGGGACACACTTCATGGTACCACTGACATATTGGGTGGTGTGTGATTAAGTCAGGAGTATATTTCAGTCAGGCCTTCAACTGCAGGGTTGAAGTAATAACAGTGTTAAGGGGGTGGCAGAGAATTACTTGCTAAATTTTTCAACTTCAACTGCAGGGTTGAAGTAATAACAGTGTTAAGGGGGTGGCAGAGAATAACAGTGTTAAGGGGGTGGCAGTGTAAGGGGGTGATGTTCATGGCAAGTCCACCACATACTTGGGCATATATAATAATAAGAACCATTTTCCCCCATTTGCATACTGGCCTTTCCCATCATCTCATACTTAAAGTCCTTATTGTTAGAAATAAAACAAACTTTTAAGAAAACTTACTCTCTTTAATATTTTGTTGATCTTCAATCATATGTATGTTCCCTAACAGGTGTCCTTCACCTTACTTGAAGCTATTTTGTGGGCATCAGTGCGTTAAGATGCCACTGGGAAAGCTTATTGTTTCTGGACCTTAGATAGCCCTATGAGATCTCATCCAAAGCTCACCAGCTTTGCAACCCCAGAGTGACTGATAAACTTCAGGAGTCTCAGTGGACAATCAAATGGAGCTGCTGATAGGGAGTTGTTTCCAAGGGTAAACTGAGGGTAGCCTCTCGTGAAACTGAAGGTGGCTTCCAGGAGTGGATTAAGGAGTATGGGAATATTAGGGCACTGAGGGCACAAGACCATGTAGAGAGATGGAACAGCCAGAGGTGGGGGCAAGTGGAAAAAAGTAATGCTATTCCCTTGCTCAAAGTGTAACATTGCCTGCCACTCTTAGGCCACTGGTACTTATATACAGAGTATCTTTTCCAGCAACCAAAGTATATCTTTTGACTATTAGATCACATGTGTCAGTTCTTTGCAATATTTTTCCCTTCCATTCTGCCTCTTATTGATTCCCCAAAACCACTAGAGGTCTCACATAAATATCTAAACACCGTTTTCAGTTTTAGTTTCTGCACTGTAGTCTTTATAAACAAACTCCAATTCTATCAGCCTATTCACAGAAGTGTCTTAAGGAAAAAAATAGCACTAAGAAGCAGAAAGCATTAACTATTTTTTTTCACTAATGTTTGGAGGTAAGAAGAGAACTAACCTTGTTTGCATACCTGTTGTATGTCATTCACTTTCTGTGCATCATCTTATTTGCTCCTCACAGCTTATCTTCATTGCTACTGTTATGATCTTTTTTACAGATGAGTAAACTGAGCTGCATGTAGTTTATAAGTGGGAAAGTTGGGGTTCTAACCCAGATCTGGTAGTTGCAAACCACACTACTTCCGTGAAACCCACCCAAGAGCAGCAGCACCACAGGTGGTTCCCGAAGATTTGTGATGGTAGCAGCCTTGTAGAGGAAGGTCAGGGAATTTGTGTTCAAGCTGCATTGTGTACTTACAAATATATTGTATATGTGTTTAGGATAATTTGGGGGAAAGCTAATAGAATTTATGAGGAGGCCAAAGTCCCGGCACCTTTGCAAGTTATCTCTTGGTGTTTCCCTGGAAGGATTGTATAGAAGTGATTAGAGTAGAAATGAAATAAACAGCTGATAAATAAGGTCATTTTCAATTTCCATTTTTTATTTAAACAATTTTTTTTATTCTAGTGAAATGTCACACATAAAAAAAAGAGAACTTATCACAATTTTAACATGGACAGTAGAGCAAACAAATGGAGAAAAAAATCCAGCAAAGGATTAATAATTGAATAATGAAACTCTTAAATTTGAAAATATTCATGAACTTTGACAAAAATATGTATAATAGATATGGGTCCAAATCCCCTTTGATACTTACATCTGGAAATCCAGGGAAGTAGAAGGAGCATATTAAGAAGGAAACCTATAGCAGCACTGGACCAAAAGTTAAGAGAATCAAGTCCTCCTCCTACCTCACCCCAACCCAACACAACCATTCCATTAGTGGTTCTGGCTCCTTCTTTCATTCGTCTATCAGATAATACTTATTGTGCCCTTTGATATGTCAGACACTATTCTAGATGTTAGGGATTTGGAAGTGAAAAGGATAAACAAAATTCCTGTTGCATAGAGCTTAAATTTTAAAAGAGAAGATAGATAATAAATAGGTATACAAATAAATAGATATATACAGTTTGTGTCTTAGATAGTGATGTTAGAATAAAAATTAAGTGGGCTAAGGGGTGAGAAAGTGCCCGATGAGGCACAGTGGTATGTTTTAGATAAGGAAGTCAGGAAAGGCCTCAATGAGGAGTTCCTTGGGTTGTCTTTGCACCTGTGACGTCCATCTCTTCATATATAAAATGAGGGCATTGATAGGTGATCACTAAACAGCTGCAAAATTCTGTGCTTTAAGAGATGTATCTTTGGGTCAAATAATCTTTTGTATGTATAAGTTGTGTTCGCTGTTGTCCATTAATCTCAAAATGTAATAAAAATGTTCATTGATTCCCAAGATTAATTCCATTTTACATTTGGGGAATTTAAACTGAGAATAAAACACCTTCCCAAAGGTTACATAGTAGTAAAAGAAGGATTAAAGCTCTCAATTCCTGCCACTCTCAGTCTGAAAATTTTACCACACTATGAGATATAATGAGAAGTTGAATTGAAATGTCAGAGCAGTTCAAAGTAGATTAAAGATTTGTAAATTGTGATGGACTAAAATATTTACAAATAAGGAATTGGATAAGTATATCCCACTGCACTTATTTAAGGCAGGCAAGTAAGCCATGTGATATGCTTTAAGCCAGTAAAATAGCAAATCCCCCCAAAAAAATCTATAATTTTAATCAAAAGTTTGTTTCAGTCATTGAAATTCTGTTATCGCTGCTTACAAACATTAAAGTCAATCAAAACATCAGTAGCTTTGCAAGATCAATATTTTTAATATGTTTGTATTGCAGTGCTGCAGATTTTTGGCTAATGGATCGTGCCCATATTGATTTCCATGGGAAATGTTAGTCTGATACTGAAATAATTAAAAAAAAAACAGGGATTATTGGTTTGGAATTTTGAAGGAGACAGAACTATAAAAATTGGTTATTGACTAAATTGCTTGGGGTGAGTGAACCTTGGGCACTTGCAATAAACTTGTAGCACTCAGTCATTACTGAATACTACCTTAGTCCCTTAAACTGAAAATCAATCAATAACCTATTATAACAATGCAAATTGTGGTGAAATAACATACTAGACATGTAAGAATAGCATTTTATCAAAACAGATATGCATAAGTATATGCATGGGTGTATTGAAAACGTCTGCTGAAATGTAGTGACTGATTTTGACTTTGAGATTCATACTGAAGATAGTTTGAGTAGCATTTTTAAAGAGATAAACTGCTAGAAAATAACAGTAAAAAGAAGCATACGATTATTCTATGAACAATAATGAAAGTGCAAACACTACAGCATGTCAAATGACAGATTCTGTTATTTTGATTCAGAGCAAAATTACAATTGTTACTCTTTTCTCAAAGCATAGGGATAATGTATGCAAGCATTAGAGTAGATACAAACACATTCCCCGCAATATGAATCTAGTGCATATTACATTGCTCTTGTTTTTCAGCGTTTGGTTAGGAGAGCCATATTTTCATCTAGAAAGTTTACTCTGTGTTTTCATTTGCTTACCATTATATATTTATGAATTCTTTATCTCTCAGAGGCAATCTAGTGTTTTAGAGACAGAGAGTTTTTTTAATGTCTCAATATAAGTTCTGCCTAGGATAATAGTACTTAGAAGTAGCAGTTACATATTTTGTTATAAATTTTTATTTACTGAATTTTTAAAATTGCATGTTATTTACATAATATAGAAATGTGTATCTGCTTTGAGGGGAAGAAGAGATTAAGATAAAACTAAAAATTAGTAAGCACAACTGTTGCATTTGTTGCTATCTATACAAGCCTGATCAATATTTTTTCACAATAACTTGGGTTCTCTTTATAAATAGATAAGTGATCATGATTCTGTCTGCTGCATGAGATGGTAGCACTCAGATGATAAAACTGGCAGTCCGTTTCAATTTAGTGTTAGCTTTGATCACCATTTTTGTCAAATTTCTTTCATCCTGAGTTCTTTTATCATTATAACTAATATTACCCCAAATTCCATTGGTAAAATCCTTTTTCTTCCTTTTCTGCTTAAAATTTATACCTGAATCTGACTTTTCTCAAACATTTTGTGTTTCCCCCATCAGTTAAGCTGTTAGGACATTCTGTTTGATGGATCCAGCCCTCAGAATGATTTATGAGACAGGAAGTTTCACTGTTATCTAATATTAGGTACATTGTACCTGAAAATAACCAAGTTGTACAGTATAAATATATGTAAGTTGTATAAATATTCATACAGTTTTTGTTAAATCATTCAATAACTTTCTGCTGTGGATATTAATAGTAAAGTATTCATGGTCTTAAAAATGATACCATTCCAATTCCCTAGCCTACTATTTCCACATTTTCATATATAATTGCTCTTCCTATTGTTTATGTCTTTCTAAGAATTCCAACTGGAATTTGTGTCGCTAATCATTGTCAGAAAATGTTATTTCCTCAATAGATAGAATTTGTGAAATCCCCAGTTAGAATTTCCAGTTGTCTAACTCGTCAAGGAGCTGGGCATGGTGAAAATGGGAAATGATCAGCTCTTAGAAATCCAGCAGAGTAAATACATAGTTCTGCAAGGCTCCATAGCCCATTTCCACACCCACATGAGCCTCTGCTCTGGTCTCACCTACATTTTTCATCTAGGTCACTAGTGCCATTTCTGCTCAGGATAGTTATCATCTGACAACACTCTGGTAGCTTAGAAGAAGCCACGTAACTTGGGACTTGGTCCAGAACATCCCTGGTGTCTTTACTGGCAGTCATAGCAAAAACCAAGCTGACGTCTAACTGTGAGGGCACTCCACAGAGAACAGGTGTGAGGTTCCAGAAGAGGGCAGATTTTTAAAATTTATTTATGGACCCTGGACATTTGGCAAAATCTGTTGCACTCAGTAGAAAGCATCTCTGTTTATTGAGAATGTCAGAAGATAGGGAAGAGGGAATTCCAAAGAGCTACTCCTGGTGCAATTTTTTTATATTAATGGTTAGTGAATACCAGTGTCAAAAGTTCATACCACAGTATGAACAAGATGATTTGATTTTAATTTTTAGACAAAAACAGACGTTTTGCATTCTAGGTCACGCTGATAAAAATTCCTTCTGGAATCAAACTGTTCAGATAGTCTATACTAAGCCTTTCCAATAAGCAACTGGAAAATACCTGGAGATCTTTATTCATTAACAAATTATTACACATGCGTGCTGATCAGAGAGTGTGTAGAAGAGAGTAGTTAGGAGCACAGGCTCTGAAACCATACTGCCTGAGTTCATATCCTTTCTCTGCCACTTTCTATCTCTGTAACCTGTAAGCTTGGACAAGGTGCCTAACTGCTCTATGCTTCCATTCCTTCACCTGTAAGCTGATGATAATAGGGCTTACCTCATAGGATATAGTGAAGATGTGCAGCATTTATTACTTGGTCCTATATGCAATCATTCTGATAGCTATGCTGTTGGGAGCAGAAATGAAAGACTTTAGTAGTAGTAGTAGTTTTCTCTCTCAAATCCTGTCTCCCATAATCTGGGAGAGATTCTCCTATCCTTTGCCCCTATGGCACGCTACACCACCCCTGCCATAGTGTATGTTGCTGTGTGGTATCTATTTACTTGTCTCTCCCACCTCCATTAAACTGTAAGCTTCATGAGGACAAAAACTGTATCTGTCTTATCATCATTACTTCAATGCCTAATGAATAGTTTGTATTCATTTGTATTCAATAAATAGTTATTGGATGAATGTTAAATAGAATGTTAAAAAGAAATATTAGGATATTAGCGTATTCATCTGTAGAATTTTGCTTTGATTATGTTACTTCCCTGGTATTAGCAGAGGCTGACACGCAGTGAATGATTGATTTCAACTTTTTTGCACTGGCCTCTGCCTAGAATGTACTACCCTTAGATATCCACAGGCTTACCCCTCATTTCCTTCACATCTTTATTCAAATGTCACCTTCTCAATTATTTCTATCATGACTACCTCATTTAAAATTGCATCTCTGTCCCTTCTCTGTTCTCTTTGATTTTTCTGTGGTATTTATGATAGACCAACCCTCTGTATAATTTAGTTATTTGTTATATGTATGATTAGTTGTTGGCCCCCTGCCCTCACTAGAATGTAAGCTTCGTCAGTTTTGCTCACTGATAAATCTCTAGCACCTGGAACAGTGCCTGGCACAAAGTAGGCAGGCACTTTAAAAATATCTGTTGAGGCCAAGCATGGTGGCTTATGCCTGTAATCCTAGCACTTTGGAAGGCTGAGGCAGGAGGATCATTTGAGGCCAGGAATTCAAGACCAGCCTGTGCAACAATGTGAGATCTTGTCTCTATAAAAAATTTAAAAATTAGCCAGGTGTGGTGGCATGCACCTGTAGTCTCAGCTACTTGGGAGACTGAGGCAGGAGGATCGCTTGAGCCCAGGAGCTCAAGGCTGCAGTGAGCTATGATCGCACCACTGTACTCTAGCCTAGGCAACAGTGAGACCTTGTCTCCAAAAAAAGGTCTGTCGAGTTAATTAATAAATTTTTATGCATTAAGGCTGTCAATTTAGAAATAACTGGAAGCAAAATTACTATTCAAGGTTAGTCAATAAAGAATTAGAAACAAGAAACCTGGGGCTCTGTCTTGAGATCTATTACATAGGGTTTTTGACTTGTTCAAGGTACATACTTCAACCTCCTTGAGCACTTTAACCGAGTCTCCAAATTCTGAAAATCATTCTCACCAAAATATTCTTCCAAGGGTAATTCTGAATAACATATTGCTAATTGTTTTATAAAATAATGTATGTCTGAGATTATGTCTTTTTTTTTTTTTTTTTTATAATTTATTTTTTTAATTTCAGAATATCATGGGGGTACAACACTTTGGCCATACACATTGCCCCTGTTCTGCCCGTGTCAGAGCCACAATCGTGGTCGTCTCCCAAACTGTGCTCCCCACATCCATTCAGTGAGAGTTTTTCCCATCCCTTCCACCCCCCTCCCGCCCGCCCGCCCTCTGATGAATGTTATTGCCCTGTGTGATGTAAGTGTTCATCAGTTAGTACCAGTTTGATGGTGAGTACCAGTGGTGCTTGTTTTTCCAATCCTGTGACACTTCGCTTCGAAGAATGGGTTCTAGCTCCGACCAGGATAATACCAGATGTGTTAATTCACTGTTGTTCCTTATTGCTGAGTAATACTCCATGGTATACATATACCACATTTTATTGATCCACTCGTGTATTGATGGGCACCTGGGTTGTTTCCACAACTTTGCAATTGTGAATTGTGCTGCTATGAACATTCGAGAGCAGATGTCTTTATTATAAATGTCTTTTTTTCTTTTGGATAAATACCCAGTAGTGGGATTGCTGGGTCAAATGGTAATTCTACTTTTAATTCTTTGAGGTATCTCCATATTCTTTTCCATAGAGGTTGTACTAATTTGCAGTCCCACCAGCAGTGTATGAGTGTTCCTACCTGTCCACATCCCCGCCAACATTTGTTATTTGGGGATTTTTTGATATGAGCCAATCTCACTGGAGTTAAGTGATATCTCATTGTGGTTTTGATTTGCATTTCCCTGATGATTAGAGAAGTTGAGCACTTTTTTATATGTTTGCTGGCCATCATTCTGTCTTCTTTGGAAAAGTTTTTGTTCATGTCCTTTGCCCATTTTTTAATAGGGTTGTTTGATTTTTTCTTGTTGATTTTCCTAAGTTCTGTATAGATTCTGGTTATCAGCCCTTTATCAGAGGTGTAGCATGCAAATATTTTCTCCCATTCTGTAGGTTGTCTGTTCACTCTAGTGATAGTTTCCTTGGCTGTGCAGAAGCTTTTCAATTTGATCAGGTCCCATGTATTTATTTTTGTTGCTGCTGTGATTGCTTTGGGGGTCTTCTTCATAAATTCTTTGCCTAGGCCAATGTCCATAAGAGTTTTTCCAACATTTTCTTCGAGAATTCTTATGGTTTCATGTCTTAGGTTTAGATCTGTTATCCATTGTGAATTGATTTTTGTGAGAGGTGAGAGGTGTGGGTCCACTTTCAGTCTTCTACATATGGCCATCCAATTTTCCCAGCACCATTTGTTGAATAGGGAATCTTTTCCCCAGTGTACGTTTTTCTGGAATTTGTCAAAGATCAGGTGACTGTATGAGGTTGGTTTTATATTTGGGTTCTCAGTCCTGTTCCATTGGTCTACGTGTCTGTTCTTGTGCCAATACCATGCAGTTTTGGTTACTATAGCCTTGTAGTATAGTTTGAAGTCTGGTAGACAGATGCCTCCCAATTTGTTCTTTTTGCTTAAGATTGCTTTGGCTAGACGGGGTCTTCTCTGGTTCCACACGAAGCGTAGAATTATTTTTTCTAGATCGGCAAAAAATGATGTTGGTATTTTGATAGGGATTGCATTGATTCTGTAAATTAATTTAGGTAGCAAAGCCATTTTTACTATGTTGACTCTGCCTATCCAAGAGCATGGTAAGGTTTTCCATCTATTTACATCCTCTGCAATTTCCTTTCTCAGTGTTTCATAATTCTCTCTATATAGGTCTTTGATCTCCTTAGTTAGATATATTCCTAAATATTTAATTTTCTTTGTTGCTATTGCAAAAGGTATAGCATCTTTAATTTGTTTCTCGGCTTGATTGTTATTAGCATATATGAAGGCTATGGATTTGTGTGTATTAATTTTGTATCCTGAGACTTTGCTGAATTCATTTATCAATTCCAGTAATCTCTTGGTTGAATCCTTGGGGTTTTCTATGTATAATATCATATCGTCTGCGAATAGTGAAAGTTTGACCTCTTCTGCCCCTATCTGGACGCCCCTGATTCCTCTGTCTTGTCTAATTGCTGTGGCCAGGACTTCCAGCACTATGTTGAAAAGAAGTGGAGATAGTGGACACCCTTGTCTGGTGCCAGTTTTAAGGGGGAATGCCTTCAATTTTTCCCCATTCAGTATGATATTGGCTGTGGGTTTATCGTATATGGCTTTAATAGTTTCTAGGAATGAGCCATCTATGCCTATATTGTTAAGAGTTCTTATCATAAAAGGGTGTTGGATTTTGTCAAAAGCCTTTTCTGCATCTATTGAAAGGATCATATAATCTTTGTTCTTGCTTTTATTTATATGGTGAATTACATTTATAGATTTGCGTACGTTGAACCATCCCTGCATCTCGGGAATGAAGCCCACCTGATCATGATGGATTATTTTTTTGATGTACATTTGAATTCGGTTTGCAAGGATTTTATTGAGAATTTTTGCATCTATATTCATAAGGGATATTGGTCTGTAGTTTTCTTTTTTGTTGTGTCCTTTCCTGGCTTTGGTATCAAGGTGATATTGGCTTCGTAGAATGAGTTTGGGAGGATTCCATCTTTCTGGATATTTTCAAATAATTTCTGCAGTATAGGCACCAGTTCTTCTTTGTAAACTTGGTAGAATTCAGGTGTGAACCCATCTGGTCCGGGACTTTTTTTTGTGGGTAGATTTTTAATTACTGCTTCAATTTCGGTGCTTGATATTGGTCTGTTTAGAAATTCAGTTTCTTCCTGGTTGAGCCTAGGGAGGTAGTGTGTTTCTAAGAATTTGTCCATTTCCTCCACGTTTTCGTGTTTGTGGGCATAGAGATTTTTGTAGTATTCAAAGATGATGTTTTGTATTTCCATGGTATCAGTTGTGACTTCTCCTTTTTCATTTCTAATTGAGCTTATTAGAGTCCTTTCCTTTTTGCTTCTGGTCAACCTGGCAAGTGGCCTGTCTATTTTGTTTATCTTTTCAAAGAACCAGCTTTTCGTTTCATTGATCTTCTGTATTGTTCTTTTGTTCTCGATTTCATTTAATTCTGCTCTAATTTTGGTTATGTCTTTAAAGTTGTATGAGATACCAGTGTTAGAGGCATTTTTTTAAAATAGTTAAACACTAAAGCAAACTGCTTCTTAAATATGTGGATGTTGACTTTCTGTAGAGCACAAATGCAGAATCTCTGCAAAGTTTTAATTAAGAATAATTAAAATATCTATATTAAAATATCTTTTATTCTACCAGTTTAGTAGGGGTTTTTATTTCAATAAAAAGTTTATTTTTTAACATGTTACAGCATAAAACATTATGTTGCACTAGTACCAGCAGGGAAAATGTGGTGCACTGAAGTGGTAAGAAACAATGTGATTTGTAAGTTAATTCTCTGCATTATTTTTGTTAAAAAATTTTTTTCTTTAAGATTAAACCTACACTTGGGTGGTTATTTGTGTGAATTCATTATGAGGGCATCACACAAACACAAAATTGAACAAGAAAATTTTATATAAGAAATAAAGGAGTTGTGTGGGAGGCAACATATTAAAAAATATAAAGGCTGGGTGTCATACATAGGTGAGATTTTCATTCTGTTTGCTGAATAGTAATAGTAATAGTAAGATTATTTAGCTACTTAAGTAATGAGGTCATAAAATGACTTAAGTAAGCTTATGTTAATAAGAAAAAAAGTTTAAACAAAAGATTCAAAGAAGGCAGCAAGTGATTGGTTACTGGGATGGGTCAAGAAAGCCAGATACTATATACTGAAAGCAAAGTAACTCCCAAGTGTTCATACAGGGAGAGATATAGAAAGTATCAAAAGCAAAAGGGAAGAGCAAACAAATGAGAACGCTAATAGTTATTAGGTCAGATGAGATGAAGCTATTCCATAATATAAGATTTAAGAAGACAAAAGATATGAAGATAAATCAAAACTAAATGAACATGATAATAGAGAGATGGATTATCATTTTTCTCACCATAACAGGAAGATCTAACTAAACTTGTATTTTAAATAAGACAGCAACACGAAGAAAGGAGAGCCATGTGCATGACAGACATTGTAGTATTTTTGATTCATATTTTCCCACCTAAAAAATATCTCTCCTTTCTCTTACCACTGTATTCCGCACATTAATCTCTCTATGGCCAATGGTAAAATGTAAGTATTGGTTATCTAGAATGAGTAACATATTAATCAATAACATCCCCATCTATGCTATAATATAATACTTAAAGGAGAAAGGGATAAGAATCACAAGGGAGCTAAGGATATAAGTAATAGAGAAATTGGGAAGAAGATGTGGATCTATCTAATCATAGGATCCAACAAAACATTCAGGGATTGAGAAAGGTCCATTAAAGTGAACCTTGAAAGCTGGGTAAGATTTGAAGATTTATAGAAAGGAAGAAGAATATTTCAACTGGGGTTATCAGCATGAGCAAGGGCTTCAAAGTATAGGATATGAGGTATAAACATTTATATTAGCAAAAAGGGACTTTGATAGATGCATCATGGGAGTGAATGGAGAAGGGGGAAAATAAAAGTTGTAAGAAAAGTGTGAATGAGATGACAGAGAACATAGGCTAAGGAATTTGTTTTGTTTTGCTTAGATTAGACTCCTGAAGAGCTCTTACTTCAACTTAAAATTTTGGTATACTAGACATGTTTCCTGCATGATTCGTCTTCCCAGTCATTGTCTACAGTACTCTGAGAAGCTGTAGGAATATACAGGTGCAGACCCAGTATCATCTCCAATGCTGTGGAAAGGGACTGTACATGATGGGGCAGAGCCCTATGCTCCCCTGTGCCATTTGGACACAGCCTGGAGGGAGTGACCTCCCTGGGTATCCATGTTGGAATGTATTCTATCTTATTTTTTAGGCCCAGGAATCAAAAAGGTTTTGAGGGCAGAAATGAACTAACTGAGCTACCCTTTAGAAAAATTGATCTAGCAGCTATGAGTAAAATATATTGAGGGGGAAAGGCCGGAGATAGGGAAAATACATTTAAAAGTTTATTATTATAGTCCCTGCAGAAAGTAATGGGTCCTGAATGCTGGCGATGAGAGTAAAAGTGAAGAGAAGGGATGGACTTCAAAGACATACAGACTTAGAATCCGTGTGACTTGGCCATGAGAGTCAACTTAAGATGTTTCTTCAAATAGGACAGTCTGTTTTTTAGTGGAATCTTTGAAAGAATAATGGGACACAGAATAGGGAAGTTTTAGTGGCAGTTCAGGAAAGATTTTGTGCATGGAGCATGCTTACAAGTTGGTGCAGTTTTAGGCCAAAAACAGCTTTAAGAAACTGGATATTGAAGTAGTTGATGGAGAAGGAAGCTTAGAAATTGAGACTTAAGATTAAATTCCTCGCATTCAGACTTCATATTCTTTTTAAGTCATTTGAGGACTCAGATAATCTTGCCTTTTTCTAAAATTACTAAGCATTTAGAATGCTTTCCTCTGGAAGCAAATGACTGGTTTTTCAGAGCAAAGTTATCCTAGAGCCATAGTAGAAAAGAAGTGACATAGATTGAAAGATGGTTAAGTGGAAATAATTTGATTTTGATGGATAATTGGTGAGGTAGGTATAAGGTTAGGTCTTGACAATTTGTTCTCATTGGATACCACAATGACTACACTCCATCTATATCAATTTAGTAATAAGTGCTGCCAGTTACAATCTGTGTATTACTACAAAATATTATCCTGGTATGTTTGCACTTACTTTGTGACTCCATGTTCCACTCCAATTTTACTTTTCTTAGGCACGTAAGCATGACTTAGTCTGTTTGTTGTTTATGCAGTAGTTGTGTGTCTTCTTCCCCGCAAGAAGCAAGCACATTGAAGGAAGACTGAGCTTTTGAATGTTCTGTCAAACATGCATCATTTTTTGTGATGATTTTGAAACTTAAGAGGAAAAAAAAAATTAAGTCAAGAGAAAAGTAAGGCTGTTATATTGGCTTCTGTAAGACACTATTCTTTAGTAGCCCAAACTGCTTCCAAGTAATGCACAAAAAAATCTTCACATTATGCAAAGGCTCAGGTTTATATCAATTATACAGTGTTCCAGTTATCAATTGCTGCATAACAAACCATCTAAAAACTCAGTGGCTTGAAACAAGAATTTATTATTATATCTCATGGTTCTATGAGTTGAGTGAGCTCAGCTGATAGGCTCTTGCCTGGGATCTCTCATATGGTTATAGTCATATTCCAATTGGACTAGAGTCATCTGAAACTTCAGATGCCCTGGACATCCAGAATTGCTCATTTACATGACTGGCAGTTGATGCTAGCTGTCATCTGGGAATATAGCTGGCGCTGTCTAATGGAGCACTATACATGACCTCTTCATGTTTCTTGGGCTTCCCCCAGCATGTTCTGAGTTCCAACAGGGGGCATCTCAGGAGCAAGTAATTATTCTAAGAGTACCATACAGAAGCTGCAAAACTTATGATCTATCCTCAGAAGTCATGCAGCATCACTTCTACCATATCCTGTGCTCACAAAGAAAGTCGTAAGTCCAGCCCACATTCAAGGGGAGGAGGTTATACAAAGGCATTGATAGTGTAAGGCATGGCTCATTGGTGAGGACTGGAGAGACTGCCTGTCTTTGGGGACTAGCTATTACACATAGTAAAACAATAAAGCCAGATGATCAGGGGAAAATTAGACCATATCCAGTAGATAAGGGTTTTACTGAATGATGTTACTGCTAATGGTGGAGTTGTTGGTCCTCATTTACCCACTTCCTTTAGAGAAGTAAGGTTCTAGAAGTTTATTTCTCTCTCATATAACAGTTCAAGCTGGGCATTCCAGATGGGTAGATAGTTCTGCCCCACATAACCAGGTTTAGGGACCAGTTTCCTTCCATCCTGTTTGTCTGCCATTGCCCAGGCAGTGTTCTCATCTGCATGGTTACAGCTGGGCTGCAGGTTCATCATCATTCTGGATCACAGGAAGAGGGAAATAAGAACATGGAGGAGGCATGCCCACTTTCTTAAGGCATTGGCCAGAAGTGATACAGGTCAATCCCATGCTTGTTCCATTGGCAAGGACTTATTCAAATGGCCATACTTAACTCAAGGGAGCTGGAAAATATAATGTGTTTGTGTCCCTGTGCTTGGGTTCAATTGTTTTAGCAAAAGTTTAATGAACATTTAGCAGTTTCCACAATAGCATATAAATAAATCATTACAAAGCAATGTGATAAATCTTTCACTAGAAAAACATAGAAAGTGATAGGAACACACAGTGGGATGTCACTAGCTTAGTTTCAGTGTTTAGGAAGCGTTTTCACAGGAAGTAAAATTTGAACTGGTTCCAGAAGTAATGAATAGAGAAAAATAGGGAGGGCATTCTATGCAAAAAAAAAAAAAAAAAAAGTATATACCCACGTACAGAATACAAGAGTGTTTTAGGTGTGAGGAATGGCAAAAGTCTGATATGGCTGAGCACAGGACCCATAGGATGAGGAGTTACAGAAAATGAGCTTCAAAGATAGAAGGGATTCTGCTAAGGAGTAGATTGGACTTTATTCTCTAGGGGTGGTGGGGAGCTATCAGAAGTTTGTAAGTTTGGGACTGGCGTGATCAGATTGGTGATCGTCAGCCCTTTTATAATGCCAGAATAATTCATGCAGTATCACAGGACTGGAAACAATACTCATTCACTTCTACTCAGCCACTCAGAACCTTCCATGTGCAAAGTTCTGTACTAGGTGCTAAGAACACAACTCTGAAACAACAAATACAACTGCTGCTCTCAAAAAGCTATGGCCTGAAAAATGAAAGTTAGCCATTCCAGGTCAGTGAGAGTAGGGGGTAGGGGTGGAGGCACAGAAAAGAATATTTTAGGTTCCAGGCAAAGGCAAGAGCCCACATGGTACATTTAAGAACTGAAAAAAGTTCATTATTGCTAGAGAGGAGAGTATGGGGGGTGGGGAGGTAAGAGGGAATGAGGCTGGAAAGGTGAGAGGAGCGGGGTCACGGGCAGCTTCCTCAGCCTTGTAAAAGAGCATGGAGAGAAGGGATCTAGGAAAGGGAAGATGGTATGATTAGGTCTCCCCTTCTCAGTGAACATTTTAGCTGTGACAAGGGGAGTGGACTGGAAGACGATAGGAGTAAAAGCAAGGCTAGTTAGATCATCATGATGACTTGGATGAGGCAGTGGAGATGGAGAAAACAGTTTGCGGCAAGAGCTCTTTAGGAGAGTCCACAGGACCTGAGTATTGATGGGCTCTGATGGGTGATAGGGCAGAAGGCATCGATTTGGCATCCAGGTTTGTGGTTTGGACGGTTGTATGGATGCCCTGTCATTCAAAGAGAAAATGAAAACTGAAAGAGAAGCATGTTTGTTGGGGGGGGATGATGAGTTCAGTTTTGACGTGCTGAGGCTAAGGTGCCCCCAAGATTTCCAAGTAGAAATGAATGCTAAACTACTAGATATATTGACTGAAACTCGAGAGAGAGAGATTTGGGGGTGATAGGACAGATGAAGTCACCCTGGGAGGACACAATCAGTGAGAAGCACACATTTGGTGGCTGTGTAGCAAGGTCCCTGAGGAGCTGCAAAGAGGGAACCACCAGAGAATTAGGGAGAATGAAATCAGAGGAAGGAGAGGACAGAAGAGCCAGGGCGAGAAAATACTCTGAGCCAGAGAAATGGTCAGCAGTGTCAAATGCTATTGAAGGTCTAAAGGATACTGAAAGGTATCCTGTAGCTCAGGGGTTGACAGTCGTTTACTGTAAAGGGCCAGGTGGTAAATATTTTAGGTCTGCGTGCCACACGGTCTTTGTCACAAACACTCACGTCTGCTGTTGTGGCCCAAAGGCAACCATAGACAACAATATACACAAATGATGAAGGCTCTGTTCTAGTAAATACTGCATGATCTCACTTACATGTGGAATCAAAAAAAGTCAAACTCATAGAAGTAGAGTAAAATGGTGGTTGCTGGGCACTGGGGGCAGGGAGTGGAGGAGATGGGGACTTGTTGGTCAAAGAATACAAAGTTTCAGTTAGATAACAGGAATAAATTCTGGAGATCTATTGTACAGCATGGTGATGATAGTTAATAATAATGTACTGTATACTCGAAAATTGCTAATTGAGGAGATTTTAGATGTTCTTACCACCAGAAAAATGATAAGTATGTGAGGTTCTGGATGTGTAAATTTGCTTGATTTAATCATTCCAGAATGTATACAGGTATTTCAGGTTTGGTTCCAGACCATCAAAATAAAGTGAATATCTCAATAAAGCAAGTCACACAAATATTTTGGTTTCCCAGTGCATATAAAAGTTATGTTTACACTATACTGTAATCTGTTAAGTGTGCAATAACACTATGTCAAAAAAAAACAATGTATATACCTTAATTTTAAAATATTTGTTAAAAAAATGCTGACACAGAGACACAAAGTGAGCAGGTGCTGTTAGAAAAATGGTACCAATAGATCTCCTCCACACCGCGTTGCCACAAACCTTCAATTTGTAAAAAATGCAATATCTGCAAAGTGTAATAAAGCAAAGCACAATAAAATGAGGTATACCTGTACATATATCACAACATCACATTGTAACCCATAAATATATACAATAAAAGAAAAAGAAAAGGAAATGGCTATGGAGGAGAAAGGAAAGATTTTAAAACAACTAGAAGAGATAGAGGAGTCAAAGGAGTTTTAAGTTTGTTTGTTTAAGATGAAAGAGACTTGAATGATTATAAATTATATAAATAGCTAGTGAGAATGTGAAGATGCAAAGGAGAATTAGGTTATAGAATGGAGATGCCTTTGAAGTTAAGGCAGCATTTGATCCAGAGCTCAATTTAGGGGAGTAATTGCCATTAGAGAGAAGAAGGAGAATGAGTTTAATCCTGACAGGTCTTCAGATTTGGTGGTGAAAAGTGAAAGAACTCTATTCTGATGAATTTTGGTTTTGCCTTGAAGTAGCAGAGCAGGTCATGTGCTCAAGAAAAGGGGAAGATTGCAGTCTGAGGTTGGAAAAGTAAAGAGTAAAAGGTAGACTTAGTTTTGCAAATGAAAATATCTACATTTTTCTATTTAAAAATGGTAATTCTAAAAAAAAATCAAACAACGAAAAGAAAGTAAAATCTCTAATCATACCACCCCTGAGAAATAACCTGTTTCTGTTAACAGTGCACACAGATTTCTAGAATTTTGTGTAATGTAAATATCTACTAAACATAAATAGGTTCATATGCATATTGCTCTATAACTTGATTTTCTTTCTTTTGCTTTTTTTCAATTATAAAAATAATACATCCTTGTTACCAAAAAAAAAAAAAAGAAATGTATATATTAATATTACATGTTGTAGTTTGGATGTTTTTTCGTATCAGTTGTATGTAGATACAACTTTACTCTTTTTAGCAACCACATTATATTTAATTGATTGAATGCGTCAAAATTTATTTTATTGAGCCTCTATTGAAAGTTATTTCTTTTTCCCCATTTTTTGGCTAATATTAACAGTATTGAAATAAATATCTTTGTACATTTTTACTAGTGTTTCTGTAAAATAATTTTTTTTTTTTGAGACAGAGTCTTGCTCTGTTGGCCTGGCTAGCATGCAGTGGTGTCAGCCTAGCTCACAGCAACCTCAAACTCCTGGGGCTCAAATGATCCTCTCGCCTGGGCCTCCCAGAGCACTAGGATTACAGGCATGAGCCACCACTCCTGGCCTTAAAATAAATTTTAAAAAGTGAAATTTCTAGGTCAAAAGGTAGGCACATATTTCATTTGGAAAAATATAGTCAAAATACTCTGCAAAATAGTTGTACAAGTTTACATTTATAACCTCAGTGTTATTAATTATTTTAATCTTTGCTAATCTGCAAAATTTCTCAAATATATATTTATTTGGTAAGCAGCAAGGTTGAGCATATTTTTATATAATGATTGGCCATTTATATTTATCTTGTAAATTACCAGGTCTTTGTTTTTCTATTTTCTTTTTCAATTTGTAGGAGTCCTTTATAAATGATGGATAATTTATTGTATTTGGTATTTTTTTTTGCCCAGTTTGGCTTTTAGCTTTTCATTTTGCTTATGGAGTTTGCTGGAGTTTTTTTCCATACAGAAGTTTTTAATTTTTATGTAGCCAAAAATGTAAATCATTTTTTCTATAGTTTCTAGTTTTATTGCCATGTCTTAAGTCCCTCCCCACAATCATACATATATTCTCTTTTATTTTCTTGTAATGCTTCTATGGTTTTTTAAAAACTTTTAAGTCATAACATCTGGAGAGTTGTCTAGGATTACATAGTACAATGGTTGAGCAATGTTGAGAGTTGAGTTGTGGTTGATGATGTTTGTTTATAGGGGCAACAATCTGTTATCAGGGAGAAGTCAATCAGCTGGGGTCATCCAACATTCGGGTTTTCCAGGCAAGTACCTTAAATGGACAATGGGACATGGCAGATTAGGAAAACACAATAAAATGTTGGGCCATGGAATTCAAACAGGTGGAGAAGTGAAAACAAAAAAAAGGGCTAATAGGGACAAAGGAAAGGGTAAATGGACTGGAAGCCCTATAAGATTTTTTTTTTAGGTAGGAAAGGAAGATTATTTTAGTAAGATGGTTAAAAAGCTAGGAGGTTGTGGTCAAATTGGGGGATGTCTAAATTTATTATTTCAAAAGAATGCTGCAATATCCAGACTAAAACATCAAGAATGGGCAGTTGAAGTGGAGTGGAAGAAAAGGTCATTGGAGATCAATGAATATAGAAGTCAGACTATTGGATATTTTATTCATGTGAATGTTGAAGACTCCCAGGATTACAGTTGGACTTAAGTGGAGAGAGGCATCCTTTGAATATCTGATTGTCTTTCACCAACACCTTTGTCAGCCTGTATTTATCTTTAAGAGATTCATCGCCAGTTGCTAAAGAGTAAAAAGTCAGTTTATAAGAAATCATGAACAAAGGTGGAATCAGAACACCACCACCACCACCACCACCATTTCTGTCTGGCAAAACATTCATGTATGCTGAACACATACTCAATACATTATAGGAATAACTATATTAGAGAGAGATGATTTTTTAAATAGATATTTGTTTAGTATTTCTTTCAAGTTTAAGGTTTGGAAGTTTAGCAACCTTGGTCCAGAATAAATGACCAGACAGTTTTAGTATGAGCTTGTTTCTGGAATCCCTAAGAGAGTTGGAAATACATACATATAAGAAGCAATTAGGGCCCCATACTCAAGCCCTATAAAAGTATAAAGAAGCAAAGAAGGAGAGAAGAAACTAGAAGGAAAGTTGTATTTTATAATAGAAGAACAAATACATGTTAGTTCTCTTTCCTGTCATCTTGACACATTTGCTCATTCAGACTCCTGAGCCATACTTCCAAGAGATGAGAAGCAGTAAACCTGAGTGGGGCCCAGGAATCTGCATTTTTAACAAGTACCCTCTGGTTATTCTACAATGAACACACTAACACTTGAGAACCACTGGCTTAGAGAATCGGCTTTTAGGACATACAGTTCTTTTTTCAGTACATTTGTGGGAAGATAGCATGATGAAGAGGAAGAGTTTATGGATACTTTATAAGATTTTTAAATTTTCTTCTGTGAAATGTAAATAGAAGAAAAAAAGATTTTTAAATTTTATTTTCAATCTGGAAAATACAGTGGAGACAGAACACAATTGTACAAAGGATGTACACAAGTAAATAGAGAAAGTAAATAGAGAAATTTAAGATAAAATATTGTCTGAGTCATCGTCTTTTCTTCACTTGGTTAAAATAATTATTTATTATTCATGTTGTCTTTAAAAAAAGAAAACCTAAACTCTTTGCCACTAAAGTTTATATTGATTTTTTAAATTTTAAAAAAACTAATATAAACCTTAAATATAACAAGTCTACCCTATAATCTGATAGCATCTTTCCAGAGTGAAACAAAATAAATTAGAAAACTTATCAATACTTTTTAATAGGCCATTTCTGATGAGAAATATTGCAAATATCAGACCTAAAATGATTTAAGTCAATGACAAAATAAATATTTCAAAGCCATGTGACCTGAGACTTAATTTTGTTGTCTACTCACAATGGGGCAGTTCACAGAAATATAAGTCTTTAGTTGCTATTTACACAATTTAACTGAAATTTTAAGTTAGAAAGTTGAAAAGTAGTGATCCTCACTATGACAGTTTAATGTATAGCAACATTGCAAGAAATACAAATGCTGCAAACTGGTTTGTTAAGATAATGTAGTTAAATATTATGAGAATTCTTAAATCTGTGGTCATTTGTTTTTACCTTATGTGACTTGGTTGCTAATTAGGATGTTTTGTAGTATAAATGATGCAAACTTCTGTGTTAGATACTACCAGAAATTCAAAAAGGAAATAAAAAGAACACTTATTCTCCAAGGACCTATGTGACTGGATCTCTAAAAAGCAGATTCAAATAAGAATAGTTCAGTCACACTAACTTTGAGTCATGTTTCAAAAAATTTTGCTATTTGTCTGAATCCTGCCAAAATGTATACTGAGGGTAGTGAAACGCATTCATGTATGCAGGTACAGCTGCACTTCCTTAATTCATTTCTTCATTTAACAAATTTTTATTGAGCATATGCTATGTGCTTGGAAGTGAGATATAAGTAGTGAACAAGACAAATGAAGAAGATGGTGATGATGCTGATGATGATAGTAACAGCTGACATGTATTGAGTATTCCCTATGTGCCAGGTGTTTATGTGGATTAATCTTCACAGTAACTATATGAGGCAGATTCTATTACCAATCCATTTTGGAGGTGAGGAAACAGATTTAGAGAGGTCTCACAGCTAGGAAATAGTGCAGACAGAATTCAAAGATTGCAAGTCTGACTCCCAGGGCCAGATTCCTAACTAATAAACTGTCAAATACATTCATTTTCCTCACAGAGCATATATTCTAGCAAGTCATTTATTTAACAAATATTTATTAAGTACCTACTATGTGCCAGGCACAGTCCTAAGGGTCTGGGTTACAGTAATAAAGATATTGACCAGGTCATTGCTATCATGGATCATACCTTCCAGAGCCTCTAATAAGAGTTTTTTAAAAAGGAAGAAAGAATACACACATTAATGCAAGTACCAGATTTAATTAAAGTAATTAACAACATTCACAGGAATTATTAAACTATTTAATACAATTTCTTAAAAAATATACATTGTATATTCAGGAAGGGCAATGTTATTTTTACATCTTAAAAGGAGTTCATTTTCATCTCTGGTTCAAAATGTATCTTACTTTAAAAAAACAAAAACCTTTTAAAGCTTAATCAAAATTTATTCATGGCTGTTTCTTGCAGTTGCTAGAGGGGAAAATTTTATATCTTACAAAATGAAAAGGCACTAATGCCTTGTGATATCTGAGGTTAAGTTTTATCCAAATTTCAGGATTAATATTGTAGTGACAAATAGTATTATGCAACACACATTTTTTTCAATGGGTGAGATCAAATGGATTGTTTTTAAATGTTTTTAATGTTTTTAAAAAATGTTATACTATATCCTAAAATTAAGAGGCAAACTGTTAAGTACTTTGAAGTTTTATCAAATTAATTTATTATACAGTTACAACAGGTAGCCTTTTAAAATCTTTGTTACTGGATCACCCTCCTTCTTATTTAAAATTTCTTCATTGGGATAGAAATCTCATTTTGAACTAAAACTCTTCCTTTATGTGTAATAAGATGAAGCCATTTAAGAGCATTTAAATAAAGAAAACATTAAATAGAAGAGTTTCAATACTTAAATATGTCAATTATATTCTACATTTAAGATATGCAGAAATCAAAGTTGAAAACTCTTGCCTGAGTAGTCACCATTTGACATTTGGAAAAATTAGTTAATATTTTTGTAAACCACTCTGTATTTAGTTCATAAATGAACATTTGGGCCTCTGGTTTAGGTTTTTCTCTTTTCTACTATGTTTTACTTTGTCACTAATAGTCTCACCATTATCATCATTTTAAATGATGCTATGGGGTTGGAGGGCAAGATGGCTGACTAGAGACAGCAGCTGCCAAGAGTGTCTCAGTAAGAAGGAGAAGTTTTAGATGAAAGAGAAAAAATGAACAAACAGACAAACATAGATTGGATGTGGGTCTGAAGGAAGGGTGCCATAACCTTCAGGAGACTCCACGGGAAGAAGCTGCAGAGCAACTTTGCAAGGTAACAGCAAAGATCAACCCACAAGAGGCTTGGACTCCAGCGAGAAGGGTAGGTGGAGCAGTTTGTTTCTCCCCTCCTCCCAGCTCTGACAGTTGGTGGGTTCCCGAGCTGCTGGAGAGATTTTCTGCCCACGTGATCCCAGAGGCTGCTGCTGCCAGTGAGCTCGGAGTTATTGTGGACAGGGCACCAGGCTCCCAGCCCCCTTGGGGTGCTTCCTGCCCCACAGAACCAATCTGGGACAGCAGGTGCCATATTGCTTCTCTACCCACTGTCACCTTTGTCCTCCCCAGGGGGCTTCTACTCCTCAGGTTTCATCCTGCTTGTTCCCACACAGACATTTCCCAACTCCAGCCCAGACTGCAGAAACCACAGGGGTCCAGTGAGCCCCAGGTGATGTGCGTGACTCCAGAGCCTGGACATTCTGGGTGGACTGCCTCCAGGAAGAGAAGGTTGGAGATGACCAGAGTACTAGCATTCCTCCATCCAGACTCTTTCCTTCCCCTTCCGTTCCCCCACCCGTGGCTGCTGAGAGAGACAATTAAGCCACCATACCGAGGCTTCCACAGAGAGTGGGGCTCAGGCCTTCCCTCTTGGGGTCCTGCAGTGGACTGACAGGTGCTCAGTCTGTGAGCTCCCTGCTCACTGGCCCTCCCTGGTGCTGCTTGCCCAGCAGCTCCATCAGAGTGGGGCATGCCCCGAGGCAGAGGGACGTTGATCCTGCTCAGGCACCCCGTGGGTGACTTGGAACCAGCACACTTCTCCCTGGCATGGACAGGGAGGGATTGATCTTCTTGGTCTCAGGAGGCAAGGGAGCCCACATGGGCAGATCTGGGGGAAGAATGCATTGTGGATCCTAACTACAGCATGCTTGAAGGGTACCCCTTCCCCCACAGGAGGGCTGCGCTCTTGGCTCAGGCCAGGATCCTGGGCATGGGACCTTCCGGCCCACAGCACAGTCATGGGGGAACTCAGCTTCCTTGAGCTCCTGCCTGCCAGCAGACACCAGGAGTATACCACAGAGCAGAGGAGGGAGGAAAGGAGAAAGGCCCACTCCAGACTTCCATATTGTGAATCTCAGACAGCCCCACCTCCGCAAGCAGACTTTCTGGTTGGGTGGGGCCACTTCAGCCCCTCCCTGGTGGGTTTGCCCAGTAGCTGGGATCAGACCTGTGACCTCTGCCAAAACAGCTACCTTACAAGCTTTTGTAAACCCTAAGGGCAAATTCACCTAACCCAGCCCCGCCCAGCCGCACTCCCCCACCCATTCAAACTCACCCAACCCAGCCCTGCCCAGCCGCACTCCCCCATCCTTCTCTGCTGCAGCAGAGATTCAGGGCTCACCTGGAAGTTCCAGGGCCCCACCACCACCTGGGGCACTCAAGTGCTTCTCCTGAGGGAATAGAGCTGGTCGCAGGACCCAAAACCAACACTGCAGCTTGTTCCTTCCGGCAAGCGCCTCCTACTGACAGAGAGATTAATTTGCACACCCTTTGCAGCATTTACTGACTCAATTTTACAGGGTGTGAGGGGGTTCAAGGAGTGGCCATTAGGGTGAACACCTACCCCTCCCCACAGAAAAACTGTGCTACTGGATAAGGGTGGAAAGAACCCAGCCCGAGGCCTTAACATACAAGCATTTAGGCCCCTCCCCTGTGAACAGCCCTCCCAGTTTGGAGAGCTTGTCCTGACCCTCCTACCCGCGGCTCCCCCTAGTGACCAGAAAAGCAGCTTCTGAGCCCCACCAAGGCTTTGAAAACCCTTTCAGGCTCCCGCAACCTAGCCATGAACTGCCTTGCTCCTCACCTCACCTCAGTGGTGGTAGAGATCAAGAAACCCCCTGGGAGCTACAGGGAACACTTGGGGCACTCAAGTACTCCGACTGGGGGACCAGAGTCTACCATGAGCACAAAAGAACATCTCAGCAGCTGGCTCTTTTACACAAACATCAACCAATGACAGGGAGAACAACTGTATAGCTCATCATAGCATCTTCCAACTCCAGCAAAGAGGGTGTGGTACCTGCCATATCACCTGCCATATCAGAGATTAAGTTTGGGAACCCTAAACAATTTGCTCTGCTGGGAAGAGGTGAAGACAGGAGGACAGAGGCAAACCGAGAGGATCATCAAGCCTGCTTGGACACCCCATAAGTGTTCAAGAGACCAGCACTCTTCTACCTGGCACAGTCAGGGATTGATCTCCGGGGTCCCAGGGACAGGCCCACAAACCAGACACAGTATCCCCAGGACTTGGTCAAAAGGCCAGTTGAGAAGGAATCAGCACAAGAACTTTGGAAATATGAAAAATCAGAGTAAAAGGACACCCCCAAAAGGAAACAACAACTCTTTACCAGTGGATACCAACCAAAACAAAAAAAACAAAATGACATATAAAGACTTTTGAATATGGATTATAAGGAATCT
Organism: Daubentonia madagascariensis; assembly: GCA_023783475.1. Taxonomy (NCBI): domain Eukaryota; kingdom Metazoa; phylum Chordata; class Mammalia; order Primates; family Daubentoniidae; genus Daubentonia; species Daubentonia madagascariensis. The sequence goes on from JAKFHU010001798.1 coordinate 61,902,701, forward strand.
CAACAAAATACAAGAGAAAATTGAAACCCAACAGAAAGAATCCACAAAAACAATATAGGAAATGAATGAAAAATTCACTAAAGAAATCGAATTTTTTTTAAAAAATCAGACTACTTCTGGAGATGAAAAATTCATTCAAAGAAATACAAAACACAGTGGAAAGCTTTAAGAATAGGCTAGATCAGGCAGAAGAAAAACATCTCAAGAGCATGAAGACATCACCTTTGAATTAAACAAGTCAGTCAAAGATAAAGAACAGAGGAATAAGAGGAATGAACAAAGCCTACAATAACTATGGGATTATGTAATGAGGCCTAATATAAGAATCCTAGGCATCCCTGAGGGTGAAGAAGAAAATACACAAGGGTTGGAAAACCTATCTGAGGGAATAATTGAGGAAAACTTCCCTAGTCTTGCTAGAAATTTAGATATCCAGGTACAGGAAGCTCAACAGACACCTGGGAGATTCATCTCAAAGAGGAAATCACCACAACACACAGTCATCACACTGGCTGAAGTTAACATGAAGGAGGAACTCCTACAAGCCATAAGGAAAAAAAAAAATCAGGTAACTTACAAAAGAAAACCCATGAGACTAACCACGGACTTCTCAACTGAGAACATACAAGCCAGAACGGATCGGGGCCCCATTCTCAGCCTTCTGAAACAGAATAGTGGTCAGCCTAGAATTTTATATCCTGCAAAACTAAGTTTTGTATATGAGGGAGAAATAAAGACTTTCTTAGACAAGCAAACACTGAGGGAATTTGTCAAGACCAGACCTGCGCTGCAGGAAGTACTCAAATCTGCATTATACATTGATAAACATAGTAGACACCCACTGGTGTAAAATCACCCAAAAGCTAAAGCTCAGAGCCCATATGCCATAATGGCTCAAGAGGTAGAACAGAGCCATAAGGTTCTACCCAATAGGATGAACAGAAATCCACTGTACTTATCAATTCTTTCAATACATATGAACGGCTTGAATACCCAACTCAAGAGACATTGGCTGGCGGCTGAATGGGTAAGAAAATACAAGCCAAGTATCTTCTGTCTCCAGGAAACACATCTAACCCACAAGGACGCATTCACACTCAAGGTGAAGGGATGGAAAACAATATTCCATGCAAATGGAAACCAAAACAAAGCTGGTGTAGCCATTCTCATATCAGATAACATAGACTTCATATCAGCAGTAGTAAAGAAAGACAAAGATGGTCATTATATAATGGTAAAGGGAGCAATTCAACAAGAAGACATAACAATTCTAAGTATTTATGCACCTAACAAAGGTGCACCCAGATTAATAAAGCAAACCCTACTAGATCTAAACAAAGTAATAAACAGCAGCACTGTAATATCCAGGGAGTTCAACACCCCACTGACAGAACTAGACAGATCCTCCAAGCAGAAAATAAACAAAGAAACACTCGACTTAAATGGCACTCTAGAACAAATGGGTATAACAGATATTTACAGAACGTTGTACCCCAAAACTACTGAGTATACATTCTTCTCATCAGCATACAGAACATTCTCTAAGATTGATCACATCTTAGGCCACAAAACATGTCTCAACAAATTCAAAAAAATGGAAATTGTACTATGTATCTTTTCAGACCACAGTGGAATAAAATTAGAAATTGATTCCAACAGAAACACTCAACTCTACATAAAGTCATGGAAATTAAACAACCTACTGCTGAATGATTATTGGGTCAAGGAGGAAATTAAGATGGAAATCAAAAGATTCCTTGAACTAAATGACAAAGGGGACACAAGTTATTAAAAATCTATGGGATTCAGCAAAAGCAATCCTAAGAGAAAAATTTATAGCCTGATAATGCCTACATCAAAAAGAAAGATCACAGATCAACAATCTAATGAATCATCTCAGGTAATTAGAAAACAAAGAGGAAACCAATTCCAAACCCAGCAGAAGAAAAGAAACTAAGGTCAGAGCAGAACTAAATGAAATAGATAACAATAGAATTATACAGAAGATTAATGAAACAGGAAGTGGGATTTCTTTGAAAAGATAAAGAAAATCAATAGACCTCTTACTAGACTAATCAGAAACAGAAAAGAAAGGACCCTAATAAGCTCAATCAGAAATGAAAAAGGAGATATTACAACTGATACCACAGAAATGCAAAATATCATCTCTGAATACTATAAAATCTCTTTGCACATAAACTTGAAAATGTTGAGGAGTTATACAAATTCTTAAAAACATACAACCTCCCTAGGCTCAATCAGGAAGAAATAGAACTGAACAGACCAATATCGAGCAATAAAATTGAAGCAGCAGTAAAAAACCTTCCAACAAAAAAAAGTCCCAGACCAGATGGTTTCACAGCCAAATTTTACCAGACCTACAAAAAAGAATTTGTACCCATACTGCAGAAATTATTTGATACCATTGACAAGGAAGGAATTCTCCCCAACTAGTTCTATGAAGCCAGTATCACCTTGATACCAAAGCAAGAAAAGGACAGAACGGAAAAGGAAACTACAGACCAATATCCCTTATGAATATAGATGCAAAAATTCTCATTAAAATCCTAGCAAACCGAATTCAGCTGCACATCAAAAAAATAATCCACCGCAACCAAGTGGGCTTCATCCCAGGGATGCAAGGATGGTTCAACATATGTAAATCCACAAATGTGATTCACCACATAAATAAAAGCAAAAACAAGGACTATATGATCATCTTAATAGATGCAGAAAAAGCATTTGACAAATGCTTTTATGATAAGAACTCTCAACAAAATAGGCATAGATGGAACATATCTCAAAATTGTAAAAGCCATATAGGAGAAACCCACAGCCAACATCATACTGAATGGCGAAAAATTGAAAGTATTCCCACTTAGAACTGCAACTAGATATGGGTGCCTACTGTCACCACTTTTATTCAACATAGTGCTGAAAGTCCTTGCCAGAGCAATCAGGCACACAAAGGAAATCAAGAGTATCCAAATGGGGAAAGAAGAGGTCAAACTGTCAGCTCTTTGTTGATGATCTGATCTTATATCTAGAAAACCCCTAAGTTTCTGCCAAGAAACCTCTTGAAGTGATAAATAAATTCAGTGAAGTATCAGGTTACAAAATCAATGTACACAAATCAGTAGCATTTCTATTCACCAACAACAGTCAGGCTGAGAATCAAATCAAAGACTCAATACCTTTCACAGTAGCAACAAAAAAAATAAAGTATCTGGGAATATATTTAACCAAAGAGGTGAAAGACATCTACAGGAAGAACTACGAATCATTGAGGAAGGAAATTGCAGAAGATGTGAATAAATGGAAAAACATATCATGCTCATGGATCGGTAAAATCAACATTGTTAAAATGCCTGTACTACCCAAAGTCATTTAGAGATTCACTGCAATTTCCATCAAAATACCAATGTCATTTTTCACAGATTTAGAAAAAATATGCTTCTATGCTTCATTTGGAACCAGAAAAGAACCTAAATAGCCAAACCAACCTTAAGCAAAAGGAGCAAATCTGGAGGCATCACTCTACCAGACTTTAATCTATATTACAAGGCTATAGTAACCAAAACAGCATGGTACTGGCACAAAAAGAGACATAGATCAATGGAACAGAAGAGAAAACCCAGATATAAAACCATCCATATATTGACATCTGATCTTTGACAAAGCAGACAAGAATATACACTGTTGAAAGGAATCCCTATTCAATAAATGGTGCTGGGAAAATTGGATAGCCACATGTAGACGATTGAAACAGGATCTATATCTCTCACCACTCACTAAAATTAGTTCAAGACAGATAACAGACTTAATCCTAAGACATGAAACCATGAGAATTCTAGAAGAAAATGTTGGGAAAACTCTTATAGATATTGGCCTAGGCAAAGAATTTATGAAGAAGACCCCAATGGCAATCACAGCAACAACAAAAATAAATATATGGGACTTGATTAAATTTAACAGCTTCTGCACAGCCAAGAAAACAATCAACAGAACCAATATACAGCCTACAGAATGGGAGAAAATATTCACATGATATACATCTGATAAAGGGCTAATAAACAGAATCTACAAAGAACTCAAGAAAATCAGCAAGGAAAAATCAAACAACCCCAATAAAAAGTGGGCAAAAGACGTGAACTGAAGCTTTTTTAAAAAAAAGACAAATGGCCAATAAACACATGAAAAAATGCTCAACATCACTAATCATCAGGGAAATGCAAATCAAAACCACAATGAGATATCACTTAACTCCAGTAAGAATGGCTTTTATCAAAAAGTCCCAAAACAATAAATGCTGGTGTTGATATGGAGAGAAAGGCACACTTAAACACTGTTGGTGGGACTACAAACTAATACAAAATCTATGGAAAATAGTATGGTGATTCCTCAAACAACTAAAAGTAGACATACCATTTGATCCAGCAATCCCACTACTGAGTATTTACCCAAAGGAAAAAAAGTCATTTTATCAAAAAGACACCTGCACTTGAATATTTATTGAAGCACAATTTACAATCACAAAGATGTGGAATCAACCCAAGTGCCCATCAATTCATGAGTGGATTAATAAAATGTGGTATATGTATACCATGGAGTACTAATCAGCCATAAAAAAAATGAATTGATACCTTTTGTAACAATCTGAATGGAAGTGGAGACCATTCTCCTAAATGAAGTATCACAAGAATGGGAAAACAAGCACCACATGTACTCACTATTAAATTGGAACTAACCAAACAGCACTCATGCACAATAGGAAGTAAAAACTCAAGGGAAATCAAATGGGGGGAAGAGGGCAGGTGGATGGGTAAAACAATGTACAATACCTGAGAGATGGGCACTTACAACTTTGTCTCAAGCAGTACAAAAGCAATTCATCTAACCAAAACATTTGTACCCCCATAAGATTCTGAAATAAAATTTAAAAATAAAATAAAATAAAATGATGCTACTAAATACAAAAGAATGTGCTAAATTCTAGGGTGCAAGGCCTGTGTCTGGCCTCAGTAAACTTATACAATGTAGCCAAAAGGGGCAGAAAATATATACTTAAAAGAACAATACCAATTTAAAAAGGTAACACCATAACAATCTTTTAAAATGTGGTTCAGGTAACTAGTTAGAGGTTGCATACTATGTTATTTTATTGGCATGCTAGAACCTGAACTGAGTTTTATCAGAGAAGTAATAGGTAATTTTGTGGAGAGGAGAAGGAATTCTAGGCAAAGAAAAGTAGTAGGATCCAAGGCAGGCAGAGCATGGTAAATTCAGTGGCATTTTGGCTGGAGTTTGTTTAAGGAAATTGTGAGAGAAAAAATTAAAGAGGCATTTACAAACAGTACCTAGAGGGTCTAAAGAGTTTGAATTTTAATGTATAGGCTGCAGAGATTCACTAGAGGTTTTTGAACAGGGAACTATGATGAAAGCAACTTTTTAGGGGGATTGTCTAGCCAGTACATGTGTAGGATGGGTTGGTTGAGAAGACCAGTTGGAATACAACAGGAGTCTGGGGCTAGCATTTCCCAAACTATTCTACTTTGAATAGTAATTGTCTGAGAGCTAGAAATAGTAATAAAAGCTCCTCTTTTGGGGATTTTTTTCTTGATTCAAAAAAAGGAAACATTGCATATTAAATCTTCCTCTTGGAGTTACAGTGCACATTAACACATTAAAGACCTATACCAAAGAAGCCCATAATTTCACAACTTATTTGCAGATAAAAGGCTTTGTTCATTGCATACTTATTCACAAACACACCACTGTTTCACTGAAATCACTGAAAATTTTGGTCTTTTCAGTTACCTACTTAATTATAAGGCCATCTAAGAAATAATAACATTCAAGGAAAAGATAAAGTTCAAATTTTCTTTAGAAAGGGACTGAGACATCATTTAGTCCACACCCTGTCTTTAATCCTGGTAATCAGAAACTGAATGTCACTTTGGACTTTGGTACCTCAAAGTAAGTAGTGTCTTATAGTCAAATTAAGTAGTGTCTTTAATGATATTTGTTTACCAATACTGTTTCCCTCACTAGACCATAAAATACCCAAGAATAGGGATAACCCATATCTTACCATCTTTGTAAATCTCTAACTCTGGCTTATAGTAGATGGTGGAAAAATGTTTGTTGAATTGAAAGTGATGAGAAAACTAAAGAGTTTGTGACTTGACTATGGTCACACAGATGGTAGCAGCATACATTGAAAATAAATGAATTCCAAGAATTATGTGTAAAGGTTTAGCTATGGTAGTGGTAATGAAGCTTGAAGACATGCTCCTTGGTATATTTTAGATCTAATTCTAAAACTAAACTAACTAGCAGTATGATTGTGATCAAGTCACTTAACCTCTCTGTAACTCTGTTTCTTCATCCAAGTTCCAGCTCCAAAATATTGGGAGATCTCCATTTTTTATTACTATAAATAATCAAAAATTAGCTGTTATGATTTCTTTTACATAGGAAATATAGTCGTACAAGGGGCAACCTTTAAATACTCAAGAGTTTTTATGTATTTACTTCTTTATATTTGTACTTATATAATATTCCTGAACTTCACAACTTTTTGTGTTTTATTTTCATCTTCTTTCCAGGCCTGTTAAAGATAATGGAATCATTAAAAGTATACCAGTGTGTATGCTTATGTAATATTAGGACTGAAAATTTAAAATCTCAAAATGTGAAAGCTCCAGTTGTCAGAAGATCATAAAGTCTTTACTTTTAAGGACTGTTAAAAATCACCTTCTGTGAGATCTCAGCTCTGGGAATTTTTTTTTGACATTTCAAGACTTAAATTTGAAAGTGTAGAGTCTCTATAAATACAGCATTACCACAAGCCCAAAAAAGTCAAGAAATGCAAAAGGTTAGATTCTTACTAACTCCTCTCCCACATTATGCTCTAAATTGAGTTATGTATCTTAGAGTTAAATACGTAATCAGGAATACGTGACATGAAATACAGTTTAAATTATGACATATTAAGATTTTCTCTTTGAATTTTGGGGAATAAAATTGTATATGTAAAGCATGCAATATCACATTTTTTACATGTGCCCTTAAGGCTTTTTTATGTTTTCTTCACATAGTCCCCTCATTTACAACTTTATCTTGCTGTGGACTAACCATATGGGAAATCCACTATTTTAAACTTAAGCTATTTTTGTGGTGTTACTGCATAAGAAAATGCCTTTAGAGTAGAAAAATCATATATTTTTTAACCAGATTATATAAATAAAAATTAATTTTTTTCTAGTGGTCATTTCTTGGTTCAATGTAAAGTATATAATTTTTAATTCTTAAATATTTCTAAAAAGTCTACATTACCATGGCCAAGTGAAAATGGAAGATAATAAAGGAGAAATGCCATGAGACCTGGCCATTTTGAACGTGTTGAAGATTTAAAATTATGTGTAATTTACATGAGACATATAAATGAAAGGATAGACTTCACTAGGATTTTTTTTTTTTTGCTTTAAAAATAGGGTATTTCTCTCCTGCAGCAGCATCTCACATCTCATACATATGTGCATATTTAGTTTTCTATGTAGCATTCAGTCTCAAGAACACTAATTATAATTTTAAATTATCAATAAGATATAGGCTTAAAGTACAGTAGATGTTGAATTTCATCTCTTGTAAGATTCCCTATCTAAAGAAAGCAACTACTTTATACCTTTATTTTCATTTTTTAAAAATTCTTCTGAACTTTATAGTCACTTATATTTCACCTAAGTTAAAAACATTCTTTGAATTTGTACTGTGCAAATAGGTATATGGTTTTTATGTATAAGGAAAACATTGCTGATAGTAATTCATCTGTGTGTCAGGGAATAAGTGAAAAACCAATACATGGCTCTCAGTTCATTGGACCACCTCAAAGTGTTTCTCTGAAGCCCCTACTGATGGTACTTACAAATAGTTTGCCATTGACTTTTTGGTGTGCCTGGTACTATTGTTTGCCAAAAAACCTTGGTTACACTGCATTTAGGTTTTTGTTTGTTTGTCGTCTTTGAAATAGTTCTTCTGCCCACCTGGATTATGGTGTCCCAGCAAAAGTTTGCCAAACAGTAGTTCCTTAGGAGTCCTGCTATTGTCCTCAGAAATCTGATTTTCGTATTTCTCTTCTAATGAAAGGCTAACTAAACTCTATGATTTTGTTGTCTTTTGTGTTTGATACAACACAGACAACCATGTTGAAACTTCTCAGGAACTAAAATGTGATTTCTATAGCAGGTCCAGCTTTGGGAACCATATTAAAAAGTTAACACTTCTCTATAGAATAATAGAATTGTCTGGGGTTTGGTGCCATATGAGAGCCATCCTATATCAGCCAACTTCCCAAGGAGTATGCTGCTCTTTTTGCACAATGGGATTCTTTCTAGGAATGGCTTTCTTGGCCCAAGATGTGCTATCCTCTCAAAACACATTTGGGTCCTTTAAGCATTTTCAGTGTGCTTTGCAGTCATGCTCACTCATTATCCACTCATTTGTTCCATTGTTACTCTCTGATATACACAGACATTCGGCTACACAGTGGGTGAGAGGTAGAAGTAGGACTGAGAACCCCAGGATAGGGACCGAGGCCCAGTTTGGTTTCTCCTTGGCTAAATTCCATTTTGGATAGCTCACTGTTTTTCTTTGATGTGTAGGGTTTAATTGCTTATCTCTAAACATAAGGCTCAATTGGTGGGAGCTTGTGCAGGGAAAGCCATTTGCCCTTTTCTGAATTAAAAAACTGAACATCATTAACAGTTTATTTTCCACAGAGAACCCTCCTGTAAGTGGGATACAAAAATGTTATTTTTGACTGCCCAGTTTTGCCCAGGCTAGTCCCTGATTTATCTCATGACCTCACAATAGCCTCTCATGCCTGCCTGGCCACAGAGCTTGATTATTTTGTAATTTGATCTTAGTGGGGATTCCAGCCGTGCTTCCCTGCTCGTGGGCAGCAGAATGTGGCAGCATGCCTGCTCACTTGCCTGACCTGCTATGATCAGATTACGCCTTCTCAGCATTTTTTATATTGGCTGCCTACAAAGTTCAGAGAAGCTTGAAGTCAGGCCACTTGAGTTTTACAGCCCTTAACAGAGGGAGACAGAATAGGAGCTATTAGAGAACTCAGGAATCTTGCTTGGTCTCATATGTGTCTTCTGTTAAGGGAGTCAGAAAGTCATTCAACATTGAATATCTCTATCTGTAAAATTTTTTAAAGTGAACTTTTTTGTATCATGCAGTTTCCAAAAACCACTTTTCCAACTTCAATGTTATTTTTAGAGCTATCAGTTGTGTTTTAACTTTTAGCTTTTAGACATTTCCATAATATGTTAAGGATCTTCATAAAATGGAGAAATTCTACTTTTCATTTTTGTTGTTAACAGCAGATAATTACAGGTCATCATAATTAGCAAAGCACCTTTCTCTCCATACTATTCTTTCAGCCAAATATTTATAGAATCATGATATTTGGCAGTATCTTTATGAGATAACATGACTGCTTCCTGTTGAGGTTACAAAAGGAAAACACAGTGTCAGTCTGGCACTGTGACATGACATGGAAAATTGAGAACACACACTGCTTTCACTTCCTTCATCCAACAAATAATCATTGAGCACCAAGAATGTGCAGGCCCTCTGTGAGGCACTGGTGATACAGTGGTGAGCTAGATACATGGTCCAACTCTCCTGGAGCTTAAAATTTAGTCTTGGAAATAAAAGTTCTTATATAGTAAATTTATTTAAAAGCTTTTTAAAATTATATTAGAATTATTCCAACTTTTATAAAATGTGAACAAGAGAAACTGAGAGTTGGAAAGGACTTAAGAGTTCATTTTATAGAGCCTCCTTCCTCATAGGATGAGGAATCAATCCCCTCTATGGTATTTGTTCATATGAGTGAACAAAATATGCAATTCATGTTTCATTGTTCAAAATGCAGAAATCATGATTATAGGTTAAGACATAATTTAAAATCCAGACAAAGCTCGATTAAAACATATTTGTTTTCTGACATTATCATTCATACGTTCAGTGGACCAGCAATAAAGCTTGGAAAATGAAACATAAACAATGTGGTGCCAGTTTGCTTTAAAATCCGTAATATATGTTTTGTAAACAAAGCTTATAAAACTTAGTACTCTACTAATTAAATAACAAGAAAGATTTTATGAATACATGAAAAGCCAGAATTTAAAATGCCTTTAGGGGAACAGGTGCTATAATGACATCACTGTGTGTCACACGGCTTTTTTTTTCTTGATACTTGTATTTGGTCAAAATGGAAAGAAATTGATTCCAAATGTGTTTTCTTGACCCTCTTCTCCATTCATGTTAGTGCCTAACCTTAAATGATGTTTCTACAATCTTGGTTGTATTTACAGTAATTATATGCATAATGTAGCATATTATTGTCCGGACTTCCTGTTTAATCAGTACAGAGCTTCTTACAAGTGCAGCTGAAAAGGGCAAACAAAATTAAAGCTTTATATACCAAAACAAGTTTGATTTGCTAAGCTCCCAGCATTCCAAAGTACACAAATTTGTTCCACTAAGTTTTCCGATGGCTTGCAGATGGGCAATGATTAATCAGAGAGCTAACTGTGAAGTAGTTTGCAATTAAACTGGAAAGCTCTGAAGCATGCTAATTGAATCAGAAAATTAGAGACACTGAACAGTAATTGGCTATTTCTCATGCAGCAGGTGCCAGGCCACTCATCTGTGGAACAAGGTATTTAAGGCACATTAGCACTAGTAAAAATACTTCTTGATATGGAACAGTTAGATTTTCTGCTCATTTTCACCATGGATGTCAAAACATACAGCTGTGCTATCTGGTACTTGCAATTCATGTTTGAAGAATTTGAGTTAGGTAAACATATGGGAGAAAAGTGGTGGGCAACCTCTAAGCGCTCAGGAAACATTTTAGAAGTGAAACCAAAAATGAGGGGCTGAGGTTTTGTTTTTTCAACTCAATCACTTTTGCTTTCTTATCGTACATATTTAGAAGTTGAATTTTCTGTTTAGTGTTAGTTTAAAGTAACAACAGTATAAATCTAGTACTGCTGTGAGCTTAGTAGATACATAAAGCCAATTCATATCATGTCTCAGCATGAGTTTATATCTTCTAATTAGTACCACCATTTTATAGAGTGAGCACATGCTATGAAAGTTTGTTTGCCATGCCAACAGGGACCAGGACATGTAGTTTTTCTTCAGTGGAATGATCTGCCGTAGGATCATGAACAACTGTAACCTAGCCAGTGGGTAATCAGGCAAGTATGGGATTTAATAAGTTCAATTGTGGAGGGGTTTTTTTAATAATAATCATTTTCATATTATCAATGGTGGGGCATATGACTTCTGGTTCCCATTGCTTTAATTAGAGCTCAGTATTGTTATTAGAAAGTGAAAAGTACAAATGAAAATAAAAATATACTAAGCTATACTGTATTGGGAAGCAGAATATTAACAATATTCACATGCTAACCATATTACTTAGCAGATGACTACAGAAAATAGTGAGTTTGAACCAAGAGACATAAATTATAAATTATAAATTGTAAACAGTGCATAGGGGATATGTTATAACTGTGTCTCATTTAAATTAAGACAGGGAGTTTTCTCTGCACAAATAATGTTCCTTCATTAAGTTTTAAAGTCTCCTTTATAATGTTTTATTAAGAAGATTCAGCAACATGTTACCAAAAAAGGTTTTCAGTTGAACGCACGGTTTTTTAAAAGTATAACACACTACAAACATAATACTTTATGTCTTCAAGATATACCTTTTTTTTTAAAGTTAAAGCAAAAGCTCCTCTTTCCCTACCCCCATAAACCAAGTGTATTTTGCGTTCTTTAGTTCGAAAGCAGTTCTGAAACATTTACATGATCAATGTCTTTTGCTTGAGGGATAAAGTTTGCTCTTCCATGGACAAGTGAGAACATATTGATCATTTTATTCTATTTGCTATTTCTAAATTCAATACACCTCTTGAGTCGATAAGCAAGATCGAGAGCATATTCTTTTTTGTGTGTGCCTGGTTGTAGCTTGTTCTCAAGATCCAAGATACATTTTTGATTAATCACAAATGCTCTGAGGTCATGGAGAGCAAATGTGTTTGTGGAGTGTCAGCTGATGCTGTCAGATAAATGTCTTAAGCTTAGCCAGGGTTCATGCCCCAGCTTTAGGCTGTGCCAAATGTCTCCCCTTGTTGAGGAAGATAACAGCTACACTGGAGGCGACTGAGCTGTTTGTTCACTGAAAGGGCTGACCTTGCCATATGGGGCTACAATCCGGTGAAAGAAAGAGTGTAGATGTTTTAATTGAAACTTTGCAAATTAAAACTGTTCATTTGATTCAGATGATCTTGTATCTACTAACTTATATTTTAGGCCTTATGTATAGTCTGGTTATAACTGTGTCTCTTAAGTGTTTCCAAGTAGACTCCTTAGGATAAATAATTTCTCCAATATTGTTCTTGGTGCATTCTCATAGTATTTGGGCACTATTGGTGTGTTATTAAAATGCTGCAAAGAAATGAAAATGTTTATTAGAATAAAAAGCATACATGTCTCTTTGGGTATGTGCAGTAGAGATTATTCTTGCTTTGCAGTTTTTTTCAAGTCCACTAAATAAAAATATGGTCTGGGCAAAGAAAAGTCATTTGTGTTAATGACCCTTGTCCATGTACCCTCTTATCTTCAGAGGACTCATTTAATCACATTTACCCCCACTTACAGTAATTTGTCTTCTTTTACCAGACAGAGTCTATAAATAGGAAATAATGACAAACCTAAACTAACACCTGGAGAATGCTTCATATGAAGGCTTTCTCTGTTTGAGACTAAAGGCAATTGGATTGATCATATGGTGATGCATAAATAAGTGAACTCTCTATGGACTGTTTGTGGGCATTTGCTGCAAAATACGTTTTTTTAAAGTGCCTTTCTTCCATCTTATCACAGTTTGTTCGTTTCTCCAAAGAAGCTGGTCTACTTTTTTTTCTTCTCAAGAAGTTCATACTGCCATGGGTAAATCATCAGTGCTAATTAGACAAAATAATGCTGTTTAAAAAAGAAAGAAAGAAAGAAGTAACACATCTGTCATGAACTCCCACCAGATCTCTTGAAAATGAGACATTTTAAATATTTTATGCTGAACACAAAATATCTTGAGGAAATGGTTTTATATTCTCTATCCCAAAACAAAACTGTCAGTGTCAGTGAGCAGTGCCGCATAAAAATATTCCATTTTTAATTATTTCACTTAAAATTCCCTCACACTTGAAATGTAGATTCTACTGGCTATATATAAAATCCACATTGTAAAGTAGAAAAACTTGATGGAACTAGAAGAAAATGAAAAGCACTTTATTAATTTTGGAAACTTTCCCTTTATCAAGTGATCCTAGAAAAAATTTTATATTTCATTATCTAGAGACAGCTGTGTTTCATGTGTATTGGTATTAGTGAACAAAATGAATTTTGGTTTGGTTTGGATAGAGAGATAGGGAGATAATTCTTAATACCACTGAGACCCACCTGTGGAAGAGAGTAGTAAAATAAACTGATCTTGAACAGGACTCACTCAGCTGTTCCTCAAAGTTACTATCTCCTTAGCCAGTATTTACTACTGTACCTACATACTTACCAGTTCTTTCCATTGAAATAAATAAGCTTTAGTATATCTGTAACATTTCTATTTTTCTTCATACCGCTTCTACCTTTATCCTTTTCCAAGCTACTTCTTTTTTCCTTCCCATCTAAAGTTTACATCCAAATGATCGTTTGTATCAGTGACCAACCAATCAATCTAAAAATTTAAAAAGAGTCAATGTATTAGAGTGGCATTTTTCCTAAGCTTTGAGCCTCTTTCTCAGTACAAGAGCCTGTTAGAAAATTTGAGAAGTCATCTCAAAAAATTCTGGAAAGAAATAAGTACTGCGTGTCCAAAATTTTTTTATAAATCGAATTTTGCTTCATTTTTAATGACATAAAAAGTCTGATGGTATTTTCAGTTTCTGATTAGAGTTATAAATCCTACTTTTTATTCATCAAATGTTGGGGATGATTTTGATTATAAATAAAAGGTTTTTAAGGACATGAATCCTCAGTTCTTATTATTTGACATTTAGAACAAGTTCTTAAGTAACATTGTAATTCTATGTTAGTTCACTTTATCATCCAAAATGACTTTTTTACATTTGGATTTTTATCTTTATTCTTTACATCACATATCAAAAAAATTTGATGCTGGGTTTTCTACTGTGCTTCTTTATGTTCTATACTTTTTAGTTGATTACAAAACAGATAATAAAATCATTATTGACAATTATTACTCAGTAACAGTGATATAACAGTAATGATGACAGTCTATATTTATTTTCTTAGACTAATTTGGCTTCTTCAAGATTCTGGAAGGTTTGAAATTACCAGTGCCCTGTTGGATAAAATCTATGCAAAATATCATGTTTTAAGGGTTTATAGTGCTTCCCATACTAATGAGGAAAACAATTCATCATTTTCAAGTGTATAATCAGTGTCAGCGTTTTGTGTATCACAATGAAAGTCCTGAAATAGTGGCATTCCGGATGCTCCTGCGAGGAGCCAAACTAATCTATTATAAGAAAATCACTTTCCTTTTTTACAAAAACCCAAGTAAGAAAAAAAATTAGAGAATTATTTTAAATAGTACAATTGTAAATGAAAGTAATTTGGAACTTCTTAGCATTGTAAAGTGTACAATCACCATTGCAGTTTTATACATAAACAGAAGACTGACTATAGCCTTTGAGAAAGTCTGTCCCTTTCTAGACTCATAATTTTTCCATATTCAGAAATGTACAAGAAATATTATGTTTGTAGTCTCCCGTTACTCATTAGGCATAACTGTATACAACATATAAAGAATGAAATTGTGCTTTTAATTGTTCCTGTGTGAATATTCATTTTGTGAGAATTTGATCTGCTGGTTTTTTCCTAGATTTAATGACATCGAGGGCCTTTCAAAGTGAAACTAACAGACATGGGAGGTGGCCCCAAATTATGCTGAGTATGTTTCCTTTGCCCTCAGAAAAGGCTACTGCATTTACTTCAGCCTTGAAGATCCATAGATTCACTCTAGGCAAACCAAAGAGGAGCTAGCTGCTCCTGTTGAAGGAACAGAAAGAAGGCAAATATACCTGAAGCATGTAGAGCAAGGAGGAGAGATAGGCAAGGGCCACGTTGTTCAGGGCCTTGGAGACCTGGAGGCCAAGATTTGATTTTGTTCAGAGTACAGTGGGACACCATTGGAAGGTCAGGAGTTGGATAGTGATAGTATATCTATTTTATAGAGTGAAAATGGATTGGTAAGGGAGCAAGAATGTAATCAGCCAACCACTTCAGAAGCTGTCGCAGTAGCCTAGGCAGGCAGTTACCGTGGCTTGGATTGTGGCGGTAGGAGTGCAGATGGAAAGAAGTGTCCAGCATAATCATTTAGATGTGGGTGGTGAGGGGATAAGAAGGATGAAGGATGACTCCTAGATTTTTGGCTTGAACATCTGGGTGGTGTCATTTACTAAGATAAGGAAGTGTAGGTGAGGAACAGGTTTGGGAGGGAAAATTGCAAGTAAAATTTTGGCATTTAACCATGCTCTCTTTTTAAGTTTAAACTTTCATTTAAGGAAATAGTGTAGAGATCAGAGAGAGGTTTCAGGATAAGAAACAAAAAATAGAAAATGCATGACCTTAAAATTTCTGTCTTACCAACATGTGAAACTTCTAACATGACCTAGAAGTTAACTTGACTAGAATGTAAGGATCTAAAACATAAGCATGTATGATCAGGGTATAAAACTCACTGTTGATTAACATGGGCTGTATACACCCTCAAACTTAGCCACTTCACCAATGCAGATTTTATTCAAAGTATGCAGATGAGCTGTTTGGCAGTTTGCCACTGCAATGAGAAAAGTTTTTTCATAGCCCCAACATGACAACAAGCACATACCTTGAAAAGCAAGTTCTCCTTCTCTTGATTCTCCATTAAATAATTTTAATAACATTTTATAAGGAATCCACAACTTAATGTTGCCTTTCAAATTTAGGAACTCTTTTATACTTTTTTTTTTTAATGGCTGAGTAACCCTTTGCAAATAGGTTTTCTCTAGTCAGCCCCATTCAAACTTGTCAGTCAGGTATGAAGAAGACATGTTCCCAGATGTTAACTAGTTCTTTCTATTTCCATGGTAGTAGTTTTACCATTTTGGTGGTATGATACAATTGTCTGAAAACCATACCTTTAATTGTTGAGTTGTAACTTTTTGGTATAACTGCTTGGTTATTTTGCTCATTTGTTCATGACTGTAAGGAGCAAGTTTGTCTGCTTTGGCAGACTGGTTTTTATTTTTATTTTGTATATGGTGGGAAATACAGCAGTAGTGAGAAAAAAGAATTGGAAAGGGACAAATTTGGTATTTTACTTCAAAAATGCAAATTAGGATGACTTTTAAAGTTATAATCCCGTTAATTTAGATACTTTAGAAAGTGCTTTAGAAAGTTCCAAAATCATTATTCAAACATTTGAGGATCACAGATTTCTGTGTAATTATCAGCTTGCTCTTGTGAACATCAAATTATAGGCCAATCCAGTTTCCCCCATGGCAGATTGGCAGACCTGGTAGATTGAGTAGATGCGATGTCTGCATTGTATATTGACTGTGGTAGAGCTATCCGTTGTCTCTTTCATGGTCTGATGATCAATAAGGAGGGAACTGGATGAATGATAAGACAAGGAGAGAAGACTTTGATAAGAGACTGTTCTTATCAAAGTGTAGTGGTGGAGAAGATCAAAATACGTAGTGAAATGAAGGTGGGGAATACCTCTAGGTTTATATACTCATGCTGTCCCCTGTTCCTAAAACTGGAAGAAAAAAAAAATTTAATGCCATCTTAAATGCATTGAATTAAATGGACTCAATTTTGTATTTTCTTCTCTGTCTGCCTGTTTGGTATTGGAAGCAAGCAAACAGGGAAGCAGCTGGAAGGGTTAAAAAAAACCTCATGGTATAAAGGTAGAGAGAAATAATTAAGAAATATCAGAAACCTGTTTACTGCCAGAATTTTTGATGTATGTACCCCCATCATCAATTACTAATAAGACTTAAATCCTATAACTCTTACTATTTTTGGCATTTCCTCAGAGTATAGATGTGATCTAGAGTGTACAGGTTCATTTCTGGACTCCAAAGGAATAAGAATTCAAAAGTTCCTTTTATGAACTACAAATTATACCATATTTCTCATATTTACAACTCATGAATAAAATTTATTTTTAAGATTTTGGGCTATAATTATGTGTTGAGAGTCTAATTATGTATACATAGTTAGCAGCATTTACTGATGGTCTTCTATATCTAAGTACCACACCAAAACTAGATCTTTAAAGGAAAAGTTCTAGAACAGTGAGTTTTGAACCAAACTTGAAGGAAGTCAGGACTATACATTGTTGAGTAGGCAGATAGGCATTCCAAGGGACAGACGGAATGTGGCCTGCAAAAAGCTGTGGAAGTGGTAATAAGAGAATAAAATTAATTCTATTGATTTGGTTAGTACCTGTCATTAGTTAGAAGGTTGCAATGATTATCTTTGGAATGGTCTGTTCACAAAAATTTAATAATAAATCTCCTTTTCTCTGTTAAATGAGCCAGGACAAGTATTATTCATTTCTTGTTCCTATAAAAAAAGGCTATAGCAATATTTTGATATTTGATGAATTTATAAAAATTGACCTAAGTACCAAGGGGGTCTAGGTTGAAGAAAAGTACAGTATATACATTTTTTTTCCTTTATAAGTTCCATGGTGTAAAATGTGTACCCAGTTTTTCATGAACAAGCTTTTTTAAAAAAATCATTCTGACTAATTTATTTCTGATTTTCAAAGTGGGCGATATACCTTCCATATGTCATTCATGTGAAATAACTGAGTGTACTCTGAATAAGATATAGATGAAAGGATCCATGAGTCTACGTTTATTAAAATGAAGGTTGAAGTCTTTAAAGATACCTACTCAGGTATCTTGTGTAATCTTCTATCAGGATTGTATCTCCATTTCAGTTTGTATGACACTACCTGTTTTGAATAGGATAAAGACTCATTGTTACTGTCAGGCCTGTTTTCAAACTAAATATTCATCTAGTCCTTTGTGGCTGCCATTTTTATCAGGCATTCAGAACAGCTTCCCTTTGCTGATCTGCCATTTTCCTGCAAATCACTGTTTCACTTGTATGATTTCTAGTGAGACAAGCTTAGATCTAGCTGCCTTTCTCTCAGTAACAGAGAAAAGAAACGTCTCTGGTGCCTATGCTGCAGAGAAAGTTGATTCATGTGTAAATTATCATTTGGCCTTTATTTGCTTGGCCTGTGGAGAGTACACATGCAGATAAAAGACTTGGTAGGTCAGGGCTCAGTACGTGCAGGTTTCTCCAGTGGCCACAATGACAGCATTAGAATTGTTATCACAGATTATCAGACACACTATGATGTCTTATCATTATTTATTTGCAGTTTTCTGTGTAAAATAAACTCTAACACAGAAGATGCATCTGTAGCAATAGAGCACCATGTACCTGACCCCTGTTTGTTTTATCATCTCACATTCTAAATAATAAAAATTGGTTTGGGTTTTCTTGATGTTACAGCTGACATCTTTATGTTTCTGCTATCAAGGTTTCTGTCTCTGGTCTGTTTCCTTCTCTATCTTCTATGATATGTTTTAGTTTCTTCAAATTTGATTGTTGTCCACGTTTGTGTGAACACTGGGTACTATCTTAGTGACATATCCTATTAATCAAGGTGAATGTAAAATGCTGTTTGGGGTATGTGAAGCAGCTTCTAGGCACTATGTGGACATTAGATACTTATATAAGCTGTAGAATCTGTTATCTGTGACTCAATTGGTTTTCTGTAAAGTAAAATCACTTAACATGGACTCATTAGCTTCATTCTTGAAGTAAATGGTGGTTTTGGGTTTTTTTGGTACATTACATCAATTTTCTAGGTGTAATAGCTAAATCTGAATTTATAAGGTAAATTCCTGTATATACATACGACACCAAGAAATGCATTAATAAATCCCAAAATGATATGATACCTTCAGTCTGTTTTTATTTTTAAGATCTTATAATGTCTGTCATGAGGATAGAGCTAATATATCTATTTGTGTAACTTTTATTTATTTATTTGTATAATTCATATTATATATATTTATTGTCACATTATGATCCGTGTTGTTTTTTAAAGTATGTTAGAAACCAAGGGGATATATTTTATAACACCTGCCTTCCTAAATTGATGTTTATCAGAACACTGTTGATACATGACCCCTTTGGAAAGCTTTCCTCTTATTATAATAAAAGTAAATGAGTTTAAATAATGAAGTTAGTGTTGTAAAATACTACCTTTATTTCTTTCAAAAATTTTTCCTCATTGTTGGAAAAATTGTGTCTGGAAACAAATTCCTTTTACTTGGTCAAAAAGGTATAATTTTTCATTGCAACTTTTGATATTCCAGTAGGAAAACAATCCACTATTCATTTAGAGTATACTTGTAATTATAATTAGCCATATAGAAATTACTTTTAGCTAATTATCACCAGGTCCTTAACAGTAGAGTGATCTCTCCCTTCTTTCTCCTTTCACTCTCTGCTCTACCTCCCACTACTGAAGCCCAGCTGAGATCTAGCAGGGGGACGATCCCACTCCATTGTTATAAATGCTCTTAGACAAGTCTTTCCCTATGCACTCTATTCCGTAGCCTTCTTTTATATTCCGTGTAGAACAAGGGGTAGATGGGTATATAGTCAACCTACTCATCTCTCTCCCCTGACCAGTTAAAATAGCTTCTTTCCTCATTTTCTCCTCTTTTTTTACTCACCTCCTCCTAGGCTGAAATAATTCATAAAGTTTAACCCAAGTAGAAAGGGAAAAACCAGAAGGAAACTTCTAGCTTTCCTTCAAAGGAAGAGAAATGCTAGCTCATTTACCTTAGTCCCAAATAAGTAATGGTATATAAAAGTTCGTATTTTAGCTGTTTTTACAGTTTGGCACAGATAACCTAATTGTTTTCCACTTGATTGACTACAGTTTGTACAGTTTGGTTTCAACCAGGAGAGGGACTGGAGGAAAATAGAGATAAGCTGACAGAATAAGAGAGTGAGTGCTATGATTTGAGTGTGTCCTTTCCAATGTTCAGATGTTACCGGTATGATGTATTGAAAGGTGAGGCTTTGGAGAGGTGATTGAGTTGTGAGGGTGGGCCCTAGTGAATGCAATTAGGTGCCATTATAAAAGGGCTTGACAGGGGAGAGTTTGTCCTTCTTGCCCTTCCACCAAGTGAGGACACAGCATTCCCCCCTCTGGAGGATGCAGCTCTCACCAGACAACTAAACCTGCCAGCACCTTGATCTTGGACTTCCCAGCCTCCAGAACTGTGAGGAATAAATATCTCTTTTTAATAAATTACCCAAACTCAGGTGTTTTGTTGTAGCAGCATAAAACGGACTAAGACAGTGGGCGGCGGGGTGGTAAAACTCAAAAGATGAAGTGTTCAAAGAACAGACTTGCTTAATCCATCTACTGTCTACCTACCCGGGGATCAGCACTAAGGAGTTGGGGGAGGGGTGACAGTAATTATAATTATAGTGGGGATTATCATGTCAGCACTCCTGGCACACATGAAGAGCTGTGAGGAAGTCACAGTGTACAATTCTTTTTGTACATTGGTATAATTGATGTCTTACTAAAGACAGTTAGGTGTGTGGGTGTGTATAAATGTATTTTGTGTATGGTATATAGCATACAAATATATCATTTAAGTGTAAGTATCAACAGTTGTGGCAATTTTCCTAAGAATATATCTTATGCATCTGTGTTGAAATAGGCATACTATAATTATGACAATTAAAGACATTTAAAAGTAGCAAACAGATTTGTTTTTATGTATAATAATTTATTTACCCTGGTAGCTGAACTCAGTACAGTATCTCCTTTTTAGTTTACTTTTATCCAATTATGAGATGACCTGTTTTAATTGAGCCCTTTTGTCTATAAGGAACAGAGACCCACTCAGCTGACTCAACCCCTAATACTGGGTATAAATTTATAGTTTATCTCCTAAAGAAGAGTCTTATAGAAAGTATGTAAGAACTAGATTGTACACTGAATTTTTAATTTAAGTCAGTTAGACTTATCATGTTGCTCTAATGTGAAATGAATTCGGAATGGGTTATTGTGAGGGTACTCATCGTCTTATGATTAGAAAGTCATTGAAAATTGATTGCTCTACAAAACAGCTACTGTTACCACTTAGATCTCATGAGACACGTGATATTTCTCTTGAGAGATCTGTTTCTCTCTTTGATTCCTCTGGCCATTACCTACTGACCGGCTTCTTCTGCTTACTTAGCCCACTTATTGCCCACTCAGAGCTTTGGTAAATGTGTGGCCTTCAAGTCTCTCCAGTTCTGACTTTACTTCCTGACTTTTCAGCTGTCATCCCCCACCAATCTCTTGGTTTCTTCCATTCAAATTCTTAAGAAAAAATTTTTTTCTCATCCTTTTGCCCTAGACCATAGGTGATTGCCTTATGAATTGACTGTACTTAGTTCAGCATCCTTCCCTGGTTCAATCAGCTGTGGATGGGAGGTGTAGGGTCATGTGAAACAAAAGATGTCCCCTTACTGCTCTCCCTGAAACAGATCTATATGCAATGTAGTCTGGCTGGAAGGGGTGATTGCTGAACAGGTTATACCAGATTGACACCTCTGGAATATAACCTGCCATAAACAAACCACTATCCCTGGTTTGGGGCACCAAACTATTAACATTGACCCATTGCTTAAATGTCACTTCCTCAAGGAAGTCCCAGACTATGTTCTGTATACACTCCTAGCATATGCCCCCATAATACTCTATATTTCCACTATCATAAAACTCATCAATGTTATCATTATTACTTACATAATGCCTCACTCTTCTGTAAGGTCTGTGAAAACAGGAACCATATCTTTCCTGCTAACCATTATGTCACCTGTACCTGGCCTAGTCCCTGGCTCATCATCAGTGTTCAAATGTTTGTTAAGTTATTTAGTTAATAAGTGCCTTAAACCCATAAGATCAAGTGTTTTGAAGTGTTGTTAAGTGTTTAAATTATAAGCTTAATAATCTTCCAAAAGCCAATTCTCCTTCTAGAACGTTCCCATTTGTTACAGTGACATTATCAGTATCTGTCACATAGGACAGACTCTGACTAATTTCTCTCTCCAACATCAAGGTAGTCATTGTGTTGTGTTGGTTCGTTCTTTCTCTTTTACCTGTAATTTCTTCTTCATTCCTACTGGCACGGTCTTAGTGCATCTTCGTCTCCACCTCACTGGTCTCCCTGTCTGTAATCTCTTACCTGCTATTAAATTCTATATTTCTTACTAAAAACACACCTCTTTCTCTGTTAAACACTCTTTTTGCTCCCATTCTCCCTAAAGAATGAAATCCAAATTTTTATGTCCTTCACACTCTTGTTCGTGCTAAATCTCTAATTAGGTTTTCTACTACTGTCCTGCATGAACTCCCATCCTATTCAAACAAGTCTAACTCTGTTCTATGAATAATTATGAGCATTTCTATCCACTTCTTTGTTCACTTATGTTCTTGCTTCCTCAGTACTTAACTATCCCTACTCTTCTTTCAAAACTCACCTCAAGTTCCACTTTATTCATAAAATTGTCCCCACTACCCAGTCCTCAGTAATCACTTCTTCTTCTAAAATTAGAGAACTTATTACCTCTGCCATTCAGCTGGCCTTTAATACGTGCTGCTTTATTGTTTATCTTTTTTATATGCACAGTATGATGGTGAAGAGTATAAACTGCAGTCAGACTGCCTAGGTTCAAATTCTGCCTCCACAAGTTACCATCTGGGTAACTAAACAAGTTACTTAATTCCTGTGAACTTTAGCTATATCATCTCTAAAGGGCAGCAATAATAGTACTTACATATTGTGAGAATTCAATGTAGTAATGCATCTAAAGCATTGTGATTACTCAGTAAATGTTTTCTATAAAATTATTTGCACATTATTGATTAATCAACTATTTTTTAATACCTGTTATATGCTAGACACTGTACTAGATAGGAATAGTATAAATGGGTTAAGATAAAAAAATCTCTGCTAGCAAGGAAGTCACCTCTATCCTATCTCCCAATTAGATTGTAAGACCCTTACAGTCCATTCATTCAATCCATACATATTGAATATCTGCTATCTTCTAAACCCTGTACCAGGTACAAGGAATTACAGGGAGGCAAAATGGAACTTGAGATGGGTTTTGAAAGAAGAATAGGGATAGTTTAGTACTGAGGAAGCAAGAAGATAAGTGAACAAATGAGCGGATGGACATGCTTATAATATATTTAGAGAAAGAGTTCGACTCTTTTGTATAGAATGAGAGTACTTGACCTTCAAGACTATTGTAAATAAGGCCTCTATTATTGTGCTTTGCACATGGTAAGAACTCAATAAATGTTTATTGGAATCAGTGAGCATGATGGTGGTGATGAATACTTTAGAGCACCACAATTCCCAGCCTCTCTGTAGAGCTGTTAACTTTATTTGGCTTCTCCGTTTCTTCATTTTCCACCGAATGAATGCCAAAAAGTCTTTTTTGAATTTTTTTTTCTGTCTGATCAAGACTTAGATAATGTCTGCTTCTTTTGGTAGCTAAACATCCCCTAAACTCAGTTTCATGCTTCAGTGAGAAGATGCTGTATTATGGTATTGCCAATGGAAACCACTTCACATTTGGGCAACATCATGATATCTAAGTGGCTCAGATTCAAGTTTTAGCATAGATTCTGGTTCCTGCACATTTGCTGTCAAAAACCACTTTATAGGAGCCAAACTGTGGAATACTTCCAAATGGTAGGCACTATTAGAAGTACCATTAAAGTACTACAGAGTTTCAAAAGATTATGAAATTCTGATTTTTTTAACATAATATGTCTTATGGTACTTCATAATTTTAATCAGACCTTTGTTTTTGTCATGGGGCTAAACGTAATTGAAATCCCATTTTTATATAGCATCACAGGTTTTCAAAAGAACTCCAAGTTGGAACTTGCATGAAAATTGTATACTGTTTCATACAACAGTGAATATATAGAACAATTCTGATTTCAAATGTAACTTTGAAATAAAACTTCAAGAAGACATAATTGTTGTTGTTTTTTATGTTATATATCTTAGTTCCCTCCCCAACACTCCCCATGCCCTACCCCTCTTTGCTTCCTTTGGTCAGCCTGCAGGAAATAAGATATATGTTAAGATATCATAGTTAAAATAAAGATTTTTATAAGATCAGAAACTGATTAGAGATAAAGATAATTGGCCATCAGCCTATGATATGACAATTACATTAATTTAGCATAAAATTTATCTTCAGGCTTCCTTATAGTCAAGGAAAAAAAGGAAATAATGGCTGACAACATCTTCCTCACTTGAAAAGCAAAACCATATAAGCTCATCTGAAAAGATGTTTTTCTTACAATAAATAAGGAAATCATCACATATTGTTTAATTATAAACTATTATTTGTGAAATGATTTATTTAGTGTCTATTTCCCACATTAGAATATGAACTCCTTGAAGGCGGTGACTATGTTTGTTTTGTTAACCACCATAATCCCCAGATCCTAGAAAAAAAAAGTTTTTAATTTTTGGTAGAGATAGGGTATCACCATATTGCCCAGGCTTGTCTCCAACTTCTGGCCTGAAGTGACCCTCCTGTCTTGGCTTCCCAAAGTGCTGGGATTATAGGCATGAGCTGGCATGAGCCAACACACCCAGCCTAAAAAGTGTTGTTGAAATGAAAATGAAGGGAAATCACATGGATTCTTATCAAAGACACATGGGCTAACATAATGGGCCATGCCATATCTTCCACCAAAATATTATATAAAATGCAGTTATCATTCTTTGTATTATTAATTTTTATATCGATGATCAATAAAAGCCTATAACATAACATTAAATCATGACTCAGTGATAAGATTCATATGGGAGACCACATTGATTTTTATTATAACTTACTATAACTTTACTGTGACCAAAGATGGAAAAATCTAGCAAATGGATAATTTAAATGTGCCTTAAACTTATCTCTTAAATGTCATTGTCTTAACCATGTTTTTGGCAGGAGTTGAATATTAGAGAATTCAAGGCTAAAACCTATGCTGAGAGTCTTAAGTGACCATATCGTGTGTTTAGACTAAGAGAGATATCAGACAAGCTGGTAGTACATTTGGTATTCCATTAGAAATATTAAGAAGCCTAACTCAAAACTGAAAGAAAGGCCATTCAACCTTCACAGAAAAGAAAGTTATAAGTATCCTTGTACTTGTCTAATATAAATAATAGCCGTTCATTCACCAAAAAATATCAAAATATAGGAAGCATTGTTTTAAAGAAAATAGTACATATTATATAGCAAATGGTGGTTACTATTGTTTTTAGTAGAAGGATTTCTCTATTAGTTTACTGTGCTGAGGGTACTGTATAGTAGAAATAACAGTTTGGGTGTTAAATCAGAAAGTCTGTAATGCAGTGTCATTTTAATTATAGACCGAATTTATGTATCTAAATATAATTTCTCATATAACTTGTTGAAATTTCATTTTAATGCTACTGTAAAGTAAAATTTGGAATAAGGCATGTGTGTCCTGGGTCCTTCCAAGGGGCATTAGTACTGTCATCTTCTCAAGTATGAAACCTATGTCTTATTTTTCTTTATATGCCCACTGCCTAACAGTGTCTAGCATACACGAAGCACTCAAGAAATGTCTGGGCTAAATGAACTGACCTCTTTTAAGGTTATCACACAAACTGTATTCTTCAGGACAGCATCATACTTGTCTAAGTATGATGACCATCATACTACAAGGTACTGATTTTTTTTATTAAATATCTCTATATTGGGATGTAATCATCATATCCATTTTTATATATTTTCTGTTTATTGCTGACAAAGTATAGGACATGTCATGACAAATCAAATATGACAGATTTAGAAGAAAGACAGGAAGGTCTAATGGAATTTGCTATCCAGCTTCTTTCTAACAGCCTAATGCCACTGACCTTGCCAACAGAAACTGTATCCCAGCTTTCTCACTTCTTATTATTCGGTCTTTCAGAGAATAGAAGCAGATGCCTAACAAATTCAAAAGGTTGCAAATTGTTTGGGAGTTTGCTACTATTAGCTTTGGTCTGAGAGAAGCCACAGTCTCTATGGTATTGATATTTCATTCATCTTATCTCAGATCTACAGATATTGGAAAGTGTTAAGTTACTTCTGTGGACAATTCTCAGTCTTCTCTCTGACATATGGAAGTTGTACTTTTTACCAGAGGCTCATCTTGCATATCCGTAGTTCATACCTGCTAAGGCATGGTGCATGTAGGCAAATAACCTCTGGAGGGGAGCAAGGACAGTATGAAAAAAATGAAAAAGACATGGATGGTCCTTGACCTTTAGAAGCTCTAGATAAAAATGCATAGTGCTGATAACTCCTAATTGAAACACAGGGGTCCCCCTAAATTAAGGTTTTTTTAACCATATAAATGATTGTGCAAGGGCCTAAAGCTGCATCCTAAACAAATTTCAAAACTCTACCATATAGTGTTATGGGTAGTGTTGGTCTATCTTTGTTTAGGGAAACAATAGAAAAATGTGTAGAGTGTTGGTATTTGTTTCTTTTAAAGATCTATTTAAATGTAAAGATATGTGAAAAATCAAAATAATGAGTAGTATCTTATTTCTTCCTTTTACTGTACTTGTCCAAAATAAATATGAGTAGTCTATGAATCCTTAAAATTATTTCCATGGAATATAAATAGCTCTTTTTAGTGAGAATGTTACTAATACAAAAGCCAGAAAGCAGCATTGAATTCAGTTTTTAACCAAATACACAGTTAAAATTATGTCACCTGTATTTCTGGAAGCTTTTAACAATCATATTTTTTATGATCATCTTACTCAAATGATCAGGTTACTGAGAATAAGAGGCTTATCAGCAGGTTAAAAGCAAAACGTGCATTATCTTGTCATTTTTAGTATTTAGAACTTAGCACCTACATTTTTTGGAAAGCATTTAAAGAATTTTGAAAATTTTTTATTTTTTCATAATAGTATATTCTTTTCTCTGAAAAATAGAACATTTGAAGTTTAGTACTTATCTCAGAAAATGTCTATAATTCATTTTTAATTCAGTTCAACATTTATTGAGCTCCCACTATTTCAGAATATTTTACCAGTCAGTCAGTTAACCAATGTCTGTTGCGTGCCCACTCTGTGCAAGACACTGTGCCGGGCACTGGGAGGGTACAGCAGCAGACATAGCAATGTTTCCGCCCTGAAGGAGTTTACACTTTAGTCAGAGAAGCCAAGATACAAGCTATTAAATTAATACTCAAACAAAAATGATTTCATATATTATTAATAGTAAGTGTTATGACAAACATTTAACAGGATAGTGGGATGAAGTGTGACTGAGGCAGGAAGTGAGGGAGTATGATGGTGTTCTCCTTAAGCAAAGGGCATCATATGTGGCCCTTCCATTTTTGTCACACTTTGAGGCTGTCTAGTCCTGCTACTGCTGCTGTGCTTCCTTTAACTCACTTGAAAACAATGTGCTATCTTGGTACTGCAGAGCAATGTCACATCACTGACTGAGTTGTTTTCTCCAGGAGAGTTGATGGAAATAACACTAGCCCGACCCAGTTTCTTGCCTCTTCTCTTGTGCATTACTAACTGGTTTTAAAAGGTGAAACATCCCCCTCCCCCATTTGTCACCACCACTTACACGCTGTAGTATTCCCTAAGCCATGGAAGGGGAATGAGATGCTTGGCAGTGACAAAGAAAATCACAAGGGCCCACTATAGGCCCAAAATGGGGAATTTTTTTTTTTGAGATATGTTGCCCAGGCAGGTCCTAAACTCCTGGGCTCAAGAGTTCTTTCTACTTCATCCTTCTAAGGAGCTGGGATAGAGAAAATCTGAAAGTGACACAAGGATTAAGGACGCAAATACTTAATGATAGTGTTACTGAACGTAATGAGAAAGTAAGGAAAATGGATGGATACTACGCCAAGCATAAAGTTTCCCGTTACTGGCATATTATAACTGTAAAGCTGTCCTGTAAATTGGTTCAAGCTAGTTTCTAGTTTATATATAAATATATATATAAATATATAAACACACGCACATATACACACATGGTCATTTATATACAAACAATAATATTAAGTAAAGATACAAGCTCTTAGAGGTAATGTATCTAGAGAATTAAGAACGCAAGAGTCCCATATATCTGAAACTGACAATTAATATTTCTATTTGGATTGTGCTTTAGAATGTATAAAATACATATTTATTTTGTATTTTATATATATACATATATAAAATTTCGGAGATCTCAAGAACAATGTGAAATGGCACTATTGTTATCTCAGTTTTACACATGAAGAAACAGAGTTTCAGCAAAGTGATTTGTACAGAATCATAAAGCTAGAAAGTATTACAACTAGATGTCTCACCCAGGGGTTGTGTTTACAAGCCCAGTGTGCTTTCCACTACACTACAGCTACAAATAGGTATCTTCAAGAGGAACCAGACACAAAAAGTAGTAGTCAGAGGAGTGATAGGATTGTGAATCTGAAGCTGTGACTAACATGTCAGTGAGGAAGTAATCGGCAGTATCTTTTGGCAACAGAAGGCTGCAGGGTTAAGAAGGGAAAAACGGTTCTCAGATTCAGTCAGAAAACTAATCAATGATTTTTAAAGGGAAAGTTTCTAAATAGCAAAGTGATGATGATGGAAGTTTCGCAGGTGCTGAGGAGGGATTTGATAAAGGAAAAATGGAGGGGTCTTATGCCAAGAGTGTATTCAAATGATTTTATGAACAAATAGACATTAGCAATTAAATAGGTAGTCAAGATAAGTAACAAGTTTGGAGAAACATGAGCATGCTACAAAGAATGAGGACAATATCATAAAAATATGATGATATCAAAGAAAAAAAAGACTTTTTTTAATATGATGTTCCCACAACTAGGCATTCTAAAGTAGAAAGAACATTTCTGTGATCTCTTAAAGCATGGGTACAAATAAGGATAAATATTTCAGGCTGAAGAAAGAAAGGTTATGGAAAAAATAATTAATATTTCCATTTCTGTGTGGTGTAACATTAGCTACTATAAAATGAAGATAGAAAGAACCACAGGCTTAACCATAGAGGGAGTTCAAATTTTAACTCTTACATAAAGCCCTTGCTTATGGTTACCATAAACACTCTTCTGGTGGCTACTGGAGAACTAGATGCCATTAAGCATTTCCAGAAGGTAATTACCATAGAAAACAACTCAGAATCACCAGTTTCCTTTTTTCCTTTCTGTTTCCTGTTGTGCTGAATACCACTAGATTTTAAGCTTTTCAAGGACAGACTATATCTCATTCATTATTGCATCTTCACACCTAGCACAGTATGCATCATACAAGAGCAACTCAATAAATGTTTATTGAACTAAACTAAATTATTTTAAAATGCAAAACCATCTGAGTCATTCATTCATTAAAATGACTCAACATACTAACCCTGGAGCCAAACACGTGGGTATGAGTCCAGTCACTGATACTTGCCAATTTTATGACCTTTGGCAGATCATTTAGCCTCTCTGGGCCTTAGTTTCTATGTCTATAATTTAAAGATAATGGTTTCTACCTTACCAACCTCACTCGTTTGTTATAAGGATAGACTCTGATAATATATGTGAAGATAACCAGGAACTATCAAGTGCTATACAAATAACTGTATTTTTCTATGGAACCAATAGTGCCATGATCCTCCAATAATAGGCCTCTTTGTCAAATGCTGGGTTCAATAAGGTAAGCAGGCTTCTTATGAGCAGGTCTTAGAATCTTTCACTTGGATATAAATATTGTGAAAGTACAAGAATGAGTTAGAGTAAGAATGAATGTCTTCTTTTTATAGATGACCAAAAGAAAACATCTAGTTCATATAATTTGTACCAAACTATTCAAATAATAATTATCACTCTCATTTTTCAAGCAGAATCATGTATCAGGCACTATACTTGCCCTTTACACACATCAACTTTAATTCATTACAAACCCTGCAATATATAGGTTTATTACTATTAGCCCCATTTTTACAGATTAAAAAGAGAGAAAGATTAAAGAACTTGCACGAGATTAAAAGGCAGTGAGAGACATTTTACATTTAAGGAAGCTGGCACTGAGAAATGTGACCTAAACAGTATTTGCTCATTCTCACTTTTGTCCTTTCCTTTTTTTCACCCTGCTACGACTCTAGTGCATGTCTACATTACCACTAGACCCAAATTTTCCAAAGTGTGTTTCGTGAAATCAAAGTCCACAAACCTGCCCAAGAGAAACTTATGGTCAAATACGTTTGGGAGATAGTACCATTGAAATTCTCCCTTCTGTGTGTCACAGTGTGCATTAGTACACTGAAGCCTCTGAGAAAAGCTACCGTAAGGAGCTTTCCTAAACTTTGGTGCAGAACCTTGAGTCAGCAGCTGTTAACATGCCACAAAGCCAGAGTTCCATGGAAGAAAGTTTAGGAAATGCTGACTATTGAGTAAGTTAAGCAGTAGATGCAGTAATTGTTATGCCACCTCACTACCAACAGACATGCAGCACCATCCTCACCATAAACTATATGTAAAATTGTTGGAAACATAAAATTGATCTGATAATTTTGCTAAATGTGTTCAACCAATTTCCTAAAGATTCTCCAAGGTAATTTTTTCCCAACTCTGACAGCAACTGATATAATAAAAGATGGCAGAAATCCAGATCATTTTTTCACCTCAGAAATAGTACCTTAATAGATAGTTCAATTCTTTTTTTTTTTTTTAAGACAGGGTTTCACTTTGTCACCCAGGCTGGAGTGCAGTGGCATGATCATTGCTCACTGCAGCTTTGAACTCCTGGGCTCAAGCCATCCCCTTGCGTCAGCCTCCCAAGTAGCTGGGACCACAGGTGCGCATTACCATGGCCAGCTAATTTTTTTATTTTTTGTAGAGACAGGGTCTCATTATGTTGCCCAGGCTGGTCTCGAACTCCTCACTTCAAGCAATCCTCCCGCCTTGGCCTCCCAAAGTGCTGAGATTATAGGTGTGAGCCACCATGCCTGGCTGGATGGTTGAATTTATTTTACTTTATTAAAAATTATGATTATTAAAAATTATGTAATAGTTTAAATCAGTGATTTTAAACCAATGTAAGCATTTCAACTTGGAGAAGAGGCCCATGATGGTAAAAACTACTTCGTCCCATTAACTTTTGTAAAATCAGGAGAAAATTGAAGATTAATTCATTTAGCCATTACCACACCAGGATGCCCCAATTACTTAAGAGTTATTTAAAACTTTCAAGTGAGGTCAGTTTAGTACCAAACTATATTTGAACTTAAAGTACTTTTTGCGTCAACTCAGATAAAAAAATACTGTATTGTCTTCTTTTATTCTTGGAAAACATTAGGTATGTTGCCTATTTTTTTACTTCACTGTCATATATCTTGTTAAAATGTCATAGAGTTTAAATTATTATCACATGCCCATTAGTTCTGCTGCCTTGGGATGTAATGACTCATATTAGTAGTCTATATAATAAAAAAAGGTTGATGAATTTTTACTGGACTGTCCTTTTGGGACTATAATTTTCAACATTTTCAGGAAGCTTTGCCAATCCTTTAGTGATAAAGTGCTCTTAAGCCATCTTTATCATTGACAAGTTCACAAGTATCCCAGCTGTCTATGTTACCTGTAAATGTTGAACCTAACACCATATTGATCTGACAGGTTCTTTACTTGAAGAGTCACCAAGAATACATGATTAGTATCTCACCATCTTATAAGCAAATAGGGTGATTCTGTAATCTTGTTACTGTTGATTTTAGATTGGTCTCTGCAAATTAATATATGAGTCCATCTTTTTAAAGTAGAGTTATCAAAAACCATCCGATTATTGTAGACATCCTTTTCCTAAATTTTAAATCACTGGGACTAGAGAAGGAAAAAAACAAGACTGGTATAGGCTGATTAGCTCAATTTCTAGTACTTGCAGGAGGTTTAATCCTGGGTAGGCCAATGATTTTGCATGAAGATAAAAAACTATGTCCTAGAGCAATGAGTTTTATTCAAAAATATAAATTAAATATTATATTAATATTTATATATGAAGTATGAGACATTTATCATTATATTTGTATATGAAGTATAATACCTTTTTAATTTTTATTTTGATTTTTTATATAAATTTTATATAGAGTGAAATGATCATATCTTCAGTATACCTTGTTGAGATTTGAAAATGCATATATCCATTGTATCTGCCATCCTAATAAAGATCTAGAACATTTCTACCACCCCAAAAATTTTCTTCTTACTTCCTTCCAGTCAATTCCCCTTCCACTCCCAACCCCACCCTGCAGCCTTTGTTCTAATTTCTATCTCCAGAGATTTCTTCTTGCTTGTTCTTAAATTTCACATAAGTGGTGTGTATATCATATACTCTTATCCAAGCTGTTACATATTTTACTATTCTTTTTAATTACTAAGCAGTGTTTATTTTGTGAATATATCACAATTTGTTCATGCATTATTCTGTTGATGGAGAGACATTTGGGCTACATACAGTTTTTGGCTTTTATGAGTAAAGCTTCTGTGAACATTCTCCTACACCCCTTTTTGTAGACCTTTTTTTTTTCTATTGGAACAATAGCTAGTAATGGGAATGCTGAGTTATGGGGTAGATAGATATGTGTCATTCTGTTGAAAACTGCCAAATAATTTTCCAAGTGATTGTACCATTTTACACTCCTATGAATAATATATGAAATTTCTGGTTGAGTTGCTCTATGTCCTTACTAACATTTGGTGTTGTAGGCTTTTTAATTTTAGTTTTAATTAGAATGACTAGTCATGTAATTATTGATACGGTCAGGTTTATATCTACCATTATGCTATTTGTTTTCTATTTGTTTGGGGTTTTTTTGTTCTTCTCTTTGTCTTTTTCTACCTTCTTTTGAGTTGATTTTTTTTTTGTATTTTATTTTAATTGCTCTGAGGTCATTTTAGCTATGCTTTTTTGTATTTTTTTTTAATGATTGCTCTAGGGATTTAGGGTTGGTCTGCACATCCTTATCATAGTCTAACTTAGAGATAATATTGTACAATTTTATCTAAAATATAAGAGGCATACAACAGTTTAATTCCATTTATCCTGCTGTCCTTTATGTTATTGTTATCATATAATTTACATCCATATACATTAAAACCACATGCTACATTGTTATAACTTTTGCATTGAAGATTCAGTTATATTTTTAAACAA
The DNA here is from genome assembly GCA_023783475.1 of Daubentonia madagascariensis. NCBI lineage: Eukaryota > Metazoa > Chordata > Mammalia > Primates > Daubentoniidae > Daubentonia > Daubentonia madagascariensis. The sequence continues at coordinate 61,936,177 of JAKFHU010001798.1, forward strand.
ACACAAGAAAAAAATAGTGTTTATTTTTGCACTCATGTTTACCATTTCCAGTGCTGTGCATTCCTGCTTATAGATTCAAGTTTTATCTGGTGTCATTTTCCTTCAGCCTAAAGAACTTCCTCTGTCATGTCTCTTAGTGCAAGTCTGTTTGCAACAAATTCTCTCAGTTTTTGTTTATCTGAAAATTTCTTTATTTTATCTTAATTTCTGAAAAGCACTTTCCTGGTTTAAAATACTATTCTTGAGTTGATGAGTTTGTTGGGGTTTTTTTCCCCCCAGTTTAAGTTGTCATTTCATTGTCTTCTGGCCTCATTGTTTCTAATGAGAAGTCAGCTGTCATCACTGTCATTGTTATGCTGTATGTAACGTGTCTTTTTTTTTGATAGCTACTTTCAAAATTTTTTTTTAATCATTGGTTGTTCATAGTTTTACTATGATATGCCTATTTGTGCTTTTCCTTGTATTTATGCTGTTCAGCCTTTGCTGGGCTTCTTTGATTCATAAGTTAATGTTTTTTACTAAATTTGGGATTCATGGTTATAATTTCTTCAAATTTTTTTTCTGCCCTATTTTCTGTTTCCTCTACTTCTGGGACTGCAGAAGTGTCCTCTACTCCCAGAAATAGAGGAAACAGAGGTGGGTTTATATTGTCTCACAGGTCACTTATGCTTTTTTTTTTTTTTTTTTTACTCCAGTCTTTTTTTCTCTGTCCTTTAGCTTGGATGATTCACATTGATTAGTTTTCAGGTTCACTGAGGCTTTCTTCTGCCTTTTCCAGTCTGCTGTTAAGTCCATTCAGTGAATTTTCCTTTCAGGTATCACTTTATAGTTGCAGAATCTCTGTTTTTTTAAGTCTTCAACTTATCTGTTAAAATACTCTTTCACTCATTATGGCCATCTCTTTAATTCCTTGAACATAATGTATATAATAGTTCCTTTAAAGTCTTCGTTTTCTAATTTCAACATCTGGGTCATCTTTGAGTCTGTTTCTGTCGTTTTCTTTCTTTTCCCCTCTTGACTGTGGATCACATTTTTTTTTCTTTGCATACTTGGTGAGTTTTTATTATATGTTGGACATTGTGAATGATGAGTTGTTGAATCTCTGGATTCAGCAAAAGAAGCTGAAGAGAGTTGGTTTTTGTTCTAGTGGGCATTTAAATTACTGACTGATGACTTTGACTTTGTTCAGGCTTGGTTTTCTACCTTGTTATGGTGAGTTTTGTCCTTAGTTTTAGGGTAAACACTTAGACATGGGATATCATCTTTATTCCTAAGGAATGGTCCTTATGGGTTTCAGTGGAAATCCCAAGGTATTTAATCAGACCTGTCAAATTTGGCAATATACCAAGTCTAAACTGTCTCTTCTGTGGTGGGCAGCAGCCTAAATAAATCTCTGTTCACGTTCTTCAACTTTCCATCTGTAGCCTTCTACCAGCTCCTTGGAGTCCCCCCCATGCAAACACAGTTCAGAATTAAACCAAAAAATTGAGGAGAATTTATACACAGATTCAGAATTATTCTCCTCTGTGGTTGGCTCCTTTTTGCGAGGAATTTCACTTCCTGGTCTCCAGCTGTTCTGGCATCTCCAAACTCCATCCTTTGACATCTTAAGCCAATAAAACTTCAGCCTTCTGCTTGGGTTTTAGCTACCCTGCACATACAGAAAGGCATGTTCTCTCCGGTGAAGGGCCACGCAGTGTAGATCCCTTCTTTGAAGGGTTTAATCTTCTTCTGTTTCTATCTGCTTTTGGTTGCTCTCCAGTGCCATCAAATGGCTAAATTTTATATTCTGTCCAGAGTTTGTCATTGTTACCAAAGAACCCTCAGTATAGTATCTTTTTAAAAATGGCATTCATATTGAAATATGGTTAAGTTTTTTCATTATTAAAGTAATGCATTTTTGTACGCAAAAATAATAATGAAGTATGTTTATGTGTAGGAAAAAAAGGTCTGAAAGCATATATTCCAGGTTGTTATTTCTTAGTGGTAGGAATATTGGTGATTTCAATTTTTTTCTTTTTACTTATCTATGTTTTCTACTTTTTTCTGTAACAAGCATAGGTAGAGTCATAAAGTCCTTTCCTTGTTCTCCTGGACAAATAATTTGTTTATGATAACTCTTTATAATAAGATATGCCTGTGCTTCTTGCTACATTTCATATTACAATTTCAGTACGTTAACTGTCTAAAATCCTATTATTCTACCTGTATGGTAAACAATATTCTTTCTGCCTTTAGGAATAAAGAAAATAGGACAAATCAAAGTTAAATGGCTTATTCAGAATTTCAAGCATATTGGTAGAGTAGCCAGAAATAGATCTTAAATTTTAAGTCCCTCAGTTCAGCTGTGTACTCTGTTTCTCAGTCCTCAGCATCAGTGTATACAGTCAATTCTAGATTTTCTAATGGGTATGGAAGAAAATTATCATAGTTAAATACAAGCCTCAAATATTTTGGATACTTCACTTCGGTCACTGATTTTAATCGCCTCTCCATCAAATCTTTTACTAGAGCTCCTTGGAAGTGAAAAATGTGACTGATTTTAATTTTATTACAGTTAACCTTCGAAGGGCTAACAGCAAAATTGCAGGAAGGCATGCATTGAGATAGCAGGGAATTTCCTTCTTTCCTGGATTGTAAGTTTCTTTATAAAATAAAGTCAAAGGATGAGTATTTAATATAGTCATTCAGTGGCAGATATGTAAACTTAGCCAGGCATATTTTAATCATACTCTTAGGGTTTTACTAAGATAGTTTACTAAAAAGTCATAAAAATTAGTGATAGAATTAGTGTTGTCATTCTGAAGTTTCAGACTGAAATAAAACTATCTTATAAAAGATACCAAATAAAACTTTATTTAAAAGCCCATAGAAATAGATGAAAATAAGAGGAAATAATTATTAAATCTTACTAGTTTTCAATATGTGATCCTGGACTGTATTCTGTGCTGGAGAGTAAAAAGTGCTGTAAGCACAGCTGTCAAAATTGACATATAAATGGTAGAGTAAAAAGTATCATATCAATGTAAAATCTTCTGAATTTGATTAACTGTACTGTGGCTATGTAAGAGAATGTCCTTGTTGTTAGGAAATACATACTAAAGGGCATAATATTTGTAACCTACTCTCAAATAGTTCAGAAAAAAATAATATGTATGTATATACATATATATGTGTGTATACAAAGTGAAATAGTGAATGATAAAACAAGTGTGACAAATGTCTTTAAAAACTGATTAATCTGGATAAAATATACTTAGGGGTTAACTGTAGTATTCTTGCAGCTTTTTATAAGTTTGAAATTACTTTTAAAATAAACTTTATTTTTAAACTTAACACTTCTGGGTTCATTTTCGTAGATTATTATTATTATATTCAATTATTATATTCAAATCTCATTTTTTCCATATCTCAATCTGAAACATTGAATCACACTATACACGATGTATCACTAAATTTTATATTTTTTAAAAGAGAACCTTTAGAACTTGAGAGTCTAACCCAAAGAAAATCTTCATGTTTGAATTTATTTGCAAAAATTAGACAATTAATTCATTCTGATGAACTTAGGTAAGGAGAAATATGGAAAAATATTGGCTGGATAGAGCAATTTTATTAAGAATGACACAGTTACAAATTAATTTTAATTCTAAAGTTGTTTTAAATGAGAATTGCTTATAAAAATATCCACTTACATTGTGTGTGTTTGCCACCATATGTAACACTGTAATTAAGCATCTGTCTACATTTCTAGGAGTTTTTAATTTGTAGAATCTTGCTCTGGGGCCTAAAACTTCAATACTTAAAAGGTTTCACCAGAGACCTCATAAAAAAACAAAATTTTCTTTCTTTTTGGCAGGAGAGGTTATTAAATAATACAAGAGTGACTGACTATGGCTGTAAGGATTAAAGGATATGAAGGTTCTTATTTTTTCTCCCTTGTGAAAATCTAAAATAGTTTTAATTTGAAATTTTTAATTTGCCTTGTGAGATTATTCTAGTCACTTTAAAGGTAATTTTTTAAACTGAAGAACTACTGATATTATATAATGATATATCTTATTTGTCTTACCATATAATTTGATAAGATTCAAGTATATAATACTCTTTTAAAATATGTAATTATACATTATTTTGGTATTCCATAAGACTGCTGTGAACTATGTGGTGTAGGAAAAAAACTTTAAAACCATAGTTACGAATACTAAAACTGACTTTTCATGAAATCCTGTTTTCGAGAACTGCTTTCTTATTATTTCAATTTGGAAGAGATTCACCTTTGTGAATAAGTTAGGTAATTCCTCTGTGGTCATAAATCTTGAACTGTTATAATTGGGTCAAAAGCAATTCTGAAATAAAATGTGAATTATTATTGATTATAAGGTAAACACAAAGTTTTGTCTTACATGTATAAAATGCAAGTTTAAAATTCAAGTGAAAATTGTTCCCCCAAATTAAAAAACATCCTCTAATAAGTTTTTTTAGACAGCCACAGAGCTGTGATCTAATAATTATTTTAGATACTATATTTCAGTATCGTGGGGTTGTATCATCCCAGATGTTTAACATTTTCTCTATTTCATCTTTAAAAATAAGAAACAAGATTTTTACAGTTCAGCGTATTTCACTGAGGCCCATGTGCTGCCCTTGTCCTTTTGGTGGTTCTTTCATGTCAGAAAGAAATGTGAGTTTTACAAAAGTGAAAATGTTGCCTTCTGTGTTAAAGTCTACAACAAGCTTATTATGGTATGTTGGAAAAAATTATTCTTTTTAAAAATACTGAGCTGGAATGGTTACACAGAAACCTCACGTTTAGCAAATGGCCTATTGATTGACTGTCTAAAGTTAGAAACATTGACCTTGAGGCTCTTTTCTCCAATAGGTTTGCATTTCTAGCTTATCAAAGATTGCTATCTATAGTCAGCTAAGAGCAAATACTCATCATATCACACTCGACATATTCAATGTGCTGTTTTAGGAAAAAAGGTAATGATATAGATATAAAGAAAGAAAAAAATGTAGATTTCTTACTTTCTGTATTGCATTAACTGCTTCATATCATCACTGTGGCATGGATCACCATTTTATTTGGTGACATGGCTACTATGCTAACTTCTGTGTGCCCATCTTTAAAAACATATAACCAGGAAAATTGGATCCTACAACAGGTTTTCACCTGTCTCTAAAAGATGAAATTAATGAGAAAATAAAGTGAGGAAAAGAAAGTCTACCAAAATTTAATATAGGAATGTATTAAATGTTTATATTATTTTTTGTCTGTGGTATACTAGCAACCTATCAGTAAGAAAATGTTTTCCAACTGGGGCTGTTCTTTTTTGGGCCAACCATATGTTCAAATCTTATTCCCCATTGATCAGCTGGGGATAATCGTGAACTTTCCTGAACCCTTGCAACGGTCCCCAACCTTGTTGGCACCACGGACCGTTTTCATGGAAGACAATTTTTCCATGAACTGAGGGGGTAGGGATGGTTTCGGGATGATTCAAGCACATTACATTTATTGTGCACCTTATTTCTATTATTATTACATTGTAATATATAATGAAATAATTATACAACTCACCATAGGTTGGGGACCCCTGCTAAAGGGTTCAGTCTACAGTTGTGAGATATATACGTAAAATATCGATATATATTGATCTATAGAGAATATTTATGCTTCTTAAAAATTTTTTGATTACACCAAAATGGCTTCTAAAAGTCTACATTGTATATCATTTTCCCACATTCCATACCAACGCAAGAAGTAGATGCAGTAGGTCTCATTTCTTTATGAAAGAAATAAGCAAACTGCCTTAAACAGAAACCATCTATTGACATGTGTTCTAGTAGCTCTGTCCTGGCATTTGAACTCAGCTACTTCAACAAATGTTTATTGGGAGCCTCTTATGTGTCAGGCATTGGCTTAGGCAATAGGAATAAAGGGTCAACAAAACAAATTTCCTGCCTTCGTGGTGCTTATGTTCTTACTTACTAAGCACTATGACATTTAGAAAGTTCTATAACCTCTCCAGACCTAGGTTTCTTCATCAGCAAAATGAGGATAATACTATGTACTCTGAAAAATTATCCTCAGGGTACATGAATTAGTGTATGAATGTGCTTAGTGCCATGCCAGGAACATAGTAAATAATATTCAATTAATTTTAACTTTCACTTTCATTTCTTTTTTTCTATTTTTTGTAGAGGCAGGGTCTCACTATGTTGCTCAAACTGGTATTGAACCTCCTGAGCGCAAGCAATCCTCCTGCCTTGACCTCCCAAAGTGATAGGATTATAGGCGCCTAGGCTTATTTTTATTTCTTAATCATAATATTAATAATTATTAGAAGTACATATTACAGCCATATTACAACTTAAAATCTACTTGCTTCAAAGTGAATTTTAAAAACTCTCCATATTCTATGGGCTATTTATTGATAATGTTTTATGGCTAGAGCAATACCTAGGCTGAAAGTCTTACAGACATGCTGTCAAATTTAGGACTTCTATAATCTATTCATATATAGGAATGAACCACAAATTATATTTTGGGGAAAATCTTGGCCCTTCCTTCCCCCAGGGACTCCCTTACCACCACCACCCTCCTTGTGTAGGTAGAGGAGCCATCTATTTGGGCACATATCCTAGCTAGGCTTCATAATTTCTGAAGTGGCTATTAATGCATATTGATGTACCCCAAAATAGCAAAAATAATCTGTCATCCAGGTTCTTGCCAAAGAATATAACCTCAAACTTTCTATTGCACAGTTCTTATTTGGCAAAAATTAAAACAATATTTGACATTCAATTGCTTAAAGGATTATTGTCCGTGCATTCCTTTATGTATGCTTGATTTCACCCCTTGAGCAAGCCAGACTATCACAAACTATCAGTTCACCTGAAACACATTATCTTGATGTTCCTCTGAGTTACTTCTCCCGAGTTGCTCTTTGGAGTGTCATAAGTCTACACTGAAAACACAAGCATAAAAAACAACTGTCCTCCACAACTGTTTTGCTTTTAGCACCTAGATTCAGTGAATCATAACCACTTGTGTTGCCCTCCTTGTATTTGTCAATAGGAAGCTCAGAGTCCAAGTTTTGTCCATCATCTGGCAACTGTACAAGTCCTTACCTTATCTCCACCTTTATCTTACTTCTCTACTTTCTTTACTCTTTACTCCTTTTTCTTGTATTCTACTATTAATATAATGTATATATAAGTCATCCCAAATGCTTTTTTCAATATAAATAAGTGTTAAACAAACAAGCAAGGGTAACTTTACTACTGTATTCTTACTTAATAGGATATTATTAAAATGTTTACTATTAAATCACTGCAGAGGTTTATCATTTCTTATCCCCCTTTGTTACAATTTTTAAATATATTATTATTTTTTTCTAGTAAATGGGGTATAGCATTCTTTATTATTGGGATTTCTAAAATACTTTTGTCTTGATAATGTAGGCTTTCTTTCATTTACAACTTCTCTTAGGAAAGCTTTTCACAATCCTGTATTTCTACTGATAGATATAAATTATCGGCCTAAAAGCATTGAAATCTGATCAACTCAAGACACATTTTCAGTAGCCAACATCTTCCTTTTTCATGTGCAGATTAATCCTCCACCATAGTCAATCTCATAAGTGGATTCACAGGTGTTTCCCAACAGTAGGACTTCATAAATTTCCTCTGTGGAATAGAAATAAAATACTAGATGTCATCCACCTATAGTGATGCCCAAAGGATATATTTGAGGTTCTTTGGGCAATAATTCCCATCCTTTGCTGTTTTAACAAGATCCAAGCAATAATGATTCTCACCTTGATTTTAAAACACTTGGAAGAAAAGCACCTTCTTAGCCTTATAATTAAATTTAAAATATTGCTTAGAGCCAGTACACAAAGGAAAGAAATGGGAATAGTATGTTCTCATCAAATTCTGTAACACAAGTAAAATGTACTTTACATCAATTATAATATCTCAAACCTCAAGATTGTAATCATTTATAATCCCAGAAGTAAATTTAATTCCAGAAGAAGAAAATTTAATTTCTTGAGCAATAATGAAAGATCTCAGCCTATAGGTCATCTGGACAGTTGCAAAAAATCCTATATGAAAAGCCCAATTAGAGTTTTGAAATGTCTTTTTAGGATTAAGTTCAGTATAGATGTAGTAAAGATTATGATTAAAAACAATTTTCATAACCCTTCCTAGTAATTGTTTAGCCATATCTGGTTCTGTTCAATTTTTATCATAAGTCAGTTCTTAGTGGAACTTCATGTCAGTTTAATTGTTATGAATTCTCTCTATCCTGATACTCTGTTGTATTATCTGGTATTGAGCAGTCAGTCCTATCTAATATGTTTTTGTGTAATTTTCTAACTAGTTAGCAGTAGGAATTTACTATGTTTACATGACACAATTGTGCATATGTTATTTAATTAAAATCAATGCATTTTATATTAATGAAAAATGTTCTATATGTATGAATGGTATTATATAAATAAGTTCAGGATCCTTTAGGAATTCTTGCCATGTAAAAGGCATGCATTGTGGGATTGAAAAAAAAAAAGAGAGAAGAAATGCTTCTGGGGACAGAATGAGGAATAAAATTACAGTAGTACCAGCCAGAGTGAGGACAACTCTAGACTTGTAGGCTGAATGTAACAAAAACAGTCTATTTCTACATTACCTTAACAAGGATGAAAAGAAATCAAAGTGTTAGGAGCATCACTGGCACTCGAGAAGCTGTCAGAATCTGTCCTAAAGTGACAGGGAGCTTTCATGACCAGTAGTCAGCAACTAAATGACATTACCTGACAAAGCTAGGTCTTTTTAAAGTGCATCATTAAGAAATCAATCAAAATAGAAAATGTAGTAACTTGATGCCAGTTTTATGTTCATAATAATTTGCTTTATGTGATATTTTATTCATCTCATTAGTTAATGGTATGAATACATTTGAGGCTACTTTATTTATAGTTTAGAATTAAATTTATAATTGGAAGAAATAAAAGATAAAAGAATAAGTAAAATAAATATAAAAGATATAAGAATTACAAAGGAAAAAAACAACTGAAATTATTCAAGTATTATATGATTGTTTATGTAGAAAATCCAAAATCTACAGATAAATTTTTAGGATGAAAAGGATAACAGCAGGGTTGCTAGATACAAAATTAGTATACAAAAATCAAAATCAAATGCATTTCTATATGTCAACAACAAGTAGTTAAAAGTAAAATGTTTAAAAATCCATTTACAGTAGCATCAACAAATACGCAGTACTAAAAAAAGCTAAGATACATATGTTCATAGATTCAATCACTCAACATAATAAAGATGTCAGTTCTCCCCAAATTGATATATAAGTTTAGCATAATTCCAGCCCAAATGCCAGCAATATTTTTTTTTTTTTTTGTAGATGTAAAGTTCTAAAGTCCCAAGGCCACCCTCACTTCTGACACTAACTGCAAGTTTAGGTACCTCTGAGACCTCCTTCAGGTCTGATAATTTGCCAGAAAGACTCATAGAACTCCCTGAAAGCTGTTATATTCACAGTTACAGTTTATTACAGTAAAAGGATACCCATTAAAATCAGCTAAGGAGGCAGCATATATGGTAAGATCCAGGAAAATTCCAAACGTGAGCTTCCAGGTGTCCTCTCCCAGTTTAGTCACGGATAGCACTCTCTTCTCTCAGCAACACTGTTTGAGAATACACATGGAACATTGCAAACCAGGGATGTTCACTGAAGGCTTAATATCAAGAGTTTTTATTGGGACTCAGATACTTTGACATGGTTGACCACCCACTTGGCTAACTTTAGTTTCCAGATCTTCCAGAGGTCGAGCTGATCCAAAACCCCTACCATAAATCACATTGTTAGCATAACTATCCAGTGTAGCCCAAAGCTCCAGGTGAAGGAAGACATCCTTATCAGCAGGACAATCCAAGGGCTTAAAGATTACTTCCCAGGAACCAAGGGCAAAGGCCATACCTCTCTTTGGGCAAGATTAATCCTTTATGGTAGAGTAGATATAGACAAGATTATTCTAAATGTATGTGGAAAGGCAAAGGAACTAGAATACCTAAAACAATTTTTAAAAAGAAGAATAAATAGGAGGAATCAATCTACCCAATTTCAAGACTTATTACTGGCAAAGACGCAGAGAAACTGGATCACTCATATATTACTGGAGGGTATATAAAATGGTACAGTGGCTCTGGAAACAGTATGCCAGTTGCTTGAAAAACTAAGCATGCAACTAACATACAACCCAGCAGTTGCATTCTTGTGCATTTATCCCAGAGACATGAAGACTTATGTTCACACAAAAACCTGTACTTGAATGTTTATAGCAGCTTTATTCAAAAAGCTAGAAACAGCCCAGATGTCCTTCAATGGGTAATCATTAAGGTTAAACAAACTGTGGTACATCCATACCATGGAATACTACTCAAGACTAAAGAGGAACAAACTATTGATACACAGAAGAACCTGGATAAATCTCCAGAGAATTAACCTGAATTGAAAAAAAAAACAACAACCAATTCTAAAAGGTTACATACTGTGTGATTCCATTTATATAACATTCTTGAAATGACAAAACTATAGAAATAGAGAACAGATTAGTGGTTGCCAAGGGTTAAAGAGAGGTTGGAAGTGGAAAGGAAGTAAGTGAGGCTATAAAACAGCGACATAATGGATCTTTGTAATGATGGAATGTTCCATATCTTGACAAACATTGTCAGTATCCCAATTGTCATATTGCACTGTGGGTTTACAAGATGTTACTGTTGGGGAAAATCATAAAAGGAACACAAGATCTTTCTGTAATTTCTTACAACTGCAGATGAATCTACAGTTATCTCAAAAAGTATAATTATAAAAAGATGAATTAATAAATGAATGAATCTAATTTATGAAGTGCAAATCCTCCATGGAAAAAAATGATAAAACTTCATTAAGAGTCATTAAAGAAGATCTAAATAAATGGCAAGATGTATCATGTTGGTTAATTGGAAAACTCAGTGCCTTCATTTGGGCTACTATAACAATATGATAGACTAGATGGCTTATAAGCAACAGAAATTGATTTCTCACAGTTCTGGAGGTTGGGAAGTCTGAGATCAAGGAGCCTCCTGATTCAGTGTCTGATGAGGACATGCTTTCTGGTTCATAGACAGCAGTCTCCTTTTCGCTGTGTCTTCACAGTCCTCTTTTATAAGGACACTCATCCCACTCATGAGATTGCCGCCCTCATGACCTAATCACCTCCAAAAGCCCCTTCTCCAAATATCACCACATTGGAAATTAGGTTTCAACATATGAATTTCACAGGGACACAAACATTCAGTTTATATCACTCAGTATTTTAAATATATCAGTTATCTCCAAATTGGTCCATGGGCTTTAGTATAATTCCAAATCATTAAGTGACTGGGGTAATTTATGATGGCTACTTTACCACCTACTTCTTCCTTCTAGTAGCTGTAAAGCAAGGTCTGTGCTTTTGAAAGTCTGACAAAACAACAAAAAATTATGCTGTGGATACAAAAGTTCATATAATGATTCATGCATGTATTCAGAATACCAGTATCACTGTGCTTTGTAAATTCACAAGTTTTTACTGCCATGGTCTTCTGTAGGCCCCCATTTCCTTAATTTCAAAATGAGAATAATCATCAAATAGTGCAAAAACAAATAGCAAATTTCTATGTTTTATGTTTCTAATAACACTTATTAAGCACCAGTTTTATGATAAATTCTATTTAGGACAGTTGTTTATACAGCAAACATTTATAAAGCCTCAACTATGATTTCTGGAATAAATAGTTTTGAGACCTTATTCCCAAAGGATTTGGAGATAAAACATGGTATTTCTCATACATTAAATCACTAGTAAAGCAAGCAAGTACATGATAATATAGTACAAACTATATACGAAATATTGAAACATAAAGAAAGAAAGGGAATAGTTGGTATGGGCTAAGGTTAATCAAAGAAAGCTTATTAGAGGAAGTAAATAATAAACTGGATTTTAAAGCAATTAGACATCTGCTGAAGATTTTTACTATCTCTATGCTTAACTAATTTGTAAATATTGACTATACTAAGGCAAAATGTCTGTGTAACTTTCTCCTATTACAACTTCTCTGGACTTTAGATTTCTCACCTGTGAGATGAAACTTCATTATTATTATTGAAATGAATTTTATCTAGGGTCATTCCACATCTTTACTGTTTTATATTTGATATACTTCTATCTGCACTTAAACTTGGGCCAAGCCAGCTACTTCTTGGTAATACAAGCTCATGAACGGATAAAATTTGACTCTCTGAGAAGTCTCAGTTCTGACACTTTCCTAAACCTCTTTTGATGCTAGTAAAATGTATTTGCTACATAAGCACAACATTTCAGCTAAAGAGATCTAGAAGATTCTTTGAGTATCTGTCAATGCTTATCAACTAGATGCTAATGAAGGGTGGATCACCTGCGTCTATCTCATCAGTTTGTTGAAGAGGACAGGAAAAACACTCTACTTCCTTCAGCTTTAATTATAGAGTTACAGACTGTCATTATATTCCTCTAAAGGTAGCATACACTTCAATATAAGGTAGATTTATCAATCTGTGTTGAAGGTGAGTAAAGTATGACACCTGCCTGTAAAAACTTTAGAACAGTGATCTCATCTCTGGCTGGACTTCAGAATCACTAGAATCACAGATGTCCAGTCCCTGAGATTTGGCTTTAGAAGGTGTAGGCCTGGGCATTACTTTATAATTGTAAAGACACAGGAGATAAATACAGAAATATAAGACAGAATATATTGAGCAACTAAAGATATTTAATAAAGGGAGGTCTTAAGAATTTGAAAAGGTTTAAGGAATGTCAATTGAGCTAGGCCTGGCAGGATGGGGGATACTTACAGAAGAGTTTAGGTTATGATAAACCCAGGAAAAAAGGCTGGAGCCAGAGAATGGAGAGCTTTAAACCAAATTAAGGAATTTCTATTTAATTTTATATATTATGGGGAGCCATTGGATATTTTGAGCCAAGGAAAAGGTGTGTGACACAAATGATACTTTAGAGTTTTTCAACTAAAGGGCACAAGATAAAAGGGGAGAGACCAAAGGCAGTGAAATGAGTTAGGAGGAAATTTCTGGAGTCTAAATGATAGGTCATTAAATCCAGATCACTCTAGATGCAGGAGGAATGGAAAGGAAGAAAGATTAGAAAAACTTTTCTAAGGTATAATTGTCAGAATTTGTTAACCGATTGGAGCAGGAGATAGGAAACGAGACAGAAAAATCAAAGATAACTCAGAAGCTTTGAGGTAGAGTAGCTAAAGAGAATGTTGTGTCCATTTGTAGAAATGAAGAGCTCAGTGGAAAAGGCTGCCTAGAGAGTAAACACCCCTTGCCTCTGGACTGCTTGTAGAAATGGAATGCTGTGACACTGTGTTCCCCATCCTGACACCTTAGACCACACACAGCAATGCTTCTAAGGGCTGAGGAACCAGTGGTATCAGCATATAGAATAGGAGTAGAATTGTTAGGAAAATGTTGTTTCTAGTTCAATTCCATTTTTTGTTAACTACTTTCAAATATTATTTTACTAGGCTTTCTTTCAGTTCTTACTGCATATTACTATTACTGTATAATTGAGTTTATTTATTATCTATGAACTAGCAGTAAGTGAATTTTTGTACTCGGAAGTGTGTAGAAGAGTGAGCTGCAGGGAATGCTGCAGAGGTGGGAGGAGCTGGTGAATGCAGTCGGGAAGGCTTAAATTCATCGTTCGCACTCTGCATACCCCATTCTCTACACACCAGCCAGTGTACTCTTAAAACGCAAGTCAGATTTTATTTCTCCCCTGCTTAAAACCCTGCAAACAAATCTCCCAATGCACCTGGAACAAAATTCCAACCCTTCACTGTGGCCTGCAAGCCCTCACGTGGCCTGCAGGCTGCCCACCTCTCTGAATCATCTTCTGCCGCTTTCCCTCACCCCCCATGTTCTAGTCACTCCAGTCTTTGAGTTTCTCAACCGTGACAACTTCTTTCCTCCTTCAAGCCCCTGCACTTGTTCTCCCGGAGCTCTGCCTGCAGCACTCTGCCCCCAGACTTTCATCTGGCTCCTTCTTGCCATTCAGGTCTCAGGTCAAAAGTCGTCTTCATACAGTTGAAATTGATGGCCACCTTTCCTCTCCCCACTCCACCCTCTCCGTCATTCTCTTCGCATCCCCTATTGTATTTTCTTCACAGTACTTCCAGTTCTCTCCAATTATCATGTTCATTGGTTTACTTTTTTTTCTGTCATTTCCCACTAGCAAGTATGCTGCTGTAAGAGCAGAGCCCTTATACTTCTTGCCCGCCACTGCATTCCCTCCGCCAAGAAACAGTGCCTGGCGTACAGTGAACACATGTGTTAACATGAATGTATGAATTAATCAATCACAGGAACTCTAGGAAAACTATCTACCCACAAAATATATCCTTTAGGGTAGAATCCACAAGTGAGAGAGGAAGACCACAAAGACCACAGAAGATTCAGATATTTGAACTAGTAAATGGTTTTTTTTATTTGTTTTGAAATAAGGAAAGTATTTTGCAATTCATTTTCTGTTTCACCCTTCCCTTCCCCCCTCCCGACACACATGCACACACTGGCAGCCACAAGTACATAGCTAAACACAGAGGGTGTAGGAGACAGTGAAGGCTGACAAGATATTCGGTAAGTTGTACCAGCCCTCTTAGAGTGTTATTTTACAATGGAGGAACTCTGGGCTCAGCAAAGCTCTTTACTGAATGTATTGGGAATATTAGAATCAGAAACCTGTACTTAGGGAAATAACTGTTTTATGGTTCTTTGCATTCCCTTTGGTAAAGTTACTTTTGAGAATGACAAAGTAAAACTGAAAATGGGGTCTTTTGGCCACATATAGACTCAAGTTTTAAAGGGAAACAATATATCCTTGGAGGCCAGGCCTTGTGGCAACAGTGTGAGTAGTATGTGATGCAAGAGAAGAATTAAAACCAAAGAAAGCACTTCTACACCAGCTGTCTAAGTTCGATAGACAGTTGAAGTAGTAAAAAATGCATCCATTTTTTTAATCAGTTAGGAAAAGGTTGATTAGAGAAGTCTGCAAAGGTTCAAAGCCAGAGACACACAGCTATTGGAGGCTGTCTGCTCTACCTCAAGAATAGGTTTACTTCCCAGAGTTTACCTGGGTCTTAAACTGCCCAGTCCACACTTCCTCCACTTGCAGCCCCACCTCCACCCCTCACGGTGCACACCCTCTTAGAAAGACACCTGGCAGAAAAGGAGCTAGAGGAAAGGACGGCCTGCCCTAGAAGCTGCAAATGACCAAAAAGTTTCCACTGCTGGTTTCACGTCTTTGTTTCAGCCTGTCTCTTATCTGTGGTCAAACCTGACTTCTTGCCTCTAGAGTCTTGACACAATCTCAGCTTTAACAGTGTTAGCAATGGAAAGAAACTTGCTTGTGTCTTACATAGGTAATTTAACAAGGCAACGTAACATTTACTGAACTGCACTTGGCATTTCCCTTACATAATCTCAGTAAACACCCCACCCAGCTCCATTCCCCATCCCCCAGTGTGGCAGTCTCACAGTTGTCCCTTCTAACTTAGAGGGTTTCCGTTAGGAGCCTTTCTCTGTTCAAATAGTGGTAAATTTGTATTTTATTTTTTAAAAAATTATATTCTCCTTAGAAGCTCTAGAATTCATTTTTAAGTGAATTTTAGTAGTTATATTTTATTTCTTCATAGAAGACATTATTTTTCAGTGGTCTGATATTTCTCTGATTCTTTATAACTTTCTAAAAATAACACTGGTGAGCTCCTAAGTTCATTGATTAATCCCAGTGGGACTCAATAATGCATATTACAAACCTCCTGATTTTTATATATTAGATTTTCTCAGGGATTCCCTTACCTGTTATTATCAACATAGCTATATTGGCAGTGTCTTCATGACTTCCTAATTGCCCATACTTCTTTTTCTTGTTAAAGATCAATGTTTAAAATCAAGTTTTCTCATTTTGGAAATATCATAGATATATTATCGTGTTAATATTAATGTGTTTTATATCTTTCTAGATTCTTTCCTGCTTTATCATAGGAACTTACAGTGTTTATTTAATACCTTTTGCTTTAAAATGCATTCTTTCGTTGGGGTGGAGAACAGGCAGAGTGAGAGGGTAGGGGCATATGCTTGGTTTTTATCCCTCTGAAACAAAGATATAAAAAATGGTCTTCCGAATATGTGGGGAAAAATGGCGGTCTGATAGAGTCCTCCCACCGCACCGCTCCCAGGGAAGGAGGTGAAAAACGCCAGCGGCTACCTGCGAGCACGGACCTCTCGCTCCGAAAACAGCATTGTGAATTACAGAGAAACAACACGGATCGCCCAGCCCAAGAAAACAGGTACAAAATTTTCACAAAGATCGGAGGGTGCGCGGAGCACAATAGAGCCCAGAGCGCGGGAAGGACGCGCTCGCCAGGTCCGCGCAGCGCGACCTGCCCCCCAAGCGGTTACGCACCTCCCCATCCACTCAGTCAGGGACAAGCCCAGAGTTGGGGCAAAGCAGTTGCGCGAGGCCCCAGACCCTGTGGAGAGGAAGCAATTGCGAGAGCCAAACAACGCTCAGCTGCAATATACAGAGACCACTCAGGGCTGGGGAGGAACTGGGCAGGGACCGGGCAGAGATTCAGCTTCCCGGGACAGTGCGCGGGATCCCGCAGGCCAGCACTGCGCCACTAGAAGTCAGCGGGACTGGGCCCCGGAGTTTAATGGAGAGCGGACACACCCTTAGGGACTGCTGGCAATTGCCTTCATGGGCCACAGGCCAGTCAAGAAAAGCGGTGTTCCTGGTCGCAATCGGAGCCCGGCTGTGCGCCAGGCTGGCGGTGGCCGCCATCTTTAAAGCCGCCCCCCCGCCCCCGGAGCTGTGAGCCGCGTCTCTAGCTCGGCCCCACCCCGGCCCGGGGCTCTTCCACTGGGGCGAGACAGGCTTTGCCTTTCGTGGCCAGGGACAGCTGCATCCGTGGGTTCCAGGTGGGACGAGATCCCGGAACTGTAGTGGCAGGACCTTTGTGTATTGGAAACAGTTTGCAGCTCGTCCATCTGGTCCTGCTACCCCGGCTCTGGCCTCCGACAAGTCTGCTACGTGATGGTCCTAGTGCCCGCTCTTCAGGTCCCAGCCCTCCAGTACCCCAGAGATCGGTCATTTTGAAGGTTGCTGGCTATAGTGACTCATTTGGTATAACTGCTGGTTCTCATGACAACCAAATACCTCAAGAGCCACAGGCTGAACCAGAGCAGCTCCCCATAACCCTGCCCAATTCATTAGGCAATTTCGCGCCATCCAAGAGAGCTTCCAGTGGCCACTATTCCCCCCTCCCTGTGGGAACATCCCCCCGGTGGAGATGGCTGGGGATAGAGATGGCCACCTGCCTCGCCTTGGGGTCTAGTGGTGGAAAAGGGGTGCACAATTGGAGATCCCCCTATCAACGAGTATCAGGAGAAGCACATCAGAAGGGCAGACACACGTGGCTAGATAAGTAACCTCTGAGCTGTGTAGAATTTTCCCAATTCAGCTTTCACACTGCAACCAAAAGAAATTGTGTTTCTACCTGCACCTCAAGAGGAGCAGGGTCAAAGTAACCCCTAGGAGCTACAAGGCCCCTCCCAAAGCACGGGGCTTTCACATACCCCAACTGGGGGATCAGAGTCTGCCACGGACATAACAGAATACCTAGCTAATAGGGAGCGGAGGATTCACATCCTCAAGTACAATTCACTAGCTTAGAGCCCAGGCTGGGAGGTCATTCTCACCACACTCCACCGGGAAGAGGAGAAGACAACAGACCAGAGATAACTCAAGATCCACCAAACTTGCTAAAATATACCTAAGGCAATACAGGCCACTACTTCTCTCCCTGGCTGTGCCAAGGAACGAAAACCCTGGGCCTGGAGACAGGGCCATAAACTAGCCCTAACACCCCCAGCTCTTGACCAAGAGGCCAGATGAGAAAAAACCAGCGAAAGAACTCAGGGAACATGAAAAATCAGAGTGAAAAGTCACCCCCAAAAGAAACCATCAGTTCCTCAGCAATGGATACCAACTTAAATGAAATGGGTAGAATGACAGAAGAGGAATTTTGTTTATGGATTATAAGAAAGCTCAATGAAATTCAAGAGAAAATTGAATCCCAGCACAAAGAAACCACAAGAAAAATGCAAGAAATGAATGAAAAATTCTCCAAAGAAATAGAAATATTATGGAAAAATCAAATAGAAATCCTAGAAATGAAAGAAGCATTCAGGGATCTACAAAACACAGTGGAAAGCCTTAAGAATAGGCTGGACCATGCAGAGGAAAGAATTTCAGAGCTAGAAGACAATCCTATGTGCTAAATAAATCAGTCGAAGAGAAAGAACACAAAAACAAGAGGCAGGAAAAAAGCATACAAGAAATGTGGGATTATGTAAAGAGGCCAAACATAAGGATCATAGGCATCCCTGAGGGAGAGGAAGAAAATTCGCGTGGGCTGGAAAATCTATTTGAAGGAATAGTAGAAGAAAATTTCCATGGCTTAGCCAGAAATCTCGATACCCAAGTACAAGAAGCACACAGGACTCCTGGGAGACTCAACGTGAAAAGGCATTCACCACGCCACATGATTATTAGACTGACCAAAGTAAACACAAAAGAGGCACTCCTCAGAGCTGTAAGATGAAAACAGCAGATAACCTATAAAGGGAAACCGATCAGATTAACTGCAGATTTCTCGGCTGAAACCTTACAAGCCAGAAGGGAATGGGGAGTCACCATCAGTCTCCTAAAACAAAATAAAGGTCAACCCAGAATTCTGTATCCTGCCAAACTAAGCTTCTTATATGAGGGAGAAATAAAGACTTTTCCAGACAAGCAATCACTGATAGAATTTGCAAAATCCAGACCGGCCTTGCAAGAAGTGCTTAGACCTGCATTATACAATAATCAGCACAACAGACCCACCTATGTAAAACTATGCAAAACTAAAACCCCAGAAACCAGATTCCACAATGACGCAAGAGGTAAAACA
The DNA here is from genome assembly GCA_023783475.1 of Daubentonia madagascariensis. Taxonomy (NCBI): domain Eukaryota; kingdom Metazoa; phylum Chordata; class Mammalia; order Primates; family Daubentoniidae; genus Daubentonia; species Daubentonia madagascariensis. The sequence goes on from JAKFHU010001798.1 coordinate 61,955,299, forward strand.
AAAGACATCACCCAATAGAATAATGAGAAATTTACCCAAATATCAATTCTCTCAATAAATGTAAATGGCTTGAATTGCCCATTGAAGAGACATAGGCTGGCTGAATGGATTAAAAAATACAAACCAAGCATCTGTTGTCTTCAGGAAACACACCTTACACACAAAGATGCATTCAGACTCAAGGTGAAAGGATGGAATACAATTTTCCAGGCTAATGGAAACCAAAGGAAATCCGGAGTAGCCATCCTTATTTCAGATGATAGAAACTTTAAAGCAACAAAAGTAAAGAAGGACAAAAATGGACACTATATAGTGGTGAAGGGAAAAATCTTACAAGAGGATTTAACAATCCTAAACATTTATGCACCCAACACAGGACCGCCCAGGTACATAAAGCAAATACTGCTAGATCTAGACAACATAATAAACAGCAATGCCATAATAGCAGGGGACTTCAACACCCCACTGACGGAACTGGACAGATCCTCCAAACAAAAATTAAATAATGAAACAAAAGACCTAAACAGGACTCTAGAACATTTGGGCCTAACAGATATCTACAGAACATTCCACCCAAAACTTGGGGACACAAGTTATCAAAATCTGTGGGATACAGCAAAAGCAGTCCTGAGAGGAAAACTTATCGCCGTAAATGCCCACATCCAAAAGACAGAAAGGTCCCAAATCAGTAAACTAATGAATCATCTTAAGGAAATGGAAAAGGAAGAACAAAGCAATCCTAAAGCCAGCAGAAGAAAAGAAATAACCAAGATCAGAGCAGAATTAAATGAAATCGAGAACAAAAAAACAATACAGAAGATTAATAAAACGAAAAGTTGATTCTTTGAAAAGATGGATGAGGAGTTGCTTCTTAGGGATGAGCAAAGAAAATGGTTTTTTGAGGTAGAATTCTACTCCTGGTAAAGATGCTGTGAACATTGTTGTAAACAACAAAGGATTTAGAATATTCCATAAACTTAGGTGATAAAGCAATGGCAGGGTTTGAGAGGATTGACTTCAATTTTGAAAGAAGTTCCACTGTGGGTAAAATGCTATCAAACTGCATTGCATGCTACAGAGAAATCTTTTGTGAAAGGAAGAGTCAAATGATGCGGCAAACTTAATTCCTGTCTTATTTTAAGAAATTGCCACAGCCACCTCAACCTTCGGCAACCACCACCCTTATCAGTCAGCAGCCATCAACATCAAGGCAAGACCCTCCACCAGCAAAAAGATTACAACTTGAAGGCTCAGATGATCATTAGCATTTTTTAGCAGTCAAGTATTTTTAATTAAGGTATGCACATTGTGTTTTTAGACATAATGCTATTACACACTTAATAGTCTACAGTATAGTGTAAACATAACTTTTATATGCACTGGGAAGCCAAACAAATTGTGTGACTCACCTTATTGTGATATTAGCTTATGGGGCTGGTCTGGAACGAAACCTGCAATATCTCTGAGGTATGCCTGTATTTTTGTGGTCTAGGATCATGTAAGATAAAGTGACTCACAATAATTAGAATCATGAAGAGCAGACCAAGAAATTCTTCTAAATTATCTTTTTGGTGATAAGTTACTCCACACTCATACTATTCATCAGTCTGTCTGCTATTTACCAGTTAACCTTATCTCTGGCAAATCTGATTTGTGTGTGTGTGTGTGATATCATTTGAAGAATGATTATTTGCTTTCTCAGATAATTCTTCACTTTATTAATGGATTCACTGAAGAGGTACACAACCTACTTCTTTATTTTAAAAATATTCTATTTGCAGAAATTATATTTACATAGAACTTTTTAAGCCATCTACTGCATAAGATGAGGTACAGCTTCAGAATGGTATACATCTGCCAGAGTAAACATCAGGATTTTGGCTGCTAACTCAGTGGCATATTTTGGCATAATTTTTTCCCCCCTTCCAAAAAAAAATTCTAAGCACTAAGATAAGTGAAGAGGAGTGTGCACAAGGCTGACTTATAAGAAATACTTGAATCGGGGTCATCACAGGAAGAAATAAGGGAAGTAGATAAGACAGAAGATATATTAATGTTTTCATCTGTCTTATCCTATTCTTTGAGCATTCTACTCTCAGCATAATTTTCAATCATTTTTGTCTAATTTCTAAATGCTATTACATGAATGTAGCCTCCTCCTTTCTCAGTTCCATTACAAGACACTTTTTCTTAAATATATAGTCTTTTGGGGAAACAAATGATACATTTTAGCAATTTGATCTTTCTCATATGATTTATAATCTCATCCTTCATACTTAAAGTTTCTAATCCTTTTGACCATTTGTGCTTTCTTCACTGCTTTAAATTTGCTACAGTTCATTTTTTTTTTAAAAAGTGAGAGGTCAAGGACAAATATTCAGTGTAGAATTTTAATTTGAAGATCCCCTGCCTTTTGGTTATTTCACAATGAACAACATCATTGACAAACAGTAATTGTGGAAGAAACATAAGAAAAATGAAAAATAAGTATTTTCTGCTCTGTATAAGGATAAAAGAGATAGCTAGAGTAGGGTTCCGATTATTGGAAGAATTAGTCTCTAAATAATAAAAAACAATTATCCATTTTTATTTAAGCTAACCCTTGATTACCTCCTATTATAACAAATATTACAGGGTACTTTTACTATCCTGAAATAAATTCTAAAGATAACATAATATACCTACTTACAGGATTATTAAATCATTGTAATGCTCTAGTTAACATATAGAAGAAATAAAAAGTAATTCAAAATAAAAATAATACGCATTTCAATATTTAAAGGGCTCAGGCAAATCTACCTGAGAAGGCATAATAAAGTAGTCAGATACTTGGTCCTGTGCATATAGAATCACCATGAGTTTGACAGCTATAAATGCAGGCTGATACAGGTGTGCTTACTGGCAACTTAAGTACCATGGGCAGTGGTGCCATCAGTGATGAGGTTTTTTCATAGGGTAAACCACTCTTGGTAATATTCTGAAAAACATAAAGTACACAGTCCCTTCAATTTACATGGTAGTTGCATTCCTGCAAAATTCAGTATATATTAAAATCATGCAAAACATACTTTGAGATTATTTGTAAAACAGATTTAAATTCTAAGCTCATATAATTATAAACAGGTTTTTTCAGCTATGTGAATTGGAACATTTAAAAATCATATCGGATGCAGAACAATTCTTCATCATGCTGTACTGCCCTGAAAATCACAGGATGTCTACCATCCCTGACCTTCTCTCACTAAATGCCAATAGCACCTTCCAATCATCTTAGCCACCAAAAATATCCCTACAAACATCCAAAATACCTCTAGATGCCACTACTGTCCCCATTAAGAACCACTGATTAAGACTGAGCAAAGGTACTTTTTTGTAATGAAGCATTGTCATCCTTTACATTTTGTTTTTATACTGAATTGATTTTATAGGTTAAGAAACTAAATTCACCCCAAAGGTGAATTATCCAGTTAGAACAAGCCTGCCAATCCAAAAGGATATAGAAATCATTCCTAGAGAACTTGGCAGATATTAAATGTGGAAAAACCCTTACTGCTTACATTGTGTGAACCTCTCTGGATTAGGAAAATGGGGTTTGAAAAGTGAGGAGAAGTTCACAGTCCCTAAAATGGGGGACTTTTGATAAGGGTAAAGCTTATCACTATTAAGGGTAGTGAAAAGTCTAGGCCCTGACTATAAAACCATGTTTATCTCCTTCAGATAACATGGTTAGTGCTAAATGGACTAGTTTCCCTGTTACTTGTACACCATTGCAGTTTATTAATGAATGGCTGTTTTTTTGATTGACCTAAATTTCCCCTTTTTTTATTCTTTCATGAATAAATAATTTAATGGCCTAGTGTTTCTGCACTGATGGAATGTAAAGCCACCCCTCTTAACTTCCCTAAAGTGATATATATTTTAAGTACCAGAAAGTTGCTCTCAGAAGTTTCCTTTCACTGAGCATTGTCATGGGTAGATTTTCATATTAATTTGTAAATGTTTTCATTGAACTTTAGCCCTAAATTTTTGATATGGTTTCCAAACATGTTCATGAAATGTGTATGTGCAGCCCCAGATAGACATGCAATTATCCAACTTCCAAAAGCTATGTTTTAATTATTAAAAATCCACTTCCAAAAATTTAGAAAAGACATTTTTGTATGATGTATGTTACCATTCCTTAGTTTAGGGAGAATTCTCTCTTCTCCACCCCATTCTCTGTGATTCAGTTGCTAACCTACCTTATTACCTTTACTCCTAGCAGTTTCCCCTCCTCTGACAAAAGCACACATTGTCATTAGTTACCCTCTTAAATTGCAAGAGTAAATGTTGAGTGCCCGTTCAGGTACTCAGTTATCTCAGGGACTTTGGTCTTTTCAGCCCAGGACTAATCAAGTAGAGAGTCATCATAAGCTAAAACTAAAAAGATTTTGCAGTGGTTTTATCACCAGTGAAATTTGTTCAACCTTCAGAAAGATTTTCACCAGGAAAGAAGAAATAAAGGAGTTAAAATTGCTTCAGACCATTGACTCCTTAGGTCCCTCTAGATTCATAGATGGAATGGGTTTTCAAGGGGTGGGAAGAATTATGAGAGGAATTCCCTGAGAAAGCTTACAAATTGATCATAGCCTTGGTAACACGAGTAGGTGTAAGTGTGATCGCTATGGAGGAAATGCCAAATGTGGCTGGAAGCTTGGGAAATGGGAAGGAAAAGAGACAATTAACACCTTTTTTTTTTTTTTTTTGGCTTATTGTGTTTGGGGGTGAGTGTGCCATGTCCTATGCATCTGCAAATGGTCTTTCAAAAAGAAGAAATACAATTGATTTTAAAATATTTTATTATTTAAGTACAATTTAGTAGTTATTATTTAACTGAAACTAAGCAAGCACTGTAGAAACAGAGACACACATTTCATATACCTATCCAGAAACTGGATCCCCATTTTAGATATACCCACAAAATATCATTTAAAGTAGGCACATCTGAGCATATGTAGAACTGCTCACTTAGGTTTGGAGAATATAAATGCCTCCAAATTCAAAAGAATCCTTTAAGATTGTCATTTGAATAAATCAAAATTATAATAATAAAAATATCTAGTTACATATATTTTAAAGAACTTGAGACTTTACACACCTATTGATGCAGGCAGGCATATATATAACTTGTCCCCAAGAATTCTATTAAGAATTGTCAAAATCCAGTTAGGCACTTTAGGATTTACCAGGATAAACCTACATTCATCTCTCCTTCCCATTGAATAACAATGAATTTTGCCCAAAATGAGTAAGCAATAGAGAAATGACCTCATTTTTTAGTCTGAATACAGTAGTGTGGGGGGATATTTCTCAAGGATATTACTTCAGTACTGGATCTTAGTTTCAAATGCAAGTTCATAAGGCCAGTCTGCAGAGGAGAGGAGGATAGACAGCATCCTTGTGAGGGCACCTATAAAGAGAGGGGTTCTCTACTAGGGCCAGCTCCCACAGCTAAGTCACACGCACAGACTGTAGCCTTCTGCTCTCTGGCGGACTGCAGCCATAGCATCGTTATTGTTGTAACTCCCAGATTGTGATACTGTCACAAAACTGTTGCTAGGCAACAAATGTGGTTACCAGGTCTCAGCGAATAGCTGAAGGGGAAAGCAAAGTGTTGCACCATTGTAGAGTAACCATAGCAATGACCTACTATTACAGACTAAAGAATTATCATTAACAATGTTAAAGTATCAGACAGAGGCCCCTGAATCCGGAGACTTCCAAGCAGTATCTCTCTGCATAATTGAGTGATCTAAGAAGAGATTTCAACTGCTTCAAAGCTATTCACTCATGATTTCTATGGAAGAGGCTTTGTAATTATTTTTACTTTTTAATTTAAAAAATTGTTCAGTTATGAAGCTACTGGTAAAATGCTATAAGCCATCACAAGGAGTCAAAAGTAGATTAATCTATTTCCTCATTTAGTCTTATGCCTACATCAGTATTATTTGCTGCTTGTGTTAAACTATAGGTAGATTTGATTGGAAAAATACTGTATATTTGTATTAAATCGAAGCCACAGAAAGAAGCTGTAGCAAAGTAACCCCATAAATTGACAACTAACTTTATTTTCGAAGTTGAATTCCTCCTGACAAAATGGAAGGCCTAGATGCTCTTGTAGTAGTCACTGCTTTGAAACGTTTTTTTTAGCTTTTCTAAATTCCCCTTAAAACCTGTAAAAATGTCGCCCGTTAGGACATTTTAAGGCATGATCTCTTTTGAACCTGGTCCTTCGTTAAGCATCCCATATGGTTTGGTCCCAGTGACCTCGCTGAGGTAATCATGTCTAACAGCACAGCTTCCGGGAGAGGCAAGAAAAATCCTTTTTTTTTTTCCCTTGGGAAGCCAGGAAACTTGGGTGCTCCGGAGTGGGAGTGGAAGCCGGATCCCGCGCGCAGGGGAAACCAATCCCCGCACGCGCGGGGTCTGGGGAAGTGGGTGGTTTGCCGGCGGGAGAGGGAGTGGCCCTCGCCGCCCGCCGCGCGCCTCTATTGGCCCAGAGGGGCTGAGGCTCCAGGCGCCCGGCCGCGCCTCGGGCGACCCGCGCGACTAGTGCGGGCCGCGTATCCGCGCGGGGAGCGTGACGGGGACTCAGGCTAGAGGCGACCCGAGGCCCCTGAATGGCCGCCGCCCAGGGGACGCGGCGGAAGTCCGCGCTCCCTGAGCCCTGGGGCGCAAAGTGAACCCTCAAGCAGAGGCGTGCCCCGGGGAGGCCGCGCACTGGCGGGCATCGCCTCCCCGGCGTCGCGAGCCCGGAACCGCGAGCCCGCGAGGGGGCGGGGACGGGGGGGCCCTGCCCCGGGGCTGGGGCCCGACGGGCGGAGGACGGCCCTGTGCCTCGGCTGGCCTGGCCGTCGCCACCCCCACCTGCGCCTGGCCCGGAGCGAGGCCACCTGGTAACCGACTCTGTGGGGTTTTTTTTGCAGGCACCGACCGTCACGAGCTAACTTCCTGGAAGAGCTTCCCGTCTATTTTCAAATTCTTTACCGAAGCCTCTGAGGCCAAGACCAGTTCCCTCAAGCCGGCTCTGACGCGACGCTCCCACCGAATAAAGCACGAAGAGCTGTAAGAGGAGAGCGAGCGAGACGGGGGAGGGGAAGGCCAGGAACGGCGCTCGAGCATGCATCCACACGTCTCCTAACTGCTTGTTGCCGGCGAGCAGACTCCCAGCCCCTCATTAGATTGTTTTCTTCCTAGAGCACAGGGTCGTGATATATACATCTAAATAGCGTTTTGCATTATTTCTAGATGAGTGCAACTGTCAAAGCAATATGGGTTCACTGGTCGTGCTTCCTGCGGGCTGAGCTCGGGCTTCGCCGCTGCCCGTCAGCGCGCAGATTAAGGCTGACAGCGCCCTGCCCGGCGCGGCCGCCGCGGCTCTAATTGCCCTGACGGAGCCCGCGCCCGCGCTGCGGGGTGCGCGGTGTCTGCGCGGTCCTACCGCCCGCCGCAGCGCCGCCGGCTGCCTCCCCCCTCCTTAATCATGTCCGTTCTCCCCTCTGAACAGCAGCAAACTTATTCTAGACTTCAAACTTCCATTTTAACTAGGTTTTTCCCTGAGGGTGTCTTGTGCCTCTCTCTCTTTTTTTAAGGAAATTACACACACACACACACACACACACACAGAAAAGTCAAATTTAAATTCAGAACATGAATGCCACGATGTGCTACGGAGTTTGGGGAGTGTAAATTGTTCTCTCCTTAACGATCCATTTTCATTTCGAGACCAAAAGAACTTTTCGTAAAAATCTATAAAGTACGAAATCCGAATTACTGCTGAAAATCCTTTCCAGTAGATTGTGAAATTTTACACGAGTCTCTAAGTTCAGAAAAGACTGTTTAAACCAAAACATAATAATGAGCAGATCTTTTAAATGTAGGTGTGAAAGGTCCATTTTCGATGGAATTTCCAACTTTATCATTAGAATTGAATTTCTTTTTGAATATATAATGTGTATTGAGTGGCATTGTAATTTAGATAACACACAAGTTTTGCTTTTTAAATCTTAATGTGGAGAAAGTTTGTTGTTGTTGTTAATCCTTAGTAGAATGATCTATTCTGAGCTTTCCTGGAGTTAGGCCCTTTTAGAGATAGAATTTTTTATTGTCATCAGGAAAATAAACCTATGTGCTCTGGAACCTTTTTCTTCTGAAAGACTAAGTTGGGCTAAAATGAGTCTTTTAGTTTTCTGCTCTAATAGGAAGAGAGAGACTTGGTATGAAAGATTTTTCTCCTCTCAATCCAATGGTGTAATTTTTAGTATTCCACTTCCTCTGTAGGGTTTTTCCATACATTTTCAACAATTAAATATTTTAATCCAGGTAAGATCTGGCCAACACTGTGAAATACAAGAGATAAAACAAGTTAAGGTTTTGCTGACTTTTAAATTAAAATATTAAATTTTAACATTATCAATTTTTAATTACTTGAATTTAATTACCTAGTGAAGATTATTTCTAATAGATGAGAATCTGAATTTAATATTTTTCATCCTTTTTTAAAGTATATGCAACAATTAACATGCCTGCCTTATTTGAGGACATGATAAAATGTACCCAAAATGACTTAGAACTGTCTAACGCCTCAGAAAAAGAACTTAAAATTAACCACCTCATAGATAAATGTTTTTATATTATGAACTGATTTCAGCAAGTTTTAAAACTGATATCTCATTGCTGTGTTTGGCATACAAGTACATTCATTAGTTCTACAGTTTTAATGATGACAAAGTGATCTTTTTTCAATCAGTCATGTCTGCATATCTTTTGATGTTATTTAAGTAGAAACAACATAGAAAATCAAAATGGCATTTTATTCAGCTAGTGGATGGTGTAAAATGTGTAAGCCCCAGCAATGTCAAGCACATTGGTCTGTGATATTGACCCTTTTTATCCAGTCTTTACTATTTTAGAAGTGATGGTTAACTGTGTAAAATAATGGTATCTTCCAGTGAGGGATTTGAGAATTGATGTGGATTGAATATATTTTTCAAAATGTTATAAATTGTGTGGTGTTTCAGTATATGAAAATGTTCACAGGAAACTAATTTTGTAGCATTTTTTTTAAAAACCAACACTTGTGCAATGCTAGATTTTTGAAGCTTCTGCAGCTGAATTTAGAGTAAAATAAATATGCTCAGTTTATAAACCCAATCACTCCTATTCCTTTTCTGCAATTTTCTCACCTCTCTTTTTAAAAATCTTTACTTGTAGCTAGAGTAAATCACTGTTTAATTGCTTTTAATACTTTAATACTTTAAAACTACTGGATTGTTAGGCCTTGTTTAACTATCTGTAGAGAGCTATTTGCAAACTTAAGTTGTGTAAATGTAATTTCTGCTCGAATATCTTAGCTGTGGCAACCCAGAGAGAGCTAGGCAAACCATTCCAGACCACCAACTGATTACTGATCAGATTCTTTGTTAATGCAGAATTTTTTAACCTGTTGATTATAATCTGTTAGTATAAATGTAATAATATTGTTCACCTAAATTTTCCTGGAATAACAACAAGCAGTTGGTAGTAGCCCGCCTGCTTAGGGGTGGCCAGTGTTAACAATATTTTAGCTCTGATCGTCTCCTTCCCCATTTTGGTTTTCTTAGCTTTTTAGGAGAATAGAGTTTTAAAGTTAGGATGCAGGCTTTTTATTTTAATTATATACTTCCTAGAGCAAATGGAATTGGGAAAGGAGTTGTTGATAAATCTAAAATTCAAAATACTCCTGTCGAAACTTAAAGGCCAGATAATTGTTTTGGAGCTTTCTATAGGTACCTAACCATGCAGTCGTTAAAAGTTTTCATCGATATTTGAAAAGAAGACCATCTACTTGTAATAACTGTTCTTTTCTCAAGTTTCAGGCTTGTGCTTCGACCTGGATTGAATTATTGTTTATATAAAAAAAAATAAATCACACGCGTTTCCCATATATATTGCTGTTTACATTTTAAAATAAAAATAATATTTCCAACAAGCAGTGTCATTATTCTTACTCAGAAGTTCCTTTATTCACCGACTCTATTATAGAGTTTTAAAGCAGAAGTGTAAAAGAATGATGGGAACAGCATTCATCAATATTTTAAACCTTATGACTACTTATTATTACTGTTGTTATTGCTGTAAGACAATACCCTAACTTCAGTTGAGTCACCTTTTGGCTCGCACATTTCGCAAGGCTAACATTTTTTAAGACATTTGTTTTTAATATCTAAAATATCTCCTTAGCAAGGAAATTTGAACAACTTGTCATAAAACTATCGCTTTATAAAATAAACTTTAATATACCATAAATAAATGTGTTTTCCAAAGGGAGTCTGGTGAGATTAAATTGCTCTGAAATTCCTGTATATAGGTCCTTGATGTGCTACGTTGAATCTGAAAATAATTTTTTTAGATTTATTTTACAGCTACTCCTTTCTTAAAGGATAACCTTATTTCTTAAAGGAATAACCTGTAACTCCTTTGAGAGATATGTTAACTATATTCTCAGTGCTAATAAGATGGATTTTTTTCAGGTTTCTATGGATTATCTATAGTTCCAATTCAAACACACATGTGTCTCTTGTTATAATCATAGTTTTTACTGTAAACGGACAAGTTCCTGTTGGTGTCTGTAACCCTAATTTATTTAAGAAAGACTACTATTACAAAAAGTATAAAAATTTCTCAAAAACTTTCCCATTGCCTCCATGGAGAAAAATGTCTTTAAATGAATGTGAGACATTCTCATCTTTGAAATATGGGTGGCAAAAAGGGGGGTAATGGTGATGGTTATTCTATGATTACTTATTAGTGGCTGTAATAATATAAAATAAAAGACACCAGGAGGTACTCCCTTTCAAAAATTGAATACTTTCCTTCCTTCCTTCCTTGTATAGAATGACTGAGTGGGAGTCTCTTGAATTGTTCGTCTTCCTTTTATCTAATATTCCATTAATCTCCAAAAAGATCAGTTTGAGTCTGGGAAAGGGTTTTTAATCAACACTTCACAGAGCTTAAAGCTACCCTACCTAAAGCGTCAGCTTTGTTAGGAGGTTTTAGATTTAAAGCATTGCAACTGTCATGCACTGTACTAAAAGTAAAGAATGTATACCAAGTGGAAGATGTTGAAAAGAGGGAAATAGCACAAAGTCGATTAACGGAGGTTCGAGAATAGAAGTAGCCATCAAAGCATTCCAGCATTTACCTCGAAATCTATGTAAGGTTAAAAAAAAGCAACAATGATAGTTTTAAGCCACACACTTAGGAGGGATGAATGTTGATTTAATTGATTCATTTGGATCGATGTTTTTAAAGTTTCACACCACTGATCTTTCATGTAGTGATGTCTTTAGCAGTCAGTGGTCTGACATGAGCCTTCTCAGATTTCATCAGTGGGGCTCTCCATGACATCTAAAATTATGCAATACCCTCTGCAATGGTAACTTGAGAATTGGGAGACCTCAATGCCAAAGAGCATGATTAAATTGAAGAACTCTTAATTCTTAGCACAGAGATTTTAGAGGAGTAATAACTGTAAATGAACCACAGAGGTTGAAGTCACCAAATATTATATAGTTGGCTTTAATTGCTAGATAGGAGAAGGTCATCCTGAAAGTTTGACCATTAAGTGGACATCACACAGTGACCAGTATTTTCCCCTTGAATGTAAAAAGCTTGAAAATGGAAATCTGACTTAATCCACGAGGCCTTCCAAGCAACTTTCCCAGTCCTTTGCCTTGAGATTTGTGAAAAACCTTTCACTATATTCTTTGTATTGTTGGAGTTGAGTTCTGTGGAAACAGATGTAAGACATGTTTCTAGAAAGAAATCTGGAGAGGTTCTGCATCTTTCTTTTCCTTGGCTATTTCAGTGGGGAATATGGAGAACTGTCACAGGTAAAATAATGTTGAACTGTACTTTGTGGCCAGCCTGCCGTACCAATACAAAGAATCTGAAATGAAAAGACAACCAACACCCCAAGAATGATATGTCTCTTTTTAAAGTTTACAATTTGAATAATGAATTTGGATAGAAACTTGGCAGGAAAACAAACCATGGCACCATCACATCACCAACCATTTTCACTTTTCTGTCCAATTTCAGAGTGCATGTGTTTGTGAGTATTTCACTAGATCAGTGACAGCTCTTTATTTGCATAATTATATGCTCTGGTCTGAAGAGAAAACTAACCCCCAAATTTCATGGGTCACCAAACTGCAACAATCAATGTTTTATCACGTATGCTAAGCAAAATCTAAGAAGCTATATGAAGTTTCTTGGGGAGTTTTTACTCCTCAGAAAATTAAAGAGTTTTCCTCTCCTGAATAGATTCAAAATCTTTCCAAGTTCTTTGTAACTGAATTCTGTTTGAAGGCAAAACTAGAGATTAACATGTAGATCTGGATCGTAGACTCACTAGCATTACTTCAAAGTGGCTTAAGAAGAGCAGCATTTTTGGTGCAATAAACTTTTAAATTCTAAGTACTGTCCCTCATGCTATGAGGAAAAATTATTGGTCAAATTATGATAGCCAAACTGAGGTCCAAATTAACTATAATTGAGTATAAAGTTCATTTCCTTCTTTGAGATAACTCAGGGTTTTTTTTAAGACCTACGTAATAGAAGAAAATATATATGAACTTATACATATGTCTCATACACACATACATGGGGTACATATGCCCATTCCTGTCCATCCTACCTGAAATATACAGACAACATATACAGTATGTGTATGTCTTTTTGATGTCTGTAGCAGGTTCTCCCTATATGTTGGTCAGCATGAATGTTTGTAAACTTATTTTCTGTTAAATAAATGTTTCATGTTCAAATTCTACAAGGCATTGTAATAAATATTGTTGAATGCCTTGTAACAAATATTGTTAAGTTCACTTTCATCTGTAAATTGTATGTAAGGTGCATTTGTGTGTCATTAAAGAAAAATTGATTTAAATTGTTTGCATCTTTAGTTTGTGGGAAATCTGCCAAATTTGAAATGCAATAAAGCATATTAAAATACAATAAAACTCCATAAAAAGTCACATGCAGAGAGTGACTTTTTATGGAGTTATCAAAATCCTGGAAAATATGCCTTTACCTGGGTTCTTAAGGAATATACTAAGATGCATGATTTAATTCTGCAAAAGGAATTAGATATGAATTTCATTTAAGAACATACACAATGCCTTTTATTTGAAATGACCTGTCAGTTTCTTCATCAGACAATTTACTGTCATCAAGAAAAACATCAGGAAAAAGACATTTGAGGACAAAAATTTCAAGAATTGCATAGTTTTGAAGTATTTTATTCTCTATCTGAAAAAGGACAAGAGGTCTTAGGTCATGCATCAGAAATTTCCCAAAATTTTCCTATTCTTTCAAGAGAAAAAGGAACCAATTCCTCCCAAGTTTTTGACTAAGGTTGAGTTACAAGTGAAAGTTATTTTCTTGCTCTTGTACCTAAAAATTTAAACCTCTGCTTGTCACAAACACTACCCATGGTCACTTCATTGCACTTTTGTTACTGTTCTTATAGAAATGTTCACCTAGTTACATCCCCTCGGCCACCTCTTCCGCCATCATCTATCTCCCCAGATATTGCTGTTGGACTGAAGGTCTTGGATTCCTCTAGGTGAAAATTCCTCAAAATTGAATCTGTAAAAATAAATAAATAAATCCAAGTTTAGCATTTTTATCAAACAATGAGTTGGTAAGCAAATAAGTCAAAATATAACTATAGGTTTAGGAACTATGTGTCTCTGGGTTGGATTAATTGCATTTATTAAAGGCATAAACTCTTCTAAGGAAAATAATAGACAATATTTATACCTATTTACTTCCCCCCCACCATTTGACCTTGCTGGGAACATTGCTTAGAGTATCAGGGCTCTCAATTTTCTACTCTGCCAGGAGTGCAGAAAAGTCTGTTATTTCCCACTGAATTCCACATATGAGGGGATTGACCCAAAACCTAAAAGGCCTGCGTTTTCTCTTTTTATCATTTTTATTTCTTTTTGCTCAAGTACCAACCACCTAATCCCCTTGTGTCTGAAGAAGGTATCTCTGATCAAGTTCATCCTGTACCCCCAAATAATTTTCCAAAGGCTTGTTTTCTTCTTTTAAAACCATAATTAAATAAATTATGGCTTTTTTCCAATAAATGTTCACACCTTCTCTGGGTACTTGGATAATCAGGATTTATCAACTGAAGAAATATTGATGGTTTGTTGTGCTTTTTGGAGGTTTTTTCTTTTCTTTTTTTTTTTTTTTTTTTTTTTTTTTTTTTTTTTTTTTTTGCTTTTGCTTTAGCTTTGCTTCAGTAAATTACTTAATATCATCCCCTGGAATAACCACCTCTAAAAATAACCCTAGCACAGAGTGTCACAATTTGGCTTTCATACAGTTTTGAAAGAAAACCATTAAAATTGCATTGATCTCACAAATATTGATCTAGTGCTTGATATCAAATATCAAATGAGATGCTGTCAGTTGCTGCTGATCATTGTGTTAGCTGTTTGACTTCGTGTCCTTTTCCTTCTTCATTGTCACATGAATTCAAGTTGCAGTGTAAGATTTTCATGATGAAAATAATTAAGATCAATTATTGTCCTGATTTTCACATTTCTGGTTCCACCAAACATAGCCAAAAGTCTACCTGAAATTTTGTCACATGGTGTGTGTGTGTGTGTGTCTGTGTTTTACAAGTGTATGATTCACTTACCAGATAGGTTATGTTTCTATTTAGATCTTTACCCTAATTTTGAAATAACTTCTGTCTGTATCCTGCTTTCTTTCTGATCACCTGTACTTTAAAATATCAAATTTGTTTTTTAAAAATTCAGTTGTTAGAGTACCATTTTAGAACTTAGAATGAAATCTTAACCATTTCTAATTTATACACACACACACTACAATAGGCAAATCGCTCCTTTTATTGTAGCTGACAAAAATATAACTACAGCATTTGGCAGGTGTGGAGTTTAGAGAATTATTTAAGTGAAATTGAATCTATGTATGTTTAATACTTTCTTAATAAACTTATGTTTTCTAGCAGGTTAAGTTATGATGTGCTTTTATTTTCTATCAAATCTGGAAATAGTTAATTGCCCTTGGATATGTTTAAAGTCTCAAGTCATCCTTTTTCTTTCCTCCTTACTCTCTACTTTGTACATCAAGAATTGCTGATTACACTACTTCAAAATATGGAACACTTTAAGGAAGAAATTACTAGTTTACACTGCTGTCTAAGCAGTAATGACTGAGAAATAAAGAGTAGAACCCTCCTAGAGTACCATTTAAATTATACAGCCACATTCGTATTTTCCACATTCGCGGGCGGGGAGAAAAGGCAATCCTATTCCCACGAGTTGTTGATGTCCCTTTCCCCTTTTCATACTTGAGCTCGGTTTGGGGACAGCGAAGAGAAACGAAATGAAGCCGCGCTCTCCCCAGCACCATGGACAGCGCCCAGCGCGCCCCCTTCCCTCTTCCCTTGGCCAGTACCCCAAAGTTCGGGCCCTCGCCGGGTTCCTCTCTCCAACCACTCCCCGCCCCATAGGAAATTGGCTACCGATATCTTAGGATATAAGCCCAAAGCGACAGTGAGTGTAAAGAGTATGCAGTTTGTGGGTAGACAGTCTTGCTTCTTCCATGCCCGGTGTTAATCAGAGCGCACAGAGTTGACACACCATTTGCCTGCGTGTCTCCCCGAATTTGCATCTAGTCTACGCTGAAAGCAGCGCCACTCTTGTCATTTCTATAACAGGGATCTTCCCTCGTCGCCACTCCCCGCCCCTGGACTTTTCTTTGGCCAACTTTTCACTACCACCCCTTAGCTGGCCAGATCTGTACCGACGCCGGTTTAGGAGGTCTGTACTGGGAGCACATTTTTCCTGGGCTCAGGATCTCAGTCGCAAGCGACCTGCGTTCCAGAAGATGTACGTCCAGACCAATCCGGCCCTTGGTCCCACGGCTTTGCCGGTGGCTGGAGCTGTCGGACTGGCTCCAGTGCGCCCAGGCACTGGTTAATTACCGCCCCGAGAGAGGCGGCTCCGCAGTGAGCGCCAGGCCGGCCGCGCGCTAAAGAGCCTGACAGCAACTTATTTGACAGCACCAAAAAGGGGGCGCGTCTGGCTCAGTACCCACCACCTCTTCTCCTGCTTGCAGACCACAACTCCAAGCTGTGCTTTTCGGCACATCTCTCCGTTTGGCTTTCTTTTTCACTGTCGCGTTAAGCAAAGTACAATAAAAGAAGATCACTTCGGTGTGGTGTCTTTTTCATTGCGTGGTCTCCCTAGCAACACTTAGGTTGCCACTCCTAAGACAAGACTAGTTTTTAAAGATTTCAAATTGCATCTTACTATATTGAAACTCGCCTCACTTGTAGGGCTTTGAGTGAAATCTCTTCCCTCATATCAGGACCCTATTCTAGTAATCCGCTCTCCAGAACCGTCGTTGGGGACGAAAATACTAGGTTTACAGCATATGAAACGGCCAAAACCAAATGTCTGTTAAAGACCAATCGTACAAAAATAGTTTCAAACCAACTTAATCCAAACTTTTCTAGAAAGAGGCAGGAATAAGTGAAAAAGGAAGAGAACTCTGATATCTTAAGTTAAGGGGTTTCTTTCCTATAAAATACCCTCAATAAAGCGATTTCAAAAATTGCTTCTGTATAGCGACATGGATTACAATACATTTCAAGACAAAATTATTCTGTATTTGGCAAAGTATTGTAATGAAAAATTTCAGTGAATTCCTCAATTTAGTAGTCATTTACCTTCAAAACACTGTATTTTTCTGTCCCTTGAGACATACAAATATTCTATTAAATCTTTCACTGGTTAACAATTTAGTTTGTTTTCTCAGAACAACTATAAACACTCCGCTTTCTCATAGCACTGCTTACACGAACTTTTTTGTCCTTTACTAGTCTGCAAAGTCACTGCTAAGCTCTTTTCAAAGATAATTGTTTCCCCGTAGTTTGATCATTCTTTCGGTCCCAAGAGTTGTTTTGCCCAAATACTGACAAATCTGTGCTACTAGAGAAACTCGGCCACACCGGAAACTATTTAAACTAGCGGCATGACCCTCCTACGAAAACTGGGGAAAACTCATGTTGGATAATGCAGTTTGGCATCTGAAGCGTGCAAGGTAGCAAAGGGGACCTGTTGAATAATAGAGACTTGGAAACTCTGATATTCTAGGCGAGGATCCCTCTCCCACTATCTAAACCCACAACTGAAATACCTCCATAATGTTTGCATGTCTTTGGCCGGTATATTTTTGGGGAGCTAATTCCACGAACTGAACTTCCATCTTTGGATAAATGAAATGGATAGATCCGTTCTAGGTTTCCGGAGTTCAGGAGCAAGAAAAGGGAATAAGGTGCTGGGAAGGGTATGGGGTTTTCCTTTGTCGGGGTGGGGGAGGTGAATTTTGGCATTTGGGGGATGAAATGGACAGCACGTACTGAACTCCTGGGTGGCTAACGTTTGCTCTCTCGGCGTGGGATTTTGGGAATCTCTTTCTTTCATGCAGCATTTACCGCATGACTTGGGGGTGGGGGGAAGCGGTAGTTGAGATCTGCATTTAAACAATCAGGAATTTCTTACTTAAAAAAATATGTACTCCTGATCCAGTTTCAGAATGACTTTTCTGAGTTATTTTAAGTAAATCAGAAACTTCCAGACCTGAGTGGATATTTCAGGACAACTTTTGCCAGAGAAAAATATGGAGAAAAGAAGTATGAGAAACTCATTTTCTTTATAATAAATCAAAACATTGAGGATAGTGATCAGCTCCCCCAAAGGAGCTTCCTCGATGATGTTTGCTCACCACCTGTATGCATTCATCGAAACTTTAAACCATTTTACAACATAGATGGCATTTTTTCCTTATTATTCAAGCTTTTCTTTTAATTCCAACTCTATTCTCCCATAGAATTGCTGCTGTCCTATCCACTTTTTCCCTTCAAAGTCTTTAAAATAAGTTTTCTTGTCTCTTGCACATTTGTCAATGTCAAATATACACTGCCTATTTAGCTAAAGAAAAGTGTGTATTTCATATGTTATAAAAGAACAGCCTTCTTTATTTGGTTTCTTGGAAATCAATAATCTCTTAAACATTTTCCAAGACCCCTTGGGGAAGGGAGAGGTGTAAACAATAGCTACCGAACTTCAACAAGACAATATTGGTTAAAATCTGCAGGATGATCATTCTAATGTGGGGCGATAACAGGAATGATTTCAGAGTCGCACGATTACATAGGAAGGAACTCAAGGTATCTAACGCCTGGCTCCCTCCTCTGCAACTTGCCCAGGGAGCTACCTTGGAGAGTGGGGAGTTAATTCTACACTTCTTTACCATACATCTTAGTAACCAGACTGGTCTTCAACTAATTTAGTTGAGGTGGCTGGATGACCACAGGGAGATTGCAAAAGACAGTTACCCCCATTAAAAGAAACACCATGATTTCAGTCTTTCCTGATATAATTAAAGGCTTTGGTAACACTCCTTTATTTTGTCTCATGCTGTGAAAAAAATCACCTACTTCTCTAGCGAATGAAACTTTAAAGAAACTTTAAATTCTGCAGCTTAATTTCTCCTTTTCAAAGTTAGTAGGTATATGAGCAAACAGAGAAAGCATTAGAACAACTGAGTTACACTTTACCTATTTAGCAGTTTAACATTGGAGGGAAGGCTACACCCAGTTTTCAACTTAGGCAACTTTTAAAACTACATGTGTTCCTCGAAAATAATACCTGACCAAATAGAATCAATGTGCAGGAGATTCTAAACTAGGATCTCAAGAAGGTAATAAAATATATGAAATCTCTTGAGTAAACGGTTGAGGATTTGTAAGTATTTGAGTATCTGGTGATCCATTGGAAGTACAATGCACTCAAATTTGAATTTTCATGATCAACTTTCAACCCTGAAAAAATGAGAGCCATTTGCTTAACTTAATCTGAAACATATGTTTGCACCAGTAGCAGGTTTTTGGTGTGTGGCTGGGGCCGATCAAGTTGTAAATTTTCTGCTTTAGGTTTTCAGCGCCTGCTAGTTTCAGCCTAACACCTACAGAGAGACTTTGCGGGGTTCTTCACCAAAAGCAGCCAAGATTTGACAAAAGGTTTCCAAACCACTCAGCTCTGAGTATTATTAATTTTTCCAAGAGTGGAACATTTCTATAGAAATTAGTTCCCTAAGTCTTAAAAGCAAGTAACAAGTTGAACTCTCCTTTGTTAAAGTGTTAGTAAAATGTCTGTAAAGAGATATTTTTCTTTAATTTGCAAACATTGCCTTCCTCGCCTGCAAACCTTTCTTTAAAGAACAGATAATTGTATGAGAGCAGTGGGTGCTGTGAAAATGACATCTTCCTTCGACAAAAAATATACAGGTCCTTTTGGCTCATCTTAATTTTTTCCATCAGAAACTTAGAACTACTGATTTTCTCTTTTTGTGCTTCAACACAAAGAAGTCCCCCCCAAAAAGTGTTTTGAATATCTGAGAAGCACTTAGTGATTGAAATAAACATACGTTAGAATCCACAAATCATCCTTCTTGTGAAAAAAGCTGTGTGGTGACTTATATTACCAATATTAAAAGATATCTCTTTGTAGATATGAATTTTTAGTATTTGGGCTGTAAATAAATCATAATGCTTTAAAATCAATTAATGATATCCCATAATGACAAGTGAAAGGAATAAGTTCTCTCAGATCAGCTTAATTTGTCCTGGAATGGGAATGCCATGGGACTGGGGTGAGAGCGGGTGGTGGACTCTAGTGGCAAACCTCAGGGATTGTAAATAACCATCTGGACCTGCTGAGTTGTCTTCTTGAAAACCTCAATCAGATCACTGGAGGAAAAGTTACTGAGGTGCTTGTTGAAATGCATCAGAACAGGTAATTGAGCCATAAATGTGCCCTAAATTCAGGTGCAGAGTTTCCCTAAATTTTATTATTATATAGATTAAGATGGGCAGCTCCCACATGGACAATACCTTATCAAATAGAGAACAAAGGTGACAAAAACAAGGGCAATAATTACATTACCAGTGCTGTGCTAATCAAATGCTCACAAATAGTTCAGAACAACGGTGCTAAAAAGCGGCTTTAATTCTGAAACAGAAGGTCCTGAGACACCGAGCGCCATCTAGCAAGCAAAGTTAGAATCAAAGTGTGCCTGAGTCAAGCACAGAGCACTGAGCGACCAGGAGATGGGAGGCAAAGGGGAACTTAAAGATGTACTTGCTGCGATTTAGCAATCAGCCCAGTCTTACCTGAGCCCATCGTTACCTGCAAGTGTCTGCTCTTCGCCCCACTGGCCAGCTCAAACATAACGACTGAGGAGAGAAGGACCGTTTCTGCCTCAAGCTAAGGCTAAAGGACAGCTCCTCACAGGATTGCTTATTGTCTTTAATTAGAACAGGCCGCCTTTCCATCTCCTCCTACCCCCTCCCCAAAACCAGCCCAGAGTCTTAACTAGCTCTGCATCGTCCTATCCAGATGGGGACAAAGAGCAGTGCCTGCAAGGCTCACCTTGGGCTGGAATGACTCCCAGGGCTTCAGCGCAGAGGAGAGCACATCACTGTGAAAACCTAGCAGGATTTGAGAAGTCATTGAGTTTACAAGGCTGCCCAGACGCCTCCTGACAGGCAATCTGAGCTACCTCCGAGTAGCATAAGACACAGATTTACTTAACAAGCCACAAATGGTCATGGAAACTGAATGCTGCCTTCTAAATATAAATAGTATAACTTTATTCTTCTCCAGGTAACCGGGTCTTTGATATTTCCCTTGGCTGAAGAAAAGTCAAAGGTAGCTAGGATGCTGCCAAACACCCTGTTAGTGTGTAGCTTGAGGGGAAAAAAGGACAACACTTTTTCCCTATTTTTAAAAGTTTGAATGATGTTATCTAGTTATATTCTTTGGAACTGGGCTAACAATCTAACTACAAAATATAGCTTCTGGGATTTTGATGTGAAGAAAGTACAGAATAACCTGCTGGTTTCTGTATGGGTAAGAACCCCGTATTTTTTTTTAAGCCAGTTGATCTGAATTCAAAAGACTAAGAGATTTCATCTCAATAATATGTCTGCTTTCTAAAGAACTGTTGAGTCTTCCTGGAGTTTCATTTTAAGACTGGGAAAAAAATCCAGTGTACATACATGCTAGCCTTAAACTACTTCTAATTTCCTGCAATTGAATATTGCCTCTGTAATAGCTCATTGATTCACATTGTTCTTAGAATACAGAGCCAGAGCTTGGGTTTTCTATTGTTCTGACACCAGCCCCCACTCCCCCCATATGATTTTTCCCAGTGAAGTAGAGTTTCATAAAAAAATAAAAACAAAAGACTTAGAATGAAATATTGAAATATTCCAGTTGAGTTTTAAATGCTACTCCAATCTCAGGATTGCTTCTCAATGAAAATAGGCATAACAGAGATGAAATAACAGTTCTCTTTATTTTTCTACTGTTATTTACTGTGCAAAACAACCACATCAAGAATAAAGAAAACATTAGATAACAATATGCTCAACATGCTCATTAAAATATCTCCACAGATTATAGTACTTTCAGGATAAAAAAAAAACCTCACAAAAATCACAACCCACCCAACAAACCTAAGCCAATAAAGAGAGAACTTCAGAGCTCAACCAACAATTTAGAACACATCTAAAACATTTCTACAAAAATTCCTGGTCTCTTTATGCCTGAAAACATGTGTAAAGATCTGAGGATAGACAGTATATACAATTCATGCTCCTTCTTCTTCCCCTCTCCCTCTCTGAAGTTCAGAGGAAAAGTTCCCATGCCAGTCTTGCCTCCGGATCGCAATAAAAATTTAACTTTTTTTGTGTGTGTGTGTCTTGTTAAATAGCACATTTCTCCCATCAAGGTCTTCTTAAACACAGAACCTTCTCCTAGACAGGGTACCCAGCTGTTTAATTTAACATTGATTTATTGCTTTTAAAAGTAAATTTACACACATGCCAGCAGCGCTCCGTTTTGTTTCCCCAGACTCTGAGATTTATTTTCTACTTAGCGCTTGTCTGACAAAACAATGTCCTTTAACTTTATTACACATCGATGAGGAAATCTGTCTTATTTTTGTTCAGATTTATTGCTGTGTTACTTGTGGGGACTTTTGTGATCCAGAAAGGCTGAGGTCCAAAAATAAATAGAAAATTAAACAGAGTTGATCACAAAATAATAGTCAAAACCTTAGAATAAGGCCCAGCATATACCAACCTGCTAGGGGTAGGGAGGGGTGGGACAGAGGATGAGACTCCTCTAGTGAGCACACTCACTCAGGAAGAAAAAAAATTACTTTAATGAGCAGGTAGCATTTGAAGGTGGAGTAGCTGAATCTGGGTTCTGTACTATCCCCAAGTACTTGGTTAAAATGTATTTGGAATTATAGGGCAGAGAGGCGCATCTGCGTGACTCCCCACCCTGTGGCTGCCTTACCTCCGTGCAGAACTCCCAATTATCACATGTTCGTGATGACTGAGCCCAAGGGAATTAAGATGGACTTTGAAGCAGCTTTTACGGTACACTTCATCTACATTTGGGTTTTCTTTAGTTCTCATTAAAAGGGCCACTTTCTTCTTTTCATTGATATACTGTCTTTGTGTCCTTCATTTCACACTCTTAAAAAAAGTTCTCTCATCAGATCAAGTGCAAAAAGGAGACGACATAATAACCATCATAATCATGATAACAACAACAACAACAACAACAAACAACCGGTACTGTGGGTTTAAGTCTTTTTTAAAAGAAGGTTTTCTCTTCTATAAGGCATGGTCCTTCAATTAAAACAAAAAGCTGGGGTTGAGAATGGAGATAATAAAAGTGTTTCTAAGATTAAATGATGTGAAGACAGACCTTAAAAAAAAAAATCTGTGTGTGATGAGCTTTCCTCTCCCATCCTGATTTCTCACAGAGGCATTTAATAATCACTTTAGAGCTGTTCAAAATGAGGAAATAAGGACACTATCTCTTTTCTAGGAAGAAGTAAAGATGTGACAGGTTCTGTTACTGGGGAGAGGGAGAACTTTGTAAGGTATTTCCTTTCTTTTCTCTACAAACACACCACGGTCAGAGCCCCTGCCTGAAGGCTGACTCCTCTGTTGCCCCCTCGCTCTGGCCAGAGAGCCCACAACAACGTGTGAACACGTTCTAACCATTTTCACCAACCCAAGAAGATTTTTTGAAGTCAATGGATCATTCTTTCTCTTAAAAACACATCAAAACACGTTTGCACACGCAATTCCAATCTAAAAAAAGAAGAAAAAGAAAGAAAGAAGGAAAGAAAGAAAAGGAAAGAAAATAAGAAAAATAAGAAAGGAAAAAAAGCGGGGGAACCTCCGTCTTTGGGGGGAGGAGGAGAAACTGCGAAACACTGGAAATTCTCCTATTCATATTAGGAGCTTTTTTTTTTTTTTTTTTTTTTTTTCTGTTTGCCCTTTGAAAAGGGGTCCTGTCGCTCAGAAAGGAGCTGTTTCTTCAACCTCCTCCCCATCCACCCACAAGCCGGCCCCCCTCAGCCTCGCAGCCCGGCCCCGGCCCACCCCGCGGCCCTCCCCGCGCGCGCACACAGTTTCTTCCAAGGGCTTTTTCAAGCGAGAGCTGGGGAGATGAGACGGCGGCTCCACCAGCGCCGAGCCAGACAAGCGCTTGCCCCGGCAGAGCGCGGCCCGGCGCGGCCCGCCCGAGGCCCCGCGCTTCTTTTCATGTCAAGAAGCCCCAGGGCCCCCTGGGCGGGCCGCCCCTCCCCACGGCGGGCCCGCGACACTGCGCTCGGGCCCGTCACGTGGCCACGCCCCGCGCCCCCGCGGAGCCCTTTGTTAAGCCCCTCGGTCCCCACGCGCGGCCGCTGCGGCTGGGGCGATGCCGCGGGGTGGGTGCGCCGGGATGACGCCCGGGCTGCCGGGGCTTTGCCTCAGCTCACCGGACAGCCCCGAGGCACCTTGGGCAGAGGCCCCAAGCGCTTGGCAAATCAAGATTCCCAGTTCTTGGGGGGAACCGGACCTGGGCCACCTCCAGTGTTTCAAACCAAAGGCACAAAGCGGGGGGAGGGGGCCCAGGGAGGGCGCGACTCCGCACAGGGGTGTAACCACTGGGCTGACGTCCCTCCTCCTTTCCATTCCGCCTCACCAGTTCCTCGTCTTTTTTCTCTTCTCTTATCCTGTGCCACGCTCAGAGGCTCAGTGGGTGGGAGTGTGTGTGTAAATGTGTGTGTGGGGTGTGTATATGCATGTGCAGTTAAGTGGAAATTTCATAAGATTATGTCCTACACTTATAAACTTGCTAAGGTGGGGGAGGATGCTCTCGAGTAAGTGGACTGGTGGGAGAGTTTAAGCGACTTATTTGGGAGGAAATAGGGGGTCAGATTTGGCCTAAGTGGAACATCTGCAAAACATTCAAGCAGCTTATTCAACAAAGAATCTAGCCATTTATTGTAGAAATAATAAAAAGCCACTAATGATTATGGTTCCCACCCCTTCCCCCAAAAGGCCAAATCCTAATGAAATAATTCAAAGGTAGGCCTCATTTCCTAATAGTGGAATTAAACAACAACAAAAAAGAGCCCAACTAAACTTTCCAGCTCTGCCTTCTTAAGGGCCTGGGAACCTTGCTGAGAAATTAGGTAAATAAAAGGCGAGTTGGAATTTCTGTTGAGCTGAGACTGCAGTGCCTCAACTTGCACATAGTTCTGCCTTGATATGCAATTAAATTACAGTAAATTCCTCTTTAAATAATAAAATTTGGAAGACTCTTCAGGATTCCAAGATGTCTAGGATTAAGTAGCTTTTAAAATGTCAGTTTTTCAATGGCTTGTGCAATGAATAGCTACCTTTAAATCCTAAAACCATTATAAATACGCTATACATCTGGGTGCCAGTTTATCTCTCCATATTTCTTTTTAAAATGAGGAAAGCATTCATAAAAAGCTACTTGGCACACTTTATTTTAGGAAAGCAGATGTTAATTTTTTCACGTATCATTTTATGACCAAGTACATGTGTAACGTTGGAAAGCATCCAGAACGCCTCTATTATTTGCTAAATGACTGTTAGTTGAGGCATATTATTCTCAGCCTAACCACGGTATAGGTTATATCAATAAAGTAAACATCTGTGATTTTTTTTTTTAACCAGGGGCGGGTGGTATAAAGAGTTACTATAAGCGAGGGGGAAAAAGAGTTTGGGTAGGAAGAGCACACCTGCGTAGTAGCAAATAGGATATTTATATTGTTTGGTGCAAAACAAAGTCCCTCAGTCGGGCACTCGGGGATATTTACATGGCGGGAGATAAAGTTAAAAGCCTTTCCTGGCATGCCAAATGGGATTCTCCCTGTGGCCTTCTGCGTGGCAAGATAACAGGTACTGAGCGCTCGTGGCGGCGTCGGGCCTTCTCCCGCAGCCCCCCTTCCCCTGCATGCCAGCCCAGGCCCAGCCCGGGTTGAGCCAGGCGCTCAGGCTCTAGGAATTCCCAGCACCGCGGAAATTTCAGCGGGGTTCCCAGCCTAGAAATATGCTCAGGAAGCGTCCTCATTTGCCCTGCGTCGCTCGAGGACGCCGGCGCCCAGGGTAAGCCAGTGGCGTGATAATTAATGGAATACAATATTTATGGTCCGATGTATTGACTCTGAGGCAAGCGCGCCGTGTAGACAGTCCGTGGGGGTCTGACAAAGAGGGGGTGAGTGAACAAACATAATGACCGGAGTACTTATGTCTATCCGGTTTACTCACTTAAACCCGAGGTATGTAACATCATGATAAATATTAATATCCACCTAGACAGCCCCACAGCACCGCTGTCCTCGTAAGCTCTCCCTTCCTGAGCGCTGCCCTTTACAAAAAGGCCAGAGAGGAGGTTTTTAACATAAAATGCTGCAAATATGAAAAATAGGTCACCAATAAAATTGGTCTCAGCATGGAGCGTAATTGCAACAAAGTGCCGCCGAGTAAAATCGAGGAGTGAGCTGGCTGAGGCGGCACAGTCGCGAACCATCTGGTGTGTATTAAAAGTGGTGCTGTAAATATTGCTGAGAGCTAATGCATTATCGGCTTCTATAAGCGCACAGGGCCTGTAAGCTTTCCATATGTTAGAATATGTAGATCGGGTGAGAGTAAGGGAAGGTGTCCTATCAATCACGGGCTTCTAAAGCATTGTTTTGCCCACTCTGTGTAGATTTTTAGCCAAAAAGTGTAGGATATTCATTCTCATTCTCTCCCCCCCCACACACACACCCTTTCCCCTCTTCTGTCAGCTCCTCTTTCTCTTTTTCTCTAGCTCTATTTCCCAGCTCCCTCCTTCCACCCCCTCCTCCTCTCTCCCTTCTCTCCAAGGGGATAGGGCAAGCATTGCTGACGTCACTTCACATCAGTAAAAGAGAGTAACTGTTTCAGAGAGAGGGAGAAAAAAATTCATCTGTTTTTCATCATTGCTAAAGTTTTGCTTTTTTAATAGAAATGAGCTGCCCAGCCTGAGCACTCCTTCTGTTTTGAAGCTTTTAACCACCACCCCTTTTTGGGGGGTGGTCCAAGAGGTTGGGAGGTTCTTCACCTTGTGAGCTGAATCATCCTATATGTGGTTCTAATGCCAGATTCAGCTAAAATAGATGAAACTAATTAAAATAAGGTGCAAAGATGATGTCTTCTAGAGAAGATTTCACATCCACACCTCCTAGGTAACTTTTGCCAAGGAGTGTGGAGGGCTCCTGGTTCTATGACACTTCTGCTTTGAGTCCTGGAACTTCTTCCCTTCTCTGGAGCCTTCCTCCATAATTCCACCCCCCACATACCAAACCGCCACACACAGCACAGCTAATAAATTTCCTGCTGTCACATTACTTTTCTGGGGAAAACAGAGTCTTGCTTTTCCTGATAATACACCACATTTAAGAGTTTACTCTAATTACCCCCCCATCCCCTCTAACCTCCCCCCTCCCAGTATTCCTCAGCCACAAGTTTTTAGTCAAATTCACTGCCTAGGAAATTTCACTACATTGTCCCACAGAGATCATTTTCTGTCTTCCAAAGTTGGCCTGGTCTCTTTCATTCTTCCTACTCTATGTCATCTTCTCCTTCCCCTTCCTTTTCTCCCCGCCTCTCCCTTCTGTGCACATACAATACAAACCTCCAGCACTTCCAGTGTGGATAAACCTGCTGGTCATGACAACCCAAGTTCAATCAGCAAATAAATAAAACTCTTACTTTTTTTTGGCTGCCGGCTGCATTCCCCCTCTGGCCGTTGCCTCCTTTAATTATAGGAGCTATATTTCTTCCCTGGGAGACATTCGAGGGGATTTTTAGTTGGAAACTCGTTTCTGCTGAGTTATTTTGGAGCCAGGACCAGTGAGTGAGTGGCCCCCGTACCCAGAGGCTTTGAGTGAAGTGCAGATTGAGACATATCGAGTTCCCTCTAAAAGGATCATTTCATGTGGGAGGTTGGACACAAAGTTTGCACTCGTGACTGGCATTCCAGTGAGAGACATGCATATTTTAAAACAACAAAGCAAGCTGGAAAGAAAGCTTAGGGGAGGGGGAAAAACTTGGAAAGAAGTTACTAAGTGACAAACATCTGTCAACATGGGATAATTTGTACACTCCAATGTAAAACTATCTGCCCAGTTTGATGGAGTTCAAGAAACAGGATGTAGGAGAGCAAAGTGGATGCGTATTTATCCCTATGAGATATAGTTAAAAGACATTTCTCCCCCCATAGGTGTAAGGTCACTAAAACTGCACGATTGAGCATAATTTTAAAATGTTTCTTATGATAATGGAGGCCCCTAAAATTGCATTGTTTCTGATAGTTAATACAAAATTAGATCCTATGTAATTTTGAATGATGTACTTTATGTAAAAAACAAAGGAAAGTGATAAAGTAATAAGCAGGATGTTTGTTACAGAAAATAAGATAAATTTTATCTCATAACAAAACAAAGCCACGTGAAAGAAAGAAGAGAAACAAAAAACTCGAACAACCCCTGGTTGCTATGTTCTAGAAATCTCTAACTAAAAGTACCAGCTTTACATGTGTATGTGAGCCAAACATATAAACATCCACCTCTCTTCATGTCAACAAGGAGAAATGGCAAAATATTTTCAGAGGATTTTTCTCTCTCATTTAAGCTTGGAGTTTCAACAAACATATTACCCTTTGAGAGAGAAAAGCAAAAAACTTTTCCTCTCTAGGAGGAAAGTTTTTAAAAGCAGAGTGAAAGATCAGGCAAGATCCTGGTATGTCTTTTTTTCATACACTGAATTTCTAACAACCTCATGGAGATTCAGGCTCCAGCTTCCACCGAGAAATCTTTTTCTCCTCCAGATCTGAAGACAAAAGGAGAGGAGGCCTGGTGGTGAGCGGGATATCTCTGTTAGTTGTCAGCGCAGGTCCATGGGTTAGGAATGCTAATGAGCCTCTTGGCCAGCTGAAGACTTGGTTCTCTCTCGCACACCCTGACGCTCACACACACTCGGGCTTCTGCATGCCGACTGACAAGCACACAGACAGAGCCTCGTGCACGATCCTGTCTCTCTCCCTTTTCCTCTGAGCCCAGAGATCGATCGCTGACCCCACGGTTGGGCCAACGCTTTATTTATCTGGCTGCGCAATGATATTATCAGCCTTAAACGTTATATATAGCAAATGTCTTCCTAAATCAACACAATAGGATAGCTTGCAGAGACCAGCCTGGTCTCTCTTAAAAAAATCCCTCTCTATCTCTTTCTCTCTTTTCCTCCTTCTCCCCTCCAGACACCCTTCTCCTTTCCTTCTTTATAACTGGGGGTATTTTATACACTGGACTTGGGGATTTGATCCATTGCTTTCAGGTTGGTTAGAGGAGGCCTTAGCAGACTAGGAGATGGATAGACACCATTATCCAGCCATCACTGAGCTCCCCATCAGGGGTTCCCTTGTCAGCCGGATCCAGCTGCCTAGACCCACTCTATTCACATGATCTGGAGTTCTCAAAATTGGGGTAGAAGGGAAGGCAAGGGGTGGGGGATCGAGTGTACAACCTTGCACCGTGTTAATTGTTTTCTTTCCTCTCAATTACATTCATAAACCTATTTTCTGCATTGCATGTTATTTCTTTGTGCTTCAAAATTGAAACCACGTGCAGCTTTCTCCCCTCAGCACACACAATAAATGTGCTGCCCCCTCCCCC
This sequence comes from Daubentonia madagascariensis, assembly GCA_023783475.1. Classification (NCBI taxonomy): domain Eukaryota; kingdom Metazoa; phylum Chordata; class Mammalia; order Primates; family Daubentoniidae; genus Daubentonia; species Daubentonia madagascariensis. Next base: position 61,984,510 of record JAKFHU010001798.1, read on the forward strand.
AACCCATCACGCAACTATTTACATCTTGGTTACTCACTCTGTGCTCCGGCCCCCGGAGAAGAACTTGGCCCCATGGGACTAGGTGAGGCTTTGTGAAAACATCTCTCAAATCCGTATGTCGGGCCCCCATCTCGGAGAAAGGCTCCTGGATTCTCCTCCGGGGCCTCCCTCCAACCCACCCCCTCACACAGGTGGTTGAGGCTTACAGAGGGAGAGCTAGCAGCAAGGACATCCAGGGAGAAAGGCAGCTCCGCAGTGTCCGGCCAGGCCCACCCGCCACCCACCCTGCACCCTGGCTCGCCCACCAGCCGGGGTCAGCTGTGACAGCAGGCGCGCCTCTGCTGCTGCCTGGTCCACGCGCCCTGGGCGCAGCAGACCCCTGAGCAGGGAGCGGCTGCTCCCTGGGGAGCATTCCAACCCTAGGTCCTCTCAGGCAAAGAAGTCCCACCATAAATAAATAAATAAACCCCAAAGGGGGGAGGGGGAGCGGGAAAACGGATTCGCTGACAAGGAGAGATAATAAATGAGAGGCGCTTTCAGATGGATATCTCAGACGTGAAATTGCGCCCAGCTGGTTGTGTAAGCAAACAAATAGTTTCATGTTAGGAACTCTCAACTTGTGGCTTGATGAATAGAACACGACAGAGGTAAATGGGTCTTTAACTCATTTAGGAATACAACTCTTTGGTTTCCCAAGTAAAAGGCCCAGTGACGCCACAGATCTTGAGCAGGCCCTTTAACAAGAGTTTTATTAGTTCCCACTTGTGTCGCCCTCCACTCCTCCCCACGCTCCTCCTAGCCTGCTATTTGCAGAGACATTCAGGTGATTTGTTCTGAGGAATCGCAGAGCTCACAGGAGTCGATTCTGCCACTGTAGGGGATAATAAGGAGTGCCTATGTGTGAGTGGAGGAAGAGTTGAAATAAGATTTTTAAAAATAAACTTTTTTTTGCACGTTCCAAGCAGACAAGCTCAGGTGAGCCTGGCTCGAGAGGACTCCAGATCCCCACGGCTCTGGGCGCAAAGCTGGGCGGCGGTGGGGCCTCAGGGAGCCGACCCCCTCTTTGCCGCTGCCAAAGCCTGAGAGCCTGGACCAACCGGAAGGGCAGAGTTCCCGAAGCTCGAGGTTGCCCTGGTGGGCAGGAGAGACCTGCATCCCCACCCATGGGCTTCCACCCTGCCTGGTCCCATGTTGGGATATGGGGGGGGGGGGGCAAAGGTCATACTTTTCCTCCCTAGCGCCAGGCGGTGTACGCTGCCGGCGGGTAAGGCTCCATCTCATTCCCTAGCGGTTCCCAGAAAAGAGCACGTCCCCAGATGGCCTTTCTGATGTTTTCCGCAAAGCTTGTGGCTAAGGTAGTTTAAGCAGACTTCAAAGTCCCTAAAGTCCTCAGTTGTGCAGCAAGTGTTTGGGTTAGAGAAGCGAACATTTGACTTTCCTAGGTCACAGGTAATTTGGAGAGGGAAATCTCCTTGTGTGGGCCGCTCTCCAACAGTTAAGTTGTATTTCCTCTGGCCCTGGGGAACCAGTGGGCTCTACCCTGCCGGGTTAGCCCAGCCCTACTCTCCTGACTCTTTAGGGCTGCCACAGCCCTGGCATGCCGAGCCGTGGCCGCGCACCCCAAGGTGACAGTCTGGCGGCCTGCGCTGGCTTGCGGCCTCACACCCGGGTTCCACGGCTCCCCCTGGCGCCTGGCATGACGGTGGGCTGACTGCTCGGGGACCTCCTGGAGGCCACCCAGGCAGAGAAGGCTCCCACCTGCTACACCTCGCCTCCTGCCCAGGTCCTGGCCACATCAGCCTGGGGAGGCAAAGGACGCTGAGCCCAGGCAGCCCGGCCACTACTGGGGCCTGCCCTTCTGCGCTATGAGGAGACCCAGGGCCGCTGGGCCCTCCGCCCCTGGGACGCGGCTACGGGTCAGCCCAGCCAGCGGGAGCCTTCAGATCGCCGGAGCCAACAGGGAACTTCCAGCTGTCAGAAGGCTCAACCCGTGGCTTAGATGCTGCGGTCTCAACTCTTAAACTTTCTCTTAGCACAAGAAGATTCTTGAGTCCTGTCTGCTCTCTGGCTCTCGGAGAGTGGAAAGCCAGCCCGGCAGAGGCACCCACATGACCCCTGAGTTCCTGGGAGGCCCTATCTCTCTCTGGATGAGACACACAGAGGTCTCGAGTCTCAGAAAGATGACTGTCTCTCTGTGTGTAATGTAGGTGGGGGCCACCCCAGCCACTGAAGAGAAATCCACTGCTGGGGTGGGGGGTGTGCCCAGACGGGCTCCAGAGCTCGGGAGGACCGCTTGCTTCTCTCTTCCCCTCAGCCCCAGAGCCTCCTGTTCCTAGACGGAGCCTATGAGGGAGTCTGGGAGGCCAGAGGAAGGCCTTCTCTTTTTCCCATGCTATGGCGGTTGGCCCCAGGCTTGGGCTCAGGCTTAGAAAGGTCGCTGGGATTCCCCAGGCCATGAACAACGCTCTGGGCCCCGTCCAGCTAGAGCCAAGTTACCACTGTCACCTCTGGACATCGGAGCAAGCCTCCCATATATCTCAGGCCTCTGCAGCTCTCAGGCCAGTCTCCCCACTGGGTGACTTGTGCTTGGGCCTCCATATTGAAATTAATTGAAAAATACATTTCCGACCTATGAAAATGTTTATCTGTTTTCATCAGAGGGATCACACTGTAATGAATATATTTACATCTCATTTCAAGAAAGGCAGGAAAGATCGCTGAGCTCTGGGAAGGAGCTTGGCTCCCCTCCCCCTCCAAGCCCTGGCTGCAGCTCCCCCCACACCAATCCCCATCAGGCAGCCAGGAGGGCTCCCGGATACGTCCTGGGAGGCAGTCAGGGGTTAAATGTGAGCTCTCCCCACCACCTCCTGCCTTAGGTTTCCAACCTGGAAGGAACTCAACCCAGGCCCAAAGATGTCCCTGGGTGTGGTGTAGAGGATGCTGCCCAGAGCGGGGTGGGACCAGGGACCAGAGTGGCTCCACACCCTACAGCCTAGCCACTCTAGCTCAGGCCCATCTCCAGGTGGGCTGGGTGGCAGATTGTGGACCTGCAGTAGCTTCTCCACAGAGAGCGTGGTGCTGCCCATGCTATGCAGCACCCAGAATATTGAAAACCTCAAGCTGGTTGGAGTGTAGGAGCTTGTTAATGCATTTGGGGAGGGGAGGGGACTGGAGATGTCTAGATAGCACATTGAAAGCAAAACATTGCCAGTGACTTCTGAAAGTGAAGCTCTTGCCTCATCTGGGCCTGTTTGGGGCTGAGGGAAGGGGGAGGGGTGAGAGGTGTTATTTTAAAAGATCTGGCTTTATTAATACGTTAAGAAAGAGCTCCCTTGGCAGTATGTGTTCTCGCAGTGCCGGCTCTGATCCTATAAAACATTCATGCTCCGAAAGCTGTTACAGAGAGCTGCCCCCCAAGCACACCCAATGATAGGCCTCAGGGGGAGGCTTCTGTCCTCAAAGGGCCACTAGGGCCCAAATGCCGCTTCTGGGAAGAAACTGCTCCAGCCCAGCTCCCTGACTCCCAGGTTCCGGGTCCACGCCCCTAAGTGCCACATGATGGGCCTTCCTTCTACCCACCAGAGCTCAAGGACCCTGGCAACCCCTGTCCTAGGGTCTGGAGGGAAGAGTAAACCACAGCCAGCTCTTCAGCGGACCATAAGGGGGAGCAAAGCCAGGACTCGAAGCACTGAGGCTCCAACTGTTTCCCAGAGCTGGAGCAAGGCGGGTCCCTCTAGCAGCCGGCATCTACCCATGCAGGGCTCAGAGGCATCTGAGCCACCCTCACCCTCGCCCGCTACCACTGCATCTGGCCCTCCACGTCTCTCCGTAGCCTCTCCTGCACAGCAAATTCCCACCTAGGGTCAGGCCCCAGGTGCTGCCTCCACTCACTGAAACAGGCTGCATCCCCGGTGCTTGGTGCGTGGAGACTCGACCTCCACACACCTGCCCCCCTACCCCCCCACCCCCTGCACGACCCTGCCTGCCCCAGTCCTCGCCCAGCTGTGCATGGGGCCTCCTGAAGCCCCTGAAATCTCAACGGCTGAAGCCACGACCAAGGCGCCCAGCCCTCCCCACAGACCTGGGCCCACACAGAGCCTGGCCCTCCGAATTTACAAAACCAAGGTAGCAGCTTGGTTTTAGAAAATGAATCTAGCCAACTTAGTAATGGACCTTATAAGTCCCCCCCAAAAAAAAACCCCAATTCTAATAATAGTTGAGGTGGAAATTAATCAGGGGTTCTTTTGCACTGATGACATCTATCAAGCAACCAGACACATGGATTTTGCTAAATTCTTTTATTTTTGTTTAAATTTTCACTTCAATTTTAATTCTTGAAGAACAGCCTCGACAACATATATCGCACTCATTATAAGAAGCAAAGGGTTATATCAAAAATTATTAGTATAGAATGACAGGAAATCTGGTTTGGAACCAGAAAAAAATACAAAACAGATATAGATACATAGACACAGGACAATTTTTATAATTATCTGGAAAATGTTATTTTCCCCTAATTCTTGTTTCCTTTTTCTTTATGCGCATACGATGTTTAAATTTTACAAAAAATGAAAATAAAGACTAGTATTTTACAAAATGAATAACAATGTTTGGTGTGTGTGTGTTTCTACATAGGATTCAGTCCGCTTCCATATGTGTTGTTTTCTGTACAGAATATATCCACGTCCATCCACAATAAATCCTGGAAGGTCCATTAGTCTCCTTCTGCTTTATTAAAATTGTCATGGTCCTCTCTTCCAAATTTTTTTTTCTTTTTCTCACCAGACACAAGGTCCTTTTTTTTTTTTTTTTTTTTCCTTTCCAGAGTGCTCAACGATCTGATCCTAAAAGATTCTCTTTTCCCCATGCTTTGCAGCTCGGGTTGCATTTCTGCAGGGTGGGCTGCTCCTGTCCCGGCCCTCCTCCCCACCTCCTGGCCTGCCCAGCCCGCCGCACCTCCCGGTGTCCCCGCGGCTTTGGAGTCCTTGGCCCAGGCGGGTCCTCTGAGTCTCTAGGGGGACAGGGGCAGGTGGAAAGCGCCCAAGGTCTAGGAGCATTGGATGGACATGTAAGGCCAGTTGAAGCTGCTCCCAGACAGTAACATATCGCGGATGAGAGTTTCGATGGGGGTTTTACCTACCAAACGGACGAAGAAGAGCTGCTCGATGACCGAGGAGGACACGGTGCGTAGGGAGGGCAGTCGCAGCAGCAGTTTGCCGAAGCGGCTGGGCTGGTTGGGATATTGGCTCCTCACGTACTCCTCCAGCGCGCACTGCGACTTCTCCTGCAGGCTCTCGATGTGGGCGGCATCCGACAGGCCACAGGCGTCTGCCGAGCAGCCACAGGAAGGAGAGACAGGGAAAGGAGGCACACGGTTAGGCCGGTGAGCAGCAAAGGCCCAAACAAGCCATTTTTTTTTTAAGGAGAAAAGGGAAAAGAAAAAGAAATAGAAGGAAAAAAAAGAAATCCTCTCCTCCATACCTCCCTACTCCCCTCTTCACCATGCCCTTCCCCCAGTCCCCAATACAAATAAAAATAAATCAAACCCCCACCAAGCCTAGGGGAACTGGAAAGAGAAGCACACACATGTAGAGGCAGCAAACTCTCTACTCCTTGTGTTTTTCCTCTTTCACCTTTGGATTAAATAATGTACAATGCTGGAACCATGTTTGCTGTGCATAGCAACCTGTCCTCCGCCTGCAGGGGAGCATCTTTCTGGCTGTGCTCATTAAAGGCGGGACTGTTGCCCCTTTTGCCCCTGATTTGGGAGTGTTCAGCACCCCCGAAGAAATATGCAACCTGGAGGCAGTTCTTAAAGGATTCTTGGAGTCCCCTCTTAAACCCAAATGACCCCCCCCACCACAGACCTCAAGGAGAATTTAGATTGTGTAGTGAACAAACACATGGGAGGGGGTAAGGAATCATGGACTGGCAGTGCGTGGAATCAGATGTAGCCCATGCTTCAGCAATACAGGGTTTGAGATTCACTATCTATGCAAGCAAGGACTCATCCTCGGTGAGGGTGTACACGTCTATCTGTGCCTTAGATCAACTAATTGAAAATTGGTCTCATCTCTGTAAGCTGTATAATAATCAGGAAGAATATGATTCAGTTAGTCCAGGGTGTGAAAAGGAGACATCTTCAGCGATCAGACACAAAGCTGGGGCTACAGGCAGCTGCTGCTGCCGCTGCTTCAGAACTGGGGGAACAGGGAGTTGAGGGGAACTTGGGGAAGATAAGCTTTCTGTGGCAGGACCAAGGGAGAAAAAGGAAACTCCACACAATGACAGCATCTCAAAATCTGTGTGCTTATCTCACGTCAACCAAGCCCCTTCTTGGTACTCTAAAAATATTTCAGGACAGCAGATTATACCTTATCAACTAACTAGAGGCAAGCAAATGGAGGGGAAGATGGAATCAGAGGAATGGAGTAAAGGCTTCCTCTACTAGTTCAAATACCCACGTTGTTTCTTGTATTAATAATAAATATTTAAAAAACAGGAAGATCACAGAGGAGCCCTTAGCCAGTCAGGAGGTTGACTAGAGATCAAAGGCAGAGTTTGCTAATATATAGATCTGGGAAGAAATTCATGCATGGCAATGCCCCCAAAAATGACACTGTATAATTATGAATGGGCAAGTGTGACCCTAAGAAGACAGAACAAATGATTCAAAGCAAAACCTGCGTCTGCTGAGTTTCTGAGCTTTATGTCCTTATATTTCAAGAACTGAAATTTACAAAGCATCCTAACACCTTCATCTACAAGGCTATGGCCTTGAGCAAAAATACAAATAAAACTAGTGATAATTCAGGAACTTCTGAGGCAAATCCCCTTTGACCTCAGATACAGACTAGATTCCTCTCAGATGTCTAATTACTCCAGCCAGCCAGTTGGGTATATCCACACTGGTCTGCTTCCCCAAGCCAGTGAGATTTTATGGCCAGCAGGGCCAGGGCAGGAGCTCTTTGGGGCTTTGCTTCTTAGAGAGGAGACCCTGAAGTCTGCTCTTGGCTGTGCTTGCTAACCTGGCTGAAAGACCATGATGGGGATCCATATTTACCTATAGCTTGCTTTACGTGCATTATCAGTCCATTATGCTACGGATCACTCTCAGCCCCAGACAATGCAGTAGGAAAAGGACCCACTGATACCCCAGCAGGTTTTTTTTTAAAATATCCATATGGCATCCCCTCAGGACAGTAAAATATTTACCTGATATTTATGATTAGGGTCCCCAGAGTGCAAGGTCACTTCCTGGCTCCCAAATAGACCACTCTAAGAGAGAGAAGCCCAGGAAAGGCCTGTTTGGGCCCTGTGCTGGATGCTTCCATTTCTTTCCCCTTTTGGAGGCAGGATGCCTGTAGCTGGGCCTGCCTGCCAGGTACCAGCCGGCCAGCTCTGTAGCCTCTCTCCGGCAGGAGACCTAGTTCTGGCTTGGCTTCTCACTCTGGGTATTCACTCAACCCCTTGCAACAGGATCCCCCCCAACTGTGGACAGAAGGTATGAGCTTTCAGATCAATTGGGGGGTTGTGGTGACAAAGCTAGGTGACTAGGGGGTATAATGTAGTATATATTCATGCTCCCTGAGTTATACTCCGGATAAGAAAATGAGGCAGAATGTACAAAATCCATGTGTCACTTTTAATACTGTAGTGTCAATGTGGGTACTCTCAATATTTCTTCTACAGTGTATGGAAAAGAAATTATGTAAATAAATAACCATTACTGCTCAGGCCCTCCTGGCTTAGCCTTTGTAGTACAGAGAATGTATTTCATGTTGTGCACTCAGAAGAGTTTAGTGTTCAGGAAATATAGATGTAATCAGCTGCCATAACTAGAAATCAAAGTTATTATTGTGCTGAAAATGGATTTATTGTATTTATGTTAACTACATGGCTTCTTTCATAGAAGGTCTCATTTATTTAAAGGAATATTTAGGTATATGAATTAATGAATTTTTTTTAAAAAAGTAAGTTCAGGTCATGACCTAGTCCTTGGATGCTGTCCAGAATATTAAGGATTAAACATACCATCCGGAGGCCAAATGTGAAAACCACCACGGGGGACCCCCGTGCCAGCTTCAAATACTTAGCCAGAGCAAACCACATTGGACAATATGTCTAAAACTGTCTTTTCCATCATTCAAAGTTTGCTTAAAAGTTGGATGACTTTGAGAAGGCTTCCCATGAATTCCCTTCTGGCTAGCAATCAAAACAACTTTAGTCAAAAGTGGAAATGTGTTGTATGGAGGAGGGGGGGCTGAATTACTACTGACAGCTCTATTTCCATTTTCAGATATTCTGCTTGCAATTTTCCAACAAAATAATGTTATTGTTCACTTCTAGGCACCCCTTGCATCTTGAAGACTTGGTTCAAGAAACTTCCTTGGAAAACTTTTTAAAGGAACATTTTTCACAGGGATGTTTTAGGATGAGAAGTTAAAAGAAAAGCATGAATAATTCCACAATGTTTCTGCAGCCTGCACAGTCCTCACCTCTCTCTGGGAAAGGGCGTGAGATTAGCAAAGTCAAGGGGGTTCAAAGAACCTTAGGGGGAACAAGGAAAAGGGAGGGGAGACCTTTCTTGAGAAGACCTCTGTCCAGCTCCAAGTCACATTTCTGCTTCAAGACACCTCACAGGATGAGATTTTAAAACCCCAGCTTCTCTGACACTGGCTTGCTTCCTGATGAATTTGGCTAAAGAGCCGGGTAGTAGAGAGCCAGCCAGGCCCCAGGCCTGCCAGAGCTAAAGCAGCCTGGTTGCTGCTTCCCAGGCTCTTTGTCACTTTTGAAAAACACGTTTCCATCAAGAAGACTTATTAAGATAAAATGCATTCAAACACCAAGGAGGCTATTCAATAAATCTTCCATTTGTTTTAAGGTTTGCACTTTATCCTCTTGCAAAGAATAACTCCCTCTCTCACTAGCAGACCTGCATTTGCACTGAAAGTAAAAGGGGGGCAGTCCAAGTCCATGGCTCTGGCCACCCTGCATACAAATGAGATGCTCTTGTCTAAATAAATTATCTGCTGTTCAGATCGATATTAATACTACATTTGCTACATTACAATATTGTGCAAATTTAAGAGTCATTTTAATACAATGTAAATACGATTCTTCACGCATGAAAGGCAAGAAATATTGATAGATTATACCATTGCTTACTGTTCAACAAGGCCTTGGGAAAGGAATTTTGCCATCTCTGCTCAAGAATGGTTTTAATTTGGCCTTTGGAGGGCCTGGCTCTAGGATAGATTTATTAGGATGGTTTATTTGTTCTCCAAATGGAGGAATTAAAAACAATAGTGCCAATAATAGTGGTAAAACTGCAGCTAACCCTACTCACAGTGGGCAGGGCCCACGACCGGGTCTAAGTAGCTCTGTTCCTCACTAGCGTCCTTTCTGGCTTTGTTTATATTTCCCCCCATTACCTGCTGTCCCGGGTGTTTATATGTTTCCCTCTTGCAGGTTACAATAATAAAAGGCGGGCAGTGTTCTCAGAGGCTCAGACCAGAGCCCTTCAAAGGCAATGTTAATGCACTTTCCTGGAAGTTAATTTGAACCATCTATCATAAGAGAAATTGTTAACATGCATGTTACCACTGCCTACACTTAATTTGATATTTTTTAAGGCACTCTGTTAAATTTTCAATGTTCATATGTTTTGCATAGCCATGCAATTTATCTCCGGGCCAGAATCCTCCCATACTTGTGGGTTCTACAGTATTGCTTTTGTTTTTTATCTTTCTTGTTTAGATCGAATCCGTTTTTTACGACCCTCAATAACCTCAGCAACTGCAAACATGAATGGTTTCCGATAAGGGAAAATCAGGCAGCAATAAAGCGGGATTATTTATGATTTATTTGTGCGTATTCTTCTCTTTCCACCTCTCCCTGTGTCTCTGTGTCGGGAAACTCATCCAGAGAGCGTGCCACACAGGGTAAGAAGCCACATTCCCACGTTCTCTTCCTTCCCTCTCCTCCCCCAGAAACGCTGTGCTCTGGCTCACACACACACACACCTCACACACGCGCAGCCAGACGGATCCACGCACCGCCTCCTCCCTCTCCTCAGACACACACCCTCCGCCGCCGCGGCCCCACGCGGGGGTTCAGGCGACTAGGCCCGGCCGCCCGCGGTCCGCACCCGCACCGCCTCGGCTCCTGCACTGCTGCGCTCCCAAGATGGCAGCGGCGCGGCCGGCCAAGTCCCCGCGCGGGGGCCGCAGACCCGGCCCAGGCCCAATGTCCGGCGAGGGCCGGGTCCTGCGCCGCGCTTGGCCGCGCAGGAAACGCTGGAAGCCAGGCCCGGGCTGCCCGGGGCCTGCGCTCGCTCCCGGCGCGGCCTGCCCTCCCCGCGACCGCAGCCTCACCTGACGTGAACAGCACGATGGCTTTGAGGCAGCTGTACTCCGCCGAGTCGACGTGCAGCGCCTTGAGCTTCTCCACCTGCTCCTGGAAGATGCGGATGTGGTCCATGAAGGCCACGACGCGGTCGGCAGACATGGGCGAGGCGTGCAGGCCGGCGGCGGCCAGCAGCGGCGCCACGTGCAGCGGCATAGAGCACTGGGCCGCATTGAGCACGAATAGCTCGCTCCAGGTGAGGCGCAGCAGGGACACCTGGTCGGTGATCTGCAGATCCGGGAAGAAGGGGATGTTGCGGGCCCACTCGACGGCGCTGAAGAGCAGGCGTGCGGCCAGCTCGCAGATGTTCTCGATGCCCATGATGTTGTTGGGTTGCATGCACTGGCTGCCGTAGCGCGACGTAGGGTAGGGCTCGGCGCGCAGCAGCAGCGAGATGTAGCCGGACAGGTAGCAGTGGCCGTTGAGGGGGTCCCCGTTGGTGAGTGCGTACTGGCCTGGATTGGGCTGGGTTGGAGGCATTCTTCCTCGCTGAACCGCTGACAAAAAGAAAGAGAGAAAAGAGGCAATGTGCATCCAGGGGGCTTGCGAACATCGCTGTGTCGCAGCGCACCCAACACGATGCAGAAACTCTTGCCTCAGCCACACGCGCCCCGCACATCTTCTCTGGCTCTCTCTCACTCACAGCCCACACCCGGAGGAGATCTGGGGTGAGGCCTTCCAGCTCCGCAAGTTCGATGTGTCTGCCCAGTCATCGCCTGAGCCCCTGGCAACCTCAGCCCCGCCAGAACTAGGCCTGAGTTCAGGGCCCCCAGCCCGGCAAGGCTACAAAAGTGCCACCCAACCTCTCGGCCACCAAGAAGGAAAACACAAATAAATGAAACCCTATTCACCCCTCCAGAATGAACAAATCAGGGGTTAAAAAAAAAAAGGCGAAACCCGAGAAAGGTTGTGGTTCAAGGCAAATGCCTAGCGGCCTTTTCATTTGCAAACAAGCAGCGTTTTGCTCATAAAAAATGTTTCCATATTCTCTTAAAATGCTATAGAATTATCCTTAAAATAGATACAAGTAACATATCCTACTAACCACTTACAACTTTTGAGTAGAGAACAAGTATCCAGCACCCCTCCCTTCTCCCCTCCTCCCCGTCGCCCCATACAAAGTTCTCAGTATTAAAAATAACAAAAAATTGAAAATTTTCAAGAAAAAAAGTTGAACTTACAGTAGCCAAACATTATTGAAAAAAGTGGGAAATATAATTAATGTCTGTCCTGCGCGGTGCCACTGCAACCTGCAGCCAGCTTTTGCCCAGTGAATGCACGAGCTTTCAACTGCAAAAACACTGGATTCATTAACCATCTGAATGCAAAACGTAAGCATGCTTTGAGTTCTTAAAGCTGACCAAAGTTTTTTTAAAAAATGTGTATGTTTTACTTCAACAGTGCCAGCGTTTTAAATTGCCATGTAAACAAAGACAACTTTAGGAAAAGTTAGGGCTACTGAACTGTCCCCCCAACAAATTAATATAGATATGTCCATGTACATGTAGCTGTCTTATTTCAGGTTGTGCACTATTTTCTTAAGTTTGCTTTGATTCTAATTTTAATGCAAGTTCCAGTGCAATTTAAGCTCCTGAAACATAATGGCTAGAATACTTTTTTCTAATTATAGTTTTGAACTTGGCAGTTATTTTTCAATTAAGTGAGAGCACAATTCAAAGTTTTTTTTTTTTCCAGATGCCTACAAAATCTCCCTGGAGCTAGAAATGAAGTCGTCATATTTGCCTGCTCCTTGAGATCTGAAGGAATTCAATTTCTTTTCTTGTGGCATATAAAATATAATTTTAAAGTCAATTACAAGAAGGAGTAATCTGCAATCTGCAAAATTGACTGGTTTGATAATTTGACTATAAGACATCTTTAATGATTGTCAGGAGATAAACTTTAACTGTAAACGGCTAAATATATTTATAAGAAAAGTACTGTATCTCTTGCCACATGAACATGAAGCTTATCCAAATACAACATCAAAAGTTGTGTTTTTAAAAAAACAAACCCATACAACACAGGGATTAAGTGATGTGGAAGCTCATGCCAGCTGCTGTCTATGCATTATGGCCAAATCAGAAGGATGGGTAAATGCTGTTGTAAATTGTAATTTGTATGCAGTATTTAAGCAGAGGGTGGAGTTTGATGAAGAAATAAAACGAGTATCATGCTTTAAAAAAATGACACAACTATGAAAGCACAGTTCAGTCACAAACTTTCCTTTCAAAGTAGAGGGGTGAAAACAAGGCCATAGCTCTGGAGGAGGCGGCCCCAGCTCCGTGAAGAGGAGAGGGAACCAGTGAACGGGCCAGAAGCCCCCCTTCCCCCCTAATTAGACCTACAAGTGCAATAAATCTCACTCCTCTTTTTCCAAGCTAAGCTTCCAAAAGGATGATGGCAGCAATGAATCTACGGTTCAGGGTACTCCAGCCCCCAGCCCTTCCCCATTCCAAATAAAGGGTATGAAGAGGTGGAAGGAAAAGTGCAATGAAAAAACACAGAAACAGAGTTTTCTGGGGAAATAAGCACCCCTCCCCAAGTTCATGCCAGCACAGACCCAAGCATCCTCACGCACACGCGGGAAAGAGACAACACACACCAAGCACATCCAAGCCAGAGGAAAGGAAGGGATTTTTAAGCCACAGCTCACGATCTTAGGGACACAATCCTGAGCAGGCAGCGGGCGGGGTGGGGGAGCCACGGAGAGGAGCGCAGGCCGGGAGGGGGAGGCAGCGGCAGCGAGCTGGGGGGGGGGGACGCTGGGGGAAGAAGGCATTGGGGATAAGGGAAGCTGGGACGGGCCGGGACCACAGGAGCCCCAGCCCCACACTGCAGCCACCCAGGCGAGAGAGAAAGAAAGAGCCAGGGAGGCGGGCGAAGCGCGGGGAGAGCAGAGAAGAAATATTCACCTTCCCGCCTCATGCCCACTTTGAGGCACTTCTTGAGGCGGCAGTATTGGCACTGGTTGCGGTGGTGCTGGTCGATGGGACAGTTCCTGTTGGCACGGCATGTGTAAGTTAAGTTCCTGCGGACGCTCCTCTTGAAGAAACTTTTGCAGCCCTCGCAGGTGAATTGGCCGTAGTGCTTGCCGCTCGACTTGTCCCCGCACACCACGCACTCGATGTGCTGCTGGCTCTGGCCCGAACCGGGCGGGCCCTGGCCCTTGTCCCCCGCCGTGCCGGGGGTGGCGGGCGCTCCGGGCTGGCCCGGGGTCTGCGGCGTGTGCGGCGCGCCCGAGCCCGCCTGCTGCTGCTGCTCGCCGGCGCCACCGCCGCCGCGGGCCGCCTGCGCTGCGGGGTTGGGGCCGCCGGGGTTGCCCCCGGCCACGTCGTCCTGCGGATCTCGCCAGCTGCTAACTACCATTGCCATATCTTTGGGCCCGGGGAGCGCTGGGGGGAGCCGAGCTGCTCGCCGAGGGCCGCGGGGCGCGCGGGCGCGCTGGGAGGGGAAGGGGAAGGGGAAGGGGGGAGGGGGAGGGGGTGGGGGGCCCGCTGGGCGCCCCGGGGTCGCAGGAGCAGAGCCCGAGTCGGGCACCGGCCGCTGCCTCCGCCGCGGCCGCTGCTGCCGCCGCTACTGCCTTGGCCGCCCCGCTGCTGCTGCGCGCCCGCCCGCCCTGCTGGCGTTTTGTTGTGGTTCCTGCTGTTTTCTTTCTCTCTTTTTGCAGCCCCCCCAGGCTCTCAGGCTCCCCCCAACACCCCTGCTCCCCTCGCCCGCTCCCCCCGCGCTCCGTTCCTGGGGGGGCCGCGCTCTCCTTCCCCCCCTCCCCACCCCCTGGCGAGCAAGCTCCCTTCTCTCGCTTTTTTCTTCTTCCCCAAGTTGCAAAATCAGAAATGGCACAGGCGGCAGCCGGGAGCGGCGCGGGGCGCAGCGCCGGGGGCGGCGGGCATGGGCCACGGCGCGCGCACACACTCGCCCTCCGCCTTGCCCGCACCCCCGCGCACACACACACTCGCACACACACTCGCTCACCCGCGCCGGGCGCCCGCCCGCCCGCCGGCCGCTCGGGCTACGCGCAGCGCGCGGGCTGAGCCGACATAGAGGAAGCCGGCGAGGGTGGAGGCGGCGGCGGCGGCGGTGGAGGAGGAGGTCGCGGCTGCAGGCGCCGCTGGAGCTGCCGCTTCAGCTGCTGCGGCGAGCTCCGCTGGAGGAGCCCGGGCCCGGGCCGGAGTCCGAATAGGAGTCGGGGCCGCAGTCGGAGCGGAGGCCGGGCCGCCCGCGCCGCCGCCGCTGTCCCGGCGGGAGCCCTCGCGGGGCTCGGGAGTGCGGGGAGCGCGGTGAGCGGAGCAGGGCGCTGGGCGAGGCTGCCGGCGGCGATCAGGGCGCGCGGGTGTCGGGGGGCCAGGTCCAGGGCCGGACGCAGCCAGCCATTCAGGAAGACAGCGCTGGAGAGCGGGAGGCAGCCGGCGAGGAAGATCACACACTTTGCTCTTTTTGTTGTGCGGGTGGCGCCGGGCTCTCGCTGCCTTCTTCTTTCGGGAGGTGACGGAAGGGCGAGAAAAATACGGGATAATTCACGCCGGCGACGAATTCACAGCGAAATAGAAAAAATAAAAATCAGAAGAAAATAATTGCCAAAAAAAAAAAAAAAGAAAAAAGAAAAAGCGAGAGAGACATCCAAAGTAGGTCGAATAAATAATCCTCTTCTTTTCCTCTTTCTTGCTCCTTCTTCTGCTTCTTCTGCTATAACACACAGAGCTAGTTAAAAAAACCCTGGAGATCGCCCAAAAATGTTCTTTTTTTAGTATTTTAAATAAGTGCTCTTCAGCCGGGAACCAACACCCTCCCTCCAAAAAAAAATCATATATGTATAAAATAACGATAAGAAGAATACGAAGGGGGTGCCTCCTCCTCCTCCTCCTCCTTCTCCTTTTTTTTCTTTAAGTTTAGCCCTCTCTCTTCTGCAGGAATGGAGTAAAAGAGACAAGGAGGAGGGAGAAAAAGGAGAGAAAGAAGAAGGGGAAAACAACTAGTAAAATATGTAGGAAAAGAGAAAGAAGAGAGGTAGAGAGAAGAGAGAGAGAGAAGAGAGGAGGGAGAGGGGGGAGAAAGGAGAGAGGAGAGAGGGGGAGAGAGAGAGAGAGAGAGAGAGAGAGAGAGAGGAGAGAGAGAGAGAGAGAGAGAGACCCAAAAATTGAATGCGTTTAAACGGGAGGACTCGCAGAGCAATGTTTCCGAAAGGGGGATCTGCGCGAATGTCTGTATATAGTGAACTTTGACACTACTATTGAAACTGACACGTTTCTATGGAGATCGCTGCCTTATATGGAGCTCGTGTCAAGGAGCCAAGAGAAGGGCTGCTGGCAACTGATAATCAAAGGCGACTGACTGGTCAGAGCCCTGAATCGGGGGGAGAGAAAATGGGAGGCTAAGGTTAGCCAAGCCTCCTGCACGCCATTGGTTGGAGAGCCCCTCCCCCCTCCTCTTTTTCTTTCTTTCTTTTTTTTCCCCTCCCTCTCAGCTACCTACAGACTGGGATGGCTTGGGGAGGAGGAGAGAAAGTGAGGGAGGGGGTGTGCTTCTGACAAGCGCAATTTACATTGAGATCGCCCTGCGCTGCTATTTACTCTGAGACCTGATTAGTATGGGTCGTCTATGGTCACACACACACACACACACACGCACACACCAGAGGGGGAAGGGATGACGAGAGGGAGAATGCCTTTCGATGGGCGAAAAGAGAATTAGAAGGAAATTATTTTGATTTCTTATGAAAAGTTTTTAAAATTAGATTTTATGAGCGCGAAGAGTGCAATTGAAAATGTTTGGAAAAGATTTTAATGGGAATAAAACCCTCACCATTTTAATGATTCGTGAAATATACTGGGTTTGGATTGTTTTCTTCGTTCACATATAAGCATAATCCAAGTCTGGATTTGGCTCATTTTATATTCTTTTTAGAAACAAGGTAAGGTCTTCCTGTGTTTTCGATCCAAAGTGTATCTTGGTTTTAAAGGTTTAATTACGACAAAGCACACTCCTGGAATTTGCAGCTATTCCACCCGAATCAATGATTCCTATTCATCCCAAAGAAGATTTTAAAAATAAACTTTCCAATCAATCCGATTTTTCCTTCTTCATTTTTTTTTCCATCCCCAGGCTGTTCCGAACTCCAAACAATGCTTCAATAATTATTAATAAAACAGTAGTAAGTCCTCATATTCTTGCGGGGGGGGGGCGGTGATTAGTGTGGCCAAGTCAGTCCCAGGAAAAGAGCAAACAAGCGAGAAGGGGGGGGTGACAGAGAGAAGAGGGAGGAGGAGGGGTGGGGAGGAGGAGGCTAGAGAGGGGGGAGGGAGGGGGGAGAGAGAGAGGGAGCGACACCGAGACCCCGATTCCCGAAGGTGATTGGTCGCGGGAGGAGGGGCGAGCTGGAGGAGCGGGTCCCGCCGCGGGGCCTGCAGGAATCGCTGGCTCCGGCTGCCACCTAGCGGACGGGAGCCGCTCCCGGGCGACATACAACCGCGTCCCTCCTCCCCTCCCCGCAGGCAGCCTGTGCCTTTTCTCCAAACGAAGACAGCACTTTGAAAATTCTTTCAATGGATTTTTTTTCCTTGAAAGATCGTACTGGGGGAAAGTGATACTTCTATTAGTTACATATTCTCCAATCGCATCCTCGCACCCCCCCTCGTTTTAAGATCGCTCCCCTAGGCGGGCTCAGGCTGGCGCTGAGCGGCGCGGAGTGACAAAGCCTCCGCTGCCGCCGCCGGGGGTGGGAGCCGCGCTCTCCCGCCCGCTGCTCGACTCCGGAGGGCGTAAAAGTTTGTCTCAGCTCGAGCACTCCTAGCTCCAACACGCCCTCAGGTAAAGGTGGAAGTAAATGGCCACGCTGTATTGATAGAGGTAGGGTTTGTTTTTTAATACTCGTTCTCACTTTAAGTCTCACCAGGGAGGGGTTTGGGGTACGTTTCGCGCTTCCCGGTCTTTCCAGCCTACAAGTCGGGAGTCGGCGACCGCTTAGTGACGAGTGAGAATTTTAAAGAGCAGAATAAAGGGTTTCCCGTGCCTGCCCCACAGCCCCTGTAGCTCGAATAATGGAGAGACTGTCAATGGACACCGCGAGCGGTGGCCCATTGTACGCAGCTGGTGGAGAGGAGGCGACTGGGGGTGGCAGGGGCTCCTTACTCTCGCCCCTCTGCCCAAATAAACGCGCAAATGCGCTCACATCTTCTGGTCAGTTAAAAGGTGAAACGAACACGATTAAAATAGACCAAAAGAAAAGAAAGAAAAGAAAGTCTTTCTATATACAGAGTCTAAATTTTATTTTCCATACAGTCAGAGGCAGGGAGTTGAGGGGCAGAGGAAGCAGGCAGAGAGAGGGAGACAGGGAGAGAGAAACAGAACTCGGAGAGAGACGGAGGGAGTGGGAGAGGAGGCGGGAGCGAACGCCAGGGAACCGGAGGCCGCTGGACGCCAGGTTCGCCGGCTCAACCGCCCTCGGACCCTGGATCGTGCGTCGTGGGCACCAGAAACGCGACTCGGCCAAATCCTGCCTCATCAGGCAAGTAACGCAATGATTATCGTTTCTTTTGAACTTGGGGTTGGTAACGTGGGCAGGCCGGGAGTCTTGGCTTGCAAGGCCTCCGCAGGCCAGGGCTGGAGTAGAGACAGCTAGGGCGGGACGAGAAGAACTTTCCGCGGGGCTGCTCAGGAGCTGCTCCCATGGCTTCTATCCTGCAGCGCCAAGGCCAGGAGCTCGGCCGCCGCGCCTCCGTGGAGGTGAGGGTTCTGCCAGCGGAGCTGCAGTCCAAATTCAAAACAGGTTCCCCCCCACACCCCCATCCGCTATTCCCTAAATCCCCCCAGCTGGAAAAGGCTGCGAGGGCGAGGGACTGGGAACCGCGGATCCGCACTTTCAGCACACGCACGGCCATGACCCGTGGTGCGGAGCCCCAGCCGCGGTGGAGCCGGCTGCGGAGTCTGGCCCGGCTGGCCCTGGTGCCCGCGCATTGCCTAGCTTGGGCCAGGATCTGGCGAGCTCAGCTCTTGCCGCCCACCTGCGGGCGCGGTTTGTAACGCGATCCCCTAATGTAACGCGATCGATGACTGCCTGTCTGATGTGGGCGATACTGTCGGCGGATTAAAAAGCACATCAAGCCGCTCTCCTGAGCCGAGAACCTGCGGCGACGGCGGCGGCGAGAGAGCACGGGGATCAGCAGCCTGGCAGCAGAGCCAGCCTCCTCGAGCCGCTGCAAGCGGGCTGGGGGCGGGGAGGGGGTCGCCTCCCAGGGGTGGGGACAGAGGGTGTGTGTGTGAAAGGAAGAAGCTCAATTAAAACCAACAAGAGCGTTTTCCTCGGCGCTGGGCAGAGGCGCGCGTTTGCGTCAGAGGGCGAGCGGGGCGGGCGCGCGGGGCGGGCGCGGAAGGCGGGGGGAGCCGACGCTGGGGGACCGCGCCCGGGGGCTGGGTGGGCTCGGGAATGAGGCAGTCTTGCCCAGCTGGGCTGGCCCGGGGTCAGGCTCTGTAGGCTAGGGGCAAGGCAAGGCGGGAAGACTAGGAGAGTCTGCCCGGGAGCGGCGGCGCCCACCCATCCTCACTGTGGGCTCTTCGCGCCCCCACCGAGCTTCAAACTTGAAAGAGGCTCTTGGGATCCGGGGTTACCCAGGGGCGGGGAGTCGGGCCCTACAGGCCTCAGGCGAAGCTGAGGGCTCCTCAGGAAGCAAGGGGGAGGGTGCAATCCCCGGCCCTAGTCCCAGGGGTGGAGGTGGGGGTGGGAAGCTGTTGGTAGCGGTGCCTGGAGCAAGAGAAGCCCTGGGCTTTTCGGAGGAGAGGAGCGGCTCGCACTCCTGTGGGGCATGTGTGCCAACTTTCTGTCGCGAGAGGGGGCGGGGAAAAACCGAGGTCTTTCGAGGAGGGCGCTGTCCCCTTCTGGGACTCGTCTGGCCCGAGCGGCACTTAGTTTCTATTCCGGACCCTGTGCTCCCCGATCGCTTGCACACCCACAGGGCACCCCACTTGTGCTCACAGCCCCGCCTCCAGCAAAATGGCTTCCGTAGAGGCACTGAGGTTTTCAGCCCAGTTCCTGGGGAGCCTTTTCTTTCTTTCTTCAAGGCTGTCGTTTGATCCTGGTCATACTTGGCACACTTGTTCTGGGCCTAATGCGACCCACACTCAACCAGGAAATAACGGTATCTGTTGTTGTTGGGTAGGGTACCTGGCAGAAAAGTGATCGTATTTTTCGAAAGCACCTAGGTCCCCAAGCTGTGAAATCCTACACACGGGGCCATGGCACACTCAGCTGCAGGAGCAGAAAACCCAGTTGCAATTTCCACCCTTCTTTCACCCATCCTCCTTTCACCCTTCCTCTTACTCAGAGCTCTCTCCCTCCCTTCTCTCCCAGGCTCTTCGCCTCAGAACTTTAAACCGAATCTGGACGTGGTTCTTGGACCTAGATCCGCTGTGGCCCTTGCCTCAGCATCCTACCCGAGGCCACCAGCCAGGCCTGCCGGGCTCACCCGGGTTTGGCCCTTTCCAGGGTCTCTCTCTCTCCTGTTTAGGCAGGTCTGGAGACCGGAAGGGCCTGCCCTCTGGAGTCTTCTCTGCCTGCCTGGTCTCCACAGACATGTTCAATGCACACGAAGTCTCCAGTGTGGTTCCCCCACGAGGCGAAGAGAAGTTACCCCTCCGCTTGGGGAGAGGAATTAGGTTGTTTACAATACCCCTTTTGGGCTGCTAGCATCAAGGCTCAGCGTTAATTACCTTTTAAAAGACCTACCACGCAACACTTGATCTCTCCCAGCCGGACACCAGTAAATAGTTGTGATCTGGTGGGAGAAGGAGAGCAGCAGAGATTTGTGGCTGGACGTACAACCTTGCCTGGTGTTCAGAGTCTGGATCTAAGTGGACTTTCTAGCCCATTAGCATCCCCTTACCCCAATATCTTTCTCACTGCGAAGGCTGAAACATTCTTCACTAATTTTATGGCCTTTTTTATATTGGTATTTTGTTCTCCTGAAAGTCATTCATTTTGGCTTTTTGGTAAGTCACACTGAACAAAAGTGGCCTTGTAAAAACATTTTCTAAATCTAGTTCAAGAGCCATGGGACCCTACAAATGGCCAGATATGTGTAAAAATTCTCTTTTATACCTCTTCCCTACCCCAAAATCGTTAAAAATGGTATTATTCTGCTTAGAGAGACTACAGAACAGAAATAACCCTGTTTTATCAAGCCCATCTGCAGAGATGAACATGTCTGCAATCATTGGTAGAAAGGTCAGTGCCTCTGATCTTGCTGCAGACCTTTCCCAAAGAGCTTATTTTAAAGGTGCCGAATCAATTAGTCTCCCCTGGCATGAGATTAAGGCCAGGAAGAACGTAGTTGAAGATGTGTTTAAAATGGTCTTGTACAGATCTTTTGGAGGAAAGGGTGTAGAGAGGCACAAGAATGCCCACCTAATGTTTTGTGATTATTAAAAACCAAAACCAAAATAAACAAAAACTCCAGCTTATCTCAGAAATATCTCCTCCACCCCCAAGACTGAACTCAGTCTGTATTGTGGCTGCACAGCTGTAGAAAGTTCTGCCTTTGTCAACATAAAAACAAGGTGGACAGGCCAAGTTAAGAGTCAGGCTTCTGCTGGACTGCCTACTCTTAGCTTGCCCATGTAGTTGAACCATGGACCCAGCAGGCTCCAGTTCTCACTATCACTCACTTTAGCCCAGGCATTTCTTCTTTGTCACCTTTGGGTCGAAATGCTCAGAGATAAGTGCTTTACCTTAGTAAGCGGTTTGGTTTTCTATCTCAAACCCGCCACTTAAAGCACGTGTTTTGGAAAAAAGAGATAAGGGAAGAACTTACCCTTTCTGCCTGGGCCCAGGAGTAGCAGCTGTGAGAGGATGGCAGGAGAGCAGTCACTGACCTTTGGATGCAAATCAAGCCTTTTTAATGGAGGAAAAGTGACAATCATTCCTAGCACACCAGTGGAGCCAGAGCCAAATATTTACTTTTTGTAAAACTAAAGTCTTAGCTACCTAAATGCATTTATGCTATGCAAAAAGAAAGAAAGAACTGGATTTTTATGTTATAAAACATTTATTTTAAACACCCAACTTGAGTAAAGAATAACTGCATGGCTATTCTTCCTGGGGAAAGTGGGTTGGGTTTGGATGAAAGTTGAAGTTTTGAACCGAGTTTGAAGGTTGCTAGAGTACCCTGACAATACAATCAACTGTACTATATAATCATTTCCCTTAATAGTTACCTGTCAGAGCACCTATTTCTTTTAGTACCAGATTAACCCATTAGAAGTAGATCTGAGTTGGGCATTTCACTAAAGACTGCTCGAATATGTTTGTCTTTAATGTCACTTTCTTCACTGCCTGTGAGATAAAGTAGTGGAAATGTATTGGCTCAAAAAGCCAGCAGATCTGTTGGTGTTACCAGTCATGCTGCAATCGCATTTACCTATCAGAAGGCTGATCTAAAAAATAAACCTAACATTCCCTTCTAAACTGTCAGTGGAAAGATATGTTTATTACAGTGTCCTCCAACATTGAGGAGAGAGGGGGTTTAGGTAAAGTTTAAATGAAAAAGAATGAGCATAGTATACCACTGATAAAAGCCACATGGAGCGGTAAATAATTGTACCCTTTGTTATGATATGTATATTTTATTTCCCATTTCAGAGGTGGAAAATAAATCTAGCCCATCTTCAGGAGAAGTTAATAAAGTATTCCAAATGCATGGTCTACAAAACTCAGGGATACTTCTATGTTTTATTGTTAACCCCTTGCATGAAATCTTCTGAAGCTGAAAAGAGAAAGGAAAGAGCTTTTGTGTTAGTTGATCCTTGGCTATTCTAGGGCTCAGGTTGGTGTGAAAGGGACGAGGAGGTCACTTGAAATCTCCTTTTATCTACTCTTATTTTCTCTCTGGATCAGCAACTTTGAATGGACATCATCTAATCGCTCTTAATGGAAAGAAACTATGGGAGCAACAAAAATGCCTTTACTCTAGAAGTGAATACATGCGTGCAGACAGCTAGCTGATCTTGCATAGAACTGAATCTTTGAACACATGTGCTTAGAGATTTTTCAGGGTGCATGAATGTATATGTAAATGTTTCCCATACATTCTGTGGGGGGTTGATTGGGTGGGTTATTTTGCCTATATACTTAAGAATGCACATATATCTACATTAGAATTCTCTACTAAGTGCAGGTGATACTTTCAGCTGACTCTTCCTTCAGCTTTTTTATGCTCTCACTCTCTGGGCATATTTAAGTTCTGAAAAAAAAAAAGCAAATAATTGAAAACACAATGGGCAGCCTTTTAGAGACGTCATCTTATTTCCTTTCTGTTTTCAACTGGAAGTCATACTGATAGGAGAATTTCTCTTCAGGGGGGTAGAGATTGTGTGACAGGTGGGAGGTAATGGGGTAAGACAAGACCTTTACTTTCAATATCTTCCCAGGATTTTTTTTCTTTTTGGTGTTGCTTGGAATTAAATTGGTTAAAACACAATAAATAAGTGGAAAACAAGAGCTTGACATTAGTCAATATAAGTTTTTCTTGCTATAGATACATATTCCCAAATCCTTGAAGCTGAGCAATTAATTATAACTTGTTTTGAAATTAGAATTATTTTAGTAAATCTCATATGCTGGTTAAAATATCCAAGTTGTCTTCCTTAGGCATTGTTATAGCATTTACTTCAAAAAGGGAAACACCCATCAGGGTGGTAAATATGAATGATTATCCAGAAAAGGACATTTGATTTCTAGGACTGAAAGCCCTGGGCTTTACCTCCTAAGAAGTGGACGCCTCCTCCCCATCCCATGTTCTTCTAAGTAAAATTCACATTGCTCCCAGAGCTTGGGACATTTTAATGTAAATTCCTTTAAGGGAATACTCGGTTGCCAGGGCTACAAGTTCCCATCTCAACCTGCCAGCCTCCCTGCCCCTGGCTCCAGATCGCAGAGACCCTTGGCTGTCAGGGCTGGGACCTTGAGCATTTCTGCCCCCCCTCCTGTCCTCCCAGCCTGCCAGAGACGGCGGTTTCCTAAGTTCGAGGTTGGGTGGGGGAGGATTAATCCCTCTTTAACTCCTTTCCTTCTCGCCCTCAATTCTGAACCCCAATGGATACGTTTCCCTGGGTTGCCGGGTGAATAGGAGCGCAGGAGCCGCCCTGTCCAATAAAGATTAAATTAAGTAGAAGAATCCCAGCCGCTGGATATTTGGAAGCTCCGGTGGGGCGTCAAACCGACGTTTAACACATTTTTTCCACTCACTGTGCACAAATCCTGGACCTGTTGGGCTTAACTTTAGAAAGGAAGGAAAAAGGAAAAGATAAGAAAAGAAGGAAAGAAAAAAAATGCAAAGAAAGTCACCGACAGAAACCCCAGTTTCAAGGGGGAGTGGCTTTAAGCTCAGAGCGGTTGAGGCAGAAAAGCAGGGCTTTCTGACCTTTCCAGTTTTTTCTTTCCCCAAACCACTCCGCGAATTGGAGGCTTCCTCTGTCTCCCCCGCCCCGCCCTCCCAGGGGCTGAGAACGTTTCTGTTTTGGCAGTTTGATTCTACGTTTATTCCTTAGGGACAGTGTGGTGGCCCAGGGTCGTGACTGGGTGTGCGGGCAAAAGGCGCGTTGAGAACCCAGTCGCCTCCTCTGTGCTGACTTTTTTTTTTTTTTTAAATAAAGGTTTTGGTAGCGCGACCTGAGCACTTTTCTTCGGTTACTGCCCAGCTGGAGAAACAATGGTTTTCTCTGCTGGCGTTCAGCGAGTTGGACACTGACCTTGAAGCTGAGGCCCGGTCCGACGCCGGCTCTCCTGGGAGCCATCCCGGCCCTAAAATATCGGCTGCTCACTCCCACCTGCTCCTCTAGTCCCTGAACGCAGGCCGGAGGGGCAAAAGGCAAGTCCCTTCGTGGCAAAGGCTTGCCCATGCAAACACAACACTGAATAAATTAACCTCAAACCAGCTAGTTGGGGTGTAGTAGTTTAGCAGGACTAATTGCAGACAATGGAGCTGAAATGACTTTTCCAATTAGCTGCTGGTTGGAGTTTAGTTGGAGGAACTGTCAGCTCCAACGATGGGTAATTGCTTTATTGCTCACAAAACTATCATCTATTTAGAACATATGTGCTAATTACTCCGGATGGGCGTCGAAAAAGAGACCATAAATCTAATAGCACTTAAAAAAGTCTATGGTGCTTGTAAGCAACCCTAGTCCCTTGCACATTCTCTCCTGCCCAGGTTGGCATGATAGATGTCTGTCTTTCAGGAAGGCGAAGGGTTTGGACTGGAGGCACGGACAGTGTGCTCTGGTCAAATCGCGTGCTGGAGAGCGAGCGTCCCGTGCGTGCTGTGCGGAGGCGATAAATCACTGTCATCAAAACCAGTCCCTCCTTTAGCCCGGCACTTTTCATTTTCGCAAAAGATTACTTTAGAAATCTTTTAATTGGATTATGCTGGGAAATTAATCTCCTTTAGCCTTGGCTAAATTTATTGTGGCCACTCATGGGAGGAAAGCCCTGTAACTGCAGTCAGGGCCATGTCCCCTTGTTCCCTCTTTTCCTCAGCCCTCCAAGATCTCCCAGCTGCGTGCCACAGTCGTGCTTCAAGTCCTCGGGAGTGACTGGAGTGAGAAAAGGTGGAAAGATACATCTGGGCAAAGGCCGCAGATGTCCCCAGTGAATCCCCTTTGTCCTAAACGCCACGTTTCTGTCCCAGATTCCCTAGCTCCACGTTCAGCATGCCCACAGCACCGCGCCTTTACCCAATAGGGGTTCTGGGGGCCTGCTGCCAAGGAAGGAGGTTGGAATGGCTGGAAGAGGAAATGGGGTGTCTGTGTGGGGGGGGCTGCTAGCCAAACTCACTAGTTTGCCCTCTCCCTCCGCCCTCCACCCCTTTTGGGTCTTCAGCTGGGAGCTGAAGTCCTGCGAACACTCTCCACTCTACCTCTCTGCGCAAAAACGCACAGCTTGCTCTTGGCTTTCTTCCTAGCACAACTCTGGAGACACTTCCCCTTGACGTACGCAGCGCTTGAGGTCGAGGGTTTAGGGCCCTCCCCACACCAGCGCATTGTGGGAGGCGGCGACCTCCCTTCCAGCCTCGCTGTCCAGTGCGGTCAGCCTAGTCCAGCGTTGCTCGAGCAGTTGCGGGAAGCTGAGGATCTGGCCCCGCTGGCCGCACCTCTCAGCGGGAGATAACAACATCTGTCTGAAACGGGATACCTACTTTTGCAGCTCAATTTAGCTCTTAATAGCAGCCCTCTGAGGTGTGGTTAATTGATGGGGATAAAGGCATAATGACTTGACCGGGAGACACCAATGATCCTTTAATATACTCTTAGAAGAACAAGCACCACCCCAAACATCAGCGAGTCATTGCTCAGTAGGGGGAAAAGGCAGAGATGTAGAGGCTGGAAAAGCGGCGCCGGTGCTGTTTGTACTTAGAGGCATCAGTGCGGCGTGATCCCTGGCTCGCAGGGCCCGGGCACCCGAGAGCGGCCGAGGCGCACAGCTCAGACTGGCAGGGGGTTGTGGCGTGGCTTCAGGGAACGGGGAGGGACCAGGAGCCGAGCAAGCTGTGGCTGACAGGTGACCGGGCCGACAGGCGGGGAGGAGCCGGGAGCCCGGGAGGATGCCGCCCCTCCCTCGGTTCTGCCACTCTATCAGTCCTTACCCTTTGCAGGACTGGATGCCCACAAGCCGGGCGCCTCCTCTTACCGCCCTTCCCTGCTAGAGCGACCCCTTATCCAGCGTGAGGAAAATGGTCAACTGGCCGTGCTAGGCGGTAACACGGGGGTTCAGCTGTCCGGAAAACCTTAGGCCCTAGAGCCAGGACAGAGAGGCACGCGCGCGCGCGTGTGTGTGTACACGCGCTCGCGTAAACCACCCCAAAATGCAGAGCTGGAGCACAGCACCCCTGAGCACGTGGCCATATTTAGACCAGGTCTGCCCAGAATCCTGGGGCAGTCTTACTGGGATTTACTTGCGCTGGAGCTGGGTCCCACCACCAGGTCAGAGCAGCCCCTGGGCACCATCCACCCAGATCTCCGCTGTTTTCTCTTTAGCACCTTCCCTTTCCTTTACCTGATTTCCCTTTGCTCAATTCTGGCTGAGTGTCTAGAGAGTCAAAGGAATGTTTTAGTCGGCGCAAGCACCGAACTTAGTTTCACACAAGCCCTACAACGGGAAAAAAAAAAATCAGATCGCCTTTTCTGTTTGCAAAAGGAAACCCCCTCTGGGTGTGGGCAGTGTTGTCCCTAGCAGGCTTTGCAAGGCTCCAGTTTTACAGTTTGGAGAAGGATAACCTTGATGCTTCAGGTTTGAGCTCCCTCTGGAAGCGGAAGGAGAAATGACTCCAATCACCGTACATATTTTATTGCATTGAGAGATCGCAGGTGTTTAGGCAGCAGCTATTGTCTGCCTTCCTTCCTGAGCCCACATAACAGGGATGAAAGAGTCCGAGAAACTTAGTTTCCCTAACCCTCTTGCGGAGGAGGGCGGGGAAGTTTCGGAACGGAATCAACGATTTGAAGAAATGCAATTGAGTCCCAACTCGCAGAGTGTGCCAGTCTCGGTGTGGTTCCGTCCTTTGCTGACACTGTCTAACCTCATCTAGTGTGGTTCTGCCCTCTGTGAATCTCTAGGAAATCAAGATTCACTGTCGCTTAGCCGTCCAGCTCCCGACTCCTCCGCAGCCCTAGCCAGGGAGGACTCTGAGCTGGGCTCCAAGGTCGTGGCCTGGTCCTCGGGCACCTCAGAGTCAGGAACAAGGACCCGGGTCCAGATCCATTCCCTGGCCAGCGATTCCCGCTCAGAAGCTTTCCACACAGAATGGAGTCCGTGACCTGGCGGCAGGTCCCCGCTGATGAGGGTGCCTGAAGCTTTTCTGAAGGCCCCAAGTCTTTGGGCCACCGGGGTCCTGAGGTGCCGGTGGCGGCCCCTTGTCCGCCTGAGCTCTCGGATCAGCGCTGCCCTAGGTGCTGCAGGCCCCCAGGGCGGCCCGGGAGCACCTGCCTCAAGTGGGGGCCGTCCCCACCGCAGTCAAGGGCCTTTTCTCTCGTGTCTCTTCACATCCCTTACCCTACAAGGGCGCTCCCTTGCGTACGAATTCTTCACTCTGCGAACCTGGATCCCACGCAGGGCTCCCTCCCAACCCTCCCCTCCCCCCGGGCTGGGGTACCCGGACCCTGAGCGCAGCCCCGCAGGGAACAGCTCCCGGAAGCGAGGCCCACATCCGGGCACGGAGCCTCGCGCGCGGGGTTGGGGGCGGGAGCTCGACGCAAGTGCGGCGTCCGGCGCGGCAGAGGGGCCCGTGCCGCAGGGCCTGCTGGGACGTCGTCTGAAGGCGGGAGGCCGTGCTCTCCCCGGCGTTGAAGGCCCTCACTACGAGAGCGGGCAGGAATGACAAAGTCCCCGGCCTGCGCGGGGAATTCGAGAAGGAAGCCACGCCCGACCGGGGGGTGGCGCACGCTTCCCGAACCGTGGGCCCGCATCCTGGGCCCGTGCTGACTCTTGGCGCCCCCTCGGGTCGGCACTGCAAACCTCTTAGGGATGGGCCTCGAGGGAGTGTGAGCCAGTCCCGCGCCAACCTTTTAAGGTTGAGGGATCCGTCGTCAAAGGAAGCCGCTTTTGCGAGTCTTCCCCATCACACCTCTTTCCCCCGCTGGCTAGAGCGCTGGGCTTTGCAGCCCGCTGGGCAGTTTTCCCTGCCCTAGGCAGCTAGTCCTCTTCAGGTGTTGGGCTGGTAGGAGTTTAGGAAGCAAGGCCTGGGGCACGGTTGGGGAACCTCAAACCCGATTTTCTATTTTAAGGAGAAGCTTGGTTTTAAGAAGTTGGAAAGTCTCGTGGGAGTTTACTTTGTTGCCTTTGACGTTTAAAAAAACCCGCATCCATCTATAAGTCTGCAACAGCACAGAGAAACTGTTGCGTAGTTCATTAAAAAGATCTTGGGAGACCATCTCTCAAAAGAGTTTTTCCAGAGATTGCTTTATGATCTCTCCATTTAGAGAGTTGGTATGTACCGCGCCGCTAGTCTACTGAGTAGTGTCTTCCTTCAGACAGGGGTTGAGAAACGGAAATACCACCACCCTCCAGCCAAACTTGTGGGGACTGATTGCAGGGGAACTGGTGCTCCAGATGTTGCACTAGAGGCGCTGCAAGTGTGAGCAGGTAATATGAAGAAGAGTGACATTGTTAACAGAGAGCTTCTAATTAACAATGACTTCATTTGATTGGAAGGATGAAAAAGCCTTTTTAAATCAATCCAGATTCACTGGCCTAAGCTCAGCCAATTTATGAATATGGAGCCGGACTGGGGTCTGCTTTCTTTCAAAGATGTCATCTTAGAGGTAATAGCATAGGTGAAGTCATTTGGTTACACTGTGGAAACTTTTATAGTGCCTTCCTTAGGAATTTAATTCAGTGCCTCTTCATTTTATTAGGAACAGACTGACTCCATCAACTGTGCTCTCCCTGTTTAGAGGCAGGACTGCTTGAAGCAATTAGGTTCACCAATTAGCATAGTTTTACTGACCTCCGCAGCAGCACCACCACCACCGCTCCTTAGATTATCCATTTCTTCAAAGTCGGGGAAAAGCTGGAGCACAACATGCTTCCCAGGTGTCCAGTTTGGGGAAATAAGCCACAAGCAGGGTAGCACAGCAGTACAAAAAGCTTTCTAATAGTCCCCAAGTATCTGTTTCAGCAACTTTGGTGGATTTTCTGATTCTGGATCCTATAATATCTCCTTACTTTGACATAGCCTTTAAAGTCTCTCTCCTTTGGTTATATTTTGGCAGAATTGCTTTTAAGAAAGTGTATTTTCTCACTTCTCTTCTGTCCTCCTGTATGCCAATGATGCTGTGGAAAATTTTAGGGTCCAGAGAGAGGAAATCGCTGATGCACTCCTTGAAACCCTGTTAGGTGACAAGGTAAGGGCTCGGGTGTGTGTGCGTGCCTTAAAACCTATGAGAGACCAGGGTGGATATGGGGAGATAAATCATTGCTTTACCTAACTTTGACGGTGTACCTGCAAGGCTACCCTGCACCCTTTTCACTGTAAGCTCGATCAGCTGGTGGCCACCATATATAGTAAGAGCTTGTCACTGTCATGGGTAGTGAAGGGATTAAATTTACATGGCTATTGTTCCTCTGTCTCTTTCTCCCCTAAAATATATATTTCTCTGTAAGATTTCACTAGATTAAATTGCTGACAGTTCATCAGTGGTAGCAACAATGTAATACCCCTAACCTTATGAAATCAATAAATACTAGATCCATGCATTGAATTAAAAATGCATCAGCTTAGGCAGGAATTGCAATCATATGGCCGTGGACCTCAGAATCGAAGATGCCACTCAAAAATTGACTGGTTAGTATTTGTTTAATCTGTGATTAGATATTCTGGGGTATTAACATTTCTGGGACCATTGTGACAAGTTTTTTTGTTTGTTTAGTTCTTGAAAATCCTTTCATTTTACTAAGTCCTCACATTTAACCATGAAAATGATGCATGCATTTAACAATAATAATACACTGTGACTTTATAGTTCTTGTCATTAATTTTTATCTAGGGAATATACTTCCACTTAGAATATATTACTCTAGTAAGACTTACTCAGGTGCATAAATTTCTACATAAGCATAAATAAATTTTGATGCATAGGCTTTTGTATAAGTATAAATATACTTTGTGTGAAGGTACTGGTGTATATTGATTATAATAGTTTATTTTAAAAAAGGAAACCACATTTAATTTATCTTTCAGCACTGTCAACTATAAGTCAAAGAACTATTTATCATTTTAAAATAAGTTATTCCTTTATAATCTGATTTGCTGGTTGGAACTTATACCACAAGAGGTAAAATAAAAATGTCCCAGTCTTTACAGTTAATGCAGCACTCAGGAAGTTACATATATCTTAAATTTTATGTAAGAAGAAATCCCTCAAATGTGGTTTACCAGCAACTGGTCAGTAGGTAAATTTATAGTTAGTCCCTACTGAAAACAAGGAATGTGTATAACACCTGGAAGTTGGATGGAAAAAGTAATATTTACTCTAGCCAGATATCTGACCATACTGATTAACGATGCTAATTATTTAAAAACATTCATCTCCTATTGATGTTAGTCAGCACGCATGGTACTGAATTCTGAAGATATAGTCATTGGCCCTTGGGTTCACCACACTGTGGAAGAAAAATCTTTATTTGATGAAATAGGCAATCAACTGAAATCTATCCTCTTTAAATAAACTGATTCCTCAGTATTTTCCCAGTGTTGGTGTAAGTTGTTGTCTGTGATGTCCCCCAGGGCTCTTTCCTCTGCTCTCTGATTTGGTATATAAAAGCAACTCTGAATGATGGATTACTGTGTCATTGCAGCCTGCGAAGGATTAATTTGTTTCATTGATTTCTCTTTAGGCAGATTGCCAGAATTTGCTGCTTCCCACCTTTCCTTAAGACTTCTAGAAGTAATAGACAGTAATAGCCTAAGACAAATCATCTTCTTCTTGTAAAAATAGAATCAGGAAACTGAGTCCTAGGAAATCTATGGCAAACTTTTTAATTGGCATACTGGGAGTGCAATTTAATAGGCTACTTTATTTGCTTTAGAAGTATTTTTAATTGAAAAATTTCCTTGGATTGGTGACATACCACATATCATATTAATAGATCTTAACTAAACATTTATAATGTTTGTTCCATATAAATTTTCCCTAATTCATAAGGATCCTGTTTAACTTAGGGAAAAATATGTGTTGTCTATGTGATTGACAAATCCTTTTCTTTCCATGCAATATTTTGGGATCAAATACAAATGTCAATATAACTTTAAGTCAATCTACCTGTAAGTTTTATAGGATTATTTGGCCCAAAGAATTTTTAGCAACTTTGGACATGGACTGAGAGTATGAGAGCATAGAAATAGAATTGTTTAAAGAAAAAAATACCTTTTTCTGATTTAAAAAGTAGCATCTGCTCACAGGAGAGAATTTTCAAAAATTAGAAATAATATTTTCTATATTTTCTCACCTTTTTCCTTTAAGCATTTATTTAACATGATTAAGATCACTAACAAAGTCATTTATATTGACTGTATAGCACTTTAACATATATACTTTAATCATTGCTCTACTTTTGAAGAAGGTAAACTTTAATTTCCATTAGAATAAATAAAGTGATGAATAGCATTTGAATAAATCTTCAGTCATTCCTATGGTTATTTTTTTACAACATATTATTAAAAAAGAAATTACTTGGACTGAAGGTTTGGGCTGTTTTTTAAGGTTCTTGATATTGATTGCCAAATTGTTTTCCAGAAAGGCTGTACCAATTTATACCAGTACCCAAGAAAAAAAAAAAATTCCTCTGTAGAGACAGCATTCTAGTTTATGTTACATGAGCAAAGAAAACAGAGCAACGCTCTTTTCCTTGTGTTCTGAAAGCTTTGGTAACATTTTACATATACTTTATCTCTCAGAAGTATTTTCCCAACTGCAGATGTGAAATAGGCTGGTTATACAAATCTATTTGTTTCCCTTCTGTAGTGCTGAAAATTATATTGATTTAATGATCTCAAGTTATACTTTTTATGCAATTAGTTGTGTAGTAAAAACTAATATTGTCACATGCTAATGTCTTTTTTCCCTCTATTGTGCTATGGTAGTAGTCCATGCGACATCAGCAAGTTTATGCTTTTCCTGTGCTATGCTGAAAGAAAAAAGGAACATCTGTTTCCATTATATATCTGCGTCATAATGATAACAATTAAATAGCTATTATGGTAGTATACAGTAAATATGTTTTGCTGAATGACCTATACTTTCTTGTTGGAAAATTTCAGAGATTTTCAAGGCACTTAGTTTTTACAGGTAGGTTCTATGTGGATGTTTAGATAGGCCTTTGCTTACTTTAGGTAAATTATTGCAGTTCTTATTTGTCTTAGTAAAAACAACCAGCCAACATGATGATTAAACACTAGGCTTTCAGATGTGACTCTTTAATGTATTTCTCTTAGGCATATGTTTAGAGTAAAAATTATTAAGTATCTCAGTATTCTTAAATGGGTTTATCATCTTGCTAATAATACAGTTCATTTTGTGTTCTGTGCCATTTGTGTACTTTTATATTTTACTAAGTTGGAAGATTAGAAATAGTTATATGTATATATATATGCAGCATATTTCACCTTTTCCCCCTTATATTAGGGGACATAGTGATATTTACCTTTTAAGCTCAGCAGGAGAGTGTTTGAAACCACACACACTATTTCCATTGACCTTTAAAGTTCCAGAGAAATGTTTTCATTTATTTTAGCTTTTGGTTAAAGATGTTTTGGTGGTTACATATAAAAATGATTAGAAAGCATTTCAGACAAAAAAAATGGTATATAGAGACAAATAAACACCCACGTACCCCAAACCCAGTTTGAGAAATAAAATGTAACCGGTACAATTGAAGCCCTTCCAGAATATATTTCTCTATGGCTTCTTGAAGAAATAATCATCATCCTAAATTTGATGGTTATCATCCTTTTGCCACTTAGGTACTTTTTTTTACATAGTCTAAAAATTTGACATAAATGACTTGTCTTTTTGAATTAATTTTAAAATGTTGGAGCTGTGACTGCTGTTAGAACTCTTTTAGTCTAATCACCTATGACTGGACGTGTTTCTCTGCTTTACTGTCCTTATCTGTGAAGTTGGGGATAGGTCTACATGATTTCTGATGTCTTACTGGCGGTGATTAAAAAATTATTTTTGATTACCTCTTGTTTTCCATATGAAACAAAATGAAACAAAAGAAAAGACAGAGCCCCAGAGAGGCTAAGTAACTTGCCCGTGACTGTATAGTAAGTCACAGAGCAGGGAATAAAACTCGGTTCTCCTGACTTCCATTCAGGCACTCTTTTCTTCATTCCACATTGCCTGTCATTTTTTGTGATTATTCTTATGAAGAGGGAGGGAGGGAGGGAGGGAGGGAGGAAGGGGGAAGAGGAGAGGAGAGGAGGGAGGGAGAGGGCGGAGAGAAGAGAGATTTTTTCCTCAGATATCTTTTTCTGTAGGGAAAAACACCGAAGGCTTATCAGCCTGGAAGCTACTTATAGAACTAGAAGACTGTGTCCTGCAGAGCCTGTGAATCCTTTCTATATTTTCTGGATTTTCCTGGAAAGAAAGTTTGGATATAATGTGGCTTTCACTAGGCTCCTTACCCTACAGTTAATTTTCTGATCTCTTCAAGGTAACTGGACCAGGAAAATAGGGATGGGCACAAACACAAGTATCTCTTTAGATGTACATGTATCTAAATTTCAATATAATTTAGCAGTCAGGACTTTAATGAATTACTCTTTCTTTTTTATGTAGTTTATGCTATGTTGAAATCACAAATGACTTTCTATTTGAAAATGAGTTTGTTTCTTGTTTCTATTTAGTGACCAACGTACCAGAGTACTAAAGTGAAAATAGCACAAATAGAATAATGTGGAAACATGTTTTTAAAATCTCTTTGGAGAAAAACCCCATTCTAAAAATGGCAACTTAGAATTACATGCATGTACTTTCTCTTTCAGGTTTTTACTCTAACAAATTTAATTCATTCTTAGTTGAGATGACTAAGCTTGAGTCATAATATTCACATAGTGCCATGCCTCTCCTGTGAAAAAATAGCAATGTATCTGGAGGTTGAAGTTATATATCCTATTGTAAAATCATGTTTTCCAAAATCTGTTGCTTCAAGATCAAAAAGTTGGTTTAATAAATTATTGCTTCCTTCTATAAATACATACTCGGAAACTTGTAATAGTAGTAATCATTCTCTTTAGGATGGATGAAGCTGCTAATAGTAGCTCTGTCAGTACTATAAATATTCTCAAGGTAGTTGTGTTATAAAAAGCAAACGAGATGACAAATTTGTCTCTGAGAATTTTAGGTCAAATTATCTTACATGTTAAGCAGCTTTTAGTAGGAAATTATCCCTAGCATATTAAGTTGGGGAGGAGAGGTCTAATGTAATCAGATACTAGTATTCAGTACACCTTTTATTTAGACATTGCTTTATTTGCTCATACTTACTGAATATAGTTTCTCTCAGAGAAAGCCTTTTTTTGAGGATGTGTATAAGAATATTTCAAAAGGCAATTCTTTATATGACTGAAATTTCTAGTGAACATCTGTAATATAAGCAATTTTCTAAATGAGTTAAATTTCTCCATGTTGCTCCAGCACATAGATGAAACTCAAGAGAAAAGGTGTGGATAAATGAAACTAGCCTGGCCATAATATGAACCTGGACAATGGTGGTAAGAATATTGAATCTTAACCACCAAACCAGCAATGCTAAAACCAGAGAGACCCTAGTGAGACACAAGAATATGTAGTCGTTGTATAGTCCACGATGTTACCTTACTCTCTTAGATATAGTAGCTCTCTGTAGGAAGGTGATATGGTGTTTACAGAAACAACAACAGAATGTGGAAATTTTCTTTTTTAGCATATATACTACCAGAATTATAGGGGCTTAAATATATGTACTGTTTCTACTCAGTTCTTAATGACTTCACTTTAGATCAAGTTGAGATTATTTCAAAACTAGCACTGGTTGTATATTTTCCATTGACACAGCTAATACACAATTTGTAGTTGTGACCTTGGAATTAGTCTGTGGATAAAAGGGGTAGAATTTTCTTTTACCAATGTTAGATTTGCACGTTGTAAAAATTTGTTCACGTCCTGTTTTGAATTCCCGGCTCTTTAGGGTTTTTCCATTATTTGATTCATAGGGAATTATGTTACTATTGTGCTTATTGTTCTTGAGGTATAAATATTCAACACACATTTATTGAGTTTTTGTCATGCATAAGGCACGTGGAGTAGATAAAGGTATATAGTCCCTGCCCTCAGGGATAATAATTTATATGGTCTTTTACCAGTAATTTAACAGATTATATTTTCTTAATACAATGTATTCATGTAATTTTATTCATATTACTATATTGGGACTTTAGGATAAAAAGAAAATATATTTAGTTTTCCTTTGCTGTTCATTTTTTTTTTTTTAAGAGACAGAGTCTTGCTCTGTTGCTCAGGCTAGAGTGTAGTGGCGCAGTCATAGCTCACTGCAGCCTTGAACTCCTGGCCTCAAGCAATCCTCCTGCCTCAGCCTCCTGAGTAGCTGGGACTACAGGCATGTACCACCATGCCTGGCTAACTTATTGTTATTATCTTTTTAGAGATGGGGTCTTGCCATGTTGCCCAGGCTGGCCTTGAACTCCTGGCCTTAAGCGATCCTCCTGTCTCGGTCTCCCAAGTTGCTGGGATTACAGGTGAGAAACACTGCACTGGCTCTCTGTTCACTTTTTGAAAAAATATTTGGAATTATAATTTGAGGACAGCCAAAATTGTATTACATTGTTCTTAGTATATATCAATAAGTAGAATGACATTTGCTAACTTTAAATCAATTTTTAAAAAAACTTAGAATTTTTCTTAATACTCTAAAATATATTGTTTAAATTAAATATGCAAATTTAGTTCTCTTTCTGCAAATAAAAAAATCATTGCCGTAACAGTGTTTTCTGAAATGTGACCTTTATGTTGCTTAATTTAGCAAGAAGCGGGTTCATTTTTCTAAAACTCAACTAACAAAGTCTGTTTGAGTTAAAGTTAGGAAGTACACTGAGAATAAAGGCAAATCATATTCTTATGAATATTTTTTAAAATGTCTGTGTTGGTTTTGACCACGCATTGGCTTTAATGCTGATATTATTGAACTTTCATTTTAGCATTGAACAAGTTTTTATAGCTCACCAAAGTTTATTAAAAGATGCTAGGAACAATTACCATTTCTCTCGCTCACAAAAAGTGGGTTGTTGTTGTATTTTCCACAAATTTGAGCAGTGCAGATAGATGTTTTAGATAAAAAGTTTAACATTTTTATAAAAATACCACCATTCTCTCTATAATAATCACAATCTTTCTGGACTTCATTGTGTAATTTCTTCTATTTCTTTACATGTAGATGTAGCCATAAGTTTCAGTTTGTAAGTATTGAAATTAGCAGTGGAAATATAATTTATAACCCGTTTAAAGCATTTGCATGATATAAGAAGGTCCTTTTGAATTTGGTGATCTATTGGATTTTGCATTATTTACATTTTTCTCAAAATAGGAATATGAATTCCAAAATAAGTCTTTTTCTAATTAGTTAATTTTGAGATGTATATTTTATATAAGATTTATATTTAAAAAGACTTAAACACATCAGTAATACCTGGCAGGAGGTTCAGTGGATTTTGCCATGAGAGGTGAACTGATGCCATTCTCAGTTGTAAAGGTAATTTTTTTGGACTGGCTAAAGCTTACTCATTTGAGGGAATAAAGGGGTGATATTGTGGAACTTTAAAAGCTGCACACCAACCAATGTCAGTAACAAAGCCAAAAGTCACTGAGATCCTATTTGTATTTCAGTTCCGAGATTAAATTTAAATGTATTTTGAGTTTTGACAAATAGTTTTAAAATTCTGAAAGTCTTGCATTTTATAGTAAGGAACTAGTCAAAGGCAATATTTTTATATACAATATACATGATCAAGACTTTTGTTCTTACATAATATAAGCTTGCCTAATTATTTTTCTCCTCAAAAGAACAAAAAATCCTTAATTTATAAATTTTCCTTTTTATAAAGATAGTAAAGTCCTGTTGTCATCATTATATGCTAAGCATATTTCATGTATTATTTTAATTTAATCCATTTATGTAAAATGGAAAACTCCAGTTTTACTGATGAAAAATTTGAGGCTCAAACATAGTTAAGTAATTTGCTCAAGTCATATACAGGCATACATCATTTTATTGTGCTTCAATTTATTGTGCTTCAACGATACTGTGTTTTTTACAAATTAAAGGTTTGTGTCAACCCTGTATCAAACATGTCTGTCAGCACCATTTTTCCAGCAGTGTGCGCTCACTTTGTGTCTCTCTGTCACACTTTGGTAATTCTTGAGGTATTTCAAATTTTTTATTAGTATTACATCTGTTATGGTGATCTGTGGTTGGTGATCTTTGATGTTACTTTTGTAATTGTTATGGAGCACTTTAAAATGCCCCCATATAAGACAGTGAAGTTAGTTAATAAATGTGTGTGTTTGGACTGCTCCACTGACCAGCCATTCACCTGTCTCTCTCTTTCCTTGTGCCACCTTATTCCCTGAGACAAAAGAATATTGAAATTAAGCCAATGGATAACCCTACAGTGGCTTCTACATGTTCAAATGAAAGGAAGAGTCATACGGCTCTTGCTTTAAATAAAAAACTAGAAATGATTAAGCTTAGTGAGGAAGGTATGTTAAAAGCTGGGACAGGCTGAAAGCTAGGGCACTTGTGCCAAGTTGTGAATGCAAAGGAAGTAAGTTCTTGAAGGAAATGAAAAGTGCTACACCAGTGAACACAGGAATGATAAGAAAGTGAAACAGCATTATTGTTGATGTAGAGGAGGTTTTAGTGGTCTGGATAGAGCACACCATTCCCTTAAACCAAAGCCTATGCCAGAGCAAGGCCCTAACTCTCTTCAATTCTGAAGGCTGAGAGAAGTGAGGAAGCTGCAGAAGAAAAGTTGGAAGCTAGCAGAGGTTGGTTCATGAGGTTTTAGGAAAGAAGCCATTTCCAGAACACAGAAGTGCACAGGGAAGCAACAAGTACTGATGGAGAAGTTGCAGCAAGTTATCCAGAGGATCTAGCTGAGATCACTGATGAAGGTAGCCACACTAAACAACAGATTTTCAATGTAGATGAAACAGCCTTTTGTTCAAAGAGTATGCCATCCAGGACTTTCATAGCTATAGAGGATAAGTCAATGCCTGGCTTCAAATCTTCAAAGGACAGGCTGACTCTCTTGTTAGGGGCTAATGCAGCTGATAACTTTTAAGTTGGAGCCAATGCTCATTTGCCATTCCAAAAGCCCTAGGGCCGTTAAGAATTATATTAAATCTACTCTGCCTGTGCCCTATAAATAGAACAACAAACTCTGGATGACAGCACATCTGTTTATAGCATGGTTTACTGAATATTTTAAGCCCACTGTTAAGATGTATTGCTCAGAAAAAAGATTCCTTTCAAAATATTACTGTTCATCACCCAAGAGCTGTGATGGAGATGTACAAGGAGATTAATGTTGTTTTCATGCCTGCTAATACAACATCCATTCTGTAGCCCATGGATCAAGGAGTAATTTCAACTTTCACTTCTTATTATTTAAGAAATACATTTTGTAAGGCTATAGCTGCCCTAGATAGTGATTCCTCTGATGGATCTGGGCAAAGTAAATTGAAATCCTTCTGGAAAGGATTCACCATTCTAGATGCCATTAAGAACATCCATAATTCGTGAGAGGAGGTTAAAATATCAACACGAACAGTAGTTTGGAAGAAGTTGATTCCAACCCTCATGGATTACTTTGAGGGGTTCAAGACTTCATTGGAGGAAGTAACTGCAGAGGTGGTATAAATAGCAAGAGAACTAGAATCAGAAGTAGATCCTCAAGATGTTACTGAATTGCTGCAATCTCATAATAAAACTTCAGTGGATGAGGAATTACTTCTCAGGGATGGGCAAAGAAAGTGGTTTCTTGAGGTAGAATCTACTCCTGGTGAAGATACTGTGAACATTGTTGAAATGATAACAACAGATTTAGAATATTTAGTTGATATAGTAGCAGGAGGGTTTGAGAGGATTGGTTCCCAATTTTGAACCAAGTTCTACTGTGGGTAAAATGCTATCAAACAGCATCACATGCTACAAAGAGATCTTTTGTAAAAGGAAGTGTCAATTGATG
This sequence comes from Daubentonia madagascariensis, assembly GCA_023783475.1. Lineage (NCBI taxonomy): Eukaryota > Metazoa > Chordata > Mammalia > Primates > Daubentoniidae > Daubentonia > Daubentonia madagascariensis. The sequence continues at coordinate 62,023,704 of JAKFHU010001798.1, forward strand.
CAACAAACTACATTGTCTTGTTTTAAGAAATTGCCACAGCCACCCAACCTTTGGCAGCCACCACCCTGATCAGTCAGTGGCAGTCAACATGGAAGAAAGAACAGTAAAAAGATTACAACTTGCTAAAGGCTCAGATAATTTTTAGCAATAAAGTATTTTTAAATTAAGATATTACATTTTTAAAGACATAATGCTATTACACACTTAATTGACTACAGTATAGTATAAACATAACTTTCATATGCACTGGGAAACCAAAAAATTCATGTGACTAGCTTTATTGTGACATTTGCTTTATTGCTGTGGTCTGAAACTGAACCTGCAATATGTTTGAGGTATGCCTGTAGCTAGTGAGTGACAGAGCAAGGATTTGAACTGAAGTATGTGTCACTTCAGAGCCCATTCCTGGTCTATGCTGATGTCATTGATCCTTATCAGGTAACTCATTACACTATCTTTTGATTATATTATGGGTCAAATCACATTCTCACAGGTACATAAAAATGCACAAAGCAGCCAGGCATGGAGGCTCATGCCTGTGATCCCAGCACTTTGGGAGGCTGATGCAGGAGGATAGCTTGAGCTCAGGAGTTCAAGGCTGCAGGGAGCTATGATCATGCCACTGCATTCCAGCCTGGGTGACAGAGAAAGACCCTGTCTCAAAACAAAACAAAACAAAACAAAACAAAAACCACCACCAACAACAAAGCAAATAAAACCACAAAGCAACTCTTTTCCAAAACAAAGGAAAATTTATATAATTTCATGTTATTCTTATATCCCAATATGTATAGGATGATTACATTCTTTAATGTTTGATTACATGATGCTGTCTATGTAAATGGTACTATATATGGGATGAAGGATGAGTCATGTCTATCCTTAGAGTTTTTTGGCACTAGGTTTAGCTATTAAATGGCACATTTGCTACCACAGTAAAAAGTCAATAGTAAGAAATTTTTAAATTTCTAATTTCCAATTTTCCGAATGTTTTTATTTTTAGTGACTTTCAGGGAAAAAAATGATGGTTCACCTTAGTAGGTATATTATTTTGCTAGGTGGCTGTAACAAAGTACCACAAGCAGGATGACTTGAACAACAGAAATTTATTGTCTTATAGTTCTGTACGATAGAAGTCTGAGATCAAGGTGTCGGTTCCTTCTAAGGGCTATGAGGAAGAATCTGTTCCATGCTTCTCTCCTAGCTTCTGGTGGTTTGCTGGCAATCTTTGGCATTCCTTTCTTTGTAGATTCATCACCTTGATCCCTGCCTTCATCTTCACATGGTGTTCTCTCTGTGTGCATGTCTGTCTCTGTGTCCACATTTCCTTATTTATAAGGACACCAGTCAGATTGGATTACTGCCTGCTCTAATGACTTCATCTTAACTTGATTATTTGCAAAGACCCTATTTCCAAATAAGGTCACATTCACAGGAACTGAAGGTTAAGACTTCAACATCTTTTTTGGGAACACAATTTAACGTATAACAGTAGGCAGTTTTTCTGAGATAGTAGATTTAAAAACTCTTTAGTAGTGGTTATATACATAAGTGCAGTTTATCAAAACATTTGTGAAATTATATGTGCATATGTCAATAAATGAGTCATGTATGAATATTTGTTTTGGAATAGGACTGATTTGCACTAGTCTGTTCTTAATTGTAGGAAGAACAAACTGGAGAACCATTGAGGATAGTTTTCAATAAATTGAATATGATTGGATGTGAAAATGTATGGAGGAGGTAATGCATGTATGAGATCAGTGTAGCTGGTGGTGTGAAGAAGCTGGGATTTAGGTAGGCATTCAGGACGGAGGATGTTGCAGAAAGAACATGGGTTAAGGTCCTGATGTAGAAATAGGTATTTTATGTGTAGTGGGCTGTGGTGGTGAAGGAGGCTTTGGGGCCAATCATGATGTCAAGGAGTCCTGAGTCAGGCCCTTTAATTTTATTATGTAGAAAATTTAAAATATATCAATAACAAGAAGAAAAACATGACCTGTAGCCCCACTACTCAGCTAGTCATTATTAATATTTTGGCATCTTGAAATAATTCCTGTCAAATTTTCCTGCCATATTTTTTTCATTGAGGTTACATCACATAAACAGTTTTCTAAAATAAATTAGAGTCTGTAGTGTTCTTATATATATATATATATATATATATATATATATATATAGTGTTCTTTCTCTATATTTATACATTATATATATAAATATATATATATATATCTGGATTGGAGACCCATTGAGTAACAGACCTAGTGGTCATTGGTGATGAGTTGGGTTACCCTAATTCCAAATACCATTAGGTCAAGCCAGCTTCGTCTTGTGTGATTTAGCCCTTTGTCTTTAGTATTGTTGTCCTTCCTCTCATATTTCATACTGCTGCCAAGATCTTTTTAGTGTTCACTTCACTCTCCTGGCTTAACTCCTTAGTCAGGATAGAGGTTCAGCATTTTAGTATATAAGGCATTTTTGTTATCTTTCTCATGCCTTTTTCTTCTCATCCTGCTACTTTCCTGAAAGCTACCTGAAATTCTCAGAATACCGTGTATGTACCCTTTTGCACCTCTGTAATCTTTTACCTCTTCCTTCTACCTGAGAATGTACTTTCTCTACTTGTTTCTCTGTCCAGCAGCTGCTCATTATTTAGCACTCATCTCAAATGTCATTTCCTTTCTGCAGTCTTTATTATAAGCCAGTTTTTCCTTCCTTTTAGCATCTATGGCACTTTCTGTAAAACTTGTTATAGAACTGATTATAGTGGCCAGTTTTCATCTTTATCTTTCTTACTAAACTAAGTTATTTAAGTGCTCTGCTAGGCATTGTAGAAATTACTAACCAAAATGAAGAGGAACTTTAGGAGTTTGCAGCCAAGTGGAGGATTCTCAATTTTGCTGAGTTGGTGGGGTGTGATGGTGAGGAATGTAATGAAGAATTGTTGAGGAGAATTTACCTGAATGACCCATTAAAACAGAATTGTGACTGGAAATGTTTGTATAGTGTCTTAAAGTTAATGAAGTTTGTTTGTTTACAGGTGGCGGTGGACCTGATCACAGGTTGTAGCAGATGTTCTCAGTATTTCTATTGAAATTTCCTTATCTCTACCTGCAAGAGGAGTCCCAGAGCCTCATCCCTGTGGTAGCTACTATGCCTTGGTATGTGATGCTATACTTTTCCATATTATCCTTCCTGTACTAGCAGAGGATCTGGGTTAGAATTTAACGGTTTGTTTTTTGTAAAAAGAGTATGGAGAACTGAAAGAGAAATATATATAATATCTATATTACGATTTCTTTGAGATTATGAACTATGCCTTGTTAGTTTTATACCCATTCACAGAACCTTCAAATAGTGCCTTGCTCATCATAGGCACTTAATATTGTGATTTTGTTTGACTTGTATCTAGTTTTAACTGCTTCTTATTGATTTTTAACAGTTGTTAATCTAATTTCTTAGTTCCTTAAATTTAAAGAAGCATATAACATTAATTTTACTTATAAACAATGTTTTCTTGTAATATTTAATCAGCTTCTCAGCTCTTATGAAGGGGATTAGAAACTAGAAACTGATAATATTCCATATCAAGTGTCAGTAGAACTATTTTATTATAAAAACCTCTGAATTAACAAGAATGAACACTGTAGCTAGTAACTAAAGTATTTTTTCTTCATAAAAAGTAGAAGTATTTTTCAGAATTATAGGAAATGTCAAAGTAATTTTGGCTGTAGTCATGCTGCATTTAATGCTATTGAGAATATTGCTAACATTAACAAAAATATTATGTAATTTCTTCAGTTATTGCTGCTGGTGATGAGGGATGTAAAGTGTTGGCACGCTTTCATGTTTTGTACATTATCATTATACACTTCTGATTTTAAATGTCAGGAACAATCTTTGTTTTAGTTAAGATAGCTGAGAACATTTTTAGTTAGGGGTAGAGGTCAGGCTCTGATTATTTATATATTTAGGTCAGTAATATATAGAATACAATGAATATATCAAAGTAAATACATATGTAATTTTTAATGTAAGAATTATACCTTACTTACACATTTCTGTGACTTTTTTTTAGTTCACCACAATATAGTGGTTTGGGACCAAAGATATAGGTTTCATTTCTATATTGATCCTTTTATTGTGTTATTTTCTGTGACCACTGGTAATACTTATCTTACAGATATAACCTATTCTTCACCAAGGAGCTTTGGCAAGAGAATTGGTTAGATCAGCAAGCCAACCCCTATGGCAAACACTGATCATCTCATGATGGATTATCATCTCATAAAAGATCAGTATATTTTCTTTGATTTGGGTGACTTTTTTAGATTTACACAGCTTCTTCAATACTTGAGCCAAGAGGTTAGCACAGAAATCAACCTAACAGTTAAAAAGAATGGAAGTAATAATTTATTGTTTATGAATATACTTAGAAGTAATTTGATTAGCTCTTCTCTCCCACCTCCATTCTTATTTCCATATGACACGTGCTAGCTAACTTATAATTCGTGACTCTTATTTGAATGCTTGTTGACTAGAAAAGAATCACATACTGATCACATATGTTGTATACTCATTTTAAAATATATTACTGATATCAGGAAACTTCAGTATAACTGCAGTGTCAATTAAAAGATTTGCTTTTATTTTCAAATAGGTTATTTGGTCTATCATCTGGTGGCCATTGTTAATGCCTTTCACAGGCTAACTATTCCAGAGATATAGTGGATGACTTCTATATGTTTAATATTATTACAAGAGTCGGTAGTGTATCTACATAGCAATCTACAGGTCAGATCAATATCATTTAATAAATATTTAATAATCATAACTTAATTTTACTGTACTAATTACATTTGTGATCTGACCCAATCTTACCTAACCATGAAGTATGTGTATATATGAATATGTATGTGTATATATGTAAGTGAGTATATATAAGTAACTCCATACAGTTACTTACGTTGCTTTGGCCCTCTTTATTCTAGTTGCTTTCACTTTAGTTATCTCCATTGTCAGTTTGTCAAAGTAAATGTTCTCTTACAGTCTTGCTTTGCTAGTGCCTTGCCTTTTTTTTTTTGTAATTGTTATTATCTTTTACTTTTTCTTCTTTTGCAGTATAAGCAAATCCCAAGGTCAAATAGGGGTAGGATTGGTGCTCACTGAAGTCAAAACTACTTTTGGGTATGAGGGAGAAGATCCTTACACTACAAGTACGTGGCATTACATGATTATAAGCAGCTTAACCATGTATAAAAATGTTTTTGAAAGAGGCCATGAAGTAAAAAAGAATAACATGCAGGAAAGAGTTGAAAAGATTTGTATTTGGGGAAAATGTTTCATCATACAATTTTATTTCCCTCAAAAAGGCCTTCAGTAATTCTGTACTAAGTGATTTGTATATATCTCTTTATATCTTCACAACAGTCATATGGGGTAGGAATAATTATCCCAGGTTTATAGATAAGGAACCTAAGACTCAAGGAGTTTAATCACATAAGGTCAGTGGCTGGCCCAAGATTCAAACTGTGGACTACTGACCTCAGAGCTTCTGCTCAGAGCTTCTGCTTGTAAGTGCTGTGTTAAGCTGCATGAGGCTTTTATGTATGCAACTGCAGACAGGGCTGCTTCACTCTTGAAGCATAGCCTGGCTGGTTCAAAATGGTTTTGTACTAGAAGAGAAGACTTTTGATTGAGGTACACCAGAGTGTGTCTGGACAAAACATTTGCTTTTGTGACTTAATGTAGACATAACTTTTGAAAGTTTGTCAGTATGTTAAGTATTACTTATTGTTGTGTGTGTATACATATGCATATATCACATGTATGAATTCTTTAAGTAGAATCTTGGTGGTGCTTCCTTGGAAAACTTGGGTGGTATATCTTGAGTGTCTGCCCTACTCTTCTATAGATATTGTTCTTTTTAATATACATGCAAGGTCTTCTGTTATTGGGCCATTGAAAACTGCTTCAGGCTTACCTCTGGCAGCCTTCCCTTACCACCCAACATCATATATACTGCTTACATGTTAAACCGTAGTTAAACTGAATAGCTTGTAGTCACCCTACTATGATGAGCTATTTTGCACTTTTGTCTTCATTGGTATTTTCCTTCTTATCTTTATAGTCTTTCCTATTTGCTCCCCTGATAAGTACCAACTTTTATTCAAGATTCAGCTTTGTTAACTCTTTGAAGCCTTTCCTGCCCACTGACCTCTGTCACTGAGCCTTTCCAGTACATAGGTGTATTCTAGAAACTATATTTTATTGCACTGACTTATTTATGTCTCCTTCTTACTAGACTATAGCTTTCTTAAGGACAAGTACAAAGGCTATATGTCTAATTCATTTTGTAGCTCCAGTTTTTAGCACAATTTCTGGCACACAGTAGGTGCTTAATGAGCATTTGTTGAATGAATGGATGGTTAGTTGCAATGGGAAAGAAAAGATGATCCTGGCAGTTGGTGTGATAACAGTGATAACGTGAATTCCAAAGTGAAGTGCTGCTGCACTTTTCAGGGAACATTTGGTGTGGAAAACGCTCTCTTTCCTAAGGTCTCACCATAATCATACTAGTTTCTTGGAGTTAATGTATTCTGTATGTCTGGAATTTTGTTATCTTGAAAAACCAAACATTTGTTATTGGAAATTTACCCCCAAAACACAGATAGCTGAATTTCTTCATAAATATTAGATTTGAATAATGGGTATAATAGATCTTCAGAACTCTATTGCTTTCCTTAAGGAGATCCATATGTGCTCTGGTGGTATAATCAGTCAAAAGTTGGAAAAGGACCCTTCTTCTTGAAAATTTTGAAAAGTAAATCAAAGGAGGTATGCATTTGTTATCATATGTAAAGTTCCATGTATTTTAAAACGGTGTAATTGTTATGTTATGCAGTCCTGATTAAAATGCTTATAATGGCCAGTATTATCAGACTGACAAAATTCTTACATGGTTCAGTAGTTTATATTTTGAAAAACACTCATTTATCATGTTATCCCTTTAGTAATATGCCAGGCTTTAAGTTGATTTTATATTTTGTCTATTTATAATTTGATAAGATTATATTAATTAGAAGTTAAATGTTCTTTGACTGCCAGATTATATTGTAGTTTTAATTGAGGAAATACTATACAGTGAAGATATTAAAAGGAAGCTTGAAGTTTCTGATATTAACTAGATTTTTTTAAATGATTTTATGTGTTTTAGAATATATAGAAACTACTTGAGAAAATGTACTGAATTAGAATGAGTTATGCTGAAATAGCACATTTACTAAATAATTTAAATAAAATGGGGAGAATGTTGAGGGGATTAGAAAGAATGAAATTTTCCTTGCTTGAGCTATAAACACTAAAACCTTTAATTTTATAGGAAGACATTATATTATTATTATTATTATTATATTCTGGTCATTCAACTTGTATGTCCTTTAGCCTATTTAATAGTCGAAAACTTCTAAGTAAATATGTGTGATTTAATTTGTGCTGCTGAGGAGCAATGATCAAAAATGGCAATAAAAGTCACATAATGAAATAAGAATACTAAAAAAAATCCAAAGATTTTACTGTGGCCCATTATTCATTCAATTTCTGGCAGCCTTCATGATTACAAATCACTTGATTGACTAACTCGGCATTCTTAAAGTGAATTATGAATCAGGTTCATTTTTCCTGGTTGATAGTTGACACATGCTGTAACTCTTCCACTTTGTGATATATCAAATTCTTGGAACAGTAATAAGAGATATAATCAGCTCTTTTTATTTCAGGAAAACTGAATTGCTTTTTCAAAAAATGAAATGAAGTTGCTAACATTTTAACAACACAATGTAATTCCTGCCTTTGGATTTCAGGGTGGAATCCACAGTGATGATGTTATTTTTCTGATTAAAAAAAAATCTTTAGAATAATTTTCCAACAGGCATAAAACTCCTATTGATATCAGTTCTATAGACTGCTTGGGCAGTTGCCTGAGCCTAAGTTGTACAAACACTTACATTTTCTTTCCTTATTATTTAAAAAAATGCTTGATGGAGGAATTGTGCATTTTAAAAACATTTTCCTTTGAAGGAAATGTAGTTTTCCCTAAATACCTAATTTGTAATGAGGCCATGATGTTGCAAACTTAAAAATGTGAACTATTCTAATGGTTATGAATAGAGAGGATCTCTTTTTGAGTAGGAAAAAGGGTAGGTAGTGACCTGAATCTTGAGTCTTTCCATTGGCAAAAGTGAATCAAGGGCGTGAACTTTGCTTTTAAATGTGTTCTGTTCTCTTTTGACTTAATAAGAATTCTTCATGCATAACTATACTGGCAACTGAGTGGCAGAAAATTCCTTTAGTGCAGCTGCATTTTATTTAATTCCTTCCACCCAAGCAATTGAACATAAAATGGGTGCTCTTTAATGTGACTGATATATTAAACATTTGAGAATCCTGCACAAATTCAGTTGTTGCCTTAGTAAAAGTGAAGTCTCTTCACTTAAAATTCTCATGCATGGGGATATGGGGCCTAAATAACAGTGTCACTATGAGATCCTCTTACTAATAAAAAAATGTGTACGGGAAGGTAATTCTCTGTTTCTTATGAAGGGAGAATCATTAAAGTTAATGGAAGCTTTGAGGGTGTAAGGACCACAGAATTGTACTGCCATACTTCCCCTCTATGTAAAAGCAGAGTAATTAGTATCTCAGAGTTCCAATGCATTTCCCCTTACTTTCTTTGTTTTCTTTTATGAATAAGATTTATTCATATTAGAACTGAAAATTATTTTATTGCTATTTCATCATCTTTTAAAAGATATGCTTTACACAAAATTCTTCTGAATAATATTTTACTGTATAATTTATATGAACATGTAGAGTAGTAGTAAATTATAATTATACATGTATAAACATGATGATATGCCCTTTAATCTTAGTGTTTTGTTCTCTTTAAAATTGTCTAAAGTTCTTGAATTTATGCTTTGTCCACCTTGAAATTTAATTTTTTTTTCACAAGAGCAAATATATTTATTTATTTATTTATTTTTTTAATTTATTTTTTTAATTTCAGAATATCATGGGGGTACAACACTTTGGCCATACACATTGCTCCTGTTCTGCCCGTGTCAGAGCCACAATCGTGGTCATCTCCCAAACTGTGCTCCCCACATCCATTCAGTGAGAGTTTTTCCCATCCCTTCCACCCCCCTCCCGCCCGCCCGCCCTCAGATGAATGTTATTGCCCTGTGTGATGTAAGTGTTCATCAGTTAGTACCAGTTTGATAGTGAGTACCAGTGGTGCTTGTTTTTCCAATCCTGTGACACTTTGCTTCGAAGAATGGGTTCTAGCTCCAACCAGGATAATACCAGATGTGTTAATTCACTGTTGTTCCTTGTTGCTGAGTAATACTCCATGGTATACATATACCACATTTTATTGATCCATTCGTGTATTGATGGGCACCTGGGTTGTTTCCACAACTTTGCAGTTGTGAATTGTGCTGCTATGAACATTCGAGAGCAGATGTCTTTATTATAAAATGTCTTTTTTTCTTTTGGATAAATACCCAGTAGTGGGATTGCTGGGGCAAATGGTAATTCTACTTTTAATTCTTTGAGGTATCTCCATATTCTTTTCCATAGAGGTTGTACTAATTTGCAGTCCCACCAGCAGTGTATGAGTGTTCCTATCTGTCCACATCCCCGCCAACATTTGTTATTTGGGGATTTTTTGATATGAGCCAATCTCACTGGAGTTGAGTGATATCTCATTGTGGTTTTGATTTGCATTTCCCTGATGATTAGAGAAGTTGAGCACTTTTTTATATGTTTGCTGGCCATCATTCTGTCTTCTTTGGAAAAGTTTCTGTTCATGTCCTTTGCCCATTTTTTAATAGGGTTGTTTGATTTTTTCTTGTTGATTTTCCTAAGTTCTGTATAGATTCTGGTTATCAGCCCTTTATCAGAGTGTAGCATGCAAATATTTTCTCCCATTCTGTAGGTTGTCTGTTCACTCTAGTGATAGTTTCCTTGGCTGTGCAGAAGCTTTTCAATTTGATCAGGTCCCATGTATTTATTTTTGTTGCTGCTGTGATTGCTTTGGGGGTCTTCTTCATAAATTCTTTGCCTAGGCCAATGTCCATAAGAGTTTTTCCAGTGCTTTCTTCGAGAATTCTTATGGTTTCATGTCTTAGGTTTAGATCTGTTATCCATTGTGAATTGATTTTTGTGAGAGGTGAGAGGTGTGGGTCCAGTTTCAGTCTTCTACATATGGCCATCCAGTTTTCCCAGCACCATTTGTTGAATAGGGAATCTTTTCCCCAGCATACGTTTTTCTGGAATTTGTCAAAGATCAGGTGACTGTATGAGGTTGGTTTTATATTTGGGTTCTCAGTCCTGTTCCATTGGTCTATGTGTCTGTTCTTGTGCCAATACCATGCAGTTTTGGTTACTATAGCCTTGTAGTATAGTTTGAAGTCTGGTAGACAGATGCCTCCCAATTTGTTCTTTTTGCTTAAGATTGCTTTGGCTAGACGGGGTCTTCTCTGGTTCCACAGGAAGCATAGAATTATTTTTTCTAGATCGGCAAAAAATGATGTTGGTATTTTGATAGGGATTGCATTGATTCTGTAAATTAATTTAGGTAGCAAAGCCATTTTTACTGTGTTGACTCTGCCTATCCAAGAGCATGGTAGGGCTTTCCATCTATTTACATCCTCTGCAATTTCTTTTCTCAGTGTTTCATAATTCTCTCTATATAGGTCTTTGACCTCCTTAGTTAGATATGTTCCTAAATATTTAATTTTCTTTGTTGCTATTGCGAAAGGTATTGCATCTTTAATTTGTTTCTCGGCTTGATTGTTATTAGCATATATGAAGGCTATGGATTTGTGTGTATTAATTTTGCATCCTGAGACTTTGCTGAATTCATTTACCAATTCCAATAATCTCTTGGTTGAATCTTTGGGGTTTTCTATGTATAATATCATATCGTCTGCGAATAGTGAAAGTTTGACCTCTTCTGCCCCTATCTGGACGCCCCTGATTCCTCTGTCTTGTCTAATTGCTGTGGCCAGGACTTCCAGCACTATGTTGAAAAGAAGTGGAGATAGTGGGCATCCTTGTCTGGTGCCAGTTTTAAGGGGGAATGCCTTCAATTTTTCCCCATTCAGTATGATATTGGCTGTGGGTTTATCGTATATGGCTTTAATAATTTCTAGGAATGAGCCATCTATGCCTATATTGTTAAGAGTTCTTATCATAAAAGGGTGCTGGATTTTGTCAAAAGCCTTTTCTGCATCTATTGAAAGGATCATATAATCTTTGTTCTTGCTTTTATTTATATGGTGAATTACATTTATAGATTTGCATATGTTGAACCATCCCTGCATCTTGGGAATAAAGCCCACCTGATCATGATGGATTATTTTTTTGATGTACATTTGAATTCGGTTTGCAAGAATTTTATTGAGAATTTTTGCATCTATATTCATAAGGGATATTGGTCTGTAGTTTTCTTTTTTTGTTGTGTCCTTTCCTGGCTTTGGTATCAAGGTGATATTGGCTTCGTAGAATGAGTTTGGGAGGATTCCATCCTTCTGGATATTTTCAAATAATTTCTACAGTATAGGCACCAGTTCTTCTTTGTAGGCTTGGTAGAATTCAGGTGTGAACCCATCTGTTCCGGGACTTTTTTTTGTGGGTAGATTTTTAATTACTGCTTCAATTTCGGCGCTTGATATTGGTCTGTTTAGAAATTCAGTTTCTTCCTGGTTGAGCCTAGGGAGGTAGTGTGTTTCTAAGAATTTGTCCATTTCCTCCACGTTTTCGTGTTTGTGGGCATAGAGATTTTTGTAGTATTCAAAGATGATGTTTTGTATTTCCATGGTATCAGTTGTGACTTCTCCTTTCCCATTTCTAATTGAGCTTATTAGAGTCCTTTCCTTTCTGCTTCTGGTCAACCTGGCAAGTGGCCTGTCTATTTTGTTTATCTTTTCGAAGAACCAACTTTTCGTTTCATTGATCTTCTGTATTGTTCTTTTGTTCTCGATTTCATTTAATTCTGCTCTGATTTTGGTTATTTCTTTTCTTCTGCTGGCTTTAGGATTGCTTTGCTCTTCCTTTTCCATTTCCTTAAGATGATTCGTTAGTTTACTGATTTGTGACTTTTCTGTCTTTTGGATGTGGGCATTTAAGGCGATAAGTTTTCCTCTCAGGACTGCTTTTGCTGTATCCCACAGATTTTGATAACTTGTGTCCCCATTATCGTTTAGTTTGAAGAATCTTTTGATTTCCATTTGAATCTCCTCCTTGACCCAATAATCTTTCAGCAATAGATTGTTTAGTTTCCAAGTTTTTGGAGGAAGATGTGAGTTTCTGTTGGAATTGATTTCTAATTTTATTCCGCTGTGGTCTGAAAAGATACATGGTATGATTTCTATTTTTTTGAATTTGTTTAGATCTATTTTGTGGCCTAGGATGTGGTCAATTTTAGAGAAAGTTCCATGAGCTGATGAGAAGAATGTATATTCAGTGTTATTTGGGTGGAGTGTTCTGTAGATATGTTAGGCCCAAATGTTCTAGAGTCCTGTTTAGGTCTTTTATTTCTCTATTTGTTTTTTGTTTGGAGGATCTGTCCAGTCCTGTCAGTGGGGTGTTGAAGTCCCCTGCTATTATGGCATTGCTGCTTATTATGTTGTCTAGATCTAGCAGTATTTGCTTTATGTACCTGGGTGCTCCTGTGTTGGGTGCATAAATGTTTAGGATTGTTAAATCCTCTTGTGAGATTTTTCCCTTCACCACTATATAGTGTCCATTTTTGTCCTTCTTTACTTTTATTGCTTTAAAGTTTATGTCATCTGAAATGAGGATGGCTACTCCGGATTTCTTTTGGTTTCCATTAGCCTGAAAAACTTTATTCCATCCTTTCACCCTGAGTCTGAATGCGTCTTTGTGTGTAAGGTGTGTTTCCTGAAGACAACAGATACTTGGTTTGTATTTTTTAATCCATTCAGCCAGCCTATGTCTCTTCAATGGGCAGTTCAAGCCATTTACATTCATTGAGAGAATTGATATTTGGGGTAAATTTCTGATTATTCTGTTGGGTAGTATCTTTTGTTTTACCTCTTGCATCATTGTGGAATCTGGTTTCTGGGGTTTTAGCTTTTGCGTAGTTTTACATAGGTGGATGTCTGTTGCTGTGTTTAGTGTATAATGCAGGTCTAAGCATTTCTTGCAAGGCCAGTCTGGATTTTGCAAATTCTATCAGTGATTGCTTATCTGGAAAGGTCTTTATTTCTCCCTCATATAAGAAGCTTAGTTTGGCAGGATACAGAATTCTGGGTTGACCTTTGTTTTGTTTTAGGAGATTGATGATGTCTCCCCATTCCCTTCTGGCTTGTAAGATTTCAGCTGAGAAATCTGCAGTTAATCTGATCGGTTTCCCTTTGTAGGTTACCTGCTCTTTTCGTCTTACAGCTCTGAGGAGTGCCTCTTTTGTGTTTACTTTGGTCAGTCTAATAATTATGTGGCGTGGTGAATGCCTTTTCACGTTGACTCTCCCAGGAGTCCTGTGTGCTTCTTGTACTTGGATATCGAGATTTCTGGCTAAGCCATGGAAATTTTCCCCTATTATTCCTTCAAATAGATTTTCCAGCCCATGCGAATTTTCTTCCTCTCCCTCAGGGATATCTAGTATCCTTATGTTTGGCCTCTTTACATAATCCCACATTTCTTGTATGCTTTTTTCCTGCCTCTTGTTTTTGTGTTCTTTCTCTTCGGCTGATTTATTTAGCGCATAGGAGCTGTCTTCTAGCTCTGAAATTCTTTCCTCTGCATGGTCCAGCCTATTCTTAAGGCTTTCCACTGTGTTTTGTAGATCCTTGAATGCTTCTTTCATTTCTAGGATTTCTATTTGATTTTTCCATAATATTTCTATTTCTTTGGAGAATTTTTCATTCATTTCTTGCATTTTTCTTGTGGTTTCTTTGTGCTGGGATTCAATTTTCTCTTGAATTTCATTGAGCTTTCTTATAATCCATAAACAAAATTCCTCTTCTGACATTCTACCCATTTCATTTGGGTTGGTATCCATTGCTGAGGAACTGATAATTTCTTTTGGGGGTGACTTTTCACTCTGATTTTTCATGTCCTCTGAGTTCTTTCGCTGGTTTTTTCTCATCTGGCCTCTTGGTCGAGAGCTGGGGGTGTTAGAGCTAGTTTATGGCCCTGTCACCAGGCCCACAATTATTGTTCCTTGGCAAAGCCAGGGAGAGAAGTAGTGGCCTGTATTGCCTTAGGTGTATTTTAGCAAGTTTGGTGGATCTTGAGTTAACTCTGACCTGTGGTCTTCTCCTCTTCCCAGTGGAGTGTGGTGAGAATGACCTCCCAGCTTGGGCTCTGAGCTAATGGATTGTACTTGAGGATATGAGTCCTCCGCTCCCTATTAGCTAGGTATTCTGTTATGTCCGTGGCAGACTCTGATTCCCCAGTTGGGGTATGCGAAAGCCCTGTGCTTTGGGAGGGGCCTTGTAGCTCCTAGGGGTGACTTTGACCCTGCTCCTCCTGAGGTTCAGGTAGAAACACAATTTCCTTTGGCTGCAGTGTGAGAGCTGAGTTGGGAAAATTCTACACAGCTCAGAGGTTGCTCATCTAGCCACATGTGTCTGCCCTTCTGATGTGTGTCTCTGCGTGATACTGGTTGATAGGGGGATCTCCAATTGTGCACCCCTTTTCCACCACTAGACCCCAAGTCAAGGCAGGTGGCCGTCTCTATCCCCAGCAGTCTCCACAGGGGGGATGTTCCCACGGGGAGGGGGTAGTAGTGGCCGCTGGAAGCGCTCTTGGATGGCGCGAAATTCCCTATTGAAGTGGGCAGGATTATGGGGAGCTGCTTTGGTTCAGCCTGTGGCTCTTGAGGTATTTGGTTGTCATGGGAACCAGCAGTTATACCAAATGAGTCATTATAGCCAGCAACCTTCAAAATGAGCGATCTCTGGGGTACAGGAGGGCTGGGACCTGAAGGGCGGGCACTAGGACCAGCACGGAGCGGACTTGGTGGCGGCCAGAGCCGGGGTAGCGGAACCAGATGGACGAGCTGCAAACTGTTTCCAATACTCAAAGGTCCCACCGCTACAGTTCCGGGATCTCGTCCCACCTGAAACCCACGGATGCAGCTGTACCTGGCTACCACAGGCAAAGCCTGTCTCGCCCCAGCAGAAGAGCCCCGGGCCGGGGCGGGGCAGAGCTAGAGACGCGGCTCACAGCTCCGCGCGGGCGGCTGTAAAGATGGCGGCTGCCGCCAGCCTGGCGCATAGCTGGGCTCTGATCGCGCCGGGAGCGCAGTTTTTCTCCACCAGCCGCAGCGGCAGTTGCTAGCAGCCTCTAAGGGCGTGTCCCGCTCTCCGTTAAACTCCTGGGCCCAGTCCCACTGACTTCTAGTGGCGCAGTGCCGGCCTGCGGGTTCCCGCGCACTGTCCCGGGAAGCTGTATCTCCACTCCGTCTCCGCCCAGTTCCTCCCCAGCCCTCGACAGTCTCTGTATATTGCAGCTGCGAGTTGTGTCTGGCTCTGGCTACTGAAATTTAATTTTTAATCCCCTAACAACATTAATTTTGTGCTTAGTAGTTAAAATTGCTGTTAAACATCTTTTATGGGATTAAAATTTTATTCATGATTAGGGAATGAATTATATATGTAATCATTATGTTCATTTAAAAATTATGATTAAAATATTAATTCTTCAAAGATGTTTTTAACAATATAAACTACCCTGGTAGAATTGGAATTAAGTAATTAGAAGTGGAAAGACAAAGTATCAGTTTATTAGTTATAGAAAAAAAACTTTAAATCTTTTATAACTTTGGTAGGTTTTGTGAGAGGACCATAAACTCAATTGGAAGCATAAAGTGCTGCCATTTCCCAGTCTGGCTCCATACTTTTTACCTCTTGACGTAGCTGTACATTTGGAATCCAGAAGTATTATTGTACTTCTTTAGGCATATTGAGGTAAGCACTATTTGGTAAAATGGGCTTTTGTTGCTGTGATCTGACCATAAGACTTGGGAATAGAAGACAACTAGGGGAAAAGAGTTGACAAAAATATTGTTTTAGGCTATAGAGATTGACTGAATTATTTTGGTCATTTATTTATGTTGATTAAATAAATTGCTAGATTGTCTTCATTTTGTGATGTACAACATGATGCTTAATTGCTTCCACTGAACAATTTAGTATTAGGACAGTCATTGAGAGAGGGATTGAAGTATCTGAAGATTATGGGAAAACTGAAGGAAAATATTCAAGAAGGAGATTTGCTTTTCTGAGTAAATGTGTAAAGGGGTGAGGATGTCTGGTATAAATAAAATCTGCCAAAAACTCACGTTCCACCATTTATACTTTAATTCTTGACACTTGTTCTCCCTCCCTTTTTCTTACTACATGTGCAGACAATAAAATTTGTGTTTTTGTAATGTGGTCCAAGTGTCTCGTAGTTTGTGAACATATATTGTATTTCTCAATATTAACATTACATTGGTATTCCTATTCTAGTTTTGTATGTTAAAACCAGCATTTTCTATTCTGGTAATATAAAGTGGGTTTTAAATAGTATCGAGTATAGTATTATTTATGGCCCTTTTGAATATTTCTGGTTAAATCCTTCTTTGGCCTGGATTTTGTTACAGTAACTTTTTATTTCTCTTGTTTAGGCATATGTTAAAGTTTGGAACTACAGATTAATAGATATGGAGTATACAATTATTATATCTTTTTATTACATAGACACTAATATGACATAAGTGCATTCTTGATGATTTTAGGACTCTTTGCTATTGATATCATAGATAATATTTAAAATAATTCTTTCAGAACCCCCTTTTAATTGGATTCAATGATACTTGGTTTTGAGTCTATGAAATCTATATACTATTATGCAGAGAGATTCAAGGGACATGGATGTTAATGGTGATAGATGCTGGTTGGAATCAGTAATTTGGGATTGATACGAAAGAAGAACATAAAGAAGATATTTTGTTTTAGTTAAAACTAAAGATCTACAGCACCATATAATAGCATTTAGTGCATTCTACTTTTGATGTCTACTTAGCCTCAAATAACATCATTCACTTTGTTGGTGTATCAGTGTTTTCCAGAGAAACAGAACCAATAAAATACATATATATGCATATGCATATACATACACACACACACACGAGATTTATTTTAAGAAATTGGCTCACATGATTGTGGGGACTGGCAAGTCTGAAATCTGTAGGGCAGGCTGGCAGGCTGGAAACTTAGGCAGCAGGTGATGCTGCAGCCTTGAGGCAGAATTTCTTCTTGTCCAGGACCCTCAATTTTGCTCCTTAGGCCTTCAACTCATCGGATAAGGCTCACCCACGTTATTGAAGTTAATCTCCTTTACTTAAAGTCAACTGATTGTAGATGTTAACAACATCTACAGAATACCTTCAGAGCAACATATAGATTAGTATTTGATTAAATAAGTGGGTTCTATAGCATAGCCAAATTGATTCATAAAATTAACCATCACAGTTGGTCATTTTTTTCCCTCAATATTTATGTCATAGTCACAGAAATGCCAAGGGTCAAACTACCAAATTATCACCAAAGAACCTATTAGGCAACTTCCCTGAAATGAAAACTATCAGTTCCAGAGAGAATAGCTAGTATTCATTTGTTCATTAATAGATATTTATTGAGTATTCTCTATGTGCCAGTACTGGAAAAGAATAGTATGCAAAACCACTTGTTGACCCTACTTTCATATAGTTTACCATTATTGTTGATGCCTAGGAAAGAGGCAAAATGTGGTTGTTAACCAAAAGACAACCCCATTTGGCAAAAGTCCTCTTTCCCTCTGACTTGCTTTATATAAATTTTTATTACATAAATCTTATGATAATCTCAATGTATAAAATTGTCAACCTTCTGTTTAAATAATTTATATTTCTTTGATATTGCTCTTTAGAGATTTCTGAGAACAGCTTTGGAAAATTTTATATTTGAATTTGAGTTCTTAAAGCACCATTCCCTTTAATCTATAAGTAGAAACTCCTTTCTTTCTATATCAGTTTACATTGTTCTTATGTTTATTGATCAGTCCTGTGCCATAGTAATAATAAAAATTCTTTTAAAATTGAGAACTTATTTTATGTGAGATACTTTACAAACCTTCTCTGTAATTCCTTTAATTGTAGTTCTATTTTAGAAATGAGGAAACTGAAGTTCAGAGAGGTTAAGTAACTCTTTAAATTATTTATTTTATTATTTCTTTCTTTCTTTATTTTTTGATACAGGGTCTTGCTCTGTCACCTGGGCTAGAGTGCAGTGGTGTCATCAGAGCTCACTGCAACCTCAAACTCCTGGGCTCAAGCAATCCTCCTGCCTCAGCCTCCCGAGTAGCTGGGACTACAGGTGCATGTCACCACACCTGGCTAATTTTTCTATTTTTTGTGGAGATGGGGTCTCGCTCTTGCCCAGGTTGATCTTGAACTCCTGGCCTCAAGCAATCCTCCTGCGTCAGCTTCCCAGAGTGCTAGGATTACAGGCGTGAGCCACCATGCCTGGTCTATTTCATTTTTTAAAGAGATGAGGTCTTGCTGTGTTGCTCAGGCTGGCCTTGAACTCTTGGCCTCATGCAATCCTCCTACTTCAGCCTCCTGAGTAGCTGGGACTATAGGCATGTACCACCATGCCCAGCAAGTTTAAGTAACTTGCCCATGGTTGTACAACCACTAAACAATGGAGCGGGAATTCAAACTCAATTCTGGCTGAATCTGAAGCCCATGTTTTTTTCCTACCCCACTCAGTTTGTCTTCATATAAAACTTCTTAGCTAGGCTACTGCATCTTTTGGGACAGCTTCCTGTCTGCATGGAGACAGATTCCTAGACTTATGTGGATGAAATTTCCTACGATCTCCTTTGGTGACTGTAAGTCAGCTCACTTGACTGACTTTGTTGCCCAAGTAGTATGAGAATTCTTTTGTAAATTAAGTGGGTAGAATGAAGTGTTTAACAACTCAGGTTAAGGCAAAATTAATGAGATTAAAAACAAAAGGAAAAGCCAGTTAAGTAGGTGCTAGGAAAGAATGTTATAGTAGATCCAGGCTTGGGCAAAAAAAATTACTAAAATTTAAAGAAATGACTAGGTGTGAGAGAGGGAGGAGAGAAAGAGTAATTTATCTAAGGGACAAAAGTGTGGATTTATGCCTACCCACTGCCTTTTATTCTCTTATAGAACTTTAGCATACATTAAAGTGAATTTGGTCTTAGTGATAACAGATGTTTCTATTTTGTGACTATTCGAAATCATTAAGTCATTTTCTGGTACAGAAACACAAATAGCTGGGAACAGTTACAGAGATACTTTCTACTCATCAAATAACCATGTACTGCTCAACATTTTCTAGCCACTTTGTAGTTGGTGACTGGGAGTGGAGGGAGTCATGTCATTAATTCTTGTGAATGGGCTGTGAAATATGTATGGCTTCCTGGCCAAAGCATTTAAGAACCAGTGCATGACCCTCCAGTTTCTCTCTTCTGCCTACTGCAGAGACTAAGGAGAGACGAAGGAGGCCATCAGTATCATATGGTACAGCCACAAAATGGCAGAACCTCTGTCAGCTTTGGTTCTAGAGTGAGTATGAAGTAGAGACCCTCACTGATGAATTTTGTACATGTAGCATAAGTGAGAAATAAGCTTTTGTTGTGTTTAGCTATGGAGATTATGGAGATGTTTGTTGTTGAATCATTGTATAGCCTATCTTAACTTTACAGGGACTCAAGAATTCCTTCCTATCTCCCTCCCAACCTGGTGTTCCTTTCTACCCTGGGCCCTGCCAAACTAAGACAACACTACTTTATATCTCTCTATATTTTCCTTTTCAGGGTATTTCATATAAATCAAATTATACAATATATGGTCTCTGGTGTTGGATTTTTTTCACTTGCCATAATATTTTTGAGGTTCATCTGTGCTGGAGCATGTATTAATAATTTGTTCCTTTGTATTGATGAATAGTAGTCACCGCACGAATACTTGAAATTTGTCATTTTCCCAAAGGATTTGGAAAACATTTCCTCAGTTGCATTGCTTGACACACAATCTTTTACATGTATCTGTGTAAGAAAATATAGCATAATTTCAGATACTTCTATTTTTATTAAATATTTCTTAGGTTCTGTAAGTGCTTAGTTGTTGCTTGCTAGAATCTAATAACCACTCAATTGTGGCCATTATTTCAATTATTATACAAATATTTGCTTCACTAATGTCAGACTGTATGCCTCTCTGTATACACTTTTAACAAACTCTTCTGAAGTACAGTACACATCACAATAATTTCTCAATGCTAAATCATAATTTTTGAAGACATTTTAAACAACAATTAAGCTCAACTTATTTACTACTGGTAGTGCATGTAAGTCAGCTGAAGTGAGGACAACATGAATAGCACAAATACATTGTTACTACTGCCTGGCCAACGGAAATTATAAGAAACCACCAATTTCGAGATGCTTCATGATTTCAGATATGTTTAAAAGGTTTATATGTTACCATTGAAAAATATGAGATTGCTTCTTCCCGTATTCTTTCTTCTCTCCTTCTGGAACTCAGAATAAACAAATACTAGATTTTCTCACCCTTTCCTGCATGCTAGTTTCTAGGCCGCTGTCTGAATAGTTTGTTCTGATCTGTCCCCCATTTAACTAATGTCTGTTTTTCCAGGTCTGATCTGCTGCTAAAGCTTTATATTGCATTTTAAATTTCAGTCATTGTGTTTATTTCCAGAAATTGCATTTGACTCTTTTCCAAATTGCTTTTTCATTTTTTTGTAGTTTTCTATCCCTGCAGATATTTTCAATCATACCATTTGTTTATAGTAAGCATAGTTTTATAATTGGGTAATTTTAACATCTGAAGTCTTAATAGATCTCTTTCAGTTGTCCTGTGTTTATGCAGGTTTTTGCCCATGGTGCTTTGTGTCCTTATATACTTGGTTATCTTTCTCATTGCCATTGCAAAATTATTTGGAGAGTCCTGAAGGCTTAGAGTGAAGATGCCTTCTTTTAAGGAGAATTTGTATTTGCTTTTACCGAGGATCCTAGGGTCATTTCAACCAAAATCATAGCTTGAAAGTCCCTGGTCAGTCAAGATGATGAGAACCCAGTCAACAAATCCTCATGAGGTCCAGCCTGTGGCCAAAGATTTTTAGGACAGAGGTTTCCCTCCCTTCCCCTTTTCATTTCCTCCTTTGCTCCTCCTACTGTCAAAGCAACCTTCACTGAAGTCCAAGGGGTGGGGTGAGGAACAACCAGGACAGGTTTCATTCTAGGTATAGCCCTTTGAAATCAAACTTAATGTGGACAGGGTTTTCCATTCAACATCCCTTCTTACATGGGGCCCTGAACCTTGACTTCTAAACCCCTTGCCATCTATGTTTCAGAATTGAAGCTTAAATTTGCCTACTGGCAAATGTTCTTAAGGCAAATTGGCTTAGGTGTTTGATGTTCTGCTTACCAGAGAAGTAAACACTGTTTTTTTTGTTTTGTTTTGTTTTTGTTTTTTGAGACAGGGTCTCCCTCTGTCACCCAAGCTGGAGTGCAGTGGCCCAGTCATAGCTCACTGCAGCCTCTAGCTCCTGGGCTCAAGCAATCATCCTGCCTCAGCCTCCTGAGTAGCTAGGACTGCAGGCACACGTCCACACCCTGCTAATTTTAAAATATTTTTGTAGAGACAGGGTCTCACTGTTGCCCAGGCTGGTCTCAGACTGCTGGGCTCAAGCAATCCTCCTACCTCAGACTCCCGAAGTGCTGGGATTACAGGCATGAGCCACCGCACCTGGCCAACACTGGGTTTTTTATTTCACACAGCATTTGGCCTGACAGTTCTCCATTATCTCATCAGCTTAGTGCTTAAGTGATTGCATTAAAAAATCTGCATTTTCAGTTTTCAGCTGGAGGGATGGCCTCAACTAGTGGTTTTCAGCTGAGGGTGATTTTTTTCCCCCTTATGGGACATTTGGCAATGTTTGGAGACATTTTTGGTTGTTAGAACTGGGGTTGGGGAGCTACTGGCATCTAGTGGGTACAGACCAACAATGCTGTTAAACATCCTATAATGCACAGGCCAGCCCCCCCTAACAAAGAATTATCTACTCTCAAATACCAATAATGTCAAGGTCTAAATAACCTAGCCTTCTATTGTTGAAAATAGAGATTCAAGAAGATAATTCATAATTTCAAAATTTGGAGGTCTTAATAAATTGTAATACTTTCACAAATTTTATTTCATACTAAATAATTTATTTCCAATTTCGTATTTCAACTACAGAAAATTTTCTTTCTTTCTTTCTTTCTGTTTTTTTTTCCTGACACAGGGTCTCTCTCTGTCGCCCCGGCTAGTGCAGTGGCGTCATCATAGCTAACTGCAACCTCCAACTCCTGGGTTCAAGCAATCCTCCTGCCTCAGCCTCCCTAGTAGCTGGGACTACAGGCGCGTACCACCACATATGGCTAAGTTTTCTAGTTTTTGTAGCGACAGGGTCTCACTCTTGCTCAGGCTGGTCTTAAACTCCTAGCCTCAAGCAATCCTCCCACTTTGGCTTCCCAAAGTGCTAGGATTACAGACAGGGGCCACTGTGCCTAGCCAGAAAACTTTCTAAACCAGTTTTTATTTTCCATGAATATTACTATCAAGGTCATATTTTTTATGTAGTATGTTTTATCCTGGTCTTGTTGGCAGGGTCAGAACTAGGGTGAGGTGAGTGAGGCACTCGCCTCAGGTGCAAAATCCACAATGAACAAAATGTCAAAATTTTTAATAAGGACAGAATCACTAACAGTGCTTTGCCATATTGGAACCTGAGGCAAAAAGAAAAAAGTAATACTAACTATTCAAAATTTTGATATTTTGTTCATCATAGATCTTTTACATTAATTTTGATTGTTTAAAACATTGCATTAAAATATTATTTACTCTAATTGCTGACTTTTTTTGGTACCTCCTTAAATTTGCACCAAGGTGAGTGCTTTGCTCTCCTCATTTTAGTCCTGGCCCTGCTTGTTGGTGAGTCATATGGCTAGATAGCTCACACAGGATGGAGAGGCCCAAGCTGACACTAGGTTTTATTTCTAGGGCAGGACAGGTGCTAGGGTTGCTGTCCTAGTATAGAGGTAGTGGAAGGTTTGAGGGACAATGGTATCGATGTTTAAACTTTCAATTATCTCTGATTTTACTTTGAGTAAAAACTCTTGTTCAGGGGATCCAAGGTAAAGTTGCAGGGGCCCCATATGCATACCAACCATAGCAACAAGAAACTGAATTGGTGATTCTAATTAATGAGAGCTGGCATATGGGAAGAAGTCAATTGATGTCTTTAGGGAGGAGGCACACCCGCCAGGTTTGAAGCTATAGGTGTCAAGATTAGGGGTATGATTTCTGTTGAGGGAGACTGAAAGATCATGACTTAACATGCTATTCTTAGGAGGAAAAAGGGTAATGAGAACTCATTCATTCTTGTTTTTTGTTTTTTTTGTTTTGAAACAGGGTCTTGCTCTGTTGCCCTGGCTAGAGTGCAGTGGCGTCATCATAGCTCACTGCAACCTCAAACTTCTGGGTTCAAGTGGTCCTCCTTCCTCAGCTTCCTGAGTAGCTGCGCGTACAGGTGCACGCCACTATGCCCAGCTAATTTTTCTATTTTTTGTAGAGATGGGGTCTTGCTCTTGCTCAGGCTGGTCTAGAACTCCTTGCCTCAAGCATTCCTCCCACCTTGGCTTCCCAAAGTCCTAGGATTACAGGCATGAGCCACCGTGCCCAGCCGAGAACTCATTCATTCTAATTGGCATCCATAAGAGGCAAGGGAAGCCTCAGGAACTTTGTGGTAGCCCTGTTTACACATGGGAGGGGTGAGGCTTAGGAGACACCATGGAAGCCAATTGATCAGCATTTAACATTCTCACCTTCCTGTTCCCTGACAGCAATGTAGTGAATGACTAAGTGTTGACAGGTACTAAGGTTGTTAGGTATTTCTTACCTCAGTCAGAATTAACTCAGTTACCAGGGTAGGAAAGAGTCTGCAGGTAGAGGGTGGGAACATTGGTAGACTCTTTGGGGAGTTGGGGAATCTGAAAAAAAAGCGAGAGCTAATGTTGGAGAGTATTTTGAAGCATTTGTTTCTAAACTGTTAAAGTAAAAAGTCATTTTCTTTATTAAACCAACAATATGTGTGTCATCATAAGTACTGATGTACTTGCACAGTAAAATAGAGTGACTATCTTGCTGTGTTGGTGTTCCTATGCTTTTTTCTTAGAATCTCACAATTCCAAATGTATCATAACAATTTTATTGTATTTTCCAGTGGGCAAAAGTGTCCACTTGTGTGTGTGTGTGTGTGTGCATGTGTTTCTAAATTTTTTTGAAAGGAAAAATTTTCTTTATCTCAACATGCACATTTCTAGGATATGTTCCTGTTTTAGATTTTTAGTACAACTCTACTAAAACCATAAAAGGTCACTTCTGAGTTAAGTGTCAAAAATCATGTTAAAACTACCTCTATCTATTTGCATTATAGAGGAAACACTGAAGGTTTCAAAGCAATTTTTACTGCTGGAATGTCAGAAAAGCAAATGGATGCTGGCAATCAGATAGGATTCCATGAGAACAGCCCCTTGAGCCTATTTGGTAAAACATTAGAGCTGCAAAGAATGATTGGGCTTTGCAAGCAGTATCTGCAGAGTGAGCTACAGCCCTTGAAATATAAAAAAAGAAATAGAAATAGAATCCAGAAACATTTTTATGGAGAATAGACATCAACACTACTCTGAAAGATCTTACCTTTTTTTTTCTTTTTAAACGGGTGACACACTCATCAGGCATATTCCTCCTTGTTCAAAGAGGATATTCACATTGATGATTCTCCATTTTCTTTTTCATGGCAAATTTACCCTCAGATCCCAAAAGAACATTTTTGCATATTTATAAAACCAATGACAATTATAGTATACAATTTTTGAAATGACGTTGGTGATGCTTTTAAAACATTCAGAATAAACTGATCACATAGAAATTTATTAAGTTAATTGATATCCCTGAGTGCATTTATGGTCATGAGGCAGGAGCCAAGTGATTTTCTTTTTTGATTGCACATGGTAAGCTTGCCAAAAAAGCTCATCATGGGCTAATCCACACAGGTCTTCTAAGGATCTTGTGACACTGGCCTGTCTGTAAATAAGTTGCTTTATTTTTTTCTTCTCTTTTTATTTTGATAAAAAAATTTTAATTGACACATTGTAATTGTACATATTTATGGGGTACAATTTGATGTTTCAGTGCATATATATGTTGCATAATGATCAAATCAGGGTACTTAGAGTACCCATCACCTCATGCCTTTATCATTTCTTTGTGGTGAGAACATTCAAAAGCTTCTTTTCTGGCTATTTTGTAACATAGAACACTTTACTGTTAACCATAGTCACCCTACTGTGCAATAAGATACCAGAACTTATTCGTCCTCTCTAATTGTAATTTGTACCCATTGACCAACCTCTTCCCATCCTCCCCTCTCCTGATGCCTCCCCAGTCTCTCATAACCACTGTTCTACTCTGTGCTTCTATGATAATAACTTTTTGGTTTTTTGGATTCTACATATGAGTGAAATCATGCAGTATTTGTCTTTCTGTGTCTGGCTTATTTCATTCCAGGTTTATCCACGTTGTCACAAATGACAGCATTTCATTCTTTTTTGTGGCTGAATAGTATTCCATTGTACACATATACCACATTTTCTTTGTGCATTCATCCCTTGTTGGACACTTAGTTTGATTCCATATCTTGGCTGTTGTACATAGTGCTGCAATAAACGTGGGAGTGCAGATATCTCTTGAACATACTGATTTAATTTCTTTTGGATATATAGTAAGTCCTCACTTAACTTTGTCAATAGGTTCTTGGAAACTGTGACTTTAAGTGAAATGATGTATAATGAAACCGATTTTACCATAGACTAATTGATATAAACAAGAGTTAAATTCTTACAGCATATTTCTGGTCACAAAACATCATCAAACTAAACAAAGACCCTAAATGCTTCTTATATTAAACATTGAAATAAATGTGAGCTATATATACATTTAAGAAAGATTAATAAAAACAAGATAATTATTTACCCAATTTTTGGTGAATCAGTAAGTGACGGCAGTCATAGTAGTGGCAGATTAAATCAAGGAATAAGTGTTTGCAAAGCAAAAATTGCAAGGAGAACCTCCTGCCATTGTACAGTTTAAAAACAAACGATAAAATATATGGCGAATTTTTAAAAAACACAAACATGACTGTCTCGCTGAATGCTTTTATATAGTTTTGTTTACTGTTATGCATTTGTATGATCATCTTATCATATACTTTATGAATTTTTATTTTACAATAATTTGTATTCATTCATTCATTCATTCATTTATTCATTCATTTTCTAACCCACCTATGCCAGTTCAGGGTTGCAGGTGGCTAGAGCCTATCCCAGCAGCTCAGGGCACAGGATGGGAACCAGCCATGGACAGGATGCCATTCTATTGCAGAACACACTCACACCCACACCCACACCCACATCTCACTCAGACTGGGACAATGAAGACATGCCAATTAACCTAATATGAACATCTTTGGGATGTGGAAGGAAACCAGAGTACCTGGAGAAAACCCATGCAGAGATGGGTGAATGTGCAAACTCCAGACAGACAGTGGCCTTGGCCAAGAATCAGTATTTTTTCTCATCAAAGTTACAATGAAAGGATATTGAAGAAATGATGTTATTGGAGTACCTGCTGTATACCCAGTAGTGGGATTGCTGGATCATATGATAGTTCTATTTAAAATTTTTTAAGGAACCTTCAAACTGTTTTCCATAATGGCTATACTAATTTATAGTCCCACTGTGTGTAAGTGTTCCTTTTTCTCCACATCCTTACCAGTACTTGTTTTCTTTTGTCTTTTTGATAATAGTCATTCTAACTGTAGTGAGGTGGTATCTTATTATGGTTTTGATTTGCATTTCCCTGATGATTAGTGAGTGATGTTCACTATTTTTTTTAATATACCTGTTGGCCATTTGTATGTCATCTTTTCAGAAATGTCTGTTAAGGCCTTTTGCCCATTTTAAAATTGAGTTATTTGTTTTTTTGCTTTTAAGTTACTTATATATTCTGGATATTAACCACTTTTCAGATGTATAGTTTGCAAATATTTTCTACCATTCTGTAGGTTGTCTCTTCACTCTGTTAATTGTTTCTTTTGTTGTGCAAAAGCTTTTTAGTTTGATATAATACTATTTGTGTATTTTTGCTTTTGTTACCTGTGCATTTGAGGTCTTATTTTAAAAAATCCTTGTACAGCCAAATGTCATGAAGCATTTCCCCTATATTTTCTTCTACTAATTTCATAGTTTCATGTTTTACAATTAAATCTTGAATGCATTTTGAGTTGATTTTTGTATATAGTTGAGAGGTAAGAATTCTCATTCTGCATGTGCATATCCCATTTTCTCAGCATCATTTATTTTTCCCAACATGTGTTCTTGGCATCTTTGTTGAAAATTAGTTGGCTGTAGGTGTGTAAATTTATTTCTGGACTTTCTGTTCTGTTCCATTGGTCTGTGTGGTGATTTTATGCTAGTATTATGCTGCTTTGGTTACTGTAGCTTTGTAATGTATTTTGAAGTCAGGTAGTGTGATGCCTCCAGCTTTGTTCTTTTTGCTCAGGATTGCTTTGGTTATTCGAGATCTTTTGTGGTTCCATATGAATTTTAGGATTGTTTTTTCTAAATGTGTGAAAAATGTCATTGGTATTTTGATGGGGATTGCATTAAATCTGTAGATTGCTTTGAATAATGTGCCACTTTAACAATATTAATTCTTCCAATTCATGAACATGGGATATCTTTCCATTTATTTGTGTCCTCTTCAGTTTCTTTCATCGGTATTTTATAGTTTTCAGTGTAGAGATCTTTCACCTCATTGGTTTAGTTTATTCCTAGGTATCTTATTTTTCTTGTAGCTATTATTGTAAATGGAATTGTTTTCTTGATTTCTTTTTCAGATAGTTTACTATTAGCATATAGAAATGCTATTGACTTTTGTATGTTGATTTTGTATCCTGCAACTTTACTGAATTCATCTGTTAATTTTTTTTTGCAAGCAAGCAAAGTGCCAAAGTTTATTAAAGCATAGTTCGTTCCGGAGAAGGAACGGGTCTATCTCCGCGAGTGGAGAAAACCCGTCTGTTAGTTTTAACAGTTTTTTGGTGGAGTCTTAGGGTTTTCTATATATAAGATCATGTCGTCTGCAAACAGGGACAATTTTACTTTTTCCTTTCAGTTTGGATGCCTTTTATTTCCTTCTCTTGTCTAATTGCTCTGGCTTGGACTTCCAGCACTATGTTGAATAGAAATGGTGAAAGTGGGCATCCTTTTCTTGTTCCTGATCTTGCAAGAAAAGCTATCAGCTTTTCCTTATTTAGTGTGATGTTAGCTATGGGTTTGTCATATATGGCCTTTATTGTGTTGAGGTACATACCTTCTATACCTAATTTGTTGAGAGTTTTTAATCATGGAAGGATGTTGAATTTTGTCATGGTTTTCTGCATCTGTTGAAATGATCGTATGTTTTTGTTGTTTTTTCTGTTAGTGTAGTATATCACATTTATTGTTTTGCATATGCTGAACGATCTTTGCATCCCTGGGATGAATTCCAATTGATCATAGTGAATAATCTTTTTAATATACTGTTGAATTTGGTTTGCTAGTATCTTGCTGAGAATTTTTGCATCTATGTTCATCAGGGATATTGGTCTGTGTTTTTGTTGTTATTGTTGCTATTGTATTCTCTGTCTCTTTTTTTTCCTTGCTTCCTGTAGACTTATTCCATTGTATATATCAGCATGTTAACACTGTTTTAAAGTTTCATGTTGTCATATTCTATGCTGATTGTTTAAAAATTTCCCCTTTATTATAGAAGGAAAGTTTATCTCTAAGGACTCCTGTTTCTATTTTAGTTTTCCTTTAAATTTTTTACATTTAATTTTAGAGAACAAATATTTAAACATTTTTCCAATATATTTATTTTCACATTATTTATTTTTTTCTTTTTCTCCTCTCTCCTATATATTTTTTTACTTATTCTTTTATAATGGTTGTAGTTATGTCACAGACATGGCCAAAGAGAGCGTCTCTATCACAAATGAGCAAAGGTAGGGCCTTATTTCTTTAATTTTTTTCTAATGGGTTTCTCAGTCAGTTTAAGGATGGCTTTTTAAAATCCCTTGCTCTAGTAACACATGAGTTAATTTTCCTTAACATACTTTTTGCTTTGTAGATATCATATTTTAGTCTTTTGGAAAAGAAATTGCTTCCTAAAATTGCATACCATCTAATTCCTATGGGTGCCTGTTTTAAAATCTGTGTTTTCTGAAACAGACAGTTTTTGGCTTTTGGAAAAACATTAACAATAGAGAACTGAGTATTAAGATCATTCCACTTGGGAAATGATCTTCCATGTAATGTGCCTAGCCTAATCTTGCTGATAATCCAGGTGGTGGTGAACCCCCTTAAACATGTTCATAGGAGATGGACCAATAGAAGTTCTTACGTCAAACTCTTGGTATAGCTTTTATACCAGCTGGATCCTAAGTTAGTTATTTCCTAGATGATCCACTTCTCTGCCTGGCAAGGTCATAGGAGAATCCTTTTTGTATAAAGCTCTTCTAGCTCTTTTTCTTCATTATTTGAATTAAGAATGTATACATGGGCACTAAGTGAGGAAAATGAAAATGTTTAAAATCATATTAGGAATTATATGGTTTTAAAATATGGAACACGAGATTTATTTTCACTAAATTGTTTCACTATAATGTTTTCTTCCAAGGTTAAATTAAGGAAGCATTTATTTTGTTATTTCTTATATTATTCTTATTGGAAATTCATCATTCTAATCGTTGAGTGAATAATATTCCATCTTAGAAAAGATTCGAGTGTGAAATACGGAGACTCATTATAGGAGGAAAAACATAAGGTACGGTATTAGAACACTTGGAGTGGCATCTTCACTATATTATTTACTAGCCAAGTGACCTTGGATAAATCAATTAACCTTTCTTAGCTTTAGCTTCTTCATCTTTAAAATTGGAATGATAATACCCCATCTTTAAATACTTCATCTTTAAAATTGGAATGATAATATCTCATGTGATACTCAAAAGAGATAATATTTGTGAAGGTGCCTTATAAACTATAAAGTAGTATGCAGTATTATAATTCTGAGTAATGACATGTTATTTTACTTATATACTTGGTAAGGTGTTTTCTAAAGGCTATATTTTGAGAGGCGGTAAAGTTAAGTCACATTGCTTAAGGTCAAATTCCAAGTCTTCCTTTTACTAGAGATGTGACCTACCCTCTCTTAGTCTCACTTTCCTCTTCTGTAAAATGAGAAAGATAATACCTATCTTGTAGGGTGGTTATGAGGATTAAATCAACTAATCCATGTAAAGTACTTCCAACAGTGCCAAGTATATTCAGTAAATGTTACATATCATCATCATCATGATGCTTAGATTAAAAAAGGGAACTCTTTTCCTAAATTACAATCCATATTTACTGTTTATCAAGTGGCTGCTCTGCTGTAAAGTATTAAGGTAATTAATTTAATTTTTCCTTAGTGGTGAATATATATGTAAATATGCTGATAGTTTTTAGTTTTCTCAGCTTAAGAAAACTGATTCATGTTGTACTTGTCAAAGAGTAGATATTCCTGATAAGTTGTATGCATACAGAATTTTGGTAAGTTTAAGTATGTTTTGAGTATAGTAAGGAAATTCAGGAAATAACTCCTGAAAATAAATCTGTTGAATAATAAATAACCCTTTGAAATGTGATCACCCACTAATTTATTCATTCTTAAAATCAGTTTTCACAGTTTAAAAAAGAAGTCTGGCTACATTTGCACTCATTAATAATTTGTGAGAATTAATTAATTAATCTATTTTAAAGGAATCACCAAAATGATCAAAGTAGCAGGCTTGAGGGATTAGTTCAAACATGCTGGAGATAATGGATTTAATCAAGTAATTTCTTCAGGTAAATGCCTAATGTAAGGTAAAGTCTGACTGAAACCAAGACTGGAGTTTTGAAAACACATGAATAACTAAAAGATTGTGTGATTTTTGTTGTGTACTGATAAACTTAGCAAGATCTAGGGCAGTGTAATAGTTGAGGTTAGCTTGTGATATTCAGGTTAAAAATTTATGTTTTTTCTCTCTTCCATGTAAGCCATGACTTATACCACTTGTAGTTCAAATATGATTGTTTTCCCGTTTTGTGTGTTAATACTTTGGTGAAGTGCACACATAAAAGTGAATTAAATGATTGATGATTGCTACATAATCCAACACTGATTTCAACCAGTCAAAATGTTGCAGTTTTGGCTTAGCTACAAGAGAGTCTGAGGCTCATGGTTTCTGTGACAACCAAGGGTCAGGTGACCTGGATATGTCCTGCCAAGCTGTTCCTGTGGAATAAATAGGCTGTTTGTAAACAGGATGGCTAAGCATTCTCTCACAAGATTTCAAGTTCACAAAGTATGAGGCAGCTGGGTAAAGGGTCAAAGGTGAAAGGTAATAAGTCATTTGGGCCTGTTCTTTTGTGGAGCCTTTGGCTGCCTTTCAGACTGAGGTCTTGGAAATAGTTCACACGCAGGCCTTCTGCCAACAGACTACTGAGAATTGGCTCAGGCAGCATTCTATTGCAAAATCCTTTCCCTCTCTTTCTTTCTGTGTCTTGGTGTCTGAAACTTATAAAAATGCAAAGAATTTTATAAAAACTAAGTATATAAATGAAGCAATCAAATAAATTCATATTTTATATAAAATAAATTTAGAACAACTTTTCTTTTTAGGGACAGAAGTTCAAAAATTGAATTTATTATGATAAATTCTTACAAAATTGATTGCAAAGTACATTTTAGAAAAAGAGTAAATATATAAAATAATGAAGATTAAAAATATTTTCAGAAAAACTTGGGTCAATTGTAGGCTTTTTAAAGCGGCAGTGTATCTCTGTTCCATCTAAGCTACCAGAGGCAGTCTGTAAAACAGTCTAGTGAGATATTTTAATTAATGAGCTCATCTACTAGTGTAAGTTATAATATTGAGTGTTAAGATTTGCTGTATCGTATTATGAAGAAAAAAGGTATATTTAGGCTTCCTCAAAATTTCTTGTCTTCCTTTAGATTTATTGCTATTGTTATTCTTGCTTAGAGTAGAAATTCATTCTAAGGTAGAAAAGACAAAGTGAATGTTAGGTTTATCTTCTCTGACTTTAGACCTTGGCTTGAAGGACCTTCCTCAGTTCCTTGGCCTTGTATTTGTCTGCCTTACTGGTTTGTTTTCTTTCTTCTGTTTGTGTATACTGCAGAATTTCAACTCCTGTCTTGGTCAATTTTGGTGTATTTCATCCATGGATTTGTAATTCTTTGTTAATAAAGATGTGGGGCACTGGAAATTCTAAAGTAGAAAAAGGTAAGTTGAGGGACAATGAAAAGATGGTAACAGAACCATTCCCAAACACAAAGTATAAGTCATTAGCCACTTTAACTGTAAATATGTTTCTTTGGGATGGTAGCAGTTAGAACAAAATCACCCAGTTCAATGGGAAAATAAAAACATTTCATTAGAAAATTTAGTTTACTTCCTAGTGAAAAGCAAAGCATGCAGTTTGGATCATAACTGGTGAGACCTTGGCTTATTTTATCTGTACTAATGAGGATAGGCGTGGGAAGAATGGGACTTTCCAGTGTGTTTCATAAAGTCTGATTTCTTCATTCCTGTACAACAATCAAACAACCTATTTTGTCTTTTAAACAGAATTTTCTGAGAATATCTTAATTCATAGGTGGTCTTGTCTTTATCTAATTTCTTCAGTAAACCCTAACAAAAAAATTTCTCTGAAGTTTGGGCAGTCGTTTGTGTTATTTTCCTTTCTTTGAATTTCTTGGTATCATGAAGACTGCTGCAGTATGAGGTATTATATATATTAGTAAACAGGTTGTCTTCTATGTTTGTTTTTTATTAAACAGAATGACAAGTTCCTTTTCCATTATTTAGTAACTTTCAATCAGACTATGTTGGAAAAATTAGAAAATGGCAACTTTTAAAATAATATATTTAAAAAGTTTGAACAGATCTTTACTTTTTTTACCCATGCAAAAGTTGTCAAAGAAAAACTTGAAATATACTTACTCCTTTTTAAAAAAATTAAACTTAAGAAATATAACCTTGGACAAGTCACTGAGCTTCTCTGAGTCTGTTTTCTTATGTATTAAATGAAGGGTAGAACTTGATCTTTAAGGTTTCTCTCAGCTCCAGACTATCATGTGTCTGACCAAATATGGCTTCTAGGACTAAAGAACTCTCTGCCTTGCTATCAAATTTTGTATTTCTGTCCTTCTTCTTAATGAATGAAATATTCAAACTCCTGGGCTCAAGTGATCCTTCTGCCTAAGGCTCTGGAGTAGCTGGGACTACAGGGGCATGCCACTACGCCCGGCTAATTTTTGTACTTTTTGTAGAGACAGGGTCTCACTCTTGCACAGGCTGGTCTTGAATTCCTGAGTTCAGGGGGTCCTCCTGCCTTGGCCTCCCAGAGTGCTAGGATTACAGGCATGAGCCTCCGTGTCTGACCCCTCATACTGGTTTTAAATTGGAAGCTAGGAAACCTGAATCCACAACATCTCTTTGGTATGAATTTCTGTTATTGAAAATGAGGCACCATATGATTAAACAATTCACTTATAGTCATTCTGGCCTTGACTCCCCAGAAAAAGAGAATTAGAGAATTGTAGGTATGTTCAAGTGAATTAACTATTTGGGGAGGGAGGGGAAAGGATTTTTAATGTCTTTAGTCCAATCTCTGTTTCAATTAAGATAATTGCCAAATTTTTCACTATTTGTATAATCTTAGTGTTACTAAGACAGTGGTACGTCCTAATATTTGTGAAACTTCTTGACTCCTTTACCTTTCTTCTAGCATGTGTAAGTTGGTATTTGGCTCATTTCAGTGTCAGTACAATTACCAGTAATTTTGGTGAGCCCTGTACCTTTAATATAGGGCTGTTTCAGGAAAATTTATTGCCTTCTTATTTCTCCAGCAGTAATAACAGCAGCTTTACCAATTGTCATTTGCATTATGTGAGAAATAAATAATCTTTAGAATCACTAATCAAGGCTAGCCAGTATACGTTTAAGAAGACTATATGTGTATTCTCTCTCTCTGTTTGTTTCTTCTTCATTACTCACATTCTCTTTTGAATTATACTAAGCCAGATATATGAATTGCCCATCATGCTGTTCATTTTTATTAATGGTTTTTTTTAAGAGAATAGATTAGTTATATCCTCACTCTTTAAATTGGTAACAATATATAATATTGCAAATTTATACTGTCTACTTATTCTTCTGAATGGGTGTTTAGAGAATATAAAATGTAAAACATTTATAAGTATTATCATCTCATCTGTTTATTGATGAAGTATTGCGACATTTCTAAATGCTTGATTTTGTAACTTTCATTTGTATTTTGGTCAAAGAAATATAAAAATCCAGCTTTTTTTTGACTTGAAATATGTATAAGCTTTATCTTATATTGCTACAGAAGGGGAGTACTATATTATTTTGGTGTTTAAACTGTGACCATCATCTACCTTTTGGTCATTTAAAAATTTTCCTTTGTTTTTGATGGAAGATGAGAATTTATTTGGATTCACTAGAGTCTCCATCACATCTGGTACAAATCTACTTAAGAACAAGCTATGCTACTCTTGAAAATTTTCTTAGAGTTTATAGGATGAGAATCTGGTCCTAGATTAAATATGTTCTAATTCAGATCCAGGCATTCTTCATTCATTAGAACCTATGTATTTTCTCTAGTTTAATGAAAAAGGATAATATTAAAATAAAATTAATATGATAAAAGTTTTTTGTTCTTTATTAAAATATCAATGATTAGTCTACTTTTTAAGGAACTTTGGATAATTGAGGATTGTCAATATGTGAAAATGAAACTGTGGATTTGACAGCTTTTTCAAGTGGATTTGGCATTCTTCAAAAAGAGCAGAATGTAGACGTGTTCATTAACAAAAAAGTGGAGAGTAAAAAAAGATCTATTTCTAAGCTTAAAAGATGGAAAAGTAAACAACTAGCTTTGACTATTAAAAACTAAAATTTTTAGCCCGAGCAAGAGGGAGATCCTGTCTCTACCAAGAAAAAAAAAAAAAAAGGAAAATTAGCCATGCATGGTGGCATGTGCCTGTAGTCCCAGCTACTCGGGAGTCTGAGGCAGGAGGATCACTTGAGCCCAGGAATTTAAGGTTGCAGTGAGTTATGATGACATTACTGCACTGTAGCCCAGGCAAGACAGCGAGACCCAGTCTCAAAAAAACCAAAAAAACAAAAAAAAAACTATAATTTTAAGCAACCTTTAGTTTTGGATGTGTGGAAGTTAATATGTATATATAAAGTTCAGTTTTTTAATAGGTAGATCACATTTTTCTTTTTGAGTTATGTGATTTATTTACATGGAGTTTAATAGGATCTACATATTACTATAAATAATAGTGAATGTTAATTTGTCTCTTTAAAGCCTTATGATTCTTAACGTTGAGACCTTAGATACAGTAATGTTCAATTTGTCTTTCCATAAATAGAAAGGATTTTTTAAAACCTCTGCGAAGAGAAATGTCAGTTTGTACTGAGTCATCATAGATGAGTAATATTCTAGAAATTCTTTCTCTTAGTTTAGACTTCTTAAATGTTATTTTGTCTAATTTATCAAACACAGTATATTGTATTTTAAGTGTTATGTTGAACAAAATATGTAGTAGCAGTTATTGCAGAATCCTTTTCTATAAAATATCACACATTTCTTGGAATCAAGTTGGATATTTTCCTTTTTGTTAAAAATTAAATATTACTGGGCAATAGCAAAAGACATGGGGCTCCTAACATGCATTTTTAAATAGAAATAATTGTTTTAGAGGTCCTTTGGAAATTTCCCTTGGGAATTTTAATATACATTTATGTATACTTTCATTGATGATTAAATTATTACCAAAATATACAGCATAGAAATAGAAATTAAGGGTCCTGTCAGCATCATGCAGTGTGGGCAGTTTTTTGACTATATATTTCCACACGTGTAAATATTAGTATGGATATATATCTTCATGCTTTATATTTTAGTGATTTACACAGTGGAATCACATCATACATTTGCTTTACTTAAATACATATACGTATAAAAATTTGGCCGAAAAGAAAGAGAGAGAAATTAAAATATTCTACTCAATGAATGTGTGCCCTGGAATGAATATGAGACATAAATCTGCTGATCCTGTCAGTCTCAGTTCTTTTATGTGTGCTGGGCTGAGTGTGTTTCTTGGGTTTTAAAGACATGTATTCTTTTTATATATAATATGAAATACAAGCCAACTAATTCATCTGGTACTCAATCAAAGTAAAAAGATAACTGGCTATGAGAGAAAGTATGTTGGTCTTCAGCATGCCATTGCCTTAAGGGATTTTGATCAGATGCAAATTTTCCTTATTTGCTGACTTTAGATCCTAATCTCTGAGAAAGAGGCTACTTAACTGTAGTGATTTTTTTTCTTAATTAAAAAACTATAATAGTCTGATAGACTATATTAATCTATTTTATTTTTAATTAATTATTTATTTTTATTTCAATAGATTATGGGGTACAAGTAGCTTTTGGTTACATAGATGAATTGTACGGTAGTGAAATATGGGCTTTTAGAGTACCTGTTAAGTTCGTCTGTGTGGATGTTCCCTGGTCCCCCGGTTCCCAGTGTCAAGAATGAGTACTGGTACTGAGTCGAGCTGATGACAGAGGGATCACAAACACAGAGCAACTTAATACAAACAGTTTATCACAAAAAAAAAAGAATGGAAGTAAAGGGAGCTACACAAAGGGAAAATACGTTCCAGAGAGAGTGGAACAGGTCAGTCTCCAGGAGTGGAGAAAGACGCTGGAGGCTGAGCACCTGTTGCCTTTTATAAGCCCACTAGTTTGTCCAGCCTTTTTCTTGGTGGAATTGGTTGCCTTTTCCCACCTTTGGGGGTGAGTGACAGGTTGGTGTTATATAACAGATCACATGACAGGTTACATAACAGGGTAGGTTATGTAACAGTTTCCCTTTCTGCACATGTGTCTTTTCCAGAATTCTCCATGAAGCTCCACCCATTATGCTAATTAGATGATAATGAGCTCAAAGTTGGTTAAAGGTGACTAGGAATTTTTTATTATGTATGTTCCCACCAGGGAATAGTTCCTAGCTGCAATTTGGTTCCTAGTGCAATTCAGTTCCTGCTCTCCACCCTTAGCCTCCTCCTTGCCACCTGTTTACCCTCCACCAGACCTAACATACCCATTGTCGGAATAGTGTACATTGTACCCAGTAGGTAATTTTCCATCGCTCACCTGCCTCCTACCTTCTGAGTCTCCAGTGTCCATTATACCACTCTGTATGATCATGCATGCCCATAGCTTAGCTCCCACTTATAAGTAAGAACAAGTGGTATTTGATTTTCCATTTCTGAGTTGCTTCACTTAGGATGATGGCCTCCAATTCCATCCAAGTTGCTGCAAAAGACATTCTTTCTTTCTTTTTTATGGTTAAGTAGTACTCCATGGTATACGTTAATATATACACTACATTTTCTTTATCCACTCATTGGTTATGAGCACATAAGTTGATTCCATATCTTTGCAATTGTGCATTGTGTTGCAATAAACATACAAGTTCAGGTGTCTTTTTGATATAATGATTTCTTTTCCTTTGGGTAGATACGCAGTAGTGGGATTGCTAGATCAAATGGTAGATCTACTTTTAGTTCTTTGAGGAATTTCCATAGTCTTTTCCATAGAGGTTGTACTAATTTACATTCCCACCAGCAGTGTATAAGCGTTCCCTTTTCACCACATCTGTGCCAACATCTATTGTTTTCTGACTTTTTAATAATGGCCATTCTGACTGGGGTAAGGTGGTATCTCATTGTGGGTTTTTTTTTTTTGTCATTATGGTTTTAATTTGTATTTCCCTGATGATTAGTGATGTTGAGCATTTTTTGTTTGCTGGCCATTTGTATATCATTTTAAGTCTACTTTAATAAACTTCTGTGCCAGCCTTTACCATGATGATCTTTCAAATGCATATCTTAGGAAGCCTGAAGAAGCATAATACTGTGGGCAAAATTATCAGCTTTGATATCAATCCTCTTTAAGCCCAGACCAGTTTCTTTACTGATATCACCCTACATTTATGTGTGTATGTTTAGTTTTTGTTTTCATATACTTGCCCAAAGTACTTTCAAAATGCGTATCATTTAATCTTGCATATCATATAATTCATACTCATTACATAGTTGAGGATTGAGTGAACAACTGTTGTCACATGGATATAATTGTCCCCATTTTAAAGATAAACTGAAGTACAGATGAAGACAAATGTATTGTCTTGGAATTTAAAAATCTGAGTTCATATCCCATTTCTGAAATTATACGATCTTTGGAAAATCCCTTAGTCTCTTTGAGTTTCTGCTTTCTTATCTGTAAAATGGGGATCTTATCCCCCCAAAGGGATATCAGAAGGATTGAATGAAATCGTCGCTGTGAAAATGCTTTGAAACTGTAAGTTTCCATACAAATGTAAAGCCAGGATTACAGTATTCCAATACACTACCAATTTTAAGACCATCGGTTTAATAATATTAGAAAAGAGCAGTTCAGTGTTCTCTCTACTATTTCTACACAGCCTCGGGTCTAGAGACAGTAGGTCTACTTACCACTAGGTCTGTATCACATTACTAATGTTTACCATAAAAGCAATTTTGAAAAATTCTTGTTCTCATGAGCCCGAACTTCAAATGTCATTTTAGGTCTATAATAAATTATGGGAGTCCTTTGAATAATAATTTTAAAAATCCCAGATAAGCTGGGTTTGGTGGCAAGCACATAGTCTCAGCTACTCAGGAAGCTGAGGTGAGAGGATCGCTTGAGCCCAGGAGTTCCAGGCTGGCCTGGGCAACATAGCATGGCCCTTTCTTTCTTAAAAACAACTTCTAGATAATAATTGTGTTTTTTTCCCCTTCTGATTGAAACTTATTCAAATTTGTAAACTACCAAAAGCAGTATGTAATAGGTCGCCCACATAGTCTCATTCTTCCTGCTTTTTCCCAGAATATAGGAGAAAAGTCTTGGTGGCAAATTTGTTTATTTCACTTATCTCTTCTGAAGAGAAGAATATAAATAAACTTGATTAGTTATGACATTTAAGTTTTATGGCATGATTGTATGACTAATAATAAATTAACTGATTATTATTGCCCAGCAACATTCTAAATCTGTAAGAAAAATACCTACTTCATCCTTTTCAAATTTGCTTCCTTTTCTGATGAGATTCTTGAGGATATTTTGCAATTATATGGTTGATTTCTTTTTGTCTTAAATATCTAATACAATGTATGTTGAAATAATGGGATTAAACTCTGAAACCTACAACCAACAATAAACTAACAAAAATTAAACCATCACAGGAGAAAACGTGAAACTGGAAGTATGTAATCAAATAACTTAAAAAAAAAAGTTTTGATTAGATTTGTAGAGGACTAACAGGAGATAACAACAATGTGTTTCTTACTTGGTGGTGGTTTTCTTTTAGGAAAAGTCTTATCAGTTGGAGAGAGTTGCTCTTTTCTTTGAACTAAGCTCTGGTTTCTCTGAAATCAGAATTTGTATTCCCAAGGCTCCACTCTGCAAAGCCAGCACAAACATACATCAGCAGCTGTATAGCACTTTAAAGACTTAGCAAGAAGGTGTCAGGCAATTACTCATTCCATTTAGAACCCCAACCATGATTTTTAAAAAACTTTAAGGTTTAGGGAGAAGAAAAATAAGACAGAGTAAATATATTTTATGAAAAGTATATATAAAACAATAATGGACTTAATTGAAAAGATTGCATTCTATCAGTGAGAGGTTCAGGAAAATATCCCCAGTATATTATTCTATAAACAAACTATGTAATGGTTTGTATTAACTGTATAATTGAGTGAATCTGCTGTCAGGGTTATTTTCTAGTATGGTAGGTAGGTGCAATTTTAGTGAATCTATTGTCGACTAGTGCATTGCATAGTGGAAGAAGAAATATAATAATTCTAAATAAAGTATATCTCTTTTTTTGATAATATGAAAGACTCAGATTATTCTGTCCTAGTTTCTAAACTCACAAAAGTGTACTGCTGGTTTAATACTTAGTCTTGCTGCTATGCATTTTAAGTACCTCTAACTTTACATTACTGTTTGTGGTACAATGAAAAGATGAAGAGTCAGAACATCTGGGTTACAGTCTTGGCTTTTCTGCTTATTTGTTTTGTGTCTTTGACAATTCACTTAACTTCTTTTGCCCTTAGTGTTCTCGTTGGTAAAATAGGGCTAATCATACTTACTCATATAACTCATTTATTGCTGTGTAGCTTAAATGAGAATTTATGTGAAAATGCCTTGTAAATTGCAAAGTACTGTTTAATATAATACCTAAAATACTTTCTTTAGAATGAGAAGGGATATAAAGAGAAAAAGCACAAATGTAAGTTATTTCTCTTTACTAACATTTATATGAGAGATACCAACCTTAATCTTTATTAGGTAGGGTGGGAATACTCCAGAAAGGTCACCTGCTTTGTCTATTGTCAGTAGAGAATTAGAGAAAAGTTTAATATGGGACGTAGATTTCAGGCCATGTATGTCCTTATATATTTAAAATTTTTTCAGCTTTGGAATCTTGTAATCTTATTTTTTGACCTTGTTTACTTCCTATGATAATATTCTGTGTGAGTGTGTATGTTTGTATACAGTATATATACATGTAAGTCTGGGTGTAGAAAAATACTGCAGTAGGCATAATAAGAGATAGTTCCTTTTTAGGAGAAAACTTCATTCATTCGTTCATATTTTGTGCAGTTATTTGTGTCAGGCACAAGTTAATTGTCTTTGCTCCAATATTTGACCACATTAAGTATGAAAACTTGGCTATCAGTTTATTGGCTACATTACATGATTATTAATTTCTGTTCATATTATGTCATCATTATGTCTTCATTAGATGTAGATATTGATAAGGGATGCACTCTGTTTTCAGTTTATTACCTTAAATTTAACCATAGATTAAAGAAGTAAAAATGGTATAAAAAAGAGGCAAAAGTGATATGCATAGTTGTATGTTGAGGAAGGTCTTCTCTCATTATCTCCATTCAATCACCTATTTATTGAGGCCCAATTTATGTATAGCAGACAGGAGAGATTTTCTAAAAGTAAAGGAAACAATCAGTATTTGTTGTTAATATCTTTCATTGATTAGTGCGTATTTATTTGATCATCTAAGCCAGACACTATGCTAGATGCTGAAGATAAAATAAGAGTAAAAAGAGGCATGGTTTCTGTCTTTGCGTATAGTCTAGTAGAAGAGAGAGACATTAATCAAATAATTTCACAATTAAGTTTAGAATTAAAACAGTCATAAGTACTAAGAAGAGGTACATGGTCTTATGAGAAGACACAGCATTTGAGAGAAATAGAAAAAGTAATAGGTACGTATTTGAATGAGAAAAAGAAGTGGGAAACTACTGTTGGTAATCAATAACAACGTTATTACATGTATCTTATATGTCACAGAGTTCTAGTGATAAGAGTTTTGACAAAATTATGAGTGAGAGTAATTTTCCGTTGGCGGGATGAACTTAAACAATTTTGATGTAATAAAGAATTATTTGAAATAGATTATAAAAATAATGTTAAATATAAAAACTGAACCATTAGAGGAAAAAAACCACAGTTTTGTTTTATACGTTTGGAATCAGTAGAATAAGTCCGTATGCTAAATTATCTCTTTACACATGTCACTTTCTTATACATGGTGTTTCTTTGCCTTGAAAAGTAGGAAAATATGACTTTGGGAACTGTGAAGCTAGCCAAAATAAAATTCTTTTCCTAAGATATTAATGAAAGTATTAAAAATTTATATTATTTTAAATTTTTTGTATATTATTTCTTATTGAGGTTTTACATTTGTTAAAATTTAACTTTACAAAGGGAACCCATTAATTTCGATTTAAATTTGTTGATTTTTCTTTGTTACATGAACTATTTATACAGTTGTTTGAATTGGAGAACTTATAAGAAATTTTAAAAATTATAAAAAATTTTTATTCATTTATTTCATGAAATAATATTTCCCTTCTCTTCATTTTTTTCGTAAGCAAAGCCTAAATTTAGCATAAAGTTATTTAAAATTAATTGGTTAGCATTTTTGATTTCTAATCATGTTGTTGTATGATGTTAGAGCTCCTTCCCCAAGTATTTAATTCAATACATCAGCAAGAATTGCACCAACTAAAATGTTTCTCTTGCTTAGGTGGAATAAAAGAGATATGTTAATAATATTTAAGTCCTTATTGATTGTTGAATGGCAAGTAATTCACAAATAATGTCAAAGCTTATACACTATCAGCCTTTCTCCTAGATTTGCAGAGGAAACAGTCCAGACGTTATGACAGCTACTCTCACTTCATCACTTGTAGAGCTTCCTAAATGAATTTCATTTTTTAATGGGTGCTGGAGGTAAAAATCCTTTGGTAGGTTGGAAGCTGGAAGAAGAAAAATGTATGCCTTTGAGTTGTATGCTTTAATCATGAGGATATTGCAGCTTATATTCATTTTTCCTTTTTGTTTGGTTATTTTCAATTTAGATTTCGCAAAGAGTAACAGTTTATTGCATGTTTAGTATTTGGAATGGCATATTCAATACTGGGTGTTACTAGAAATACTAGCTGAAAATATTTTTTTCTCTTTTCCCTCTTGATCCTTGGATTTAAAACAAGCATTCCTTTAAGTAGCCCTGTATTTAACATCTGACAGTATTATGCTGACTTTGAATATATAATAGAACATGAAATATAATGTGAGTGTTTCAAACTGTATTGTAATTATATACTAAAATACACTGTAATCCTGTCTGTCAACTTCTGGTTTATGGTGGTCTCCATGAAGGTTGACTGTTGTAATTAGGATTAACGAAGCATAAAATGCTTTTTTCCTTTTGGGTAGGGGGCATTCTGTTCCCTTCTACTTTCCAAGCTTGAATTTCCCCCTATGCTAAAAATAGTACTTAAGTTCAGTAAAAATACCGACCCATCAAAGCTGAGGGGTTAATTAATCACAGGAGGCATTTGTTAACTGTATTACTGAAGATTCTTCAGAGAAACAGAACCAATAGCACATACAGTCATACATTGCTTAATGATAGAGGGATACTTTCTGAGAAATGTGTCATTAGGCATTTTATACAAATCTAGATGATACAGCCTACTATACACCTAGACTATATGGTATAACCTGTTGCTTCTAGGCTGCAAACCTGTACGGCATGTTACTATACTGAATACTGTAGGCAATTGTAATACAATGGTAATTATTTGTATATCTAAATATAGAAAAGGTACTGAAAGATATGGTATAA
The DNA here is from genome assembly GCA_023783475.1 of Daubentonia madagascariensis. Lineage (NCBI taxonomy): Eukaryota > Metazoa > Chordata > Mammalia > Primates > Daubentoniidae > Daubentonia > Daubentonia madagascariensis. The sequence goes on from JAKFHU010001798.1 coordinate 62,067,355, forward strand.
AAATAAAACATGGTACACCCATGTAGGGCACTTACCACGAATGGAGTTTGCAGGTCTGGAAGTTGCTCTGATTGAGTCATTGGGTGAGTGGTGAATGCATGTGAAGACCTAGGACATTACTGTACACTACTGTAGACTTTATAAACACTGTACACTTAGGCTACACTAAATTTATTAAAAAATTTTTCTTCAGTAATAAATTAATTACTGTAACTTTATAAACTTAATTTTAAAAAACTTTTTGACCCTTAACACTTAGCTTAAAACATAAATAACACATTGTACAGCTGTACAAAAATATTCTTTCTTTATATCTTTATAAGCTTTTTTTTACTTTTAAGATTTTTAATTTTTTTTTTAACTTTTTTGTTAAAAACTAAAGACACAAACACACACATTCATTCAGGCCTACACAGGGTCAGACCATCAATATCATTGTTTTCCACCTGCACATCTTGTCCCACTAGAAGGTCTTCTGGAGCAATAACACACATGGAGCTGTCATCTCCTATGATAACGATACCTTCTGGAATGCCTCCTGAAAGACCTGCCTGAGGCTGTTTTACAGTTAACTTTTTTTAATAAGTAGAAGGAGCACACTCTAAAATAACCATAAAAAGCATAGTATAGTATAGTATAGTAAATACATAAATCAGTAACATAGTCATTTATTATCATTACCATGTATTATGTACTGTACACAATTATATGTGCTATACTGGCAGTGCAGTAGGTTTGTTTACATCATCATCACCACAAATGTTTCTAATGCATTGTGCTACAATGTTACAGTGACTACAATGTCACTAGGCAGTTGGAATTTTTCAGCTCCATTATAATCTCACGGGACCGCTGTCATATATGAGGTCCATCACTGACCAAAACATTGCTATGTGGGCCTGATTGTAAGGAAGAGATTTATTCTGAGGAAATGGCTGAGAAGTCCCATGATTTGCTGCCTGCAAACTAGAGACCTAGGAAAGCTGGTGGTGTAATTCCACTCTGAGTTCGAAGGACTGAGAACCAGATGGGCTGATGGTGTAAATCCCAGTCCCAACTGCAGGAGACCTATGTCCCAGCCCAAACAGATGGTCAGGAAGCAAAAAGTAGCAAATTCCTCCTTCCTCTTCCTTTTGTTTTATTCAGGCCTTCAACCCTCAACAAATTGCGTGGTGAACAACAGTGGGGAGGGCAATGTGCTTTGCTGAGTCTACTGATTCAAATGCTAATCTCCTCCAGAAACACCCTCACAGACACACCCAGAAAATATGTTTAATCTCAGCACCCTGTGGCCCACTCAAATTGACACATAAAATTAAACATCACATTAAATTAAGTTGTATGTATATTTTATGAAAGGTGTTAGAGGTTAGGAACGTCTCAATAATTCTGCCACAAAATAAATTAAAAAGTAGAAGATAATTAGTGTCATTTCCTGCCATTTGTACCACCATCCAAAATAATTTAATCCAAAGCCTCACCATTTAATAACAGTTATGCAAATCAGTCAGAACAGATCATAAACAAACTTCTCTCCTCTGATCTGGACATTTCTGTCACACACTGAGTGATACGACTAAAAGTTGTGTGGATGAATAGCACAGAAAGACTCAATTCTTCCACATTCTTTGGCTGCATGATAACTTGGGGAGAACATTCAATGAATTGAGATCTCTGGCTAATATTATACATGTGAATACTTGTATTTGCCTTTCTTATTAAGATCTTCAATATTTTAATAAAATGATACATAACTACGTATCAAAACTATGTATAAGTTTTAGATTTTTGTGAGTTAACATTCATATGAGTAAAGATGCAACTTATATATGGAATCATTTTTCTGCTCAGGGTCTTCAGATATCCACAAGAAAATAGCTTGGAGATTTTATGTGTTGATTATAAGACCCATTAAAAGTCATATCAGTAGAAAACTTTCATCTTTGAAAAATGAGATCCTTTGAGAGTCATGGATCATTGACTAGCTGATCATATATTTATTCTCTTCTCTCTTTTTTTATCCTATTGTCAGCTAGAGGGTAGAGTCAGACAACAATAAGGGAATTTGGATTTCAGGTGTGAGAATTTTGACACTTTAACACAAAGGAATGATTGTTTAAATAACTTATTACGCATACATTTGAAAGCAGAAATGAAATTTGATTAAAAGTTCCAAACTTAAAAAAATTGACAGTGAACTCAGGGACTCTCTTATTCAGTCTGTACAAATGAGGAAACTTAGATAAATGGAACACAGGAAGTTCATATCAACTGGTACTAAAATGTTAATAAAAACTGTCTTGACCTCTGGTCCAATGCTATTTTCATTATTTTATTTAATATATTTTTAATAGTTCAAACTAATCAATAAGATAAGCTCATGATTGTCTCCATTTGTTACATTTAGAATTTAAGTAAAAATATTTCAAAAATATTTCATTTTTGAAATATCTTTGTTGGACCTTTGAAAATTAATCGTAAAAATCACAAAAGTTAGGGCCTCTACAAGCATGTTGTGTCACATTTTTTGCTCTGCTGTCTGCTTTTCAATGTTTTATGTATTCATTCAGACTATACATAAGACAGTTGATCCTTGGGTTTAGCTTTACAGGTATGATAAAGATTTAAATACTGTTTGCTTTCAAAAAGTTATTTAAAAATTTAAACAAGGAAATACTTCAAAGAAACTAAAATGAAACATTTAAAGTAGGAAATATTAGAAAAACTTAAATAGGAAAAATTTCAAACACACTGAAAAACCAGACTAACCAATTTTAACAATATTAATATTTTGACATATTTGCTTTGTAGATATTTTTGCTATTGCAAGGAAATAAAAGTTCACAGAGACTGTTGAGTCCCTTCACATCCCATTCTGTCCCATTTCACTTCTCCAGAGATAACCACTAATCCTAAAGTTAGTATGTATTCTTCCTCTATGTTTTTATATTTATATGTGTGTATTCATAAATTTTATATACCTGCTCTGCCAATATGGTATATGCTAGCCACATGTGGCTATTTAAATCTAAATTAATTAAAATGAAATAAAGCACATTCAGTTCCTTTGGAGTAGTAGCCACATTACTAGTGTTTGGTATCCACATAAGGCTATTGTATTGGACAGTGCAGATTTTCATCATTGCAGCAAGTTCTGATGTATACCATTATTTGCATGTTCATAAACTTCATATAAATTGTATCATGCTGTACATATTTTGGAGCTTGTGGTTTCACTCAGCATTATGTTTTTGAGTATCTGCAATGATACATGTAGTATCCTTTCCTCAGTATTTCCTTGTGTAAATATACTGCAATTTATTTATTCACTGATTTATGAACATTTAGTCTATTTCCAGTTATTAAATGTTAAAATAATGCTGCAATGAGCACTTTTATGCTTGTTGCTTTGCACATATGTATAAGCAAAGTTTCTTTAGGGTATGTATTTGTTGGTTGTAATCATTATCAACTTTGTATGATGTGGTCAATCATTCCCCAAAGTACCAATACCAATTTATGCTTCACTAGCTGGGCAGAAGATTTCCTTTTCCTCATATATTTGCTGATACTTAAAATTATTAGACTATAGTATGAAATGTTATTTTGTTCTAATTTGCATTTCTTTAATAGTTAATGAGGATGAACAAACTTTTATATGTTTATTGGCCATTTGCTATGAATTTACATTTTTTTTGGTTTTAACTGCCTTTTTCTTTTTGATTTAGTTCTTTATAATAATTTTTGGTTTTATGCATTGTAAATTTGTCCCATTTTGTGGCTTGTCTTTTTGCTTTGTTTATGTGTCTTGATGTATAGAAGTTTTAAAATTTATTGTGTAAATATTTTCAGCTTTTCCCTTTAAGGCCTGTACTTTTTTGGGTCTTAAGAAAGCTCTTCCTATTTTGATGCCATATGGTTAATTTCCGTTTTTTCCTCCTAAAAGTGTTACAATTTTGCTTTCTAGATTTAAGTTTTTAAAATCCACCTGGGATTTATTTTGTGAGAGGGTCTAATTTTTCCTCATGTCTATGACTAATTTTCTTAACATCATTCTAAAAATAACTTATCCTTTCCTTAATGATTTGTTTTGTCAACTTTCTCATATGTAGAACCAAATTGCCATATATATATGATTCTGTTTCTCTGGGTTCTCTATTCTGTGTGGTTGATTTGTTTATCTCGGTGCCAATATCATGCCATTTAAATTATCAAAGCTTTATAATAGGATGATGGCTGTTAGGGTAAGTCTTTTCACATTGTTCATCTTCTTCAAAAGTGTCCTAAGATGAAAGTCTGTTCTCTTGCATATGGATTATAGGGTCATATTGTCAAGTCTGTTAACAATGCTCATGGGATTTTTATTGGAATTGAATTTGTAGGATAATTTAGGGAGAATAGACATTTTTATGAATCTGAATTTTCCCATCCACCAACATGGTATATTGTCCCATTCATTTAATTTTCCATTTATGCCTGACAATAAAGTTTTGTAATTTCCTCCACAGAGGTCTTATTCAGATTTTGTTAGATATATTTTGGGCACATTATGATTTTGTTTCTATAAATATTACAGATGAGATCTTTTAATGCATTTCTATTTGGATGTTGCTTGTGTATAGGAATGCTAGTAATTTTTTTGTATATTGATCCTATATCCAATAACCTGGTTGAATTATCTTATTAGTTTTGACAACGTGTGGATTCTCTTGGATCTTCTGTGTAATCACATTATCTGTAAACAATGACTATTTTTTCCAATCCTTATATTTTTAATACTTTTTAAATTGGTTAGGATTTCCTATATAGGGTTGAATAAAAGCAGTAATAACAAACATTCTTATCTTGTTTCTGACTTTAAAGAGAATGCTTTAAATTTTTACCATTAAATATCAGATTAAGAAAAAAATTTCCTTGTATTCTTAGCTTGCTAAGAGGTACTTGATAAAAGATAATTTATGGGTATTAAATTTTTACTGTATCTTTTGAAATGATCTTACTATTTTTCTCTTTTAATATGTTAAAGTGGCAAATTATATTAATAGATTTTTAAACGTTAATCTTTCCTTGAATTCCTGAGATAAACCTTACTTGATTATGATGTAGTTATGTACATACATATATGTATATACATAGATACAGACATGTAGACGATGTGGACAGACACACTTTGCTTAGGTTGATTACTAATTTATGTAGATTTTTCATCTATGTTAGTAAATGAGACTGCCTACAGTCTTTTCTTATACAGTTTTTGTCATTTTGAGCATTAAGATTATACTAGCCTTATAAAATGAGCTGGATAGCTTTCCCTATTTTTTCTTCTCTGGAACATCTTGCTTAAAATAGGGGTTATCTGTTTCTTTAAGATTTGGTAATACTTGTCTATAAACAACTTTGGCCTGATGATTTCTTATGGATAGATTTTTGACTGCTGATTTAATTTCTTTGATGATCGTGACTACATTCTGGTTTTCTATATTTTTGTTCAGTCAAATTTAGGTTATTTATACAGGATATCCCAAAAATCTTAGCACAGTTTTAAGCTTAAGTGACTTCAAGAGTATAATGATACAGACTTATACAATTACTTGAAATTTTAATTATTGAAATTTCTTTCAAGTTTTGTTGTTTTTGAGTAACTAATTTTCGATTTTTTGTTTCAGGCATATTTGTTTCAGTCAGTTTGCCATATTTAGTTAGAGGCACTGAAACAAAAAATTAAAATTAAACATTTATTATTAAATTTCTTTATAGGCTTTTCCTCCTTTTTGTCTTGTGCAATTTATGTGTTGAGGAAACCAGCTTATTAGTCTGTAGTTTCCCACTGTGTTAGGCATCCCTAAGACCACTAGTGATTCATAGGAGAACTCACAGGACTCAGCATCTAGTTGTACTCATGGCTATGATTTATTGTAGCAAAGGATACAAAGCAATACCAGTAAAGGGAAAAGGCAAATGGAGCAAAGCTTGGGTGAAACCAACCACAAGCCTCCAAGAGCCCTCTCCACATAGAGTCACCCAAGATGAACTTAACTCCCTTAGGAATAAGTTGTGACAACACACGTGAAATGTCTACCAGGGAAGTTCACTAGAGACTTAGTGCTCAGAGTGTTTATCGGAGCTGGTCATGTAGCGAGGATATCCTCTGCCTGGCATATACAAAATTCCAGACTCTCAGAAGGAGAGCATGTGTTCAGCTTAAACCTCATTGTGCAGCTTACGCACGGTGAGCACTGTTACCAGTTTCGGAAATGATGGGAACCCTTCTGAAATCCAAGTTCACAGGACCAACCTTGCAAGCAAGCTTTTCTTAGGAAATTTTCTAATTCAAATTTGGGATTATGGGAGTTTTACTTAACATTTTTGGTTTTGTGTTAGTTTTTTTCCCCCCTCTTATTTTGAAAATATTGGTTCCTTATTAATTATCCTGGACGTTAATAAAATTATTTAATTTCTATATTAGTATCAGTATGATGATACCAATGTCATTACTAACAGTATGGTTACTGGGAAATAATTTAAAATTTCTTTACAGTTCTTTTGGTCCTTGTATGTCCCACTAAGAATTTACATCATATTACTCTATTTGATGTCACTTGAAATAATTGCTGTGTGTTTAAGCCAGCAACTTGATACATAAGTTAGTTTATTTCATTTTAGGGATAGCTTTTAAAATTCTTCATTTGGTTTTGGTTTATAATTATGATAGAAATTTATATAGTTTCAAAGTCAAATCTAGAAAATAAGGTAAATTTGGAGAAGTCTAACTTCTTTCTCCTGTTGCCCTCTTCTCTCCTTTCCCATAGGTAAACAATTTAATTACCTTTTGATTTATCTTTCCTTTGTATTTGTTTTTTTAATGGAATCAGATTTGTATTTTTTCCCTAGATGAATGAGAGTATACTATTCACTAGTTTTTTTCATTTAATAATATTTCCTAGAGATCACACGGTAATAGTATATAAAAATTCCTTATTAGAATCTGTTTTTTATCTGGCATGGGATTACCATGACACCATGCAGGTAATATAAATTTGGACCCCAAACCTATCTTTAGGTCTTACTCTTTCACAGGAAACTTTTTTCTACCCAGAGCTTTTGGCAGAGAACCAGCTTCCTTGCTGCTCTCCTACTCTAGTGAGCAGAGATTTTGTTTTTGTTTTTAATATCCCTTTTTAATGGAATAAGCCATCTTTTGATTATCTAAACTTTTTATTCAGGTACCTCAGTTATTTCATTCTAACTCCTGTACTTGTGTAGGACCCAAACCACATATCCTGTTCTGACATGTGGACCTTAAAACCTCAGCTACTGGCGCCCAGGCTCAGTTTCTAGTTTATACCTCCCTAAGTTGTCATGCTGTCAGCTTATACTTTTGTAACTCTGGCTTTGAGTTCCCTCTTTGTTTGTATATTATCCAGCATTTCTCTGTGTTTGGTGCAAGAGCAATTCACTTTGTCATGTTGCCAGTAGATCAAATGTATTTACAAGCATACCTCAGAGATATTGCAGGTCCGGTTCCAGATCACCACAATAAAGTGAATATCGCAATAAAATGAGTCACATGAATTTTTTGGTTTCCCAGTGCATATAAAAGTTATGTTTACACTAGACTTTAGGCTAGTCAGTGTGCAATAGAATTATATCTAAAAAAACAATGTACATGCCTTAATTTATAATAAAAATACTTTATTGCTTAAAAAAAGTAACAATCATCTGAGCCTTCACAAGTTGTAATCTTTTTGCTGGTGGAGGATCTTGCCTTAATGTTGATGGCTGCTGACTAATCAGGGTGGCGGCCGCCAAAAGTCGGGAGCCAAAAGTTGCTGTGGCAATTTCTTAACAACATAAGACAACAATGAAGTTTGCCACATAGATTTACTCTTCCTTTCATGAAAAATTTCTCTGTAGCATGTGATGCTGTTTTGATACCCTTTTACTAACAGTAGAACTTTTTTTTTTTTTTTTAAAGGACAGGGTCGTGTTCTTTCGCCCAGGCTGGAGTAGTCTTGAAAACTCCTGGGCTTAAGTGATCCTCTGCCTCAGGCTCCCAAGTTGCTGGGATTACAGGTGTGAGCCACTGCACCTGGCTTACAGTAGAACTTCTTTCAAAATTGGAGCCAATCCTCTCAAACCCTGCTGCTGCTTTATCAACTAAGTTTATGTCTAAATCCTTTAATGTTCACAACAATGATGCAGTGTTTTTAGCATCTTCACCAGGAGTAGATTCCATCTCAAGAAACCACTTTCTTTGCTCATCCATAAGAAGCAACTCCTTATCCATTTAAGTTTTATCATGAGCCTGCAGCAATTCAGTAACATCTTCAGACTTCATTTATATTTAGGTCATTAAATATGAAATGTCCTATTTTGAATCAAGTGTAGTGTATTATATCTCAAACAAGAAGCAGTACAATTAATCATAATATGTGCCTAAACTATCAACACAGTTTTGCCATCTTTTTTTTTTTGTAATTTCTTTTTTTTTTTAATTTCAGAATATTATGGGGTTACAACACTTTGGCTATATATATTGCCCATGCACTGCCTGTGTCAGAGCTACAATCGTGGCCATCCCCCAAACTGTGCTCCCCGCATCCATTCAGTAAGAGTTTTTCCCATCCCCTCCACCCCCCTCCCGCCTGCCTGCCCCCTGATGAATATTATTGCCCTGTGTGATGTAGGCATTGATCATTTAGTACCAATTTGATGGTGAGTACCAGTGGTGTTTGTTTTTCCATTCCTGTGACACTTTCGCTTCAAAGAATGGGTTCTAGCTCCAACCGGGATAATACCAGATGTGTTAGTTAATTCACTATTGTTCCTTATTGCTGAGTAATACTCCATGGTATACATATACCACATTTTATTAATCCACTCGTGTATTGATGGGCACCTGGGTTGTTTCCACATCTTTGCAATTGTGAATTGTGCTGCTATAAACATTCGTGAGCAGATGTCTTTATTATCAAATGTCTTTTTTTCCTTTGGGTAAATACCCAGTAGTGGGATTGCTGGGTCAAATGGTAATTCTACTTTTAATTCTTTGAGGTATCTTAATGGTAGCTTGTTTATGCCAGCTGCAAAGAAGCCTGGAGAGTGAGTGGCGATGAAATTGCAAAAGGCATTTTCCACAGCTTGTTGAGAATTGAATATTTTTCCTTGCAAGAAGTGGTCCAGAGCCTGGAAGAGTGGTAGTCAGTTGGTGCAAGTTCTGGTGAATACAGTGGATGACAGAGAGTTTCCAAGTCCAGCGTCTGTAGTTTGAGTAGCATTGTTTGTGTGACATGTGGTTGACTGTTGTCTTGCAAGAGGATTGGCCTGTCTCTGTTGACCAATCTCGGCTGCTTAATTACAAGCATCCTTATCATTTCGTCCAATTGGTTGCAGTAGACATCGGCTGTAATCAAGTGACCAGTTTTCATGAAGCTGTAGTGGATAATACCAGCACTGGACTACCAAACAGACACCATTAGCTTTTTTTGATGAATCTTCAGTTTTGGACTGTGTTTTGGCACTTCATCTTTATCCAACCCTTGGGCTGAACACATATGATTGTCAAAAAGAATCCATTTTTCATCACACGTAACAATATGGTATAGAAATGGTTTGCCTTTATGTTGTGACAGCAAACAAGGGCAAGCTTCGAGACGATTTCTCTTCTGACATTTGTTTAATTCATGGGGAACCCATCTATCCAGCTTCTTTACCTTGCCCATTTGTTTCAAATGGTCCAATATTGTTGGTATAGTCACGTCAAACCTTGCTCCTAATTCACATGTAGGTTGAGATGGATTCACTTCCACTACAGCTTTCAGCTCATCATTATCCACCTTGGTCTCAGGTCACCCATGTGGCTAATTTTCAAGATTAAAATCACTAGAATGGAACTTCTCAAACCATCAACATACTGTGTGTTCATTAGCCACATCCTTCCCGAACACTTCGTTGATATTTCAAGCTATCTGTACTGCATTGGTTCCATGATGGAACTCATATTAGAAAATAACATGAATTTTTTACTTATCCATGGTTCCACAAAAATTGCTCTAAAAAATGTGAAAGATAATCACAAGCCAAAACCTGCATTTGAAAGACTGATGTTGTACTTTCACAATAAAAATAAAACAAGAAGTGTCAAAGTGAAATGTCAGAGATATCAACTGTCAAACTTAGTACTTAAGGAAATCAGACATTTCATACTTAATAACCTAATAATTCTAGTTCTCTTGCTCTCCACTAAAGTCTTGAACACTTCAAGGTCATCCATGAGGGTTGGAATTAACTTCTTCCAAACTCCTGTCCATGTTGATATTTTGAACTCCTTCCATGAGTCATGGATGTTCTTAATGGCATCTAGAAATGTGAATCATTTCCAGAAGGATTTCAGTTTACTTTGCACAGATTCACCAGAGGAATCACTATGTACAGCAGCTATAGCCTTTTCAAATATATTTCCTAAATAATAATATGTGAAAGTTGAAATTACTCCTTAATCCATGTGCTACAGAGTGGATGTTGTGTTAGCAGGCATGAAAACACCATGAATCTCGTTATACATCTCCATCAGAGGACCAGGTGCATTGTCAATGAGATATAATATTTTGAGAGGAATCTTTTTTTCTGAGCAGTAGATCTTAAGAGTAGGCTTAATATAATTTAGTAAACCATGCTATAAACAAATGTGCTGTCATCCAGGCTTTGTTGTTCCATTTATAGAACACAGGCAGAGTAGATTTAGCATAATTCTTAAGGGCCCTAAGATTTTCAGAATGGTGAATGAGTGTTGGCTTCAACTTAAAGTCACCAGCTACATTAGCCCCTAACAAGAGTCAGCCTCCTTTGAAGCTTTGAAGCCATTGAATTCTCCCCTCTGGTTATGCAAGTACTAAATGGCATCTTCTTTGAACAGATAGCTGTTTCATCTACTTTGAATATATGTTGTTTAGTGTAGCTACCTTCATCAGTGATCTTAGCTAGATCCTCTGGATAACTGGCAATTGCTGCTTCCCCTTGCACTTTTGTGTTCTGGAGATGGCTTCTTTCCTAAAACCTCATGAACCAACCTCTGCTAGCTTCCAACTTTTCTTCTGCAGCTTCCTCACCTCTCTCAATCTTCATAGAATTGAAGAATTGGGTCCTTCCGCTGGGTTAGGTTTCGGCTTAAGGGAATGTTGTGGCTAGTTTGATCTTCTATCCAGACCTCTAAAGCTTTCTCTACATCAGCAATAAGGTTGTTTTTCTTTCTTATTATTTATGTGTTCACTGGAGTAGCACTTTTAATTTCCTTCAATAACTTTTCCTTTGCATTCACAACTTGGCTGTTAGGTGCAAGAGCTCTAGCTTTTGGCCTGTCTTGGCTTTTGACATGACTTCCTCACTAAGTTTAATCATTTCTAGCTTTTGATTTAAAGTGAGAGACATGCGACTCTTCCTTTCACTTAAATACTTAGAGGCCATTGTAGGGTTATTCGTTGGCCTAATGTCATTATTGTTGTATCTCAGGGAATGGGGAGGCCTCAGGAGAGGAAGAGAGATAGGGAACGACTGATCAGTGGAGCAGTCAGAACACATACAACATTGATTAAGTTCTCCATCAATACTGGGCATGGTTTGTGGTGCCTCAAAACAATTACAATAGTAACAGCAAAGATCACTGATGTCAGAACACCATGATAGATATAATAATAATGAAAAAGTTTGAAATACTGCAAGAATTACCAAAATGTGACATAGAGAAATTAAGTGAGCACATGCTGTTGGAAAAATGGTGGTGGTCTACTTGCTTGATGCAGGGGTTGCCACATACTTAACTAAAATTGTGATTTTCCTACCAAAACTTTTCCCCTTTCATTTACTTGCAAAGATTATTGATTGTCTGTAATAGTTGTTTTAAGGTCTTTTCCAGCGTATTCTCATCCATTTTCCTCCTCTCTGCCTTGCTTATTTTCCTCTTTTTTTCTCTAAATCAAATAAAAATTTATATAGGGGTACCTAGGTCAACTAAGCTTAGTGCTTCTTTCATAAAGGCAATTAATACAGTCTCAAGGCTTTTAGACATTATGGTGAATATAAATTCTTTTTAATAAAATAGAAAAATTATCTAAGTATAATTTGTGAACACTAGTGCAGGTTCTTAGTTCAGGGTATTTTGTGAGTATTTGAAGAGACTTTATTCAATTACATTTACTTCTGTTTGATTTTATGTCTTTGTTTCACTTGTACTCTCCTCTAACTTGTCTCTTCCCTGTTGCTTTCTTTTATACTCCTCTATTTTCAGTGTAGCTGTTTCATTAAGACTGCATCTGGCATTGGCCTGCCACATAGAGGAACTTTTGTATTTCATAAATTTCAAGTGGATCTTTTGCTTTGTGCTTCTTTTCAAGTGTAAATGTAGAGGCAATATTGATATGCAGTAAATAGCTTGGAAGTGTACAAGTCATAGTTAAATATTCAGATCTCTCAAAGATATCTGTAGTTTTCAGAGAAATTCTCCTTTGGGTATGACACATTTACTTTAAACTTTAAGCAGAGGTAAAAATTTTGCAAAAGTTTGAGAAAAATTGTTTTGACCATTTTTGAGCTTCTTAAGTGATAAAAAATAGTAATTTTATTCCTACTTGTTTTGGTAGCTTTTAACTCATATTACATAAAATGTTTTAGCCAGAGGAACAAACAATGCAAGAAAGACTATTAACTATTTCTCTGGACTAAGTGGTTCCAAGAGAGTTAATTTTCAGGGTTCCCCAGAAGATGTTATCATTATTATAATTATTTTTTCGGTTATAAGACTTATCCTTTAAGAAAAAATTTGAAGCATAGTACTACCTCAGTTATTTTTCAAAAGAACACTTAGAAAACCCAGTACAAAAATGGCATACATGCTATTTAAGCCTGTGCATTGAGCAGCAAACTTGAAAATAAGATGTTTTCTAATTGACCCTTGATTCAAATGATATGAGTTCATGCAGTGTAGGTATTTAGTGACATGTTTAATGAAAACATGAGGAATGCAAGAAAACTAATGAGAATCTTAACTTTGACTTTTCCTGATATTTCAGACTATGGCATTTTCCATCATTTTTCTTCATATTAATTATGTCATATGTGTCAAAGTTATGTCAACCTGGATTTATGCACATATATTGTACATATATATGCACATATAATGTACAATATTACATTAAGTGTACTCTTGAGTATAGTATATACATTTAAACGTGCATTTATAGATAGAGACAATGAAATATACATCAATTAATAAGCAAAAACAGGGTTCAACAAGATAATCCAAGGTCCTGTAGTTGTCACTGTTCCACAATGAGGTAGAATTACGAGAGAAAGCTCAATTTTCTATCTCATTGAATTTGCCAAAATCAGGATCTTTCACCCATATGTTGAAAACAGGAGCATGTCTTTTCTCACAACCTATAAACCAACTAGTTGAAAGATGGACATCTGGGTGGAGAGAACACAATCTTATATTTGGTTTCAGCCAGCCAGAGTTTTAATCACAGCTGTGGTGATGAGGGGAGTGGGAAGGTTTGCCTTTCACACAGCAACTTAAACAAACAAAGCATAGTATCTCCATTGCTATCCAAGTCATTTCCTGCTTCTCAACCAGAAAGCTAGGCTTTCAGTTATTTTGTTTCTATCATAGTCTATGGGAATGTCAAGATAAGGCTACTACTAATCACTGAAGCATGTGGAAGAATTAACTTGAAAAAAACAAAAAGGCCTCTACTATATGACAAAACTTTAAGAAAGGGTTACATTTCAGAAGTCCACTCATTTGGACAGAGTATTTCAGAGTCACTGGGTTTCTTTTCATGCAGTTTTCTCTGTTTGTAGATTGTCTTATTGAAAATTGGCACCATTTAATGCAGATGTCTGATGTCTTCTGTATTCACAGTAAAGAGGAGGCTAAAGCAAACAATTAGAAATTGTTCTGTGTAGTTGCATGTAGTATGTCTTTCTTTTACTGGCAAAGATGTGACTGTCTCTTTATTATACATCCAAGGATCTTGAATCCTATAAAGGGATCAGATTCAGGAGAAATGTTATACTTTGACATACCAGATATGAATATCCAATTAACAGGAGCAGCAAGAGAAAAATATCACAAAAGTCATGGTGTATAAATTAAGAATGGCTGGGAACAATTACTTTGTATAGCAAAGCCAGGAAGACATTAAGAACACCTGTATTTCTTTGTTTTCAACTAGTGAGCAAATAAATGTAGAGAACATGTTTATCTGTTTAACAGTGAAAACAAACAGCTTCCATAATGCATAAATTAAAGAGGATGTCTATTTCATAATATTCAAGGTAAGGAGATATGGTAGAGAGAAGGGAATAATAACAGAAGTCCTTGGATAAAAGCAATTCTGACAAAGAGGGGCTGTCCTCCTACAAGGGCCAAGCCATGCCATGTCCCACATGTTGATTTTTTGAATAGACTTCCTACCACGATGTATTTTCCTGGGACTCTAAAATTTATGGGATGTGCTTAGCTACCATTAACAACACAGCAATTTCTTTCCCTCACAGACAAGCCTGCTTGAGCAAAGCAAGACATAAACAGTTATAATACTTTGCTAATTATTTACATAAAGACAAAGATGACATGTGGGTTTTGTATGTATTTCATGTTACTCTCTGGTGTATGAATGAATAAAGAAATTGAGAATTTCATGTACATTTCACTTTGATTTTATTTACTTTCAGGGATATCTAACAATGACATCTGAGAAACAGTTGGCTACTATTTTTGGCCCAGTCTTCAAGAGGTAATTCCTTCATTTATTTCCCTTCTAATTTTTCATCATGGTGATACTGAGTTTCTTCTTTATGTTCAGATCATAGTTATGATGTCTGGTAATAATACCATCTATCTTCTATAACAATTTTGAGAAATATGTAATGTACTTAATTTATAGAGTCCAGAAAAAATTTCTTCCTGGTTTTAAAGTTATAAACTAAATTCAGAAAATTTGTTTGAGGAGAGCATTTTCAAAATAAGCCATAACTAGTGATGTTTGTTAGTGGACATTTAATTTTTAAGAGAAATGAATTTATTTTCTTTTAAAAATTAGCTGACCACTAATAGCCATACTTGTTAATACAAATAGTACCTTATTACAAAATTTTATATAGTACACATGTTTATATGTTAAAGACTAAAAACTTTGGGGATAAATTATTTTTATCCAAATAAAATAAAACAGTAGGTATTATCTTAGGATTCTTAACTTCTATTATGTTGTCAATGCCAAACCTTGGTTGTTTGTCTTTTGATGAAAAGTCTGTAAACATTTAAATTTCATTATGGAAACTGTGCACTTTTATGGCTTGCAGCTAAATTAGAATTTTGGAGAGTTTTTTTCTCTATTTGCATTTTCTCCATGCGCTTGGTCTTATTTTCTCACTTAAAAAGAATTGTAACTTAATGCTAGATTTGGACATATAATTCTATTTTCTTTTTCTTAATGAGAAAAGGCAAAAATCAAGCATCAGAGAAGAGACTAAAATAAAAGTGAATGAAGTACTGAAAAGAAGAAGAGCCACATATATGCAAACCCTATGGAGATTTTAGCTTAAATCCGTGTAAGTACAATATCACTGTTTGCAAAATGCATCATGTTTGAAAAGATCAAAGAAAACCATACCAAAGCTTGTAAATAGTTAGTTTTCATATAATAAATGCTGATTCTATGTTGGAATTTTTGTTGTTTGGAAGGAATTTTTGTTTGGTCACTACTAATCTGCTTTCTGTTGCTGTGGATTGGCTTATTCTGGATATATCATATAAAAGGAATCATATACCTTTTGTGTCTGCTTTCTTTCATTTAGCATAATGTTTTCAATATACACACACATATACCCATACCACAATTTGTTTATCCATTTATCCAGTAATGGGCATTTGAACTGTCTCCGCCTTTTTGCTATTATGAATAATACTGCTATAAATATTTGTGTACAAGTTTCTGTGTAGACATGTTTTCATTTCTCTTGGGTCTATACCAGGAGCAGAATTTCTCGGTCATACGGTAATTCTTTAGTATTTAACTTTTTGAGGAACAGCCAAACTGTTTTTCACAGCAGGTGTACCATTTACATGACCATCAGTAATGTTTCAGGGTTCCTATTTCTATACACCCTAGCCAAAATTTATTTTCTAATGGGTATGAAATGGTATCTCATCAGGCATTCCTTCATGACCAGTGATATTGAACATCTTTTCATGTGCTTCTGGACCATTTGTGTATCTCTTTTGGATAAATGTCTAGTCAGGATCTTTGCCCATTTTAAAATTTGGGTTGTTTGTCTATTTGTTGTTGAGTTGTAATGATTCTTTATATATTCTTTATATTAATCCCTTATCAGATATGTGATTTGCAAAAATTTTCTCCCATTCTGTGGATTGTACCTTCACATTCTCGATAATATCCTTTGATGCACAAAAGAATTTAATTTTTATGAAGTCCAGTATATCTATTTTTACTTTTATTGCTCATGCTTTTGTGTAAATCTAAGAATCTATTACCAAATCTGAGGTCATGAAAATTTAACCCTATGGTTTCTTATAATAGTTTTAGAATTGTAGCTTTTGTATTTAGGTCATTGATTCATTTTGGGTTAATTTTTGTATAAAGTAGTGATCCAACTCTATTATTTTGTATATAGTTATCCATTTGTTCCTGTTGAATGATCTTGGCACCCTTGTCGAAAATCAATTGACCATAGATGTTTGGGTTTATTTCTGGACTCTCAGTTCTATTCTGTTGTTCTATATATCTATGATTATGCCAGTTTTGGTTACTGTTTTGGTTACTTTAGCTCTGTAGTAAGTTTGGTTACTTTAGCTTTGTAGTAAGTTTTGCAATTGGGAAGTGTGAGTCCTCCAATTGTGTTTCACTTTTTAAATATTGTTTTGGCTATTTGGGGTCCCTTACAGTTCCATATGAATTTGAGGAACTATAGGAACTATACTCCCCAAACTATACTTTGGGGAGTATTGTCATGTGAACAATATTAAGTCTTCCAAATCCTGAACGCAGGAAGTATTTCCATTTATTTAGGTCTTTTAAAATTTCTTTCAGCAATGTTTTGTAGTTTTCAGTTGTATATGTATTTCACCTCCTTGGTTAAATTTATTTTTAGATATTTTATTCTTTTGGATGCTATTGTAAATGGAATTGTTTTCTTAATTTCTTTGTCGTATTGTTCATTGCTGCTGTATAGAAACATAACTGATTCTTGAACCCTGCAACTTTGCTGAATTCATTTATAAGTGCTAGTAGGGTTTTTTTTGTGTGGATTCTATGGGATTTTGTATATACAGAATTATGTCATCTACAAATATAAGATAGTTTTACTTCTTTGTACTGCTAAAATGCATCATCAATTTGGATGACTTTTATTTCTTTTTCTTGATTAATTCTTTGGCTAGAACTTCCAGTACAATGTCAAATACCAATGGTTGAAGCAGGCATCATGATTTGTTCCTGATCTTTAGGAAAAAGCTTCCATTTTTTCACCAGTGAGTACGATGTTAGCTGTGAGTTTTTCTTAAATGCCCTCTATCATGTTAAGGAAGTTCTTTTCTCCCCTAGTTTGTGTTTTTATCATGAAATGATATAGAATTTTATTAAATGTTCCTTCTGCACATACTGAGATGATCATGTAGTTTTTTCCTTCGTTCTGTTAATATATTATATCGATTGATTTTCATATGTTCAACCCATACTTGCATTCCTGAGTTACATCCCATTTGGTCATGGTATATAATTTTTTAAAATGTGCTGTTGGATTTGGTTTGCTAGTATTTTGTTGAGGAATTTTGCATCTATGTTAATAATAGATATTGATTTATAGGTTTCTTCTGATGTTTTTGTTTAGCTTTGGTATCAGAACAATGCTCACCTCACAAAATATGTTAGGAAGTGTTCCCCCTCCTGTTTTATTCGAAGTTTTAGAAGGAATGGTGTTAATTCTTCTTTGAATGTTTGTTGGAATTCACCAGTGAAGCCGTATGGTCCTGGACTTTTCTTTTTTGGGAGGTTTTTGATTACTGATTAGTCCTCACTTGTTATAGGTCTGTTAAGATTTTCTACTTCTTAAGTCAATTTTGGTCATTTATGTCTTCCTAGGAATTTGTCCATTTCATCTAGATTACTTAATTTGTTGGTGTACAATTGTTCATAGTATTCTCTTGTAACCAGTTTAGTTTATGTAAAGCGTAATGTCCCTGCTTTTTTCTCTGATTTTAGCTGTTTTCATCTTCTCTCTTTTTCTTAATCAGTCTAGCTAAAGATTTGTTGATTTAGTTGATGTATTAGGGTTCTCCAGAGATACAGAACTGATAGGAGATATATATAAGGAGATTTATTATGGGAATTGGCTCATGTGATTACGGAAGCTCAGAACTCCCAATACTGTCTGCAAGCTGGAGAACCAGGAAAGCCAGTGGTATAATTCAGTTAAGAGTCTGAGGGGCTGAGAACCATGGGAGCTGATAGCGTAACTCCAAGTCTGAAGCTGAAGGCCTGAGAACTGGGGAGGTCACGGAGGTAAGTCTTGGAGTTTGAAGGCCCAAGAACCAGGAGCTCTGATGTTCAAGGGCAGAAGATGGATGTCCTACCTCTAGAAGACAGAGGGAACATTTGTTCTTCTTCCACTTGTTTGTTCAATTTGGACCTTTAATAGATTGGATGATACTCACATTGGTGGGGGTAGATCTTCTTTACTCAGTCTACTGATTAAAATGCTAATCTTGTCTGGAAACACCCTCACAGACACACCTAGAAATAATGTTTTACTAGCTATCTGGACATCCCTTAGCTCAGTCAAGTTCACACAAAAAATTAACCATCATGGTTGATTTTTTCTAAAGAACCATTTTTTGGTTTTGTTGATTTTCTCTATTGATTTTCTCCTCTATTTTGTTTATTTTTGCTCTAATTTTTATTAGTTCCTTCCGTTTTCTGGCTTTGGGTTTAGTTTGTACTTCTTTTTCTAGTTCCTTAAGGCTGTGGTCCCCAACCCCTGGGCTGCAGGCCGATACCAGTCCACAGCCAGTTAGGGACAGGACTGCAGTGCTCCGCTGCCCCTCCTCAACGCCCCCTGCCCTGGGTCCATGGAAAAATTGTCTTCCATGAAACTTAGGAACTGGGGGGCCTACAGCAGGAGGTGAGTGGCAGGAGAGGGAGCAAAACTTCGTCTGTATTTACAGCTGGTCCTTGTCACTCATATCACTGCCTGAGCTCTGCCTGCCCCCCACCCACTGTCAGTGGAAAAATTGTCTTCCATGAAACTGGTCCCTGGTGGCAAAAAGTTTGGGGACTGCTGCCTTAAGGTATAAAGTTAGGGTGTTGATTTGAGATCTTTAAAAAAAAAAGCAGGTGTTTATAGCTATAAATTTACCTTTGAACACTGCTTTTGCTGCATCTATTTTTTTGTTTTTGAAATGAGGGTCTTTCTACATTGCCCAGGCTGGTCTTGAACTCCTGAGCTCAAATGATCCTCCCACCTCAGCCTCCTGAGTAGCTGGAATTACAGGCGCATGCCACCATGCCTGGCCCCTTAAGTTTAGATATGTTACATTTTCATCTGCATTTATCTGAAAGTATTTTCTAATTTCCCTAGTGATTTCTTCCGTGACTTATTGTTTAAAACTGTTATTTAATTTCTGTGTATTTGAGAAATTTCTGGTTTTCTTTCTGTTACTGATTTCTAGCTGCTTGGAGAAGATACTTTGTATGATTTAAATATTTTAAAATTTATTGAGAATTATGTTATGGCCTAACATATGGTTTATTCTGGAGAATGTTTCATGTGAGCTTGGGAAGAATATATATTCTGCCATTTGTGAGGAGAGTATTGTATACATTTGTGGTTGGTCTTGTTGGATTACAGTATTGTACAAGTCCTCTATTTCCTTATTGATTTTCTGTCTATGTGTTCTATTCATTATTGAAAGTGGGCTACTGAAGTTTCCAACTGTTATTCTAGACTGTCAATTTTTCTCTTCAGTTCTGTCACCATTTGCTTTATACATTTTGAAGCTATATTATTTGGTGTGGATATTTTTATAATTGTTATATTGTCTTGATGAATTGATCTTTTATCATTATAAAATGTATTTATTTGTCTCTTGCAATAGTTTTTGATGTAAGATTCATTTTGTCTGATATTAGTGTAGCCAGCCTGGCTCTTTGGGCCTAAAATCGGTCTCTTATAAGCAGCATATAGCTTTTTAAAAATTTGTTCTTCCAGTCTCTGTTTTTTAATTGGTGAGTTTGATCATTTATAATTTAAAGTGCTTACTGATAATGAAGGACTTATTTTTGCCATTGTGCTATTTGTTTTCTATGTGTCATATCTTTTTTGCTCCTCAACTCCTCCGATATTGCCTCCTTTGTGTTTGATTGAATTTTTTATAGTATAACATTTTGATTTCCTCTTCATTTCCTTTTCAGTATATTTTAAATTATTTCCTTAGTGGTTACCATGGGGATTACAGTTAACATCCTAAGTTTGTAACAATCTAGTTTGATTGTTTATACCAATTCCTAGTTTGAATTGATACCAACTTAGCTTCAGTAGCATACATTAACTCTGCTTCTGTCCAACTTTGTCCTTCCCTTTGTGTTGTTATTGTCACAAATTGCATCTTTACACATTATGTGCCCATTAACATAGATTTGTAATAATTGTTTTATTCATTTGTCTTTTAGATCATACAGGAAATAAAAATAGGAGTAGCAGAACTGAAGGGAGAAATAGACAGTCTAAAATATATTAATACTAGGTTTTATATTTACCTGTGTAGTTACAAGTGATTTTTATTTCTTTGTATGACTTTTTACTTTCTAGTGACTTAAACCATACAAATCCTGAAGAACTCCCTTTAGCATTTCTTGTAGAGCAAGTCAACTAGCAATGAATTCCCTTAGCTCTTTTTTGTCAGTATCTTAATTTTGTCTTCATTTTTGAGGAATTGTTTTGCCATATATAAATTCCTAGTTGGCATTTTTTTCCTTTCCATATTTTAAATATTTCATTCCGCTGCCTTTTGTCCCTCATAGTTTCTCATGAGAAATAGGCTGTTAATCTTACTGAAGATATCTGGTATGTGATGAATCCCTTCTTTCTTGCTGCTTTCAAGATTTTCTGTTTGACTTTCAACAGTTTGATTATTATGTGTCTTGGTATGGATCTCTTTTAGTTTGTCATGCTTGGAGTTGGTTGAGATTCCTGGATGTAGAGTCATGTCTTTTATTAAATTTAGGAAGTTTTTGTATAATATGTCTTCAAATATTTTTTCCTGCTATTTCTCTTTCTCTTCTCTTTCTGTAACTTTCATAATGTTGGTGTTGGTATGCTTGATGGTGTTCCATAGATCCATTAGGCTCTGTTCATTTTTCTTCATTCATTTTCTGTCTGCTCATCAGACTGGGGAATTACCATTGCCCTAGTGTCAAGTTTGATGATTCTTTCTTTTACCTGCACACATTGACTGTCAAACCTCTCTTGTGAATTTTTTATTTCATCTCTTGTACTTTTCAGCTCCAGTGTTTCTACTATTTTCTTTTTAAAAAAACTTCTATCCCTTTGTTGATATTCCTTATTTATACATAGTTTGCCTAATTTCATTTAGTTATTTATCCATGGTTTCCTTTAGCTCTTTAAGTATATTTAAGACAGTTAATTTAAAGTGTTTGTTTAGTAAGTTCCATGTCTAGGCTTCCTCAGGAGTGATTTCTGTCAATTTTTTTTTCCCTGTGAATGGGTCATACTTTCCTATCTTTTTGTGTGCTTTGTAATTTTTTATTGAGAACTGGACATTTTGAATACTGTAATGTTCCTTAAATGCCTGCATCCAATAAGAGAAGAAAAATATAATATGTTCTGTGTCTTTAATTTCCTTCAACTGATACCAGGGAATCTGCTTCAGCCCATAAGGGTTAAACCAATGGCCAGCCTCTCTGCTGACCCTCAGTCAACTGCCAGACAGATCAAAACACAGAACCCCAGTTTTTGGAGGAGAAGGTTCCCATTGTCTACCCTGGCACCAGCAAATTATACCAGGAATACAGGGAATTGTCCCTGTGGCAGCTTTCTGTAAACTTAAGGATAGTAGTTGCTATGCATAACATCAAAATTCACCAAAATTAACCAGTTTCCTTCTTCATCAAGCTCTCCCCTGGACATTGTAGATATTCAGCTAGACTCCAGAGTTCTGAAATAGTTGATTCTGACAGTTCTTGCCAACTCAGTAGTTTTTTTGGTGGAGGGACTAATCCTATTCTGTCATCTTCCATGACATCACTTTCCTCCATGTTCATTCTTAAAAATGTTCCAGTTTGAACAGTAAGTTATATAGTCTTCCATTGATACTTGAATGACAGGAGCAAGATAGAAATGAAAACAAGTTTCAATAAGAAAATATAAACCATGAGAATCAGCAATAAGTATCTGTCGACTGCTCAAAGAGTATAAACTCTTAGATGAATGCTATAGGGTTTTCCTCTTTTCAGTTCAACATATATAAAACTGCCCTTTAGGAAGTTCCTATACTAGTGCAGCATTGGTGTGGTGAGTGCATTTGTTGGAAGGATTGACGGATTACATTGATTGCCATTCTGAGGTTGGCATTGTCATTGTAACGTGAACTGAGAGGTGGAGTCTGTGGAACAGTCTTATCTGTTGTTGCTGACATGGGTGCCATATTGTCTGTCTTTCTATTTGCTCCCCCTTCCCAAATCTGTGGGTGGGTCATGAACAATTGCTTTATGGCTGTGTGCAGTCTGCAGGCCTTATGTTGTGTAGGCCTGCTATAGACAATGCTCTTTAATTGGGTAGAAAAGTTGCTGCACTGGCTTCTTTCCCATTTCAAAAAGCTGAGTACATGCTATTACTGCAGCATTTCCAGTCTATGCCAGCTCGAGGAGCAAGATCCTAGGATTGGAAATAAAACTAGGGGCTCCACATGGTAATACACAGCACTACAATTTTACTGTTGAGTCTGATGATATTTATAATTATAAAGAGGTGCTTTATTGAAAGTGAATTAATATGCATTTACTCATTCTGGAAATTCACTAGACTTCAGCTGCTTTTAGAGTTTCACTTAAGATGATTTTCATTAAAGTTTTTGGTAACTACTCAGAAAAGAATGATAGAGTACATTTGGAGAAAAAATGCCTTCAATGAGAGATCTTGGGTTGGTTGGTTGGCTGGTTGCCTTTCCATCTCTCCCACACATACTCAGAATGCTACAGGTGATGGCAAATTTCATCTTTTAAAAATGTAAGTGAATAGAAGTGGAAAAGTGGAAGTGACCTGTTTACCTTTTTTCTTGATCTGTATTCAACATGAATGAGCTGGTTTTGGTGAAAGTAAGTAAAATAATTTCCTATTTATATAAGCAGCTACATTTTATGTTGAATTTTACACAAAAAAGGGGGTTATAATGGAATGCCTATCAAAATATTAGCTGTATCATATGAAAAAACTGCATATGATATCTTGATGGTATAAAAACTTTCTTTAAAAATCTTTTTATTGTAATTAAAATGTCTCAATTATAATCATCTACTAAGAAACAGATAGTTTTAATCTTTTTCATAGTTCTCTATGTAATGTTAATGCTGTGTACATTAGTATTGATGTTTTGGTTTAATATTGCTTTCTCTAGAACTAAAATTGCTAACACCATAGCTTTGGTAATGTACATTTGAATATTTAATTATCTTGCTATAAACAGCTTCTCTAATGCTGCATTTTCATTGAATAAGATGGGCCTTATGTTGGTGCTGGCATTTAAGCAATCTTACTTTCTATTTTCCTGTTGTATATACAATGCGAAGTATTCCCACCTGAGATTTCCCCAAAGTTTCACTGGGGAAACAGAACATGATTTGAAAAATGTTTTTTTGTATGTTGCCCAAATCAAGCTTTGCTTTGAATCAAGCCAAATGATGAAAACATAGTCCAGCCTTCTTTCCAGCAGAGTGCAATTACCTCTAAGTCCTATCATAAAAAGACCAACTAATTGAGAACACTTGTCTTTGTTTTCAGTTAGCAAAAATTCTTATTAAGAAATGTCCATTTTTTAAATTCAACAAGGTAGGTTTATATTTAATGAACTAAGAGTTAGGAGCTCAGAAAATCAAAGCATGTGCAGGTTATCTTCTTCCTCAAGGGGATATCTACTACTGCTGTGCTCGTGTGAAGTAATAATGAGATACCATAAGCAAACAGTGGATGATTCATGTCAGATGGTTCTCCAGTAACGTTAGGGGGGAAAAGCAGCTGATGTATGGGATATTGAAGGCAGATTAAGTTGTTAATGTATATTAGTATATTCTTAATTTCCTTTTAATTGAAAAAGACATATTGACTTTAATTAGAACCATTTCACAGGAACTGTCAATTAGCACACGTCAAACTAGTTAATTCAGAACAGAATTCTTTTAATTAGGGTCTGCTTTCCTTTAACTATGGGGCCAATGAAATCAGCCTTTCCTTATCTAGATTTTAAATGTCTCTAAGACATATAATACAAATGTAGACTCTTATCTATTATTAGAAGCCCATATGGATAACATTAAAATGATGATGCTGGCATTGTTCATGCAGCACAAATCAGAGTCCCTTTATGACTGTTAGAAAAAAAATGGCTTTGAACAAAGACTACTTTAAATACCAGATTTATCCTACTTTAAAGAGACTACAAAATTTATGACATGCATGTTCACATTTAAAGTATTATTTAATACGTCTGCTCAAATAAATGGGCCTATTCAAACGTTTTGTGTGTTCTATCAGCCAAAGACACATAAAACATTGTCAAACCATACAGCAACATTTTTCCCTTAAATGAACTATAATCAAAAAGAGAAAACAGACTGAATGATTTTTTTTGGCACAACATAAAAATAGCATTGTTAACTTTCATTGCATTCAAAGATTTAATACCAATAGTTGATATAGTAACTAAACCACTAGTAGTAAGCTAATGTGATCTTAGTAATCAGGCAGTGTAACATCTGAAACTTGGCCATTGCTTAATGTAATGATGTGGAATTATAGCATTTTAGTTACAGTTAGCATGAGGCACATACAGGGAGCTTAGTGGAGCAGGGTTGTATGGTGTTCACCTACAAAATAGGTGTGCTTGAAATTAAAAGAAGAAAATTAAGTTATACTAAAAGGGGAAACTAATGTGAAATCTTGCTTTATCATATGAGGTTTAGCAACTATTTTACTGAGTTATAGCAAGTAAGGATTACAGAGATCAATGAAAGGAATCTTTAATAAGCTAAACTCTGGATTTCAAAGAGAATTATCTAGTAAAATACTTGTTCATCCTGCTATAGGTACATTTGACTTAACGATAGCGGTAGTGTTCCTTTCTAAAGTGTGCTGTACTATAATTGCTTCAGTGGCTGCATTTGTACCATTGAAATTAAATAAAGAATTGTAGTAATCTGTTAATTTTGGTTAACATAGGCAAAACATCAAAGGTGATAAATAAACAGATGAAGAAAGCAACAAAATCCCTTCCTTTGTCCTCTAGAGTTGACTTTCCTCTTCTGAAATATTTTTAGAGGTGCTATCTGCTGTGTTTAAAAAACATAGCCTACATTCAGCATGTCCATATTTTGTCTAGATCTGTAACTTTAAACTTTTTGGTGTCATATAGTCCTTTGAGTCTGTGATGAAAGATATTGATCTTCATTCCAGAAAAATTCACATGGGCATACACACACTAAAATTTTCAGGATAGGAAATCATCTTTGTTATAGACTGAATGTTTATGTTCTCCCAAAATTCTTATGTTGAAACCTAATCCCCAGTGTATTGATTTGGCCTTTAGTAGGTGATTAGATCATGACGATGGAGACTTCATGAATGGGGTTAGTGCCCTTACAAAAGAGACCCCAGAGAACTGCTTTGCCCCCTCTGCCATGTAAGGACACAGTGAGAAGACAGCCATCTATAAATTAGAAAACAGGCCCTTACCAGCCACTGAATCTACTAGTGCCTTGCCTCCAGAACTGTGAGAAATACATTTGTTGTTTATAAACCATCTAGTCTATGGTATTCTGTTATAGCAGCCTGATTGGACTAAGACATTCTTTAAAAGTAATTTTAGCATAGCTTGCTGAAGGATGAAACTTCAGTTTAATATTATTGAGTACTTGTAGTGTTCTAGGCATTATGCTTGCTTCTGGGAATATAACAGTAAGTAGGATGAGGAACCTGAGCAAGTAACTGTGACAAGTTATTGACATGTTTTCAGAATTACTATACATTATTTTTCTTTTTTTAAGCCTTTTTCACTCTCTGAACTGGTTAAAATTTGATCTATTTTTACAAATCTTGTACAAGTTATAAATGTGATAAGATTGACAATTTTGCATAAACATTGCCTGAAAAAATATAATTATTGCGCCATCAGAGGAGATAAATTTTGTTATAAGTTTAAGTCAACATATTTTATTAATCCTTTTCATCTTATTTATAATTCTGTTTAGGTTAATAATCTCAGGTAATATTAATATTATATTTTCATGTATTTTATCTGTTTATTAATATAAGTTCTATAATTTATAATTACTTATAATATAAGACATAAGGGATACTGAGTTTTTATAAGCTAGTTTCATTTAAACTCAAAATAAACTGTGCAAATTATCTTAGGGGGGTGCTAATTAATTTCTCAATTATCCATGAGTAGGTTATCCATGCAGTGCCAGAGTTTAAATTTGCATAGTGGCTAAGCAAGGTCTACTTTTCAGAAATATCAACATACCCAGAGTCTGTTATTCCACCAGATAGTTTCAATTCTTTTGCATTTCTAAAGGGGTTTTTGGTTTGTGTGTGCATATGTGTTTGGTCTTTAAGAATGTACTATAACATTGTTCAATATATATATTTAAACATACTTATATACTTAGTATATATATTTAAGAGTATACCATAAAACCTCAAATATCTCTGGTGGATGGGAAAGGGGATACTAACATCAGTTAATTTAACTGTTAATTGAAATCAAGTTTAGAACCTGGACTAGGAAAAAGTATGTGGGGAGTGTAACTAAAGATATACTAGCGATGGTAATGGGAGGGTTCCAAAGAAACCTCTGTATGTTTAATATTTTCCCTTCGGTTGGCACTGCCTGTGAAATAGGTAAAACTGAATTGTACATATTTTTAGTAAAATTTTAGATAATATTTTTGAGAATTAATTTACTCTATCTGCTAAAGATCAACAGAATATGTTGGCAGAAAAGAATAATTAATATCTTTGTTCCTCAGAAAGAAACTCTGTTTTACTTTATATGTGGCTGATTTTATACTATTTCTCTAATAATACCAATATCTTTGTATTTTGGTCGATGGGTCAATATTATATTATTTTTAGTCCCAATTTGTTCCATGATTATAGCAGTTTAAACTCCCTTGTCTATAATAGCAGGGAAAAGTTGACCCTTGGTGCATTTGGCAGCACCAAAAATTTTTGAACTTTGGCAATTTTTTTTTTTTAATCCTAAAAGATGACAAATGAACTTTGGAAATTTACAAAACACATGGGCCTTAACTTGGTTTAATCATCTTAATGGTATAGGTGGTGTAGGTTTTATATATTGGTAAAAATAGGCAAAATTATTCAGATCATTTTTATGAATCAAAATCATAGACATTTAATTTTGACTTGGTCAACAGCGTTTTAACAGATTATTTAAATGATTAGGTGCTATGATTTCAAATAGTTTTATCCAAAATAAGAAATTTCTAGAAATCACTGGAATGCTTTGTTTAAAGGAATGTAATGTTCAGATTAAAATTTTAATTTTTAGATTTTCAGAGTTAAGATGGAAACTTTCTTAATTATTTCATCCATTCTAGATCTTCACTCAATATGGTGTTGATTTGCTTTGGGACTAAATGTACCACCCTGTGTGTGTGCTTTCTGTTTACTCTGTATATATGTGATTATCTCCTCTCCAATATACATTTTTCTACTTAATGATCAAAGTTGTCTGAAATATTGATTATATACAGGCAGTCCCCAGGTTACAGATGACCTAACAGCATTCTGTACTTAAAAATGGGCTCCCAAGGCTCCCCATAAAGATAATTTATAATTAAATAATTAAATTATAATGCAGGAACTAGTTTCTTCTGTGTATGTAAACAAAGCCACATTGTGTAAGCAGTTTGTTGGTATAGCATCTTTATGGTAGTGGCTACTCTGATTGTGTATATGGTCACTTACGCACAGCATCACTTCGTCTTAACTTTTTAATTCAATTTTGTGAGTCTGTGTTTACCCTTATGACCGTGCCTCCAAAGCAAAAGTCCACTGCAAGTCCAGGTGAGCCTGCAGCAAAGAGAAAGGTGATTACAATAGAAGTGAAAGGAGAAATAATTAAGCCTTCAGAGAAAGGCCAGATGCCATAATTCATTGAGAAAGCACTAGGCTTTAGTTGCTCAACTATCAGAACAATTATAAAGGATAAAGTGAGAATAATGGAACATGTGAAAGGCAGTGCTCCAATGAAAGCATCAAGCATTACTAGGTAGTGTAGTAGATTAATTATTGAAATGGAAAAGTTATTATTGATTTGGTTAGAAGATCCAAATAAGTGTAACATTCCTATTAGCCTAGCATTGATGCAACATTAGGTTAGTATTAACCTTTAATATTCTTTTTTGAAATTTCTCCTATCTAAACCTTTCATATGAGTTTGTTTTTATGTTCTGTTTGTTTGAATTAAAAGAAAGAGCACCATAGTTTCTGTAACTTACTATTAAAGTACAGGGGTATTACTACTATTATTATTATTACAGTATTATACTGTATGATTATTGTCACATATGAGCCATTATAGTATTGTTATTATTATTATTACTGTACATGTGCTGTTCATCAAGGATTCATCAGGGATCCGAGTTACAGACAAATCCAACCTAAAGACGTTCTCAGGAACATATCTCATCCATAACCCAGGGACCACCTGTATTTTATCATTTAGTAAATTTAATTTTTTATATCTTGAGTGAGAGTGTGTTTATGTAGCTTTTGGAGAGTGACAAGGAGGTATTTATTTTTATTTTCATCAGTCTTAGGTTAATTTGGTTTAATAACACAAGTATTTATTGAACACCTACTATTTCCTGGCATAGTTAATATTAGGCATTATCTTGCTGAACAGTAGCTAAAACATTTAGCTGTCTTTCTCTTGACTTCGTTATGTGGAATCTGCTAAAAACTATTAACAATCAATAAATTAGTGATTGCCTTTTCAAAAATTATTTATTTAGTGCTTTACAGTTGAAATATTTTCAAGTCCATTAATTTATACAAGCTGAACAATCCCATCATTACAGTTATTAGTTTAATTTCCTTCGTTAGTATCATTAGGGGTTCTGTAAAAGGAAAAGCTGGGTTCAAATTCCAATGTCACTATTACTAGCTTTGTGAACTTGGATAAGTTACCTAACCTTTCTGAGTTTCAGTTCCCTCCTCTGAAAAATGGAAATAATAATACATACTGTATAGTGTTGCAAGGATTAAATGAAACAAGTAAAGGGCCTGTTACATACTCAATGAATATTGGTTTCTATCCCTTTTTCAAGCAGTTTTGTTGTACTAACTGTCCCTAGTGAGATATGCAGCTATTAAATTTGTTAAATCAATTCACCTTTGATGGAAATACAAATTGTTAACATAAATGCTTGACTAATTTGATTTTTGATAGATATTAACAGGGGAACTATACCACTGTCCATGGTGCTTCAAAAGGAGCCAGCTGATTATAGTCATTGACTTATGACCACCAGTTCTTTCTTCATTGTACAGTGAAATATTTTATGCCTATCACTTCGTGAAGTGACTTCTAACAAAAAACTTTATTCATTCTAGTTTGATGTAGAAAATTCAAATATTCTTGAACAGTAGTATTAGCTCCTAAAAATATCAAAAAGATATATAATTATCACCTGTAACCAGAGATAATCACTGAAGATATTTTGGTGTATTTTATATATATGTGCTGATAATTTTATTAGGTTATTACAGTCTATTCATACTGTGATTTAAATGGCTGCATAACATTGATTTTTTAAAAAGTTAAGCTCTTTGTGATGTTTGAATTTTTTCCTTCTTCTCTAATAAATAATGTTGGAATGCACACCTTTATACATAGAAACTTAGCATTTCTGATTATTTCCTTAGGATAATTTGTAGGAGTAGAATTACTGGTCAGAGAACAGATGTTAACACTGTATATATTACCAAATTGCCTTCCAAAAAAGTGCTAATTTGTACTCCCACCAGCCCTGAATATGACTTTGGGGCAAAGAATGGATTGTATTTTGTATATACAGTTTGTCTAGTTGTTAAGTTAGTTGATCAGTGTACAGTTTTTTGCTAATTGATCTTGTCTAATTGATTCATTTTGGCATTAATTCAGGAAAAGGCCAAATAACATTCTAATGAGCCATGTGATCTCACCTGGGATTTTAAAAAAGATAGCTTTTAATTTTATAGTAATGTTTAAAGTAAAATTTGGTATAAGTGGTAACTAGTATGCCAGTTCGACATAGTCATATCTTGATTTTTGTATGTGTTATGAGGTCCCTTTGGGGATAATTTCTATAGCAATTTTTAGAGGAAAATGAGATTCTTCTAATGTGCAATTAAAGTATTTGCATTATTGCAATATACAGTATAGAGAAACTTAAGGGTAAAAATCAGCTCATTTTATTTTTTAGTACAATCAGAAATAGGAAAAATATGCTAACATGATAATATCTAATGAGGGAAATGTTCCATCCAGATGTCTGTTTTTCTGTTAATCCCTAAAATGACTATACGCTTTTATTTAAATGAGTAACATCAGATACAAACATGGTACTAGGAGTTAATATATCCACTTACAGAAAAGATAAACACAATATGAGTTTAGAATTTTAATAAATTCTGTTTTAAAGGTGACTCAAATCTTTAGATAATATAAGATTTGAGATTTCCACAAAGATGTAATATATTTGTATGCTACTTCTGAGAGTTATTTAGATATTTTTCTCTTGGTTAGGTGCATTTAGTATAGCTTCTAACATAGAGAAATGAGAACTGAGTTTTGCATAATGGGTCTTTTATGGATCATAGAAATATAATTCTATTTAGTTATTTTTTTAAGCCTCCATCTAGGCACACTGTCAACCAATTTTGTTTTTATTTTAGTATGTAGATAACAAGGTCATACGCTCTCAAGCTAGCACAAAAGGCACATGAAAGGAAAAGGGAAAACATAATTTTTGCTGTCCTCATTTGGGATTTTCATATTTTCTTTATATACTGGGTACTCTTTAATATTATTGTATTATGCTGATAGCAATGTCATATTTCATTAAG
Source organism: Daubentonia madagascariensis (assembly GCA_023783475.1). Classification (NCBI taxonomy): domain Eukaryota; kingdom Metazoa; phylum Chordata; class Mammalia; order Primates; family Daubentoniidae; genus Daubentonia; species Daubentonia madagascariensis. The sequence continues at coordinate 62,098,795 of JAKFHU010001798.1, forward strand.
TTAACACCAACTTAGTAAAAATAAAAAGCAGAAAATTTTGCTATTACTATTGTTCTAGATTTTTGTTCTGTAAATACCATTTGTGGCTAGGAGTTATTTAAGGATGGGAATGCTTTAGGGAGATTTATTTTGTTTTAAGCCAGATTAGGCTGCTAACCAAAATTTGGAACTATTTCTTTACTATTGGTAAGTATGTTGTGATGTTTATAAACATCACAACAGACAGATATATACAGTTGTGTATACTTTGCACTTACCACATTTTCTATTAAATATATGTCAGTGAAGGCACAGCTTTGGTGAGGGTTCAGGAGAAACAAATATATACAGTTACCCCTTTGCATTGACATTAGCAGCCTTTAGTCTTGGAATTACTACTGCTAGCTATGCATACAATAACAGACAGAGGGAATGTGGGTATGGGGACTTGGAAAGATGAAATTGGGAAAGATGTAGAGGAGGTTAATGTATCAGATGGAGGTTCAGGTATTTATGGATTCAACATGTATTTTTGAGCTGTGTGCAAGGCATTGTGCTAACTGCTGTGGAAGATGAATAAGATGTAGTTTCTGGCCTGAGAAAACTTAAAAACTACATCAACTTCAAGGCCTTTTCCTACACTGAGATTCTGTAATACTGTGATTATTTACTGAGATGTAGTTTTTCCTATGACTAGGTTCTATGTATACAGAGTATAATTTGCTTTCATAAAGTATAGTCATGCCCTGCGTTATGATGTTTTGGTCAATGATGGACCTCATATACAACAATGGTCCCATGAGATTGTAATACCGTAGTTTTACTGTACCTTTTCTATGTTTAGGTATGTTTAGATACACAAATACTGATCATTGTGTTACAGTTGCCTCCAGTATTCAGTACAGTCACATGCTGTACAGGTTTTTAGCTTAGGGGCAATAGGCTGTACCATATAACCTAGCTGTGTAGTAGGTTATACCTTCCAGGTTTGTATAAATACACTCTTATGATGTTTACACAACAATGAAATTGCCTTAATAACACATTTCTCAATATATATCCCCATTGTTAAACAATGCATGACACTGTAATTTAGAAAGTACCAAAAATGAGCTTTTCCACAAATTATCTGTACCAAGTGAGCCAAAATATACCTGTTACTCAGTATTTTGCATTGAAGAATTATCCACTGGTTGATCCTATTAAGTGCAAATTATCTAGGAGGTGTAACAAAGGTTTCTGCCAGAATATCAAATTTGTTTAGCAGAATAGTTATTTGAGATGAAACTGAAAGAGTAGAACATGAAACAGATAACATTTTGATGGCAGGTAGACAAGACTTAGAGTCAAGTTAACTGGATGGAGCACTGGTCTGATGAAGGCAAGGCTCAGATGACTTTAGGTATGGGATGGTCCCTGGGAAATGAAGTATGAGGACCTTAGGAAAGGGTGCTAAAAAAGAGGAGAGGGTGCCATGGAAAAGTGAAATGTGGATGGCATAGTTCGACTATACAAGTCTTCTTTGTGCTGGACTTGGCTGTGAAAACTGGAAAAAGTGATGGAGAAAACCCTTGAGTTACATGAGCTGAATGATCCAAATGAGGGACTCCATTTGATCATCTGCTTTAGGTTTTTCATTTTTAATTTGTAGAATTACTTTCTATTCTTTAAGTCTTGAATTTGTGATTGTAATTATAATTAATTTAAGTATAGTTACCAAAATAATGGAATAAATGTAATAAATATGGAGTGAATTATTTAAGATTACTTAAGACTGGGTATCTTGTAGGTCACCATGTAGTTTAATAAATATTAATGTCTTGTCACTTGTTGATATGCTTGATGTTTTAAAAAATAAACATTTCTTCTTTAATTTGTCTTTGCTCTCTAGGACTAATGGGCAAAACTGTGAACTTCACTATAAATTTCTACTAAAATTTTGTTCTACAGTTTACTTTTCCAGGACTCACTGTGAATTACAGAGATCATGTTCCACCTGTAACCTCATATGGAGGGATTTAAAAATGAGTAATTTGACCTTCTGGGGTGTGGTATTTTGAGAGGTACTTGGCTGAAATTAATAGCCATTGTTATGTTGGCTGCTGCTAATGTATTAGAAATTATTCTTCAAAGAGCCCAGTTGAACACCAAACCCCGTGTCATTTCGTGAGGATTGGAGAAGAGGCGTATATACACAAATAATCATTTATAAGCATGATGAGACTGCTTGCTAATTTTCATTTATTTTAATTTGAGCAAGTATTTAATTTTAAAAAGGGAATGTCAGGCCTAGAATTTTAGCAAATATACTTTAGTGGATGTGTTATAATTTTTTTAATGGAATGTGAGGCTAGAAGTCAAAGATGTTGATTGTATTAGGTCATTAAATATGAAATGTCCAATTTTGAATCAAAAGTGCAGTTTATTATATCTCAAACAAGCAGCAGTATAATTAATCAAAGTATGTGCCTAAATGTTAACACAGTTTTGCTATCTTAATGGTACCTGGTTTATGTCAGCAGCAAAGAAGAGAGTAAGTGGTGATGAAATCACAAAAGGCGTTTTCCACAGCTTGTTGAGAATTGAATATTTTTCCTTGCAAGAAGTGGTCCAAAGCCTGGAAGAAGTGGTAGTCAGTTGGTGTAAGGTCTGGTGAATACAGTGGATGACAGAGAGTTTCCAAGTCCATCTTCTGTAGTTTGAGCACTATTGTTTTTTGCGACAGGTGGTCTTGCACGAGGATTGGCCTGTCTCTATTGACCAATCTTGGCTGCTTAATCACAAGCATCCTCATCATTTCATCCAATTGGTTGCAGAAGACATCTGCTGTAGTTGACTGACCAGGTTTCATGAAGCTGTAGTGGATAACACCAGCACTGGACCACCAAACAGACACCATTAGCTTTTTTTGATGAATATTCGGTTTTGGACCGTGTTTTGGTACTTCATCTTTGTCCAACCATTGTGCCGAATGCTCACAATTGTCAAAAAGAATCCATTTTTCATCACACATAACAATATGGTGTAGAAATGGTTCACCTTCATGTCGTGACAGTGAAGAAAGGCAAGCTTCGAGATGATTTCTCTTCTGATGCTCATTTAATTCATGCAGTACCCATCTATCCATCTTCTTTACCTTGCCAATTTGTTTCAAATGGTCCAATATTGTTGGAATAGTAATGTCAAACTTTGCTGTTAATTCACATGTAGGTTGAGATGGATTCACTTCCACTACAGCTTTCAGCTCATCATTATCCACCTTGATCTCAGGTCACCCACGTGGCTCATTTTCAAGATTAAAATCACCAGAACAGAACTTCTCAAACCATCAACATGGAAGTGCATTCATTAGCCACGTCCTTCCCAAACACTTCATTGATATTTCAAGCTGTCTGAGTTGCATTGGTTCTGTGATAGAACTCATGTTAAAAAATAACACAAGTTTTTCACTTATCCATGGTTTCACAAAAAGTGCTCTAAAAAAAAAATTTGAAAGATAATCACAAGCCAAATGTGCATTTGAAAGAATGAGGATGTACCTTCACAGTAAAAAAAAAAGAAAAAGAAAAAAAACCAAGAAGTGTCAAAGTGAAATGTCAGAGATACCAATTGCCAAACTTAGTACTTAAGGAAATCGGACATTTCATACTTAATGGCCTAATTTTTTTTTTTTTTTAAAAGATATATTCTGGAGAAGGAAGAGAAGAAAATTAAGCAGATGAAGTCCTAAAGCATTTAGAATTCCTGATGGAGGAGGTGAAAGGGAATGGCATTATGATTCTTTGTCTCATTCTGTTGCCTTCATGATGAGTACTTGATGCTGTGGATGATGATGGTGGTGTTCTCCTTGGCATATAAAGGAATATCAGATCTACTCTTAACAATTTCTCAGCAGACTACTTTTCTTTTACTGAGGATACTAATTCATAGGAAAATAATTATTTGAGAGTGGTACGCAAGTAAAAAACAATTTATAACAGACAAAGCAAAAGAAGAGGAGGAAAAAAGGTGGCAAAAGGGGGTAGATATTGGGGGAGGAAACATGAGAGGAAGGAAGATAAGAAGGGAGAGTGGGTGGGATGAGAAAAGATTTTTCTCCATTCTGCTGCTCAGGCCTCGACCATTTGAGGCCTGGCCTTCTCTCTTTTGCTTCCATCTCTCCTAAAATCTTACTCTAGTTCTGATGCTAATCCATTTCCTCAAGCCTTTTACCTTTTCCATCCCCAGGTATTCTAGGTTCACATGGCCATCATAACTATCGCTGGTCTTACCCCTCACTCCACCATCAGTAGCATTTTTTCAGAACTTCCCTTGAATGATCAAATCCTCCCAATTAGTTAATTCAACAGATACTTATTCAGTGTCACCTTATACCAGGCAGTGTTTTAGGCTCTAGAGATATAATGTCCTCATGGAGCTTACATTACAACAGATGAATAAATATATATTTGATTTGCTATAAAAAAAAGCAGGTTAAGAGGATAGAGAGTAACAGAGTATGCTACTTTAAAAGGGTGGTCAAGGAAGTTTTCTCTGTGGTAATTATACTTAGGCAGAAATCTGAATGAAGCGAGGGAACAAGACATGAGTTTCAGGGCAGTATGTACCCAGCAGTGGGATCAATCAAGTGCAAATGCTGATATTTCTTGTGTTCAGGGATCAGCAAGCAGCACAGTGGCTGGATGGGGAAAGTGGTAGGAAATGAGGTTGAGACTTAGGCAGAGGCAGATCATGAAAAGGCTGATAGGCCACAGTAAAATCCTTGGATTTTATTCTGAGTGTGATGGCAAGTCATCGCACTTAAGAGGATTGAGAGCAGGAAGGCAACGTGATCTCACTTCACTCTAGGAATATTTTTTCAGATGAAAGCAAAGCTGCAAGGTATCAGGAGACTTCTTAGGCACTTAACACAGTGGCATTTATTAACATAAATACTGCAGTAGAAATAGGAGGTGGTTGTTCAGGAATAGGTTGCACTGGATGATACTGCTGCAGGTCTGACCTTTGGAAGAGTACTACAAAACCATGATGGAATATGTAACTGTTTTCCTAGAATATCTTATTGATTAGTTCTTTCAGAGGCCAGTGGAAGTAAAGTCATGGGTGGCAAATTCAGTGAATATGGTTTTGTGGGCTTACTATATATCAGACACTACTAGATGCTTTTGCAAATGTTAAGCTGTGTAGATATTTGTCTACACTTAACAGAGAAAAAACCTGAAGCTCACAGGTTCTGTCGTGCCACAGCTGCTATAAGTACTTGGTTAATTATCTGAATATTCATACTAAAGTAGGTTCTCTGTCTGAATTACTTGATAATGGCAACGTTGTAGATCTGGGTATTAATCATGTTTATTCAGGCAATGTGCTGTTAAATTTCTAAGAATATATTAAAGGGGTAATTAAAAGACCTGTCTTCCATTTTTAAACACAACTTTCTAATTATTTCCTTGTAAATAAAGGGCTATGTAGCCATTTTAGAAAAATTAGAAAATAAAAATTTTTATATATACATACATACATAATACACACATATTTTGTGATAATCTCTTTGCTTCCTCTTTGTTAATGCCTCAGACTAACACTTTTCCCAGTGTAAACCAATGGATTCTTGTGGCATTGTTATTGTATTTATTTAAATAGTTGTAGAATGAGTAAGTTTTACTCACTTTGCCTAATGTTGCCAATCATCTAGACTTGTCATAAGATAATTTATTACCTGCAAATGAGTTTGGGAGACTGAATAAATGTGTTTGATAACTCGGCTTGTCTAGTAAAATTGTTAAAGAGGTCACCTGAAAAGTCTAGTTCTGTAGTCCATTGAGTAGCAATTATTCAAAGTCTTATGCTCTGGTGGCCTATCTGTAGGGCATATTACAAAATCCAGTATTTATTTGGTATGATTCATCTAAAAAATAAACAAAATAAAATGCTTCCTTGTTCCCTGGATAACGTCCTTGCTTTAAGGGTAATACAGCAGACTTAGAAGTACATTGCAGTCTACAGTGTCAGATGTTCATGCAGTATAGTTTTCCTTTTTTTTTTTGTAACTCAAGTTTCTATTTTGAGCCCCTGTTCTGCCTTGGTAGCTGAAATTTTAATGTCAATTAGGGGGTTTCACTTTTTCCTGGTGCTCTGCTAATTCTTGGGTGGGGGTGTGGGTCCTGCTAGTCATCTTCATCTTTTCACAGTGGTGGCATCTGTAGAAATGTTCATCCTTCATTTTGGTTCTATAATTAGTTGATCATCACAGGTTGCTTCTGACTTATCCCTTACTCCCATCTATAAGGTTTTATCTGGTAAAGTAACTATGTAATTTTCATGCTACTGGTCACATTGTAATCTTTCTGTGGTCTTCAAACTACTCTCAAATGTGGAGAATTCCCTGAGAATTTGTCTAAGCCTCCCTGGGGCTGGGTGAGTACTGGGAAACTCTATGAGGCTAATACCTTGTCTGCCCACACATTATCCATCCAGTTCTTCTATGGTGTCTTTCTGCCTTCCTAAGTCTATACCTAGGAAATGTGATGCAGATTGCCTCTGTTCTCTTACAAGAACAATGTCTATATCCATTGTTCCTTTGACTCTTTTTATCCCTATTCCAGGATGTTTTCATCAAGTTTTGTATGAATTTTAGAATAAGCATGCCAGTTTCTACAAAAAGGCTTACTTGGATTTTGATTGGAATTGTATCAAATCTATACATTAATTTGGGGAGAATTGACATCTTAAAAAGTATTGGATCTTCTGATCCATAAACAGTACATTTCTTCATGTATGTAGGTCTTCTTTAATTTTTATCAGTAGTGTTTTATAGTTTCCGTTGTACAGATCTTGCGCACATTTTGTTAAATTTATTCCCAATTATTTCCAGGTTTTTTGTTGCTATTGTAAATGGCTTTTTGAATTTCAATTTCTAATCGTTTGTTGTTAGAACATAGAAATACGATTGATTTTTGCATATAGGCTTTGAATTGTATGACCTTGCTAAACTCATTTATTAGTTCTGGTAGGTTTTTTGTTTTTTGTTTTGCTTTGTTATAGATTCCTTACATAGGGATAATCATAAATAATCATGTCAGCTATCAAAAATACAGTTTTATTTTTTCCTTTCCATTCTATATGCCTGTTATTATTATTTTTCCTAGGACTTTCAGTACAATGTTGAACAGAAGTGGTTAGAGCATGTGTCCTTGCTTTGTTCCCAGTCTTAGGGGGAAAGCATTCAATCTTTTCCCATATATGTCCCGTTAGTTATAGGTTTTTTACTTTTGAGGAAGTTCTTTTTTATTCCTAGTTTGTTGAGAGTTTATTATGAATGGGTGTTAAATTTTGTCAGATGCTTTCTCTGCATCTTTTGACATGATCATATGTGTGTGTGTGTGTGTGTGTGTGTATATATATATATATAGTTTTTTTCCTAGCTTTTAAAATATGTATATTATATATATTTTGTTAACATGGTGAATTACATTGATTTTTCAAAAGTTAAACTTTACATCTGGAAGAAAATACATTTTCTATATCTTTTGGGTGGGGGTGTGGTTTTTTTAATATGATGAATTATATTAATGATATTTGAATGTATAACCTTGTATTTGTGGGATAAACGCCACTTGATCAGTATGTATTATCCTTTTTATACATTATGGGATTCAATTTGCTAAAATTCTATTAAGGATTTTTTGTGTCTCTTATTTATGATGGATATTGATTTGTGTTTTTTTGCAATATCATCATCTGTCTTTATGGAGTGAATTCTGAAGTGTTTGCTTACATTTTCTGGAACAGTTTGTGTAGAGTTGATATATTTTTACCTTAAATGTTTGGGAGAATTCGTCAGTGAAGCCATGTGGACCTGGAGTTTTCTTTGTTGAAAAGTTTTAAAAAATATAGGGATACTTAGTAATTTGTGTCTTTTAGGGAATTTGTTCATTTCACCTAAGTTGTCAAACTTAATGGCATAAAATAATTCATAATTTTCTCTCATTACTGTTGTTTTAATGTCCATAACATCTATTGTGATATGCCATCTTCCGTTTCTATCACTGGTAATTTGTATCCTTTCTCTTTTTTTTTTCTTTCTTTTTTTCCCCCATAACCCTCATGCAGGAATCTTTTTGTTTTCCTGACCAGTCTGGCTAGTTTATCAATTTTATAAATTTTTTCAAAGACCCAGCTTTTTATTTCATTGATTTTTCTCAATTGTTAGTCTTTCTACCATTTTACTGCTTTTATATTTATTATTTCCATCCTTCTGCAAATTTAAGGTTTAATTTTCTCTTTTTTTTTCTTATTTCTTAATGTGGAAGCTTAGATCATTGAGTAATTTTTTTCTAATATAAGCACTTAAAGCTATAAATTTCCCTGTAAGCACTGAGTTAGCTGCATCCCACCAATATTGGCATGACGTGTTTTCATTTTCATTCACTTAAAAATATTTCCTAATTTCTATTATGATTTCTTTTTCAACCCATAGGTTATTTAGAATTGTGTTGTTCAATTTCCAAATATTTGAAGTGTTCCAGATATTTTATTGTTACTGATTTCTAGTTTTAATTCTGTTGTGGCTGGAGAACTTACTTTGCATATCAATCCTTTTAAATTTATTGCAACTTTTTAAATGGCCCAATATATGATCTGTTTTGGTGTATATTTCTTGTATACTTGAAAAGAATATATATTCTGCTGTTGTTGGTTGTACTAGTTTATACATGTTAATTAGGCCAAGTTGGTTGATAGTGTTGATAAGCCTTAGTGATTTTCTGTGTATTTTTCCTATCCAATTACTGAGAAAGAAGTGTTGAAATCTCCTGATATAATTGCAGAGTTGTCTAATCCTTTTTCCAGATCTATTAATTTTGCTCTGGGTATTTAGGAATTCTGTTATTAAGTGCATGCACATTTAGGATTGTTTTCTGTTCCTGATGTGGCAACTCCTTTATCATTATGAAATGTTCCTTTTGATCCCTGGTAATATTCCTTGATCTGAAGTCTAACTCATCTGATTTCAGTATAGACTCTCCAATTTTCTTTTGATTACTGTTTATATGGTATATCTATTTGCACTTTTTTACTTTTAACCTATTTATGTCTTTATATTAAAAATAGGTTTCCCCATTTTTTTTTTTAAGAGATGGGGTCTAACTACGTTTCCCACGCTGGACTTGAACTCCTGGGCTCAAGAGATCATCTGGACTCAAGTGATCCTCCACCCCAGCCTCCCACATAGCTGGGACTACACATGTGCCACCATGCCTGGTGTCTCCTTTGCTTTTTGTTTTTCCTTCATTTTAAAACCAGTTTGACATTCTGTAATGTTATTATTTATATGGTTGAATTTAAATCTACCATCTTGCTATTGTTTTTCCTATTTGTCTCCTCTTCTGTTGACTTATTAGCTATATACCTCTTTGTTTTGGTTTTCTAGTGATGGCTCTGGGGTTTAAAATATACATCTTTAACTGATCACAGTCTATACCTTTAAATAATATACCACTTTACATATAGGGTAAGAACCTTACAATAGTGCTGTTATCATACATTTTACTTCTTCATATTTTGTGAACCTGTGAAAGAAAAAACAAACTGTTTTTTCCTTCTCTCATACATTCAACAAAATACTGAATACTTCAGTTCTGGTCACCACAATGTGTGTGGGATTTTCCCCACACAACAAGCAATTCTTCACCAGATACCAACTGGGTATTTTATAATTTAACTCAATTCTGACACTATCTACCTGGAGGTAACAGTGAATCTCATACGTTAAAGGCTCAGTCCCACAAGACTGCAGCCCACTTCAGATGCCAGTCACGAGACCCAGGTAGTGATCTGTACTTCTGACCAACCAGCTATAAATTGATGGTTCCCATGACCCCATCCATGGGTTTGATTAATTTGTTAGAGTGGCTCAAAGAACTCAGGGAAACACTTTACTTTCATTTACCCATTTATTACAAAGGATATTACAAAGGATACAGATGAACATATAGATGGAAGAGAAGCCTAGGACAAGGTGTGTGCAAAGAGGCACAGAGCTTCCATGGCCTCTCAGGGCATACCACTCTCCAGGCACCTCCATGTGTTCAGTAGTGCAGAAGCTCTCTGATCCCCATAGTTCAGGGATTTTTATGGAGGTTTCACTATGTAGGCATGACTGGTTAAATCATTGGACATTGGTGATCAACTGGACCTTTAGCCCTTCTCCACTCCCTGGAGGTTGGGGTGGGGCTAAAAGTTCCAACCCTCTAATCACGTGGGTGGTTCCCCTGGCAACCACCCCCACCTATGGCTATTCAGGAGCCCACCAAGAGTTGCCTCATTAAAACAAAAGTTGCTCCTATCACTCAGGAAATTCCAGTGGACTTAGGGGTTCTGGTATCACTCAGGAAATTACAAGGGTCTTAGGAGCTCTCTGTCAGGAACTGGAGTAAAAGATCAAATATTAGAACAAAAGATTCTCCCTAGCACCCCTAGCTACAAAGGTTTTAGGAGTTCTGTTTCAGGAACTGAAGGCAGAGGCCAAATATATATTTCTTATTATATCATATAAGGCTACAATATATTGTAATTGATTTTGCCTTAAATAATCAGCTATCTTTTAAGGAGATTAAAATATGAGAAAAAGTATTTTAATATTTACTCACATATTTACCATTTTCACTCCTTGTGTGTAGAGTTACATTTCCCTGTGGTATAATTTCTATCCTTCCCCATAAAAGACTTACATTTCTTATAGTGCCAGTCTGATGACATCAATTTCTCTCAGTATTTATCTGTCTGGAAAGTGTCTTTATTTTGCCTTCTTTTTTTTTTTTTTTTTTGAGACAGGGTCTCACTCTGTTGCCTGGGCTAGAGTGCAGTGGCCTCATCATAGCTCACTGCAACCTTAAACTCCTAGGCTCAAGTGATTCTCCTGCCTCAGACTCCTGAGTAGCTAGGACCGCAGGTGTGCACTACTATACCTGGTTAATTTTTCTATTTTTTTTTTGTAGAGATGGGTCTTATTCTTTCTCAGGATGGTCTCAAACTCCTGGCCTCAAACAATCCTCCCACCTCAGCCTCCCAGAGTGCTAGGATTACAGGCATGAGCAACTGCACCCAACCCTGCCTTCATGTTTTAAATATGATTTTTCTGGGTGTAGAATGTGTTTTTTTGTTTGTTTTTTCTTTCAGTACTTTAAAGATGTCACTTCATTGTCTTTTGACTTGCCTAGTTTTTGGTGAGAAGTCTGCTGTCGTTCTTGGTTTTATTCTCCTGTGTGAAATGTGTCTTTTTTTTTCTCTTGCTGCTTTAAAGATTTTTTTCTTTATTTTTTGTTTCCAGCAGTTGGATTATATTGTGGTTTGTTATGATGTTATTATGTTATTGTTATGTTATGATGTTGTTATGTGTGGTTTTCTTCAAGTTTAATCTGTTCAGAATTTCTTGAGCTTCTTGCATCTGTGATTTATATTTTTCGCCAAATTTAGAAAATTTATGGTGATTATTTTTTCAAATATTTTTCTTTCTTTTCCCTTTTCCTCTTGGGACTCCAATTACGTGTATATTAGTCTCCATGATATTGTTGTACAGGTAATTGAGACTCTATTCATTTTTGGGGGTCTTTTTTCTAATTGTGACTCACTTGGGATAGTTTCTATTGTGATCTATTCAAGTTCACTGATCTTTTCTGCCACTTTTATTCCACTGCTTATCTTCTCCAATGCAATTTTCATTTCAGATTTAATAATTCTCATTTCTAATGTGTCTTTAAAAAATGTCTTCATTTATTTCTTCAACATGTTCATGTTTTGTACTACATTCTTGAACATATTTATGATAGTTGTTTTAATGTCCCTTTCTGCTAATTCTACCATCTCTGTCATTCTGATTATTCCTTTTTCTCTAGGTTTCTATTGATTGCTTTTTCTCTGGATTATGAGTCATATTTTCCTGCTTCTTTGTAGTCTTTTTTGATCAGATGATAGACATTATGAATTTTATGTTGTTGGGTGCTGGGGTTTGTTTTATTCCTTTAAAGAGTATTGGACTTTGTTTTGGCATGCACTTAAATTACTTGAGATCAGTTTTATACTTTCATTGTTTACTTTTAAGCTTTGCTAAGGGTTTCAGAACAGCCTTAGCCTAGTGCTAAGTTAGCCTCACTGCAAACTCTACTGATACCTCTTGTATTATATGGTCTCTTCACTTTGGCAAGTGAGAATTATTCTTACCTCTGTGTGAACTATAGGAATTGTTTGGTGTACTGCTTTCTGGTGTTTACTTCCTCAGCCTTAAGAAGTTTCACTTCATGCAAATGCAGATGAATATTCAGCCAAAGATTAGAGGAGACTCTCTGCAGATCTTCAGAGCTCTCTTTCTGTTCAGTTACCTCCTCTCTGATAATCTTCTCTGTCTCTGATTCCTGAGCTCACTGTGACTGCTGGGCTCTGTTTGGATTCCCCATCTCTGCTCTAAACCCTGGAAAATGCTTCCAGGTGATAAGGTGGGGCAATCAGAATGTTCAACTAGGTTGTTTTCCTTCTTTCAGGAATTACAGTTCTATGTTGCCTGTTAGCTGATGTCTTAAAACCCTTGTTTCATACGTTTTATCTAGTTTTCTAGGTATTTATGATCAGAAGGCAATTCCCATAGCAGTTAATCCTTCATAGGTGGAAGTGAAAATCCTGGTCAAAATGTTTTAAGATTTGTTAATGTTCTGTAAGAGTAACTGTGTTATTATCATTTTTTATACTTTTGCTAAAAATATCTATAAATTTTAACAAAATTATAGAATTTCACACTGTAATTTATTGTTTTAAAATATAGTGTATTTCTTAATAGAGATTGTTATCTTTATAACTGAAGACAAAAAATGGTATTCATTGTATAAAACATTAGATAATTCTAAATTAATTTCCAGTGGTTTTTGGAATGTATTATGTGATTTTGGGACACAGTAGAATTACCTTACAATTATGTAAATACATGTCAGTGAAGTCCTTCCCTTCAGAAATCTCAGCCATAAGCAAAATAGAGGGCCCACTGTCCTCAAGCATGCTTAACAATGTCAAAATTATGTTTTGATTAAGCTAATATTTAAAGCATTTTGTATTTGTTGAGCACACACCATGTGCTTGGTAAGAAAAAGGGAGAGCTGAAATGTGCTCAGTGGTAGGGAGAAGCCAATTTAGAATTAAAATATGTTGTAGTCATAATCAAGAACTGACTATATGTTATACTTTTAATTCACCAAGAATTCAATAGCTGTCAGTTTTCTTCAAAAACATTCCTCTAAAAACCCTTGTGAATTAGACTTAGTCCTTTCAATATGATTGCCAGGTTGTTGTCATTATATTAATTAAAACTCAAGATTTCTCTCTTCTTCTGATCTTGTTAAAGTGGGGTTATTAGTAATTATTCCTTAACTAGGAGTATTTTCAAAATACCTAGGCTATCATCTTCCGGAAAATGTGTGCTAGATTATTGCATTGACAGTGACAGATGGATAATAATAAATGCAATAGCTTCCTTAGTGATTGAGGCCATCTAAATCAGATTTTCAAATTGTGTTTTATAGAATATTAATGTCCTACAACAAGTTAAGAGATTTGTTAAGGGTTTCATTGTTGAATAAGTTTGAGAAACATTGCTTCCTGTATCTCTCTCTTGAGTATTCATTATGTATGTAAAAGTTCTGAGAAATCTTGCAGTAAAGAAACCTGTTTGATTTTAACTCAGCATTTTTCATACTTACTTGACTACCACTCCTAACCACTTTCTGCTCGTGAACACTTCGTAACCTCCCTTGAGACACTAGTGTTCCACGGAACAGAGTTTTGGAAATGCAGCCTAGATGGTGATATATATATATATAATTTAGTTACATTGTAGCTATATCTGGTCCTATAGAGTTATAAGAAATGTTAAAGACAAGATAATTGAGAGAATGGAAATATTTTGCTTAATGTAGACTCTATTTGAACCAAATTACTAATTTCGAGGTACAAGTTTCTAGAGTAATTTTCTCTCTTCAGAATAAGAGCATTTCAAAGTGTTATAAAAATTATCACCTTAAGGCACCTTGGACAAAAACTAACTCTTATAAAATAAACTTTTGAAAGAAAAGTGCAAATGATTTAGAAACACATGAAATAAATTGCTTTAGAAATACACCTGTGTATAAAATTTGAGAAATAAGATGAGCTTTGACCAAATGTGTTATGGGTTTTACTAAATTCAGATATTAAAAAGTTCAAGATGTTTATGATCCTCATGAAGAAGTCATCCATTCCTAACTTAAAATGCCAGAAAAGAGTTAGAAAGTGAACATTTGTATTTAGAAGGTGCTTAACAAATCTTGATGCGCTACAAAGCAAGTTCTCTGAAGTGACTAAAGTCTACTCACAGCCCTTCCTAATAGTCTATCAGAACTATCTCCTGAAATTCCAAGTTGAAACACTAATCTCCCAGAAATGTAGACATGATATTTTGTCTTTTATTCCTTTTTGGTAACAAACAGAGATAAGGCAAAGGGTTTTTAAAAAGTTATTGTTTCCATTAGGTACCTCCCACTCCAACTATTTGATATTTGGTCTTAGTACACAGCTCTAATAGGTATTTCCTTATTTATGCAAAACAATAATCAGTGATGTCAGCAGGCCTCTCGAAATAGAATTTCTTAACTTGTGTTTATTCTGCTAGATTCGAAGCAATAGAGCAGAAAGCATTGTAATTCTGTTACACTTTATCTCTAAAGTGTTCAAAGGTGAAGAGATATTAGGTTTAGTACAAAATGTTAGAAGGTGAACCTTAGGAGCATATAGTTAATAAGTGGTCTGGTATTGGTATTTTACAAGATTAAAATGCATTTTCCTACTGGGTTTTTGGAGTAAAGAAGGAGTAAAGTAAGATGACCTACATTGTATCTATATCTAGGCCTTTACAGTTATATGAAATGTTTGGAGTGTTAGTTGAGAAAAAAAGAATATATTGGTTCATATAAATTCTATTTGTACTAATGAGAGTTTTTTATATTGTTTACTTTATGATGCCTTCAAGAAAAGGATGTGATCTAGCATATAACCTGTTCTTTTTTTTATTTCAGAATATTATGGGGGTGCAACACTTTGGTTATATATATTGCCTATGCACTGCCCAAGTCAGAGCCACAATCGTGGACATCCCCCAAACTGTGTGCCCCGCACCCATTAGGTGAGAGTTTTCCCATCCCCTCCACCCCCCTCCCACCTGCCCAACCCCTGATGAATATTATTTCCATGTGTGACATAAGTATTGATCAGTTAGTACCAATTTGATGGTTAGTAGCAGTGGTGCTTGTTTTTCCATTCTTGTGATACTTCGCTTCGAAGAATGGGCTCTAGCTCCATCCAGCATAATACCAGATGTGCTAATTCATCATTGTTTTTTATTGCTGAGTAAGACTCCATTGTATACATATACCACATTTTAGTAATCCACTCTTGTATTGATGGGCACCTGGGTTGTTTCCACATCTTTGCAATTGTGAACATATAAGCTGTTCTTTTCAAGATGCCCTGGATAAATTTTACTGTCTGTCATATATATACTTATTTACATATTTGTATTTGTAACTTCAGGAGGTACTAATTCTAACATTGAGTTCTATTTTTTTAGTGTATAGAATTGCTCTCTTACATATTTTATATAACTTATTTTTAAAAACCCTAATTTTTTATTTATCTATGCAGCAGCAGTAAGAAATCCTTGTAGAATATTATGTATATATATGAGAGTCCTTAATTTTCCACTTGATAGAAAGTTTGATTTGCATCTGCCTATCTGTTGTGACTATTAATTTTATGTGTCAGCTTGATTGTGCCACAGGCTGCCCAAACATTTGGTCAAACTTAATTCTGGGTGTTTTTATGAAAGTATTTCTGGATGAGATTAACATTTGAATTGGTAGACTGAGTTAAGCAAATTGCCCTCCCTAATGTGGGTGGGCTTCAGCCAATCAGTTGAAGACCTGAATAGAATAAAAAGGATCAGTAAGAGAGAACTCCTTTGCCTGACTGTTTGAGCTGGAACATTTGTCTTTCCCTGCATTGGGACTCAAACTGAAGCATCAGTTCTTCTTGGGTCTCAGGCCTGCTGGCTTTTGGACTGGAGCTTACACCATTGGCTCTCCTGTTTTGCAGGCCTTTGGACTTGGACTGGAACTATATCATCAACTCTCCTGGGTCTCCAGCTGGCCGACTATAGATCTTGGGACTTGTCAGCCTCCATAATCATGTGAGCATTTTATAATAAATCATATATATATATTTATATATATATCTCTCCTATTGGTTCTGTTTTTCTGGAGAATCCTGACTAATACATCTGACTTCCTGCCTTCTTGTCTTTTTTCATTAAATGCAGAATAGAGCTATGCAAGTATTATACTTAAGCTAACAAGTAGTTGCAGAGAGTTGGATTTTGCATATTGTTTTGCATCACCATCCTTATCAGACTTTTCCAGCTATATCCAGTCACAGTTGAGGTTAGACAAGGAGGAAGAGCCTTGAGACCAGTCACTGTCTTTGTGTGCATTTCATGGCAAAATTTTGAGTATCCTAAAGACTATTAAAATGTCTCTCAATTTTTTCACACTATTAAAACAATTTTGTTCTATCTTGTGAGGTGATTTTGGACCCCATGAACAGAAAGACTGGAATGCTTATTTGGTTTATTAATGGTTTAAAATGAGATCATATTATTTTAGAAGTTGTAGTGAAATTTGTGTTATAAGTAGGGGTCAGAAGACTTTTTCTACAAAGGGCCAGATAGTAAATATTTTAGGTTTTGTGGGTCATATGGTCTCTGTTATAACGCTGTCTTTCTGTTACTCAGCTTTCTCATTGCAGCACAGAAGTAGTCATAGATAATGCATAAACAAGTAAGTGTGGCTATGTTCCAGTAAAACTTTATTTACAAAAACAGGTGATGGGCAGATTACAATTTGCTAACACCTGTTATAAAGAATCTTAAAAAATTACAGTTACCTTTTGTCGAACATCTAAAGCATGCTGCATGATGTTATAAGCACATTGCTTTGTTATTTATTTAATTCTTACAACAAAGAAGAAGCTGAGGCTCGTGAGGCTTTTTTGCCAATGCTATCCTTCAGAAATGACCATGAGGCTTTAAATTATTACTCCAAGGCCACATAGCAAATTGCAGAGTCATTACTGGAACACAGATTTATCTCCAAAGGTGATGATATTCTTACTCTGAAGGAAAATGCTCTGAGTTTAAGAACTTTGCTTTCTGTACTGTAAAAGAACCAGGTTTTAAAATGTAAAGCTGAGCTACAGTGATCTTACTGAAATCATTTCACAGCTGATGGTTCAAATAGTGGCCAAAGAAAACTCTCACAATTCAAATTGGGGACAACCAACTAGTGACCTTCAGGGCACCAGAGTTTCTCTCAGCTATTTGCACTACTTGGATTACAGGTATTCTTGAAACTTGCCATGGTGTACCGGTTGCCTTAAAGGTCTCTCTTCTTTGGCTTTTTTGAGGAGCTATGTTGGTTGCTCTGGGTAAAGCCTTGGAAGAGGCTTTAGCCTAAAGCCTTATCAGAATTCTAAGCTTCTCTTCCCCAAATTGAGAACCAGAGGCCAGAAATAACTCAGGTCTTTGGAGAGTATAGTGGGAAAAGATGAAGACCTTTGATTCTAAAGAGTAAATGAAGAAGTTGTCCAGTTCAGTTGTCATCCTATCTGTACTATCTTAATGCTCCTGGCCTGGAAACAAACTTTGATTTATATAGAGATTGCTTTCAACTCTGCCTTACATGAATAAGTCTTTGGAAAAAAAGTGATTTTCTCTTTCTTCATGAAAGCTTCTGGTAGCCCTGAAAATGCAAATCTAGGGTGGGAGGGCTGTTGAAATTAGGGAAAACATCAGTGATATGACATGTCAGTATGTATATTAATCAGAGTTCTTTAGAGAAATAGAACCAATAGGATGGACACACACACACACACACACACACACACATATATATATAATATCTCCAGACAGAGAGTGAGTGAGAGATTTATTATAAGGAATTGGCTCACAGGATTATGGAATCTGAGAAATCTAGACACAGGAGAGCTGATGGTCTAGTTCCTGTCCAAGCCTGAAGGCCTGAGAACCAGAAGAGCCAATAGTGTAAGTTCCAGTCTGAGTTGGAATCCAAAGGCAGGAGAAGACCAATGTTCTAGCTTGAAGATAGGCAGAGAGAAAGAATTCTTTCTTACTCAGCCTTTTATTCTGTTAAGACCTTCAGTGGATTGCATGACACTTATCCACATAAGGGAGACCAATCTGGTTTACTCAGTCTACTGATTCAAATGTTAATCTCATCCAGAAACACACTCACAGACACACCTAGAAACAATGTTTAATCAAATATCTGGGCACCCCATGGCCTAGTCAAGCTGATACATAAAATTAACCTTCACTGTGTGTGTGTGTGTGTGTGTGTGTGTGTGTGTGAGAGAGAGAGAGAGAGAGAATGTAGTAGAGATAAGAAAAGCTCCATAATCTAAATCTTTCTCCTTCTTCTTTTTTTCATAGATTATAATTCCCTTTCTCATTTTCCAAGGACTGATCTGATTATTTATTTTTTATAATGAATATTTATTGGGTATCTGCTATGTGCTTGGCATGTTACCATTGGGACTATAATAATGAGTTGGACACACTGTCTTCAAGGAGGTTACCATTTGGTTGGGAAGGTAAGCAAATATGTAGATAGTTTTAATACTGTGTATTAAATGCTAAAACATGCACAAGCATTAAATGCTAAAGGAACACATAGGAAAGACATCTAATCCTGCTTTGGGAGTCAGAGGAGGCTTCCTGGAGGAGGTAACATCTAAGCTAAATAATGAAGAAGAGGAGCTAATCAGACAAAAAGCCAGGAAAACCTATCCAAGGCAGAGGAAACATCACGGATGAGAGATGAGGTTGGAAGCTCATCTGAATTTTCCCCAGCCCATCTACATGATTCAACTGAGTTAAGCATGTTTAACATCAGGCATTTTAAAAGAAAATAAGCATCTTTATTGGGTGCCATGAACCAAAAGGAAAAGATGTGACACTAATCACCCATTCAAAAATCTAGTCAAGAAGGCCTGAACATTCTCTTCATCAGGATAAATGTGGCTGGCAGTGAATAAAGTAATAATGACCCTTCTTGGCTATGTTAGTCCCCTTTTTTGTTACCAGTTCTAACAGAGGAAGTCATTGAATTTATTTGGCCTCAAATCTTTTTTCCTAACTTTATTGAGCTATAATTGACAAATAAAAACCGTATATATTTAAGCTGTACAATGTGATGCTTTGATACGCATTTACATTGAGAAATTACCACAATCAAGGTAATTCACATATCCATCACCTCAACATAGTAACTATCAACTCTTCATATGAGTAAGGAAGAAAGAAACTATGGCAATTCCTCTAAGGTCCAGGTCTCTGAGAGTGCTCTTTCTGGGCCATAGCACCCAACTTATCCTTTGCTACCAAGGCTTTTATGTTAGAAGTGGGGCTAATCTCTTGTCTCCTCTTTTCCTCCTTCTCCCCCTCAGGTGAAATAATCACAAGTGGATTTCAAGAAACATTCTATATGTATCCTGACCTTGAAATACTTTGTCATCCTAAGAAGTTTAGGCTTTATCCTGAGGTCAAAGAAATGACAAATCAGATCATTCCAGCTGCAATGTGAAGAATGGAGTGAAGTAGGGTAACACTGGTGGCAGTGACACAAATTAGGCATCTAGGGGAGAGAGTAATGACCCGAACTAGGGGAAAGGCAGTGGGAATGGAGATAAGTAGATGATTTGAGAGAAATCAAGAGGATAGAATAAATAGGACTTGATGACTGACTGAATATGGTGGGCCTGGTGAATGAGAGGCAGGAGTCAAGACTGATAGTCAGGTTTCTGACTTGGGCAATGAGGTGTATAGTGCACTTGTACAAATATTGAGAACATGAAAGGAGAAATGAGTGTCAAGCACTTCTGAGCAGCAATCAGCTGCTAGGCCGGTTCACCACACTTCTGTAGATTCCTGTGACAAGGAAATAATGAGCCCAGATAGATTGAGATGGTTTGTTACTCAGAGCAAAATAAGCAGCATAAACTTTATGTTTGTATAGATTCTCCAAATCCTATGATACAGAGTGAGGCCCAAATAGATACCGTGTACACAGTGGATCTGTGTCCTCCCAATCTCCTAAGAGGCTGTTAGCAAACTTGCCCAGCCATTGTCCTGGAGGATGATACTATCTTTGTTATCATGGTCAGGAAACAAATGTGCTCTGTAACACAGAGAAATATACTATCTCTAGTCTGAGACACATAGAAGCACCATAGATAATTGCCTTCCAACAGCAAGATGGTAATTTCAGTTTTGGACATATTGAATTTCAGATGCCCACAATATCTAAATAAAGATGCTCAGTAGACAGTAAACTGTTTTAAAGAATATTTAGTAAAGTGTTTATAGAAATGAGACAATAAATAAAATTTATCTACTTTGGCTATGTTAAAATAATAGCATGACAGTCCTTTGTAAGATAGTTACAGCAAGTAGTTACTGTGTTGCCTAATTAACCACTATGATATCATTAAGATTTATTATTTTATTCATCTCAAACTGAATTCACCTAGGCTTAGTCTTCTGTTGCTCATGAGGTTTGATGATCTGTTAACAACCTCAAAAAACAAGAAAGTAGTGTGGTGGCAGGATATTTATGACACACTATGGAACTGGCCTTATAACTGTGATTTTGCCCACTTTAGTCTAGACCAGCTCTCTCCAGTAGAAATAAAATGCAAGCCACAAATGTAAGCCATATATAATTTAAAAATTTCTAGTAGCCACATTAAAAAAACTAAAAAGAAACAGGTGAACTTAATTTTAATAATAAATTTTATTTAACCCAGTATATAAAAAAATGTCATTTCAACATATAATCAACATAAAATTATTAATGAGATATTTTAGATTTTTTCTGTACTAAATCTTTGAAATCTAGTATGTGTCTTACATTCGTGGCATGTCTCAGTTTGGACTAGACACATTTCAAGTGCTCAATAGCCGCATGTGGCTACTGGCTACCATATTGGACAGTGCAGGTCTAGACTTCAAGAATAAGAAGTTATATTTTACCATATATGATGAATGTAGTTCTTTCTATGTTAGAAGACTTAATACTGTGGCATATTTTTATCTTAAACAATTGAATATTAAGGATAACTAACATTATAATGAAAAAACAAATGGCCACTGAATTTACATTTTTCTTTTTATTTTTGTGGAGATCATGGGTTTCACTTAAAATCACCTAGATCTTGCAGTGCCTAAAATAGTCATCTTGGAAGGTGATTTAGGCTTGTAGGGTATATTATTGGTAAACTACTCAAGGATTTCACTGAGTGGGCTAGGTAGCCAGGCGATTTAAAGCATAGTTAATGTACATCATTTACCCTTGGGGAATAAATTACATGTTAATAGAATTTGTTCCATTATTTTATATAATGAGGTACCTCATCATTTTGTGGCTTGTGAACATTTACTTATTTACCATGTTGACAAATGTATTGGCTCTGCAGTACAGAAGCATCTTGAAAACCTAAAAGATTTCTGTTAAATAATTTAATGAAAAACAGACATTTATGGCAAAAGTCAGCCACTTTATGTGCCCTTAATATAGCTGTTGGAAATAATATACTTTTTAAGGTCTGAAGTATATTAGTGGTTTTAGAAAAATACTGCTTAAGCAGCTTGAGAAACTTAAGACCCTTCTAAGAAACTGATGATACATGGTAATAACTTACTGAGTTTGCTTTGGTCAAGCCCAGTAAGTCATGGAACTTCCTACGTATTTTAGCGAGGATACCTTTAAACCTTAGTGGATGACATGCAGTCACATTGAATTGTATATTGAGGGGATGTGCTCAGGGAAAAGTGAGTTTCTGTTCTGAATGTCTGAGTGAAAGCACTTGACTGCTTGTAAAGCCTGTGGCTATCTCTTTGATGTTGATTATTATCTGTGATTATTTCTTGAGGGTTTTTCATTTGTTTGTTTTTTAAAAGACTTGGGAAAAGCAAATGGTGAGTGTTACTATTTAAAAAGATTTTCTTTTGGCGAGTGTTCCATAGGAAAAGACAAATAGTTCTACTTAATCCTTGTTTATTGATGCTTTTATTTGATGCCTTATTTATTGATACAAACAGCTTTAAACATTAGATTAATTCTTTAACAAAGTGATACAAAAGTGGATGTGCCCTTGGTAATAGTATTGAATAAGGAATTCAGAAGCAATAGGGTGGATAGCATCCACCTTGTTCCCATGACACAGAAGGAGTATGTGTACACGATTATGGACTTAAGGGAGTTTGCCAATCCACTTCTGTAAAATAATCCAGTAGGGGTTAATGTCATGTTTCTGATTTAACCATTAATGGGTTAAACCCATTGTCATTTAATATCTTGCTTTGGAATAAAACTACAGTAATGAAGGGATCATCATGAAAGGAGTTTTCAAATAATGGCTTAAAAAGTTTGAAAACTATTGTTCTACTATAATAGTCAGAAAAGGCCTCCCTAAGAAGAGGTTGTTTGAGCTATGACTTGAAGGAGATAGGTGAGTGAGCCCTGCAGGTACATTGAGAGGAAAGTTCCAGGCAAGGGGGGATGGTGGATGTAAGCCCCTAATACAGGAGCATACCTGGTAGTTTGGAGGGACAGCATGGTGGCCAGTGTGGACACAGAAACACAGGGGTTGATGTTATTTATTGTCTTCTCTATTTTCTAGGTATTATTTGTACAAACCTGACTTGTGAAATGAGGCAAATTGGGAAAAAGTGTTATAGTAGAATAATGGGTTTCAAACTTTTTAAAGCATTGCTTGGAAATAAATACCAAAATATAAAACAAAAATGACATTATGGCTGCAATTATGATGTGACATATCGGGAAACCTTGGGAGTCAGATCAAAGGGGCTCCCGCTGGCTAAATCTGGGACAATTTTAGTTTCAGAATAATGAGAGTAATAGATTTTAATCCATTAAAAAAATTGATGAGTCCACACTTAAACAAATAAGGGAGTAGGATACCAACTAATAAATGTAGCAAAAATGATAGTTTTAGAAATTCACCATTTTGCAGCCATCATAACCATCAGACAGAAATCATCAATGGATGCTAAAATCAGTTGGTGAGAATTTGATGAGGACCCAGGATATTTACAAAGTCTTCAAAAGTATCTCTCCATACATTACTTTTTAATTACAAAGGATAAAACAGTTTTGAATTACAAAGAACTTTACAGTGGAGTAACCTAATAGATACCACCTTAACTACTGAAGTAATCAAAGTAACATTGCCAATAATTGGACAAATCAATATCATGTGCTTCCTGATGTTATACACTGAGAAGAACACAACATAATTTATATAGTATTACTGTCAAAAATACATAACCTAAATCTAATTATAAGGAAATATTAGACAAACCCAAACTGAAGGACTTTTACAAAGGAAATTGCATATACTATTTACAAAGGTCAGTGTTGTCAAAGATGAGGAAAGGCTGATTCTGGACCAGACAAACAAAAGTTGCTATAAAGGACATTTTTGTGACAATTGGCAAAAGTTAAATAAATTCTATATGTTAGATTAGATAATAGCATTATGTCAATGTTAAATTTCCTGATTTTGATTATTATACTTTGATAATGTAAGTGAATGTCTTTGTTCTTGGGAAATGCACACTGAAGTATTTAGAGATAATTCAACATGGTATCTGCAACTTACTCTCCAACAATTCAGAGGAAAAAGTTATATATAGAAAGAGAAAGAAGAAAGAAGAGAGGAGGGGGAAGGGTAGGAAAGCATGATAAAGCAATTGTGGCGAAATGTTAACAGTCTTGGTCAAACACACGCAGGAGTTCTTTATACTATGCTTGAAACTTTTCTGTAAGTTTAAAATTATTTCAGAATAAAAAGTTGAAAATAAAAATTGATGGTGTGCTGGATGAATTGGGCCTGGAGTTCCTTCTCTTTGGTCCCCCCTTCACCCATTTTCTTCCAAGAAGGAACTTGAGGCACCCCTAAATATAGTTTGAAAATCACTGCACTCTACTGATCATTCCTTCCAGCAATGAAAAGGGAGAAAGCAAATAATCTAAAACATGTAATAATGATTTTATATAAGAAAGGGGACATCTAATATTTCATTACCATAGGAATAGACTACTTGTCCTTTTAAATATTGCTAATGTGCAGATATTGTTGGTAAATATTGAAAGATGCTTAAAAAAAGAGCATATGGAAAAAAATTAACCACTAAGGCAAAGTCTATATTTGGCCCAAGGGCTCAGGGAGTTGTGAGGGAGGCTGCCCATAGGTAGTTAGGAAAAAATTTAAGTAGCGGCAATAAATTTTACTTTTACTTTAGGTAAAAGTAAATATGTGCAACTGAAATGAGGTATAGAAAGGAGTGAAGTGTGGAAATTCTGATCAGCATAATTATTTAGTTTATAATCATGGTAGGGATGGCTGCTATCACTAGAATTACAAGGTCATAGTGACCTTTAAAAGTTAGAGGACAGATGAAAAATAATTCAGAATAGATAAGAGAGCAGTCAAAAAAGTAACGTTAAAAGCATCATACTTCAGGCCACTTTAACAGTTGTACTGAGTCAGTACCACCTGTGTACAGTCATGCATCGCATATTAACATTTTGGTCAACGATGGACCACATGTATGATGGTGGTCCCACAAGATTATAATACTGTATTTTTACTGTACCTTTTCTATGTTTATATATGTTTGTATACACAAATACTGACCTTTGTATTACAGTTGCTTCTAGTATTCAGTACGGTAACATGCTATGCAGGTTTGTAGCCTTGGATTAATAGGCTATACCATATAGCCTAGATGTGCAGTAGGCTATACCATCTAGGTTTGTGTGCGTACACTCTATGCTGTTCACATAACAAAATTGCCTAACAATGCATTTCTCAGAACGTATACCCGTCATTAAGCAATGCATGGTTGTACTTAAATATAATAGCATCCATGATGTCAAAAAGAGAGGAACCCTACCTGAGCCAGGTGTCATTTCCCTGTGTTTCTTAGGGTTAACAACATAATCCCTAGTCAGTATAGTACTTCAAGAAGAACAGTATTTAAAGGTCCAGAAAACAGTTTGGAACTATTGAAATTATGAAATTATTATAAGCATGTGAATAGCACATAGTTAGTTTTTGGTTGGTTTTGAGGGAATTCTTGTTTCCTTAAAGGAAAAAATCCAACAAAGAGGAACAATCATAAGTCATCTTCTTTTGACCTAATTTGTGTGGTAAATATGAAAACTTTGTAAGAGATGAGATATAACAGAAGTGGGGAAGTTAGTATATAAGATATGCAAGAACATTGTCTTCAAAACTACCACGATGTATCATAAATTATAAGGGGTGATCATAGCATGAAAATAAACTTTATTAAAAATTTAACAATGCATATATCAAAATGAACAAGAAGAGCAGCAATGCTCACAATGTACTAATGATGGCATGTATAAAACCTGTGGTTGCTTGGAAATTCGGAAAATATCAAAATGAAAAATTACTTCTTATGAACAAAGATGATATCGGAGTAAAAAACACTACACTATTGTTATAAAAATTAGCCTTTCTTAGAGATTAGGAAAAATATAAATTACAAAAAAAAAGATGTGAGAAATGATCTGTAATTTTAACCTTTTTGGGTATGGTATGAAAGTAGGTAGTACCAAATTAAGGAGGAAAGCATGTTGACAAAAGCAGCTGTAATTGTAGGCAGTGTACAGGCAGGGTGCTTTGTAAAGTTCTGCCATGGAACAGCAACAGCAGTAGTTGGAATAAAAGAATAGTGGAATGGATAATTTAATGATCACTTATAATTGTTATTACTCTCTAAGATATGGTAAGAAGGGCAACCAAATCCAGTGCTCCAGGACACAGGTAATTGGCTAAAGGAGTCAGGAAGAAGTGTTGTTTTAGTCAGTGTAGCCTTGCTCAGCTGATTAGGTACTCTCTGTGGGCTCCTTCCATAACACCAGGTATTACCTACTGCTGTTGGCAGAACTCAGACGTGGAGGGCTCAATGGTGTGTCCTGCTCTTTGGAACATCTTGTATTTTAATGATCATGATAAATTCTTGGGAAATATGCAGCAAATATAGAGATATTAGTGTTTCAGTAGAATTAATGACCACATCTGTCTTTTGATTGGTGTTTTCATTGAAATCATCAGGCCTAGTGATGATTTCCTAGTCACAGATTTTATTAAAGGGATTGACTATATATAACATCTGACATTTTTGATTCTTATAATGGACCAGATTTTAAACACTGAACCACAATTCTGCCCAGTGAAAAGCACGGGTGTTCTGACAAGCCATAATAATAAATAAGATGTGGTATTTTTATTTTGTCAAGTAGTATGCATGCATTTAGTACACGCAGGGATCCAGAACACAAGGCTGATTTAATGGCAAATTTTAGTAGAATTTACTTGATTTTAACATCTTCCTTTTAGACTGGAATATGGTATTTTAAAGAAGATCAGACAAATTGCTCATTCTGGGAACAAAGACTTTTGAAAGCTGTCAGCTTACTGACAGTTATGATGAGCATTTATTTCAGGCTTATAAAACATATTAATCAAACTTGTTCGCAGCATGGTGGTCCAAAGAGGGTTATTTTATTTTTGAGAGATACTTTAAATAACTTAAGAGCACTACTAACATATACTCCATGACTACAAAGCTACAGTGTTTTTTTCTTTTTCAAAAGGAGTAAATATTAATATTTTCCTTAGGTTTACAGAAGGAAGCATACTGCAGGATTCTGTTTATTAGAAGACTATTTGCAAAAGACCTATGCGCCATTCATTGCACCTTGAAAAACACTTGAAAATTTGGGTTGCATTTGCAAACTTCAGTGTATGACATAGAAATCTGGCAAGCTGCCTGGCATCTACTTAAAGGATTGTCATTCTGGGAAAAATAAATTTCTCTAACTAGACAAAAGTCAATGTTTTCATGTTTTACTGCAATCAAACTGATAGAGCCGACAATTTAATGTCTCAACACTTAAAATATCTGTGGATAATCAGTTACCCCAATCAATCATAAACACAAATCCTTCTATTTCAAAGCTGTGTGTCTGTGACTAAGACATAAAACAGTTTGGTGAGACCCTTCCCCCATAACACCTCATCATCCATCCCCACCGTCTCAGTAGTCCTGATTTGTCTTTAGCTATGCAGATATTTATACACATTATGCATCTGGAAATAACTTTTAACAACTCAAGTGTGATCAAATTTAGAAAGTTTTCTTTCACTGTCCTGTTTTATTTAATTTTTATGGGTAGTTTATAGCCTGTATGCCTGTCAGAAAAATGTGTAACTGTGCTGGCATTCCAGCTGAAGACATCATTACGAGTGAAAAAATGCTCAAGGCTTTTTCAAAGCGGGTGCTGAAACATACATTTCCCTTCTCTGACTCCAGGGGATGCTGGTAGCTACCCCAAACAGACAGGTATTTTGGGGGTCAAGTGGTATAGTGCCGGCCCCTTAGGATTTCCTGGCAAGCACTCTGAATGGCTCACTTCTGGACAGTCATCATGATGATGATGATGATGATAAAGCAAGGGAGGTAGTGACAACACACAAAAGGCGCCTGAGGAATTGGATTCCAAGGTAGCTCCAGATTTGGCAGAGCTGACAGGTTCAGTTCACTAAGCTTTGGTATTGATAATGACGGGAAACTTCAGAGAGTTGCAGAAATCTGTTTCTATTAAGATATGCCATGGTGTGTCTGCAATGTGAGACAAGTTTACTGGGGCACAGCATTCTTCTTTCAGCATGATAAAAATTGATGTGAGAGTTTTACATTTCTAACAGATAATTATTTTGAACACTCAATAAGCCAGATTCCTTGTTTGGAGTATTTTTTGATATATTTTTAATGAAATGGTATATATGTGTGTATATATATTTATCGACATACACATTCACCACTAGTACCTCCTGTTTGTTTCTTTGATTATTTGGAGCTTTGCAATCAAACTAAGCAGTTTTAGGACCCTTGGGGCAGCATCTTTTAGTCCCCATCAGGCTACATTGCAAAACAATCAATCTTGCTCTCGCTCTCACTTGGCGGAAGTGTCACGACATGAAGAGTGCAGTGCTTTGCTCTTGCCATGAAGCCTGGGTGACAAAAGTTTTTACAAGAAGCTGACTGTATTTGGGGTTATGAATATGCAATGACTCTCATTAGTATTGAAGCACCAGAGCAGGGGCTGACATCCCCCGCCACTTTGAGTTGCTGCAGAATCGGCTAATGAATTGTCTCGCTCCCTCACTCACACAGTCTGCTGTTGTGGCTCCTAAGTTCCAAGGGGAGTTGCCCATTTTGAGAAGACCATTGACTGCAGAAATTAATTGTCAAGAACTACTCTGAATTTCGTAACAATGTTTAGACACTGCTTAGATCAGGGGTGGGGAAACTGCGGCCTTAAGGACACATGTGGCCTTCTAGATCTTTAAGTGCAGCCTTTTGACTGAATCCAAATTTTACAGAACAAATCCTTTTAATAAGAACATCATCACTTTGTATAGATATGCTCCCATCCTGGATCATTGCACAATATGTGTAACTATATATAGATGAAATCAAGTCATAGAAATCCAACATTCTGTTGGTTTGTCTATTATCCTTCCAAATGGAACAAACAGAAATGATAGAAAATTCCCAAAATGAATAGGGTTGAAACACAAAGCTATTCCATCAATTCTTTACTGTATTCTTTCTTTTTTATTCCTGGGTCTCTGCCAAACATTTTGCAGCTCATACACATACCATCTTTCATGAATATGTTACTGATAAGGATATGTTTATAGCCACTGATTAAGATATCTGAGCTGATTTGCAGTGGATAAGATGTAAAAGTGCTCAGAAACCATTTACAATAGTCCCTTTTCAATAGGATAAATTAAATGTGTTTTTCCACATCCCTCCTCCCTTGAAATTTCCTTTCAACTAGAAGAGAACTTCTGTGGCTTGCTGCGGATTGTAAAGGGTGAATTGAATTGAAATTGATAATATATGCTAAACGGTAAGGGATGTATTGTAAGCTGTGCAAATATGACAATGAACAAAGAGTAAGTCCTTATATTAGGATGCTTGCTTCTGCAGTCATTTATTTAATCTGCAATGGAAAGTCATTCCTTGCAAGTAAGCAGATATATATTATTTTTGTAGAGCTTTAGAGGATAGTATTATTATAATTGCTGTATCAGTTTGAACGATCACTGGAAACAAGAAAAAAGTAAAGCTGAAGAACATACACATATAAGAGTACCAAGAATGAGTATAGCTTAAAATAAATGCAGCTCTGACAAAAGTGGCTCAGGTACCATACATCAAACACTTATTACCTCTGCTGGCCTTAGTGACTGCACATGACTAAGAACAAATCAGTGATAAAATCTCGAGCAAGATGAAACTGGTCTGGGCCTTTGCAAAGACCATCAGTCATTCTGCAAAGCCATAACATTATTTGTTTAAGTAATCCTTGGCTTCCTATTTAGTGGACATAATACACCCTCCACCCCTGCACCAAAGCCACCAAGGGCAATCTTTTTCTTTTTTTTTAAGTTGGATGCATCTTAGGACCAATCAGATCTGATCACAAAAAAAGCTGCTAAATTATTGTTTTATTACTAAATTTGCTTTCTTGCTTCACTGTCAGTAGAGGGTTTACAATTAATTACTGTTTTAAAATATTTATATAATTAGTAGTAAATACCTGTACAATCACAAGAATTTTCTGATTTCTCTAATGCCGTTTTCCTAGATATCCAGATATTTTTTATTATAATACAGAGGTCTACCTGGGTACATCAAAATAAAGTATTCAACTCTTTTGGAGCACACTCAGATTTTAAAATATAAAGGTGGAAACAGATCAGCTGAAACAATTATATCTAAATATAAACTATTCAAGCTTAATAGAAATATTAACCAATATATCTTTCTAGGAATATGAAAAGCACATAAGTGAAAATACTTTTGTTTTAATTGCAACAATGGTGGTTTTGATTTGGCTCTGTAATTAGCATGTACATTCTAGACTTTGTGACTGCTTTGAACATTATTCATGAAAGGTTTATCCAAATATAATTTGGTGCTTGTTGCTTTTGTCAAATATTGGTGTCTAATGAAATAAAATACAAAGAACTTGTGCTTCTCACATATTTATGAGTTATTTGCTTGACAATTGTTTACCTCCTTTTCTATATACAACCACAATACAGTTGTAACAGCAGGTGAAACAATATATTACATTGCTTCTATTCATATTATGTTAAGCTGTCTTACCACATACCTGAAATTGAATTTGGGCACTTACAGAGAACAGCAAATATACATATGGATTTAGGCAATTATTTGATTCCCCTTTAGCATACATACCCATAATTAGTATTATGACATAGTTTTAAGAAGTGGATCCATAATTGGAATATCCTATAGCAGACCAAGTGCTGGAAGTTGGAGACACATTCCTCTTCCTTCTCTGTCTCTCTCTTGCACACACATTACATTCTCGTAATGAGAAGGGGAAAGAATGAAGAACAGTTCAGCCTTTGATGAGCTTACCTAGAATTTTGCCAACAGTAGCTATTTTAATTTGAACATACCTGTAAATTTTACCCTTTATGGCTTAGTGTTGTTTTTATTTTGATTTACATGTGGAGATACCATGATCATTTCAGTCCTTAGGGTCTCTAGAGATCTTGGTCTGAACTTGAACAGAACAAGGAATTTACCGTCAGCAAGTGCCATTTAAACATTTCCTTGTCAGCCATGGATATACATTTATTGAGTACAAATCTGGGTGCCGGGGGTAGGGAGAGGTGGATTAGGAAAACACAGAAAGCAGAATCTTGGGTACCAGGAAGTTTACAGTATAGCAGGGGTGAAAGATCACAGGAAACAATGGAGAGTCATTTATAGAGCTGGATATCAACAAGTGTAGACTGATTTAGTGCACAGTAAGTGCAGAAGTGTTTCAGGGCTGCCTGTGAGATGTGAGAACAGCCTCAGGAGGGACAACTGTAGAGACTTACAGGAGGCAAGTTTCTGCCTGGATTTTGGAAATTTAAATATTTTATTAAAACTTGGCTTTACTTTGAAAAGAGGATGTCAGTATGTCTAAAACTCGCTTTATTTTGATTTCAGTGGTAGCATTTCTTTCATAAGTGATGTAATTTGAAGATTAGTTTTGTATGTTTGGAGTGTCCTTTTAATTTTTCTCACTTAAAAAATAGTATCCTTAAGTAGGGAGAAAAAACTTGTTTACCACAATTATTCCATTTAAGTGTAGGAGGGACAAGGATGAGGGAATACACATGAAAAAGATTAGAATAACATTTTCAATAAGCTCCTTTCTTCTTTAACTAACTACCCAGTAGTTTTGCCCAAGCATACATATAAATGCTGATTCTATATTGATGCCCAGCAAAATTATGTACAGATTCCTACGTCCTGTATCACTGGAAATAGTCATTGTACACCCTAAGGCCTGGGGGAACTTTTATTCCTTGGTTGGGCCCTTGAAAACTGCTATAATTGTTTAATTACTAGTCACAAGCCTGGCTCTCAGTAAAATTGGGAAGTTGTTTATCTAGTACCCTGTACCCTTTTCCCAGTCTCCTCAGATGGAAATAAAAAAGGGTTGAGGTTACCCCCTCCCAAGGGCATTTGTTCTCTAAACAGGAGACTCTGGGATTTGCTGTGAGTGTGTTGAGTGTATGGCTGGCACTGTGCTAGGTGCTTTACATATGTTATTGCAACACTGTTAACTGTATGGACGAAAAAAAAGAGTGGTACAGAGAAATGTATTAAGTAAATTGTCAGGATCACACAGGCAGCTAGGTTTTGAGTCCTAGTGTTTTTGACTGCACAGCCTATATTCTTTGTACTACAACAAAACATTTTTAGACCTTGAATAATCTATGCTGGAAGTTCAGGCTTTGTGCCAGTCCCACAGGAAAAATGCTTTTGGCTGGGAGCATTGCCCTGCCTGATGTCCTTCAAGTTAGATGAGGTGGATCTAATTAGTACTGCTAACTCATAAGGCCAGTTTTGTACAGTTGCACCTTAAGTCTTCTTAATATAGGCTTATTTCAGGGAGACTTTAATCTTTGTTTTAAATTTATTAAATTGAATTTAGTGAACATTTATTGACTGCCTGTTCTTTGCCAGCCACTGTGCTAGATGCTGGTGGCACAAAGACAGTTTATTTAGGGAGAGAGACTTTCTAAGACATTATAAATAACTACAATAAAATTCACTGAATAATATAACAGAGGCATATGCAAGGGATCATGGGAACATATAAAGGAATAATTAATTCTGCCTTGAGGGAAGATGTCAGGGAATGCTATATTTGATTAGAACCTTGAAGGATAAGAATAAGAATTTTCCAGAAGGACAGAAGGAGGTTGAGAGTTCAAGTGATGGGAACAGCATGAGCATGTGTGCAAATATGCCTGGCATGTTTAGGGGAAGGTAAGGCTGGTTGATTGTAAAAATGGTCACGGATCCTTCCCTTTCCTGTATCTAACTCCTGGCAATATGACACTGCAGATTCTTTTATTAAGAGGTGGAGTCTCTTTCTCCTTCACTGCACCTGGGCTGATCATATAACTTGCTTTGGCCAGTGGACATTAGCAAATGGGAAACAAGCAGAGACTTGAAAAGTGCGTATGGATTGGGGCTTCTGTGCTTAGAACCCTGTGACCATATTGTGACTGAGCCCAGGTTATCCTGCTGGAGGATGAGTGGCCACTCAGAGAACTGAGGTCCTGGCTGACAGTCTTCAAACCACTGGACATGTGAGTAGATCATCTTAGACCATTTAGTTACCAGCCGAGCCACTATTTGACCAAAAACACATGACAGAGTTCAGGGGAAATCAGTTGTCAGCCCAGACAGAATGACCCAGCCCATTCACAGAATTATGAACAAAATAAAATGTTATTTTAGCCAGTAGGTTTGGGGTGTTTTGTTATGCAGCGAAGCTAATACACAGAGGGTATATATAGAGTACAGGGAATGTGTGAAGAGGGAGTGGCTGAGGATGAAGAGAATGTGTAGCATTTCTGACATCATGTTAAGGAGTTTAGACCTGGTTTCTAGTACTAAGCTTGCCAAACTTAGATTCATGTACCACTTTTGTCTTTTTAAAAACACCTCACACTACCTGAATAATTTTTCTTTAAATTGTTTGATTTTTTAACTGAAATTTATTTTAAAAGCAAACTTAGTACTCACTTGACATTCCAGTTTGATATGTTAATTCTGTCTTTCTAAACCTATTAAAATCTATAAATATTTAAGAAGTTGGTCTGTGTGCTATCAGAAATCATCTTGTATATTATGATTGGTGCATTCTAGGATTTCCTGCTTCAATCAGTAGGAATCAGGAGCATGTGGAGAATAGTTTGAGGTGGAGAGGCTGCCAGGAGGGAGGAGGGAGGAGGCTCCTGCGGAGGCCGGGTGGGATACGGGGTGTGGTGGAGAGATAGACCTGAGGTGGTTCCTGAGGAAGAAGAGAAAGGACCTGATGACAAATCTGGTGTATGTGGTGTGTGAATGGGGAGTGTGAAGGAGAGGAAGGAGTATGAATATGACTGGGGTAACTAGCTTGGGTTATGGAGTGGATACTGATACTATCAAGAAAGGGAAGACAATAAAATATAATAGATCTGATGTGGCACTTGTGGAGTTTGAGGTAGTTGGTAATTTGAAAACGGAGGTGTATTAGGCATTTGGGTATGTGGGTCTAGGCTTAAAATATTATTCTTGAAGTCCTCAGTGTACACGAAGTAGGAAGTTGAAGTCATGAGAGTAGATGGTATCATCTGGGGGAAGTATTTAGTACAGAGATCTTTAGCCTTTTTTTTTTTTTTAACTCCTCAAACTCTAAGGAGACATAACTTACCCCAGCTAGAAATAGTGAGTGGTTCACATATGTAGTGATTCTCAAATGGAGGTGCAGGGTACCTGTGTAGTTTGCGAGAATGTCCCCCAGGTGATTTTGATACACTGCCCCTCACTTCTTCTTGATCTAGAGTGGAATGAGGGATGAGGAAAAGGAATTAGTAAAAAGAGACAGAGTGGCCAGAGAGATAGACCTTTCTAAGAGGGAAGGAACTTTCACAGAAGTGAAGGAACTTTAAGATGAAGGGGTGAACCACAGCACTAAATTCAGCAGAGAAATACAGTAGTATGAAAATTATTCTTTAACCAAAGCTGGCTCATCAAATATAGCAAAGTATAGTTCCTGGCATGTGATAGGATCACAGTAAAGCTTTGGGTGCATGATTTATGTAAACTGTTTTGTGTTTGAAACACTTCATAAGCCTTGAATATTCAAGTCAGACAGGATTTGTAATTGTACTACTTTGGGCTCAGAAATCAATGTGGGCTTAAAGAATTTTCTCTGTCCATGGTCAATGTCTTAGAAGAGCATCTATTTGGGTGCCATAATCCTGATCTCACTGCAAAGCAATGTTTGAGCCTGTTTTTAGGAAATAATGCTGGGGGTAAGGATGTCGACTGATGTCCTCTTTATGGCCACTCCACATGTGGGCCTGCTGCCTCTGCCACCCATGGTTCCCAGAAGCAAGTTACTTGCCTGCCGCTGGTCTGAGTTGAAGGAATGAATATACTTTACTGGCAGAAATGGAATGCCATCAGCCTATCTGGTTCTCAGGTAATTTTTGTACTGATATTAGTGGCTTCTTTTATTATTATTATTTTTAGAATGAATGAATTTCTACCTGACTTTACCTGCAGCTAAGAAAAGGCCCCAAATCAGGACAGCAGAGTTTGCTCAGACATGATTTGGTGCCCCTCAAATCCTGCTCAGAGAATTCTCAGCAGCACAGGTTCACTTGACATCTGGCATTCACGACTCCTGTGAGAGTAGCTTCCCCCAAATGTGCCCTGAAAGCATTCCTGCTGTGCCCCTTCTGTCCAAATATAAACACATGATAGGAAATGAACGAGTAAAGACCCAGCTTTTCTGGAAGGAATCAAGAAACCCCTCGCCCAGCTGGACCTGGGTTTTGATGTCCAGCTTCAGGAAATGTGACCAGCCACTGGGGCAGAGGCTGTTGTCTTGACAGTTGGCACCTCAGTCCTTTTCTCCTTCTAAACTCCCCAGGTGCTGTCCACAGCCTCTGTCCTAAGTCATCCAGCCGAGGAAAATTGTTTCAGGATCTTCAAATTGTGAAAGAAGGGTTGTCTTTCATTGTAGATTAGTCAGTGCAGCTGGATCAGTTATTTGCAGTTTTAAATGTGGTGCTGTATTTACTGAGGTAGGGGACATGTTTTAAAATAATTGATGCAGTCTAAAGCTAGACCTATAAATAATTAAATATATTAATTTCCACTTGTTTTAATATGAAGACAAAAATATTAAAATGACAAAAGAAAATGGATATATAACAAGGAAGTTAAGATACCAAAATAAAAGTAAAAGGAAAGCCTTTCCCCCTTTCCCTAGCTACTGTCTTTCCAATTCCTTTTGCTCCAGCCTAATGAATGCATTTTAAGTAAAACTCGCGTGCTCTCTTTGCTCTCTGTCTTCCTACTACTGCAAATAGCAGCTCTGCCGCTCTTTCAGATCCACTTCAAGGGAACACAGACTTGAAAACTCTCCCCCATGGTTTTGTCTGAACTGGCTGCCATTCTGCAGCACACGCTGGATCCAATTGCTGGAGTCGGGAACCTGAGAGGTGAGCAAGAGCGAGCACTGAGCTGAGTGAGTCAGGCGGGCCTGCGGGAAAGGATGTAGGTGAGCCAGAAACTAATGGGAAAAATAGGGGGTCGTTTCTAATTTTGATGTGGGGAAATCTGAAAGGCTCTTCTGCATGCCAGGGTATTTGAATACTTGGCAAACAGCTGGCTGGGCTCTGGGAGAGGCGCCTCCTGATTCGCCTTGTCAGATGTTCAAAGATAAAATGAGGCAGCATGCGCGCCAGCACATAGCTCATAGCCTTGCAGTCAGTTTTGAATTTAGATTTGAATTGTGATATCAATGTCATGGTGGCACATGCTTTGAGAAAGTACTTACAGAGAATAATTGAAAGATTCAGTGTGAAGCTTCTGAAAGCCGTAATTTAAAGTTCCAGAAGCCTCCATATTACTCTCACCATTAAAATTTAAAGTGACAGAAGCCCAATTATGTATGGTTATTTTCTTAAATAAAATCATATTTCTACTCCAAGTGAAAGATTCATTGCTGCCCACTAATCTCTGTCAGAAGAACCAATCTTGGTGGCATCCAGTGTCCGCTGTAGCAAAGATGGTTGGCTTTATCCTGGGGACAATGGAGCGGCCCTGGGGGGAAGCAAAGCTGGAAGGCCTCCACGGAAGAGCTTGATTTGCGGGAGGCTGATTTGCATGATAATCACCATTATGGATCCTCTCTGGTGCCAGCCTTCACACTTAACCAAATGCAGTATAACTTTAATAGCAGCTGAGAAGCCGGAGAAGGGGCTGTAGCACACGTTTTGCAAAGCCTGGATGACGTCAAAAACTGCTAGTTACGAGGGGGCAGCTGGTCGTAAAGCTAAACCACACCGAGGAATGGAGACTTGGAACATAACTTTAAAACCTGATAAAGGATATAACTTTGGGGACTGTTGAAAGATATGAAGCTTTTCCCTCTTCTTTTAACTCAAAGGAATCTGTTTACCAGAAGCTGCCTTGTCTTACAGGGACTTCTGTGGCCATTGAAACCATGGCATGAAAATAGATCGGTGGAAATACGGAAATATTTCCAGTGCAGAAATTTTAGTCTCTATTACTTAAAAATATGGAGCTAGACTTATGCACTATGAATCTTGCCACCATTTTTCGGTCTGTTTGATTTTACTCTATACTGCATTGTGATTTGGGGCATATGGTAGGATGGGAGCCAGAATTGCAATGAAAAATTGCACAGGGCCAGCCAAGCTTAAACCACTGTTACTTATGAAAAACTTAATTCCTTTGGGTTCCTAGGGACAAAGGAAAATGTGAATCAAGTAATATTATGATGCATGATGTTGGATGATATGGAGAGTAAATTTATATATCAATACTAATCTAAGCAATGTCTTATAAATAATAAATCACATAATTTCTCAAAAGTTTCATAGTTTGATAAAACATTTACAAGTAGGTCTTGCTTCTTTTGAGTTTTTTCATGACCTTAGCACTTTGGCAGTTTGCAAGGTTATTTTTTGTTTTCTGAATTTAGTGTTAGGATCTATCCATCTTTTTGCAGAATTGATCTGATATGAACTCAACTTCTCCTCCTTCCCTTTAGTTCATGCCTCAGTCAGAGGTGTCCACATTCACTTGTGCCCGTGATGCCATTGTTGTGTTTTAGTATAAATTATTTTGTCTCTTCCATTTTCCACCTTTGACATTTTCTTGGCCTCTTCCTTTAAAAGAATCCTTTCTTAAATTCTCTATTCCCAGCCTCCTTTCTTTCAATTCTTCTTGACTTGTCTGCTTTCTGGCCTCTACCTTTTCACCATTCACTCTTTAGCCTTCCGCAGTCTGGATTCAGCCACCCCAGATGTGCTGAAACTACTTTTTCAAAGGCTGTACTCCTACTTGACAGACGGCTTTTCTCACTCTGCCCTAGAGGGGGAGAGACTTACCTAACTGGTAAATTTTGGGTGAATACGTGGGCCAGCTCAGCTGACTACTATGCTCCTTCTATCGGGAGAAGGGCCTGCCTACCGAGAGCACACATTCTCCCTGAGGCTGGGGGCCCACCCCAGCTATGGCTGTCCTGGCTTGCCAAGATGACATCATTCTGTGGTTTAGGCAGCCAGATGTGTTTTCACACACTGAACTACCTCCTCCACCATGGCTTCAATCAGTAATAAAGGTTATATTCTGGTTTTCTATCTGTTTTATTTTTGTATTATTTCTTAATTTGTTCAGAACTCAGGAAAGGAAAGGGGTGTCAATTTTGGGGAATCCCTTAGAAACTTCAACAAATATATGTACAAGTAAAAAGTTAAAGTCCCCTCTTTGCAATCTCTCTTTCCAGAAGTAACCACTATTAATGTATATCCTTTCTGATTTTGCTATGCATATGCAAATATATGTATATGATAGAATTTTCTTTCTTCTTTTTTTTTTTTTAAGAGACAGGGTCAACCGGGCGTGGTGGCTCACGTCTGTAATCTCAGCACTTTGGGAGGCCTGGAGGATCACTTGAGGCTGGGAGCTTGAGACCAACCTGGGCAACATAGAAAGGTACCCGTCTCTAAAAAAGAGTAAAAAAAAAAAAAAATTAGACAGGCATGGTGGTGTGTGTGTGTAGTCCTAGCTATTTGGGAAGCTGAGGCAGGGGGATCGTTTGAGCTCAGGAGTTCAAGGCTACAGTGAGCCATGATTGCATCCCTGCACTCCAGCCTGGGTGAACACAGAGTAAGACCCCATCACTAAAAAACAAATAAACAAACAAGACAGGGTCTCGCCATGTTGCCAAGGCTGGTGTACAGTGGTTATTCACAAGTGTGATCATAGTGCACTACAGCTTTGAACTCCTTCACTCAAGCAACTCTCCTGCCTTAGCTTCCAGAGGAGCTGGGACTATAAGTGTGCACCACTGTACCAGGCAATAGAAATATTTTTACCTGAATATCACATAATAGAAATATACATAACTATATATTTATACTTATATCTAAGAGATTTTTAAAATAAAATTTCTCTCTATACACATATATTTGTATACATACACAGTTACATTTTTCCCAAATATGATGTCAAACTATACATTCTGTTCTTCATCTTTCTTTTTTCACTGAACACAGTTTCATGTCAATAAATAGAGAAATACCTTAATATTTTTAGTGGCTGCACAGTGTTCTATGGCATGGATGGTCCATAATCAATCATTCTTCAATGGCTGGCCATTTAGATCACTTAACATTTTTGCTATTGTGCGGTGAACATGGTAGTGTTTATTTTTGTGGACTGTGCTACTATTTCTGTAGGATAGATTCCTAGAAGTGGAATTGCTGGGTATCTCATAGGATTTAATTAACTAATAAGTCAGAGATGCATAGGTTGGGAAGGACTCTGAGAAAGCTCAGAGTTTATCCCACACTCTCAGGAAGGATATCTTCTTCTTGCTATGACTTTGAAAAGTCCAGAGAATGAGACTCCATATTCTTTTTCAGTAATACTTTCCAGTGCCTTGAAATCAAAATGGACTATAAAAAATGGTAATATTATGATGCTCTGGCCAAGTGAGTTGGAAGTGAAACGTGAAAAGCTGAATCCTAAGGTAATACTTTGATGAGCCTGGTTGACAAACCAATCAGGCAACACAAGATAAGGGATTATCAAATTATGGGAGTCCCGGAGATTTGGATTAATTTACATTCATGTGGTAGGGATTTTTATACTTTTATACTTCATGTAGAGTAGCTATGGGAGATTAGTTCACTCTGAGTGTCCGAAACTGAAAACCTATCCCTCAACCAGCCCCCTGTAAGCCTTGGCACTCTATCAACAGGAAGCAGTGAACTATTGAGAGTCTAGCCAGACTACAAGTGATCTTAAATCTGCTTTCTGCATCTATCCCACACTGCAGCAAGCCTAAGGAATAGTTGGGCTACCCTTCACTTGGATTGCTTGGCTTTTTCCCTTGCAGAGAGACATGTGGCAGTTCTTTTACAAGCTGGCCTAAAGAAAAGAAAAAAAAAACATTATGCAACTTGACAGAGCTATAAGATCCTGAGTGCTTCAGGTGGCCCCCTCCAAAACATGTAGACTTTATTTAGAATATTTGCAATGCTATGATGACCTTTGTGGGAAAACCCTGTGTATTATGTAACTGGCCATAGGAGAAGTGGGAACAGTGCTGCACACATGTGCTTGGTTGACTGTCACATCTTGTACATTTTTCCCACTCAGGGTGCACATGGAAGCCTATCCGCATTAGAAACAAATGCAGCGTAAGTAGCAAAGACGACCGTGTTAAACAGCCAGGAATGATCACATAATGTGCACATTTATACAACACTGCAGAAAGGACCAGGCAGCCTGGCTGTGTTAGATCATTTCACTGCTCACCAAAGAGATTTGAAATGGACTTTTAATTATGATTGCAGATTTGCTATGGCTATATTCCTTAATATGAGCGTCTGATTAGGTTAATTTTCTTTAATTGATGAATAGAGCATTTAAACTTATAGGGTTGAATTTGTTGTTATGTATTGGTAATTTTGTATTCTGATTTTTTGCTGGAGTACAAATTACAGGCACTTTTTATCTGTTTTAGTTTTGAGGTCACTGTTCTTCTTTCCTTCACCTTTGTATGGCTTTTTAGATTTGTTAATGGAGATAGAACAGTGCTAAGTAACTATTAAACTCTTTTCCATAAACAGTAAAACCCATTAACATGGACCTCACTAAATTTGGAATTTATGAAAATGAGGTCAGGGCCTGGGTTAAAGTTTACTTTTGCATTGTCTCTGAACTAAAGCTTTGCTGAGCTAATAAACAGTATAAATAAAATTGCAGGGGGATGGCACTACTACTTTAAAAAGCAGACCTTTCAAGCATTTTAGAGAAAGGCCTTGTAAGAGAGGTAATGAAGTACTTTGGCAGAATGGCATAGTGGAAAGACTAGGCCACTTACTAGCTATGTGACCTTAGCTTCTCTGAGTATTTCCCCCCCTACCCCCCATCATAAAATGGAGATAGTTATCCACTTTATGAGGTTGTTGTGAGGGTGGGTTTAATGTATAGAAAATGCCTGGTGTGAAGTAGTTAATTCATAAATGGCAGGTAATTATTACCCACCTAAAATAAATGGTGAACTAATTTCAAATACTTCTCATTTTTTCACTAAAACAGGGTTCCT
Source organism: Daubentonia madagascariensis (assembly GCA_023783475.1). Taxonomy (NCBI): domain Eukaryota; kingdom Metazoa; phylum Chordata; class Mammalia; order Primates; family Daubentoniidae; genus Daubentonia; species Daubentonia madagascariensis. The sequence goes on from JAKFHU010001798.1 coordinate 62,139,801, forward strand.
TGGCACTTTAGAGTTTTGTTAACCTCATCTAAGTATTGCTTTTATTATTTATTATTATTATTATTGATCAATTGAAGGAAAAACCTGCAGTTTGGTGTGGTTGTAAAGAACATGAGCTCTGGACTCAGACAACTGCAGGTGTGGAAGTCATCCTGCTACTTATTAGTGATGTAGCCCCGGGCAAATTAATCTCTCTCAAGTTTTGTTTTCTAATTTGTAAAAATGTGATGATAATACCTGCCTCAGGACTGTCTTGAGGACTAAATGAGATAATGTATGTAAGGTGTTCAGCCCAGTGATTTTCATGTAGTAAACTCTGAAGTGGCAGCTGTTGCTATTATCCTGATCTTTTTGATAATTGTCCATACTTTAGACTTTTCATTCATTCAGACTTGCCTTTTTCAATTCCTCCAAATTAATGAATCTTATTCTAGATATAATCTCCATTCCAGATGAGAATTTTAACTATGTAAGTAAAAAATTATAGAGAAGCAAAAATGGCTGTATAAATAGGTAGGGTGAATAAAAATGGAGGCACAAAGGCCTCAAGTTAGACTTAAATTACTGAATAATGAATTTTGTGCATAATCTTTGTGTCCTTTATCAAAGGCTTTTATATTAGCTAGAAGGAAATGGAACTTTATATGTAAGTAGTAAAAAGTGTGGACTGATGACCAGCTCATTCCATTCATTGGGAGAGAAAAGCGGTAAGTTTTCCATGTTCAACTTTATTTTCATTGTCTTATTTCCCCTATGTTTCATAAGCTGTACGAGTGAGAAATGTAAGTACCATAATGTCCTCCATTGAGACTATAATCTATCCTCCTTTTAATGACAGGCTTACACAGTTTGTAGAATCCATCACCTTAACAGATCAGACTGAATTACTTCGATGACTGGCAAATGGGCACCATTCGTGGTGAAATGAAAGCAGTCAGGTGTGTGTGTTTATTAAGTGTTCTTCAATAGGAGAAATGTGTTTTCCCGAAAACTCTTGTCCATGCTATGTTTGTGGAAGCAAGAAGTGCCCATCTTCCTTTGTGAAAACAGAAGAATTCCTTTTCTTGGGATTCTGTACTATTACAATACAAATTCACAATCATAAACATATTATAAAAATCAGGCTTTCTGCATCATATGCATGAACAGTGGAACCTTGTAATAATAGCTAATGAGGACAGGACCAATATGGTTGGGGCTATGTGCCTTTGACTTTCCAGACTGCCCAATTTAACTGGATCATTTTTAAAAAGTTGTCAGTTCATTAAGTTGACAACCAACAGTTCACCATATGTGTTTTCATAAAAATAAATTCACAAGTCAGAAAAAAAAAATCCTTTGTCAGACCACATTTTCTAAGATTTAGGTAAGAAAATGTGATCACTCTACTGTACACCATGTTGATTAGTTGTATTATATCAGATATTTACTGGAAATACTGAATAGTTAGTTTTTAAGGTATGGCATAATTTGTCTAGATTTGACATATCAGCAGGATCAGCAATAATAGCTAATATTTATTAAATGCCTACTACATGCAGGCACTGTACTAGAAGCTGCGGATATGAGAACCAAAAAAAAAAAAAAAGGACATGGTCTGATGTTGCTAACAACAACCCTATGAAGCAGATACAGACAAAAATATAAGTTTATAGAGTTTAAGTAATTTGTCCAAAGTTGGACAGCTATACAGTGGCAGAGTTGGAATTACAGTGCTATATTTGTTAAAGCAGCCTAACCTATATCCTGGTTAAGAGATCCCAAAGTATAGTGGCTTAAAAAAGATAGAAGGAGTTCCTTGACACAGTGGATCTGCTGTTTCAGTTGTGGACCGCTTATGTTTAGACTGTTGGCTAAGGGAGAAGTAAACTATCTTATTCCTCTGCTATCCCTGGATATTGGTTTCCTTGATATGTCTGAAGATGCATAAGCATTCTCTTGAGGGAACTCCCTGGAAGTTTTACTCCTAACTTCTACTCACATCCCACTAGTCATACCTGGCTGCCAGGCAGGACTGAAAATATAGTTTCTGTGGCCGTGCACCCCTTGAAGTTCAGGGGTTCTATTAATAAAAGGAAGAAGGGTAGAATAGGTATTAGGGGACAATTGGCACTGTGTCACATGCTAACAAAAGCATTGTTTCAGAGTGGAGTTTTGACCACGGACTTGTTCAAGTGATCAAGTGACAAAAGATCTTATGACTTTGGGATATGCCTAAATCCATTATCAATTTCTTTTCAAGTAGTACCACATCAAAGTTATGTGAGTATGCATGTAGTATGTGTATGATGTATTTAAATATTCAAAATATGTGAGGTATCATGAATATTACATGATTCTACGGTGGACTCTGGTCATCTGCAAGTGCTAATGTAGAATTTCATAGTAGAAATCCATTGACTTTAATCTTTGGTGGGAAGGTTTGTAAAATCCTTAGTATTGGTCTTGCTTGCATTCTCATTCTCAAAAATAACTCAAACTCAAAGATCTCTGTTGTAAGAAATGTATTCTTAGAGAAATGGCTTTATAGAAATAAAGTTACTTTAAGGTTTTGAGTGAGGCATATACTTAATACATGAATCATAAACAACTCTGACCCAGAACTTCAAAGTTTCTCAGAATTCTGGTCTATCTGATAAGTTTAGACATTTCTATTACTATAAAAATCGATTTGAGACGTTTAAGTTGTATTGATGCTACGATCCTGCCCAATGTCTTTGCATATTTGAAGATACATGGTAACCGTATAGGAAAGTTAATTAATATGTATGTATTAGAGAGACCCAAAGAGACTGGTGCCTACAGAAGTTAAACCTTTAATCTTTTCTCTTGATACACCAAATGCTCCACCCTCTTACAAGAGGTTTAGGTGAATCTGGTAACTTGATTATCACCTTGTGTCTTTTCCTCCTTGGAGGTGGGGCTGGGTTGGGGTTCGGGTAGGGAGAAGACGGGGTGTAACTTTGCTCTCCTTCTCCTTCCAGAGGTCAGCACTAGATACTAGATACTTTGGAAGCACAATAACAAGTGCAAGACATGACCTTTATCCCAGTTCTCAAAGAATTAACAGTCTATTTGGAGAGCTAATGTATATGAAACATTTAGTGAAAATCAAGTACTAAACTGTGTGATATTGATTATTCCAGAGAAATCCAAATAAGGGATAAACCAGTGTGGATTTGTTTCTTGGGGAATGCTTTTTAGATTGTGTCACACATATAGTGCCAAAGGATGAAAAGGAGCTAATCAAGAAGGCAGGAAAGAGGATGTGAACAAAGATTCAGAATGAGCTTAGAGGTCAGTAGAACCTGTGTGCTTGAAGCAGAGACTTCATGTTGAAGACTAAAAAATAAAGTGGAATAAGAAAGTGAAAGACTTAAAAAAAATCAGGCAGGAGTTAGGCCATAGGAAGCCATGTAAAAATTTTTTTAAAAAAAATGTTAGCTTCTTCAATTTTTTATGGAATGAAGAAAGAATAAACTAGTAAATGACTGACTAAATAATGTATGTATGTATGTTATATGTGTGTGTGTATATATAAAATAAAAACATAGTGTTATAATTTGTCTAGGCTGGGCAGAGGGAGTTCCTAATGATGATCTCAGCAACATAGGTTTCCAGGGAACAGGACGAAGCCAAGATTAGATATATTAGGGACTGGGAACCTGGCTTCATTAGGGTTAACCAGCAATCCAGTCCTTAGTGACCAGGAGGCCGTGATGATCTTGGGAATGGTTCAGGGAAGATGTTGGTATCTGAGGAGATCCAATTTGGCAGGAAGTTTGGGCCAACTAGAATTGTGAGATTCAGAGTCAGGAGTGGTATCATGGTAGTGGGAAATCTAACGACAGCCTGATCCCAGCCAGCAGCTGGGGTCCTGGAATGGAACCTAGGGAAGGGTTTTATTAGCACCCTAGTCAAGTAGATTCAGGTTCAGGGCAAGGCACAAGGCATTATAGGAAATGGGAAAGGTAGGCCTGGCAGATGCCAGTTTTGAGGATTGGGCCAACATGTCTGGAGTTAGTAGGGAAACAGGGAGAAATGAAGAAGCAGTGTAGAGTAAACTCTGTGCAATTCGGTGCCTTTGTGGCCAAATAATGGATTCCAGTCTCACCATCTGGTGGGCTGAGGTTGCTTCTCTCTGGCCTGCCCTGATGAGGATGGGCTGAAGGTCACAGCAGTTGCTGAGCCTTTTAAAGGGAGACTTCAGGGGCCCTATCTCAGAGGGACCTCGGAATGAATGGCTGAGGTGCAGGCCCAGGTGAGGTAGCATCACTTGGAAGGAGTTGAGACTATAGCAGAGAAGACCTAGGTCTAGCTAGGAAGTGGTCATATTTTAGGCTGAGGACAAGAAGACCTGACCAAGTGGTGGGGGCAGGCTCTGCAGCGAGACATTTCAGAGGGACATAGCCCCTGAGCATGTGAATGAATAAAATATTTTTTGTAAAGATATTTGTCTTGGCTGGTCCAGCAGCTCATGCCTATAATCCCAGCACTTTGGAAGGTTGAGGTGGGAGGATTGTTGAGGCCAGGAGTTTGAGACCAGCCTGGGCAACATAGTGAGACCCTGTCTCTACAAAAAATTCTTTAAAAAATATTAGCTGAGTGTGATGGTAGATGCCTATATTCCCAGCTACTTGGGAGGCTGAGGTGGGAGGATTGCTTGAGCCCAGGAGTTTGAAGTTATAGTGAGCTATGATCATGCCACTGTACTCCAGCCTGGGTGACAGAGTGAGACCCTGTCTCTTAAAAAAAAAAAAAGTCTGTCTTTCCTGGTCCACAATGGTGTTACTAATATACATGTACACAGGTATGACTGAAAAGCGTGAAGTGGGACCTACCTGGATCCTGTCATGCTGCTCACACAGGGCCTTTACTACTGTTGCTGGTGTTTGAAGTATTCCTGTGTGCCTCTGTCTTTCACCCACCTGGCTAATTCAGAGGCTTTGCTGAACAAAGTGGTGTGCTTCTGCTGGCCAATGGCTTGCTTCACAACAGGCTTCTCTCTCTGCAGCTGTTGTTTCCCAGCCATCCATATGGTGCCACAGGATGGGACACAGGCAGGGACTTTACTATTTACAAAGGGGTAGGGCTTGGGACCTCAGGAGGGGCTTTCTCTATTTATCAAGGCAAGGAAAGAAAATACAGAATCCTTATCTGGGTAGGGAAACTTTCTTTTCAAAATATACAGGTATATGGTATTTCTCATTTTACTGGGCTTGGATCTGCACCTGCGGGTGGGATGCATTTCAAAATCATTATTTAAAGGAAGGAAAGAAAGTTTTAAACAGCATCATCATCATAAAGGATCCTGGTTGTGTTTTAAAATGTTGAACTAAATAAATTTTAGTGATTAGTGAAAGGCCAACCTTTGTACTTCCAAAAGTTGTTCTCAGAAAGGCTTGCATTAATAATTGGTTTCATTTGTTCACAGATATACTTCCTCTAGGACTGGAGCAGATAGCCACTGAATACTTGCTTCAAATCACCTTTCACGTTTTCTTGTTGGAAAGACAACCATTGGAGAATCATCTAGTTACCTTCAGCAAAAACAGAAACAAATCAAGACATTAAGCAGTTATGCAAGCTTTGGCAGGGGAAGTTTTCAAGACAGTGTGCCTCACTAGCCAGAAATTAGAAAAGATTGAACTCATCCTTTCTGTCTCAGCTGCTCCTTAAACCAATGCAATTCCTCCAAATTAACGTGAATTGAAACATGCATTACCTTTCAACTTAATTGAGTACTTACTATGTGTGAATCACTGCACGAAATAGGGGAGAGAAAATGAGAGAGACAAATAAGATGTGGAGCCTGCCTTTAGTGAATTTACAATTAATTTCAGGGCACATTTTTTTTCTGCTGCTCTTAATTTGGTGTAACCCTAAGACAAGAAATGAATGGAAAAACATATTCTGCAAGTATGTTAAGTCCCTTTAATAAAAAACAAAACAAAACACACATTAAAAACTCCTAATGTGGGCATTTCAGGACATTTTAAAATTCCATTTTTTTGTTGTATTTCTGATAGGATCAATTTTATTGATTACATGACATTTAGTAGACTTTAGAGATATTAAAACATTATAGTTAATTTAAATTAAGTTCTATTTTTTCCCTTAGGTATGGATTGTCTGTTGGAAAAACATATCGTTTGTACATTTCTTGGGGAGTGGGAAGGTGAATTACACCTGTTGTCTCTGCAATCCTTGACCTTCCATGCCCTGGGGGCGTGCCATTCTGAGTGAGTTATTAGTATGGAGAAGAGGAAGGTTTGGATCAAACTTGGGTGATGATACACCTGGACCCAAGATAGGATGAGGAAGGAGCAAAACACATCTGGGCAATGGCTCTGTATGAAAATTTGGCAAAGTAATTATTTCAGTATTCATTGTATTGTCCTTTGTGTTCCGTAAGTTGAATGACTATACAATTTTTCCAAAAATTTATTTCTGACTTGAGAATATGTCATGATTTTTCCAGTGTTAAGACACTGATATGATTGTATACACTAGACATTTTATGTAGTGTCTGTGACATATTTTACTATGTATCAACCAACAATAGACATGTCTTTGTCTGGAGTAGTGTCCACCTGAATTGAAAATGTGCCAGCTTTTTTTTTAACATCATCAATAGACTTCTTAATTAAGCTGCCAATATATACTGCCAATAGCACTGTGTGCTGAGAAATGAATTGTGTAAGTGCTGTTTCCATCTTATTAAATAAATAATGTTGCTCTGTATAAAATGGATTTAAAGTGTTCTTTGAATGGGCCATTATATTGCTCCCTAAATAATGTGATGAGAATCCTTATACCATCCCTTTTAATTTAATTTCTAAAAACTATTATTTCGTTCCTCAGTAAGGAATAGCTCTAATTTGACCATAACTTTCGTTATATGATTAATCCTTAAGAGGATGAATCGCCTCACCCCCAAACTCCTGGTCATGCGTGACATTGGATATTTGTTATGTCACTTTCAGTTCGCATGAAGTAGCTTCCAAGAAATCTTAGTTATTATATTAACTTGTGTTATACTAAACTGTACATACTTATTTCCTGTTCTGGGAGTTTTTTGGAGGGCCCATCTCTGTATTCCTGGTGCAAAGTGCCTGGTGCACAGTAGGTCTGTGTTCAGTAAACGTTTGGTGATCAAGGAACGTAAAGTAGCTCTTTTTCACTTATGGCTCTTAAGCTCTGTAAAAGACAGAGGGGTCTTGCTAACAGAATAGCATCTTTATTGGTTTGTAGTTTACAGTCAATCTGCTTACAATGTGTCCAAATAAACTGGATATTTTTATGTAGTCTGGTCCACTGGGCCTCTTAACTGGTGCCTTGGAGCCACCAGTTCAGCCTTGTCATTTATACCAATGTCCACTCTGCTGCCACTGGCCAGGGGCTCTTGCCTGACTCTCTACACAGGGGAAGGGCCTTCAGAGGGGCTGCTATACTTGCTCCTCTAGCTTGTCTGTCAATAGAATAGCAATTGCTCTATTCATTTGGGTACTCACTATGTGCCAGGTGCTGAGTTAAGTGCTTTACATATATTTTCCCACTTAATTACTCACTTAAACCTTACAACAAGCATTTGAAGTAGGCACTATCTACTGCAGAGGTATGTATCTTGCGTAAGTCTTCGGGATCCAAATCCAGATCTCTTAGACTCCAAAGCCTGAACTACTAAGCCCTACCCTCTGCTGCATCCCAGGAGAAATTCCCAGTGCCTGTTGTATGTGGGAGGAGGGCAGATCAAATCTGGACATAGCCCAGATTTATTGCATTTAATATTCCTGAACAGCAAACTGTCTAACAGATAAAATCCAGCAAATCACAGTTGTTTTGAGAATGGGGGAAGGGCAGAACAATTGGGAGAAAGCAAAGTTGGAAACAAACCAATTTGAGTCAAACCTTTTAGCTTCTACCTCATACTGCTTTTTTTTTAACTTTCTTTTTTTAACATGGCCTGACACCATGTGATAAATCAAAGCCTGACGTAATTGACCCAGAATTGATCCCCAAATGTCTTTTGGGGGAACATGCTTTAACTCTGGTTGTTGATTCTGAGGAATAATTGCCACTCTAGAAAGGTAATTACATATGCCATTGTTTATACACATAATAGGCTCAGAATGCATGTTCTGCACAGAGGGAAAAAGAATCCTGCTTGCACATTAGGGGTGTGACTATGTATTGTGTCAGAATGCCACAAATAGCATTTGAACTGCTCCTTATTACTGCTGATCTCCCCTACGTGTGAGTGTGTGTAAGCGTGTAAGGGAGAGGTTGGGAGTGAGGAAGGGATGGGCCACAGAAGGCTGTTTGTTGAGCTGAAGAGCAGTGATTCACTTTTCCTTAATTTTTTCATTTACCAAAACATCTTCTGGATCTGATTCACTTTAGCTTGGTCTGGTAAAAAGACTGTTTGCTCTTTGCTTGGCATATGCTTATTAATGAGTTCTCATATTTCTTTCCATCAAGGGCTGTTTGCTTTGTGGAAATGTATAGTGAGAATCTTCTCCACAACATCCTCCTAAATGCTCTGGTTTTGACCACCCCTTTAAGTACACCAGTCGGTCAGTTAAGATGGTAGCCAGTGCCTTTCCTCTTACTGTGCTTTCTGGTAAAATATAAATGGAATTTAAGCCACAAATAACCAATTAAAGCATTTCATGCCTTTTCCTTTAGCCATAAGACAGTAGTTATCCTAAGTAAATACAACAAAAAGACTATTCTGTGGTAGTCTAACACTAGCAACCTATTTTTTTTAATCAAAGCCTTAAAAAAAACAAAATGTCATGACTTTTTGTAGTGCTGCACAATGAAAGAAATACGTATGTATTCCAATATGGAACTGAGCATTGTTTGAGGCCGAAGCAATTCATCGTGGACTATTCTCTGCCACAGTGTCCAGCAAATTGCATGACCTGCTTGTTAGGCTTGACAACAGTGTTTTACCTAACAAAGGCCTCTGCAGCTCAGAGCAGCAGTGGAATGTCAGAACGAGCACATTTCACACACAGATGTGCAGCCATAATAGCCTATAAGAAGATGCATGTGGCAGGGAGCAAGGGGTGGGGGCTGGGTGCTTGCAGTGGTGTGGTGTGTGAGTGTGTAGGTTGGGGGCCAGAGGGAGGGGAAGGCCAACAGTTAGCAGTAGGGACGTGGCCCCACTGACCACATTTAATCAGCCTTCTGTAAACAATTCAACATTTTCATTGTTCTCTAAAAACTAATAAAGAGAAACAAGCACTTTTCATTCATCTTGAAGTAATTTTCTGTCAGGTTGGAGCCCCTTGTGGCCTCCAGCTTGTGCAATGCTAGCTGTGTGATACAACAACTATTGCAATTTATTTTACAAACTCTGGTCATTCACATGTCAGTTAGTGTTCACCAAGCCGGCATCTGAAATCGTGCAGTTAACGAGTTTTACAACATTTCTATCAAGAGAAACTGTTTAGCATAACTGACTCTTAAGGAGTTATTATACCTCTAAAAATCCATTTTAAGGGGCATTATTTAAATAAAATAGAAAAACGGTTCACTGCCTTTTAAAGGGGCTACAAAAAAAGTCCATCAGCTCCAGCGCAGTAATCCTCAGCTTAAAGCACTCTTGAGAGTACTTCTGGGAATTGTCAGCATAATGAAATGTTTTGTGAAATGTCCAGATAGATTCCTCTACTCAACAATTTTACTGCACCATATTTATTTTCCTTCCAGTTTTTAAAGAAGTGAATTACTCTTTGAGAGGATGACTCTATGTTGTGTAGATTAACTGAGCACATTATCACCAAGGTTGTAGTAGAAGTGATGGTTCTGTTTGTGGTGTCATCTCTATGCACCTGCAGAGAGGGGGAAAGAGAAAGGCAGCCTTCTCCCCCTGTTAGTGCCTTGGCTTCAAAAGGGTTAAATCATAATGAAGCTTATAGAGTTTTACATTTCTCTTGTGCCACATTTTCCTCAAACTTTTAAGCAATTTTTGTACACAATGGCACCTGTAAATTTCTTAAACGTTTACAAAATGGACTTTGTTTTCTTACCCTAAATAAATAAATTCAGGAAAACCCATACACGTGTACACTGACACATGCATAATGATGCATATCATTTGAATCTGGCCCATTTCAATAGGAGATGCTATTGAACATTTTACTTAAAGAAGAATAGAGTCTTCACATTAACTGAGATGGCCAATGACCGCAAACCAATTAATGGCTAGAGTCTATAATGGCAGTATTATATAACATAGCAGCAAGTCCATTTAGCATATTATATTACTTAACAGGAGTAGAAGCCACCACTTGTAAATAGCTTAATGGTTCTTTCTATGATGAGCAAGACCAGAAGAAAAATTATGTTCTGCTGTAACAAGTGATATTAGACATATCCTTAGGAGGTGTATCTATAACACTGAATATTTTCATTTTGCGACAAACAGTCCCCTAATTTCTTAGACTGATGTTTGTGCACACAACTTTAATTTTCTGAGGGAGACGGGCAGGTGTTCTTGTGCCTGATAGCTGTATCTACCCATAAGAAACATAGTAACATCCATGAACCAAATACAATTTGACATAATTCATGCCTTTATTACCTCCTACAGAATGATATTATTTCATGCTGGCACATTAATGTTTCCAGCATGATATTGTCATTCCTGGAAATTTTACCTTCTGAAGTTCAAATATTGAGGAATGAGTTTTAAAATTCTCTAAGTGCCTTAGATTTGGGGCAAATGCAACTTATTCCAAGATCAGCTTTTTTACTCTTTTTCTGACATTTTGTGGCACTGCAGATAATGTTCAGACAATGGGCAAAGATCATGTCTGAAAACTCTCGCTTCTTGACCAAACAGCTTATTACTATTCTATTTACAGTTTTTCAAATAATATTCAGTCACTTTATCAGGTCGTACTTTGCTGCTATTTGCTCCTCTAATGATATAAAATCAGAAGATGTTGATCAAAAAAAGTTTCATTGATTGCAACTTGAATCCATTTGGTGTAGTACTTAGGTTTTTCCTAGTACTCCAGCGCTCAGAAATAGGGCAGAAGGAATGTACTTGTTTCCTATTGCTACCATAACAAATTATGACAAATTTAGTGGCTTAAAACAACACAAATCTATTATCTTACAGTTTTGTAGGTCAGAGGTCTCACTGAGCATAATCACTAGTCAACAGAGCTGCATTCCCTCTGGAGGATCTAGGGGGGAATCTGTTTCCCTGCCTTTCCTGTCTTCTAGAGGCTACCTGCCTTCCTTGGCTTGTGGCCCCTTCCTCCATCTTCAAATCTGGCAAACTCTTTTCACATGGCATCTGTCTGATCTTCTTCTGTCACAACATCTCTCTCTCTCTGAGTCCAGCTGGAAAATGTGTTCCACTTTTAAGGACCATGTGATTAGACTGAGCCCCCCCGCCCCGGAAAATCCAGGATAATATCCCCATCTCAAGGTTCATGCCCTAAATCACATCTGCAACATCCATTTTGCCACATAAGATATCATATTCACAGGTTCTGGAGACTAGGACATGGACGTTTTGGGGAGGCCATTAGTCTGCTTACCACATGGAGGCTCTGAGAGTTGTCTTTCATACTAATATTTGGAGAATTAATAGCAGTCACCAGCCAAATAGTCTCCAAACTTTACAAATTAGGCACAAAATAGTTTAAAAATTTAGAGAATGCACCCCAATATATGTGCATTTTCTTCTAAATTATGCTACCATTAGTCTCTGTATTTTTACTGCTAGTAAAGCTTCATTTCTTCTTAGTACATAAATGAATAGAAACAGATCTAATAGCTTCTTTTTGCACCCAATGCATATCTTGTGTACCCCTATGTGCACCTAGTTTTGGATTAACCTGTGCAAATGGAGATCTTTATTCTTCTTTGAGACATAAGGCTTCAAGGTGGGAAAGGGACTGCAGAAACTTTCTGGTAGTCCTTGATAGTTCTTGGAAGTGAGGAAGAAAGTCATTTTCTTCACATACACTATTACTGCCATTTGTAGTTATAGAGTGTAAAGGATAGAGTGTAAACATGCCCAAAACTTTCTCGAAAGTTGAGAGCTGCAAATTATAAAATTACAAGACAAATGCCATTTTATAAAAGACTAGAAAAAGACTGTTTATCAGAAAGCCCCCAAACATGAGTTGTCTACTTATCTAGAATAAGGCCATATTTCATCAGAATAACTACTTCTGTCAGTGCACTTGAAAATTCCAAGAAACAAATTGCTCAATGACCATTTTAAACACTAGTAGCAAGGTCCGTGTGAAACTGGGCTGAGAGAAAAAGTGATTTTACTAAGTTCACTTTAAATCATATTTTTCAACTTTAAAAAACTTCTACGTTATACCAGCCACACTTTATCTCTATGGCACGTAGGCTTATCACAGCATAGGAAAACCAGAAATGGTAACACAAGCTGACTCTGAAGTCCCCTTGTGTTAAAATTTGAGATGTTTTCAGAGCAGTCACCCTCAAAAATGGGTTCTTGCTAAGACATGCTGACACACCTCGGAAATAAAAAAGAGCTTCTGCGGAGTGAATGAAAGTAGGTTGCCACAAAAATGTGTATCAATTATGAAACAAGTCAATGAGCATTTGCCAACTGCCCTAAGTGTCCCGGAGGCAGTCTGGGCAGTATATTTTTATTCGATTTGCCCCAGGCCACTTCCATTCTCTTCCTGAAAAGTGGACAGGTAGTCTTCTTAAATTCTTTGCTGATAGTCTCCATCAATGATCTCAAAATGTAACTGATAACATGTCAATGATTACTGTGCAAAGAAGTTAAACATTATGGCTAAATTTCCCCACTGAAACCCAATCCAGGGATTAGCAACAATGGGGAATCTGTTTTATTTGCATTTAATTTGTACCTTCACACTATTATCTCCCATGTTTTAGTTTCAGGAAATGTAGTCTCGGGCTATTATAACCACATTTCATGCTGCTGTTGCACTGTTATTTGATCTGTATGGTTGGAAATGACTTACTGAAAAAATAAAGCCAGCATACTTTATTTTAATTATACCAGTGCAGTGTCTAAATAAAAAATGTACTTTATATTTAATGTGGAGCACAGATTAACAGTTTTATGGGACATAAAATCTATCTATATCATTTTCTATTTACACATCAGTTATATATCTTTCTCTCAGCAAAACAAATGCCTATGGTGTGAAAAACAGGAAGGAGAGCATCGAAGTTACAATCACATGGGCAGTAAATAACATCTTAATTGGTCTGGAATGCTGGAGTTTGATTTTTTTTCTGCCTGGCTTTTATTTATTGATCTCTATAGCTTATTTATCTTTCTAGTGATTTGTACAAGTCTATCTCCTTTCCTCAATAAGCCAATCTATGGTGGTTTTATATTGCAAATCCCATCTGGGGAAATGGTCTAGTGAGAGAAGTGCAGTTACTCCTGGAAAAACCATTATTTAAAAGCTTTTGTAGAGGTAAGGGTAACTTCTCAGTTTTTATACTTTGTCTTCTGGAGAAAAGAAGGAAAGAAGAAGTGCAGCTATTATGAAGTTGCCACCCAGTCTATGTTTCAACAATTCTTTACTCGCCACTTGTTTGGCAGCAATAAGGAAACAAAGGATTTAGTGTACACTGGGAAATGTCTTTTAAATGTTCCTGTACATGATTTAGTTCCTAGTGAGGGAAGCAGACAAAAATGGATGGTGTATGTCTAATACATCATATATAAACCCTGGATTTTCTTCTTCTATATGCATTTCCACAGCTCCACTCCTAGTGTCTTTTTTAAATAGCACTTTAGGATAAACTACACTTCAAATGACACATTATGCTCCATAGTGCAATTGAGAACCAGCGAATGTAACCATGCTCAGGAAAGCTGTCTGGCAGAAATTCCAACACCTTTTCTACGATGTAGATATCCACAGCTGAAGTCAATTCTGGAAAATTAGTGATTTTTTCCCCCCATCCTGAATCAATGATCCCCTTGTTCTTTGTCAAATTGGCACTTCCAGTATTTGCCTTGGTTCTATTCAGCTGTCCTGATCTCACAGGATATTAGAGGAGCGCTCTGAAAGATTTGCTGTGGTGATAGCTGAGTGAAAAACAAGTTTACAGATGGCATTGCTATACTTATGCTACGCAAGTGAGGCTTTGCAAAGTGATTCTATAAACACATTCCAAAGAAGAGGCTCTGATATCCCATCATCACCCTAATGTAACCTTAACAGTCTTGAAATGAGCTAATGAAAATTTTGGGCAGGCCTTTTAGAGAATGCATTTGCATTTGACATAATTAGTGGTAGGCAGATCTCACTACATCCAGGGGGAATCTCCAGACAACTGCTTTGTCGACTATTAGTGCCTAATTTCTGAATGTCAAACCCTGCACATCTTAATTTCTAGAGAATAAGCTCAATTGAACTTGTTCCCCAGTTATGCAAAAACTGCTCAGATAAAACCAAGTGGACACCAATGTAATGAATGTGGTTATTAAATTGTTTCAATTGAAAGAACCCTATTCTTACACCATCATAATGGGAACAATTTATCCCCACTGATCGGCCTGTCTCTCTCTTTCTCTCTCTTTCTCTCTCTCTCTCTCTCTTTTTCTGAGCTCTCTTTGATCTTGAAGCATATTGCGGTGGTGTGTCCTATTGAAAAGCGAAACTGGGGCAATTTTAATGCTTTTGTACCTTACCAGTGCTCTATTTTTTTCACTGTTTAAAAATAGCTGTTAATTATAAGTGCAGTTTAAATGTCTCAAGTGACCCAGAAATGCAGGTTGGAATGAGACAGATTGTGTGTCTCATATAAAACAGATGTACTTTCACAGAGCATTCTGAATTCAGCCTTCACTCTGCATCCTCCTCTTGGGTTATTTCAATCAGGTATTGAGCTGGTCTAGCACTGTGCTATAAAATCCTACACATTTGAACAGGGAAAAAGAAAAGCAGATCTATTTTTTTTTTTTTTTGCCACAAAGAAGAGATTCTTTTGTATATCAGACACTACTATGTGGGTGAATATGGTCCTGTTGGTGTTAGGTAATGGGACAAGGGCCACTTTCCTGGCCAGGAAGAATATATGATTTTCTAGAGTTCCACTCTGCCTGTCTCTTGGGTTGGGGACTCTTCATTAAAGGAACACTGTAGTGGTGATAAACATATCCCCTGGGGTCCTTCTTCAGCTTGATTCAATAGTGCCTGAGGACAAATTAACTTCCTGCTAGATTTCAAAGATCTCTGACTCTATTGGTTTCAGAAACTTGTGGTTTTTAGCTCCTTGATGACACTAGACCCTGGAGATTGTGACAGCACTGCTGATGGTTCAGGGACCAAGGCTTTAATAAGCCATGTGCTAACTCAGTAAAAGCAAGCTATCAATTTATTCTGCTATAGTCTGAACAAATCTGGTATTTAACAAATTATATGTCTTTTTATCCAGTAGGTTTGAAGGTACTCCTATGTAATTCAGTTCCAAGAAGTGATTTCAAAGTTGAGTTTAGAACAGAGTGCCTTTCACTTGCTTGATGATCTTATCCAAGTCCCTTAGGATCTTTGGTATACACCTTGAAGCCTCCTGAATCCAAAAAGTTGGACAGTGACAGAATTTAAGGCTCAGCCCTCTTCCTCCACTTGGATTCAGATTTTGTGGCTCCATCTCCCTTACTAGCAGAATGGAAATGTCTTAGGAAGGAGAAGGAATTTAGGTGTATAGGCTTCCTATCTGTTTCTAACTAGACATGCCCATTGGAGTTCTTCATTGCCATAGCAATGACATTGAACATAGAAAGGTATGGGCTTAGGAACAGATATTTCAAATTCTTTGTAGAAAACTTGTAGATATTTTAGTCAAGCTCTAAGTGCAGGCACTGATTTGAGCATTTTTCATAGCTAATTTTCCATTTTAATCAGTAATTTAAACAATTAATTGATTTAATTGAACCATGCTAATTTATTCCATTTAGTGCTTATAATCTTTAAGTGACAGTCCAAGGCAGTTGGATTATGGTCTCATTCCAAGTCAATGGTTTATCTTTAGCAAGAGGGAAAGGCATGGCATCAGGTAATTTTAAGGGAATCTATTATCATAGAGCATTGAAAACAAATTTTTAAAAAATTCTTTAAATCCATGCCTTATAAATGTATTCCACTCACCGACATACATTTCTATTGCTATTGGAAAAGAAATGATAACACACTAGTAGATGTGATACAAGTAATACCATTTCTAAGTGGAGTAACTATGAAAGTAGAACAAATTACTGTATAAGATCTATGGGGTTGGAAGTGTCTTAGAGCCATGTTGCCTAGCCAGACTATTAGTAGAAGTGGAAAAGACTGATGTTACCCTGGGGACACAGATGGCTACTGGTTGTGGACGTTGAACAGGCACTGGGACTGTGAAATCCAGGCCTGGGTAAGGGTCTGGATGGATGTCAGGTGTGGGGATGGGCTAGACTCTGGGTAAAACCTGGTTTTGAGCAGGTCAGCATGCTGGAGTGGGAATGGCCTAGTTCTGAAAGCTGGGTGTTAGGATTATCCGTGGAAGCAACAAAAGAATGAGGGTTAGAGAAGGCAGTGAGCTAGAAGCCAGGTAGACATTTAAGAAAAAGGGAGTCTCAAATTCCAGATGTGTAAATGAGGAAGTAGTCCAAAATCAGGCAATTGTCGGTAACCAGGTGCCTGGGGAACTGAAGAGGAATGACCTACCACGCAAAAGCACAGGTATGAGGCCCCCAAAACAAGAAAGGACTATGATGGATGAGGCAGCATTCCTGCTTCAAGTGCCAGAGGAAGGGAGGGACCTCAATCAGAAACCCAGGAGGAGGGAACAGGTGAGAAATTGGATGCCGGTTTTGCAGAGGTGAGAGCTGAGTTCTGGCAGGCAGATGTTGAGTATTGGTGTGTCTCAGGCGTCTGCAGCAACTACAGGCAGGGGCCCTGGCCCCTGTCTCCCTGACAGTCCTTGTCCTGTGATCCTCTCAGAAATTTCCCAGTCATAACCTAGTTTGAGCCTTTTCTCAGACAGACCATCTAATATAGAGGCAAGAAAGCTCTACATCAACATAAACACAAAGGCTATGGGTGATTACGTTTATAGGTGTTCTTCATTTTCTTCTCTTTTCTTATTTGTATTTTCTACAGTGATCCTTTATTATTATATTTTGGTAAGAATTACAAAATATATGTTAACTTCTTAAGTGACATAGTGGAATTAAGACTTCTGAGTCAGACTGACCTGAATTCAAATCCTGAATTCTTTTTAATCTTGTAAGTCTATGACTTGGTCAAGTTATGCTTCAGAACTACAGTTGGCTTGTCTGTAAAAATGGATAATAAGACCGAAATGGTTATTATTCCTCATTCTTCCATATACTCTCCCATACTAAGGAGGGAATTTGCCCTCTACTCCCCAGGGGACAAGCCAGGGAGGAACTTTTCTATCTCCTCCCTTTCCCACTTTTCCCATTGGAACAAAGAGTCACTTAACGATGGAGGAGTTTGCTTGTTTGTTCTCTCTCCTTTTCTCTCTTTTGCCCCTGCAGAACGCAGACTTTTTTTTTTTCTTGTTATGAACTAAGCTTATACAAGTAGATCTTATTCTTGTGGCAAAAGTCTTCCCTTTTGGAGAGATACCTTACGAAGAAGCCCATTTGACAGCAAATCCAAGCCACGTTTTCCAGTTCTGTTTTTCAGGCTTTAAACTGACATTTTAATCTACATTGGTGTGATCCTTGGGTCTTATGTCTTAATTGAGTCCACACTCAGGGTGCCAGTAAACAATATCAATACACACCACCAGCGGTCCCCAACTTTTTGGCACCAGGGACCGGTTTCATGGAAGACAATTTTTCCACAGACCTGGGAGGGAGAGGATGGTTTCAGGATGATTCAAGTGCATTACATTTACTGTGTACTTTATTTCTATTATTATATGACATAATTATACAACTCACCATAATGTAGAATCTCATGCTGCTGCTGATCTGACAGGAGAAGCTTCCCTTGCTGGCAGGCATTCACCTCCTGCTGTGTGGCCCAGTTCCTAATAGGCCAGGACTCATACCAGTCCACAGCTTGGGGGTTGGGGACAGCAGCATAACACCACCTATCTGTTCTTTTAATGCCTCCACGGCTGTGAGGTTTGCAAATCACATGTTAAGTGCCTAGCACTGTGCCTGGCAATGGTGGTAACTCAATAAAGGGAAGCTCATGATAATGATCATTGTAATGCCAGCTTTCTTACTATCATTACTAACAACGGTCTTGGGACCATCATTATTCCTCTGGGCTGGCAGGTCTTTTCCTGTCCTTAGTTTTTATCTATTATTACAGACCAGCGTAACTCTTTTCAAGGACCCATCCTTCCTGCTATATTCACTTACTACAGCTATTTCCTTCATGCGATATCAAGTACTATTTTTCCTTCGTGGATGCGGAGCACTTTCTCTGATCTTCCCAGGCCTCTGTGACTGTTTCAGGGACTGTTTAGGTATGCAAAAGAGCAAAATATGTTGAAACTCTACTGTCGAACTCAGAAACAGGAAGAGAGGTTTATAATGATCCCCAAATTCTCAGCCTCCCTCCACCTCCCTCCTGTGTGGGCCCTGCCCCAGCTAGCGGGACTGATCCCAGCTCTGGTTAGGAGGAAATTAAGTGTTTGGTTAACTTAGCATTAATTTCCTTCAGCCTGCCAGGCCTGTTCTGCCCTAAAGCTCACTTCTGGACAATGGATTCTTCCCCGTCCTGCAGCCAAGCCTTCCCCTTGCTCGGCAGCCCCATAATGCTGCGTCTGTTTACTCTTTCTCCCCAACCGTGCCTCCCAGGGCAGGGGCCCTGTTCTCCGCTCCGCTGCTCCTGCACCCTGGGTGCTCCGCTGTGCTTGTTTCCAGACTGCCAGGCCTCCCCGTCAGCACCGCTCCCGCGACCTGGGCTGCCTCCCGCCTAACTTAACCCCCTCAGCGTTCACTGTCCGACGGCCTCCTCCCGCCATCGCCTGCAGCCAGCAAGGGCTCGGGTGCCCCGCCCCATTCTGCCACCGCGAGATTTCAAGCGCCACGTGGAAATCCCGTGCCTTTCTTCTCACCTCCTGGCCCCGCTCTCCCTGTTCCTCTGGCGGCACGGCGTCCGCCCCAGCGTCGCACTGGGTGTGCCCTCAGCTTGGAAGCCTCTTCCTCCAGAAAGTCGCAAGGCCCACTCCATCATGCCCTTCGAGTCTGTCCATCCTCTCCCTCCCCAGAGAGTCTTCCCTTGACCACCCACCCCCATCACTCTCCATCAAGCCGTTGCTCAGGTGTATTTTTTTTTTTTCCTTCTCATTCCACCTTTAGCTTAGATCGTGTCTGCATTTGTTGGCTGCTTTATTATGTCTCCTCTACCCCCAGCACTTCAGTGAGCCCCACGACAGCAGGACTTTGGTCTGTATTGTTCGCTGTGTACAGATAGTGTCTGGCACGTAGTAGGTGTTCAGTTAACTGCCCACCCTTTTGACAGCACGGTTCCATCATTCTTAACAACTTTGGTTGACTATTAACAAAGTTAAATGTGACAGGAATAAAAGAAAAAAATAATGACTTAGGTATATAGATTTGCAATCTCTTTTCTGAAATTTTGAAACCCCCAAAGCTATGAAAACAAAAAGTTCTCTTCTTTAGTGGCAAATTCATTTGGTATAAAGCCTGACCTGAGCTTGTATAGTCTATGTATAATATTTATTTATCTCACTTAATATGAATATTCATGTCTCACTACATAAATATCAATGCACTTGATTCCAGGATGCTTCTCCAGACCCTGAATATAATATGCAGTATATGCATTATATTATATTAACCTTAAAACTGGAATAATTCCAAGTTCCAAATTCATTTGGCTTCAAGGGTTTCAAACTAATTCCCCAAGACAGAGTGAAAGGAGATGCAAAAATTACTTTGATAATTACCAATTTGTTTCCAAATGCTAGTTTTCTTGTCACATTATATAATTTAACCATACTAGGCCTGCCACTAGTGTATCAAATCTTTGTATTTTCCAATATATCAACTAAAGTTAATTTAGAACAGTTATCTAATATTATCAAGACACTACCAGCTTCAAGAACCCTGATTTTTTTTCATTTTAGCTCTTCCACTCACATGGTTTTTGGTCTCTCGTTGGTAGCCGGGGAGCCTAGATAAGGGAGCACAGATCGTTAGTTGCCATCCTTTGTCTTTCATTCCCTTCTAAAGAGGGTAATGGAGGGGAGAAAGAAGTGAGGAGGTAAAGAGAGTTAGTACAGGGCTGGGATGGGTGAATTTGTGGAGAGAAAGGAGGGTAGGGGACAGCTGCCTTTATGAGTAACTTTGGGATATGTTAAGAAGATTTCTAAGGAAGTGAGTCTGGCTGCATGCTATGCATTGCAATTTTCCTATGCTACTAACTCCAGAGACCTTCAGTAAAACCTGTCATTATTTTTTAGTGATTTATATATTTAAATTTTTATTTTGGATGCGTCACTGTGCTGAGATTGAGTGCAAGGCACCCAGCACATTTCTGGTTCCATGAATATTCATGAGAAATAGCATATCTGTTACTGGTTTTACTGAAATTTGAAAAGTTTGATGTATTCCTGTCCTGAGAGTTCTTTTCTTTTCAGAGTAAGAGAATATGGATAGGTCTTTACTAGAATATTAAAGAAACTATTGAGACAGCTGTGAGATCTATCAAATAAGTTAATACATCAAACATAGGATAGGAGATTGAAGACAAATTTAGGTTGGTATTCAAATATTATCTATTAAGCAATTATACTGGGTAGACACTGTGCTTGGAACTTTCACGTATGTCAAATTTTGAATTCTAAGGGAAATTGTGATGATATTTATTTTCTGGTAATGCTTCTTCCCCAATTTTTTTTATTGTGATAAAATGCATACAACATAAAATTCACAATCTTAACCACTTTTAAGTGTACAGTTTAGTGGTGTTCAGTACATTCATATTGTTATGCAACCATCACCACCATCTATCTCCAGAACTTTTTCATCTTGTAGAACTGAAACTCTATATTCATTAAACAATAACTCTCCATTCCTCTCTTCTTTCAGCCCCTGGCAACCACCTACTTTCTGTTTCTGTGATTTTGACTACTCATATAAGTGGACTCAAACAGTGTTAGTCTTTTTGTTACTGCCTTATTTCACTTAGCATAGTATCCCCAAGGTTCATTCGTGTTCAGCATATGTCAGAATTTCCCCATAATGTTTTAATCAAATGTTAGCATATTTTCCCATCCCCCATATGGTATCTCTTAGTATGGAGTAGAATAAAATTTTTTTTTTTTTTGTCATAAAATAGTTAATTTCCTATAGTAAAATATCAAGATGATTGAAGT
The DNA here is from genome assembly GCA_023783475.1 of Daubentonia madagascariensis. Classification (NCBI taxonomy): domain Eukaryota; kingdom Metazoa; phylum Chordata; class Mammalia; order Primates; family Daubentoniidae; genus Daubentonia; species Daubentonia madagascariensis. The sequence continues at coordinate 62,161,170 of JAKFHU010001798.1, forward strand.
TGTCATTTTTCTTCTGGACATTTTGACAATATGTTAACATGGGCTTAATCACAGTTTATCTGGGAAATGTTTCAACATGATCAATTAATTTTTTCTCACTGGTTAAAATGATTAGATTCTACCTTTGTAATGCTTTGTGTGTCTAGTACTTTATGGAGTGGTGAGAAGGAATTTCAGAGCCCTGCTCCTTCAGGGAGTGTTTCCATCTTGCTCTGGAGCACAGTGTGACTGCCTCTAGGTGACAGTTAAGAAAAAAACAATTCATTCTAAGAGAATTAGGCTCCCCCACTACCAACGAGAGACCAAAAACCATGTGAGTGGAAGAGCTAAAATGAAAAAAATCAGGGTTCTTGAAGCTGGTAGTGTCTTGATAATACTAGATAACTGTTCTAAATTAACTTTAGTTGATATATTGGAAAATACAAAGATTTGATACACTAGTGGCAGGCCTAGTATGGTTAAATTATATAATGTGACAAGAAAACTAGCATTTGGAAACAAATTGGTAATTATCAAAAGTAATTTTTGCATCTCCTTTCACTCTGTCTTGGGGAATTAGCTTTTGGGTATTGCCTAGGTAACAATATTTCAGTTTCATTCAAAATGATCACTATTATGATAGTAAAGATCAAATTTCATTAAGTCTAGACACATAGTACTTTACATTTTAAAAACTCAAAATCTTTTCTCTTTCTTAAAGGAATACCCAATATTGTGTGTACTAAAAACTATAATGTTAATAACAAAATATTTTCCATAAGCTTGATAAGTATCTACTATGTGCCAGGCACTGTGCAAGGGGCTTTAAATGTATTCTTTTAATTCTCACAACCAAGAGAGGGGAATTATTAACTTCATTTTATAAATGTGGAAATTGAGGTTCAGAGAGGGTAAAAAGCATGCTCGAGCTCACCCAGATAGGCAGAAGCAGATTCAGGATTTGATCGTGAGTGTGTCTGACTGTCAAAGCCTTTGGAACCTTCCACGATACCATGTTGCCTTCTCCCTCCATGAAAACAAATGTGGATAGCTCATAAAGGCATTAATGTGTTGAATGTGTTCCAGGGGTAAAAAAGTCGAAATCCAGATGATGACAGAAAAGACAACCTATAAAATGTTTCAACAACTTGTAAAATACAAGTGATGTTAGAAAAGTTTCGCGAGAGTTAAAACAACTAACAGATACCTTGCAGAAGTTGCAGATGCAATTTCTAAGATTTAATTATTTTTAAGCTAAAAGAGTTACATATTTCTCTTATTACCTTAATTCAGCTCCTTTTTAAGACTAATGGGTATTCCATGAGAGTGAATCAGATTGGAACCCTGAAGTTTGGTCAATGGGAATATTTCTTCCATGTAAAAACCAGCAGTATTTCAGAATAAGTACTAGGGCAGTGATTCTTCAAGCAGAAGTGAGTAGGGGTGTGCCACTCCCTTTACTGCCACTGCCAATGTTGTAATGGGGGCAGGGACCGTGCAGTTTGAAAACTAAGCATTGCTTTGATTCAGTGTTTAATAACAGTATTAATTTGTTCTGAATTTTATAGAATGTTAAAAGAAGGCATGAGATTTTCACACATATCAATGGGGGACAGAAATTTGAAAAACACTTTGCTAGATGGAACTTTTCATTCCTTGTAGATTTCTGCCTTCTGTTGATTTACTAAAGCACAGAGGCACTGATGTTGGACTTATTTCTTGAATGGATGGCTAAAAAAATAAGCATCTCACAGTAACATTTTACAAGATAGAACATAATTTAAAAATAATGCATAAATTAGTAATTGCCCCCATAATCACAGAATCCATTTTGCAGCTTCTAAGTACAAGTGATGTATCTTCTGACTAAGGTAAAATGTCATCCAAACCCACTTTAATCATTGGTCTATTTTGACCTTCCTGTGAACATTTCTGGGTCATTTTCATGGTTTTTGGTTAGTTCAGTATTTTCTATTTGTAATAACCTATTGGTTATAGTCTAGTAAAGCCCAGGCATTCAGTGTCTTCTTCCAGCACAAGGCAGTTTCGTAATAGTTAGGTATCAAATTTCTGTTAGCTCTCAGATCTTTTCTGCAATCTTGTGCTAAGTCTTAATGTGTCCTCACCTTCCTTTTCTCTTGTGGAATTGAGCTGCCTTTTGTAAAGTGGAGACACCTTATAAATATCTCCATGGCTGCCCTGTCATTCCTAACTCCTATTGGTTTCCTTCACAAAGGGATATACCCTGACTTTCTAAAGGGACCAAGCCTTTTCACTCTCCAATTCAAAAGTAAAATAAAAGATGTGAGGATTATGTGATTAAGGAGACGATAAAGGAAAGAACCGACCTTTGCTGAGTACCTCTGATGTACTGCACATGTGTTATCTTATTTGATGTAGGTGGCTACTGGAAACATTAAATCCACCAAATTTATAGTACCATTGTAATAGCATCAGTTTAGTTTCAGGCTTTCTGATAGTACTTTCTGATGAAAATTTTTGTGATCTGGTTTGTGTGTAATTGAGAGAGAGAAGATGTGTTTGTTGTTCTAGTCATGCTACATGTTGATAGATCATAGTTTGTTAGTGCAATGGAAACTGAGGGTCAGAATGTCTACAGAGTTGCTGGGTGTTCATGTAGCTGTGGCCGTGTGGATGGCACATGGAAGCCCAACGCAGCCTACATCGGCTCCAGGGTTGGTGAGCTGTGCCTGGGAACTGATGGCACATTGAGCAGACAAGGTGCAAATTAGATGTTTCAACCACATGGTTAACTGGATGCTAACTTAATCCTCCTTAATGCCTTTCCTAATACTTACTACAACCACCCTTTAAGACTACTTGCCACAGCAAACCAAATTAACCCAACATTGGGGGCCCAATCTGGCTTGTCATGATGTCCAGGTGGCAAGAGGCAATAGAGCATAGTAGAATAGTTCAGTGTGCTGATTTTGGAGGGAAGCTGCCTGGGTATGAATCCTGGTCCTTCTACCGCCTGGGTAAGTCATTTAACCTCTCAAAGACTCAGTTCTTTCCAACTGTACTATGAGTGTGACAATAGTACCTACAGTGCATGTAAAGCACAAAGCACAGTGCCTGGTACATTGTTATTGTTCAATTGTCATTGCTGATATAACAACAACTACTACTTTTGTTAAAACAAGGGTCCCAGTAAGAATATATCAACTCCATGACTTCAAGGAAGCAAGCTCTATTAACATTATGGCCTCTTAACTTACCATATGATGCTAATTTATGCATTTAATAATCTTTTGCCATTTTTAACCTAAATCCTGAATGCTGTAGATAGGTTCTCATTCCTCTTGAACAACCCATGGAGATTGTTTTCCTTAGAGTCTTCATTTTCTATAAAATGTTCCCCATCATTCCCAGAAGGCCTAAATTTCATTAGATTTTTGGAGGACATGAAATACAAGTTTAACCCTTATAATAGCCTCATTTTAGTCTACTTTGTCCCCTCAAATAAGTTCTTTAGAAGAAATCTGTTTGTTCTATTCCCTCACTTTTCATAGTCATTTTATAACGGGAATGAGCAACATGGATTCAAAGCATTACAAAGCCATTCTTTAGCAATGGCAGTTTGCCTGAAAAACAAAGTTAAATTTTTTTAATGGAATATTTTGGAAAAGAGAAAAAGAAAAGTCATGTTGGCCCATGTTGTTTTGGGCACAGTTAGGGGACAAAGTCATTTTATAAAAGCTGGTTTTATTTTCCTTATTCTTTCCTTAATGTGGTTACCTACTTCATATTCACATTAAGTGTTAGTAAAGTAAGTGTGTAACTATTTTAAATTTGATAAGCACGTAAATTCTTTTCTTTCAGTGGATGCATATATGGTGTGAAAAATTTCACTGTTGGACAATCATATGAGGAGAGACAGGTCTCACAAGATGTCTTCTAATCTCAGTCACAAATCAGTGAGGCTTCATGCTGTACTGCAGGAAAGACATGTACACGCATTATAAATTCTCTCTCACCATTCTAGAAATTACAGCCAGGAACTCCAGGTAGCTTTGAAAGGTCTTTCAAATTATCCAATGCTATAGACCAGAGCTTTTCAAGCTTTAACGTGTGGAGAAATCTCCCAGTGGATCTTGTTAGATTGCACATTCTGACTCGGTAGGTCTGGGGTGGTGCCTGAGATTCTGCATTTCTAACAGGTGATGCTGATGCTACTGGTCCCAGACCACACTTTGAGTAGCAAGACTGTAGACTTCCTCTCCTCTTTGGCACATCCACTCATCGCAGAAACTCCACAGGGGGGAGAAAAAAAATGGCGGTCTGATAGAGTCCTCCCACCACACCGCTCCCAGGGAAGGAGGTGAAGAAGCCAGCGGCTGCCTGCAAGCGCTGACCGCTCACTCTGAAAACAGCATTGCGAATTACAGAGAAACAACGCTGAACGCCCAGCCCAAGAAAACAGATACAAAATTTTCACAAAGATCGGAGGGCGCAGGGAGCATAATAGAGCCCAGAGCGCGGGAAGGACGCGCTCGCCAGGTCGGCGCAGTGCGACCTGCCCCCCAAGCGGTTACGCGCCTCCCCATACACTTAGTCAGGGACAAGCCCAGAGTTGGGGCAGAGCGGTTGCTTGGGACGGTGAGCCCTGTGGAGAGGAGGAAGTTGCGAGAGCCAGACACAACTCGCAGCTGCAATATACAGAGACTGCTGAGGGCTGGGGAGGAACTGGGCGGAGACAGAGTGGAGATACAGCTTCCCGGGACAGTGCGCGGGAGCCCGCAGGCCGGCACTGCGCCACTAGAAGTCAGCGGGACTGGGCCCAGGAGTTTAACCGAGAGCGGGACACGCCCTTAGAGGTTGCCAACAACTCCGGAGGAGAAAAACTGCGCTCCGGGCGCGATCGGAGCCCGGCTGTGCACCAGGCTGGCGGCGGCCGCCATCTTTAAAGCTGCCCGCGCGGAGCTGTGAGCCGCGTCTCATTCTCCGCCCCACCCCGGCCCAGGGCTCGTCCGCTGGGGTGAGACAGGTTTTGCCTGTGGTGGCCAGGGACAGCTGCATCCCTGGGTTCCAGGTGGGACGAGATCCCGGAACTGTAACGGCGGGACCTTTGGGTATTGGAAACAGTTTGCAGCTCGTCCATCTGGTTCCGCTACCCCGGCTCTGGCCTCCGACAAGTCCGCTCCGTGCTGGTCCTAGTGCCCGCCCTTCAGGTCCCAGCCCTCCTGTACCCCAGAGATCGCTCATTTTGAAGGTTGCTGGCTATAGTGACTCATTTGGTATAACTGCTGGTTCTCATGACAACCAAATACCTCAAGAGCCACAGGCTGAACCAAAGCAGCTCCCCATAACCCTGCCCACTCAATTAGGGAATTTCACGCCATCCAAGAGTGCTTCCAGTAGCCACTATTCTCCCCTCCCCATGGGAACATCCTCCTGATGGAGACTGCTGGGGATAGAGACGGCCACCTGCCTCGCCTTGGGGTCTAGTGGTGGAAAAGGGGTGCACAATTGGAGACCCCCCCATCAACCAGTATCACGTGGAGACGCACATCAGAAGGGCAGACACACGTGGCTAGATAAGCAACCTCTGAGCTGTGTAGAATTTTCCCAATTCAGCTCTCACACTGCAGCCAAAAGAAATTGTGTTTCTACCTGCACCTCAGGGCGAGCAGGGTCAAAGTCACCCCTAGGAGCTACAAGGCCCCTCCCAAAGCACAGGGCTTTCGCATACCCCAACTGGGGGATCAGAGTCTGCCACGGACATAACAGAATACCTAGCTAATAGGGAGCTGTGGGCTCATATCCTCAAGTACTATTCACTAGCTTAGAGCCCAAGCTGGGAGGTCATTCTCACCACACTCCACCGGGAAGAGGAGAAGACAACAGGTCAGAGAGAACTCAAGATCCACCAAAATTGCTAAAATACACCTAAGGCAATATAGGCCACTACTTCTCTCCCTGGCTCTGCCAAGGAACGAAAATTGTGCGCCTGGAGACCAGGCCATAAACTAGCCCTAACACCGCCAGCTCTCGACCAAGAGGCCAGATGAGAAAAAACCAGCGAAAGAACTCAGGGAACATGAAAAATCAGAGTGAAAAGTCACCTCCAAAATAAACCATCAGTTCCTCAGCAATGGAGACCAACTCAAATGAAATGGGTAGAATGACAGAAGGGGAATTTTGTTTATGGATTATAAGAAAGCTCAATGAAATTCAAGAGAAAATTGAATCCCAGCACAAAGAAACCACAAGAAAAATGCAAGAAATGAATGAAAAATTCTCCAAAGAAATAGAAATATTATGGAAAAATCAAATAGAAATCCTAGAAATGAAAGAAGCATTCAAGGATCTACAAAACACAGTGGAAAGCCTTAAGAATAGGCTGGACCATGCAGAGGAAAGAATTTCAGAGCTAGAAGACAATTTCTATGTGCTAAATAAAACAGTTGAAGAGAAAGAACACAAAAACAAGAGGCAGGAAAAAAGCATACAAGAAATGTGGGATTATGTAAAGAGGCCAAACATAAGGATCATAGGCATCCCTGAGGGAGAGGAAGAAAATTCGCATGGGCTGGAAAATCTATTTGAAGGAATAGTAGAGGAAAATTTCCATGGCTTAGCCAGAAATCTCGATATCCAAGTACAAGAAGCACACAGGACTCCTGGGAGACTCAATGTGAAAAGGCATTCACCACGCCACATAATTGTTAGACTGACCAAAGTAAACACGAAAGAGGCACTCCTCAGAGCTATAAGATGAAAAGAGCAGGTAACCTATAAAGGGAAACCGATCAGATTAACTGCAGATTTCTCAGCTGAAACCTTACAAGCCAGAAGGGAATGGGGAGACATCATCAGTCTCCTAAAACAAAACAAAGGCCAACCCAGAATTCTGTATCTTTCCAAACTAAGCTTCTTATACGAGGGAGAAATAAAAGACATTTCCACATAAGCAATCACTGATAGAATTTGCGAAATCCAGACCAGCCCTGCAAGAAGTGCTTAGACCTGCATTGTACACTAACCAGTGCAACAGACACCCACCTATGTAAAACTACACAAAAGCTAAAACCCCACAAACCAGATTCCACAATGACACAAGAGGTAAAACAAAAGACACCAACCAATAGAATAATGAGAAATTTACCCCAAATATCAATTCTCTCAATAAATGTAAATGGCTTGAATTGCCCATTGAAGAGACATAGGCTGGCTGAATGGATTAAAAAATACAAGCCAAGTATCTGTTGTCTTCAGGAAACACACCTTACACACAAAGACGCATTCAGACTCAAGGTGAAAGGATGGAATACAATTTTCCAGGCTAATGGAAACCAAAAGAAATCTGGAGTAGCCATCCTTATTTCAGATGATAGAAACTTTAAAGCAACAAAAGTAAAGAAGGACAAAAATGGACACTATATAGTGGTGAAGGGAAAAATCTTACAAGAGGATTTAACAATCCTAAACATTTATGCATCCAACACAGGAGCACCCAGGTACATAAAGCAAATTCTGCTAGATCTAGACAACATAATAAACAGCAATGCCATAATAGCAGGGGACTTCAACACCCCACTGACAGAACTGGACAGATCCTCCAAACAAAAATTAAATAGAGAAACAAAAGACCTAAACAGGACTCTAGAACATTTGGGCCTAACAGATATCTACAGAACACTCCACCCAAATAACACTGAATATACATTCTTCTCATCAGCTCATGCAACTTTCTCTAAAATTGACCACATCCTAGGCCACAAAACAGATCTAAACACATTCAGAAAAATAGAAATCATACCGTGTATCTTTTTAGAACACAGCAGAATAAAATTAGAAATCAATTCCAACAGAAACTCATATCTTCATCCAAAAACATGGAAATTAAACAATCTGTTGCTGAATGATTATTGGGTCAAGGAGGAGATTCAAATGGAAATCAAAAGATTCTTCAAACTAAATGATAATGGGGACACAAGTTATCAAAATCTGTGGGATACAGCAAAAGCAGTCCTGAGAGGAAAACTTATCACCTTAAATGCCCACATCTAAAAGACAGAAAGGTCACAAATCAGTAAACTAATGAATCATCTTAAGGAAATGGAAAAGGAAGAGCAAAGCAATCCTAAAGCCAGCAGAAGAAAAGAAATAACCCAGATCAGAGCAGAATTAAATGAAATTGAGAACAAAAGAACAATACAGAAGATTAATAAAATGAAAAGTTGGTTCTTTGAAAAGATAAACAAAATAGACAGGCCACTCGCCAGGTTGACCAGAAGCAGAAAGGAAAGGACTCTAATAAGCTCAATTAGAAATGGGAAAGGAGAAGTCACAACTGATACCATGGAAATACAAAACATCATCTTCAAATACTACAAAAATCTCTATGCCCACAAACACGAAAATGTGGAGGAAATAGACAAATTCTTAGAAACATACTACCTCCCTAGGCTCAACCAGGAAGAAACAGAATTTCTAAACAGACCAATGTCAAGCACCGAAATCGAAGCAGTAATAAAAAATCTTCCCACAAAAAAAAGTCCTGGACCGGATGGGTTCACACCTGAATTCTACCAAGCCTACAAAGAAGAACTGGTGCCTATACTGCAGAAATTATTTGAAAATATCCAGAAGGATGGAGTCCTCCCAAACTCATTCTACGAAGCCAATATCACCTTCATACCAAAGCCAGGAAAGGACACAACAAAAAAAGAAAACTACAGACCAATATCCCTTATGAATATAGATGCAAAAATTCTCAATAAAATCCTTGCAAACCAAATTCAAATGTACATCAAAAAAATAATTCATCACGATCAGGTGGGCTTCATTCCCGAGATGCAGGGATGGTTCAACATACGCAAATCTATAAATGTAATTCACCATATAAATAAAAGCAAGAACAAAGATTATATGATCCTTTCAATAGATGCAGAAAAGGCTTTTGACAAAATCCAGCATCCTTTTATGATAAGAACTCTTAACAATATAGGCATAGATGGCTCATACCTTGAAACTATTAAAGCCATATATGATAAACCCACAGCCAATATCATACTGAATGGGGAAAAATTGAAAGCATTCCCCCTTAAAACTGGCACCAGACAAGGGTGCCCACTATCTCCACTTCTTTTCAACATAGTGCTGGAAGTCCTGGCCACAGCAATTAGACAAGACAGAGGAATCAGGGGCATCCAGATAGGGGCAGAAGAGGTCAAACTTTCACTATTCACAGACGATATGATATTATACATAGAAAACCCCAAAGATTCAACCAAGAGATTACTGGAATTGATAAATGAATTCAGCAAAGTCTCAGGATACAAAATTAATACACACAAATCCATAGCCTTCATAAATGCTAATAACAATCAAGCTGAGAAACAAATTAAAGATGCAATACCTTTCATAATAGCACCAAAGAAAATTAAATATTTAGGAACATATCTAACTAAGGAGGTCAAAGACCTATATAGAGAGAATTATGAAACACTGAGAAAAGAAATAGCAGAGGAGGTAAATAGATGGAAAACCCTACCATGCTCTTGGATAGGCAGAGTCAACATAGTAAAAATGGCTTTGCTACCTAAAGTGATTTACAGAATCAATGCAGTCCCTATCAAAATACCAACATCATTTTTTGCCGATCTAGAAAAAATAATTCTATGCTTCATGTGGAACCAGAGAAGACCCCGTCTAGCCAAAGCAATCTTAAGCAAAAAGAACAAATTGGGAGGCATCTATCTACCAGACTTCAAACTATACTACAAGGCTATAGTAACCAAAACTGCATGGTATTGGCACAAGAACAGACACGTAGACCAATGGAACAGGACTGAGAACCCAAATATAAAACCAACCTCATACAGTCACCTGATCTTTGACAAATTCCAAAAAAAGTACACTGGGGAAAAGATTCCCTATTCAACAAATGGTGCTGGGAAAACTGGATGGCCATATGTAGAAGACTGAAACTGGACCCACACCTCTCACCTCTCACAAAAATCAACTCACAATGGTAACAGATCTAAACCTAAGACATGAAACCATAAGAATTCTCGAAGAAAACGTTGGAAAAACTCTTATGGACATTGGCCTAGGCAAAGAATTTATGAAGAACACCCCCAAAGCAATCATAGCAGCAACCAAAATAAATACATGGGACCTGATCAAATTAAAAAGCTTCTGCACAGGCAAGGAAACTATCACTAGAGTGAACAGACAACCTACACACTGGGAGAAAATATTTGCATGCTACACCTCTGATAAAGGGCTGATAACCAGAATCTATACAGAACTTAGGAAAATCAACAAGAAAAAATCAAACAACCCTATTAAAAAATGGGCAAAGGACATGAACAGAAACTTTTCCAAAGAAGACAGAATAATGTCCAGCAAACATATAAAAAAGTGCTCAACTTCTCTAATCATCAGGGAAATGCAAATCAAAACCACAAGGAGATATCACTTAACTCCCGTGAGATTGGCTCATATTAAAAAATCCCCAAACAACAAATGTTGGCGGGGATGTGGACAGATAGGAACACTCATACACTGCTGGTGGGACTGCAAATTAGTACAACCTCTATGGAAAGTAATATGGAGATACCTCAAAGAATTAAAAGTAGAATTACCATTTGCCCCAGCAATCCCACTACTGGGTATTTACCCAAAGGAAAAAAAGACATTTTATAATAAAGATATCTGCTCGCGAATGTTCATAGCAGCACAATTCACAATTGCAAAGTTTTGGAAACAACCCAGGTGCCCGTCAATACACAAGTGGATTAATAAAATGTGGTATATGTATACCATGGAGTATTACTCAGCAATAAGGAACAATAGTGAATTAACACATCTGGTATTATCCTGGTTGGAGCTAGAACCCATTCTTTGAAGCGAAGTGTCACAGGAATGGAAAAACAAACACCACGGGTACTCACCATCAAATTGGTACTAACTGATCAACACCTACATCACACAGGGCAATAATATTCATCAGGGGGTGGGCAGGCGGGAGGGGGTGGAGGGGATGGGAAAAACTCTCACTGAATGGATGCGGGGAGCACAGTTTGGGGGATGACCACGATTGTAGCTCTGACACGGGCAGTGCATGGGCAATATATATAAGCAAAGTGTTGTACCCCCATAATATTCTCAAATAAAAAAATAAATTAAAAAAATAAAAAGAAACTCCACAGGGTTTTCTGTGTCCAAAAAGTGGGGAGTAACTGAAGTCAGTTAAAAGGGGTAATGAAATAAATGGCTTCGTAGGTGAATGTGAGTCTCAGAATAAACGCTTGGGGCACTATGATTCATGGTCTGTCCAGACAGCAAGTGGGTTTGAGTCAGCTCTTCTGCACTGTGGTTAGTTTCTCCCGTGGCTCATTATTCACCATTATTATTACTATTATTTTGCCCTTGCCATTTCTATGTCTTGTTTTTTTTTTTTTTTTTTTTTTTTACAAGGGATGGGGAGATAACACAGCCTGCAAAAGCTGGTGATCCAAGGAGGGTCTGAGCTCAGAGAAAGAGAAAGATGTGGTCTGCACAGGGAAAGTACATACTATCCCTGAAATTTGGTGGGTTCACTGCAATGTTTACAAGCAAAAATTACCTTGCACTATGTTTGTATGTACCAGAGTATCCAAAGCAGTGTCAAGCATATAGGAAGTATTTAATATGGAATTTGGTTGCTGAACTTTAATTCGGTGTAAGAAGGACCATTTGCACCAAGGAACAATTCTGAATGAGGGTCTGAGGTCTGTGCACTAAGAGGGATAGTGTTATGCCTGTCAGGAAAGAAGCAGATTGGCATTGACTTTGAACATAGAAATCAAGCTCAGGGTTATTAAATATCAGAATAAGTTGTCAAAGGCAGTAACCTTGGAAAATGTGGGAAAACCGCTGCATAATTCTCTTCAAAACAGCAACAACAACTTTTCCTTGGTTCAATTTTGCTTAAAGTTCAGAAGAAAAGTACAGACCCTTTGAAAGATTTAAAAGAAGTTTCTAGAGAAGTTAATTAGTAATCTTTGTTATTATGGAAATAATGGTAACTTTTACGGCTTCAGAGGGGCTGTATGTACAAATGATGTATGAATGATTAAAAACTAATTGTCCAGGAAGCCTCTTGCTGTTTGAAAGAGAGGCTAGGCTGCTTTGGTATTCCACAGCACACTGGGCTTCTCACAGGGGGTTGGTGGGGGGAGATTGTCTTGCAGTGTTCTTGGGCCAATAGAAAGAGAAGTTTTGGTAGTCAAGTTATTTGAAAGAAATAAAGAAGTGTGTCCGTGTAAAAGGAGGCACAGAAGGATATCTGTCCAGGAAGTGAAGACAAGACTCAGGGGACCCTCAAGGCCTGCCTTTCCTTCATATGAGTGCGTACGAGTTAAAAACTATTCATGGCAGCTCCTCAATCCAAGATGGTTGACCAAGTTGCCACAAACCATGACTCTCTAGACAAGTGGCGTTTTCTGGTGTTGCTGTTAGTTTTTGTTTGTTTATTTCAATGTGAAGAGAACTGCAAGTTTTTTTTAAGGAAGTGTAATGTTAGATTAAGAACTGTTTGGTAATATTTAAAGACCAGAAAGTGACAAACCTTGCCTTTAAGCACTGATTTTAAAATTATGTTGTGACTTAAATTTATTAAACTAAAGTTAGTATTTGTGTTATATTTTCTTTTATATTTGTGACCATAAGGATTTGTTTCCTGTTTCTCTTTAATTTCCGTGCTTGGTTGACCTATGAAGTGGATGCTTACCCGACTTCTCTTGGTGGTGCTGTCCCTAATTGAGGCCTGGAGCTCAGGAGGAAGTAGTCACAAAAGTGCTCTATCTCATCAACCCAGACAGTTTTAAGTAGGGTCTAGGCTGGAGGCAGGGTGGGGCAGCCTATGAGCTAGGGTTCTTTTTTACAACTGAACTGACTAGCTGATTTGAGTAATGGAGAAATTTATAGGAAAAATGTGGGATAATGCACAGGCCCAACAAGAAGTCTGGCACTCAAAGCTTGGAAAAGATTAGGCCCGGTAGAGCTCTAGGGGTCTGGGCAGCAGTGTCATGGCATCACTGCTGGAAGTAATGAGCCCAGCTGACTGCCTTCCTTGTATCATCACCCTGCTCAAGATTAAATTCCTACAAAAGAGAGAGTCTGAATGTCCTTAGCTAGATGGAGGGAGATGCTTTGTTCACCAAAGGCTTCATGCAGAAGTTCCCCAAGGCAAAAGTGAAGTGTTCCCATCAGAAGAAGGGGTGAGAAGTCAAGCTGGCAAGAAAAACAAATGTATGAAGTTGGGAGGAATAAATGGAGACTGAGAATCTGGCTTTCCCCAAGTTCCTCCCATGGCAAGATAGATTTGAGTGTGTGATTCAGTTGTTGGGCTTGCCCTGATTTGCACCTCTTCACCTGTGCCACTCCTGTGTGCACTTTAATGAATGTTACTTTTCTCAGTGGGTGTCTTAGGCAGTTCAGCCTGCTATAGGAGAATACCATAGATGGGGAGGCTTAAACAATAAACGTTTATTTTTCACAATTCTGGGGGCTGGGAAGTCTGAGATCAAGGAGCCAGCAGATCAGAGTCTGGTGAGGGCCCTCTTCCTGGCTTGCAGATGGCTGTCTTCCCAATGTATCCTCACATGGGCAAGAGCAGAGGGAGGAAGCAAGCTCTTCTGTCTCTTCTTATAAGGACACTAATCCTGTTCATGAGGGTTCCACCCTCATGACCTAATGACTTCCCAAATACCCTACCTCCTAACACCATCAAATTGGGGGTTAAGATTTCATCCTACAAATGTTGGGGGGATGGCACAAACATTCAGTCCATAACAGTGGGTACAATTGCCAAGGAGATGTTGATTATTTGTTTATTTGACTTTGTTTCGTTTTATACCTAGAAGATTTGCTGCACTTGTAATGGAAACTAAGGAAAGCTGCCAATACCGTTTAATGCTTCTATAAATAATATCATATTCAGTTGTTTTGGAACCATTTCTTTCTCCTCGCCCCCATCCTCTGCATACACATCTTATGTACACACACACATGGTTCTGGGATGTGGCTCCAGATACACAGTGGAAATGATGGAAGGTGATAACAGGTATGATGGTTTCCCAGGTGCCACAAGCATACTAATCATCAAAAGTAGGAGGGAAAAATCAGACTTGTGATTCTTGACCCCTCACCCCCAGTGTATTAGTTCACATGGATTTAGCATGATTGGCTCTGCTGGCAACCTTCTAAATGTTTGACTTTATTATAGATGAAAAAAAGCTTCCTACTAAAATTCATACACTTCACTGCCCCTATCTTAGACCACAGGATGCATGCAGTATGTAATCACATAGAAACTTTTAAAAAGCAGCAAATGCTCTTCTTTTCATTTTGTGTCAAGAAAATTCTAAGCAAAGTTTGGTTCTTTAGCTTAAAACAGAATTTTAGGGTAATTGTCTTGTGGCAATCACAGCGTAGCTGAGAATAAATGGCATACTCCTAAGGTATTATGTAACCTTGAAAATTTGAGTTTCCATCATCCACTGGTGGCTGTCTCCCTTAGTAACAAGGGTTAACGTTTATTAAGAAGTTGCTATCTGCCAGGCACTATGCTAAATGTATTTTTTTTCCCCATGAAAAAGTTTATTTAATTTCCAGAAAATCTTAGGAGGTCTGCACCATTATCTCAGTTTTATAGATGATGAAACTGAGGCTCAAAAAGATAAAGTGATATTTTCAAGGCCATGTGGCTATTTAGAGGTGGAGCCTGAATTTTAATTCAGGAAGCAGATAGACTCACAATCACCACGCCACATTGCATTTCTTTTTCTCTCGCTTTGGGATAAAATTTAGAAAACACATTAGCTATGTGTTTTCTTCCATTTCTTTTTGGACCTTCTCCCATTCAAATTCAGATCTTGTGGTATCTGCTGCTTGGGAAAGGGTCATTGTAGTGGGACCCCTCTTGGTGGCCATGGGAAATGAGTCCAAATCTTGGCTTTTGAGTTTCAGAATGGTCCAGGTACGTGATAAGATGATTTAGAAGGGTACTAAGGACACTTCATTATTAGAAGCAGTACCCGCCCCCACCCCGCTTTGTAATGTTTGCTGGTGAGGGAGGGACAACGTATAACAGAGGAGAGACTCACGCTGAAGCTGGAAGGATGCTGTTGGGTCCTGGGAGGGGCCTCTCAGATTGCGTCCTAGCATAAGGATAGGGGACAGGGACAGAACACTCAGATTGGTTTAGGAGCTAAGAAGAGGCCTATGACCCCTTTCCACTGAAAGTTCAGAAAAGCTGCAAGACGCTACTTTTTTTTTTTTCCATGACAGGGAGAGACTTTTTCCATGATAGGGAGAGAGCAGAGGACCTCTTGAGTGGTATGCCTGAACCTGAGACTCCTGTAGAGACACTGAGGCTTCCAGCCTGGCTTGGAGATCCACAGAATGTTTTTCCAGAGTCATGGAAAGCTGGTAGACCTGCCCAAAGAATCAGGTACCTGAAGAGCCATGCAGTCAAGATGAGGAGGGGAAGACATGACCTCCATGGTGAGCAAAGATCAGGCAGGGAAATAATAGTCACTCACTGCACCCTGGTATTGAGAGAAGCTGATGACTGAAGGCCAGGAATCTCCCTTGCCCCTCCTACCCCACACCTGTCCTGGCATTATACAATCTCTTGAATTCAGACATAAGCCCCAGGCAAGTATACTTTAAGGGGAATCCTCAATTGACTGATATTAATTTGCCACTTGGTAGAATAGGGTTTGAAGTAGAAATTAAGCTCTATAAAAAGTGGAACAGTTCTATATCCTGTATACCTGAGTTTTGCCTGAGATTTGTACACTCTAGACTCCAAAGAGCCCACCAAACCTTTTGCTTAGAAGTTACATAAAATCCAATAAAGCACAAAGGAAATACCTAATGACTAAATTTAGGCCAAATCAAGTCAATGAGGTAACCAGTTCTCTAAAATAGGTAGTCTTCCCTTTTCCTGGTTCCCATATACAGGAATTTCAGTTACTACAGTTTAGTTAAATAACATCAGTCCCCAGACAACAGGGTTCCCATTTCAGTTACCAGGTGTACTAACCACGAGTTATTGCCTAGAGTACACACTTTCCTGCTCTTCAGTCCACAAATCATTATGTAAGGCACAGATCACATCATGATAAGTGACCAGTCACATCACTTCATTCAAAGTCCGTCAGTAACTGGTCACTGCACATCTGTTCTTCAGTTCATGGCCAGAAAGCAAAGCACACAGTTCTGCTGTCTCCTTGTCTCCCAGTGACAAACTCACATGACATTTCACAAAAAATAGATCATTGAAGCAGGGGAACTAGCCAACAAAAATGAAAGTGGAGTAAAGAAACAAAAAATGATGACTCTGGAAGTGAAATTCGAAAGTGGTTGTGACAAAAAGTTGAAGATGTCTCAGAGGAAGTGACAGTGAAAACAAAAACAAACAATCCCCCAAAACCCAAACCAAAAGAACTCTCCACGTTAAAGAAACTCCTGGCAATATCACATGACATTTAAATTATAAAGAATAAAATGTTGAAGCTGACCTAAACTTAGAAAAGAATATAACGATTCAGTAAGACACAGAAAAGATATTTCCTCCATATCCTGTTATACAATGGGGAAAAGGCAACCACTGCTTAATATACTCTTGATAAGATTTTTACAAGACTAAACACTTTAATTTTCAGTATTTCTAGTTTTTCAAATTACAGAGTGCAAAATAAACCTTAATTTTTCTATTGTTTTCATTTCTCTCTATATTTACAATTGACAGTAAGAGATGATTTATTATTTTGACAAAAATTTTAAAGGTCACAGAACAGTCATAATTTTTCCTGTAGATTATTAAGACCATTTGTGTGATTTCAGCTTGTATGGTCATTTCTATGGTTCCACACCACCATGCAATGCAAGGACTGTCTGGATACAGAAATATTCCTTTACCTGCGTATGTAAAATCCACCTGAGAACATCTCCATCTCAAAATACCGCACACCTAAATATTCTCATGCTGCTCTCAAGGTCAAGAGTTGCCCTGAAATTGGCTTTCTCACCCTGCAGAGAGAGGAAGAACAGCCATGTGAACTATGCCCTGAGGCCTTTTGAGTCCTAGGAGCAGGGTTAGTAAATGCCTTCTCTCCAATAAGCCTTCAGTGTCCTGTTGTCCCTCTCTGTTGTTTAATAGTCCTGAGTGGTTGTCACTGCTCATTTTTGGTATTGTTAACACATCATCTCATAAGTGGACCAATGGTCATTGTGTGGGATGTTCACAGACCCAGACTTTGCACTCCAGTCATTACTACTCATTCTCCCTGTCAAGTTTTACGTAGAAATATGCCTTGAGGGACATGAAACAATCAGACAGTTATATTAGCGGAGAGGATAACAGATGTGCTCTTCTTTTATTGTCTCTGGGGTTCTTTTAGATCATCTGAAATGACTACATGAAGTTTAAAAATATTTCACCAAAAATGCTTAATACAAGGAAAAGTTGTGTTTTCCACACATGATGTTTATCAAGACAACCTTCAAGTGCTCTTAGACCAAAAAAGGTTAAAGCTTTTAAATAAAGGATTTTTTAGGTGCAAAAGCATTCTTGCCTAAAAACCCTTTAAGTATACTTTCATGTATAAATATCTGTGTCTGTAGGAAAGGAAGAAAAGAAAAAAAGGGAAATTGGGGAAATGGATATTTGTTAGGTAGCTTATCAATTTTAGTCTTTTGCAAGATTGGTAAGCTTATTTTATCATTTCATGAAAGGCATACACAGTAATAGGTATTTGCGTGTGTGTGTGTGTGTGTGTGTGTGTGTTCTTGCCACATTTGAATGAGTAACATATGATCAACTTTTCCATTTTTTTTCATTTTTTCTCTTCATTCTACCCATAACACATATATACAGTATTAAAATTTTTGAGTATGGAAAATTCTCTTTTATATTTATAGGACATTCTCATTCAAGAAACTTTAGGCACATTCCTAATGTTCTAGTCATTATCCTATACAATCCTCTATTAAGTTGGTGCTAACTTTTCATTTTCATTGGAGAAATTGGGATGATTTTTATTTCTACTCCAGCACAATTATGTAGTAGATTTGTAAGAATGTTGCTAAATATGATGCCTTTAAGGAGCCCTAGATAATTTATTTATTTATTAGCTGTCAGAAAAATCGCATCATACCTGTGCTGACTGGAAAAGTTCAAAGCGGTGGTTAAAATGCTGGCACTAAAGAACAAATCCAGTTATGCATTTATAAAGAATGAGACTGTGACCTGAGATATTCTTTAACTTCTGTGGCAAGAGATTACTAAGTCTTAGGATCTTAGATGAGGTAGGTCCCTTACAGACAATCCAAAATTTAATAAATTGAGGAAACTGAGGAAGAAGAAGTGAACTCTGGCACAAGAGCATAATCTGATGAGTTATCAGTTGATTGGACTTCTAATTTCAGACATATTACAGTAACTTACATTAGAGTTAATCTCCTGCTATAAGTAATTATAAAACTAGACAAACTATATGAAGATATAGTTTTTCAGGCACTGGAAATAGGCAGCATAAGGCTGTGATCCCTGGAAGAAAAGACATGAGGTGAACTTCATGTTTACCCCAGCTTTTTAACTAGTGGCACTTTCCACACTGTGGTTCAGGGAGGTAAGGCCCATGTGGAAAGTGTCAGTTTTGCTGAGAAGGCAGAGATCAGAATTCATGTCTGCTAAGGTGGCTGGAATATTCAGGCTAGGGTTCTAGAGAGGAGAATGCTGTAGGTGTTGAGGCCAAGAAGTCTGTGTGGAGCTTTCCTATGGGTTCTTGGCCAAGGGTTGGACTACAAATGTGTAGGGTAAGATTCTGCAAGGATTAGCAGAGAGAGCTACTGGGTCAGAAAGCTGAATGAAGCTCCCACAGGTCATGAAGTGCTGGAAGACATGGAAGTTCTAGGCCAGCCAAAGTGGACAGACCACATTGAGCATCTGACTATTTAGCTGAGACCTCTAAAAGGCCATACTTTAGGAGTAAGGACCACAGTTTACAGTAAAGTCCACACTCTCAATTAGAAAATACACTGAAATAGAACCAGGCTAAGAAAGCCCAAGATTGTCTGGCTGGATCCAGAGGATCTGCCAATAAATTATCTGACTGCCAGAACTACATTGAACATCCTTAAAGGAAGACAATATAATCCAAATTCTCTACAATGTATCATTCACAATATGTAACAAACAAAAATATTATTAAATATGAGTAGAAGCATTAAATTATAGCCCATAACCAAAAGAAAAAGCAGTCAATTGAAACAAATCCTGAAATGGCCAAGATTTTGGAATTAACAGACAAAGATTTTGTAACACCTATTGTAAATGTGTTCAAGGATTTAAAGGAAATGATGCTCAAAATAAATGAGCAGATGGGAATCTCAGTATGAAATGGAAAATATGCAAAAGAACCAAATGAAAATTTTAGCGCTGCAAAATACAATATCTGAAATAAAAACTGCACTGAGTGGGCCTAATAGCATATCGAATAGTGCAGAAGAAAGAGTCTGTGAACTTCAAGAAAAGCCAATAGAAATTACTCAAACTGAAGAATACCAAGAAAAAAAGATGGGTGGGGGGAGAACAGAGCCTCAAAGGGCTGTGGAAAAATGTCAAGTAGTGAAAGATACATGCAATTAAATTCCTGAAGGAAAGGAGAATGAGAAGGGGGCAGAAAAAAGAAACTATTTAAAGAAATATTGGTCCCAAATTTCTTAAACTAGGTGGAAAACATTCATTTATAGATCCAATTCAAGCAGGATAAATACAAAGAAAATGAAATGTAAGTATGTAATAATCAAGTTGCTAGAAACCAGAGATAAAGAAAAAATCTTAAAGGCAGGCACAGGGGGAAAATTTAAAAAGAAAGAAAGAAAGAAAAAGAAAGAAAGGGATAAAAAAAGGCATTATGGGGAACAATGATAAGAATGACTATTGACTTCTCATCAGAAAAAATAGGGGCCAGACAATGAAGTGATATCTTTAAAGTTCAGAAAGAAAAAAAATAATAACCTGTAAACCTTGAATTCAATATGTAGTGAAAATGGGATTGATATGAGACATTTTTAGATAAATAAAATTTGAGAGACGTCATTATCAACAGACCCATACTAGATGAAATGTAAAAAGAATGGGAGAAAATTTCCTCAGTGTGATCAACAGCATCTTACAAAAACCCCCACAGCAAACATCACACTCAGTGGATGTTAGTGACAAAAAACTGAACAGATTTATGCTAAGACAAGGAACAAGGCAAGGATGTCCACTCTTAGAGATGTCTACTTTCACAACTTCTATGCAACATTGTATTGGAAGTCCTTGCTAGTGCAATAAGGATAAAATAAATAAATAAAAAATAATGAAAGGCATAAAGATAAAAAAAATCCAAATCATCTTTATTTGCAAATGCTATGACAGTGTGTGTAGAAAATCTTCAGAATATTACAAAAAAAACTACTAGAACTAATAAAAAGTGACTTAGTAAAGTCACTGTATACAAGGTCAATACTTAAAATTATTTATATTTCTATATTATAGCAACAAATAATTTGAAAATAAAATTTAAGAAAACAATAACATTGTAACACAATCCATACAATAAATAGAAATAAATTTAGCAAAAGATGTTCAAGACTTCTATACTGAAAACTTCAAAACAATGCTAACAGTAGTTAAAGTCTAAGTAAAGGGGAGTTATACCTTGCTCCTGGATGGAAGACTCGATATTGTTAGGATGTCACTCTTGCCCAGATTCATTTACAGATAGACTCAGCACCATTCCAATCAAAATTACAATAAGCTTCCCTCCCCTTTTTTGAGAAAATGGCTGATCTCATAATTTTTCAATTATGAAAAAGATCAAAGTTGGAAGAATTAATCTACCTGATTTGAAGACTTACTATAAACCTACAGTAATCAAGACAATATATTACTGGCATAAGGATAGAAAAATATATTAATGGTACAGAATAGAGAGTCTAAAAATAGATCCAGATATATACGGTCAATTCATTTTCAACCAAGATGCCACTACAATTCAATGGAGAAAAGGAAAATATTTTCAATAAATGGATAAATGTATGGAGAAAAAAATGAATCTTGGCCCCTTCCTCACACAAAAGATGGAGTATAAACTTAAAGATAAGAGTATAAAGCTTCTAGAAAACAACATAGAATACCACTGTAAACTTTGTACAGGCAAACGTTCTTAGATAGAATGCAAAAAGCATGAACCACAAGCTTTTAAAAAATTATTAAATTAAACTTAATCAAAATTAAAAACTTCTAATAATCAAAAAACACCATTAAGAAAAGAAAAGGTGAACAACAGACTGTAAAAAATAATTGTAAAAAATATATCTGCCAAACAATTTTATCAAGATGTAAGGAATCCCTACATATTAATAACAAGAAGACACACAACTCTATAAAAAGGATCAAGCATTTTAAAAAGAAGACAGGCAAATGATCAGTGAGCACTATAAGTAAGTGTAAATGGGCTCAAAATTATTTGTCATCAGAAAAATGCAAATTAAAAGCACAATGATATAGCCTTTCAGAAGAATTAGAATGGTTTTTGTTCAAAAATACTCACACCACTAATTAAACATTTGTGAAGATATGTATTATAGAAATTGGATCTCCCACCCATGACTGGTAGGCATGTAAAATGGCATAATAATTTTGGGAAACTGGTATTTCTTATAAAGTTAAACATAAATAATTTCCATAACTGCACAATTCCATACCTAGGTTTTTTACCCAAGAAAGATTTAAGCATGTCTACAAAAGTCTTGTACAAGAAAGTTCATAGCAGTTTCATTCATAAGTCCCAAATTAGAAATGGCCCAATGTCCATCAACAGGAGAGTGAATAAGCAAACTGTGGTATAGTCATACAATAAAATACTACTTAGCAATAAAAATGAACGAACTAATGATACACTGAACCATATGAGTGAATCTCAAAAACATTATGTTGAGCAAAAGAAGCCAGACTCAAAAGAATACATACAGTATGATTCCATTGATGTGACGTTTCAAGAAATGATAAAAGTACTCTATGGTGAGATTTTGAAATCAAAACAGGGGTTGTTTGGGGGTTGGAAGGGATTGACTATGAGTGTGTATGAGGAAACTTTACAGGGAGACAAAAATTTTCCATATATTTGTTTGTTGTTGGCTACATGGGTGTTTACATTTACTTACGGTCTAGAATTTCACTATATGTAAGATTTACCTAAATAAAAACAAGTTAAAAATTTCATTGATTCAAAAGATTTTCAGATAAACTAAATAATCTAAGTTCTGGAGCCAAAAAATTTGCAGTTATTTGAAACATTTGCAAAATATGTGGGGAAAGTAAACGTTTTAACTAAATGAACTTTACTACCCACAGCATTATGTAGGGGGTGAGGTGAAGTCATGAAAATTGTCATCCATAAATGGTTACAAGCTCAGAGTAGTAGCTATGTTAAAGTAAGCATCCTCCCCCCACCCTTCATCTTCATGTTCTGTTAGACATTGATCTTATTCAAAGGTCTAGGGACTTTTTCATGTCAGCAATTATTCTGTTTTGTCTATGATTCTATTTTATTGTAGGTAAAAAAAGGGATCCAAAGAAGGTGCAAAGGGTCTGTGAGCACCACAAAATAGACTCACTCTCTTTGGGTATAAAGAACAGACCGGTTGGAGATCAGTTGGAAAATCTGGCACGGGCTAGGGAAAAAGGCTGGGTGGGTAGTGAAGCAAAGAAAATCAACCACTAGATAAAGTTTTCCCTACCAAGTAAAGCCTGTGGCTTAGAAAACTTTAAGTGATCTGGCCGTCTCTCACCTTTCTGACCTCTTCTACCCTTCCCTCTGCTCACCCTGCTTCAGTCACGTTGGCCTCACTGTGATTCCTTAACAGACCAGGCGTGCTCTTACCTCAGTGCCTTTGCACTTGCTCTGCACTTTCCCTTGAATTCCTTTCCTCCAGATAACCACAGATCTCACTCTTTCACCTCTTTTAAGTTTTTGCTCACATGTCATCTTCTCAGCGAGGCCACCTTTGACCACTGTAGTTAAAATTGAACATCTCCCCTTTATCTGACTCTCCTTACTCCACTTCTTTCCTTGATAGTTTTTTCTATAGCAGCATCACCTTCTCATATTCTATACCATTTATTTATTTGTTTTGTTTATTGTTTGTTGCTCTGGATCCATACTGTCTAGGTTTGAAAGCTGGGTCTGCTAGTTCCTGGCTGTGTGACCTTAAGGAAATCGCCTAACCTCTCTGTGCCTAAGTAAAATGGGTACTTACCTTATATGATTGTTGTGAGGATTAAATGAGTTAACACCATAAAGCATTTAGAATAGTGACTGGTATGTTTAAGTGCTCCGTAAATATTAGTTATTGTTGATATTCAGTAATCTATGGATAACTTTTCTTGTTTAGGCATTGTTCAAGGTCCTGTGTACTGTTAAAAGGGAATTTAAAACTAGGGTCCTATCTAACCCTCAGAAAAGTTATAATTGAATTTTTATGCAGCTCCTTTTTCCCAGAAAACCTTTTTGCACTCTACTTACTGAATTTCAATTTATTCTTTAAGACCCAGCTCAAAGTTGACCTCCTTGGTGAGGCCACCCCATTTTCTCCAGGTGGAGTACGTTCTCTTTGCCCTGAATGCAAAGCATTCATTTATTCATGTAACTGCAAACATTTATTGAACATGTAACCATGGGCCAGTTGAGGCACTAGGGATATAGAGAAGATTAAGACATGGGCTTTGACTTTGAGAGGCTTGTAGTCTGGTAGCAAATGCAGACATACGCAGAAACAAGGACAAGACAGTGTGATGTACTTAGGAGTAGGCAGAATGCTTATGTGTTTATGCCTGTCCCATTTCCTGGGTTGTGAGCTCCTGTAGTCAGAATCTCTACATTTCAGTCATTCTTTGTATCACAAATTCCTCTTACAGTGTTTGTCTGGCTCATGGTATGTACAAATGTGTTTATTGAAATGATTGAAATAATGGGGGTGGGGACAAGAAATGCATAACAGAGATAAGTAAAAGTGACAATGATGCTGATGACAGTAGTAACAGCTAGTACTTGTGGGTCAATTACTTTTGTAAGTATTGCACATATTTAAGATAAAATATGTACAGTACTTCTCTGTTCTGTATAGCAACAGAAACAGCAAGGTATTATCATCCATATTTTATGGATGAGTAAACAGTTTCAGAGAAGTTAAGCAACTTGTCCAGGGACAGAGCTATGATTACAACTCAGGACTGTTTGCTTCCAAAGACCATATTTGCCCACTATTCTACACATCAGAAAGATGCTGGCTAGTATCGTTCTGGAAACATTGTGTGGTCAACTCCTTGTATCTGAGTATTTGGTATTTCTTCTCCTGCTATTTTTCTTTCTCTAAATACTTTAGACGTAGTTACAGACATAAAAGTTGTGGACTAATGGCTCTAGGGAGTCGTGTTTCAATTAGCAAATCTGATGGCAGTGCGGTCAGCTCTCTGGATTCGGACATACCTGTTCTCTCCTTTTTCTTTTTTTCAGTGTAGTTTAAATTGTGCTGATAGAGAATTGGACTGCTGACGGTAGCACCAACCTACCCATCAAAAAGAAGGAGGCAGTGGGGAACAGTTAGGAAGAACATAAAGATATTCCTTTCCATTTTTTAAAAGCCTTTACTGGCGGAGAGAGAGCGAGAAAGATAGGAGATGGTCCAAGGGGGCCTTGCATTTCATGACTTTAAAGGTACTTACCGTGGGGCAAGAAGTTATTTTTCTTTTTTGGCTTCTCTAAATAAGGCTAGACAGATCATCTTAGAAAACAAAGGAGCGTTCCATTTCAGCAACTGACACAATGTAAGCCTTGGAAATTGTTACACACTCTGATATGTTTCAATGGATATCTATTTAGTCAGAAAATTTTTGGGGGTGGATGTAAAATCATGTAGTTTCAATGTTCATAACTTTAGGCAAAATCCCCAGTTTTTTTCTATCAAATGAGCTAGTCAAGATGAAAACCTGAGTTTATTTTAGTAGACTTTTGTCAAGAATGCTTTGATTACAAGATGCCAGCATACTCTATAAGGATGGCTTTTGCTTATACACAGAGCAAAATAAGCATCTTTAAAGATGTTTAAGAAAAATATCAGCTAATCTGCTAAATTAGTCAGGAACAGGAATGGCAGCATATGACATTTTAAACAACCTTGGGAGTAGATTCACTTTGAGGAAAATGTGTGTCATCTTAGGAAGGACAATTTGCTTCTTCAGCCCTGAGATAGGCACTAAAAAATCAATCAATTTGAACCATACCCCAAAAGTCAGTTTAAAAATTGTGTTCGTATGATTTCACCCAAGAAAATATATATGTATCAATATTAGCAGAATTATTGTAAAAGGAGAGATTTGATAGCATTAAATGAAATGGTGAAGACCTCTAATAGTAAAATTAGAGTTATGTGTGGAAGAAGATAGATAAAGGAATTCTCATATAATCAGATTATTAGAATATCAGGATTGCTATTACCTTAGAATTGACATTGTTGTATTGATGCTCTACCTTTTTTTATAGCAAATCTTAATAAATTAAATTCCTCCAATTCTCTATATTCCACACTAAGCAATTTATGTGTTGCC
Organism: Daubentonia madagascariensis; assembly: GCA_023783475.1. Classification (NCBI taxonomy): domain Eukaryota; kingdom Metazoa; phylum Chordata; class Mammalia; order Primates; family Daubentoniidae; genus Daubentonia; species Daubentonia madagascariensis. The sequence continues at coordinate 62,186,833 of JAKFHU010001798.1, forward strand.
TGTTTTCAGAGACTGTTGCATTTAATAACTATTTTTGGATACCATAGTAATTATGTCCTTAAATATTGGATGTAAAAATCTAATTACATAAGGTCACATTAAATCCAGTTTGTAACATGGTTTAAGTAGTTTTTTGACTCTGATTTTGAGATTTCCTTGACCCTTTCTCTCAAAACCCAATTGATAATATTATCGTATTGCTTTCCACTGAGTTTATCATTCCTGGAGCAGAACTATTATTGTACTGGAATATAAGCAGCATGATAATAGGAATAGGAAAACTCATGTCTTTTTAGTGTTAGACTAGAATAGGCATTCAATACTCTTTTCTGGGTGAATGAATGAGAGCTTGACAGTGCATCTTGACATGTAGTAATAACAACAATAATAATTATACCAACCAACATTTATTGTGTCATATCTTGGGCATGTAATTTTTGCTTTTTATATGTTATTTTATTTTCACTAAGACTAAGATTGGAGAGTTTAAGTACCTTGTCCAGGTTCAAGAGCCCAGCAAGTGATAAACTCAAGCCAGTTTGTTCTTTCCCAGGGTCTTCCAGAAGCTCCTCCCTTTCCCTTGTTCTGCAGTATTTTTTTCCATTCGGAGCGAGCTCTCCAGACCGGACATTGTTAGTGGAGAGGGTGAGTGGATCTTGCCTGGCCCCACTCCCCCGGCCCCTGTGCAGCATCTGAGCTCTTTAGATCCGGAGCTGCGAGGTGGATGGTCTGGCACTGAGTCACCCCTTGTTTCTAACAAGTGCTCATGAGTGTGCCTCTGCTCTACAAATGTTCTCCCTTCCTCCTGCGGGGTTGTCAGTGCTGAGCTGATGCCTTATGAGTGATATGGTATAAAATTTGCGCTTTTCTGGGCGCTCATCAGTATTTTCATCAGATCAAAGGGAGAAGCTATATTGGAGCTGTGAGGCAAATACCATTTTGAATTGAAAGCCATTTTGACTTTGCATTTTTAATTGAATTAACAACAATGTACTGGAATAACTTAGAAAATGTTTATAACTTGGCCTAGTCGATGGACTTACTCACCGAATAATTTTTAAAAATTAAAATTATAGCCTTTTCTGTCTCTGCCCTTTGCCCTTTGCCCTTTGCCCTTTGAACCAAGCCAAAACAAACCAACCAAACTATACAAAAAAGACCAGGTTTGTATATTGAATCTAGAATGTTTTGAATTTAAGGAAATAACTTATTTATTCACCTTTAGTTTGGATGAATATGTTTGTGTGTACAAGATTCTAATGCCATTAGTCTGAATGTGTGCTTGCATGTGTATGTACTTAGACCAGACATCAAATGTAGAGTCGACTGCTTAGGGTTACATGACGCAGGACAGTGTCATGACTTCTTGTCTTTGTATTTTGGTACCTGAGCAAACATTTCATCTCAGGACCGTGTCCTCTAGTTTATAAACATGTTTTATTAGTGATACATAAATATTGCGAAAAAATATCAAAATGTGCTATGAAACTGTTCACTTTAATATATTATAAAATAACGAATGGTAATGTTTTTAGTCTGTTTTATTAATTATTATGGATAATATAACACTGCAGTTCCCATTAAAGGACAAATTGCAGTCATGCATTGCTTAACAACATTCTGACACATTCTGAGAAATGTGTCATTAGGTGATTTTGTCATTGTGCCAGCATCATAGAGTGTACTTACACAAACCTAAAGGGTGTAGCTTACTACACACCTAGGCTGTATGGTGTGTAGCCTATCATTCCTAGGTTGTAAACCTATACAGCATGTGGCTTTACTGAATATTGTAAGCAATTGTAACATAATGATAAGAATTTGTGTATCTAAGCATACCTAAACATAGAAAAGGTACAGTAAAACTATGGTATTATCATCTTATGGGGCCACCGTGGTATATATGATCCATTGTTGACTGAGGAGCCATTATGCCAAGCGTGACTGTAATACGACTCCTCCCCACAATTTTTTAAAACCCTAAAATAGAAACCATTTAATCTTAGTCAGAGTTTTTGTTTAACACGTTTTTCCTCCAGCTTGGATGCAACTGTCAAACTTACTTCTGGATGACCTATAAAAAATGAAAAGTAATTGGATAATACACTTATTCCATAAATTGGGAAACATGTCGCAGCTGGCATATATTGCTGACTCAGCATTCCTTCCTGTCATCTAATCCTTTTTACTTGCAATTAAAAAAGAAGTCCCAATTTTCATACCTCAAACAGACTTCTTGAAATAGATTTGAAAACAAGAGCCTGTTGCCAGAGGGAGCAGGGCTCACCAGTCCTGTTCCCACCGTCTCGGCTTGCCTGGAATGCTGGTGGGGTGGTGACCGCGACTGACAGGACCAGGCTTAAGTTGGTGTGAAGGCCAAGGGCTCCAGGCCGATGAAACACCTCTGGAAACGTGCCCAGTGGAAACACAGAACGGCATGGGTACGCTTTCATGCCAAAGATTTTCGGGAATGGGTCCAAAAACATCTTCTGTAGGAGGAAATGAAAGAGGAAATAACTTGTTATTCCAAAGGGGTGAGAGGGTTGGGGTGAGAGTTGAAAGAAGGGTTGAAAAAAGAGAAAAATAATTGAGCTGTGAAGGTGAGGCTATGCCAAAGAGGGGAAGCGAGTAGCTGGAGCTGGAAATGTTAATAAGCTCACAAAGATAAGGAGGAAGTAGGGACTATTTGGAAGGTAAACACAACATAATGGAAAGGGCAGCCTTGCCAAGAATAACAACATCAAGATAATTAAAGGAAAAAGCTAACGTAAATGTGAGGGAAAAGAGAAAACGCTGAACAGGTCTTAAATATCAGAACATGCCAACTCATCATTTTGTAACTGACAACATAAACAGGAAAAGGAAAGAAAGGCATTCTGCAGCTACGCACACAGATATTCCACCCTGTGATATTTGTGTTATCACTCAGCTTTCTGTTGGCTCAGGTATAGCAGGATGTGTTGGGTGGGGTGAGAATTATAACTCCCATTGTTTATGTCTCTGAGTCCGGTATGTTCTATATATTTGTCAGAGGGCCATGATACCAGGATACTTAATTAATTTCCTGAATTGTGTTATTTTGTAGTGTTAATGTCTGTAATTTAGTGGGCTATAAAACCAAGTCATATATCTCTTTTATATGTAACATTTTCTTGAGCTCTTTTCATAGTAACTAATGGAGTGCCTAAGAAACAATTTTAAAAGATGATCTAGCTTATTAAGTAGTATACTAACCACACACATCCCATTGCATAACACCACACTTTATTCTATTCTATAAGCAGTTAGTGTCAAGCTCTAATTTGTGTTTTCTTTTAGTTCTTGAGCATTCCACAATCTTCTTTCTAGAATAAAACTGTTCAGAAGACTGAAATCTTCTCCAGGGAGAAGGGAGTTACAAAGTCCACAGGCAAACAAAAATAACATGTACTCTTTAGTACAGAGATTAGACTTCTAATTTGGTCAAATGAAAGCAGTGTTGGGATCTCTTCCCTAAATTATTACCAAAAGTAATGTTTATATATAACTTCACTTATTGTAAAAGAGTATAAGAAAGACCAGTACATATAGTTTCCTATGTGATGAAATTCACCAATCTAATTTGCCTTTAATGCTCTCTTTAACAGAATTCTCCTGAAGGGTTGTTTTGTGTGTATCTAGACTTAGAATACTAGGTATATACAACTGGAAAAAAGTATGTCAGTATGTAAAGCTCTAGGAATGGTATGTAAGTAACCAAACTCACTATTGCTTTATTTCCTCTTTTTGGTTAACTTTATGATAAGTTTAATCTCATTTGACCCTTCAAAAATATTTTCATAAGTTGTTTCTTTACTGGTGCATGGCATTGCTTACACAGAAGTTCATAGAATCATAAAAGCTTGACATATTTCTTCTCTTTTGCCAGGAGCAATTGGTGACAAATAAAATGAAACAGAAACTTTGGCCTTGGCTCTTTCACCACCATAGGAGCCTGAGGATTTCTCAATATTGTCTATGTGTTCTCAAAATGTAAAGAACCAAGAAAGACATTTGAATGGACAAGCTCTTTTAAAGGCAGGAGATCTACTTGGCTATCAGACAAGCAGGTGTGCTGGAGCCCTGGAGACACAATCTAGGCCTGGCTTTGTCACCAACTACTTGTGTGACAGAAGAAGCGAGTCAAGTAAGAAGGGAGAAAAAGAAAGGCTGCTTTCTAGCGAGGCTGGGGAGATGAGAATGGGGGGCAATAAGAACAAGGTCTGAGAGGAGACTTTTCTTAAAGACTCTTAGCAGGATTGTTGTTGGATTTTGGAATTGAGGATATGGTTCTCTCTTTATTTTTTGACATTGTATAATAGGGGTTATTTTTATTTATTTTTATTTATTTATTTATTATTTCAGAATATTACAGGGGTACAGATGTTTAGGTTACATATACTGCCTTTGCTGTGCCTGAGTCAGAGCTCCAAGTGTGCCCAAGCCGCAGATAGTGCACACTGCACCCCTTAGGTGTGAATTTATCCATTCCCCCCACCTGCCCGACACCTGAATGTTACTTCCGTATGTGGCATAAGAGTTGATCAATTAGTATCAATTTGATGGTGAGTACATGTGGTGCTTGTTTTTCCATTCTTGTGATACTTCACTTAGAAGAATGGGCTCCAGTTCCATCCAGGAATATACAAGAGGTGTTAGTTCACCATTGTTTTTTGTGGCTGAGTAATACTCCATGGTATACATATAACACATTTTATTAATTCACTCATGTATTGATGGGCACTTGGGTTGTTTCCACATCTTTGCAATTGTGAATTGTGCTGCTATAAACATTAGAGTGCAGATGTCTTTATTATAAAATGTCTTTTTTTCCTTTGGGTAAATTTACCCAGTAGTGGGATTGCTGGATCAAATGGCAGTTCTACTTTTAGTTCTTTGAGGTATCTCCATATTACTTTCCATAGAGGTTGTGCTAATTTGCAGTCCCACCAGCAGTGTATGAGTGTTCCTCTCTCTCCACATCCACGCCAACATTTGTTGTTTTGGGACTTTTTGATATAAGCCATTCTCACTGGAGTTAAGTGGTATCTCATTGTGGTCTTGATTTGCATTTCTCTGATGATTAGAGATGTTGAGCATTTTTTCATATGTTTCTTGAGGATATGGTTCTCAATCACTGGGCTATATTGATACTACTAAAATGGGCCCACCTGGTTATGGGTACCCACTGGAAAAGGATGTTTACTCTATAATTTCTTTTTTATTTTTTTAAGAAGAATTTTGGTTAGGGTTATTTTATTGCACTTGGGAATATTTACGTACTTGATTTCAATTTCTTGTTATGTATAACTTGGAACCGTAATCTCAAAGAATTTAAAACCCCTTTTCAACACACCTCAAAAATATGGTGTAGCCTTCAATTATTTATGGTACTAGAATAGAGTGAGTCTGGAAAAATGAAAATAAGGGAACACCTGGAGCCTTGGATTTAGAAAGAGCCTGAAAAACTGAATCTCCAAAATTATCACAATTTTTATCAGAAGAAAGGGAATAGAGGCAAAAGCAAGGTAAAACAACAGATGTACAGTACAGCCCCATAATGCACCCATGAAAAACTGAAGTTTGAATCGAACGGTCTTGACTACACACTTCTTCCTATCTTTCAGAAAAGGTGCCTTTAAGCTCACTCAAGGCAGGTGCTATGACTCATTCCTCATTGAGTTTCATCCCCAAATTTCAGCATCTAGCTGACTTTTCTTGCACAGAGTAGAAGCTCAATATTTGTTTGATATATCAAATTGAAAATAGGACTCAGATGTTTCTTGTCAGTTAAATCTCCCTGTTCATTGTAAATTTTCAATTACAGAGAATTATATAAGCAGTGTTTAAAATGAATTTCCTCTAAAGTCTCTGGGATGCTGAAGTGAGGATACATCAAATCCAAGTTATATCTTTCTTCCAAGTGGGGTCAGGATAGATAGAGACAGGCATTTATATGGGTACATGAACCATGCTTTATGACTACTCTGAAAATGCCATTTACTTACTGCCCAGGAGGAAAGTGGATTGTAAAAGACAGAGATCACCAGACTGTTGTGTTCTGGCCCCATCTTCAAGGCATCCAGAGAGCCTCCTGGAAGAAGCACATTTTTTCTTCAGTTCCCTTAGGACCACAAAATTTAAGTGATTTTTTTTTCTTTCTCGGAATAGATTTTTTTTTTGATGTCATGATCTTATTGTTCACCAAAATGTCGTTAAGAAAAAAATTATTCATAAAATCAGTTCTTCTTTTGCCTCAAAGTGTGATCGGCTGTCAGGATGCATGAAGGGAAGTCTGAGGGAATGGCAATTATCTAATAACAGCATTTTAAATACATCAAATACATCCTTATTTTATGGGCTGTGTTTGGAACCCACTTCCTTACCCTGCAGGTTTTATTAGTACTTAAAACTAAGCTTGAATTTTCCTGCTCCTTGGGCAAATAAAAAGTGAAGTCTTAACTTAGTCTGATTACCTTTTTATCCTATGTAAAATTTGAAATGATTATTTTTATTTCATTTGATTTAAAAACCCCATAAAACCATTCTTCCTAGCAGATGCAACTCTCCTCTTTGGCTATTTAGAGAAAGATGGACAATCCTCCACCTTAGCATCTGAAAGACTGCTCTGGGTTGGGGTAAACCACTGGCAAGTCCTCTCAGAAGACCCTTTTCTGTGGTCCAGACATGAAAGAGGAGCAGAAGCTGGATTTCTGCCTCCTCTCCTCCCAGGTGGAGGGCACAATAACTTACCTTCCCAGGATCAGAATGAAAAAAACAATTGTATTATTATAGTTTCCTGTTGCCACTGTCAAAAACCAACCACAAATTTAGTTACTAAAAACAACACAAATCTATTCTTACAGTTCCAGAGGTCAGAAGTCTGAAATCAGTTTCACTGGGCTAAAATGTCAGCAGGGTCATGCTCCCTTGGTATGCTCTAAGGCAGTGGTCCCCAACCTTTTTGGCACCAGGGACCAGTTTCATGGAGGACAATTTTTCCACGGACCGGGGGTTGGGGGTGGGAGAGGATGGTTTTGGGATGATTCAAGCACATTACATTTATTGTGCACTTTATTTCTATTATTATTACATTGTAATATAAATTAAATAATTATACAACTCACCATAATGCAGAATCTAATGCCCCGGCTGATCTGACAAGAGGCAGAGCTTATGCCGTGATGCAAGCGATGGGGAGTGGCTGTAAATACAGATGAAGCTTCCCTGGCCTGGGCTCACCTCCTGCTTTGTGGGCTGGCGGGGGAGGAGGGGTTGCAGACACAGCTCTAGGGGAAATTCGTTTCCTTGCCTTTTTCAGCTTCTGGAGCTGCATTCCTTGGCTCACAGCCCCTTCCTCCATCTTCAAAGCCAGCATAGTAGCATCTTTTTTCCTTGACTCTGCTTCCTGCTGCTCTGTCTGCTTCCGTCACACAGCCTTCTACTCTTCTGTGACCAAATCTCCCTCTGCCTTCGCCATGTAAGGATACTTGTGATTACATTCTGGGCTCACTTGGATGATCCAGAATAATCTCTCCATCTCAAGATCCTTAACTTAATGACATCTGCAAAGTCCCTTTTTGCCATATAAGGTAACATTCAAAGGTTTCAGAGATTAGGATATGGATATTTTGGGGGCCCCTATTCACCCTACAACAACCACCTTTCAGGCTTTTCCCAGAATGGTAGGGTGTGAGTTATGTTGTATCCAGAAGAGGCTCTTCACTATTTTTTGCTTTTGTGAAAATTTACAAGATAAAACAATTGTTTAAATAGAGAATTTCTGAATCACAAAACAGTTGTTCTTCCACATGAATTTAGGAAATAGAGGTGTTTTTATGGTTATAAGTGAATTGTATAAAAACTAAACATTGCTAAGAGAATCCAGCTTTGAGGCATGAAAGCACCTCTGTTCTACAGATGAGAAAACTGAGGCATGATGAGATTATACAACCTGCCTATAATCATGCAAGGAATAAGTGATGAAACTTGGATTCAAACTCAGAGTCTGTGTTTTACCTATCATACCAGAAGGAAGAGAGGAGGCTCCTTTAAATGATGCTAAGAAGAGGTAAGTATATACAGAGGTAGGAAATAGTGTTGGCTTCTGAAGTTACAGTCATAAGCTCAGACTTAGAAGGTGACTCGACTTTCTAGATTTCCTGGAGTGGTACTTTTCAACCTGGTATGTTGGACGCCTAGGATTTAACCTAGGTGAGTTATTTGTTATTATTATTATGAATAAAAGTCAGCCTAAAGGAGAACTTCGGAACACAAGGCCGGTGCCTGCTAAGGGATAAAGATGGAAGTCAGTGAGGGCCTGCCACCCCATCCATTCTTACCTGCTCCAGATCTTGTTCCATCAGTTACTTTCTTCTAGCATTATCAATCCCTCACTCTGCTCTGGTTCCTTGTGCTCAGGCTGCAAAATTCTTTAAACCTTCTCCACCTTCAATTTTATTTTCCTTTGGCATATCCTCTCCATCATGCTATTACTCAATCCCTCTTCTTCTGACATCTAATTAGTCATTTAGTTCTGTGTCTTTGGCATCCTCACAACCACCTCTTTAACCTAGGCTCTGTTCTTGCCTTCTTGGTTGTAACAGTCTTCGAATCTATTCCTCTGTCTGCAGCCCTCTTCAAGGTCCATGCTGTCCTAAAGCGATCTGTAATCAATTACTATTGGGAATGCCTTCACAAAGTCCTTCCAGGTCTTCCAGACCCAGCTGGAATGTCATCACCTTCCCTGTGGAGGAGGAATTAGCTGCCCCTCATTGTGTGTCTGGTCTGGCTTGAAGAGCTTGAAGCTTGGAGCTTGAACCTTGAAGCTTGAAGGTTGGAGCTTGAAGCTCTTCAAGGGGTCAGGGCCCGGCACAGGGCCTGGTCCCAGGAAGTGCTCATGAATGTGTGTCGGATGAATCAAGGGAGTTCTAACAAGAAGACTTATGGGTGAATCAGTGAAGTTACAGTAAGATGACTTTCACAATGAATGAAAGACACTTTTCCATGTTACATAAAACTTTCTTCTTTCTTTTCTATTTTCAGTTTGGACCTTAGGGGCTCATCGACCCACACTATTCCTTTCTTACATTAGAGGAAGAAACTTTTTGAGAATAATGTAAGACATCTAAATTAAGAGTCCCCAATGAACATCTTTGTTTCCTAGCATAGGATTAAAATTTTCACCCATTAGTCTCCAGACAAAATTTCCAGAAAGCCTCACTCATACTTTTTTAATTGGGAAAAACATTTTTACTTGGCCTGCCAGTAATTGACAGGTGATTTAGGCTGCACTTATATACTTTTTAAGGTAGGCATTTATAGGTGGGGAATTTTCAAAGCATTTTTGAATACTGACTAAGGTCCTCTATTGGAAATTTCACATGCTGTCAAGAAGAAAGGAAACTAACATTTACTGGGCCCTAAATACTTGGCAAGCACTCTCCTAAGTGCTTTCACAAACATCTCCCATCTCAAAACAACTTTGCCTGGAAGGCAAGACAAGACTGGATCGTGCACCCAGGGCCTCTGCCTTCAAGTCCATATTCTGCAAGTATTGAGCTACATTTATGCAAAGATTAGGCTGGGCACTGCCTGTGGGAAGAGCTGAGAAGGAAGATGTTGCACAGGCTCAGCCTTCTTTCTATTGTTTGTGCAATTCAGTTCTGGCTGCAAAAAGCAAAGCAAAACCCTATATTACTTAGACCTTCCCTCCTTGGAAGGCAGTTATGCCTAGTTATTATAACTCAAAGACAACTCTTGCAGTCTCTCCCCACCTGTCCATCCCAAACAGAACTGTGTTAGTTAGAATGTAGGTGAATGTAGATGGAGCTAGTGCCACAGAGACCCCAAATAGCAAGATGGAAGTGTGCTTGTCCCAGTCCAGTTTGGAGGCAGCCCAGGGCTGGCGTGGTATCTCCATGGTATTAGGGATCCAGATTCCTCTAGCTTGTTGCTGTACCATTCCTAATTCGGGGCTTTCTATCATGGCCCAAGATGGCTTTCCACCATGTCCACATTCCATCTAGTGGGAAGGAGAAAGGGAAGGGGGAAGGAAAGGCCATTCCCATTCTCATTATGGACATGGTTTGGAAGCTACAGGTATCATTTCTGCTCACATCCCATTGGCCAAAACCTAGTCAGATGACTGCATTGAGAAACTATAGCCCTCCCAGCCTGGCCACATGGAAGAGGGAGAATGGATATTAGATGCCAATTTTCTCTGCTATAGGTTTACCAAATGTATTTTAATGGAATGTATTTCAACTAAATGTGATACTCTCCATGGAAGGTGTTATGTACCTATGTTTCCCCCTCTAGTTATATTTTTAGAGATTTGCAAATGTCAGGGAGATTTAGTGTCCCATTTAGATTGGGATAATTTTATAGCCCAGCTCCATAGTAGACTCAGCTGTAGGTTGTACAGTCCCTTCTCACGGATGAGATCAGAGAAGCATCAACAACATGCAGCTTGTTTTTCTCTGGGTTTTCCCTGGTTCTCCCTTATCTTCCCAATTTAGCAAGATAGAGGATATTAGCCATTTAAGAGAAGGTCTCAGACTCTGAGACTAAATAGCTCCTACAGTCACATACTACTAATATGGCATTTATATCCAATGACTAGTTCCTGGATTGTTCTTATTAAAGAATTTTCTGGCAGCTAATAAAAATTAGGACATTCTTTCTGTTACCAAAAAATAATCTTAAAATCATTTTTTGTAAGCACTAGATCTCCGCCAGTTTGCTTTCTTTTCTCCATATCAATGTCTACAGAAAAGTTCATTGTCTGGGGTTCTCAAGTAGCTGTGGTGAAGCAATTGAAGAATCACTGTGTAACCACAGGAGTTGTCAACTCCTAGGGCCCCAGTTGCTCTGCCCGGCAGATCTCATTCATGGGCATCGAGATCGGGCTCCACAGAAGCCAGTCATGGCCAAGCGTTTTCAAAGGCTTAGGGCAGCAGTGTTTGCTCATTGTTTCCCTTCTTTGTCCCAACTCTGCTTCCTTCTTTCCTCTCTTCATCTTTTCCTGGAAGATTTTCTCCAGCTTGGATTTTCTAAACCATTTGAAACAGCTTTTATATGTGCCAGCACTGTCTAAGAACTTTACCTCTCTTAACCATTTAATCTTTACCCATAAGACAAGAACTGTGAATACTCCCATTTTATAGGATAGGATATTAAAACACTGAGAGGTTAAGAAACTTGTCCAAGGTTATATAACTGGTAAGTGGTAGAGCCAAGATTCAAAACTATTATTATCCCCATTCTATAAATTAAAAAAAGTTACGGCTACTCAAGCTTAAGTAACTTGCCTGCAGCTGCACAGGTAGTAGGTAGCAGAACTGGGCTTCAAGCTCAGCTCTATGATCCCAGACCTCCTGCTCTTCTTGCCCACCTTGCTTAGCATGCAGTATGGTCCTTACAAGACCAGGGCCACCTGACAGGGGGTGTGGCCTCCTTGTCTGTTACCTGTGATTCTCCCCTGGCAGCCTCCCCACCCCCAGGTAGGAAACACTGATTTAATCTCAGCAGAGCAGAAAGGCAGCTGTTGCACATATGCCACACCATAAGGCACTAGGGAAGTATTACCTATATTTCATATCCTTGTCCAAATCTCCACTCTCCCATTCACCTGCCAGCATAAGGAGTGTAGTTTTCTTTTGCAGGAGGATAATCTGAAATGCTACTTTTGCATCAGAAAGCTAAGAGGTTCATATATCCTGCCTGGATAGGAACGTTTTTCAGCCTCAGAGCCTATAAAAATATTGTGGCATGAATGGTTCAGCTGAAGCAACAGAATGCTGGGAAAATGAGTCTGCAATATTGAAGTATTAGTCATCAGCATGGTATAAAACACCCCTTCTCCCATAGAGGGAGGCCTGTGCCTTAGAGCTAAGTACATTTTCGCCTGCAGGACCAGGTGGGGATTGTTGTTCTGCAAACTCTTAACTACCCAAACCCATCTACTAATATGAAGATTAAAGACTAGGGAATATATCTCCTTCCTCTGGGCTCCCTGCCTTTTCCTCAGAGGTGATGGAAAACACAGAAGTGTCCTACTACAGACATTGGAATATATATACACACACACATACACAATTTAAATATAATAATATATTTTATACAAATATATACTGTATAGTATATTTTATATTTATAATCCAGGGGTGCAAAAGTTTTTTTTTAAGTTAATCTGGAAACAAAAGGTTTTCTGACTTCTGTTTCAATAAAAACATTGAAACACGGCTGGTGCGGTGGCTCACACCTATAATCCTGATACTCTGGGAGACTGAGGCGGGAAGATTGCTTGAGGTCAGGAGTTCGAGAAAAGCCTGAGCAAGAGCAAGACCCCATCTCTACTAAAATTAGAAAAATTAGCTAGGCATGGTGGCATGCACCTGTTGTTCCAGCTACTTGGGAAGCTGAGGCAGAAGGCTCACTTGAGCCCAGGAGTTTGAGGTTGCAGTGAGCTATGATGACATGATGACACCACTACACTGTAGACCAGGTGACAGAACGAGACTGTCTCAAAACAAACAAAAAACTTTGAAACTAAAAATGTAAATAAAAGGAGAAATACAAAAATATTAAAACTTCCTAAAGGGCATTAATTTGGGTGCCTTGTGGAGAGGTGCAGTTGAGGGGGTGGAATGTGGCTTTCATTAAAAATGATTAAAAATCTTTTTTTTAAAAAAGAATCTCGTTGAGAGTTTCTATAGACTTTCAGCCCAAATTGCCAAAGATTTTTGTTATTAGAGGGACTTCTTATCTTAATCTGCTTAGGTGATAGCTTTAAAATCTCCACCTGCATTTTTGGCAGGAGAGTTCAATTTTTATAAATGCGTTCTGATACTCGGTGAACTGTTCCCCTCTTGCATTTCAGGGAGGTCACTGCGTGGGTGCCTGATCTGGCAAGCTGTGGTGTCATGAGAACCTTCCCGGCCAATGTCTGTCCCCTCTGCAGCTCCCCCCAGCGGTGCAGGGGGCCGAGTTAGCCGACATCCACAGCCATGACTTGAAACATTTTTATAATAATGCATTCAAAAAGCTTGAGTGAGCTGACAGCATTAGATTTCCAAATGTGTTGGAAACACAGGGGATTGATGCTCTGATTTAATTAGCGGCCTCATCGATCCTCGCACTTCCCCACGAGTCCTGCCGTGGTGGGTGCACACCACATTTAAGTAAACGGCTCCTTTGCAAGTCACTTGTCAGCACAGCGAATTTCCCGGATGCCGGCAGGTTGGCCATTCGTCAAGGCGCCAGCATTTGGTGACTGCTGGTAATGGATTTTCATGTTTGTTTTATGAAGAGTTTCATTCAAATACTTTGAAGAACTTTGGCAGCACTTAAGTGAACACAACTCAGCGTGTGACATGAACCTCGAAGCAGCAAACGGGCTTGTGGTGCCAGCAGCCTGCTCACGCGCTTCTGGGGTTGGTGGTTCCTGAAATTTCAAGAGAGCTGGTCTGCCTGGCTGAGCGAGAAGCCGTCCTGCCTCACCACGGGTAGGATGGCCACATGGGCTCGCCTTTATGACAGGAGTCCCGGGCTGAGGTCTGTCGGAGTCACAGACTGGAGGATATTTCTACAGAGATCCCAGAGGTGCTGGGATCAAAATGATGTCAACTCCCTGAAGTTCTTCAGGATTCTGATCTAAGACCGAATGGCCAAAAGTCAGCGCTGGAGCATTCTCTCCAGTGCATCTCGATGCAAGTCTGGTTGAGTGGAATGAGCACTGGACTGGGAGTCCTCAGGAGACAGGACTCCGGTGCTTGCTCTGCTCGTACGTGACCATGTGACCTTGGCCACGTCTCTCCCTGGGTAGGTGCAAAATGCCGCAGATGGACAAAAGCGTCTTAGAGTAGCCAGTTTGGGGAAGTGGGAACGGAGTCCAGGGGAGAGGCAGATCTGTCCACACCCGGCAGCACACAAGCGCAGTGCTGGTCCTGTGTTCTCTCCGCACTGCAGCCACCGCAGGCAGGGACTTGCAGAACATGGCGAGCAGGAGATGCCACACGGAGTGTGACGAATGAAAAATTTTAAAACGACGTATACTTTTACAAGTCAGACATTTAAGTGGATCCTTTTTATGGAGCATTTTCAATTTTTATATCACCTAAGAGAGTTCCGCATTTCTCTCAATTCTTCTTCACATTAAAAATGAATTATAGTCTCATCCATTTTCAAAAAGAATTTTGGGGAATTTGCAAAACAGACAAAGGCCACATGTGCCCCGAGACAGTCCTATAACCCTAGCCAGTTTCTCCCCTTGATTGATACACTAGTACTGGGGACTGAGGAAAAGAAATAAAATGTCAAAATTTTAGTATGAACCTGGTGTTTTGTATCATTCGTAAATATTTTTACTGTCCCTCCCACCGTTTCATGTGTTTCTCAATGTTTGTTCAGGGAAAGTCGCATGGACAGGAATAAGGAAGCATTGGTGGGCCAACGTCCTGAGCCTAGAGTGTGCAGACAGCTGTGTGATGTGCCCAAGGACCCACAGCCACCATTCAACAAGGGCTTTGTGCCAGGCATGGTGCTGACTGCAGTTCATGTCCTCACTCATTTAACTCTCTGGACAGCCTTGGGAGGAAGGCACTGTTTTGTCATCGCATTTTTCGTATGAGGTATCAGAGGCTCTGACAGGTTAAAGAACTTGTCCGGGGTATAGGCCTATGAAGCCAGTCATCTGGTCCAGGGTCCTTGCTGGGGACTGCTGTTCTATGCTGCTACCTTGTGGCACCTGTCGGACCCTTGGCTTTCCCCTCTAGTTTTTATTGCCTAGGGTCACGACTGACAACTCAGCAGGCTCTGTAAACTATGCTATTATGTGTAAGTTTCTTGAGAACAGCATCTGGGTTTGGTTTTATATCTAAGAGGTATTAATTTTATATTTTCTGGATGACTGAATATTGAATTAAATGGTTAGGCCTCTGTGCATTCTGCACTTCAAGGAAGAATCTGAAAAGGCCAGCTTTCTTCCTTGCAGCATTTATGGGGCTATGCCACTCTCCCTTGGCTAGTCGGAGAGCATCAGATTCCAGAATTTTGTCATCATGCAGCAAATCCAGCCAATAGAGATGGACAGGTTAAGGAGTACAGTCTTTATTCTGGGTTTATTTGAATTGAAATATAGTTGCCTGTGGCTCCTGCAATAAGTGCTTAAACCCATTCTGGAGTATTTTCTCCCAATGCTGTCAGACATCTCACGTGGACCCGAACAAACTAGAAAGCACTGGGGAGATGGAAGCCAGGCCTGTGAGGGGTCTGGAAACTATATCTTGTGAAGAACAGTGGAAGGTGCCGGGAGCATTTACCTCAGAAAGAGAAGCTTTCATCTGCATTAGTAATGTTGTAATTCATGGAGTCTTTTATGAATGAGGCAATTAATTTATGAAATATTTTAGTTCGCATAGTTCACTTTCCCAGTATTCCATGGCATATTTGAAATATGGGACAAAGCACCCTTGCCACAGTTATTTTAAGAAGTTAAAAAGCAAATGCTGTATAATCTATACCAATTCTCTAGAACATAGGCAGGAATTTGATTGTCTTGTTCACAGGTATTTTCCCAGCACTTAGAGCAGCACCGGGCATTGTTTAGGTGCTGGAAAGTATTTGTTGAATGACTATGAATGAAGGAAGTGTGTGGATTGCTTAAAAACACTGTGAGTTCCTGAGAGATCTCGCTGCCTTCATTATTATTCTAGTGGTTTTAAACTTATTAACAAAAGTGACATTTTCAAAAATGAAATCTTAGATAAAACTTGAATAGATGAATACAAATATTTTTAATTAATGTTTCCCTTTTTTTTATAGCTAGTCAATGATAACAATAAAGCTGTTATGTGACAAACCAAAAATCTGAAATCCAGTACTCTGAATGACAGTTGCAGCCATATAACAGACTTGAAATCCAATTTATTTCTGTTTTCTACTTTGCTTGCTCCATATATTGTATCAAGAAAATATTGGTTTACACAGAAGTAGTTTGCTTTGCAGTCTCAGGATACTCTTCAATGAAAGTGATTCTGGAACCCAGGACAACTAATAGAAAACGTTTGTTTCCAAGTTGAACCATTAACAGTACAATATCTATTTGCTCGCAAACATCATCATCAATATGTGAGATCATAAGTGCTGGAAACTTTGCACAAGTGATAAGAGTATCTACAATATGGATACACGCTAGGCATTCATTAGCTACTGACCACTAGCCAATATGCCGCGAAGGGAAGGTGCCTTGCAGGTTTGCCTGCTCCTTGCCTAGATCCTTGCTGAGATGCGTACTTGGATGTCTACACAAACATGCTCTCCCAGGCTTGCAGAACCTTGGAATTCCAAAGAACACTGGGCGTAGGATTGAAGGAGGCAGGTAGGTAGCAAGAAAACCTCATTAGTGAATGGGACTTTGTCTGTATTAGACATTTATTCATTTGTTCATTCTCAAATATCTGTTGAGTATCTACTGTAAATAAAGGGCTCCTCTTTAAGAGGCTTAAAATCTAGCTGTAGATGTAAAACCTATGTTAGGGAAAATGGAGAATCCAAGAAGAGTAGGATAATATAGTTCAAATCACTTTGAAGGAATCCAAAGAGACTAACTGGTGTGGGGTGGAGATGATTAGTGAAGGTTTCTCTGGTTGCCAGTTTTTTATATTGCTTTAAAATAGTTAGGAATATGCTTGGCATTCATCACCTGGCTCTACATGCATCATACAGATTCACTGTTTCTCAGGAAGGATTTAGTTTCTCTGGGAAGTCAAGACCAACATCAAAGAAGAACATTCCTTGACTCAGATCTTTTGGGTTATCCGCATGCCATCCAGTAATGAGTGAATCAACTTACACTGGGTCAAAGTGAAAACATATATTAGGTCAGATGCTCTTGACAATTTTTCACATGTCATGAGTGCTCTGAGTTATGAAGCACACTTTATTCCACCCAATAACTGCAGGCTTATTTGGATTTGAATCAGCTGACAAGTAAATATTTAAAGTTGCATAGTTGGAGCCAAGGAAGCTTGCAATCCCTTGATAGTAATGTTGCCATTTTTCTCCTCCCTGTGTCTTGAGAATATAGAGATAACCTGGGAAATAAGAAAGAGAAAAACTTCATTCAAAATAGAATAAAATGTTTATAGATTTAAGACCGTGAACAACCACCATTTCATTTGTGGATGTTCTCATTTTTACACTGGAAGGAAAACCCTGTAATTTAAGTTCTGTCCATTCCCCTTTCCCTCTCTGGCTATGATTGTATCGTCATGGCTCAAATTATCATGACTTACAGGAGATAGAAGAGAATTAACAGTCACTTAATTATTAATCACCTGTAATTGGAACTGAAGACTATAAAATGTAAAGGATGAGAAGTGAGCAGATTAGTGGAATGGGAAAGGAAGTAGGGCTGGAATAACTGCTTTGGTGTTAACCCTTTAACAAAGCTACTCCTCTGACCTAATTCTTGGCTGGGTGGCTGTGGTGCAGTTCCCCTGGTGCACTTCTGCAGGGAGAAGGAGACATGTGTAAGTCAGTGTTGTCATGGGAGGAGGGCTGTGGCTTCCTGGTCTAGCTGGAGGCCCAATTCAGACATCAGGTAAAAGGTCAAGTAAGGTCAATACAAACCAGCCTAGGGAAGCAGCAGCTGCTCTATTGCCTCGAGTGCTTTTCAATTTGGAAGAACCGAGAAGAGCAGTTTCTCTCTGAATCAGTGCTTTCCCAGGCTTATGAATTTCAGAACCTCTTGTACTTTCCATTGCTTTCCAAACACGGACTTGTTTCAGGCTTCCCTGCACACAGATTGCAGTGATGTGGGCAAACAGTTTTGACAAGATATGCAGCTTGGAGAAAAAGCACTTTAGGCTTACAAGGACATGCACTGTTGTTGGCCTCTTTGTGGGGGTGGTGGTAGGAGCTAAGGGTTTAAGCACCTGGGAGGGAAACCCGGGCCTGGAGTGCCTCCCGTGCAGCGGGCCCCAGGCGGGCAGTGAACACACATCGGCGTCCTTGGCAGAGCCTACCCTCAGATTTGTAACCAACAAGATGGTCATTTTCTGTCTGCGCTCTAGGACGACAAACAAACAAATCTCATTCAAGGCTTTTTACTCATACCTTTTATATTTGAGTACCAAAAACATTTATTGAACACCAACTTGTGTGCAGGATGCTACAGAAGGACGAAGAAGAAATTGAAGATCTTCACTCTGTCGTTGAGGAACTACCATCTAAATTGGAGCTGAAAGCTTGTGAAAGTTGATATAAATGCTTACGAAACAGCAGAGAAAGGGTAAATTAACATTGCAACAAAGAAGGGAGATGGACACGAGACTTGGTCTCTCTTCCCACTTTGACATCTGAGGGGGCTGTGGTTCTGCAGCAAACTTCCCTTGTTGTCTTTTTATAAGGATTTTGGCCACCTATTAATTTTCTTCAGCCTCCTCTGGTTGATCTCGTTCTGATTTATTTCCTTTTGGGCAAGGATGTGGGTCTAATCATTAACTCTCAGCCTCCAAGCTTTTTGCCTTCAAAGAGTAACTTCTTCAACCCAGGTGGGCCACAGTGGGGAAAGGAATCAAACACTTTTAAAGGAAAGCAAAGGAAAAAGTGAAATGAATTTGATTTGGCTCTTTGAAAATGAGGGAATGAAAAAAATGCTCTATTTTCTGCTTTTAAAATTAAGGGCTATACTTTATAAATGTGTACAGCAGTTTACTTAATATACATGACTAATGATAGAGTCAATTTCAAGACTATGTTTTGGCCAGTGAAAGGTAAGTGACTGTGGGGGAATGTTTCGATAGGGAAATTAAGAACTCAGAAAAGAGGGATCCAACCTTGATGTTTTTCAAAACCCTGACAAACAAATTCTGCAAAGCAAGGTGGTGTGTGTAGTCCTGAGGCAGCACAGTGCGTGGAGGCGCCATGTGCACTGGGGCCAGAGAGACCGAGAGGGCTGTAACCAGTAAGTGGCATCTTCCATCTTGTCATAGGATGCCTGTCCTTCTACTCAGTGATGTGGGAGCTGACCACCATACAAGGCAGCAAATTTCGTTTTTTGGATAATTTTACTGTAGGAAATTTCCTCTTCATTGTCACATCTAGTGAATTAGGCTGTGAGAATGATGGAGAAGGAGAGGAAGCCAGGACAGTTGGGACTCAAGTTGGTAGAAATATCTCAGCACTGCGGCTGATTCCCAAGAAAGGGGAAACAGCAGGCTCATGCGCACTGTCCTGAGGCTGCTGTAGGTATCTTGGATCCTCCACTGTAGGGGAGGGTGGTTCATGGCAGTAAGAAGATTCCAGCCAATGCTGGTCAGGTGGGTCGGCCTCCACATGGTTTCACTCAGTCTCATTTACTCTATTTTAATCTGATACTAAAAGAGCATTGGGTTTATCCATCTTGACATCATTTTTACAAAATAATGTTCTTCTATTATTTTCACCTCATTTTGCTCTTCCTTTCACGTCTTTTGTGCATACTCTCTCTGACATACAAGGACACACCAATTTGCTGGTCTGTGGGTGGATTGAGGTAGATTTAGGTCTTCCCTTACTTATCCCCTCATGCCCTGCCCCCACTTCAAAATGTCGACAATTGTTCTCTTGATCAGGGTCTTAACATTTTTGAGTTGCGTTTTTGTCCCTTGTCAGGAGTCATCGAGGCATCATCAGCCAGAGTTCAGACCAAAGTCCTGCTGGTTGTTGGCCTAAAGACCTATAGAATCCCAGAGCAGAAATGGACTTTAAAATATGTGCACATGTATGGCTTCGTTTCATAGTTAAGAAATTAAGGCTGCACGGTTTAGTAGGTTGCCTGAACCCATCGCTCACTTCTGCCAGGCTCCTTTTCTTCCTAGCATGAGCTTGACTGGAAAGGAGCAACAAAATTGTCATTTCCTCCTGGTCTCTTCAGGTATCCACGGTGGATACCAGCATCACCGGCCATGTCTGCTTCCTCAGTTTCCTTTGACTACATCATTCACTTTTTAAAGATTTAAGACACTTAGGTGGGTCTGGCAGTACTGGCAGCCTCTCACCCACATCCAGCAAGAGGATGTCAGACCACAGCAGCCCTTTCTTCTTCTGAAGGCCTGGAGTCATCCTCCAGTGGAAAGCATCCTCCTTGCAGACATCCTTTTCCCTTTCTTTTTTCCCACTTGCCCATCACTTGGCACTAATTTGTCCTTCCTGAGAATATTTTTCCTTCTGGCCTGTTTCCTGAGGTGTATTTTCCCCCAGAGTACCTTCATCCTCTCTAACAAACTAAAGGGAGAGAGGCATGTTTTATGCTCTAGCATTTTATGTTATAGATATTTTCTTACGAGCTATGTGTCCTTGGTAGTCAACCTCACCTCTGAGCCTAGTGGACCCATCTGGAAAATGAGGCTATTACCTATCTCTTGGGATGTTGTGAGGATTACAGGACACTCACTTGATCCCTGTGGGTTCAAAGATTAACCTCACTTTCAAGTAGGTTATAAAAGAAGCCATTTTTTAAGCTCTCATGATACTCCCCACCTTCTCCTGGGAGTCAACTCACCCATGGGGCAGCTCTGTGGCAAAAGTGTTGCAGAAGAGAGAGAGCGCCCCCCTTAAGGGGCACATATCTCTGTGCCAATTGCTAAGCTTAAGAGGAGTTCCAGAGTCAGGTGTCCAATGGGACTTACATTGCTTTCTAGGGAGCATCACAGCTGATGTTGTCAAAATAAGGCTAGGTAATAAATGGCTCCCCAGTTGTCCATGTCCTAATCCAAGAACCTGTGAATATGTTAGGTTACATGGCTCCTATGGTCTGAATGTTGGTGTCCCCTCAAAATTCTTATGTTGAAACCTAACCCTCAAGATGATGGTATTAAAAGGAGAGGCTTTGGAAGATGATTAGGTCATGAGGGCTCTACTCTCATGAATGGGATTAATGCCCTTATAAAAGAGGCTTGAAGGGGCCTGTTTTCCCCTTCCTTCATATGAGGACACATCTATGAGGAATGAGCCTCACCAGACACCGAAGCTGCTGGTGCCTTCAGTTTCGACTTCCCAGCCTCCAGAACTGTAAGCAATAAATTTCTACTGTTTATCAATTACCCAGTCTAAGATATTTTGTTATAGAAGCCTTAATGGACTACGACAATGGCAAAGGGTAATTAGGGTTAGAGGTGGAATTAATGTTGCTAACCAGCTGACCTTAAGATGGAAGGATTATCCTGTATTATCCAGGTGGGTCAATGTAATCACATGCATTATGAAAAGTGGAAGAGGGAATTGGGAGAGAAAACCAGAGAGATGGCAGTTTTGAGAGGAACTTTGAGAGGAACTTGGCCTGACATTGCTGGCTTTGAAAATGGAGAAGGGGGAACCATGAACCAAAGAAAGTGGGTAGATTCTAGGAGCTGGAAAAGTCAAGGAAACAGATTCTCCTCTACAGCCTCCAGGAGAAACACAGCCTTGTTAGCACATCAATTTTAATCCATTGAGCCTCATTTTGGACATCTGACTTCCGGAACTATAAGAGAATAAATTTGTGTTGTTTTAATCCACTACATTTGTGGTAATTTGTTATAGCAGGCATAGAAAATGAATACACTGCTCTAATGATTAACAGAGGTGATTATCGTTGTTCAGCGACTTCTCAGACCCAATCTTCTTAGGGATAGATAATTTTCCAACAGTAAGTTCTGGGAAGAGATCAGAAATGGAAAGGTACTGATAGGTAGAGACCTGAAGCAATAGCATAATACCTCTGATTATGTTGTTGCAAATAAAGCTGTTTTCCTGACCCCAACTTTTCTCTTTTTATCCTTTCTGTCTAGTCTTTCCCTATTTTAATTTCGAATCACAAGACTTTCATAAAATGGTGTGACCTTTGTGTATACCCATTTATAAAAGCATTGTGGGGGTGAGGATCACTAAAATATTATGGAAAACAAAAATCAGCATGGTTTAGAATTATTCCAGCAAAGGTTAATACACCGAGTAAAATTAGAATCAGTCAATTACTATAAGAACATGAAAAATAAAGAAATTTTCATGTGGTAGCTTAACCTTCAAATACAACCATTTAAGCATATTTATGTCATTTAAAATTATACATGGTAAAGTATGCAAAACTATAAAACTACTAATTTGAATATCTAATTTGAATCCATATCATAGGATATAATTTATTCCTAATTTAGGAGTGTACATCCTAAGTATATAAATACAATGCCTGTTAAGTGCTAAAATAGACGTTTGAGTCAAAGGACAGCTTCCATTAGCCAAGGTTGTTGTTATATTTTTAAACCTTAGGCTTTTTAGAAAAGCATAAGAAATGAAATAGCAGCACTTAGTTTCCTAAGTTCCAGACCTTCTAGCAACTAGAAATTAACTGAGTTTATTATATTGTTTAGGCAAGCAAATGAGAAAAGTAAAAAGAACTGGTTTTTAATATTTTGGGGGTGAAATTCAGAGTTTCAGTTAGAGATGTGTGTTCAAGAACAATACTTGGGCTGGGTGCAGTGGCTCACCCGTGTAATCCTAGCACTCTGGGAGGCCGAGGTGGGAGGATCGCTTGAGGTCAGGAGTTTGAGACCAGCCTGAGCAAGAGTGAAACCCCATGTCTACTAAAAATAGAAAAAATTAACTGGGCATGGTGGTGCACGAGTAGTTCCAGCTACTTGGGAGGCTGAGGCAGGAGGATCGCTTGAGCACAGGAGTTGGAGGTTTCTATGAGCTAGGCTGAAGCCACAGCACTCTAGCCCAGGCAACAGAGTGAGACTCTGTCTCAAAAAAAAAAAAAAGAACAATACTTGTAAAAAGTCAACATCTCCCCAAAATGCATAGTGGCTTAAAACAGAAAGCTGTTTTTATTGTACAAAATAAAGCATAATTGTTTTGAAAATTTTCTTATAGAACACTCTATAAGAAACTAAACAAAAATAGAGTGCAATGCACTGGGTTTAATGACACAGGCACATCTTTAGGTTTTCATGCATTTGGAATCTATACATCTCTGCACACATTTCAGAGAAAACAATAGAGAGATAACTGACAAGTGCAAATTTTGAAAAGAGAACTTAGGGAATTAGAAAAGACAATGGCTAATGTCACAAGGTGCAAAGGAAATTATCTATAACATTTAAAAGAGATTGCTTTTTAGAGACATGGAAAAAGTCAAAGCAAGAAAACCAAAAATCCTACTGTATCAGTTCTATGATAGTTTTATATAAAAGCCCATTTTTGAAACATTAATAGATTTCTCATGCTCTCTGTGATATTTATTGAGTTAAATCTCTTCATGCATCTCTAGGAACATATAAACTTTTTAAGGTCACTGAGGCAATGACTTTCCTGATGGGAAAGCCCATGAAAATCTGGGGTCCTAGGGGTTTCCCAGTCTCATGTTAGTCCATAGTCTTCAGCAATTGTCAAAATTAACTGTTCCTATAGGTTATGGCTCCAGCAACTACTGCTCTAGTTAAACAGATCTTGGTTGCTGTATCCTTCTGGATGTGCCTCTCTCCAGATTTTGGGGTGGCAATTTGTCTTGCAACCTGATTTATCTGATAGGTCTAAGAAAAGTTTTTGATTTTCAGTTTGTCTACCTTTTCCTTGTTGTGGGGGTGGGAATGACAACTTCCAAGCTCCTCTTATGTCAGAGCTGAAATCACATCTCAACTTTGCATTCTTTTTAAAAAAAGTTTTATTTTATTTTTAATTGACACATAATAATTGTATATATTTATGCTGTGCAGTGTGATGTTTTGATACATGTATACAATGTGTAATGATCCAATTAGGGTAATTAGCATATCCATCACCTCAAATATTTATCATTTCTTTGTGGTGAGAACATTCAAAATTCTCCCTTCTAGATATAGTCACATGCTGCATAATGATGCTTAGGTCAATGACTGGACCACATATATGATGGTGGTCCCATAAGATTATGATACCATATTTTTACTGTACCTTTTTATGTTTAGATATATTTAGACACATAAGTACTTACCACTGGTTACAATTGCCTATAGTATTCAGTATAGTAACAGGCTGTACTGGTTTGTAGCCTAGGAGCAATAGGCTATATCATATAGTCTAGGTACGTAGTAGGCTATACCATCTAGGTTTGTGTTAATACACTCTATGATGTTTGCATAACTACAAATTTGCTTAATGATGCACTTCTCAGAATGTATCCCCATTGTTAAGAGATGCATGACTGTATTTTGAAACATACCACATGCTTTTTTTAGCTATAGTTACCCTAATGTGCAATGGAACGCTAGAACTTATCCCTCCTATCTAACTGTAACTTTGTACCCATTGACCAACCTCTTGCTATCTCTCCCTCCTCCGGACCCTTCTCTAGCCTCTGGTAACTATTAATACTATTCTACTCTCAACTTCTATGAGATCAACTTTTTTAGATTCCCCATATGTGTGAGATCATAAAGTATTTGTTGCTCTGTGCCTGGCCTATTTCCCTTAACATGATGATAGACAGTGAATTGATGATGGTATATTTTGTGTACAGTGCTGAATTAAAGTTTACTCATATTTTGTTTGGGATTTTTGAATCTATGCACACGAATAAGATTGGCCTATAATTTTCCTTTCTCATACTGTCCTTGTTTGGTTTTGGTATCAAAGTTTTATATAATCACATAAAATGAGTTTTCCTCCCTTCCCTGTTTTTCTATACTGTGGAAGAGTTTGTATAACATTGGAGATATTTGTTCCCTAAAAGGTTTGTAGAAATTGCCTGTAAAATTGTCTGGACCCATTGTTTTCTTTGTGAGAAGATTTTAAACTCTACTTCAATGTCTTTTATGATTTTGATACTGCTTGGGCTATTAACATCTTGAGCATATTTTGGTGAGTTATTGTTTTCTAGAAATTTTTTCACTTAGTCAAAGTCTTCAAATTTATGGGCATAAATTTATTACATTTTCCTATTGGTGTATCTACTATTTTCTCTTCTGGTGTCTTGCACCTGTGGAGAGGATCATAAATGGCCTGGAGATAATTCTCTTTAGGAAACTTCTCCTGTAACCTAATAAGTGATTAGGTCAGGGCTGGTTTTCAAAACATCTACTCCTTGCCACCTTCCAATCAGGGTTATCTGTTACCAACTCTAAGAGTTGTGTCAGCCTCCAAATATCTTCTGTCATTATGTGGCATGTATTGAGTCTTGGCCTAGACTATGTCTGGATCTACAGATTTTAAAAGGCTTTAATAATTGGATCTTTTTGCTATCTTAACATTTGATGAAGATCTCTGCAACCAATTTGGCTAGATTCAGCACACAGCACTCCAATTCAGAGGCTGCATTTAGACACAGCCTGTGAATCCAAAGTAACACGAGCAAAGTTCTAGTCACGCCATAGTTTGTGGCTGCCAAAATGTGGACACGGAAGCAGTTATTTTAGAACTTGATAAGCAACACAGCATTTTGCAGAACTATGGAATAAAAAAATACTTTTCTAGTTGCCCAACTGGAAAAACATTTGCAGGATTATTGACATCCTTATCTCCTTATCATTGAATGCTCTTTACCTGATCATAGGATGTATACTTTAGGTAAGAATTTTTTTTAAAACATAATTTATATTTTAGGTAAGATAATTTTTTCAAGCATAATTTTTGTTCTAGGGACTTTTCTATGTGTGGTGCTTTATCCTCATGAAATTTAGTAATCTTTTATTAAAAATGAGGATATATTTAATTTTCATTTTTAAGTATAATTTATATACAAATATAGATCTATCTATCCATCCATCCATCTAACAATCATATATTTAGATACCTAGATGTCTTAGTATAACATTCTTGTATTGCATTTTTTTGAGGGGGGTATAATTTATACACAAGTTAAATTGGGAAGTTGGAAACTTCTTCAGTGTTCATGTAATGTTTAATTTAAATTATTTCCAACCACAGCCCAAGTCTCATGCTGCTATGGACAATCTGTGTTTCTTGGTATATGTTCCAACATTTTATTTAACAAAATAGAAATAGAAGAACAAATATAAAAGCGCCAAATGTGAAGTATAGCTGGAAGGCTTTGACAGACATAACAGCAAAGCTACTTTATCTTTATAGCATTTGATTCAGGGACACTGTAACTCAAAAGTTTTCATCTTTGGGCATTTAATTCTGTAATTTAAAGAACAACTCAATACAACATAAAAGGAGAAATGTCCAGTTCAATCCTCATGCACATAAATCTGACAGTACAAAGTGACATCAACTCTAGCAAAATTCAATCTTGATTTGATTCTGATTATTTCTAAAGAACTTCCTCCTGACTCCTCCTACCAACTTCCTCATTTAGTCAGATTCAAAGATATTAACTCAGCTTGGAAAAATAATTATTGATGATTAAAAATATATACTACATTGATAAAATATGATGTTGAGATCTTGAGATCTTCAGGACATATATTTATAAACGAAGAGAACCACATAAAAAGCTAAATTGCCTATCATTTAGTGGTTAAAATGGAGACATAAAACATTAGGAAAAAAGCTGTCTGAAATAACAAAAAAAATTGACCAAGGCATAGACTTTCTTCCCATACTCTCCCCCACAGTCTTAACCAGTTCAAAAGAGCAGAATTGTGTCTATGTGGGTAAACTGGGATAAACTAGTAAATTTACACAAATTTATATAAATATCTCATGATTCACCTTTGCTCATATGGCACAATAGCGATAGAGAATCACTTTACTCAATGCATTCACATAGTTAAAATAAAAACTTTCATGAATCAGACGAAGAAACCCTCGTTTTTTCAGCACATTCTCCAAAAGCACAGCATAATTAAGTACTTAAAGACCTCATTAACCCTTTTAGGTCTCTGGGGAGACCATTTGTTACTTAAATGGGAGGGAAGAAGGTTTTATAATGTATTCAGATAAGTCTAAATGAGTGACCTATGACAAAGGGAGAGCATTCAAGGGCTGAATAAGTGGTTATACTAGATGAATTTTGAAAGCCAAATTTTCCCAAATTTGAAGGTTAAAATAATTTATTTTCTACTCTCTTCACATAGATTCTTTAGAAAACAAAAGATAACTACTAATGGTTTATTGGAAGGTGCAATGCCAGGGAAGAAAGAGCAAGAGAAAAATGGAAGGGAGGTAGGGAAGGAAAACAACAAATACAACGTGATGCATTGTGGAACTGCAACAAAAACACCAGATCTGGTTGCCAGGTCATCTAGACTGTTTCCAGAGAGGCTCTATGGAACATTGTATCTTGGAAGAATCTACTGCAAAAATATGGGCATTTATCTTCTTGTCTTCCTTCTGTATTTTATTGGCTTAATCAAGGGAATGAACTCCTGGGAAATTCTGGGTTGTGTTATCCGGCCCTTCTAGACAGCTGCTGGGAAAGCTAGGGTCTCTCTTTTTCGATTAGTGATGTGCATGGAGGTTCCCTTGGCTTTACCACCACAGGAACAGCCTATGCCTCTGCTAGGGCAGCTCCCAGCAGAAAGCAAGAGAAGTAGCAGAGCCAGGGCTGGGGGATAGTGGCTGGAGGGAGAAGGTAGATTTGGAATGGTACTTAAATTGGTTCTGATACTAGCACACCTAGGAAAAGAGTATGTATGAATGTGTATGTGTGTTTGTGCAAGTGATGGATTCAAGGATGTACATGAATATGATTCCCTAACAGGGACCTATCAACTAGGGTTATAAGTAAATGTAAAAGTGAAGGACATGTTGTCATTGTAAAAGAGGTTGTTACAGAGCCTAAAAGACAAACCCAAATCATGCCAAAGCTGAGAATTGAAGCATAGATGTTTCAGTGGGAGCAAAGGAGATTTAAGTGTGAGGAAAGAGTTTCTGGGTGGCACTAACTGAGCTGACATACACCTAGAGCTGACAGATGGTTATGTTGAGTTGAGGTCTTCGAGCAAAGGTGGTGGGGAAGGTAATGTGTGGTAGTAGACTGAGGAAATAGAGCTGAAGGAAAATCCAAATTTGCACTGGGGCAGTCCTCATATCCTGAAGTATTAGTGGATAGCAGTATAGGACACATTCCCACCTAGTCTTTTTTCCACTCATTTCTAATGGTTGGTTTGTCAACTTGGCATATATTCTTATTCACCTCATCTGCAGAAATGTAAGTCTCTCAGAGCTTTAAGGAAATGGAAAAGCTTCTGATGGGTGTCTATGAGCAAAACAAAGGCTCCATCAGGATCAACACACAGAGGTGCCAGGGTATAGAGAAATTGGGAATAGCAAATGATCAGTGTCGTATGACTAGAAAGGCAATCTACTGATTAACCAAATCAACAGAGTTTCTCCTTTTTCATCTTCCTGGTTTTTGTCATGTAGACATATTTGATGCCAAGAATGTTATTTGGAAACACTATTGCAAATAAAAGGATCCTTTGTATTCAGCACCCTATTTTTTTTTAGTATGAATTTGGAAAATTTCCCAGATTTTACATCTGGCTGTCTGTTTTCCACTTTGGAGGATAAGACAAACCAGGTGGATGGTGAGACTAAGTTTAAATCACTGGAGAGCAAACAAGTCTTACGTGCCATTTTTGAACAAACTCTTTAGGGGCTCGTTATATTTTCAGGGTGTACTAGATAATGATTTATAGACAAACCATCATTATTATCTAAAAATGCTTATTAATTGATCATTTACTATATGTTGGAAATCCATTTTACCCTACTGAATTATAGATCTGCTCATGAAAGATAATTTAGAATATAGTTTTGTTCCTGTGCCTACTGTTAAACTTAATGCACCCCATTAAATTAAAAAAAAATGAGATTTTTTCTATATAGTCACATGTTAAAATGTTTCAGTGAAAAACATTTTTTTGGGTGAATTTATTTATATTGTTGAAAAAATAGTTTTTAAAGGCCAGAAAAAGATTTTTGTGGATGAACATGGAGATATTGTTATCAATGGTCTTGCCTCCATAACTGCAAGATGTAGTTTGGAAGTGAAAGCTTGGATAATGTGAGTGAACCATTATTTTCAGAGAAAACATTTCAAGCATCCTGACAATTACCAAATTACTGATACTACCATTTTGAACTTCAAAGAATACTTTTGGATACAATGGTGACTATGTATTTGTAGCAATAACAGGAGTCCATGGGATGAAGGTTGAAACTGGGAAGTGCTTCCCTGTCCCTTTGCTCATTCAAACCTGCTTCCAGTAGGTGGGAATAGATCTTCTCTGCCCTTTGGATAAAATATTGGGCAGCTTCCATGACTTTCCCAGTCACTCTCAGAAAATCAAAAGCCTTCTAGCCCCTTAAGTCATAAAACAAACTCTCATTTCAAGTCCCATGTAATAGCAAAATTTGGCATGTCATATCACATGAAAGTTTCTCCCCTCTTCCACCTTGGACTGTTCTGGCTGGAAGTCTGCAGTGGCAGGCAGGTGTGGAGAGTGACTTTATGTTCTTCTATTTCATTTCTTTCCCTCTACTTCCCCCCATTAGGCTGCCTCTGGTTCTTCCAAGGTTGGGAGGAGGAAGGAAGGAAGAGAGGGGATAGGAAATACCATAGTCTGGTGTTAGAGTTCTCTGGTTTTGGTGGTTGTTCAAAGCTGGCTCTTTCTTGAATGGGCACTTTTATGGATCTCTGAAACCCATCCCCTTGGGCCCACCTGGGTAAACTTCCTGTGACATAAACAATATGTTATCCATCTTCCAGCTGGCTAATTACATTTTCCTCTCAGCTTCAGGGCATGTTGTAGACCATCCCCTTTACCCCTGGGAGAGTCACATCACCCTTTCATGCAGTTCTCTTGGGAAAAATCTAAAATAGCTCTAGACTGGTTCTCTTCTGCCTGGCCAACAGCCAGTCTGTGAGAAACACTTACATATCCTTGCCCCTGCTCCCATGTTTGTATCTACAATTTACTTCAACGAAGGTTTCTTTCTCAGCTACCATCAGGCACTTAGACAATTTCTCCCTTGTAGGTTTTTTTGTGTGATTCAATTACCAGTTCATTGGATCCTTAAACCCTGGGAGAGACACACCACAGCCCTCTCACCTGACTTGAGGCAAGGGGAAAGCAGTCTCCTCCCTGTCCTCCTGGGTACTGGTAGAGAAATGCCATAGCACTCCAATGCCTTTCTCCAAAGACATTCTCTTTAATGGCCTCTTTAATTTCCAACCTTTTACATTCTCCATGGGTCTTGGGCTAAGAGTCGCAAAATTGACTTTAACCACCTCTTTTTGCATGTCATGCATAAGTAGTATATTTCACTTTGGAAAGAGGAATATGTTCTCTATCTTTTAGGCTACATACCAGCAACTAAGATAGAACTGGTTCACTTTTAATATCCTGGTATATAAAGTAGACCCAAGCAAGCTAAAAAATTTATGGTCCTATTCATACTTTCTGTTCATTGTGTATGGATTTAGTAAAAATCGTGTTACAAAGGTATTAAAATCCATTAACAGAACAAGAAATCAAATAGAGTGTCCTAAGACTGTATTTGTATTTCTAACAATTCAGGTTACATATGTAAAAATAATACTTAATAATAAATAATGTCAAAATCAAAAACCGGTTTTAAAATGAGTTACATTTATTCATGTGCTCAGGAAACATTTATAGAACTCTAGTATAGACCAGGCACAATGCTAGACAGGAAAACAAATATGAATTAGAGAGTCTTTATCCTTGTGGAATGGGGCTAGGTGGGGAGGTAGGGGGAGAAGAAGAGATGTCTGTGGGCGTCCAGCTGGGGAGAGGCTGTGGAGTTGGATATATGAACCTGGAAAGCAGAAGAAAGGTTTGGCCTAGAGTTACAGAGCTGGAATCACTGAATGATGATCTTTAAGAGGAAAAGATTAAAACACAACAAAATAAAATGTTTTCTTGCCTTGTCTTAGAGTGACCTATATAGGCAGCATCCAACTGGAAATTAGGTTGGAACTTGTAGTGCATTTTCCTTGAAGATAACTGTTGGTAGATGCTTAGACCAGTCGACGATAGCCTGTTGAGACCACAATACGATGGAGCACAGCATAAAAAAGACTCCATATAACGTCTTTGTAATTTTTAGAATGAGAAACCTCCTTTGAGTTCTAGTTTGGAATTCCAAAAACCATCTCTCTCTTCCCTGGCTGCAAAAGTGGGACTGGTCCCCGGTTCATGAAAAGCCCATAAAAAGTTGGGTGAATTAGGTACACTTGGGAACTAGTAACTCGTTAAACTTCAACATTTGTATGACAGAAGGTATCTTTCTGGGTCAATCTTTTCCCTGTTCTTAGTTGTAGCTGCCACCTGGAGAGAGCAGACGAGCCAGGGCCGGTGGAGCTGTGTGGGCCGTGTGAACGTGGGGTGCTGTGTGCTGAGGACGGTCAGCACTAGAATTGTATATTCTTTTGTTTTCCAAAACCCTCTGAGAATTTTTGGAACTGGTGGATTTTCTCCACAAATGTACATATACAGGTTTTTCATAAACTTTCAGAGGGTTTCTGGACCTCTTGAAGCCCATCTATGGACCTCCTTTTTTATATTCTAAAAATAAAACATTCAATATGTTCTCACAAAAGAAAGCTTATATAACTATATCCAAGGGAAAAGTATACTAGAAGTGTAGAGGATAAAAATTCAAATATGTGTGCCTAATACATACAGATAAAAGCATGGAAACATAGGAGTGGCTTCTAGAAAAAGGGCTAGAGGGAAAAGATGGATCTATTCAAGGTCAATGAATCAATTTAAAAGAGATACTATGGAGAAAAACATATCTGCTTGTAAATGAAGGGCACAAAATGAGTGAAACTAAACTCTTTAAACAAATTTTTGTCTCTAACAAGAAAAATAAAGAATAGGAATTTAGTCAACTAGGAAGCACTGGAGATGTTATAAGAATAGCCATTGCCCATGGGTGATTAAGGAAATAATTTAAAAAATCTTTAAGAACTCCAAATCAATAGGTCTGAAGAGTGGATTATTAAGAGAATTGGCCATTATTCTTATAGAACCACCAATAATTATTTTTGAAAATTAATTGTAGAGGCCAGATGATTGACATTTATGCAAAATAATTATATTCCTATTTTTATGTTCACCATATGAATGCCATTTTTATGTTCTCCAAGGGCTGAAAATTTCATTTATTAGTTCTCCCTCATAGAAAACCCTCTGAGATACAATTATCATTGATAATGAAAATATTTAAACCCTGGCAGTATGATTGGAAAAGTAAGATGGTTGATTTAAAAATCATTTTGAAGTTTAAGCAAATCTGGCTAACTATCTATACCACCAAATTAATGCAGGTAATTGGACACTTTTCTTTGTACTGTGTAGTCCTAACGAATAAGGAAAGAATTAAGTGGCATTGGAAATAGGCTATTGAGGGGTTACTGCCTGGATATGGATTTATGGGAGACATCAGACATATTCAGAAGGAATACTAAAATGTGATCCACTTGGAAGAGAAACATAACCAAGTGTACCTGGCATCTCTGGAAGATAATTTCACTAAATTAAAACACAGATATTAAAACATAAATATAACATTGAAATCTGGAGTGATCCTGGAGGTTTAACTTGATAGGCACTTGAATCATAAATAATTCATCCCATTTAGTGTGAGTGGTTCTGGGATCTGAACATCTTGGCGAGGTGATTTCACACTAAACATTGGGGAGTTATCTGGAGGGGAAGTGGTAATAGTTTCTACCAACCAAGATACCCAGGTGTAGTTAGATATTACAGTCTGTGGGGAAGTATATTGCAAAGAAGACAATGACAGAACTGATATTTAATAGGGACAAACCTGATAGTAAATCTGATATCTGTCATAATTTTGCCTATGAAGTGGACAGAACAAATGTATTTCCAGTCTGATGTGAACTAAAAGATCTAGTCACACTTCTGAAAAGTCCTAAATACCAGAGTTTGGTGTTTAGAGTAACATATCCTGATATATGTCAAACAAAATGAGATAGATTATGAATGTTTATCTCTAATGCCAACTGTCCAAACCAAAACTAGAAACATCTGTTAAATGATTTTCATTCTACTTTTTAATGCTATTTTTTATGTTTTAGTTTTTTCCAAACACAATATGACAGTTGTGCTAAATGTCAATAAGAAAATTCTTGATACAATACCAGGAACATTGTACTTCTTGTAGTAGCTGTAGGCTTAGAATCAATTACTTTTGTGTTCAGATATTATGATTGGGTAGTTCCATATAGTAATTTTTTCTAAACATTCTAAAATGTCTTCATAAACTTTTTATGGTTTTGATAGTGAATGAGGCTTATCAAGTTGACCTTGAAAATATATATCTAAAAGCAAATTATTATACCTCACAGTACTTGGTAAATTGAAGCATTTCTTCTATTTAATCTTAAGCATAGCTGTCAATTAGAAATAATTTCTATCAATACCTTGAAAAAATATGTCTGACAATTTATATTTAATATAAAATACTTACCACGTTAGACAACAATTGAACACACTGGTTTTTTAAAATCTTGACACATTAAACTTTTGTTGAGTTTAAAAACATACAATGATTTAATTGATTAGGTTGTTTCAAATTTCTCTTAAGCAGAAGCATTACTTACCCCAGAATCTCTGAAATAACCCTAATCCATGTAACATTAGAAGACCCATGCAGTTTAAATTGAAATACCACTTGTCAAATATGAAAATGTGAAAACAATCCAATATATCCTAATTGGTAAACACTTTTTTTTTTTTGGCTTCTGCTTCAGCGAAATACAGAATCAGAACAAATCTGCATAAAATCCAGAAAAAGCACAAAGCAAAATGTAGTTTTTCAAAGGGAACATGGGACCCAGATTGCCCACTTCATATCAGCTCTTTTGCTCTCGTGTTTCCATCCTAATGGAAACACGTGATTGCCCTAACGGAAGCTGAAAAATATGGTTTCTGTGGAGAGATACTTAAAGTTGTAGAAACAGCCAAAATATTAATAGAAGATATTGCAAGTCAGTCTTGGACCAAGTGATGTAAAGTGGCAACTCTTGAGCCTCAGGCTAACTTGTTGTTTCCCAATCCCTCAATAATTAAAATGGGGACTTTTAAACCCTCTTGCAGTTAAGCATTTACATCGTCTCCTGCATATATCAATCAAGTCTGTTATGAATGCCCCTCAAAACAAAGAACATTCTTCTTCTCATAACTATGAGCGTGTTTTTTCTCCTTTATAGAGAGAAGAAAGATCACTCAGCAAGATAATAAAAAAAATGGAAAATTCTTTTCATGGTGTTATTTTTGTAGGAGTAACAGGAGGTGGTTAATTCTGAACATTTATCTGAAACTTTATACCAGCTTTGCCCTGGGCGAGTTTGCAAATCTTCTTTTCTGCCATTGGGTCTGACTGAGGAACTTCCATTTGCAGAA
Organism: Daubentonia madagascariensis; assembly: GCA_023783475.1. NCBI lineage: Eukaryota > Metazoa > Chordata > Mammalia > Primates > Daubentoniidae > Daubentonia > Daubentonia madagascariensis. The sequence goes on from JAKFHU010001798.1 coordinate 62,221,224, forward strand.
CCATGTGTGCTAAAACTGGTCCTTGGGGTCACCCTGGCAACCACACAGTCCCCTCATTCCAAGTCATACTTGTGCTTTGCCGAAGAGAGGGACAAAATGGAGGATCCTAATGTGATGCTGAGAAGGATAAAAGAAAATAGGAGAAAAATTTGACATCAGGGTGAGGTGATTTCACACCCCTCCAGAAAAACTTTTGTTAAAGCACAGGTGTCTTAGCAGAAATGGAATAGTTGTTCACTATTCCAGAAATAGAATAATAGAATGTAGTTCTGTGGTGGTTTATGGTGAGAGGTATAATTTACAAATGTAAATATAAAAGATTCAGAGTAAACAATATGTCTAGCCAGGAATCCAAACTATTCTTGTTTTAAAGGAACTATTGCCCAGGAGAGGCAAGAGCAATTTTACCTGTAAAAGCAATGTGTAAAATGCCTTAAGAAATAGTTTTCAATTTTGCATGTCCTTTGCCTTGACACTCGCCTTCTGTCTGGATATGTCTCTGTTCTTCCCCATCCCCTTCTTTCTCACACACATACCCGCATTTGCCTCCCAACTTTGTCATTTTTACTTGGTAGATGAAACAGCAAATACATGAAGGAGAGCACTTAGAAGCTGAAGGAAAAAAACTTAAAACATACAAAAATAAAAATAATTTTCTTTTTCTTGATTGTGATAGGTAGGGACATGAGGGAAAATATATTTTGGTGCTGAGAAGATTTTACCTCTTACTTTGGCATTTTGCCTTGTTAATACAAAATAGCACCCTTTAGAGAACGTAGTTTCTAATTCAGAGTTCCATTAATCACTGAGCAGGAGCCATTCTTTCAGTCTAAGGATAAGATAGTCGGTATTCCTGACTTTACACAGAGAAAAACATATTTTGCAGATGCTAAAAGAGCCCTTGGATTCGAAAGGGAAAAAAAAAGAAATTATGGGAGTCTGTGATTCTAGTCAAACAACAGTATAAAAATTTATGTCAGCATTAGAGTAGAGTTTAAGGAATACCTGCAATTGGATTAGAGCTATCAGTCAAATGTTTATTTTAAAAGAAAATAACCTAAAATATTTGTACCTACCCAGATGTAGGCTCTGCTCTTTGCATTACCAAAAGGCCAGCAGTATTCTGTCAACAGGATATTTGAAAACACATGGGATTGGTTGTAATGTTTAATCATATTTAAAGCTGAACTGATATTGCTTTTAATGTTAATGATAACAAATTGAGTTTGAAAAAGGTTATATTTCAGTGACTTTTGTTCTGGTTGAAATGCTAGAAAGAGGTCATTTTTTTTTTTCCTGCATGAAATTATGATTTAAGCTTTACACATTAAGAAGTGTGTGTCTGTGTGTGTAGGAACTGGAATAGTTTCCCCACCAAGTCTAATCACATCTCCTTACTCTAAGCCTGTTCCCTGCCCTTCAGTATTTGGAAAGGGGTGGGAGGTGATAAGAGAAAACTAGGATGGAAGAAAGATTTTGAAAGATGAGGGGAAAGGACAGGAAAGGAAACATAAAGTTTAGGTAGAGGGCAGAAGTAAAGGAGTGGAATTAAGACTGCCTGTTCCTCTCCAATCTCCTTACCATCCACCACCAACCACATCAAATGATATCAGTCAGACTGGAAGAGGCAGGAAAATCAGATACCAAAAAACAAAACCCAGAAAGGTCACAGAATGCTTTGTGGCTTATCTGTATTAGGAATGACCTGAATTTTGGTTCCTATTCAAGTCATAAAAGCTCCTATAACCCACAATTCTTTATATAAAATTCCTTGGCAGTTGCCATTGCAAATCTTCTGGTCTTTTCCTCTCTCTGAAAAATAATACTACAAATGCAACTGCTGTCAATCATGGAAGGCTGCCTCAAGGTTATGCCAGGTCAGATCTGGAAACCCAAGGATCTGTGAGTGAGGTGTTGACGGCAGGGTGGGTGGCCGATGTGAATGGAGAGAGCTTGAAATTTACAAGCTGCTGTCACAGGAAGATTAGGGATAAAAGAAGGCACAGGTTTGAAAGACAAAAGTTGGAGTGAAGGAAGATCGGGAAGTAGAGCACAAAAATATGTTACGGCTTTATTATAGAAAGGTTCATGAATGTAAGGATATAATACTCAACTAAAAGAGGTTTAAATTTATAGCAAACATAATCATTCCTTATAATATGACCAAATAATATTCCACCTTCCTACAGAATTTCTCCTTTATCTCATGCAAACTGCCTGTTTCACAAGACATTCCTATGGTTTCTCTGAGTTGCATGGTTTCTGGTCTATTTTAACTGTTGCCCACTTTTCTGTTTGGAATTAAGTTTCCTGTTCATCTCAACAGATCGTACATTATTAAAAAGGATAGAAATTAAGTCAGCCAAAATATATACCTTTGACAGGAAAAATGAACTAGGGAGTAAATAAAGGTAGAAAAAGAAGAAAAGAAGTCAGCCACACCTTCCAGCTTTTCCTCTGTTTCCTCACATCCCTTCCTGGCTCCTGCAGGAATGCTCTAAATGCTCCAAATTTAGAAGTTGTCATATACTATTGAAAATGCTTTTCTAACAACTCATTTCCAAGTTTTCAACATATTTTAACAAATTAGTAAGTTTATACTGAAATCTTTCAATATCCTTTACCTGAATAAGATGATTTTTATGCTCTATAAATTTACAAAATACAAGTATGCATAATTTTTTTTAACAATGAAAAATATTTTTAGTAATTAAAAGAAAAGATATTTATCATCTCTCTTCCTTCACTATGAAATAGTCATCAGGGTTATTCAATGGCAGTTGAGAATGGGTGTGTATAATTGATGCAGTTTGATATTTCTATTTTTAGTGTAGAATACACCTCAACAGAATGTCTTAATGTTCAGTAACTTAATGGCAGAATTGTCAACCAGATCTTTCCACATTCAGCTACTACGGTATCTCCATTTTAAAAAAGGCTTGAAAGCACCAAAGATTTGATTTACATAACTAAACCTAATCAGTCATCCTTTGGGACTGAAACAGGTAACATTGATAATAGAAGGAAAAAGTCTAAGATCTATGTAAAACATCATTAATATTTTTCTTCAGTCTCCTATATGTAACATTATAATTGGTCTATTTGAAACCTGTAATATATCATTTCTCTCATGTTTTTGAAATTAAATGGGACCATGAAAATAGAAAGTCTAGAAGTGATTTACAATTGTTTTAAGTTTACTGAATGTCAGTGGCAATGTAGAAGAGTTAAAGCCGTTAACAAAGGCTGTAGGTATCACAAACAAAAGAAACAGAAACATCTTCCTAGAGCCAAATATTTTCTTGAGTTGTCCCACAAATGTAATTCATGTAATATCTGGTAAAAGAATAACCAGAAGAATGGATCAGCTTTAATAAAATATTTTAAGCCTCTGGATCCTGTGAGTTCTGCACATGAGAAAATTTCTTTACTGGAATGGAAGGAAATTACTAGCCTGTTGTGATGATTCCCACAAAAAAAAATCTCATGGATCTTTTCCCTGGGCTCTCTGCCCTGGGCTTCTGTGACCGTATGTTCTGTGACTTTTCCTGCTGGCTTTCCGATGGTGGTTTCTCAGTTTGAATTGTGAGCTGCCTGTCCCTCTACAGCCCTTACATGGTGATACTACCTGGGTTATGCTTTAGGTGCTCTTCCCTTCTCTCTATGCCCGTGCCCCAATTGACGGGTCCATTCACCCACAGCGTTGGCTGCCTTGTTCAGAACAGTAGTCCTCCAATGAACATCTTAGTCCAGCTCTCAGTCCTGACGTTCAGATATGAAGATCTATTGGGCCATCCTGCTTGGCTCCCCCATGGCCACTCAGAATCCACATGCCACTGGCCAAGCTCGCGGGCGTCAGTCCCTCTACTCTGCTTCTGTGTTCACTCCTTGTGAGTAGTGCCATTATCCATCCTGTGACTAAGAGACAGAGCAGAGTCATCCCAACTCTGCCTTCTCTCTCAGTGCCCACAGCCCATTAGCCACCAATGTCTACCAGTTCTCCCCCTTACACATCTCTCCTCTCTGTCTGTGCCCCTTCACCATCTCCCCGTATTTAGGCTACTGTCATCTTGCTCATAGATTAGTGCAAAAAGGTCTCAATGGACCTTCCACCCCTAGCGTGATTTTCTAGAATGTGAACCCGGCCTTATCATTTCTCTGTTGAAACTCTGTAATGTTCCAATGCCGTCAGGTGAAGCCTAGTCTCCTAGATGAGGTTTACCCAGTCCTTCATGATTTGACCCCGACTGCTTCCCCAGCCTTCTTTCTCCTCCTCTCTATTATATTTGTGCTCTTTGCTGAGCCCTGTGGAATTTCTGATTTCATATTCTCTAGTGGAATCATATTTCTCTCCTCTCTCTGGGTCTTTGCTCATGTGATTCCCTTTTCTTCCCTAGAGAGGCTATTTTATGTTGTAGTTAAAAGCAGAGATTCTGAAATGGGACTGCCTGGATTGGAATCCTGGTGCCCATCTACTAGTCCTTAACTTTCCTGGGCCTTGGTAGTAATGATGATGATGATGATAATGACAGGAATAGCATCTACATTTCAGGGTTATTATGAAGATTGAGTGAGCGGGACTTAGAACGGAACCTGGGATCGTAAACATTCAGTAAATATTAGCAGTCATGACTATTATTTCTCACCTGATTAGATACCATTTTTCTGGATATCCTTCCCTGAGCCCCTACAACTGATTGTGTGCCCTTTTTATGTTTTTCCATAGTATCCTGCATGCACCTTTGTTTTCACAGTTTTCCCCACTATATAGAAACTGACTTATTTATCTCTCTTCCCTGATTGATTATAAATTTCTTGAGGGCAGGGTTTTGTTTTGCTCATCATTGCCTCTCCAGCCTCTAAAACAGTGTCCAGCTCATAATAAGTGCTCGGTAAGTATTTCCTAAAAGAATTTAGGCCGTTTGTAATTAATCAGCATAGGCAGCTCAATTTCCGTATAGAACATCTTTGCTTTTCAAGAACTAAGATTTCAGGAAAAAGATGAGATTCTATGTCTCTATATTTACATGTTCTATCATGGCAATGTATTTTAAGGAAGTATTTATATTTAACTGGGGTGTTATGTTGAACTGAGGAGATGTACAGCTAGTTGGGCTTCTCTCCTGTAAACAACAAAAACCAATAAGGAGACAATTATAAATAGCTTTCCTAGTATAATCAAAGTCTGCCTGAGGTTACTTCTGTGTGATCAGAACCATCAAGTGCTTCCAACCCTCTATGGGACTTAATAGAGAAGAGAAATAGAAAGTGAAAAAGAGAATGCACTTTTTAAAATGTGAGAGAAGAACAAAGACCCTGGGATTAAAAAGGGACAGGAGTTGGTTATGAGGATCCAGGAAAAGCCTCCCCAATATCAATCAGATTCCTCTTTGTTTCTTTCTTGCTCTTTTCAAGACCAATCTCTGAGCTCTGTCATTCCATCAGTTTTTGTTTCTGTTTCCATTTGTCTCCCCATGCTTGCTACTGCCACTCTCCCTACTGTTGTGCGTCCTCTTACTGAATTTTAAAAGCTACTGGTTGGAAGGTGGTTGCTGCAAGATCATTTCTACTGTGGGTCTACTTTAAACATGTGAGATAAAAGTATTCCTATAAATGGCATATTTTAATTCCTTATTTTTTTTCCTGTTTCAATACAAAACAGAATGAGAAGAACATGTCTAGAAACAAATAACACTAGTTTTGAATAGAATTGAGCAAATGTTTTTTTCCAATTAAAGACATAAATTTTCACCATTGATGGAAGGGCAGAAAGAGGAGCCATTTTGAAGATATAATTCATATTAACTTTGTTAATCATCTTTAATATTTTCTGTTGAGTGGGCCCTAATCATCAGAAGGGCATCTATTTTTTGGAGGAGGGAAATGTATCACAATTGGTTACTAGAAATAATAGGAGTTGCTAGTAAATTTAGGGAAAATGAACAGGTAGATGAGACATAGTGGAGAAACAAAACAAAGAAGAAAAGGCTGTAAAAAGTCTGTAATCTTGTGACCACAGGTCGGAAGCAAATCAAATGCTGATGTGGAGAGTCACTCTCTCTTTCTCTTTCTCTCTCTCTCTTAATTTTCACTTTGTAAAGTTTCAGACATAAAGAAAAGTAGAGAGAATAGTATAATGAACCTCCAGTACCCATCACTCAGCTTCAACCATGGTAATTATAATGAGATATAGACAGACATGACCAGCTAGGGTCCTGGCAAGAAAGAGAGGACATACTCAAACAGAAGAACTTAAGGAGAGTTTAACAAAGAGATTGCTTATGAAGGTGTGGGTAGTATCTGGGGACTCAACAATGGATTGTGAAGAAACCTGGAGCTAATAACAATGAGTACTGTTACCGTCCCTAGGCCTGAAGGCACAAGAGAAAGTGGCAGTTATTGAAACACAGAGAGGCTGTCTGTCTGGAATGGTGACCTTCAGTAAAGGGACTTCTTCAATTCCGGCAGCCTGGCAGGGAGAGATTCTGACACATGCTACAACGTGGATGAAACTTGAGGACATTATGCTAAGTGAAATAAGCCAGTCACAAAAAGGCAAATACTGCATGTGGTACTGTGTATATGTGGTACTACGTATACGTGGTATGTGGAGTAGTCGAATCATAGAGGCAAAAAATAGAAGGGTAGTTGCCAGTGGCTGGGGGAAGGGGAGAATGGAGTTTTTAAATGGATATAGAGTTTCACTTTTGCAATATGAAAAGAGTTCTGATTAGCTGGGCGTTGTGGTGTGCACCCATAGTCCCAGCTACTCTGGAGGCTGAGGCAGGAGGATTTCTTGAGCCCAGGAGTTTGAGGTTGCAGGGAGCTATGATGACACCACTGCACTCTACCCGGGGTGACCAAGCCAGACTCTGAGGGAGATGGGTTGCACAACGGTGTGAATGTACTTAACACTACTGAACTGTACATATAAAATGGTTAATATGGTGTTATAAGCTGAATTGTGTCCCTCCAAATTTCATATAGTGAAGCTTTAACCCATGCTACCTCAGAACGTGATTATATTTGGAGATAGAGCCTTTAAAGAGGCAATGAAATTAAAAAGAGGCTGTTAAGGTGGACCCTATTCCAATCTGACTTGAATGCTTTTAAGAAGAGGAAATTTGGACACAGAGAGACACCAGGGATATGCACACACACACAGAAAAGACCATGTGAAAATACGGTGAGAAGGTGGCAATGTGCAAGCCAAGGGGAGAGGCCACAGGAGAAACAAACCTACACCTTGATCTTGGACTTCTAGCCTACAGAACTGTGAGAAAATAACTTTTTGTTGTTTAAGCTACCCAATCTGTGGTATTTGTTATAGCAGCCCTAGCAAACTAATACAGATGGTAAATTTTATGTTATGTGTATTTTACCACAATTAAAAAAAATACACAGAAAACAATGGTCTACCTGTCTTTGTCTTGGGAGAAAGTCTGGGGAGAAATTTGTGAAGCAATAAATGATGAGATCGTGCAAAAAGACATTATATTCCACACAAAAGATTTTGACTGGGACTGTATGTTCACATACCTCTTGAGTACTGCAGAGCTGTTGTAGGTTTCTTGAGTGTGACTGAGGTCAATGCAGTTAATAAAATAAAGGTTCATGGGCCTTACTTGCTTTGTTTAATGAGATCATTGCTTGGAAGGAAGCTTTTGAGGGAGCAATGTGGGTTCTTAAGACTTATCCAACAGTCCAAGTATCAAACAATCATGAAAGTTATTAAATTTATTAACAAACTTCTTGGTGCTTAGGATAATGTTGGAAGGATAGATACCGATCACATAAAACAAATATTATTCCCATTTTACAATTGAGGAAATTAAGGTTCAAAGATGTTAAGTTGCTTAAGTACCTACACCTCATAACACACGTATTTCCCGTGTAACTGGGCTTGAAACAAGGGAAAGACATAGCTTTTAACTCCAGCTGCTGTAGTAGCTGAGAGATGTCCAATGGGAAACAATCATATGGTAAAGGCCTTTTAAGTAGTGGAAAGAAATTGTTTGTTATACCACACATATTTAAAGTCTTTCTATTCCTGTTGAAAGTGGGAACTCGGGAGATCCATAAAATCTTTTCAAACTTGCTTGTGGTAGGCTTTCAGGTTTGTTCACAGCAATATTTTAAATCAACCTTATTGACCTATAATTGACATGATGAATGCACTCATTTTAAGTGTAGAATTTGATGAATTTTGACACTACCAAAAATCAAGATACAGAACTTTTTCATCACCCCTGTATTAGTCAGGATTCTCCAGAAAATAGAATATAACTATTCGTTCTGTTTTTATATTATTTATATAAATATATAATATATTTATATTTTTATAAATATATAATATTTATAATATATATTTATATAAATATAAATAATATAAATAAAAATAAATTCATATGAATATATAGTCATAATGTATGAATATAATCCAATATATTATTTAATATTGTTTATATTATTAACCATATATATCATAAGGAATTGGCTCACACAATTATGGAGGCTGAAAATTCTGAAGATGTGCAGTTGGCAAGTGGCACACCCAGAAGAGCTGACGATGTAAGTTCCAGTCTGAGGGTAGGGGAAGACCCATGTCCCACCTCGAACAGTCAGGAAGACAGTGTTCCCTCTAAATCAGCCTTTTTGTTCTACTCAGGTCTTCAGTTGATCAGGGAAGGCCATCTGCTTTACTCAGTCCACTGATTTATATGTTAATCTCATCCAGAAACACCCTCACAGAAACACTCAGAATATTGTTTGGCCAAATGTCAGGGTTTCCTGTGGTCCAGTCAAGTTAACACATAAAATCAACCATCCCAACTCCCCAAATTTCCACATATCCTTTATCAGTCAATTTTCCCACCATCATTCCCACTCTCTCCCCCTTAATATTCTCACTCCAGGAAAGTACTGATTTGTTTTCTATTAATATTACTGTAGATAAGATCCCTTCCCCCTAGAATTTCATCTAAATGAAAGTATACACTATACAGTTTTTTTTGGGGGGTAATGGATTCTTTTGGTCAGCAAAGTATTTTTGAGATTCATTCATGTTGTCTATGTATCAGCAGTTTATTCCATTTAATTTGTTATAGCTGGATAGTGCTCCATTGCATGGATATATCACAATTGGTTTATCCATTCACCTGTTGAAGGACATTTGTTTTTTTCCAGTTTTTGGCTATTATGAATAAGGCAGCTATGAACATTCAAGTACAATTGTTTGCATGAACATATGCTTTCATTCCTCTTGGGCATTTACCTAAGAGTGGGAATGCTGAGTTATATGCATGTTTAACCTCATAAGAAACTTTCAAACTATTTTCCAAAGAGGTACCATTTCGCATATGGAAAAATACAGGTTGAGCATTCCTAATCTGAAAATCTGAAATCTGAACTGCTCCAAAAATCCAATACTTTCTGATCACTGACATGATTCTCAAAGGAAATGCTCATTGGAGAATTTCAGATTTTGGATTTTCAGATTAGGGATGCTCAATTAGTAGGCATAATGCAAATATTCCAAATCTGAAACAATTTGACACCCGAAACACTTCTGGCCCCAAGCGTTTTGAATAAGAGATACTTAAACTGTATGAGTTCCAGTTGCTCCACGGTCTCACCAACACTTGGTATTGTTGGCTTTTTAAATTTTAACCATTCTACTGGAGATGTAGTGGTTTCTTACTATGGTTTTAATTTGCATTTCTCTGATGATTATTGATGTTGAACACATTTTCACATGCTTACTGGCCATTTGTATATGTTCTTTTGTGAAGTGTCTGTCCAAATTTTTTATCCATTTTTCATTGGGGTTTTTGTCTTATATTCTTATTATTGAATTGTAAGAATTATTTATATACTCTGGATACAAGTACTTTGTCAGATATGTACATTGTGAATATGTTTTTCCAGTCAGTGGCTTGCCCTTCCATTTTCTTTATGGTGTCTTTTCAAAGTTTTAATTTTGGTGAAGTTCAATTAATTAATTTTTTTTTTCATTTTATGGCTATTGATGCTTTTGTGCTCATTAGAGAAACAATTGCCTATCCCAAAGTCGTAAAGGTTTTCCTTTTTATCTTAGAAGTTTTGAAGCAGGTATTTTATAACAGGCCTTTATGCTGGAGCAGGGTCATGTAAATTTGAAAATTAATAAATAGCAAAAGTAACAGCCAAGTCTGGAATCCTGGCTAATGGTTATATGTTGAAGATGGTGATTTGAACAATTTCAGTCTTGGAAAATAGAAATTTCCAAAATTAACATATCACCTCTACAAAATGAAATTCCAATCTGTCATGGAACAGGGTGGGCCATCACCAGATGACCTTGTGAGGGTTGCACATGTGCATGGCCAAAACTAAAATGAGAACAGACTTAAACCAAAACTATATGAAGGCAGATATGACACAAATCTGACCAAGGGTTCTGCTAATATGGAAGTGACAAAGGATAACTAAGAGCAAGTATATACTATTTATAAGTTGCATATATATTCATGCTCAAGTTAACTTTAGTAAGCTGTATATATTCCATCTTAAAACCTTAGTCATTTTTGTTTTCCTCATTAAAATTCTTCATTGATTTATTTACTTAAGGCTGGAAGTAGAGATACCTGAATCAAATGATACAGCCAGCCTTCTAGTACTCCTAAGCAATATCGGGTGTAGCCCTTTACAGAGGCACATAAAAGGCTTTATTTACTTCTAACATGGAGCTTAGAGCAGATAATTTTGAAAATGGAGGGTAAATCATGGTATTTCTTTGCCATCTAGGGTTTTGATGAGGTGAATAAAAGAAGAACCCCCTGTCCATTTGAGAGCTAAACTTGAACTGAACATTTCTTTACCTTGTGAAATGTTCAGTTAAGTGCTTTTGCACTTTAATTTTCCAGCCTGGACCAAGACCAGAAATGCCAAAATGATATGAGAAAGGCTGTTCTTACTGTTTTTCTGGCTGGGATTGGAAGAGAAAGTGCCAGCAATCTTGTGAGAAAGCCTGTTCTCTAAGATCTGCAACCCAGTTTGCAGAATCAAGGGGTTTGGATAGTTCAGATGAGTTTGGCTGAGTGTCCTGGTGTGCTCATCTGAATCACACCCTGCAGAAAGCATTTTGTCTTATCGAAGTCAACCACAGAATACTTTGTGTACTTCTTCAGACATCTTAACCATAATGTGTGCCCATCCAGATAAACCGCTAAAGGCTAGCTGAACACTGCCAAATTGAAATGTTTGAGTGTGATCTCTACAACTAGGTTTCAGATTTCAACCTGAAACAATGAAAATAGTAATCATAGTGATAGTTTTATAAAATATTTATACTACAGAGGGCATTAGAGATGATTTAGCTTAACCTCTCATTTTATACTTTAGAAATTTAAGGTTCAGAGGGGTGAAGTTATTTGCTCAATATCCTATAGCAAGTTAGCAGCAGAGTCTAGCCTGGAAAATAGGATCCCCTCTTCCCTACAATACATCATGGTATAGGCTGAGTGACTGGCTGTTTAACATACACGTGCCTAAAAATAAAATAAAGTAGCTATGTGGTCTGGTATGGCAAGTAAAAAGGAAATTCCTAGGACGTACTGAAATGGAAGACCATTATTTCAATATTCAGGTCTAGAGTGCCAAACAATATATTTAGGATTATTAAAACCTCTCATTGATATGGTTTTAATGTACATCACATTTTTTTTTGAGTAATATTATATATCAGAAGCTTTTCTTTCAGTAGGCTTTTGAGACACCTTGCAAGGAAGGACGTTATTGCTTTGAGAACTTAAATGGGGAATAGTCATTCACACACATCTATTCAAGAGTCAATAGTGGAACAACCATTCACTGTGACTGTCCTATCCCAGGTATGGAAAGGACAAGGCATCCCTGCTGAGGACGGAAGAGTGTGGAAGCAAATATCACTGGTGGGCCCACAGAAAGGATCCGTGTCAATATCCCTGGATGAAAATACTGGCCCAAGTGGGACAAGTGACCTTAGCTGCAGTCAGTGTTGCCAGTTCACGGCCTGCCTTCGTGAAACACTACTATGGTTGTTCCATAATTGTTTCTGTACCTGAATACGGTTGAAGCCTTCTTACTCCCAAATCTACAGAACTGTGGATACCTTCCTGTTGTCAAACCTTTTTTCCTCCCTTGTGGGATACCCAATTCTTGTTCTTGCTGTCTTCCCATTTCCATAGCTACAGTATGTTTTTAACAGGCTCTGCTTAGCTGGGTGATTGGATTAAAGTTAATGTTTTAAATATAAATAGCATGTGATTGGTATATGTATACCATGGAGTACTATTCAGCCATAAAAATGATGAATTAATGCCTTTTGCAACAAATTTGGATGGAACTGGAGGCCATTCTTCTAAGTGAAGTATTTGAAGAATGGAAAAACAAACACCACATGTACTCACTATTAAATTAGAACTAACTGATGAGCACACATGTGCATACAGGGAAGTAAAACTCAGTGGAAATCAAGCAGTGGGGAGGGAGCAGGAAGGGATGGGTGAAAACCTACCTAATTGGTAAAATGAACACTATTTGGGTGATGGGCACATTTATAGCCATGACTCAAGCATTACCAAAGCTATCCATCTAATCAAAACATTTGTGCCCCCTTAATATTTTGAAATTAAAAAAATAAAAAATAGCATTTGCAAATATGATTTTGACTTAATTTTCTCATTGGCAAAAAATAAGTTTTGCCCCTACACTGTCTAGGTCCTCTCCATCTCTAGCTTGCTAGGACTTTGTTAATCGGGGCCCTCTATTACATGCTTCTTGTTTCTCAGCCAGGCAGCCAACCAGCCACCCTGTATTCTGTACCATATAAATTTGTGTAACAGCAATATTGTGGGGACTTGGCATGGATGAATGTAAGTAGATTTCCAACATGACTGCATCATATCATCTTAACATGTAGGAAAAGTATTTCTGTATGCATAGTACATGTACCTCAGAGTTTCTATAATATTAAACACTTTGAAGTTATGAAAAAATTTGTGCTGAAGCAGACATGAAGAACTCTGGTGACCATTGCAAGTGGAGCCTCAACCCTGCCCGCATCATATATTCTTTACTACCCAGGCTAAATACCTACCTGTTGGAGTAATATTAAAGGAATCTGTGCTATTTGCCACAGTTGACAATTTATTCTTAAACCACTTAAATACAGTCATGCGTCGCTTAACGACAGGGATACATTCTGGGAAATGTGTTTTTAGGCAATTTTGTCATTGTGCAAACATTATAGAGTATAGTAACATACACCTAGATGGTATAGCCTACTACACACCTAGGCTATATGGTACTAACAATACAGTGGTATTGCTCCTAGGCTACAAACCTGTACAGCATGTAACTGTATTGAATACTATAGGCAATTGTAACACAATGTAAATATTTGTGTATCTAAATATATTTAAACATAGAAAAGGTACATTAAAACTATGGCATTATAATCTTATGGGACCACCATCACATATGTGGTCCTTTGTTGATCTAAACATAGTTATGCAGCCCATAACTATGATGGTTTAATTCTTTATGATTATTGGTTTGGGAAACATAGGCACAATGACTTTTTCAGAATACTATGGAAAGGCATAATATTCATAAGATGATAACAGTACAGTTGATCTTACTCATTTTATTTACTATCATTGGTTTTATTTAGCAGGTGTCACAATGTAGGCAATTAATATTAATGGGAGTATCGAACAGTTTGAAATTGGGCTTTCAAGTGAACCAGCTGGTTCAGAAATGATATTTATGTGCACATGCATTCTATGTGATAACAAACCTAATCAAAAATACATATTTTTCACAATGTAAAATCTCACCTAATTCTCTACTCTTTAAATAGCTACCTATTGCACTGTGGAGTTAAAAAAAAACACAACACAAAACAATTCCTAAGCACTAGGTCTTACTATGAAATACAGTACGTATATATTACATATATATATCATGAGGCTTGATAGGAGCTAAGTCCCTGTTGGATCAACAAAACAAAGATTCCTCAAGAATTGCAAACTAGGACCTTTGTATCTAAGACAGCAGGAGGAAGATTGCCCGTGGAACCAAGGTGGTTGCCACCAGCAAGGTCCCAGGCAAAACGTGAAAGAGATCTCTAAACATTCATCCTCTCTCCCTCTTTCTCTACCCCTTTCTCCCTCTGAGCACCCCCTGCCCCATCTCCTCTGGCTGCTGGGCTACCTGCTCACTCAACTTTTTTGCAGTCGTTCCCTTCTTTGGGCTTGGATATTTCCCCCCTCTCTTCTCCATCCTCCAGTCAAAAACACCTATCCCTTGGCAGATATAGATCATTCCTTAAGAGATTATTGGATTGACTAGTGAATGCTGAGTTTCCAGATACTCATTGCATGAAATGTACCCTGTAATTACATTTTGAAATGTCAGATTATTAAACCAAATAAATATAAAGTTAATATGAGAGTGTTTCTGAGTAGAAAGAGACTTCTTGGTATTTTCCTCCTACTCTGGCTTGCTGTCAATCTGTTTTCAATAAATCAAAAAAACAGTGCTCAATAAGCAATCGCTTCACTTGTAAAACTTTGCATAATTCCACTCTTGGCCAACAAAATCCTAATAAGGTTAAAGACCTGTACCTTCAGAAGTTAGGAATTGAGCAATTCAGATAAATAAGACTGAACTACCCACCTTTTTCTTAATAGTGGTTGTATTTTAATATTTATTTAATTTTTTTGAATAGGTAACAGATTCACATGGTTCAAAAGATTTAACAAGGGTAAAATGAACACATTAAAAGTTTCTCCCTTATCAGGCCCCCCATCTGCTGATTTCTACCCCTACACAGAAATAGATAATCTATGTTATTAGGTTCTTGTGCAAATTTCCAGAGATTTAAAAAATGTTTATTTAAGTAAATGTTACATATATACCTTTCCCCTCTTTTAAATAAATATAGCATACTATACACACTTTTTTCCCCACTTAATTTATCTTACATATCTTTACACATCAGTAGTGTAGAACGTCCTCATTCTTTGAATTTTTTTTTTATTGAGGTTGAATAGTATCCCCTTATTTGGATGTGCCACAATTTATTTAAACAGTTCTTTACTGATCAACTTTTAGATTGTTCCAATCTTTTGCTATTACAAGAAGTGCAGCAGTAAATAACCTTGTACATTCATGATTTTGCCCATGTATGAATATATCTGTAGAATAAACTTCTTGAATTGGAACTGCTGAGTCAAAGAGTATATGCATTTGTAATTTCAATAAATATTGCCAAATTGCCTTCCAGAATGATTATACCTATTTACACTCCCACCAGCAATGAATCACTGCTCCCGTTTCTCTATATCTTGCCAACCCTAAGGGTTGTCAAATTTTTGGATTTTTACCAATCTGATAGTGAAATATGGTATCTTGATGTAATTTTAATTTGCATTTTTTTCTATGTAGGAGTAATTTGAACATCTTTTCATATATTTATGAGTCATTTGTATTTCCTTTTCTGTGAACTATCACTTTCTAATAGGGTCTTTTTTCCTCTTTGAATTCTGAGAGTTTAGTTCTTTGCTTGTATTGTAAATTACAAATATTTTTTCCCCAGTTTGTTGTCTCCTAACTTAAGAGAATTGTTTTAAAGCCCAGTATGTATAATTGCATTAGTGTTCTGTGTCATTTTGCCCCCACACATGGCTATGGATGAGGATAGAAAGATAGATATGTACAGATAGATAGTATGTGCATGTGTGTATGGATTTTTTAACAGGCCCCCTTTTATTCTGGGAGCATAAATAACACCATGCAAACAACTCATGTATCTATACACAAGGCCAACCTTCCTGTAGGCAAAGGAGGAATGCAAGCATATTATCCAAAAGAAGCTCAAAGTGTTTATTGATTGCCTGCTATGCATTGACACTGGCACTAGGGATAGAAAAATGACAGAGATATGATACATTTACTCTAAAAGTTTGTTCACAGTTTGGTGACAAGGGTGGAGAATTTGAATGTGTAAACAAAGAAATACAATAGAGTAGAAGACAAAAATCAACATGTAAGCAAAAAATTAAAACACAGTAGGAAAAACATGTATATTGTCAGGCCTTCACATCTGTGGGTTCTGAATCCATGGCTTCAACCAATCACAGATGTCTGGGGGAAGAAAAAGGATGGTTGCATCTGCACTGAACATGTACAGATTTTTTTCTTCTCATAATTCCCTAAACAATACAGTATAACAACTATTTACATAGTATTTACATTGTATTAGATATAAGTAATCTAGAAGTGATATATAAAGTATAGTGGAGGATGTGCATAGGTTATATGAAAATACGACACCATTTTATATAAGGGATTTGAGCATCCACAGATCTTGGTATCTTTGTGGGGGTGGGAGTCCTGGAACCAATTCCCCGTGGATACCGAGGGAAGACTGCAGGATTATGAACACAGTGATAAGGGAGGAGGAAGGGTTTTTCAAACAGAAAGGAATTTAATACAGGAGATTATGAGGATAACCATAAGCAGAGAGGTTGGAGAAATGGAAGTCAGGTCACCACCGCTTGATTTCTGGTTTCTGGTTGTTCCACTGCTGCAGCAACTGAGTGGTTAGAAAAGCCCTGCGGCCACCACCCGCGCCGCTCCGGTCGGGCTGCCTCCCCGGGGAGGCTGGTGAGCAGCAAGGAGAACGCAGGGTCCGCTGCCGCCGGCTTGCACGACTGTCAGAGCTTGTTTGTCAAGGGCAGCTGCCACAGGAAGATGGCCTCTCTTGTGGGTTTAAAATTTGTCATAAGTACATCTCTTTGGCCAATTCCAGAATACTCTTAGAACTCCAGCTGCAAGGGGCCCTGGGAAATGTAGTTTTATTCTTTCCAGTGCTTGTTATTCAGGAGGTGAATGAATGTCAAGAGCTAATACTCAATTTCGATCACTTAGGTATGGATTTATCAGATTATCAAGCATAAAGCAGATGACTGAAGAAAGGGGAAATTAAATCGATACATTTGATCTGGTCTGGAAGAAGCCTGAAGGGATTCCAGAAAATAGGATTTACAAGGAGCCCGCTTGGCAGGAGACCTGGAAGTTGGGAGTGGGAAGTTTGAGGACGTGGGGCTGTAAAATCCTATCCATGGGCACATGGATGGCATTGAGAGAGTGGTTGGGAGTGTTGAGGGAATAAACTGTTTTTTGTTATTATATAGGGCATGTAAAATGATAAAAATGCAATGAAATGACTAATAATATGATGACTAAATAGTAGAGTATGTGAAAAAGTCTGATAAACCATAAAGTCCTGACTATAAATAATACTGGTGGTAGGTGTTATTATTCTCACTTATAAATAAGGAAACGAGAGTTTAGAAAAGTTAGCAATTTGTCCAAGTTCACTCTACTGTGTATTAGAACTTGAATCTTTCTTTTCCCCCTCCATTCTCCCTTCCTCTGTCTTTTTCTCCTTCCTTCCTTCTTTCCTGTAACTTACTGAGCATCTACTATCTGCTATGCTCTTTGCTTAGAGCATAGGGTTTAGTCAAGGCAAAACCCTTCCCCTCAAAAAGGCGGTAGCCTGCTGGTTTCTCTGATGTTCATTCAGGACTTTTTTCCATTGCATAACATATGCCTCCCAGACTTACATTAGGAGCACTGGACTCTGTTAGGAAGCTAGCCGCTTTCATCTCTATTTGGAGCACAGAAAACCAAGACACAGACCAGTTTTAACGAGGAGACGGTAGAATCTAGATTCAGACCTTCAGAACTCAGTTGTAGCAATGAGCATGGCTTCCTTGCTGGCAAATGGATCATATGGATTTTATATAGAATTGCCTACATGTGTAAGGGCTGGAGGATTTGACTCGTGGGAAAAAATAAAATGAAAGACTAAAAATGTCTCCAAAATATCTCCATGATATTAAAGTAAAGCTAACCACATAAAAGACACATGACATTTGCCTGTGGATAGATAGACTGAGCATTTTGGTTCTTATGCTCGTTTTTAGCTGCCAGTGATTCTTGTGGCACTGATCCAAGTTTTCAGGACACTATCACATTTTAAAGTTTTCCTAATGAATTATAATAACATTTCTGTAGTTTACATCAAATTGTGTTGAATGGCATTTTTAGCAAATTGTGTCACTTTGTGAATTTCCAAATTTTACAAAATTTCTTGTGCCAAAAAATAATCAGTGAAAATGATTTTGTGTGAAACTTTTTGAAAGCCAAGTTTAGCTGATTTTGCTAAACAGCACAAGCAAACAATTTATTCAATCTTTCTCCAAGTCCTTTTTCTGAGCCTTGTTCTCTGCTTCCAGGCCCCCCTCCTTTCCCCCTTACTAAGCTTCTTTCACTCTGTTTACTGGCCTTTGTTTCTGCTCCTAGTTTGTCTTTCTAACATTATCAGCCCTCCCCATACCTCAACCCCTAACTATACCAAGCCTTGGGCTATGGTTTTGGGTTGAGGGTCACAGAGGTCATGGATTTTTCACTGAAAGAGAGAAAGAAAAAAAGGGAAGAAAGGAATGATCCCCTTTGCTCTCTCTTCTGCCCTTGGTGCCAAGAAATTCATCTGCTAGCACCCCAGCAAGCGTTATTACTGTGGGTTTCAAACAAATACATCCTCACCGCAAGAGATGCCCTAATAATGTTGCTTAGGATAAAAGAATATATTTATATATGCCTGGATTCATGATTTGAAATCCTTGCATGTGCATGGTGAGACTACCTCAGTAGAATTTTGAGCTTGTCCTTCTGAACTGGTCTATTTCCCTAAAGTCAGAGACAGTAGAGAGGAGTGGAAACATAGGTTTTGGAGGCGGAATTCCTGGATTTGAATCCTGGCTTTTCAGCCCCTTAATCTCCCTGAGTGTCAGTATTCTCTGTTACCAAATAAGGAAACTAGGAACTGATATAATTAATTAGGACAATAGTTAGCATTAATTGAACCATTACCATATGCTGGGCATTCTGCTAAGTGCTTATATGCATCATCTCAAACCCCGTACAATATTAGGCAATAGCATTATTATGGCCATTTTATGGATGAGGAGACTGAGGTAAGGAAATATTGAATTACTTGTTCCAGGCCACTTATGTAAAGAAGTGGAGCTGGGTTTTATCTGATTCCAAAGCCCATTTTCCAAATCCATTATACTAAATGATACAACACAGAGTGCCAGATATATGGGAAGGGGTCATTCTTTTGTTTTGTGTTGAGTTGTTTTAAGGCTAGACGTTCCAGGAGGCATAAAGACAGCTCCAGTTCCTGCTTTGGCTTCTTCAGAATTTCCTCTACTTGCCTCCTTTATGTGGGCACAGACTGGACCAAAAGATGGTGGCTGAAGTCTGTGACCCAAACCATAGGAGATGTCAAGTCACCACTAGCCCTATTTCTTTGGCCACATAAAAAATTTGTTAAACTATCTAGAAAATGCCATAGCAGACTGCGACTGGGCTGTTGTCTGGTCTCAGATCAGGGATTGTAGGAGGGTGTTGTGCCCAGCAGGAATTGGGAGGTTTGGGGGGAGAAAATGGGATGGAGACCAGAAACATCCCCACTGCCAATTACTCTTCATAGTATTCCTAATGGAAGCCACAGACGCTTACAGTGACTATTGCAGAAAAGCCACATAATTATAGGGCAGCTGTCTTGTGGCTTCCATGTGTGTTTTTGTGGTCCTAGGCTATATCTAATCCACGTGCTAATTTCTACCTGCTGAATACAATTTGGTTTGCAGTAAGTAATGCTTTCAAGAACTTTCTCAGCAACTCATCTCTGGGCAGGATTCTTGTCTAAGCAACATGAAACCAGAGAATTCTCACAAACATCTGATTGTCATGTTTTGCTTAAGGAGGATAATGAGTCTTCTGCAAAAAAAGATCATAAAGTCCTGAAACTGTGGCAAATGCTTTAGGTATGTCTGTAAATTTGGTCTTCTGTGAATTTAGTTACGCCTTTTAGATCACAGTTTGTGAAATCATAGTGTTATTTTTGAGGTTTCAGGAGGTTTTTGATTATTTCATGACCTTTTCTCTAAATACTGCCTATTACTTTGATACAAGAATTTTTGAAGTGCTTCACAATCTTTTGCTATTCCCTGGGGTCTGGGTCAACATTCCTATCGTCTCTATTTTAAGATGAAACACAGAGAGTTTAAGTGACTTGCCTATGGGGTCCCAGCATGTGGGTGCCTGTGCTGGACATAAACTTCCTAAGCTTTTGGCTTTAGATTAGTTCACTGAACCACATATTTCCCCCAGCAATTATTTATCCACATTATGCATCTGACCTGGATATGCTGGTGCTTATTTTCCATTTGCATAATAAGGAATATGTCAGGCATCCAAGAAGGAAGATTTCCTCAATACAAGGAGCTGAGTCCTAATGTGTACCTACCTGGCTTTCTAGGTTTAGGGAGGGTCAGGGGGCAGGGTCACCTTGTCCTTGGCACAGGCCTGGAAATGAGTAGTCTGGGTAGAGCCGGGTCAGAATGAAGTGGAGCTGATGAGCTAGCGGTAAGACAGGGGGAGACATTTTCCTGCTTGGGTCTTTCCAAATGTAAACTACAATTTAACTGTGGAAGGCTGGAATCCTTTTCTACCTTTTAGGCAACTGGAGAGCAATCTTCAGGAAATACTGTGGGTAATGAAGTTTATGTTCAGGTACAACCATAAATATGGGATCTGGGTAAGAAGAGAAACTTTTTGTTTTTTCCTTCTTGAATTCAGGAGGACAGATCACAAAGGTATTTTTTAAAGTATGCATGGAAAATTAAATATCATAGTTTGATAAGCAGTTTGTTTTTAAATGACTTTTATTAATAGCTTTTTAAAATTGTATTACTATCTTGTCCTATTATAAGTTTATTAAATAAACTTTAGAAAATACAGATAAGCAGAGACAATAAAACCAACCTGATTTCCACTACTCAGGAGTAACTTTACTAATATTTTGGCATACTTTTCTCTGTTTAAAAATGGGCTTTTTTTTTTTTTAACAATGATTATATATTTAAATATATTATATAATTTATTACCTAATCTATGCACACACAGGATTATACTGTGCATATTGCTTTATAACCTGCTTTTTAAACTTAAACTTAATATATCTTGAAAATCTTCTCTGGTTATTAGTTTTCCCCAATATCATTCCTGATGGCTGCATAGTATTTCACTGCATGGACATATCAATGTTTATTTAACAAATCCCTCATTGCTAGACATTTATATTGTTTCCAAGTTTTCTCTGTTAAAAACAAACTATGATGAAAATGTAAATCTTATAGCATCAGATCATATATTGTATTTGTATCTTCCGGAGGACCTAAAACCTAAGGTTGCCAAGCAATATTACTGCTGTATTAATCTTTTTATGGGAAAACTTCTAGCTAGGGCTAAGGTGATAATATGTCAGACAGTAAAGTGTTCATTCTTGTTCACCAGAAGTGGAGATAAAATCAAAAATCTAAGAACTACTTGTGGCTAAGGAAATATATTTCTCATACAGCAAACTAGATAATGGTAGAACAGCATTTAATTAAGATACTGAATACAATACTTAAAAAGTGTTAAAAAGTAGGACGTTCATTTGTGTAAAAGTCAAGTGTACTGAAGTGGTGTCAGGACATAAATGTTTTAGTCCAGTCATCTTCCAAATGGACTTTCCAAGGCACATTTTTAAAATAAAACAAAAATCAAACAAACAGAAAAACTTAAACCCCCAAACAACTGCTACAAACCCCCCCAAAACTCCACCTTCTGTTTTTTTCATTTGATTCTCCATGAGCAAGTTCTGATTCTACCTTTTCAAATTCTGCAGATCTCACTAAACGTTTTTAGAAAGAACAAGTCACCTCATGCAATTTTTTCTTATATGGGTCTATATTGCTAAAGAAACAAGCCTAATCTTTTTGTGAAAAACTTTTGTGGACATTAAAAGGAGCCTATTTAAGTTCTACCAATTCTTATCTCAACTTTTTTTATCCCCCGCAATTTTTTGTTTTTTGACACGTACATTTTCTATGACTTTCAAGCCAGCACTGATGATAAACTTGACTGGCAGACGTGAAAGTCTAGGCTGAAGGGACATGTGATCTAAGCAAATTGCAGCAATTCTATAGACTGAAGTAATCAAAAACATGCATTTTTGACAACTCAGACATTTATAGCTTGTATCTTCTATATCAGGACCCAGAAGTGACATAATGATGTCAGCTTCCCCCCCAGATAGTTTGGATGGCTCTGTGAACATGGTTAGAGAATAATATGTTTTGTTTTCCTTCTCCTTGGGTGACCATTGTCTCCAGTTAGTCCTGTGCTCAGTGAGTCATTAATTAAACCCAGAATCTTTATAAGTGACCTGTTGTGGCATTGAGGTTTATTCCCAATTTATTCTGCTTCACTGCATAATATTTAGTCAATGTGCCTTGTTTTTATTTTTTGAAATTTTCCCTCATTCTTCCTCACACCATGAGGATTCATTTTTGAGATGGAGAGCAAAAGGCTAGGTTAAAAAAAACACAGCCACCTCCAGAGTGCAAAAACTGCAATAAACCCATCATCTCTAACAACAGCAGAGCATGAAAAGATAAAAAACAGCCTGCCAAGAATGTAGTAACCACCCATTCACTTTTAAATGCTCTCCACACTTCAATGCACAGACCTAATTACTTTTCTGCATTCTCAAATCCACTTTGCCCATACTGCAATCAGAAACCTGGCGTTAAAATATTTTAGACTTGGAGGATCAAGACTAATTATGGGCCTTAGCTGCACCTTTTGGTTTTTCTCCCCACTCCCCCCTCCTTCTCTTCTTTGGGTTACTTTAAAGCACGCTCCACTGGAAGAAAGGCTGCCCAGTCCCAGTTGGGGGTGACGCAGTAAGAGAATAAAACAAAGAACAACTCAACTCAATTCAGTAAGCTTCAATGAGGCTGGTATATTTAATGTGAGCCCAGGGTTAGCCCACAGAATTGTGGCAGAATGCAATATTCTCAACAAAAAAAGATGTGTTTAAGGTCGGGTAAGGCCCCATAAGGCTGTTGTTGGTGTTTAAGCAGTCCACTGAGGTATTTAGCACCAAGGGTTTCTAAACATTCCAGCTGAGCGTTAAACCACAGCTTTACAGTAGCTGCTTAAAGGTTTGGGGGGCTGGGAGCGTCCCCTCCCTCTTGTATTGAAAGGTCAACAAACAGTAGGAAAGATCATGTCATAACAAAGATGAAGTCACCTATTATCGAGTATAGTGACAGCTAATAGCACTATCAGAGGAACTAATCCAAGGTATTAAATAGTGTAATTGTTAAAATAATATCATGGTTATTAGAACACCCAAGCATGGGACATTCTTCATGTTATGTAACTTGAAAATATTGCAGGTGAGCTTAGCCTTCCCATTGACAGGCACTTGTTATAAATATGTAAATATTAGAAAATTGCTTTAGTACTACAATTTTCCTGCAGCATACAGAACACATTTTTGATATGCAGATGTTATGTTTCATGGCATTTACTAAACTACTTTTGGGTAATTTTGCCGAGAGTTACACTCTTTAAAAGCTTTCATTCATACAAAATAACTTACTGTGAAAGTTGGTGCTAATGTTTTACTTTGTTGAAGCATTTTTAGTTTCATGGACTTAATAAGACAAATACACAAGAAAGAGAATTCTTCTCGTAGAAACAGCTAACGGAGGCTGAGTGCTGATAGAGTTAACTTTATGGAAACTTCACTTCTAAATTTGAATTCTGGTATTATGAGATTGGATCTGGGCATGGGTATCTTAGATTCACAAAATTCTTATTCAGAATATTAGCAAGAAATGTGGTCACCTTGAGGGGGTACAAATGTCACAAAAACAGAAGAAACTTCAACATCAACAACACACAAAGCTACCAAAATTCTTCCCTGTTTCTTTTAGTTTCCTGTAGTCAAGAATCCAAACCAAACCACAAATTGTATTGTAGGAGACGGTTTAAAACAATAAGATGATTCAGATGGTCAGAGTTTGCAGGGGCACCTACGATAGAATACAAGGAGCACATACATTGGCTCACAACTACCAATTAACCCTCTTTGTTAGATAGGTAATTTATTCCACTCAGAGGCATCAAATATCAGAGAAATCATGGGCCAAAACAGTAATTATCTGCAGGGAATTCAAAGGCTTGAAAGCCAATAATTCCAAAGAAATAAAAACAGAGTTCTTTTCACTGTATAGACTTTATCTTAAAACCTGTAATAAGAGCCAGGCCCTGGCTGTGAACCTTTACACTTCAAGGTAAAAAAAAAAAAAAGGGCTGCAGAAGGCAAAGACACTAATCATGGGGCTTTCTGCGTACAACTATCTGGACGTGGAGGTCAAAGATGAGACATTCAGGGTACTTTCTCTGTCACATAGAATCCTTATCCAACACAGAAATGAAGGGCTGGATTGGCCAAAAGTGGGAATGGGGGAAAATATTAAATTGTGGAGCTAAAGAAGATGACAATAAACTCTATTTAAAAAGCCTAGCAGTTTAATTTGAATTTTTAAAGCTTGAGTGAAATATAATAATCTTTTCTTGGATAAAAAAGTAATCACAGAATTTCTTAAATGTCATGGCAAACTCTTCTTAAGAAAAGCATTTATTCTTAACATCTCATCTCCTTTATGCTACATTCATATTTTATAAGGTCTAGTCTTGGAAATCTATAGCTGGTGGATCTGGTTTTTGAATATTTGACAATTAAGTGTTCCTTTAATTGTACTCTTCCTTAATTTTACCCTCACTTATTTTTTACCTTTTTCTACATCAAAAAGAAAAAAAAAAGAAGGCCCCAACTACGACCTGTAATAAATCATCTAAGTTGTATCCATATATTCCATATGGGAATGTACTAGCATTTGGTGTTTCTACACTTTCAAACACATGGCTTCTTAATATTCTATAGGGGGGCCTTGACTTTTACACATTTACTACCAATTTCATAGAAATTCATGGGGGTAACACCTACTTTTCACTTAACAAGGTCAAGGCACAAATCCACATGCCTAATTTAAATGATTTTTTTTTTTTTTGGTATCACTATAAATCCACACCAGATGTTAGGGAAAGAAGAATGTAATTCCCTTTAATTCCCTCTAACTACCTCTGATGATTCTCCTGTGGACTTGGGAGAACGAATTTGTGTTTTCTATAGCAAACTTTCCCAATGAAATAGAACTTCCCAGGATTTCTGTTTTTGTCCTAAGTTAGTTTAATGTTAGCAGTGGACACAGCTGCTGTCTATGACAATCTAAGACACCAAATCTGGTCACTTTGCAGACTGAATAAAGTTCTAGGGTGATGTTTAGGATTGTTGACAAAATTTATGTATAGCAATTGTGTAGCTCAGCTGTCATCCAACGGTGGCTTAGTGAACACCTCATGGTATGTCTAAGAGGTTCTAACTCCAAGAGTTTGGACTAGATCATTTGATGTTCCCTTCCCGTGCTTAATGTAATACTATAATTTGTCCAATTTAGATCAAGACTTTTTATTATACTTAAGAGAACACTTTATTTTCTGACTTTTGGTGTGCAAAAATTTTTTTAAAAATTACATTTATTTTAGTAATTCAATATAAAATTGCCTATATCTGAGCTGGCAGGAATATTAAAATTCTTATACAGCCAATGCTAAAGTGCCATTTTTAGCATTTCAAATCACTTAGCAAATTTTAATTCTGTGTTCCTTTTTCAGGGGTTTCAACAGGGAAATAGTGGCTACTCCTCTTCAAAAATGGAAAGCAAGAGTATAGATAACAAGAATGCTTTTCACTTCCTGCCTGCCCCTCAGAAGTCAGATGTCGTGTTAACTAAGAGACAAGAGATGAACAAAATGAAACTCCTCTTGGTGACTCATGAACAGGGTAGAACATCTCAGTGTTCATTTAGGCTACTTTGTCAAATAACTCACTTTCTACACTTTTCTTTAAGTTGGTAACTGTCACATTTCCATTTTTATTCCTGACCACTTACTAAAGTTTTAGTCCTATTGTGCAACCTTCTACAGCACATTGGTATTTGTATGTCCCAGTGTCACGTGGAGCCCAACAAACTTAGAATTGAACCTCATTTGGTTTCCCCATTGTTTCCTGATTGTGGTGTTTATTTCCTTCCAATTCAAAGGCTTTTCCTGTGTCTTCCCCACACCTGGATGCCTGTCTTCCTCCCTGGCTCAGCACTCCTATCCTTATCAAGAGTATCACCATTATCTAAATTCCTGGGACTCAAAGCCCTGAAGGCATTTCTAACTTATTGCTCTCTTTTGTGCATGATAATTTTTAAGTTTAAAAATTTTTTCCTTTAGAGTAAGTGCTATGATATTATTTCCTTTCTATTCCATAGTCACCAGACACTTGTCACGCCTTACTGCAGCAGCCTTCTAGCAGTTCTGTCTGCCTCTCCCCTCCCTCTAATACAGCCACTATAACAAATGTTTGTAACACCTCCTCCCCTGTTCAGAAGGCTTTAATGGCTCCAAATTTTCCAACATCATGCCTAAACTCTGCTGCTTGAGTTTCTCCCACCATCCTAATATTGGAATCATCTTTAGCAGGACTCCTATGTTTTACTGCTGCTTCATCTGGCCTGTCTTTGCAATCTTCTTGGTTGTACTCATTTTCAACTTTTAACTGTGGCCCTTTCTCTTCCTGTTCACCTCTCCAAATCCTAACCACTTTCAGCCTCTTTCCCATGAGATTTTTCTGCTTGTTTTCATTCACTTTGATCCCCTTTCCTTTGAACTCCTAAGTCACATCTTTCTTCAGATTTGATAATCATGGTAGCAGCTTTGGTAGAATGAAATGAACCCTAGATTGGAGTCATAGAAACATGGCTCCAAAACAGATTTCAACAATATGTCAACTCTGGAGCTGGAGCAAGTCATTTTACCTCTGAGTTTTTATTGCCTTTTCTATAAAATGGGGATATTAACAAATGAGATAGAAAATGATAAGAAATGTGAAAGTACTGGCATGTAATAACATCCTAAGTGTTAGTTAAATTTGATTCTTTAAAATTGTCTAATTACTTTATGTCTGTTTGTATGTCTTCTGAATTTGGCTTCTGGAGAGTGAGAACTGGGTTTTGTATTCCTCTCACCCTCCAAAAGCCCTGTATATTGCTATGTAAAAATTTGTGGGCAATAAATAAATCTGGAATAAAAATTCCATTTTGGAAACTTGGCCTAGAGTATTTCAACAAGACATGTTGAGGTTAGTTCAATCTTGGACTTTGAAAATACCAGGAATAGAAACAAATGAACAAACAAGTAACTACCTAAGAGTTAAGTCTTGTACAGAGAAATCTCATTTGAATTAAATTCTTTGGACAAAATGTTACAACTTTATTTGACTCTTAGACTCTGACATAAATATGTCCTTTGCTGGATAGTTCATCTTATTTTCTTATAAACTAAATATACGAGTTGTAAAGAAATAAAATAAAAGTTTGAAGAAACCCTAACTCATCTCCAGTGTAGTTTCTAATAAATATTAGCTATTCCTTCACTTGATTATTTTTTATGTAGTTGTTCGTTTATCAATCAGTTACATATATATATTACTTACTAGGAGCAGATACTGTCCTAGCACTTTACAAATATTAATTCACTTTATCCTCACTACCCCCTATAAGGTAGGCAATGTATAACAGTTTTTTACTAATAAGGAAACTAATGCATGGAGGACTAAGCAACACGTCCAAGGTTACATAGCTAGGAAGGTTGAAGCAGGATTTGAACCCACACAGGCAGTTGGCTCTCTGAGTCCCATCCTCTTAACCAACAACCTGTGGTGCTTTTTTTGAACCTTTTATGTTTTCATCCTTTTCTCCCTATTTGTACCACTTTCATTGACCCTTGAATGATAGCTAGCAAACCTGTAGGATTCAATAAATACAATCATAGTAATCATACTCTTCTGTATGCCTTGACCTATTGGATTGGAGGTGGGGCTGTCAAACTCTCAGGGGGAAAACTTTCACAGATTTATGGGGTTGGAGAATTAATTTCTGTCTTACAGGAGAGTAGAGGTTACTCCTCTTATATACAGAGGGTGTTTTGCTCTGCCACGGAGATTAAGAAAGGAGAGTTAACCCAATTGAAAGTCATTCTTCTAGTCACCACCACCATTTTCAAAATGTGTATAAATGCAGAGTTGCCTCAGAAACATATCTCAAATTGTGGATGCAATAGGAGCAAATTATATTGAATTGGTCAGTTCACTTAATTATGTTTTGCTAGTACCAAACTGTACTTTCCTGAAGCATAATTTTAGATTTGAAGCAGTTTGCTAATTCCTGAGGAAAGGACTTCAAATGGCCAATGTGTTCACATAGCCTATTTTTCTAGAGCTTTGGCATGTTTAGAAGGTCATTGGTCACCATACCATTGATGTTACATTGTATCCCCTTTTTAATGTTGGGATATTTTAGCTTGCCCTATGTCACAGTACTATGGACATTGCAATTTATCATTCACGTGCTCTGAGAAGTTATGAGATTGCTGCTGACATTGTCGCAGTTTAGCATGTTTCTTGCCTCAGCCTGGTTTGTCTGAGCCTCTCATGCAGAAGGGCCTCCTTATTTCTCATTGGTCTTTGCGGTCCCATTTGTATATTCATGAGAGAAACTAGCTCAATGAGCTATTTTTTGTATACAAAGAATTGTATGAGAAAATAGAAATAATTTTAATTATAAGAAAGATTTTAAGCCCCAGAATCTTGTTTTACAAATGTAGACTCAAACGGGGTTTTAAAAGTCACTACTTTACATTTGCTAAAACCCACCCATGTGAGTTATTGGTAGATTTTTCAGTCTAGGCCCACGGCTCACTCTCCTTCCTAAAGATGAAAAGGGAAAGCTGACTCCCTCCTGTTCTACATACGGAAAGGTCTTTGCTTTTGGTAACTAAAAAAAAATCTGTCTGTGTAATTCTGAAGGTAAAATGGTTGTTTATAAAAACCATAGCAGAGGGTATGATTATCAGTCCACAAACTCAGATGTGTAAGAAATATCACATTTCTTTATTTCTTTGAGCCAACTATGATCCATCCTCAAACCATCTTGTGAGCCTGACAGAAATGTCAGTTCCAGATTTAGGGCTCTCTCCGCTGCAGTGTGCAAAGGCCTCAGGGACATACATAGATGCACTGTGGAACCCCTGCCCATCACCAGCCACTGAGGTCATTACCTTTAAGACACCTATTCTCTCAGTCTGGATGTTCATTTCTGGTCAGGAAGTTTTGTTGCTTTGCTTGTGTGCCAGGAATCTTTGCCAAGCCCAGAAGTGCCCGTGTTTGCAGTTCAGTCTTACAAGCTGCACTGAGCCCTTGTTTCCTGATCGACCTGGGTCTTGCCACATTTTTCTGACATAACCACGGAACAGTACGTAGATCCCACTCACAGTGGCCCCCCAGGCTCTGACCACCTTCCAGTACGTGGGAAATCTCCCCCTTACCGTTCTCCTTGAAGCCACTTTCCTCTCTTTAATAAGTTCAAACTTTTCTAGAAGACATGAAGAGCAATTGTCTTCTACAGCTTTTTCTTCTTCCTCTGTTGCAAACCATCCCAGAGCCAAGAGAGACCAAAACCTGGCCCCTTGCTATGAAAGGAAGAGGGAAAGATAAACGAAGGATTAAACCAAAATAATTTCTTGGTTAATTATCCTACCACCCTACTGTTTAAATAAATAAATGCTCCTCTGCTAGGCTTACCTTTACATATGCTATGTCATAAAATCCCACCACAATCCCACGAGGACAGATTTATTATCTCCACTTTACAGTTGAGGAGTTGTTCAGTTACCCTCCTACAGCAAGTCACGAGGCCAGCAAGCACAAGGGCCAGCATTTCGATGCACCTGTCAGACTCCAAAGCTGATATTCTCTTTAAAAACATGCCACAAATGTGAATCCGAACCAGAGTTGGTTGCAATTTTTTTTCTTTTTGAAGAAAGCATGTCCACCCCCAGGGTTTTCCTGCCATATTAATAATGTAAACTGAATCTTATGGTTTCTTTTTCCTGGGTGTCTCTGGGCTGCCTGCCTTCCTGCGGAATCACTCAGAACTCCTTGAGTGGTTTGCTCTTTTAATTTCTTCAGGGCAGATTTCCCTAAAAGGATGCTTCATGAAGGGGTGTGTGGAGTTTCCGCTTGTTCTAGGTCAGTATTCTTAAACTTCAGCATGCTTCTGGGTCATCTGAAGCCTTGTTAGAACATAAATTCCCGGGCCTCACCCCAGACTCCCTCGTTCAGTGAGTCTGTGCTGGGGCCTGGGAATTTGCATTTACAAGTTCACAGGGGATGCTGATGCTAGTGGTCCTGGGAACACACCTTGGGAACCAGTGTTCTAGGTGGTAATGGCATCTCTAATTTAAGTTAATGGACTAAGCATGTGCTGTTTAGTGGAGTTGAGAGGCGTGTTCTCAGGCCTTCAGTACTCGGGCGGTTTATTTCAAGTCAATATTGCCAACTACTATAGAGGTTAAACATTGTCTATTTTAAAATCCTTTTCTTAGACATAGATTGTTTAATTTATACCATTTATAATGGACTGTTGTTTAAGGACAAGAAATGTACAATTTAAGGATAGTGAAATACGAGTTTAAGGAGGCACATAGGAAGGATAACAATTCTGCAAATTTTCCTCAAGATGCTCTTCCACATTGCATATGTTGTATTTACCTCATCAAATTCTTGTACAGGAACCAAAATTAGTCTAGTACTGTATTAAAAGACTAATGTTAAGAAGAGAAAATACAGCTTTCCATTGGACTTTTCGTTTACAACAGCCCATCCCAGTGTAGTTTAATTTCTATCTGCATTTTAATATACTTAAACGAAAACATGTTACTTTTAAATCATGTTACTCAAGAAAATCATGCTTTTTATTCCACAAATTGAAGTTAATTAAATAACATGAATTTCTTGTTAAATGTGAAATGGTAAAAAACTTCTTTATATAAAATAAATCTTTAAATAACCCATTGAAATGAACTGTAGAACACACTTTAATAATTTACTAATGTAAAATGAAAATATATCACTTTTTATGATAAAGCATGCAAAAATTATTTAAAATATCCCTAAAGGTGTTCAAGAGGTTACATAATCTCGGAAAGGTATTCAGGACTCAGTAAAAAAGGGGGCTCTGAGTCTAGGGGAGTGGACCCCAGGGTGCCACATTTTTTGGTGTTACTATTGCTCTTCTCCCTTTCTTGTGGTTGGTGTGATGTGCAAGCCCATATCCATCCAGAGAACGCTTTTACCCTTAGAAGGCCTGTTGGACATACAGCACACAGAGTAAATTCTTAGTGGGGCAGGCTCCCGGCTAGGCTCTTGGGTAAAGCACTCACCCATTTTTATTCCTCTTCTTTCGTTCAGAGGAATCACACCCTGGAGGTTGGAGATCTGGCTTGGGGCCCAGGAGAAGGCGATTAAACAGCCCACAGCTGTGCCTGTCTATAGGCCTT
This sequence comes from Daubentonia madagascariensis, assembly GCA_023783475.1. Classification (NCBI taxonomy): domain Eukaryota; kingdom Metazoa; phylum Chordata; class Mammalia; order Primates; family Daubentoniidae; genus Daubentonia; species Daubentonia madagascariensis. The sequence continues at coordinate 62,252,736 of JAKFHU010001798.1, forward strand.
TTGTTAACGAATAAAAGGAATCCTCTCCATTTATATATGGCCAAATCTGGTTTATCAGAATGGGAGGCCAGATTGCGATTTGGGACCAAAACTCAATAGGGTGAACATTGATTTGGAATGTTTTCCATTCCTGAATCTAGTTCAACATTAGGTGGCGTTATGGGATTCAGGATTCAGGATTTGGGATTCTAACCCCCTTCCTTCCTTCCTCAGCAGTAATGATTAACAGAACCTGTTTTTCAGAGTTCTCTGGGAGTGGATTGACTTTGGTCCTATATTCACCTTTATGTGAAAATCGCTCTTGGATCTCCACTGCCTATTCATATAATGCCAGTATTCCTCAGCTGGGCATTAGATGTGCCTATGGCTGTGGTCCCAATCTCTTTTCCTAGTCTGGGTTTCCATCAGGTATCTCCCGCTAACACATCCTGAGCTCTGGTTACCACTTCACTTTTCTTTGTGTCTTCTTGCCTCTCCCCTGACCAGAAATGCCAGTCAGGGGCCTTTTGTCTTAAAAATGCCTCTTCCTTTATGGAAGTGAATATTTCCCTCCTAGTTAAATTGTGCTGAGATTGACATTTGTGTAATGTGCATTTCTGCCACCGAATTGTGAGCTCTTTGTTAATCACCGGTGTGACCCCCATATCTATGACAGTCAGTGTTACACTTTAAAGAAATAGAGTGCCTTCTGGTCTATTATTTCATTTAATCCCCACGGCAATTCTCTGAGGGTGGTACTTGGCTTGTACTGAAAGCAAAGCGACTACAGGAAATGTCAAGATATATTGAATAGCAGCATTAAAGAGAATTGCAGAACTAATAGGAAACCATGGCATCAAGCCAAAGCATATTGACAAGCAAATTGTCAGTAAAGGAACAAGCTTCACAAAATGGTTGTTGCTACAAACTAATAGGACATTCCTAGTAATCGAGGTAGAAAAGTCTTCTGGCTCACTAACATTTTTGGGGCATGTATCTGTAGATGGAGATACCATGGCTAGTGATGTCTTCTGTAATCTGTGAGGAAACCTGCTCATATTCTGAAGAACATTGGCTTATCTGTAAATGGACAGATGGACACTGCACAATTATGGTGGGTTGGTTATGGCCTTTTGCAATGCATTAGTTTCATTAAGATGACTAATGCTAACTAGTGCTAGGTAGAAGAGAAAAAAATCACACAAGTAAAAGTCAAGGCAAACTAAGTTTATCACTTTTAAAATTCATCAAAGCAAGACTTTCAATGTTCATATATCTTTCTTTCTAAAGCAGGGAGGCAGTGTCATGCTAGATCTATAGCACACTCTGACTTTGTCACCTGCATGACTTTGAATAAATTTCTTAGTTTCTCAGGTCCTCATACTCAAAATGGATTAATGAAATCTTCCCTATAGGGGGTCTTGTGAAAATAATATAAGGTAACATATATTAAAGTAACTGTATACAAATAATATAAATAAAACACTTGAATTATTTATTTTTTTGTTTGAGATATAACACATTATAATAACTTTTACAATTAAATTTTTATTGCTTTCTTTTGTTTTTGTTTAAATCCCTACTGTTTTGTAAGACTGACTTTCTGCTTTGGTCCTCTTTAGACCTTCCTAGGGGTATATTTTAGCATAACTATCTGGGTTTTCACAGTTGGGTACCAGCTGCTGGCCTCCTCCTACACCAATTAATTTTTTGTATGCTGCCTGCTATGGGTTGAATTCTATTCCCTCAGAATTATATGTTGAAGTTCTAATCCCCAGTACCTCAGAATGTGACTGTTTTTGTATTTGGAGATAGAGCCTGTAACGAGGTAATTAAAGTCTAATGAGGTTATTGGGGTGGGCCCTAATCCAATCTGACTGGTGTTCTTAGGAGAAGAGGAGCTGGATAGAGGCCTGACAAAAAACCAACCTTGCTGACACCTTGATCTCAGACTTCCATCCTCCAGGATCATGAGAAAATAAATTTCTGTTGTTTAAGACACCTAGTCTGTGGTACTTTGTTATGGCAGCCCTAGCAAACTAATACACTGCTTATGATGCAATGCATCAGCCATCTAATAGGATACGCATTTGTAGCCCACAGGAGGAGGTTTCTGGAGGTTCCCACCTGTCTTGATTTTCTCCTATTCTCTGGTGCTGGGACCACTCTGATCTTCTCTCTCTGGTGTGTTTGGTCTCTGGACCATCTTTTCATTTAAACTTGAATTAGGTACAGAGGATAAAAAATCTATCAAAATTAAAAAATTTTTTCAACATTTTACAGTGAGTGTGAAACTAAAGAAACCCCAGATTTGGAGAAATTCCTAGGGTCAAGGCGAAAATGTCCAGAAGTAGGAATAGGATAGATGCGAGTATGCTCCGGGGTGGTAACAGCATCTCAGGAATAGTTTACTGAAAAGTTGTAGCATCTTTAATTTAGCACAGACTGTCTTCAAGTAACATTGCACCACTTGATAACAGCGTAAGAACTGAACAGTGACTTCCATTTTCTCTCCTCCATTCTTTGTGCTATTGTTGTCATGCATTTTCCTCCCACATTTATTGTAAACTCACAGTACATTGTTACTATTTTTGCTTTATTCAGTCAGTTATCTTTTAAAGAAATTAAAAATTTAAAAACTCACATATTTACTATTTTTAGCAGTTCATCATTCCCTTGTGTAGGTCCAAATTTGTATCTGGTATCACAATACTTCTATCTGAAGAACTTCCTTTAACATTTATTATAGTGTAAGCTTGCTGGCAATGAATTTTCTCATTATATGTTTTTATGAAAAAGACTTTGTTTCTCTTTCATTTTTGGAAGATATTTTCCTGGATATAGAATTCTAGTTGACTTAAAAAAATTCAATACTTAAAAGGTGGAATACCATTGCTTTCCTGTTTTTTTATAGTCTTTAAAGAAAAATGTGTTGATACTGTCTCTCAGCACACAATTTCTTTTTTCCTCTGGATACCTTCAAGACTTCATCTTTGATTTTCAACAGTTTGACCTAGGACGTGTCTATATGGCCCACCCTCCCTTTCTTCCTTCTTTCCTTCCTTTTTCTCTTTCTCTTTTTCTTTTCATCCTGCTTGGGAGTCTCTAATATCCTTGGATCTATAGGTTGTTGTAATTCATTAATTTTGGAGAATTCTTAGCTGTTATCTCTTCAAATATTTCTTCTGTTTTTCTGTTCATTCTTTTTTTTCCACTCTCTTGTTTTCCTCTTTGTATTTCAGTTTGGGTAATTTCTATCGGCCTATCTTTGAGTTCACTGGTTATTTCCTCCGCTTTATCCATTTTGCTGATATACTGTCGAAGGCATACTTCAGCTCTGTTGCCATGTTTTTTCCCTAGCATTTCTAGTGGGCTTTAGAAATTAAAAAAATAATTTCCATCTCCCTTCTGGAATTCCACATCTATTCATAAATATAGCTTACCTTTTCCATTAGATCCTTTAACATAGCAATCATATTATTTTAAAATCCTTATCTAGTAGTTTCAACATTTAGGTCATCTCTAGGCCTGGTTCTGTTGACAGCTTTACCTCTTAACAGTGGGTTTCTTTCCTTGCTTTTTTATGTCTTGTATTCTTTTTATTGAATGATAGATACAATGTGTAGAAAAACACAATGAGTTTAATCAGTGTTTATATTTATTAATAGGTATGTCTCTTCTTTAGTCAGAACATTAATATGGGAGGTTGAATCAATCAGCAGTGAAGTTAAGTTTGGTTTTGTTGCTCCTATAGTTACCTTCAGGACAACACAGGCTTCCAATTCCTCTAGCAATGGGATTCTGCTACCTTGTTTACTGTGGGGCCTGGAGTCTACAGAGTTTTAATTAGTGTTCCTGTTCTACTCTCAGCTTTCAACAGGCCCTGCACACCTGCGCCAAAGAGAGAGTCTTTTCCCATATTCTTTCCTCTCTTTTAATGGTAGGCTGCTATTGCTTGTTCTTAAAAATGAGGTTTGTGCTGGGGACGGGGAGTTCTTGGTTCTCCTGGTCAGTCCTCATTCTGAGACAAGCCCTGTGTGTCTGTGTCTCAGGGTGGGGCTCCTCACTCTGTGGAGGGCTTGAAAATGAGAGTTTGCTCCCCGCTCTGGTAGTAACATATTTCACCTTTGTATGAGCACAGAAATCTGAGTCTGCATGGAATTTATGTCTCTCCCTCAGGGATCCATGGCTTTTGCTTCTACTCCTCCTTCAGTGGTAGTGTGCTTTTGTCTGGAGCCAGAGGCAGGGATGGTGTCCTTCCTCTCGTGGTATTCTAGTGGGCTTGTCACTTGGTTCAAGATTTGTGGTGATGGCATTCGTAGGGGGAGTTTCTTGTGTCTCCATTAGGGGAAGACAGGCAACTTTTGCTTCTACCTCTCCATTAGTGAGTTTTTCTTTTGTTTTTTTTTTTTTTTTTTTTGCCTAGAGCTGGGACAAGGGCATTTTGGACATCTTTACTAGAGGGAGACAGTGGATCTTTGCCTGGGCCCTGAAAGAGGGGAGGGTTTCCTTACCCCTTCTCTAGATGCTTAAAGATTTTGCTTTTTATAAGAGAAGTTGGTGGGGTTTTGTGTCTTCAGGTCTCCTGCTTTGCTTTCCCAGTTTTGTCATGAGCACCTGATATGGAAAAAAAACCCCAGAAAACAAAAAAAAAAGCTTCCAAGTGAGTTTTCTCTTCTATCTAGAGCTCCCAGGGATTTTAAACTTTCATGTCTTCAGGTCCACCTTAGGCCTTTAAAAATTTGTTAAGATTTTAGCTTTCTTCTTATCCACTTTTATGCTTGTCACTTCTTTCTTTCATGTTCTGCCAAAGTCAAAACAGTTCATGTGTCCTGTTTATCCTCAGAGGGGCTTCTCACCTTTTGGAAGTCAGTTTACTTGTTTGACTTTCCACTTCAGTTTTCTGGTGAGATGTAGACTATTCAGCTTTTTCTCATTGTTGGAGTAGGACTAATGTTTTGTGCAGCTTTTACATCCTAAGCTCTACCCAAAATTCTGATTGGGATTTCAAAGGCTGACTAATAGATCAGCAAGTAAGGAGTGTAGGGAAATGGAAAGCATCCTAAATAAGGGTGTAATGCGTAAAGTTAGGGAGGCATAAGCAAAAGTTTTTGTATTTGTTGAAATGATTCTTCTTTTCTGATTTGTTTTGGGAGTAAATGGCAAAATGGAATTTAATTGATAGCTGTTATCCTAACAACCAACTTGACAAGTCCATACCTATTCTATAATGGGAGAGAAAACTGTATTCTTATTATTCAGGATTCTTTTCATATGGGCACACCTGGCTTTGATTAATTTGGAGGACTTTCTGAGTTATTGTGGAACAATTAAGTTGATTGCTGGGTATGGCTTATGGAATCAGTCTTGTTGATCAGAGCATATAAATTATGCTACAAAACCATTTTCAAAATTAAATTGAGGTTTCGGTAAGACATGTAAACTTTTTGAGGCCAAAGTTTCAGTATAATAGCTATACTATCAGAGTTTAATGTCTTAATTTACTTTTCTCTGCATCTAAACCATTTCTTCCTAATCCATTTTAAAACAATCAAATCAAATAAAACAACAACAAAAATCCCTGAATTCAGTCTTACCTTTTACTGCTTGACTTACTCCTAAATTGGGCATAGTAGGCTATATATTCCATGTGACATAAAATTTGTTTCTATATTTAGGCTTTTCTACCACTTTCTTTGTTAGTTATTCTCTATTTTACTGGGAACACTAAAACTGGTCCTGAAAATTGGTGGTTCTCAGTAGGGAAATGGGGCGCAGTGTATGCTCTTTGTAGAAAAATTTGTTAACAACACAATTCCAAAATGAAACATTTGTTGTAATGGATTGAAGATGGCCACAAAATCTTTGATATTATTTCTGTTCAGAGGTGGGTCTGTGGCCCCTGATCTTGAATCTGGGTCAGTTCTGTGACTGCTTTGACCCTTAGAACATATGAAAATGGTGCTGTGCCAGTTTCTGGGTATAGGCCTTAAAAGATTAGAAGGGTCTACTTCCTGCCTCTTGGAATACTCACTTTTGGAGCCCTGTTCTGCTATATAAGAAATATGACGACCCTGTGACTGCCCTGCTGTGAGGACACCCAAGCTAGCCATGTGGAGAGGCAGCAAGAAGGGAGGCCAGCGCTGGTCTCCCTCCAGCTGTTTCAGCTGTCCTATCCCAGGCTTCACGTGTGGGAGTGAGGAATCCAGCCAGTGCCCCCGCCAGCTGAACATCACCACGTGGTTCCAGTCGACACCTGAAGGAGAAAAATTGCCCAATACAAGACTTGCTGTAATTTCTGACCCACAAAATCATGAAAAATAATAAAATGCTAAGTTACAAAGTTTTAGGGATAGTTTCCTATATAACAATAGACAACTGGAACTTTAATCTTAAAGGTTTATATAAAAATGATGTAAACTTCTTCAAACATGCTTACTTATAATCATATAAAGTTAATTTCTGGCAAAATCTAGAACCTCCTAACTTGAGTGACTTGGACAAATCTAATATCCTGTTTGAGTATTTTTAACTATTCAAAAAATGCCTTTGTGTGCTTATATCAAGAATAAACATTGACTTTCTTTTAAAAATGTATTTTTTGCTCTCTTTAAAAAACTAAATGAGTTTTAAATATTATGGTATTATGTTGTATTTTTCAGTAAAATTAAATGTAACAATGCCACAAATATAGATCTTTTCATTCTGTAATTTGTTTGAACAAAAATTGTATAATATATAACATGGGATTTAAATAGGAGAATGTGGACAATAAACAAATGCTGCCTCTTTTGCTGACAGTGCTTTGGACACAAAGGGGATAATTTGTCCAGCTTATATGATCATTTTATAAAGTTAAAATATCTAGACATACAGAGAAAATAATTCTCTCTAGATCTTACTCTTGGAAAAGAATCATAATGTATTAAAGATCAATTGATGTCATATGTTTCTATCAGTGTTTATAAATTAAGATTTAGTTTATAACACAATTGTAACCTCACAAAATATAGAATAGCATTTCATGTGGAATTGGAATTTTCCTATATTTTTCATTTGAAAAATTATTCTTCAGTGTAGAGGAGCTAATAAAGGATTGTTTTTATAATAGGCATTTTCTCTTTTCTTTTTCTGATGTCTTATGTCAGTGGAAAAGAACCCCCCAAATAAGTGGTGCTCCTTCCTTATCGTGCAAATGTGATTCCAGAGCGCATTTCTCTGTCTTAATCACTGAAATTATTTGGTTATCAAAGCCATACACAGTTCATGATTTGACTTTCATCCTTTTCAGACTTATCCATGATATTGCTCTGGCCTTGAAAACATTAAAATGGCCTTTGTTTGATATTCAACGTGTAATTTCAGAAAGACGTGTTCATTTTAAAAATTGAGACTCGGTGTTAGTGTGATAGAAGAGTCTTAACAAGGCCTGGGAATAGAACCATATTTTCTAAGAGTAAAGGCGGGGTTTAGGATAGGTTGAATAAACAATGAAATGGCTGAGGGTGTATTTGTGTGTGTGTGAGATTAAGAAAAGAGTGTGTGTGTGTGATTGTGGAATGTGTGCGTGTATATGCACGTGTGTACATTCAATTCTCTTCCCTATAGGGGATAACACTCTCTAAAGCAGAGACTACTTCTAAAAGAAATCTTTAAAGTCTCTTTTAACAGAATTATTCTAAATTTGGTATTTTGGAAAATAATTTCTTCCAATCAGCTGTTCCTAATAAAGAGGCAAGAGGCCATATGCTCTGTGACAAATCAGACTTGTTCTGGCAACTGGGAGTTCTACGACCTGGTTTGGAAGTATCTGAGCACTCAGAGATTAGATGCCACCTGCCCTCAGTTAAGCTACCTCATCTGTGTGAGGGTATTTTTCTATGTTAAGTCCATATAAGATTAACACAATTGCATGTTTTCAAAATAGAGATTGAGTTACTTTCTGATAAGTGTGTCTGGGATTTCATGCTGCTTTCGGACATCATCAGTGAGTGAATAGTTTTTGGACAATTTCTGTGGATGCTTCTCCTGTAGGAGTTATTACATTTATTTGATTTCTTTTCTTCTTCTGGATATCGTGAGGCACCCACCGCTGTGGGGCTGGTGCAGCGATCCTTACAACAGGGGGATGGGTACCTCTGAATTGAGGCTCTAGAAAATCCTAACTGTTCTGGCAGGATGTTCTATAGTAACATGGGCCTTAGTAGAGGGGGTGGTTTTCACAAGGATCAGCCAAGCAGGTGGTCCAAATTCACTCCATGAGACACACTGTTCCAGAGGTTGTCATACTATCCTTGACACTGAATAGACCCTAAACAATATGAGAGCACCAAGATTTCTTCTGGCCTCAGTGAATAATCAATTTAATGCCATTTCAGAGTATAAAATTGATAGATATTTCTATGGAAACACACTACATACAAAACTCAAATATTTATTAACAATAAAAAATATCTTTTACTCTTGATATTTTCCAGGATTGTTATATTAATATTTGTGTTTACAAAATTTCCTGATGTTTGTGTGTGAAATACTTTCCTATTATGTGTCCTTAAAAATGCCTGCCCCAAATGTTCATTTCCAATAAAGCTCTGTTACGTTTGTGCCTCTGCCTTAGAAATCCTTCGAAATGTCCTTGCTTGATATACCTCTAACTGAAAAGTTGGTGAACCTCCATGACTCCTAATCATATTATCCCTTCCCATTCTCTCCCTTCTATATTTGCCATTTCTCTTGGTGCACCCCCACAACTGGTGCCCACATGATAAACTCTGGCAGCTGTGGTCATGCAGTCAGACTGCCACCACCTCCCCAGCCTTGTGCTGTCAGGAGTGTGCTCCAGGGACCAGTGATGCTGAAGAATTCCTCAGGTCATCCTCACTGACCTAGAAAACCAAAGAGGTTCTAGCTTTTGCCCATGGCTTGTGGCAGTGACATAGCTCTGTTTAGCATGGCTAAAGCATTCAGCAGCCTGAGACACTGTTAGACCAGCTACCCCAATGTCATGATGGTGTAGGAAGAGCAATCTGTGTTCTTAAACATTATATGAAAAACCCAACTCACCCCAACTGCCATTTCTCCCTTCTGTTCTTTGGTGACAAAACTGAAATGCTGTGAATCTGTTTTGGAGAATATATAACTCATTCAAAATTATTTTCCAAAAGATAGGATTAAGCAAATGGCACTCACAGCCAAAAGGACTTTAGCCAGCCGAATGTGGGTTCCCTTACTTCTTGTTTGCAGTTCTCCACTTTGATAAAAAAAATCAACTAAGACACGTGGACAGAGGTTAATTGTCTGGGCTCGCAGCTGAGCTGTAATGTAGGCTATCGTTCTTTAGTGAGCTCTGCACTTGCTGGAGACATGTTAATGTCTTAATGAGAGGACAGGGAAATTATCACTCACTGATTTGTGTTTTTATATTTGGAATTTCTAAATTAAGACTACTTAACCATACAGGCATGCCCATTTCCAGGACCGGATCGGCAGCTCCTCTATTTGATGTGTAACCTTGAGGGCTCCCTGTGAGGTAATTATCATGCTGGGATGAGCTAATCTCCCATTGAAGAGTACACCTGCCTCATTCTGCTAACAAATAGGCCCCTGCCTTCTAAAGACTGCCTGAGCTGACTTATTATATCTCCCCCATCAGCAGAAAGACTCATATCATCACTGGGCCAAAGGTGAATTGCCTAGAGACAAAGTTGGAATGAATTTTTTGCAGTCCCATTTCGCCAGACATTCAAACCACTTCATTCTGAAGAGCAGAGACCTTTAACTCTGTCACATATTTATATATGCTTATAAGGCCAGGGAAGGGTCTTTCTGCAGATCTGGCTCCAGATGAATGTGTCAGACTAGCATTTCAGAAGAAACTGTATCTGCCTCCCAAACCTTTGTTCCCCAGTGTTATTACTCTGAGAGAAGGGAAATACTGGTGCTGGCTTTTTTTTAGTTTACTTGCATTTTGGAAGTTGGATGTGTATACATTTGTCACCTGGTAATTAGTACAGAATTTCAAGTCCAAATTTAATATAGAGCTATGGTAGGGGTGAGGGCCACATGAATGTCCATTTCAGCCCAACAAAAAAGAAGACTTTTTGGCTGATGCCTGTTTTCCACGTAAAATGTGGCCTTTTTTTTTTAATAGTTTTTCTTATTCCCTACAGCAAAAGAGGCTAATATTCATTTAAAACCCAATAACAATTAAAACCTCCAATAACAATTAAAACCTACAACGAACAACTGCTCTAGCTTTGTTTATTGCATGCATAAATAATCATACTTCAATGAACATGTTAGTATCTATGATCTCTTCCCAGATTAAGGTTGCCTCGAGACTGCTTGCTTTGGCTACTGTAAATGTGACATGAATTACGCTCAGGAAAATGTGTCTAACATGCTGGGTTTGAAGTAAATTATTTTCTTCTAATATACCTACACAACTGTCACAAGGAATTACACTGCAGATTTAGTGATGTTAAGTGTCAATTGTAATTTGGTGACAGCCATTTTATTGGCTATGCATACTGCTCTGCTAGGACTGCTTCTCAGTATGGAGGCCACCGTATCATTAAAAACCAGTGATCCTTCACTGATGACATAATTTGACTGGCAGAGAGAGGAGCAGAGAGGGGCTTGCTTCCACCTGCACAGAATCTGCTGTATGTCAGAGATGAATTTGCCTTCAAATTAGAAACAGCACTGCAGATGAGGGGCTGTGATTTTGCTCGACTTCTTTTAAGGCATTTTTCTGGAATGGTTACTGAGCAGCTGATAGAAGTCTCCTTTAATATGTCAAACATATATATTATGCAGCCTGTAAACATTTCAAATATTTTTAGTCATAGCTTACAGTGTGTTATCTATAAAACAGTTGCAGCTGAATTGAGCCACATGTATTTCTGCACACTCATCCATCCATTCTTTTGTCTATAACTCTGTCTTTGGTATAGGTTCTAGGAATAAAATTTATGTGATAAAATGGTAACAACAACAACAAAAACCCAACCAAACAAAAACAACAACAAAAAAACTCCAACCAAAAACAGCCAAGGTCTAATGGGAGTTCAGTGTTTCAGCAGGTAGGAAAAATCACTGGAGCTACGTAAAAATCTAGAGTAAGAACAGAACTATAATCATACATTCTGAAAATTTTATAAACTGACAATTCAAGTTATGTGTTTTATGCTAATATACATTGTGGTAGGTTCTAATAAACTGTGACTCACTCATAAATAGTAGAAAAGCTGACAGCACTCGCACATACATAGACTCATACACACTCTGCACTTATGCAAACAGGAAATAGATTCCAATACTTGCTTAGTGAATTTAAATCAATATAGCTGCATTCCATTTTCAGTATTTAAATTAAATTTTTTGCTGTAAGGCACTGTAAGGAACAAAGCAAAGTACCTTAAAAGAAAGTGTATCACTAGTAATTTTAGCTCATTTCACACCTATTTGACAGCTTCTCTTAGCCAGTTGGTTTCATTGAAAATGCTGACAATATTCACCTATTAGAGTCCTGCCCCTCTATGTGGAGACTGTTCCTCTTAGATACACTTTATTAACTTCCAACATAGGAAAAATAACTTTTCCCCTCCTCACACTACTGACATTTTCCACTATTTCCCCCTTCTCTTAACACAGCATTATTTATTTATTTATTAAGAACAGAAACTTTCCAGAACAATAAATAGCATAAATTATTCAGCCAACTTCAGTTCAGCCACATAAATCATACTCAAGCAGACAAGCTACTTATGACAAATGCTTTGTCTAAGAGAAATATACCATTGAAGGTTTAATCAGAAGCTCTAAACATTTCAGACGTTTCCATTTTCATTCTTGGCCAGAAACTCCATTTCTCCATCTACAGAGGCTCTTCAGAAAGCTCTTTTTTTTTTTTCCCATGAGAATATTATGATCAATTTTATCCACAGTGGGGAGGAGGGTGTTAATAAAAGTACACTTTTCTGAAGAAAAATTCAAATAGAGGTTGGCAAATCTTCTAAATTCTTGAAAGCATATTTCAGGGCCAACTGTGGATATGTTAATAGCTTTTCACATGATGGGCCATCAAGTCCTACTTTTCAAGACTGGTCAGAATGTTCCCACGTTAACCAAAGAAAAAGTAAACAGAATTTGGAAGAAGTATGAATCCAATCTAGCTGGCAAAATCAGAAGACACTGGTTCCTCTTTTGTCTTGTCATTGGCTCTAAGGCTTCCAAGACTTAGGTTTTTTTTTTTTTTTTTTTTTAATCTGAAGCTTCCTTCTTTACTGCTTTATTAATATAAATGGGATCCATAAAAATGCTTGATTACAGCATGGTAGGCTAAAATATGCCCACAAAAAAATCTCTTTTTGGTAAGCTTCAAATAATGGTGATTTTTTTTCCCAGTAAGAGGAATGAAATCTTAATTCCTCTAATATTTTAATTGCCAACTTTTTCCTTTAGTAACATTTAACTAATTCCTGGATTGTCAATGATTCAAAGCCTTTACCTTATTGGGGACATAAGATATTCAAAACTACTTTGAAACTTAAAACAATATATTAGGTCCATCCTAAATTTTGATAACCATTTACTGTGTGGGGAAAGTTTTCATTTTGTTGAAGCAGTTACTGAGGGTTTTTTTTTTCTTTTTTTTAAACAACAGAAGGCTCGTCACCCACTGAAGAAATCCAGCCATGTCTTCAGTGAAAATGGTCATGGCTGAGCAAAGTAAGCCAGTCTCCTCACCCAGTTTTAGTCAGAAAGGGGATTATGTGTTCTATAGGTAAAGCCATTAGGAAAAATTGGGAGAAAGGACGAAAAGCCAGTAGTGCCAGTGGTAGAGGATCCAGGGTTTGTGGTCTGGGAGTATAAAGGCAGTAAATGTCATGAAAAATATTGTGAAAAATGTATTCACATGTATGGTCCCCCAACTCTTGATGTGGAAAGACAGTCTCAGTGCCCTGTGCCCCCAGCATGTGTGAAGTCACTCTCAGTGAAGCCAGAAGGAAAGACACCACTTGGAACACAGTAGGACTTCCCTCTGAGCCTGTTTTCTGCAGAAGTTTCTGAACTCAGCCTTGCTTACCTTACAAGCTCTGAGTGAATTGTGGCCCAAACAGCTGTGGCTGTGGACCACGTGACAAAGTATTCCTTTCTGATGTACATGTGGCATTTTGCCATAAAAAGGTACAGCACATGGATCTCCTGAGGAACATGAATCAAGTTTATTTTCTGACTAGTAAATGAATAAGTTTTCCTGACTCAGTTGGGAATGAAAGGAAAATAACCTGCCTTTGGAGCTATCCCAAGATCTGATTCCTTTGGAGCGGTTCATGTAATTTAACAACAACCACCCAGTCATCAGAGAACTCTCGTGTAAGTAGATAGCCAGTGGGCTATCGCAGATGAGGGAACTTTGGACCCACAGGGGCTAAGATAGAAGTAGGCAGCTTTGAGCAAGCAGTACTAGGGGAGAGAATTTAGCTCAGGAAGATGTCAGTAAAGTTCCAAGCACCCAAGACTCACTTAAATTCCCAAGTTTTTAGGAGAAGATATGAGAATACACTGTTAGAAATGGTTTGGTTGTGATGATCTGTCCAGTTTGTGTCCACTTGGTTGTATTTATCATTTACTTTATCAGGACTCTGGTAAGTATATAAGAAACTGGGAAGAATCTACAGTAGCTTAGTGAAGAAGCTAAAGAAGTGCAAGTTTTGGGACCTCATGCTAATAAGATTTTACAATTTTTAAGCAAAAGGAAAAAAGTCAATTCAGTGCCAAATTTTGTGAAGTTTTCAATGAATAAGTGAACTTAATTTCTCTTAAAGCAAGTTATCCTTGCCTATAAGTAGGGTGAACCTATGTTCCAGTTTGCTCAGGCTGGTCCCAGTTTATGTCTAATGAGCAGCCTTAATTATTAAGAATATCCCTTTTTATTCTCAAAAGTGTCCTGTTTTGGGAGACAAATTAGTCACCCTAACCATAAACAAAGCTCCCTTTGAAGTTAATAGGTTTGTGTAAATGGTGAAAGCTGGAACATTTTGATTTGTTTTTCAAATTTGGTTTCCTAAAGTCATGGAGTGATCAGGCAGGGTACGTGGAAACCAGAGCAAATTATGCCTGCGTTATAATATGCTTAGCTCTGTGTCTTTCCTCCAACTGTTGTCAATATGGGTTTTGTCTTTCTTCCCTAGACCTTCTCTGAGGATGTTTTGAAATGTTCAGATAAACTATTTAGGACTCCAAATAAATTTCAGATTTTTTTAAAAAGTTGTAATATTTGGAAAAAAACTGAGGGACTGATTTTCATACGATTTGCTAAAATTAGAAATTTGGAAATGGAATCAAATTTCATTTTACTTCATTGTGAGAATTATCTTGGATAGTATATTAGAATAGGTGCTAGTCTTCTGAGGGCAATCAACAATAAATTATAAGTAGGATATGACCAAAAAATTCAATTTTTTGTATGAGGGAGAAGTTCTGATTCTGCCAAAGTTAAAAAAAAAGAAACTGCCAATGTGCCAATGAGCTAACTTAAGAAACAACATGATTAAAAATATTTGTAAACGAGGATACTACCTATTTTTAAATATTTGAGAAAGATTTTTCATAAAATTGAAAATTCCAGTTAATCATATTGCTTATGTTAATTACTTAGAAGTTAAAATTTACACTTCATTGCTTGGCAGATTTTTATGATTAAACACATGCTGGTTAATGTGAGGTTGCAGAAAATAATAATTTTTTTGTATTTTTCTTTGCAAAGCATATATTAAATTAATTACTTTAAAAATGTACACGTGAAATGATTCATTCAAGCTCTTTGGGAAAACAAGAAATGTAGAGTACTGCTATGTTTTGTTAGGAATATTATCTTCTATTTTGGTTCACTTATGTTTCTTGCAACAACGCTCTAAATTGTTCATTGAGGAAACACCTGTTTTACCTGATTTTCTTAAGCGCATTGGATGGTTATTGGATGACTTGCAGCAAAACTCTCATTAAATCAAGGATCTCATGATATGGGTCGCAATGACTAAATTATTGCATCCACGAGGTTATTATACTAAAACCTCATTGCATCATGATCCTCAGAGGCTTTGCTATAAAATTACTTGTAAATGGAACCATTTTATAAAAAACATCTTTCTGATGCTTCAGAATTTCATAGAAATGGATGAGAAGAGATACTTTGTTATAGATATTTCTTGGAGGAAAAAAAGTAAAGGATAGGCTACATAGAATCCATTTTATTTAACCTTTCTATAAACTGCCTGGAGAAACTTAAATGATAGAAACATCCAAACTATGTGCTGCCATTTTCTTGGACAAATCAGCATGATGTACTGCTCTGGCATTGCCTCATGTATGGGCAGCATGTGACCTGAGCCAGCCCAACCAGAGTACTGTGAATACAGGACTAGAAACACTTTCTCTGAGAATGCTTGCCTCTCATTTACAGCTGAAACCAGTTGTAGAATAGCACATTAGATACTCTTAGGATAATGGTCCTGATAGGACTGCTGTGAGGATTAAATATGGAGATGGTACATTGCAGAAATTTCAAGGTTTATGATGACTTAAAAATATGGGCTTCTGGGGCTGGGTGCAGTGGCTCACACCTGTAATCCTAGCATTTTGGGAGGCTGAGGTGGGAGGATTCTTGAGGCCAGGAGTTTGAGACCAGCCTGAGCAAGAGCGAGGCCTCATCTCTACAAAAAATAGAAAAATTAGCCGGGCGTGGTGGCACCCGCCTGTAGTCCCAGCTACTTGGGAGGCTGAAGTGGGAGGATTGCTTGAGCCCAGGACTTTGAGGTTGCAGTGAGCTATGATGACGCCACTGCACTCTAGCCTGGACAACAGAGCAAGACTGTGTCTCGAAAAAAAAAAAAGGACTTTTGGTTTGGTCAGTAAAAAGGCTAGCTGATGAGGACAGGTTGCAGGAAGATTTTATAACTTAAGCAAACCTATGTCAGCAGGGACTCAATAAATATTTGTTTTCTTTCTCCACTGCTGATCTGTGTCCATTCCCTGGTTATGTCTCCACTCTTTTAGTTTGACACATGGTTGGTTTCCTTCTAGCTTCCATGGCCCAGTGCCTGGGAATTCCCTACCTATCTACCAAGGGGCATGGGAAAGCCCCATTATCAACCTTCACACATTATTGTGGCTGTTGAGTGAGCAGTACCCTGCTATCCCATGCTATTAGATAGGGCAGTTTTACCTAATCACATAGTAGCTGGACATTCCAATCATTCCTTAGTTAAGTACAAATTTCCTTTGAGAAAAACCAGATTCAGGGGCATAAGTTGTGGCAGCTTGTATATTCCAAAAATGATCACAACAATATTTTCCCTTCAGCATCTTCCAGAACTTTGCCACTCCCTCAACAAGAGGCAGAGTCTATGTCTCTTCCCCTTCAAGCTGGGTGGGCTTTTGCAACTGTTTCAACTACTAGGGTATGGCAAAATGATGCCATGTGATTTCCAAAGCCAAGTCGAAAGGAGGGGAGACAGTTTCTCCCTGGCTTCCTCTCTGTGGGTGCTCCCATTAGAAATCAGTCGGTGTGCTGTGAGGAAGCTCCAGCTCCACGAAGAAGAACCTCGGCCCCTACCAGCCAACAATTGGCACCAACTTGTCACCATGAGAGTGATCTTGTATGTGGATCATCCTGCCCTCAGCTGGGCTGCCCCTCTAATGCTGTGTGGAGCAGAAATGAGCTTTCCCTGCTGAGCCCTATTCAAATTACAGATTTGTAATTTGCAAAAATAAATGGTGGTTGTTTTTCAAATAATTATTTTTGGTGATTCATTAATGCTGCAATAGATATTAATCCTTACCAGTTTATGAGGCAGTGCTAGTATTATGCCCATTTTCTAGAGAGGAAATGGAAGCATCCAAAAGTTAAATAACTTGTCAGGGTTGCCCTGGTGATAAATGATAGGGGCAGATGCTAGAGTCCCCTCACCCCACAGCTTCCCACAGAGGGCACAACACCAGTTTATCTGTCATGACCCATAGTACAGTGGTCAACAGTATAGGCTCCAGAGACAAACCACTGGAATCTGAGTGTCCAAATAGAGCAGGGTACTACTCATAGATCCTGGGGGAATCAGCAGTGAACCAAATGGACAGAAGTCCCTGCTCATATGGAGCTTCCTTTCCAGTGTTTTGGGGACAATAATATAGCACATGCTATGGTTTGAACATTTGTCCTCTCCAAAACTCATGTTGAAGTTTAATTGGCTTTGTAACAGTGTTAGGAGGTGGGGCCTTTAAAAGGTGATTAGGCCGTAAGGGCCCTACCCTCATGGGTGGGATTAGTACTGTTTTACAAGGGTGAATTTGGCCGCCTCTTGCCCTGTCTTTGCCCTTCTGCCTTCCTCCATGTGATAATGCAGCAAGAAGGCCCTCAAAAGATGATGGTGACTTGGTCTTGAACTTAGCCTCCAGAACTGGGAAAAATAAATTTCTGTTCTTTGTAAATTACCTGGTCTCAGGTACTCTGTTATAGCAGCACAATATGGACTGACAGAATATAAAGCATTTGGCATAGTACGTGGCACAAAAATGAGACATAAGTATTGGTTGTTAGTATGATCATTGAACGTGAAAACACTATAGTTATTCTTTGTGACTCAGATGTTACAAACGGTATTGTCTGTCCATTTTAACAGCCAAATTTTAATAGCTTAGGTAGGAAACGACATTGGATTTCTGTAAGCAGAACATGAATTCTAGCAAATCACACAGTACCTAGTATTTAATAGTCAAATATTATATGATGGCCTCTATGACCCTGTGGACCTATAAAAAGGGGATTGTGAAAATAATTTCATAGATACTGAAAAAGAAACTCCAGCAGAAAAATAAAGTAGAATCTTGACTATCTGTGGTGTAATGGTGGAAAGGGAATGTGTTGATACTTGAAGCCAACAGAGTGCCCTCAGCTTCCTGACCATCAAATCTTTTTCCAGAGCTGATAATCAGCAAAATTGGCTGGTTTAAATTCCACTTCCTTTTATTGCTCACAAGGATATGCTAATGTATTACATAATAGACAAGGAGAGGCAGAGAAGCCAGGTAATTAGTCTGTTGTGGATGTTTAGAGCTGGAAGGGACTTCTGAGGCTCCTTTGGTCTAGTTCCCTCATTGGAGAGTTTCAGAAACTGAGGCTGAGAGACGCAAAGTGTCCCGATGACACATGGTTGGTGAGTGTCAGAGCTGCTGAAACAACGTTCCAAGGCCTTGGCTTCCAGTCCTGCACTTTGTTTGTAGCTTTTACTGATATTTACTCATATTCCTCCTTCCCCTCCTCTCCACGTTTCCAACTGCTAATCATCCTGGGCCTATGCACAAGTGTCTGAGTGAAACAGAAACTAGGACTTCGTTTTCAACATTGTGGTCAGTGAACAAAGGGCCAGAAAGGAATCTTGATTTTCCTTTCACCAGACACTAGGAATTTCAGCCTCTGTGCACTTGCTCAAGAAATCGACTCCACCTGGGGTACACTTGAGCTCACTTTATTCTCATCCACCCATTTCCCCACACAAGGGAAGCCTGTTCATTCTCATGGTCTGGCTGCAAAATCGTGAAGTCGTTCTGACCACCTGGCTGAACTACTTAGATGACTCCTCCCTCCACCCACTTTGCGTTCCAGCCCCACATCATTGTTTCCATTCTGCATTGTAAGCTCCTTCAGGGTCGACAGGCATTAGAACAGGAAAACAGTGCCATCCATGAGTACAACAATCTGAACATGATATGATATGCATTGTATATTCTTTCCTAGTTTGGTAAGAAGTTTTCAACATGTCCCTTTCAGGACTTTGTAGTTAGTATGGTCATGTTTTCAGTGTTAGTTGCAAGAGTAATGAGATAATAGGGGGGAAATGCTTTTTATCAGTTACTAATATGCAGTTAGCATTACAAAATGACTTAATTTATTCACTTTTATAAATACTTGTATCACTTACTAGGTAAAAGAAAACACGTTAAACTCCATGTTAAATAAAAAACTAAATAAACTTACGTAGTCTTTTCTAATAGTGAATAATAATATGTCTAAACCTCATTTTCTATAATGCCTTTTCTGCCCCTTCCCATAAGGAGATGGAATTAGGAATAGAGGTTGGACAGGTAGGTTATTGTAGTTTTATTTCCCTTTACAGCCATTCACTGGAAACAAATATAAAGAAGCATGTGTGCCTGTGTAACTTGTAACATATGTAGTCAGGATTAATAGCAAAGTAGTCAATTCTTCAGGGTTCTCTTTTCTTTCTCTTGCTACTTTGGGCACCAGAACCTTGATATCAATAGTCATTTGTGTCCACTTAACTCAGATATCTATCTGTAACAATACTTGAAAGGGATATTAAATTGTACATTTAAAAGAGAGTTGAAGAGCATAGTTGAATAAAATAGAACCTACCTAAGAATATAAGTATGTGTG
The DNA here is from genome assembly GCA_023783475.1 of Daubentonia madagascariensis. Taxonomy (NCBI): domain Eukaryota; kingdom Metazoa; phylum Chordata; class Mammalia; order Primates; family Daubentoniidae; genus Daubentonia; species Daubentonia madagascariensis. The sequence goes on from JAKFHU010001798.1 coordinate 62,272,174, forward strand.
TGTATTCTGAATTTTTGAGATTAACTTTTAATTTTTCTCCACTAGGAGTTGGTGAACTCTTTATTAAGATGTAGTTTAGAGAATTTTTTTCTTTTCTTGGATGATCTGAATTTATTTTCTTCTTTTTTGTCCAACTGTATTACTGGGGTTTTTCAAAGAGTCACATGTGCAAACAATCATTTCAATAGAATGTGGTAACTTCTACAATTGAGATGTGTATAAAGATCACAGGGAAAGAATCCTTGATTTGGTCTGGGGAACCAGAGAAATTTGTTCACTAGGATAAACTTTCAGTTAAGTATAGAAAATGAGAAGGTGTTTTCTACATGAGCAAATGCAAGTGGGGAATCTCAAACTGAGTGAGTGAATGGCATTGATTCAGTTACTCATCCATTGAACTATCATTTTTTGACCATCTTCTATGTGCCAGGCATTGTGGTAGATGCTGGGGATATAAAAATGAAGATATAGTCCCAGATATCAAGGAGTTTCTTGGGAGAGAGACACAAATAGATAATTATAAAATAAGACTGTGAGTAGATTGATGGAATTATGCTCACAGCTTCATAGCAATAAACATGAAGTGTTAAAAGAACATTATGTGTTCAGAGAATAGAAGTATAATTGGAACCTCAAGAATGGGATGAAGGCCGATAGAAGTCAGCCTGCTTTGGTATGAATACACCAAATCAAGAGGAACTTTCAATGCACTTAAGAGACAGTAGATTTTTCCTGTCTTTGATGGGAAACTACTGTGAAATTTTATGCAGTTAAATTTGCTCTTATATGTTATATCACTTCCAACAGTGTGAAGGGGACAGACACAAGTTGTGAGACGATTGCAGTAAGCCAGGCAAGAGGTAACGCACACCACGACTGGCAGAAGCAGTGAAGATGGAGAGAATGAAATCTTTTATTAGCTGATTTGATATGGGGTTAAAGGAGAAGAATAAATATAGGATAAATATAAATAAAGGCCATATTTCTGGTTTAGCAATGAGTGGGAGACAGAACTTGTAGACCAAATAGAGTTTTGAGGAAAAGATGGTGAGTCACCATCCTTTGGCATTTTCAGATGAATATAATCTACTGAGAAATTAGAATTAAGAGTCTGAAGATTAGAATAACACTATAGGCAATTTAGGTTAGAGAGACAGAAGAGAGCATGTAGTAGATGATAACACTGCTTGAGAAGTGTACGTAGAATGAGAAGAAAAGAGGGACAAGAATAGAATTTGGGGAAGCTTCAGGACTTAAAAGGATGCTGGGAAGAAACAGCCACAGAGAGAGGGGAGGGAGAAAAAGAGAATTTCATGTCATGGAAATCAGGAGAGGAAAGTGTTTCAAGAAAGGTTGGGCAGCAATATTCTGCTCCAGAGAGATCAAGTAAGGTAAAGGTTAAACACTATCTACTGGATTTCCTAAGCGGGTCACTGATGGACATGGTGACAGAAGTTTCTTTCTGTTCAGGGAAAGGAAGTTTGTTACAGTGGGTCAAGGAATAAACAAAGGTGCAAAGTTGAGGATTTGAAAGCAGATCTCCTTCTATAGATACTTGTACGTGAACAGAAGAGCATATTTAGGGTAGTGCCTGTGGGGTGGTTGCGCGATTAAAGGAGACTTTTAAAAGATTCGGTGATGATGTTCACAGGTTCACATACGCAGGGAGAAGGAAACAATGGAGAAGGGAGGCTAGAAGGTGAAAGAAGGAGTGGGGGTAAGTGAGTGAACAACAGCTCAGAAGAGGCAGAGGGGGATGGAAAGGAGACTGCTGATTTTTTTCCTGCCTGTCCCGTGCTGTTCTTGTCCCATAACACACTGAACCACGCAGGGCTCTTCCTTGTAAAACCTGAGTATTGATTTGGTTTCCAAATGGTCCAGTCTCTGTGGTGTCGAATTAAAAACAAACAAACAAACAAACAAACAAAGAAAACACCAGTCTTGATACCAGAAAAGGAACTACACTTTTTTATTGGCATCCCTTTAAAAATACCTGGGGCAGGGGTAGCATAGTCATAACTTTGAGCAAAACTTTTAAAATTTCTCTTTTGACCTTTCTTCCTCTTAACAATTTTTTTCACTTATCATAGCTGTGTTTACTATAGATTTTCCACATTATATTGCACAGCAAAACATACTACTATTCCTTCTTCAACCTTTTTCCCTCTTTGCAAAGTCATACACTTTTGAAACTGGCATAAAAATTTCTCTACTTTCCGAAAGAAAAGTCCTTAGAGAGTAAGGACTTGATGAAGGGATAGAAGAGAGCAGAGGAGCCCATGGAAATAGGAGGAATTAAAGGTGAAGAACTCCATAGTAGACATATAACACATTTTGTTAATCCACTCGTGTATTGATGGGCACTTGGGTTGTTTCCACATCTTTGCAATTGTGAATTGTGCTGCTATAAACATTCTGGTGCAGATGTCTTTATTATAAAATGTCTTTTTTTCCTTTGGGTAAATACCCAGTAGTGGGATTGCTGGATCAAATGGGAGTTCTACTTTTAGTTCTTTGAGGTATCTCCATACTCAGCCATTAAAAAAAAAAAAAAGGTGAACTAATACCTCTTGTATTATCCTGGATAGAGCTGGAGCCCATTCTTCTAAAAGAAGTATCACAAACACCACATGTACTCATCATTAAATTGGTACTAATTGATCAAAATTTATGTGCACATATAGAAGTAACATTCATAGGGTGTCAGGCAGGTGGGAGGGGAGAGGAGGGGAAGGATAAATTCACACATAATGGGTGCAGTGCGCACCGTCTAGGGGATGGGCATGCTTGTAGTTCTGACTTGGGTGGTGCGAAGGCAATTTATGTAACCAAAGCATTTGTACACCTGTAATATTTTGAAACAAATAAAATAAAATAAATAAAGCTAAAGAACTAACCCAGAACTTTAGCATTCATCAAACTCACCAGAGAGGTTGTGAAAATACCAGTTGCTCGACTTGCCCCCAGAGTTTCCTATTCAGTCGGTCTGGGGTGGGTCCCAAGCATTTGCATTTCTAGTAAGTTCTCAAGTGATGCCAATGCTTCTCGTTTGTGGAACACACTTTGAAAACCACTCAACTAGCTAGCTTACTGGGCAGCAAATCAGAGCAGAGACTCTGGAGCAATGGAATAATATTACTAAAACCAAGTAAGAGGCACAGCTTTTATTAAAAACAAAAAGGCAAGTCTGGCTATTAGAAGACCTGAAGCAAAGCTTACTTGATGCTGAGCTAATGAGTTACTGCTCCAAGTCTTTTACTCCTTATGGAGCCTAACTGGTTCCACAGTTGGAGGAAGGGATACATATGTGGGTGGTAGCTGGGTGAGTCATGGTGTTAGGATTGGAGGGATTCAAAGGCAAATAGGGAGGCAGGCTTTTACGAATTAATTTTACAAAGGACAGACTGAGGCAAGCGAGGTAAAAATTAGTATTCCAATGTTTTCCCAAGAGGGTCTCAAGAAGTTCTGCGACTCATTCAAATTTGGTTTTGCAGCCAGACGTGATTTTCTGATCCTTTAAATGAGTGTTTTCCTCCCCTACAATGTACTTAAAGGTGTCTACTTACAAGCAATTATGTAGTGTGTGAGTCTAATGTCTATGATAGCTTTACCCAATATTGAGAAGTGATAAATTCCCAAATGTATTTCTTAATCCATATAATCATGTATAACTTTAGTGAAATTTAAGCCATACATTTCTAGTTCAAGTTAAATAATCAAATTTCCATATTGTTGAATAGCTAAACAAATTTTATGCTTATGATATCCCTTAAGAAGTTGTTAATGTGCATTTTACAGTGTTGTGTTCTGCAGAAAACATTGACTTATGTCCAGGTAAACAGATGCCAAAGCAGGGAAGAATATTATGGGAATCAGTCTTTATTTTCATAAATTCTGATATAATTTTAACACAGGTGAAAAAACATGTTTCATTTCCCTTAAGATCCATCTTTTCTAAGTAAATAGTATTTAGAACTCCTCATCATGTTGCTGTATCTATTGCTGTGCAGTTGAGCAAGTTAGATTGTAAGAAAATAACTGTATTTGTGAGAAGAGAAAAACAACAGACACATAATCACCTAAACTTTGGACAAACCTCTGAAATGAAAGCCAGTATAGCAATGAAATCACAATGAAATTATAAATTTATGGAGGAAAAGCTGGGAGGTTAATTTTACCCTTTAAAATCTCAATGAAGCACAAAATTCAGGGGAAAAACTAATAATTATGACTAAGAATTGTAAGATTTGGAACATCAACTCAGCAAATGAAGACATTACCACATGGCAGACATTAGCCAATAAAAGGCATCCAATCACTCTAAAATGAGCTCATAACACAAAATGTGAGCACTGTGGATTTCCAGAGAGATGGTGCATTTATTTAAAAAATCCATTTATTACTTTCTACAACTGAGCTCATCCAATCCACATTTACTGAGCATAGACAATGGCCTTGCACTTTGTGTGAGGTTCTTAGGAGGATTAAAGAATGATTCAGATACAGATCTTGACCTTAAGAAGCTTACAATTTAGTTGGAATGTGTGACTGGAGGGAAAAGAGATGAAAAAATAACCATAAAATAAGGAAAGATGGCAAAGATAAAAAGAAACTGCTATTGGAAGGCTGAAAAATGAGTGTGAGGGATCAGGGAGGAGGCAGAGTTCAGGATGACCTTCAAGGAGGAGAAGAAATTGAACCGAGCTTTACGGCTCACATAATAGTATTTGATTTTTTTGAATTTTAAATTTTCTCAAAGTATATACTATCTCACTAACCTGAAAGTGCCACAAAATATTTGTTTTCAAGTGGAAGTTTGATATCAAACCAACACACCTTAACATGTGAATCAAAGCAAAGCATATAGGAGTATAAAAAGATTGGTGGATACGAGTGACACACCAGTCAATGTATGCTAGTTTTAGCAACAAACTTCTCCCATGTCTCAGTGGCTTAACGTAGCTACAGTTTATTTCTTATTTATACAAAGTTGGCTACAAATCTGCTTACTCTTTAGCAACTGTTCAACATGCAGTGTGTTAGGAACCTTCTCTGGGATTACTGTACCAGGAAAGAGAGAGTAGGTTCATCTTGGCACTTAAACGTTCTGCCTTGAAAATGGTGTATATGACAATGAGTCACAGGCCAGAGGCCAAAATTAATCACATAGCCCTGAGTATCTTCAGGTGCTCAGGGAAGTGTAATCCTCCCACATCTCCAGGCAGACTTGGAGACAGGTGGGATGTGATAGGAGATGAGGTTGGAATGTCAGGATTAAATCAGATTCCAAAAGACCTAACATGGCTTGAGAAGGTTTTGAGTAGGGAAAGATGTCATAGATAATGTGTAGAAATATAACTTTGGTAAAAAGTGCAGAGGGTAGCTTGGAGATAGGCAGAACCTTTAGAAGACTCATGGAGAAGCAGGAGCAAGTGATGGTGATGGTTTGAACCAACACAGAAAGAGCATAACTGGAAAGGATGAAATGCATTCAAGAGATGTTCTCAGGTAGATTTAGCTGGAATTACTTGATATAGTATCTGAGGGAGAAGAAAGAGATAAATATAACTCACATTTCTACCTTGGGTAACTGGGTGGATGGTGATGCTATTGGCTGATGAGACACCATTTACCCAGAAGCAGCAGCAGGCTTGGGGTGAACTTGATTGCAGTCCTTGCAAGGTAATCACTTGGAGATACTGACCAGGCAGTTACAAATACATAAATACATGTTTAGATCAAAGAAGAGAGGCTAGGGCTAGACATGGAGATTTGGAAATGCAGTGGAGTCCCTCCTTATCTACGGGGTATACGTTCTGAGACCCCCAGTGGATTCCTGACACCACAGATATACCAAAACATATATATATACTGTTTTTTCCTATACATACATATCTATGATAAAGTTTAATTTATAAATTAGGCACAGTAAGGGAGATTAACAATAACTACTAATAAAATAGAACAATTATAACAATGTACTATAATAAAAAGTTCTGTGAATGTGCATTCTCCCTCCCTCTCTCTGTCTCTTTTGCTCTCTCTCTCTCTTTCTCAAAATATCTTAACATTTTTGGACTGTGGTTGACCATGGGTAACTGAAACCATGGAAAGCAAAACTGCAGATAAGGGGGAAATACTGTACTTGGCCCCAAGACGATAGTGGAAGTTGCGGGATTTCCCAGGGAGAACAGGACTGAGGATGGAACCCTGAGGAAAACCCTCACTGAGGGAAGAGGTGGGTACAGAGTGCAGGTTTGCTCTTTTCTAGAGTGGGATTTGTATTAGTTTCCTAGGGCTGTTACAGCAAAGTACCGCAATCTGGGTGGCTGAAACCACAGAAACTTATTGTCTTACAGTTCTGGAGGCTAGAAGTCTGAGGTCAAGTGTTGGTTCCTCCTGCGCACTGAGAGGGAGAATCTGCTCCATGCCTCTCTCCTAGCTTCTGGTGCTTTGTTATGACTCTTTGGTGTTCTTTGGCTTATAGATCCATCAGCTTTTTGCAGTGTCTTCCCTGTGTGCATGTCTGTCTCCGTGTCTGAATTTCCCCTATGTATAAGGACAACAGGCATATTGGATTAAGGCCCACCCTAATCACCTTATCTTAACTACATCATCTGCAAAGACACTGTTTCCAAATAAGGTCACATTCACAGGTGCTGGGGGTTAGGACTTCAACATATGAATTTTGGGGGAACAAAATTCAGTCCATAAAAGATTTCTTTTACCCCCTCCTCCCAGCATGATTTGGAGTAGGGAGAAAGAAACCAGACTGCAATAGGCTTAGAATTAATAGAAGACAAAAAAAGCCGAGGCTGGGAATGTAGACTATTTATTTGGAACTACATCCGTTACAAGTCAAATGGTGAGGGCTAAGGCTCCATGGATGATACAATTTCCAGAACAAACTACTTTAAAGTTTGCCAAGGCATCATTCAAAGTCCATAGTATATTAACAGTGCTTGCTTGTCACAAGATTATTTCTTCAACCTAAAACATATGGGCTTGCTTGTTTGGTAAAGAATGGCACATATCCCTAGAAAATGAGTTAGTAGTCATTTGCTTTGCATCTAGTGTAATGTGCTCTGTTCTGATGAAACTTGGAAGTTTGAGTTTGAAAAATGATGTGTCTAAGAGAGCATGGACTAAGCAATTTTAGATATGGCAGAGCAATAAAAAACATTCTTGCCGTGGATTCATTGGAGGTGCAAGGACACAGATTAACCTTGGGAGGTGCATTATAGCATTTATTTTTTCAAAAGAAAGGAAAGACTTGGTATTTAAATTCTCACTTTCATTTGAGGAAGGAAAAATATAAATCTCGGGGTGTCTGGAAAAATATTAAAATGTTCACAGAATTAACCGTCAGTGATAATACCAAATGTCACATTTCTACTCCATCACCTATCGGGAAAAACTGAAATATGTAACCAAATGGTCGCATATCAGGCTCTTTCTCTAAGCATTATGGTGTGTTAATTTTCTACCAAAATTTCAGGGTATAAATATGTGTATACAATTTTGTTTTGGGTCATAGATGAAGTAATTTGTGATTTGTAGTTGGATTAAAAACCAAGGAATTAAAGTATTTTTGTAAAAGAATTTTACTAGTATTCATCTTTCGATGGCATTTGTTTACCCTCCTAATTTTACATGTTTTTTATTTTTAAAATGATATATGTTGAGAGAGTAACTAATTGAATATATTTTTTCCTAACGTTATTCATTAAAATCCATGATGCTTCTACAGCATTCAGATTCCAAAAGAGCACTTTCATATCTTGTGGTCTTTTGTTCCTTTTCACAGTTTCTATAAGTGGGATATACTGTTCTTGGGGAAAAATAATGATAATGTAGACGGATATTGAACGTATTTCTACTCTGGCAAAAATTCAAAGCATCCAGCTAATTATATGTAATACATTTTCCACAAATGGGCACAATGACCACAGTGGAAATGAACTTGTGGTGTAGCTGTGTTCAGTATTGTTTCCCTACCATGCATGCCTGATTTTTCTATCGTCCAATTGGTCTTGGGGACTTTACTGTTGTTTCTGAGCCATGTACTAGGTACTGAGCATTTTCCTTTTTCTTTCCCTGTTTGATAGGTGGAATAGCATCTCTCCTTATTTCACCCACACCTCTACATTGCTCTGAAGGCAAAAGGACTAAAGCTTGTTTTATGAGAAAACACTAAAAATGCTAACTCAGAAGAGAGTTCATGAAAAATACACTGGACTTGGAATAAGAAAACTTAGGATTAGATGTTCTTTAGCTTTGTTAGGCTAATTATAGCTGTGTATTCTTGGACAAGGTATTTAACCTCTTAATAATTCATTATTTCATTAATCCATTAACTCATTCATCCATTCATCTATTCCTTTTAAACAAGCATTTATTGAACGTTCCCTGTGATTTAGGCACCATGTTAGACACAGAGGATGCTAAGATAAAAATCAGGCACTTCCTTCAAGGAGTTCATAGACAAATTGAGAAGATAAAAAAATTATGATAGGAATGATGTGTTATAGTGGAGATAATCATCAGTAAATGAGGAGGTAGAATAATATGAGTTCTAATGCTCTTTTTACTTCTATAATTCTGTGATTCTAAGTTTATAAAAATCCTAAAAGTTATTCACATACCTTGTGACTTTGGGATAAAACAAGCCTAGGGATACAAAGGTGAAAAAGTAAACCTGTTTTCTTCACTCAACAGGCTACTGGCTTGGAAGGAGAATGGATGGGTCATTGAGTGTGTGTGTGTGTTCCTTGTTTCTTTGCAGTCCTTGGACCCCAGCATTTCTCCATTATTGCAGGCATCCTGGCACACTGGGCTATAGTTTATTCAAAGTAAGAGGAATTTGAAGTTAGTGACAGCACATGTGGTGCTAGATGGAGTAGTGGAAGAAAGACAAAATTTTCTAATTTTCATTTCCGTATGTGATTCAGAGTGGCAATTGATGTCAGTGAGAAATCAACAAGACTCCAGAATTGTACTTGGTCTTCCTTCCTAAACCCAAAGAAAATTTATAAAGAGTGCAGGCAGCCCCTAATTTACCAAAATATAGGGCAAAAACTTGAGTCACAATAACTAATGTTTCTTGTTTTCTGCAGTATATGCCATTTAGGCCCTGATGGGGTAATTACCTTATAAGAGTAAAACTTCTCTTTAGACATTCATGATAGTTAATAAATACTACTCTGGAAGTCTACCTCAAATGCTTTTCAACCATGGCTTAAAAAAAAGCAACTAATAATACTTCAATAGGCAGACATTGTTTCAGTGTAGATCATATGGTCGACATATTTCCTGTATCAGTTAGTGTTTATTTAGACAAACAGAATCCACCTGAGGAATTTCAAATAGTTAATTTAATTTAATACAGTGAATTAGTTTCAAAGTATTGGAAGGGCAGGGTGCACTGATTGGGTAAGGTTACCTGGCAAGTAGCACCTACATTAAGCCGTTGGAAGCTCACAAGAGAAAATAGTGTTCCCTAGAGTCCACGTGCAGCTGAAATTGCTGATGCTGGAACTGAGTCACCTGAGAAGAACTTGGAGCCACACAGTTCCTGCCAGCATCTTCCACTGGCAAAATCTAACCGAAATTCAAGGGAATTTGGGAAATATAGCTTTGTAGGCTCCCTGTCCCTGAGGTACAAAAAAATGTAGAGAAGAACAAAGGAGGAGCTGAGAGATAACACACTCTCCACCCCGTTGTCCTTTCTCTCCTTCGTAATCTGGTTTATTTTCCTGAAACTCCTGAAGGGGAGAATGAATTAAACCGAGGGAGAGACGGCAGATGTAATAGGCTGACAGTTCTTGGCAGAAGGGGAAGAAAATTGGGCAGAAGGATCTGAGAAGAAGAAAAATAGAAGGGATGTGAATGGCAAGAAGTTAGGTGAGAGTGTCCTTGAATTCATACTTCACGGGGTTCAAACCCTTTGGGTTGGAGTAAAGTGAAGGCTAGCAGAAAAATCCAGTTAAAATTGTGGGGTTTGTGGTTGGGGGGTTAGGTTAAGCTTGCTACTTGCTTCAGGATCTATCCTGGGAAAATTTCAAACTCCTTGAAGAAGTCTCATGTTTATCATGGTACAAGACCAATATGGCAGCACATGATTGGTAAATTAGAAATGGTTGAAGGAAACATTAGACAAGTGGGTTAAATAACACTCCTGGCTGTCCATGGCCCATGAAGGTATCTAGGGATTCTGTAAGCTCGAGTCTCCTATTACCAAGAGAATCAGTAGAATACAAGGAGCCTAGAATCAGTACAAGGATGCTATAGAGTACAGGGACTGTGACACAGGAGGCTAGAGCAGGATCCAAGGACTTTGGAATAGGTGCCACCATGACCTTTCCCTTCCCACACCCCCCAAAGCACCAGGCAGTACAAAACACAACATATTGGACACTAGCACAGGATGGTCAGTAACCCGATACAGAGGGGAGCGGCAAAGACCCACATGCTAGTACTCAAGCCAGAAGCGCTTCCCCTGTCACCATGAGGACATGGGATCATCCTCTTATACCCAGACAGCAGGAGGTGAGATCCCTTGAGAGGGGAGAATCAACCTTGATAGTGAGTTCAAATCAGTCTTTTTTTTTCCGTTAGTAATTTAAAGTTCAAAGTGGAAGATAACAATATGGGTACACAGCAAGATAAGGTGAGTTACCAAGGGGAAAAATGCATTCACGTTGTACAAGCTTATTCTTTGGAATGTCATATTTCTTATATGAAAGATGTAATGCTTATAACTGACTATAATTAATGTCAACAAAATTTTTCCAATTGAACCCCTTTTAGAATAGAATGTTCAAGATTTCAGATCGGGTGTCGTGGTACATGCCTGTAGTCCCGGCTACTCAGGAGGCTGAGGCAGGAGGAGAGACCAAGAGTTTGAGGTTATAGTGTGCTATAATTGCACCCTCCAGCCTGGACAATATAGTGAGACCCAGTCTCTTAAAAAAAAATTTCAAACTGTCAATGATATATAAAGTAGAATAGTCTCAGAAAATTAGTTACCGTTGAATTAGTGATAGATATTGTTTTACGTGATGTAACACAGTTAAAGCTAATTTTTCAGGAGGAAATTTTTATTTTCTAATGATTCATTATTTATGTTATAATGGGAACGTCTTATGATATTCTTAAGAACTATAGAAAACATGATCTTTTGTTCTGAGAAGCTCATAATCAAAAGTGGTTCATTTATTTGTAAAGATAGGGTTATTGTAGGAACAAAAGGATAGTCTTTATTAAAGTTTATAAACCAAAGGAGATGAGATTGTTTTCATTCATCCCCATCTTTCCATAATGCTTTTGTAATGGGAACAAATATTAAAATGATCCATTCTTGTCAAAAAGGGGTATATTCAGATTTGGACAACTTAATAAATAATAATAGAACTCCTAGGTTACCCACCAACTATGGGACCCTGATCCCAGAGGTACAAGACCACCCTGAAGTAATCCAAAAGCCTATAAATTATATTCTTATATATTTTGTGTTTATGTGAACTACAATATTAAATTGCTTTAAATAACTACTTAAATAAGTAAAATAATAATTTAGAAATAAAATTATTGTATGTCCATGCTTAGACTCCTCTAAGCAATCTATACAAACTAATTATTTGTGTCTATAAATGCATGATGATCTCATAATGAGTTAGTTCATAGCTTTATGCATTAACTTCTCAGACTGCTTGAGTATCATTTTCTGCTGGCTATTATATTATCGGGTCACCATAATGCTAAACTGTAGGACATTTTAGCTGATAATTCCTGAAAAGTGCTTACTTTCAAAATAAAAAGCAAAGCAAAAAAAAAAATCAAGTCACAATGCTGACTGAAAAAAATATTTATATTTATATTAAACCCCTCAGCTAGATTCTCAGACACATCACTGCTTAAAATGCAGTCACCTGACAAAAACAGTTCTAATTATTACCCCCTTGGGCTAACATTTTTCAGAGTGACTGGCTAAAATGCACTCCAGCTCATAATTTCTGTCTCTGACGGTGGAAGACATAACCTAGTTTCCTCTAATGCAAAAGTCTCTAATCTAGAGGGCAAGACCCTGCTTGGTATAACACTGAAGGGAGAAAATGCAATTTGAGCACAAGGAAATTGCACGCGTAGTTTGATAGTTCTACCACTCTCTGACTTTTTTTTCCTCCTTGGGTTTAAATGTCTTGTTTTATTTTATACTAAATTATGACCTGGCTGAAATTGCTATGTTTTCTTTGTCATATTCTAGAAACCTCTTACTATAAAAGTGAAGGTTATACTATAGTTCCATATTTTCATTTTTTTTCAGAGGGTGGGAATGTTCACATTTTGACAGTTCAGCAGTGAAAACATTAAAAGTTACTGTGCTTGCTACAGCAATATTTTTTTCCTTTGAATATTAGCTCTTTTGTCTTGGCAAATGGGGCATCTATACTGCATTAGAAAAAGGTAATTAAATCATTTTGAAATGATGAAAATGCAAATTTTTGAGTTGGACTAATCAGTAACAATTTCATTGTTGAATCTCTGAAAACGAAAAAACTTTTATGATTGCTGGGAGAGGTGAATTAACCTCAAATTGTTCCGGTTCACTTCACAGGCGGTGGCTGAGTAATACATTGCCCTGAAACCGATAAGCCGGGAGACGAAAGAAGTTTTAAGGAAGTAAGTCTGAAGTCTTGGAGAGAATGCAGCTCTCAGAGTATATTCCCGGGAATTTTCATTAACAATTTTTATTTCTGTGAATTGGAGAGACATCGCCTCCTTTCCTATGTCTTTTGGCTGACAGCTGCTGCTCCTCACCTTCCCTCCAGCTGGGAGGGCAGCCTCATGGCTGCGTGTGCCACTAACGCCAGGATGGCTCCTTAGCGAGCAACCAGGGCATCAGTTTCCTCCTGGAGCTTGCACATGTCACCTTCACGTCTCATGCATCTTCCATCATTTATGTGAATATTTCAAGAGGCTCTGGTGGAAGGCACTAGGCTATGAAAGTGCAATCTAACCAGTGACTGAGAACAAAGGCCGCCTTCAGCTAGAGATGATTCACTACTGTGGTAAAAAAATACTTTCTTTTTGCCTCTAAAATGATTTTGAATCCTAAAGATTTAATGAATAACTTTCCATACTCAGAAAATAAAAGTGAAAGGATAGCATAAAAACAGGATATTTTTTTAAAAAAACAGATTTTGATAAACATTTACAAAATAATGGTATACAAAGGCTTGACATTGTTATAAAGTGAACTTACAATTTCAGGAGGAAGATTTGTCCCCAATAATTTTCAAGCATACCATTGTACTTTATCACCCACAAATTTGTCAACTTCCATCAGAAGGTATCACAATCTGATCAATCTATTACTAAATATTAGGTGCCAGTTTGGACAAATTTAGAGTTAATTACTTAAAAGGTGATGTGGCTATAAACTAACAGGTACTTTAAAATATCCTGTATGGCTTATTAACCTGTTTATTCCAGTGAGTTAATAAAGAAATTCTATGGTTCATCTCTAGAAAACTGAAACATCTTATTTTTCAATTATTAAATTATAAAAATCAAACTGATTTTTGAAAGGTAATTGTTTTCCCAATACCACATATTGCTTATGTCCTTGGGAAGCAAATAAGAATACTAAACAGGATTGGGAAATAATTTACCCTTAAGTAACTCTGAGATGGTAGCAGAGCACCCCTTTCTCTCCTTATGCCTAGTACATTTAGGAAACCGGCCTGGGCTCGACCAAGGTAACATTGAAAGCGTGGAGAAGTGGTAGCCCAGAGGTGCAGAATGGTCATCCTTGGTACTAATTCACTGAAGCTCTATTGGACAACATTTTAAGGAAATTCAGCTGTCAGAGTATGGGCACATTTGGCAGTTTCTTCTAGATATTGTGAGTATTCTTAAAGAAAGGATTTACTTAATATATTTAATACTGTATTTAAAAATTAAGTTGTCACTAGAGGATACATTCTAAACTTTGAATGCAAGAAAATGATTCAAAATGAAGGACAATTATATACTGAATACAATTCTCTGAAAATATTTAGATATTAAGCTTATTAATATTATTTATAGGTCCATAGGAATATATCACAATCTATTCCCTGTTCTATTTTAATCCCACAATGTTTTTCCTAGAAGAATTTTAAAAATAGTATATCAACAAACTTGCTTCTAAGTGGTTTAGTCAGCCTTGTCTTTCATAAACCTAACAGTTTCTAAATATTTCCAGGTTTGGCTATTCGATATCGTAAGAACAACTATGAATACTTTTACTAATACCGTGTCAACAAGGTCTTTGATATTTTTTATGCCTCTATTAACTGCTTTAAAACATACAAAATACTAAAAAGAATTTAAAAATTAACTCAACAAAAATTGATGGCCAATCCCTCCAATATTAGTTTTATACATACCATTTATTGAAGGCTTACTATATGCCAGGCACTTTTTTTTAGTGACGTACATGTATTATTTCATTTCATCCTCAATCCAATGGAAAAGTTAGCATTATTAGGTTCATTTTGACATATGGGTAAACTGAGGCACAGACAGGCTGTATAACTTCGCATATAGCTGGTAAATAGAAGAATTGGCATAGAAACCTAAGTAGCCAGATACTGTGTTCTTTGCTTTTATATATTATTATATTTCCTTCTACTAGTTAATATGGATTCAAAAGTATGTTAAGATATGAGACAGCTTTTAAAAATGTAGGAGTATAAAATTCAGTGATAGGAAAAATAAAAATGGCTTTGTAAACCGATGAGCATGATTTCATCCCTCTGCTCTCCATCACTAAACTTGAAGCTTGGTACCAGTGTGGGGAATACATTGTATCTTCATAAACAGAGCTACAAAATCTGCCATTTGCATGTGAGAACGCGAAATAAGAGGCACAGAAATAAATGACTCAGCAGTTCCAAAGACAATGGGCAACTTTATGTATTTTTCTCTTGTATATTAGTGAGATTTCTATGTTAGAACAAGAGAACATAATACATTTAATTAAAACACTGACCTACTGATATCAAAGGTAAAATTATATACTGAAATTATGTATTAAAACAGATTTTTTTGAGAAATGAAAACATGGCTTTTTTGGGGAAAAATATTCACTGGAGTTTCACTTTTTGATTAAACTAAAAAATAAATCCTCTGATGAAAATTACTTTGATAAAACTGACTTAAGGTATAATTTGAAGAATCAAAAACTGTTTGAATCATGAGTTTACATGAAGAATTTTATTTTGCCCTAAATGATATCCAGTAGATCAACTTAAACCTTGATGCATTTTTAACATAACAGAAGCACCTTGTCCTCTCAGTGGGTGTCAGACAGGAAACACTTCCTTTATCTAACAGAGTTAGGTTACAGCAGTAGCCTGAGGTGTCTCCTGGGCCTACTCCTGATTCTCTATTACCAGAAAAGATAAAAGTAGAAAAAGTGAAAGTTTCTTCTGAACAGACTATTTTCATTTACAGACTTCATAAATGTCAGGAAGTTAGAGTAGAGGCAATTCATATCTCTGATTTTTTTTTTTGGTAGTAACATGCAGCAACTAAAATCTTGTTAACATTTTTTGTCAAAAATGAGAAAACATGTAATTAACTGTTTCTCACATTGGTTTTTTGGGAAAAAGCAATTATTATTTTGTCATTAGAACCTATAAAATAAAATCTCAATGAAACTCATGTATACAAATCTGGGCAAACCAACAAAAAGAAAACATTTGCATAAATGTCCTATTAATAGAAACCATCTTCTCACAATTCCAAATTCATATTCTTCAATGAGTTTTATCTTTCCTATCAGATTTAAATGGTCATACGTGGGAATATATATTTTATACATATAAGCACACATACACATAACAGAAAGTGGTTTGGGTTTTTAATTAATAAAAATGATCAAGGCCAGTAATTACTTTTTCCACTTACCATTTTACTTCAATTTAGTACTATTTGTGTTTTCTGCTCACTTCTGTATAGACCACAGTAAACATTTGGAAGGCATTTTGCATGGCAAGTTTGTGTATTGCAATTTTTGAGCAATGCAAACATCCCCCTTAGATAAATGAAAACAGATCCCAGAAAGAGTATGCTTCCAACACATTCCCCAAAGATCTGAGTGCCGCTGTGCATTCTTGCTCAATTTAAACAAACTAAACTTCAGTTAGTCTCCCCTCCCCTAATGGGCACCCCCACTGGGAACATTGTTAGGTTACCACCATGGACAAGGCCTCAGTGCAGCTGGATATGTAAACAAGACCATAATCCGCATGAAAGAACTCTCAGAGTTTTGGCAGCGCTCACAGTGTTGTTAACATATTGTGCCAAAGCATTAACAAAGCCATCATTTTTAAGTTTGTTCACGGATTTGTATTAATCAAGAAATTTTCCAGAAATTACTTCTAAATGAGGAAACTTCCAGAAAGTTACCATTTGGCAAGAAGGCTTCCAGATGCCTTTTTTTTTTTTTTTTTGCTTATCTGCAACATATTCTTCCAAATAAATTACAAATTTGTGGACGTTCAGTTGAGACAGAAAACACATTGCTGCTGTGTTGGAGGAAGGAGGCTCCCTTCAGTTCATTCCATGCTTCTTCAAAGCCTGGCTAGTGCTTAGATCATTTTGTTCTTGTTAAGGAGGAGGTGGCCAGGCCATCAAACCTAGCATTCTGGTGATAAATATTAAGTATTGATATTTGGATTGGAAAAGCAATTATTAGATTACAGTTAGAATTGCAAAGTAAGCACTTAAGAAAAAAAAGGAGAAGGCTGTTGGACTTTTGTTAAAGTTTAATTGTTGGTTTTTATTGGCATATTAGGCAATTGATTCTCTCAAATTCTTTTTTTTTCCAATTTAAACTCTATTTTCAAAACTTGTGCAGAAACAAGCCTTCTGTGAACTATTGTGACTACTCTGCAGGAAAAAAAGAGGGAAAAAAGGAGGGGCTAACAGTGCAGTTAGAGATGGGTAGTGCGACAAACCTAAAATTTTTGTTTTTCAACACTGTGTCGTCCATTGTTCTTTAAATATTTGTAAAAGTAGCTTTTCATGTAAATTTTAGGTGATTAAAAAATCCTGGGTAAACTAAAGTTTTAAAGTGTGCTGAATATTCAAATTGCATGTAGGTGGAGGATTCAGCCTCACAAAGGGCACACACATATATAGCTCCAGCGACGGTGGCCACACGTGGGCTCAGAGACTTTTGCACTGGGAGTTGAGGACTCATAAGTGGGTTTTTCACCAATTGTCATGGGAATTGTGGGTTACCTCAGGAAATCCAGTCAGTCCACCAAAAGCTGATTCAAGCCTGACTGGCCAAAGTGACCCAGGTAACACCACCACTGACTGAATAAGTGTGTCTGGATTAACTTCAAGCCTGCCCAGGAGTCTTCAGGCTCCAAGCCAAAAGAAGTTGCTTGCCTCAGGTTTTGATTGTATTTAATCATTTATTCATGCCTGTGATACCTTCTGGATGACATTTATTTTTGTTATAACAAAAGAAACTTCAAGTAATGACTAATAGTAAATAAGCTCATTCTCTAGCTGAAGAACAACCCTAATTCCAAAACTAATCTGGAACTAAATACATCTTTCTTTGTTTCCTTCTATGGTACATTGTTTAAAGCCCCAATAAAATAGGTTTATTAATATATTCTACCTTATTTTAAGATTACTTGTGTTCATTTCTTACCTTCCTTTTGACATATGTAGTATTCCTGGCTGTCTCCCCAAGTATCTAATATTGTGCTTTGCACATAGTGGACTTTGTATAAATACTTATTTAACTAATTTGGGAATGTTTATTGTTTCTAAAACCAAAAATCCTTCTCCAAACACATAGCACTTGGAAGGTACTTTAACTCATTGAGACTTCCAGTGTTCTACTGGGTCAATTCCTGCTCCAATTGGGTTAATGATACTCCAGCACCCTCCCAGAAGACTGTTTTGTTTACTTAAGACAGGATCTTATAGTATATGATAAGTAATAAGCATTACAAAGACATGAAACAATAACAGAAAGATAGCTTCAATTTTAAAGTTTATAATGCTCTTTAAGAAAAAAAAGTCTAGTTGAAGTAGGTGAGGTCTTCATGGTCTTTTTGGGAATCAGCCTGTTTTCCATAAAGGCCATGTACTTGAATTTTTCTGGGTATATGACCATACAATAGTGTGATTTATGTCTGACATGTTGATGCTGATTGTTTTTTCTGTGTACACAGTTGTTTCTCTAAAGAATATGTGTTTACTCTCCATCTTTGAAATAACTCCTCTTTGAGTGTTCTATTGCCGTATGAAATTGAACTCATTCCCCTGAGCCTTCACCTGAGAAGAATACCCTTGCTTCTGCTATTTGGGAACTTTTGATGTGGCGGCTGGCTTGCTTGCTTTCTTCCTTTTCTCCTTTCTTTCTTTTTCTTTCTTTCTCTCTCTTTCTCTTTTTCTTTCTTTCTTTTTTATTTTCTATCATTCATTGCCCAAATAACATTACTCAAGCAGCTATATGGGTTTAAATCACCCATAATAAATTTTTACAAATATTTTTAAAATTTGGCTGAAGGAGAAGTAAATCAATAGTTTGGAAGTTACCCTCTTTTTTTTTATCATCAGAGGCTTGATTTCAGCACAAAAATCAATAATAAATAAATGAAAATATTTATGTCAGACAATAGGGTTAGTTATCTTTAAAAAAGGATTTCTTTAATCACATCCTTGAATTTCATTATACTTAATTTCTGAACAGAAGCTATTGTAGATCAAGATGGATCCTAAGGGTGAATTCAAGAAACCAAATGGAAAGAAAAATAGCTGGACATACATAGTAAATATTACCTAAATTCTATCAGCTAAATATTCTCAAAGCTGTGTGGATCAGAGGGCCCTTGTTGAAGATGGGGGGGAGGGACTCCCTGTGAGCTGGGGAGGCCAGCTCGATGGCAGACTGTCATTTAGTGTTTGAATCACAAAAGCCTTTAGGGTTGCCTCAGCCATTTTTAAGTAAGATCTATTATTTACTAGAAGGAGACATAAGTAAATAAATAAGTATTGCTCACAGTCAACCAATGTTAAATTTAAGAAGCTCTTTCCAGTAAACAACAGTTTGCAAAAGATATAAAGGCCTTTAGGTGTTTCTCATGTATTCAAAAAAGCAAAAATGAGCCCTGAAAAGTCAAAAACTCTCACACAATGATGTCAATTAACAGAGAAGATAGCAACCTCCTATCTCATCTATTTTTGCTCACCTGGCATCCAGTAACCCTTCACACTTTTTACCAAAAAAAATGCTTTTGGAGGCCAGGCACAGTAGCTCACCCCTGTAATCCTCACACTTTGGGAGGCTGAGATGGGAGGATCACTTGAGCCCAGGAATTTGAGGTTGTAGTGAGCTATGATGACGACACTGCACTCTAGCATGGGCAACAGGGAGAGACCCTGTCTCAAAAACAACAACAATAAAAAGTCTTTTGAGAGTTTTGCTTTAAAAGTGATAACTCAACCAAACACATATTTGTCTCCATACTCCAGCCACAATTTCAGGACAAATGTAAAAGATGACCACTTTCTATGTTACTTGTGACACTGTTTGGTGAAAGTTATAGGAGGATTCAAGTATTTAATAGAGACGTCAAATTGTAGAGGGAAATAAAACTGGTGATTATGGATATTAATTAGGGATAGTGGCAGGGAATGTAAACAGGAAGAGGGGGTAGCTCTGGGTGACAATGGAAAAGGTCATGGTGAATGAGAAAACACACGTGCACAAACACAACGTGCACAAATACAACCTGCACATCGTGAAAGCTATCATTCCCTTAATCTGGCCAGTAGAAGATGAAATTTCTGTAGGCCCAGGAAGGAGAAGCCATTGAACAGATAGATAACATAACTAACAAGATGGCAGCTTACCTTTTGTTTGGGGAAGGAACGGCACCTAACTGTAGAAATTCAGAAGAAGGTTTGTTTAATTGACCAGTTGTTTACGTTATTTATTTTTTAATCCGTGTAATAACTAGTACAGTGATCTGGAAACACAAAGTTAAGTTTCTAATAAAGCATTTCTGTGGTCACTATCCTAGCTTAATACTAAGCTCATTCTGATTAATTAATTGGTTAATTAATTAATACCTACATTGTATTGGGTACTGTATTTGGGCAATAATTGGCCCTCTGCCATAAAGGATCTCTGCCTTTATGGAATCTATAGTCTTGTCAGGGAACAAACAATAAAGAAGAAAATTACACTTAATTATAAATTGTGATACATGCTAGTTTCATAACCTCTGATCTAATTCTCATAAGCTATAAAACAAATAATGCTTATTCTTGTGAGTGCCAAGTTCTTCTTATCTGCATTTATTATCTAACATTTACTCAGCACTTATGAGCACTGTGTTAAAATGCTTTATGCATTATCTTATTTATTCTCACAATTAACTTAAAGGATATGTACTATTGTATATACAATTAAATAACATTCCCAAGGACATACTGCTAATTGGAGTAGGGACTGGATTCAAACCTAGGACTATTAGTCTATGGAGCTTTTGTTCTTAATAGCTTTGCTGTACCACCTCTCTGACTGGAGGATAAGACTAAGGATTCAACATGTTAATATTTCTAATTAGTTGACATTTGATCATATATATTTAAATCTATGAATATGCAAAAGGAATCAATCAAGGGAAGAGAATTTCTCCACCCAGGGTCATCCTTACTATATTATTTCTTTCATCACACAGCTGGGCTGTTGAATGTTGTTATTGAAAATTACAAAACCATTCTGACTGGATCTGTACAGAGTCATGCTTTCTAATTTTATGACTTCTCCCAATTCTTTTGCTGGCTCCCTATCACATTTCCTACAGTAGCATTTCCACTCCATCCTCCATCTCAGCAAAAGCCTTTACTTCCGATTTGACTGAAATAAATGTTTGTAAATGTAGTAAGCACTGTTGGGGAACCCTCGTCCTGGTCCCTTTTGTTTCCATGTTTCCCAGGAATGAACAGTATTGGAGCACCACTTCTGGTTTCCCCCTCCACTCCTTACTCTTATTCACGAGGATGAGTGCTTTATCTGTCTGTTGGTACTGGTAAAATCTGACATCCATAGATCCACATTCCTTTATTAGGTAAGTTGGGCGTTTCAATTCACTGTTCCCTTTGTTTGCCCTTCCTCTATGTCTTCCAGGGTAGCCTGTTCTCACGGTGAATGTATTATCTAATCTCCTTCACTTGACAATTTACAGGGGCAGGCATAGCACAAAGCATCTGTTTATTCAGCATATATCAGCATAGTCAATATACATCAGTGCAACATTTACTCCGTGGCACTTACACATCTAAGGTCTGAGGAGAGTATAAAGATGTCTAGGACCATTCTGGCCCTCAAAGACGTTACATACTGATTTGCAAATTAAGGCCAATAACTATAAAATAAGGCCTATACCTATAAAGAATATAATGTGAATGTTTCTAAGAGTAACGTAAACCACAAACTATAGAATTCCAGAGAAATAAGGGTCACTTTCAAGAGATGATCAAAAGGAGAGGTCACTTTCAATGGGATGTTCAGAAAAACATTCCAAGTTCTGTTATATGAATATTACAAACTTCTTTGATCTTATATACCACCACTCCTCCATGAGAACAGGCACTAGCACCTGCCAGTTTCAGTTAATACTACAATAACGCTATGTGGAGGTATGTTCATGTCATTTTATAGATAAAAAATTAAAGTTCTGAGAGGGTAAATAATTTGCTCAAAGTCACATGGTTAGTAACTGGTAGAAAAGGAAAGCTCAAGTTTGCCTATTTTGATGTCCATATTCTTTTCTTAAAACCAGACCACTTTCCAAACTGCCTGGTGTAGGATAAGAACACTGAGTAACATTGAGAAGGTCAGGGTTTGAGTCCTGGATCCACCATTTCCCAGATATGCGATCTTGGACATTTGAAGTCTCTAGTCTTCAATTTCTTCATCTGTGAGAGATGGAGGTTAAAATTCCTGCCGACTCCAGGAACTCTGGGGAAGTTGAGATGATATAGGGTGTCTGTTTGCTAGTGTTCTGAACCAGAACTTTATTTTAGCCAGGAACAATGTAAGTAACCACATCCTTCTATCAAAAGCATGAACATAGATTGGGCTCCCTAGAACCGGAATGTGAGATGGGAAGCTTCATGCCCAAGTTTTATTGGAAAGTGGTTTTGGGAGGTTACCTCTAAAGAAGCAAGCAAGCCGGTACTGGGCAGAGTGAGAAGCTGAATAGCAGCAGTGCAGTTGCAAGTGAGGCCCTAGCTGATCTCAGCAGGAACTCTAAAATTGGATGGCCTTTCAGCGTTGACTAAAAGTGAAACAAAGGAGCCTGGACCTTTATTTCTCTGAATAAGCTGATCACTGGCTGTGGGTTGCAGGTCACTGCAGCTGAAGGCAATCCCCAGTGAGGAGCATAGCAGTTGATATTGATATTCCCAATAGCTCAAAATGGGAGCATCAGCCCTAAAGCGGTGATCTGGGTGGATCACGGCAGGATCCACTACAAAAACATCAAACATTAAGAACCTCATGACCTCTGTCATGCTAGCTCTCAGTGCTTGCTCCTGCCCCAGATCCTTCTAACATCATAGTGCATACCATTCAGTTGGCACTTTCCTCCCCATCTAAACTGTGATTGCAGGGCCATGTCTTACATCTTTGGGTTTTCAGTGCCAAGAAGAGTACTGACTATATGTAGAAGCACCTCAATTGATGTTTGCTATTGGTGACGTTAACGGTGATGATGATATGCCAGTTATACTTCTGGGTACTAAGAAGTCTGTAAAAGAGGACATGATCCATTTTATTTACAAAATATATAATCATGGAATAAAACTAAGGGATATGAAAGAATTACTATAATGAGTAAAAGTAACCGACACATACCTAAGTGCTCAACATATTTTTGTAGCATAGATGAATGAACAATGGATGAGAGAACAATCAGGAGCAACAGTGGACTGCAGGCTGGGAAGTCAGAATGACTGCTTACAGGTGGTGGTCTTGAGCTGGGCCTTGAAGTACGGCTGGCATGGAAATTAGAGGAAGGTTGAAAGAGAATGCAGTGGGGTTGGTAAGGAAATATTTTCAGGCAGGAAAATCCCAGACATAATGTCAGATTTAGGGCATCACAGGGGCATGTGGGGACACTTCTTGCTTGGGGTGAAGTATATGTGTGGGTAAATTGCAGGACAAAAGGCTCAACAGTGGGATTGGATTAGATTGTGAAGGGCTAGAGGAGTTGACAGCACTGAATCTTGATGGAGTCCTGAGTTGGGGAGTGAAAATGGAAAAAATGCATTTTAAGATGTGTAGTACTCAAAATGGATTGAGTGTGCACTCAATCAATTAAGAGGCAGAGATACCAGACAGGAAGTTGCAGCAGCATTTAGATACGGGTGATGGAAGCCTGAACAAGGGTGGTTGAAGTTGGAATGGAATATAAAGGTGGAGTTTAGGAGTTAATCTGCAGAAGGAAAAATTGGACTTAATAACACACTGATGTTTCTCACTTCTTTATTCCTTAAATCCTAGGATGTTGCTAAAGATCAGTAAAAAGAAACTTTAAATTTCTGAAGTATTCATTATCTTTAAAAAAATTAATGCCATTATCCACAACATCTATGATTCTAAAAACGTTAAGACATACCTATACAACACAATTAGAATGACTGTTTTGATTGAACTTACCAGGCTAGTTAATTCCTAACTCAATCACTTCACCAAACAATGAGCCAAATAGTATCTTCCTCTATATAACACCTCTCAGTCTGATTTAAAATGTGAACACACTTGGTGAAGTGGTCAGTCTGCAACAATGACTAAATTTAACTAAAACATTTAAACCAATTGTACGACATCTCTCTCTCTCTCTCTATTTCAATCTGTATCTCAACAAGACCAAAGTTAGTTCACTCATTTTCTGATCTAATTTTGCAGTGACTTAGTTTTGAGGCTGGTCTGATACAATATGACCTGGGTTGAAACAGGATGTTCCTTGTAAATGCAGACATGGATGTATGAGGTATTACATATACACACATGCACACATATCATGGTATATATTGTAAGTATGAAAATTTTGGCACTATTTTAGAAATGCGAAATATGTTAGACTGAATTCATTTTTGCTTTATTTTTCATCTTTCCTATTTAAAGTTGCTGCATAATTTAATGGAAACAAAGCATATGAGTTTACTTAAACAGTGATTATCTCAAATAAACCCTTAATTTGGAGCTGCATACAATTCAAAATCCATTATTTTTATATTTTTACACATTTTTTGATGTAAATTTCTGTTGATTAGTTACATTCTTTACTTTTTGTTACTAATTTATTCTATCACTATCTATACAAAAATTACCTATATTTAAAATTTATTATATGTGTGGCAAAATACAACCTTTGAGATTACTCTTTGCATGTGTTTATTGCTTCTTTTAATACTTCCAATTTGTTTCCCATTTTATATTGTTAGGCAGATATTTTGGAAGGAAGAAGCATAGTTTTCCTTCTTTATGATTAAATTTTTAAAAATTTTTATAGATTTAGGGGGTACAAGTGCAGTTTTCTTATGTGAATATATCGTGTAGTGGTGAAATCTGGGCTTTTTGTGTATCCATCACCCTAATAGTGTACATTGTATTCAATAGGTAATTTTTCATCCTTCACCCTTCCACCATTTGGAGTCTCCAATGTCTATTATTCCACTCTGTATGTCCATATGTACCTATTGTTTAGCTCCCACTTGTAAGTGTGAACGTGTGGTATGGTATTTGACTTTCTGAATTTTGTCACTTAGGACAACGGCCTCCAGTTCCATCCATGTTGCTGCAAAAGACATGATTTCAATCTCTTTTATGGCTGAGTTGTATTCCATGATATATATACAGAGCATATTTTCTTTATCCATTCATCCATTGGTGTACACTTCAGTTGATTCCATGTCTTAGCTATTGTGAGCAGTGCCGTGGTAAACATATAAATGCCGGTATACTTTTTATATAATAATTTCTTTTCCTTTGGGTAGATACCCAGTGTGGTATTGCTGGATAGAATGGTAGATCTATTTTTTAGTTCCTTGAGAAATCTTTATATTGTTTTCCATAGAGGTTATACTAACTTATGTTCCCTTTTCTCCACATCTGTTGATTTTTGACTTTTTAATAATAGCTATTCTGACTGGTATAAGATGGTAGCTCACTGTAGTTTTAATTTGTATTTTTCTGATGATTAGTGATGTTGAGCATTTTTTCATATGTTTGGTGGCCCCTTCTATGTCTTCTTTTGAAAAATGTTAGTTCATGTCCTTTGCCCACTTTTTAATGAGGTTAGCTGTTGTAAATGGGCTTGAGTTCTTGATTTGGTTCTCAGCTTGATTGTTATTGGTGTATAGAAATGCTACTGATTTTTATACTTTGATTTTGTATCCTGAAACTTTACTGAAATAATTTATCTAATCTAGGAGTCTATTGGAGGTGGCTTTAGGGTTTTCTAGATATAAGATCATATTATCAGCAAACATAGATAATTTGACTTTCTCTTTTTCAATTTGAATGCCTTTTATTTTTTTCTCTTACCTGACTGCTCTGTCTAGGAATTCCAGCAGTATGTTGAATGTAAGTGGTGACAGTAGGCACCCTTGTCTTGTTCCAGTTCTTAGTGGGAATGCTTTCAACTTTTCCCCATTCACTATGATGTTGGCTGTGGGTTTGGCATGTGTGGCTTTTATTATTTTGAGGTTTGTTCCTTCAATATCTAGTTTTTTGAGGATTTTTATCATGAAAGAATGCTGTATTTTATCAAATGATTTTTCCACATCTATTGAGATGATCATACAGTTTTCTAATTTTGCTTATGTGGTGAATCACATTTATTGTTATTTGCCTATGTTGAACCACCCTTGCATCCTGGAATAAATCCCACTTTATCATGGCATATTATCTTTTTGATGTGCTATTGAATTCGGTTTGCTAGTATTTTCTTGAGGATTTTTGCATCCATGTTTGTCAGGGATATTGGCTTATAGTTTTCTTTTTCTTGTTGTGTCCTTGCCTGGCTTTGGTGTCAGGGTGATATTGGCTTGGTAGAATGAGTTAGGGAGGAGTTCCTCCTCCTTGATTTTTTGGAACAGTTTCAGTAGGATTGGTACCAGTTCTTCGTATGTCTGGTAAAATTTGGCTGTGAATATGTCTGGTCCTGGGCTTTTTATTTTTGGGATTTTTTTATTACTGACTTAATTTTACTACTCATTATTGGTCTGTTCAGGATTTATATTTCTTCCTGGTTTAATTTTGGGGGGGGTGTTACATGTTTCCAGGAATTTATCCATTTCCTCTAGGTTTTCTAGTTTGTGTGTGTATAGATACTCAAAGTAGTCTCTGATGGTCTTTTGTATTTCTGTGGTATCACTTGTAATGTCAACTTTATTGTTTCTGATTGTGCTTATTTGAATCTTCTCTCTTCCTTTCTTGGTTAGTCTAGCTAGCAGTGTACCAGTTTTGTTTATCTTTTCAAAGAACAAAATTTTTGTTTTGCTGATCCTTTGTGTTGTTTTTTGGTCTCAATATCATTTATTTCTGCTCTGATCTTTGTTATTTCTTTTCTTCTGCTAACTTTGGCCTTGATTTGTTCTTGTTTTCTTAGTTCCTTGAAGTGTGATGTTAGGTTGTTAATTTGAGATCTTTTTGTTGTTGTTGTTGTTATAGGCATTTAATGCTCTAAACTTCTCTCTTAGCACTGCTTTTACTATATTACAGAGGTTTTGGTATGTTGTGTCTCTGTTTTTATTTGTTTGAAAAAAATTTTTAAATTCTGCCTTAATTTTACCCAAGATCATTCAGGAGAAGGCTGTTTAATTTGCATGTATTTGTATAGTTTTGAAAATGCCTCTTGATATTGATTTCTAGTTTTATTCCACTGTGGTCCAAGATTATATTTGATATGATTTTGATTTTTTTGAATTTATTGAGACTTACTTTGTGACCTAGCTTATAGTCTATTTTAGAGAATGTTCCATGTGCAGATGAGAGGAATGTAAATTCTGCAGTTGTTTGGTTGAATGCTTTATAAATGTCTATTAGGTCCATTTGGTGTAGAGTCCAGTTTAAGTCCAAAGTTTCTTTATATATCTGCCTTGATGATCTGTCTAGTGCTGTCAGTGGGGTGTTGAAGTCCCCCACTAGTATTGTATTATTGTCTATCTCTTTTCTTAAGTCTAGTAGTATTTGTTTTATGAATCTGCTTGCTCCAGTATTGGATGTATCATATATATTTAGGACTGTTACATCTTCCTTTTGAATTGATCCCTTCATCATTATACAATGACCTTCTTTGTCTATTTTTTTTTTTTTACTGTTGTTGATTTAAAGTCTATTTTATCTTATGTAAGTATAGCTATTCCTGCTTGCTTTTGGTTTCCATTTGCATGGCATATCTATTTCCACCTCTTTAGTTTGAGTATGTAAACATCTTTTCCTGTTAGGTGGGTTTCTTATAAGCAGCATATGGTTGGGTCTTTTTAAATAATCCATTCTACCAGTCTATATCTTTTAAGTAGAGCATTTAGTCCATTTATGTTCAAGGTTAATATTGGTATGTGAGATTTTTTTCCTGCCATAATGTTAATTGTTACCTAGTTGCTTTGTAGTCTTAATTGTGTAATTGCTTTATAGGATCTATGAGTTTTTGTGCTTTTATGATGATGAGTATCATCCTTTTGTTTCCATGTTTAGAATGCTCCTTTGAGCATTTCTTGTATGGCTAATCTAGTGGTGGCCCACCAAGCTTGCCCCATAGATACCCCAATGATGAGCACAGGCTTCAATCCTGATGTGGGTGGCAGGGGAGATTCTGGTGAATTGCACCAAGGTCTCCATGTGGGGGTGGTGGGGGCTGCACCAGCTTTACATCCTAGGCTGCCAGGAATCCCATCTGCTTCCTTATTACACCCTTTTCCTGGGGCTCATGACTCTTAGTTCAGTCAGACACTGTTGTCTATCTCCAGGCCACAACGTTGCTGAAAAACATGGAAAACACCTTTCCCATGACTCTCTGCCAAAATGGTTTTGGGGTGGAACCTCTTCCCTTGGCCCAAAACAGACAGCTTTGTGGCTTTCCTATTCTATTCTGCAATAATGCTACTGCTCCATGTAGAAAGGTGGAGGGGACCCCCACTTTCAGTGTGTGTGTGGGTATCAGCTGTGGTGTCACCTGAAAATTGGGTTGGTCTGACCTCAGACTCTCAGAGGACTGTTCAGGTGCCAGTGGTGGTAAACTAGGTTAGACAATCTCCAATCTCCAGGCCCTTGAAAGGCATGCTTGAGTCCTGGGAGAACCAGACCAGAAATGGGCCAGCAAACTTGACCTTAGGCTCCCTGTGTTCAGGCACTGGCTATAAAAGAGAGGGGCAGGTTGCTCCCCTGACTGCTGGCAGAATGCTCAGGTAGGGGCATGGTGGCTGTACTGTAAGCCTGCCACCAAGGTGGGCAGGCTCCTCTCAGCAGAAGCAGTGGAGACAGGCAGCTGTAGGCCCATGGTCCACTCATGTCTCAATCCTGCAACAGTGGTGGTGAAATTTGTCTTTGGGATGTGGAAAAGGGTTTGGCCTCCCTGGTCCCTCACTGGCCTGGTGATAGTGGCAGCAGTGGCAGTGGTGGCCCCAGAACAAGATATAGACCTCTGGGCACTAGGTTCCCAGAATGGTGCCAGACTGCAGCTAGCATGCTCAGGTAGGGGCAGGGTGGCTCTGCTGCAGGCCTGCCACCAGGGAGAGAAGGCCTCTCTCAGTGGAGGTAGACAGCTGTGGGGCATGCAGTCTGCTTGCACCCCTGTCCCTCAGCAGTGGCCACAGTGGTGCATAGTCCTTGGGGTGCACAAAAGGGCCAGGCCTCGCAGCTCCCTCCTTCACTCAGCAGTGGTGGCAGTGGCCCCAGAGCAGGATTCAGACCCCTGGGGGCTGGACTCCCAGCATGGTGCTGTGCTGTAGCTCTTCTTTATGGATTTTTGTTGTCTCTTTATGTTTTATTTTTTAGAAAAGATGCCAGCCATTATGTTTGGCTACTTCTAAAAATTAAACTTTTAATTTTGAGATAATTATAGATTCACATGCAATTATAAGAAATAATACGGAGAGTTCTTGTGTACATTTTACTCATTTCCCTCAATGGTAACATCTTTCAAAGCTATAATAAAATATCACAGCGAGGATATTGACATTGATATACAGTCATTTCTTATCCATGGAGATAACTTTCTATGGTTTCAGTCACCTATGGTCAACCATGGTCCAAAAATATTAAATGGAAAATTTCAGAAATAAACAATTCATAAGTTTTAAATTTTGCATTGTCCTGAGTAGCATGATGAAATCTCTTGCTGTACTTCTCTGACCTACCCAGGACATGAATCATCCCTTTGTATATGCTACCTGCCTGTTAGTCACTTAGTAGCCATATTGGTTATCAGATCGACTCATGGAATTGCAATACTTGTGTTCAAGTAAGCCTTATTTTACTTAATAATGGCCCCAAAGTGGAAGAGTAGTGATTCTGGCATATTGTTATAACTGTTCTCTTTTATTATTAGTTTTTGTTGCTAATCTCTTACTGTGCCTAATTTAAAAATTAAACTTTACCACAAGTATATATGTGTGGGATAAAACATAGTACATATGGGGTTTGGTACTATCCATGGTTTCAGGCATCCACTAGGTATCTTGGAATGTATCGCCCTGGGACAAAGGGGGGAAATACTGTAGTCAAGATATAGAACATTTTCATCACCACAAGGATTCCTCATTTTGTCCTTTTATAGCCACACCAACTTCTTTTCTGCTTCTTCCCCCTTCTTAACCCTGAGAACCACTAACCTGTTTTCCATTTCTATAATTTTGTCATTTCAAGAATGTTATATAAATAGAATCATACAGTAGGTAATCTTATGGGATTGACTTTTTTTTTTTTCATGCAGTACAGTTCCCTGGAGAGTCTTTCATGTTGTTTCTGGTACCCACAGATTGTTCCTTTTAAATTGCTGAATAGTATTCCATGGCAGGATGTAAAAAAATATTCTATTTTCTTTTTCTTTCCATAATCATTTTAGTATAATCTTGTCTACATCTATAAAAAATCTTGCTGGAATTTTGATAGCAACCAATTTGGGGAGAATTGATGTATTTATTATGTTGGTCTTCCAATCCATCGGTATGGAATGTCTGTCAATTTATTAGATATTCTTTGATCAGTGTTGTGTAATTTTCAGCATATAAATCCTGTACATATTTTGTTAGATTTATACATATTTCATTTTTCTGAGCAATTATAAATAGTATTGTATTTCTAATTGCAGTGTTTACATGTTCATTACTAGCATATAGAAATGCAATTGATTTTTCTATATTTATTTTGTATTCTAGGACCTTGCTGAACTCATTTATTACTTTTAGGAGTTTTATTTTTTTTTTAGATTCCTCATCATTATTCATATACACAATCATGTCATCTGCACATAAGGACACTTTAATTTCTTCCTGTAAAATCTATAAAGCTTTTTATTTCCTTGTTTGTTTTAAAGCACTGAGTAGAATTTCCAGTGCTATGTTGTATAACACTGGTAAAAGGAGGCACGCTTACCTTGTTCCCAACATTAAGGGAAGTTATTCAGTTTTTGACTATTATGTTTGTTGTAGGTTTTTTGTAGATGCTCTTTATCAAGTTGAGGAAGTTTCCTTAGATTTCTGTTTTTCTGACAGTTTTTATTGCAAATGGGTGCTCAATCTTGTCAAATGCTTTTTTTTGCGTCAATTGATATGGCCATGTGAATTTTTCTTTAGCTTGTTAATATGACGGATTACACTGGTTGTTTTTCAAATTTGGACTTCCCTTGCTTCTCCAGAGTAAGCCTCATTTGGTCATGGTGTATAATTCCTTTTCTATATTGCTGAATTCTATTTACTAATATTTTGTGAAGGATTTAACATCTATAGTCATGACTAATATTGGTCCATAGTTTTCTTTGTTTTGTACTGTCTGTATCTGGTTTTGGTATTAGGGTAATATTTCATATAAGGAATCAAGAAGTGTTTAATTCTTTTTAAGTCTCTAAAACAAATTGTGTAGAATTGGAGTTAATTCTTCTTTTTTCCCCCAATCCCTTTAGAAATATCTTTTATTTAAAATTTTTTAAAATTTTATTTCAGTAAGAACACTTGGCATGAAATTTACCCACTTAAATTTTAAATGTATAATACAGTATTGTACAATGTTGTACGGCAGATCTCTAGAACTTATTCATCTTTCTTAACTGAAACTTTATGTCTGTTGATTAGCAACTCCCCATTTTCTTCTCCCTCCATTCCCTGGCAACTGCCATGCCACTCTTTGATTCTGTGAATTTGACTATTTTAGGTGGCTATTCTCATATAACTAACTGGAATCATGCAGTATTTGTCCTTCTGTGATTGGCTTATTTTGCTTATCATAATATTCTCCACGTTCATTCATGTTGTCACAAATGACAGAATTTCCTTCTTTTTTTAAGGCTGAATAATATTCCATTGCATGTATATACCACATTTTCTTTATCCATTCATCTCTTAATGGACATTTAGGTTGTTTCCCCATCTCGGCTATTGTGAATAATGTGCTGCAGTGAACATGGAAGTGCTAATATCTCTTTCAGATCCTGATTTTAATTCTTTTGTGTAAATATTCATAAGTGGGATTGCTGGATCATATGATAGTTCTATTTTTAGTTTTATTAGGAACCTCCTCATTGTTTTTCATAGTGGTTGCACCATTTTGCATTCCCACCAATGGTATACAAGGTTCCAATTTCTCCACATCCTCTCTAACATTCGTTGTCTCTTTTTTTTTGATACTAACCATCATGACAGGTGTTATGTGATATTTCATTGTGGTTTTAATTTGCATTTCTCTGATGATTAGTGTGTCCTACAACTTTACTAAATTTGTTCATTAGTTCTAACAGTTTTTAAATTGAGTCTTTAGGGTTTTCCCTGTATAAGATCATGTCATTTGCAAAGAGGGACAATTTTACTTCTTCCTTTCTGATTTGGATTACTTTTATTTCTTTTTCTTACCTAATTACTCTGTGAGGACTTCCAATAGTATGTTGACTAGAAGTGTGAGAATGGGCATCCTGGCATTGTTCCTGTTCTGGGAGGAAAAGTTGTCAGTTTTTCTCCATTGAGTATGATGTTAGCTGTGGGCTTTTCATATATGATCTTTATTAAACTGATTTTTTTTTCTATTTCTAATTTTTCCATTTCCTTCTGCATATTTAGGAAGTTTTCACCCATTATTTCTTTGATTAAGCTTTCTGATACTTTCTCTTTGTCTTTGACTTTTTTCCCCTATAATGTGTGTATTGGTCTGCTTGATGGTGTTCCATAAGTCCCTTAAGCTTTCTTCACTTTTTCATTAATTTTTCTGCTCCTCTGATTAAATAATTTCCAATTATCTGTGTTTGAGTTCATTGATGATTTCCTCTGCTTGATTTAGTATGCTGTTGAACTCCTGCAGTGAATTTTTTATGTTCTGTTATTGTATTCCTCAGCTCCATGATTTCTGTTTACACTTTTTAATATTTTCTATCTCTTTTTTGAAATCCTTACTTTGTTCATGCATGACCTCATTCTCCTGACCTCAGTAAGCATTTTTATGATGGTTATTTTGAATTCTTTGTCAAGAATTTGGAACATATTTGCCTGTTTCTTCATCTTCCTTGCCTTGACTCTCCAGGGTGGTGTTTGTGCATTAGACAAAGCAGCTTCCTCTCTCAGTTTTCATGAACTGGCCTTGTACAGGAGAAGACCCCCACCAATTAACCTGGTCAGAGATTCTGTGGGGCTCTCAAATCTTTGTGTTGGTCCAACTTATTTTCTATGTTTTTTTGCAGTAGCCAGGTATCTAGGGTATGCCTGGTCCTGTCAGTCATTGGATCAGGCAAGGTAGAAGCCAGTCTTTTTGGGCATCCTTTGGAAAAGTTGGAGTGTTAGATGCACAAAGGAATTCTTCCCCTATCCATGGAGAAGCTGGTGAATGGATTTTTTTTTTTTGTCTACGTGCTCTGTTCTGAGCTGGGGAGAGAGGCTATGGTGACTACTAGTCCAAGCTGCAGTCTCTGTTCTCCTCCAAGCAGCTAGATTATGCTGGACCTGTCAGTGATCTGAAACTGCAAACCAGAATACAGTCCTTTGCATAGTCCCTGTAGAAGTGGGGGCATTGGACATGAGAACCTACTCTTTCCCTCCCCTCAGAGAAGCTGGGAGCTGCTGGGTCAATTACCAATTTTATGATGCTGTGTTATAAATAGGGATTCTGGCAACAGGGTGCTCAAATTTCCCTACTCAATGGGTCTGGTTTCATGTTTGTCTGGGGTGCAGGAGCCTTTCAATTAGTTTCTGGATTTCTCACAAAAGGAATTTGTCCATGAATAGTTGCTATACTAGTATGTTCATCATGGGAAGAAAGATCCAGGGCTTTCTGCTCCACCGTCTTGTTGATATCACCTCTCTATTAATTCTTCTAGATGTTTGGTAGAATTCTCCAATGAAACCATGGGACTAGAGAATTCGTTAGGGAGGCAGTTTTTAAATTACAAATTTAATTTCCTTAATAGTTATAAGACTATTCAAATTATCTCTCTCATATTGGATAAGGTGTGGCAGTTTGTGGTTTTTAAGGAATTGGACTACTTTATATAAGTTATCAAATTTATGTCTGTAAAGTTGTTCATAGAACAATGTTTGATGCTTCCAGAATCTGTAACGATATCCTCTGTGTCATTCCTGATAATGATAATTTGTGTCTTCCTTTTTTTTGGTCAATATTACTTGAGGGTTGTCAATTTGATTGAACTTTTACAAGAAATAGCTCTCTGCTTCACTGGTTTTCTCTATTGTCTTTCTGCTTTTCATTTTCACTCATCTCTTACTTTTAAGATTTCCTTTCTTCTGTCTAATTTATATTTATTTTGTTCTTTTTCTAGGTTCTTGAATTAGTAGCTTAGAGTAGTGTTTGAGGTGTATTCTTTTCAAATATACTAATTTTATGCTATAAATTTCCTTCTCAGCACTGCTTTAGCTATACCCACAAATTTTGATATGTTGAATTTTCCTTGTCATTCAGTTCAATGTATTTTTTGACTCCCTTGAGACTTCCTCTTTGACCCATGGATTAGTGGAAGGTGTGTTGTTTAGTTTCAAAGTACTTGGAGATTTTTCTGTTATCTACATGTTATTGATTTCTACTTTGAGTTCATTATGGTGAGAAAACACACTCTAATTTTCTTCAATTTTTTTAAGTCTGTTTTATAGCCCAGAATATGATCTATCTTGACATATAATCCACAGGCACTTGAAAAGAATGTGTGTTCAGCCATTATTAGGTGAAGTGTCCAACAAATGTCAATTGGATTCTTATGGTGGATGGTATTGTTGAGTCTTTCTATATCCTTCTTGATTTTATGTCTAGTTCTATCAATTTTTCCAGAGGGGTATTGAAGTATCCAACTATATTTGTGGATTTGTCTATTTCTCATTTCAGTTCTACCAGTTTTTGCCTCACACATTTTGTAGCTTTGTTATTTGGTGCATACACATTTAGGATTGTGGTATCTTTTTGGCGGATTGACCCTTTTTACATTATATAATGTCCCTCATTGTCTCTGGTAATTTTCTTTGCTCTGAAGTCCACTTTATCTGATATTAAGTTGTCGCTCCTGCTTTCTTTTGATTAATGTTGGTATGCTATATCTTTTTTCCATCCTTTACTTTCAACTTACCTATATTGTTATATTCACAGTGAGTTTCTTATAGACAACATAGTTTGGTCTTTTAATTTGTGTATTTAGACAATTTATATTTAATGTAATTATTGATATGTTAGGGCTTAAGTCTGCTATTTTATTTTTTGTTTTGTTCAATCTCTGTTTTTCATTTTACTCTTTTTTTTGTCTTTCTGTGGGTTACTTGAATATTTTTTAGAATTCCATTTTGATTTATCTGTAGTGTTTTTGAATATACCTCTCTGTATAGGTCTTTTTAGTGGTTGCTTTGGCATTACATTATATATGCATAACTTATCATAGTCTACTGATTTCATAATTTTATCAGTTAAATGAAGTGTAGAAATTTTATCTCCCTTTAAATTCCTTCCTACTCCATTTATAATATAATTTTCTTAAGTATTTCTTCCATATACATTTAGAACCACATCAGAGAGTGTTATAATTTTTGCTTCAACTATCAACCATAATTTAGAAAACTCAAGAGGAGATCATGTATATTTTCTTTTTTCTTCTATAAATCTCATACTTGTTTCTACTTCTTCCTTGGGACACTCTTTATTGAAGTTACTATTCTAAATTTCTTTTCCAGATATGTAAGTCTTCCTGCTTTTCCCTACTACTAGCCACTACTTATCAGATGAACTATTTCAAAACAAATTTCCAAACTCTACTCCACTTTCTTCTGGAAGAAAATGAAATCTAATTATCATATTTTTTATACAAATATAACAAGGATAACAAAATCCTGAAAAGTGAGAGAGAGATGTAAAAAAGAGCATTCACAATAAGTTCAAGGAGTTTTAAGACACACATTTGATGTGTACACTGATCTGCAGTGAGATCTTGACATTATCATGTAACATTAAGATTGTAAAATAAGTAAAGACAGTGTTTTCATCTTACACTAATTTTTACCAAAAGATAGGCCTGAATAAAAGCCAGCTGAATCTATGCCAGTCCCCAGGCATATGTACAAGGAATTTCACTGCATGAAAAAGCAAAACCACAGTAAATAACATGATTGAAGTAGACAGATGCTTCAGGTGAGTGTGGCTTTTATTTTGAATAAAAAGCTAACTATACTTTCATTAATATGACCTCATATCTTATATTATCCAAATTTACATTCTCCAAATATAATTTTCATTATGATTTTTTATTTTCTAAATTGCTTTTTCTTATCTTTATTGCCTATTTTTCTGTAAACCTTAATACAAATTATAAATCTTATTGGGTTAAAGCACTCTAGTTTTATATAGTAAAGACAAATGAACAAAATTGGTTCAGAATTTGTATCCTGAAAGTTGTGTGGGACATTAATCATTAGATTGTAGAGTAATTAGAAAACCTCTGGGAGTCGTTCCTTGCTCTCTGGACTTTGATGTGGTAGAACTTGTCTCTTTGGAAGCACTTTTTAAA
This sequence comes from Daubentonia madagascariensis, assembly GCA_023783475.1. NCBI lineage: Eukaryota > Metazoa > Chordata > Mammalia > Primates > Daubentoniidae > Daubentonia > Daubentonia madagascariensis. Next base: position 62,308,464 of record JAKFHU010001798.1, read on the forward strand.
TTGCATCTTAATTTATTGACATGACTTTCTCTCATGAGAATGTGAGCTCCTGAAAGGTAGGGATGAGCACTTAAATGCTTCTTAGCTAAACTAATTTATTATTAGAAGAGATGGTTTTTGGTGCAAAGTTTGTAACTTTTTATAAATGATATAGATAACTTTTTGTGAAGTAGAAATGAACTGTAATATTTATCAAGTTATTAACTGAGATGTATTTGACATCTACTTTGGGTTTTGCAGTCTAGTGGTCACTATGAGAATGGAAAAACAGTACAAAGCATAATTCTGTCCCTGGAGTCTGTACTCTAGTTAGGAAGATAAGACCAATTTGAGTAAATCTAAGCTTATGCACAAGGTGGGCTTAGATAGGGTGGTAGAGAGTATACACAATAGAGGCTCAAAGTTAGGGTAGATCACTGAGGGCTGGAAGATCAGGGAAGGGTTTCTACAATAGATGAGACTTGAGTAAGGTCTTGAACTATGGGGTATAGTTTGGGTAGATGAAGGGAAAGCACCAATGGTTTTGGGAGAAGGAGGAATTTTCTAAAGAAGGGGATTTTAAAATGAAAATGAATTTTTAAATCATAGAAAAGAAAAATGAGGTCTTGAGAACCATTGACTCTTTTGAGATCTGTGCTTCCTCTCTATTATATGGTGAAGACAAACCAGATGTCTCAGAGGGATGATGAGTGACATAAAGGAAGAAATTTTTGAGGGCATGAGTGGTCAGGATAATGGCTATCCAAGCCTGATGGGCTATCTTCCAACTCAGTAGTTAGTAGAAACCCAATGACTACAGACTAAAGCTTGTAAACAGGGTATGATAATATGAGACTTCTGGGAGAAAGAAAGATCAATAGGTGGAGCCACCTATGGCCTGTGTTCCTAACTTGTAAGATGCACAAGGTGACACAAAGGTAGTGGCCCAAATCTTCAACCAGTAAACATATTAAGAAAAGAACTTCTGGTTAAGGATTTATTTTTTTTCCAACCATTGTTGAATACATAGACCCTGGTATGGGTGAATATCTTCAAACTGGAAAAGATTATGCCCATGTATAAATTTAATGCATAAGCATTTAATTATGTAAGTCATGTATTTTTGGTATTTGTTTTAAATATATGACTTACACAATGTTGACTCATAGACAATTGGCGTGTGTGTGTGTGTATATATATATGTATATAAAAATGTTTAAAATTTTTATCAACAAAATTGTATATAAAATACATATTTTATATACTCTGGTATTGCCATGACTCTTTCTAACACATTTAAAGGGAGAAACCCTAATTGATGTTTAGCCCTCAAAACTATACAAAACTGGTTTAATCATTTTTTCTTAGAAAAGTTTGTTTTAGTTTTAAATTATTTAATTATTTATTTATTTTTGCAAGAGCAGAAACTCACAAATAAGTGAAAAAAAAAGGACCCATAAAACATAATTCTCTAGGTTTCCCTAGAAAATGTTCTCTCTGATACATATGTGCATAGAGGTTTATACTTAAACTCATGCCTGGACCAATGTCATCAGAATTTTAAAGGTTATATACATAGAATGTCAAAACAACTATTTAAAACACATTAGTAGAGTAAAAGATTGGCCAAGATGATTTCAAAGTTCCTACCACACTCAACTTTATATAATTCTGTGAATGAGAAACATTCTATCTACTACTATAAGTGGTTTGGTTTACATTCTACAAAATGACCAGGTTGACTGGCTTTCTTGACTGGGTTCCCAGATTCTTTGGGATGTAGACGCAACCTTATGGGAAGCAGCAACCCTCTATAGTAACAATTTCTGATAATTGTGGTAGCAGAACAACAACAGAGGCAGTTGTGACACTGCCATTTATCTGTGTAACACATGTTTGCATGAAAATTTGTAAAGTACTTTAGAGTTGGAACTTGTTTTGTCTGTAACTTTTTGGAAACAAGAGAACTTTTATCGCTAAGTTTGGAACGGTTTAAATTTTATGGCTTCTTCGATTTGCATCCAAACTTGTGTCAGCTGGATTTCACTCTGGTAGTGTTGGCAACACATGACTTTCTGGTTCTGAGACAGGCTAATTAGAAGGTGCATAGTCATCAAATTGCTAACCACACATTTTAGGGAGCTACGTGTACATAAATCAAAATCACATGAACTAAATTTACTGAAAAATATATGTGAATTTAAAAGTTAATGGAAAAAAATCGGTGCCAAAATGACCTGTTTCTTCTCTCAAAACCAAAAACACTTAAAACATTTTTTTTACTGAACTTAAAATTGTAGTTAGTCTTGTCATTTCCTATTTGAAAGAAAAGAAGCTCAAGATGGCAAAGCACTGGACAGAAAAGTATTCTAATTAAAAAAAAAGGAAAAAATTCTATTTTAGAACACTATGCTTTTCTTAGGTTATGGAAGCCATCTCTATTACCTAAAGATATAGAATTTTGCGCCTGGAATCAGAGGAGGTAGTCTCAGGGCTGAGAAGGCCTTGAAGATTGTTCAGTCATGGCACCATACCCTGGACTTGAATCCCTGCCATGTGACTAGCGGCTTGTGCTTGGACCATCTCTGTGGCAGACAAAGCTCTGTTTCTTGAGGCAGCCCATTTCGCATTCAATGGACTATTAGAAAGAAACCAGTCTCTCTGGAGCTTTTCCCAATTGATGTTTAGCCCTTAAAACTATACAAAACTGGTTTAATTTATTTATTCTCGGAACAGTTTGTTTTAGTTTTAATTAATTAATTAATCAATTAATTTTGCAAAAGGAGAAACTCACAAATATCACCTTAAGAAAAAGGGGGTTTATTATAAGGATCCACATGGAATGGAACCAGAAGAGAAAAGTTAGCAGGAACAAAGCCGGCTCTCCCGGACCTCATTCTGTCTCTCTCTCTTCCTCTCTCTCTCTCTCTTTATTCTCCCTCCCTCCCTCTCAGCACCTTGAATGCCCTCTGAAGTTTGCTCTGTTTTCTTCTCTCTGCTTCTGAATGTTCTCGGCTTACAAAGAGTTTTTCTCCCTCATCATTTTAGTTTACACATGGTCTTCATGTGCCTTGGTCCAACTCTATCTGCTGGCTTCCCTTTAGCTTTTGCCTCTGTTACTAACTGGTTCAGTCTTTCTGTGTTTTCTGATCCAAATTTCCACTTAGGGAAGAGTCAGGTCCAGCTCACCTTTTTACTCCAGGTGCTGGCATAGGTGCTGGCTTATGACCGGTTCAGTGAGTCACCTGCAACTGGAATGCTGTTATGTCTACGGAGCATGGGTGTTGCTTGAGTATCTAGAGGCAGAATCGCAGTAGAGGCAGTATCTCTTCCAAGTGGAGCAGGTAGGTGGGCAGTAGTTGACACTCTGGTATGTGTCCTCACATTATTTGGAGTGTGTGTTTATGTACCTTCCTACCCTTTTATTCTCCAGGTTAAATACTCCCTGGTTTTTCAATTGTTGCTCATAGGACGTGGTTTTGAGTGACTTTGCCGTTTCATTTCTTTTCTGTACATAATTTAGTTGATTTATATCCCTTATAAAGTGATGGCTTGAAGCTCAAAAATCATTTGTTAATCCAACAAGTAAGATTTAGGATAGGTATACCATCTACCATGTTTTAATACTTTGCTTCAGCTAATGCTGCCCAAGATTCAATCAGCTTATTCTGACAGTCACCTCATCTTGTTGACCCATAGAATTTACTGTTGACTAAAACCTCAAAATCCTTTTTCTACATGCTGCTAAGACAGTCTTCTTCCCATCTATGTACAATTAACTCTTTGTAACCAGTTTCAAGACCCTCTATTTACATTAGTTGAATTTAATTTTTGTTAAAAAGAAAAATTTAATTTTTGTAAATAAACAAAACATGCTCCCTTCCCTCTAGGGGCTTACATTCCTCACTGATCATATTTGGTACATAGAAGGTCCTTAATAAATCTTTAATAACTAAATGTGCAAAACCCATTTTGTTAGGGTTTGCTTTTGCAATCACCTGTCAAATCTTTTCAGACATTTTTACTCTCCAATTCAGGTAATAGTCATTTGATCATTTGCTCAGATCCAATTGTTTTTGCTCTTTTGCTCTGCTCTGCTTTGCAGCATAGAGAATTGACTCCTGAAAACTACATTTTCCAAGCTCTGTTGCTAATCAGTTTCTAGCTAGGTTTGGACAATGGAAGTGGGATTGAAGGGCAAGAGGAAGGGAGAAGCCAAGATGGTTCTCCCCATCTCTCTTGCTTTGAACATCAATCTCCAGGTCAGGGTCTGCTGCTTTAGTAGGACAGCACCTCAGCCCATGGTGACAACAACTCTTTCACTCTTGGCCTTTGGAAATATTACCTCCTCCCTTTGTTATATTAGCCCTAGGGGTAGCAGTAGCTTTCTGCGTGTTCCTGATTTCTGGGTTGCCATAAAGTCCCCTGTTGGGCCTTTCAATTCTTCCTATGTCTTTGTAACTGGCTCACCATATTGAATTTCCTTGAGTGAATTACCCAGTGTGAACACCATTTTCCTGGCTGGACCTTCATTGATAAAACGTAGGAGGCTGCTTATCATTACTGTATATCTTCTCTCTCTCTTTCTTCTCATCTACAAATAACAAAAAGAAGATTTACTGAAAAGACACCTTATTAGTAGGTCGCTCAAAGTGTTATAATGGCGCAGTGATTAAGAGCATAGGCTCTGGAGCCAGAGTTGCCTGAGTTCAAATCCAAGATCCACCACTTATTAGATTTATCACCTTAAGAAATGTGTTTATAGTCTCTTTATTTCAAGTTTTCCCTTCTGTGACTTAGTAATATTAAAAGCACTTACTTTAGAGGATTGTTGTGCGACTTAAAGGAAATACTTTTCTTATTTGAAATACTTTGGGTCAGATGTGTTTTGGAATTTAAAACTTTTTGTATTTTAGAAGGGTAATAGGGTACATGCACTTTATATTTACCATATAAAACTACCATATACCATACCATACACATGTATAATTAAATTATTTAGGCAATATACCATACATTACATAATACCCCAGTGGAATCTGGGGAACCAATCAGTAATCAAACATTAACACTTTCTGCAGCTAAAAGTCAGATCAGATTTTGCTACCAAATGAGTTTGTCCACGTTTTGCTGCCAATTGAGTTACCAAAAAATTGGTTTTCAAAGGTTTTTGGATTTTAGAATTATCAGTAAGGGACTATGGACCTGCAATGCAAAACATTTAGAACAATGTATGCTACATAGTAAGCACTGGAAAAGTGTTACAAAAAACTTTTGCCAATTTGGCACTGATTAACTATTCTCCATCCAACTTGATAAAAGCGTCCATCCAGGAAGAAGGCCCCAGGTCTTTCCCCTATTAAATAGCTGCCAAATCATGGTACAGACCAACCTCCAACTTTCAAAGTTCAGAAGTGCCACATCTTTTGCACTAGTTATTTTGACTTAATAGAGAATATGAATAAATATGGGAATTTAGAAAATCAACCATTGAGTAGGTAGAAATCTAGCTCTATTTTATTAGCCAGAAACATCTAACACGCTGAATGCTGAGAACTTATGAAATATAACAACCCCCAAATTAGGGAAATATTGGTCTGAATTTTTATTTCATCCTGGGTTTGAATCACTCCATGGCAATGACTTATTCCCCAGAAAATCTGAAATCTTCTGCAGGGTGGTTGACTTTTCAGCTAAACCAATCATTCTTATGTAGCAGTGCTAAAGACCAGCAATTCTGTGAGTTTTCCCAGCTTTGAAAGACTCAATAGGCCATGTTGTCTTAGAAATTTAAGTTCTAGTATAGAAACACAATTGATACTTTTGTTATTAAACTTTAAGGTAAAATATTTTTAAAAGACTCTAAAAGATAGTGTAAGGCAATCCTTCATAAATTTAAAAATTGAGATTGTATCTGCCCCTGTTAAAGTTGGATAAGTTTCCTTTCCTACCTTTCCTTGCTTGAGCCATCTCTTTTCTTGCTGACTAATCTTATTAAAGGCTTTGGAAGACTAACATCACTTATTTAAAAATATCACTATTTAAGCATTATAACACCAAAAGTAAAATTCTTCTAGTGAAATCCCTGTTTTCTTCTCTGTAAATTTTTCTCTCATTATTTTCTATGGCTCTGTAGAAATATTTCTTTTGGTACTATTCATGGACACTTGTTCCCCATTTTTTCTGACACAGATAATTGTTGCAGAAGGTACCAATGCCTCTCAACTGAGCCATTTAACTCACCAGGAAGCTCAATAGACTGGGAACAAGATTGCTAAAGCACAGGGCTTTTGGTCCTGCTCTCCCACACCGACCATGCACTCCAGTGGCAGAGCAGGCACAATTAGGGGTGCAAAAGGCCAAATTGTCAAAAGCAAGCTTGGGTCTCCTTCCCCCTGAACTCAGAGGTCGACCTTCTCCACCTCCCAACAAACATTCTGCCTCTTGTTTCTTGTATGTTACCCTACACAACTTCAGAGTGGGAACTTCTAGCAAAGGGCATTCGCCTCTCCTCCACCACCGCCATCCTCGTGTGGCTGCTGTCAGTGGCTCCTTGGGCAGTTTCCTTTTCTCCCATCTCTGTCCAACTTGTCTCTGAGGTTACCTCAGTTAGACTGTCTACCTTATTTCAGAGCCTGACTCACAACCTGGGAAAATTCTTTTTTTTTTTTTTAATTTCTGCGGCTAAAATGGCTTCAGGTGTCAGATCATCATTTCTGAACTTCTGGCCTCTTATTTATTTATTTATATATGCAATATAAAGTTTCTTTTTTACTTTTTGGTGTGTGTGTATATATATATACATATGCATGTACAAATATATATCAATATATATCAACATTGTATGTGTCTCTCTATAAAATATAGTATTAATATATTGTATGTCTACGTATATTAACCTGTCTTAGTCAGCTCAGCTGCCATAACAAAATACCATAGAATGGGTGGCGTATACAACGGAGATTTATTTTCTCATATTTCTGGAGGCTAGAAGTCCCTGATCAGGATGCCAGCATGGTTGGGTTATGGTGAAAGCTCTCCTCTTGGCTTGTTGATGGACACCATCTCACCGTGTACTCACATAACCTCTTCTTTGTGTGCGTTCATTTGAGGAGAGAGAAAGCAAGCTCTCTCATGTCTCTTATAAGGGCACTAATCCCTTGGTGAGGGCCCTACACTGGTAATCTCATCTAAATCTAATTACCTCCCAAAGGCCCCATCTTCAAATAACATCACGTTGGGGGTCAGGGCTTTACCAGATAAATTTTGGGAGGACACAAATATTCAGTCCATACATATGTAAATATATATTCAGTTCATATATAAAAATATATATATACACACATATAGATATATGTGCCAAGCCTCCGGTGTTCCATCTAAATTGAGGACAAAGCTATCAATATTTGTGACAAGATGATAATCATTTCATCCTTTAAAAAAATCCTGATAGAATTAAATATGTTTATTAATCTGTTGCTAAGTAAACAGAAAAAGTTCAAATATAAATTTGAAACCATTAGAGGAGATGCAATACATAATAATAATGAAGCCAAAGGTAAATACAAAAACTCAGAAGTATCAAATATTACTTTGAACCAGTTTCAGTTTCTAATAATTCCCATAGGAAGTGCCCATGAGACAGTGCATAATGTGAAACAGTTTTGTAAAGGCACAGAGTCTTTAAAATGCATTTTTATTATTTGCATTGCTGACTTCTGCTATTTTGTTGTTACATACTTTGGCCCAGATTCTCATCCCTCAGGGCCAGGAGACCAGATTAACAACAGTCTCCAGGGGGAAGACCTCCGGGGATTCTGCAGTGGAGGGGGTGGCGGGGAGGAGGCTGGCTGCTGTGCGTGAGCTGGGACATTGTGTCTGTGACTTCTCGCTGCCTCTGATTCCCACAGCTCATGGACAGGAAATATGAGCGCAGCCCATTGTATTACTCCAGCCACTCTTTCTGAAGTCTCTCGGAGAAGAGGCAGCTAGAAGAAGATGGCATGCTTGGGAGAACGTGTGGGAGGAGAGGGGAACCTGCAATCAGGGTGCAAGCCAAAGAATCAAGTATCATCAGCCTTTTCAGTCATCTATTATAAAAAACGAACAGAATATTACAGATTGAGGGATGTTTATTCTCTTATTGGACCTTTATACTGTTTTGCCTGACATCTGACAACCTTTTTGTATTGTCATGTATTTCTATATGACATTGTAATTAAGAGCATAGTTTGTGGAGCCCGCAGACCTGCATTGAGTCTTAATTCTGGCCCTTAATAGCTGTGTGGTCTTGGCCAAATTATTTTACATCTCTGGGCTTCTTTGTTCATTTGTAAAGTGGGTTAAAATTAGTATCTACATAATATTGTTATAGCCAGGATTAAATCAAATAATGCAGGGAAAACATTTAGCCCGACGCCTGGCACATAGTAAGTATTCAACAAATAGTAGCTGCTCTTAATTTTATTGTAGCTACTATAATTGTTCTTGCCTAAGTTTGGATCCTGGCTCTTCTGCTTACTAGCTATGTGCCTTTGGGCATGTTGCTTAGCCAACCTCTTTGTACTTCAGTTTCCTCATCCGTAAAATGGGGATAATAATACTATCTCATATAATTATTATGAGAATTAAATAAGCTGATATCTATAAAGTCTTCTGAAGAGTGTGTAGAACACAGTGCTATATATGTATGTTAAATAATTAAATAACATTATTGTTACACCAATCAAATTAAAGAGAAATTCTCTTTCTCTTTACCCATGAAATCCAAAATCAAGTTCTAATGAAATATGCTTTTCAAGGTGACTATATGGAAACATCTAGTTAACTATACTTTAATTAAAAACAGGATAGATTTTCTTATAAATCTTAGAGTAATTTTATTAATGAAACAAATGCAGTTTTTAAAACATGAAAATATTTCATTTAATCCATAGAATTGAGATTTTATAAATATTAACTTATGTCTCAAAACTTCCACTGCATAAAGCTTTCAGGCAAACCTTGAGGCAATCAAAAGATTTGCTTCAGCAAAATCTAAAATAATAATAAAAAAGGATATTGGATTGTAAGAACTGACTACATATGCTGAAAACTGAATTATGTAAATTGATATTCAAGCTTCAGGAAGTAAAACCACGATATTTGTAGACTAAAAACTCCTTTCTTTACCCTCGTGAAGAAAATGTGGAGTGTAGGTTAATTGGGGGACTCTAGCTCCCTTCATGGGCAGCTGAGGGGAGGCTGGTAGCTGGGATGTGATAAGGCAGGGTGCTTATGATAATTCTTAGGGTAGGGGATTCTAATTTTTCTTTGGATCAGAAACTTCTTTGAGGATCTCATATAATCTGCAGACCATCTCCCCTGAACAATACAACTTTTCTTCATCCTTTTTTCTGGGAGATTCAAAGACTTCACATACCCCAGGTTGAGAACTTTTTGTTAAATGTCTTTGAGAAGGTCTGGACTCCACACCTTGGAAGCGTTCAGAGTCTGGAATCAGGAGATTGGGCTCTCCTGGGATCTCTGGAACTTTTTATTATCACTGTGAAAGTGTAACAAGTCACTCTTGAATGGCAACATCCAGCCTTCTTTGTTGGTGGATAGGTAGGTCTCCGGCAGTTGTGTATGTACACACAAGCATATAGGTAGTGGGACAGAACTACCACCACCGCTTCTGTGCACTTGATACGAACTAAGTTATATCATTTTGTCCTTGTAACCCTTTGAAGAAGAAATTCTTTTTTCCCTCCTGGTTTGCAGGGGAGAAAGTTGAGACTCAGAAAAGGCAGGTAGCATATCCAAAGTTACACAGCCAGGTCTTGTGGATCAGGAGTTTGAACCCCAAGCCTATCTGGCCCCAGTGCCGCCGCCTTCTTCTACATGGGAGAAATGGCGTATTCTCTTTTCCATTCCTAAAAATATCCTTTGAAGATCTCCAAGCAGGTGAAAAGAGGACTTTCTCATCAGAGGAATTCATATTTATATAGACTTATATTTATATAAATTAGTTGTATAGTTTATATCATATTTACCTTTAACAAAATCATTTTTGTGAGGATTATTTTATTCTATCTTTTTGTAGATAGAATTTAGTTCTTGCAACTTTTTATTCTCTTGGTGAGAAATGTGAATATAACTACTGACAATTCTAGAATTCTTTAGTAACTTGACAGTATTTCATTTATGTTAAATCAATTAGTTAATCAATCAAAGAACATATATGGAGCACCTACTCTATGCCAGATATTATGTTAATGGTTTTGTTGGACTGAGTTTAAAAAAAAAACTCTAATTCTATCCTTTAATCAAAATTTAAATTAACTTGCATTTTTATAAACTGCAAGACTCCAAACATAGTGTATGCCAGGAATTATAGAAATTGGGATATAGCTAACCTTTGAGGACCACCATGTTGGTTGTTACCAGTTTTCCCTCTAGTTTTATTCTCTGCCCTTCTTTGCCCTGCCCTGTTCTTTGGGTGGGGGAGGTGTCAAGGGAGGTGGGAATAAGGGGTCTACATATTGATTCTCCTGGCATCTCTCACCTTCTGTTTTCTGGTTGTATTTGGTGGAGCAGCAGAAAAGCCAAGAGGGGGAAGGGAGAGAACCCATTGTATTTATCCCCCCTCTCTCCCTCCCTTGCCAGGGTCTGGGTCTGGCAGGGGTGACTTCCTCTCCTGCTTTGCATCTGTTAGGGTGCCTCTTCCACAGTTCCAGCTCTCTCCAGGCCCTGAAGTATTGTTTTGTCTACTTGCCCTGTCAGACCTAGGGCTGGTATTGACTTCTCACTGTTGCTAGTCCCTGGACGCCTTGCCATTCCTTACTGGGTGCTTTGGCTTTGCCCACACCCCTGTAAATAGTCCTTTATTTTGAATGTGCCATCTGTTTCCTTCAGCATCCTGACTGATACTGCCAATTAGTCTGTGCCAAGCACTATGCTATGACGTCTACATAGATTATCTCATATAATAATACCCATCCTATGTGTTAATTTCTCATATTATTCTTATTAAAAAAATAACTGACCAAAAGGAGATTTAGGGAGAGTAACTTGCCCAAGAGGGAACATACCTTGAAAGTGGTGAGGCCAGGATTCAAACTCAAGCAGTCTGATTCTAGAGCCCCTGCCCCTCACTGAACCCTGACACTATATGTCTTGGTCAGGTTTTCTGGGAGGCAGACTCTGAGATGATGGTTTGCAGTCAGGTGGCATCTTTGGGGGTAAAGCTGTCAGAATTGACACCTGTGGGAGAATGAAGGCAACAGGAGTAGGTAGAAGGAGAAGTTGAACTGCAATGCAGTGGCAACAAAAGCCTGAGGTGACCTCATGAGGAGTTCTGGAGCTGGGAGGGCTCCCAAATTGGGGTAAGGGACCTAGGTAAGCTAGCTTTTATACCCTGGTATTGACCAGTCACTGAATGCAGGGCTTTAACCTTGGGCTGTCTTTAGCCAAGGCAAGTCCCAAAGAGAGACTGTTGAAAGTAGTGACTGCCAAGAATCCCAGCAGCTGGGGGATGAGAGCCTCATCCTGGAGGGCGGATCTGGGCAATGCACTATGGCATCACTACACTGTTGGAAACACATATGGATGTCACGAGTCAGCAGCCGGCTCAAATCATGGGCAATCTTTGAACATTTTTATTAGACTCATGTATATGGTTGTATATGTGTGATGATTATGGCATAATTACTCGACATTGTTGAAAAAACACTGAAGTAGGAGTTAAGATATCTAGATTCTAGTTCCTGCTCTGCCGTCCACTATCTATGTGCCTTTGTTCAATTTACTTAATGTTTTTGGATCCCAGTTTCCTTATTCATAAATTGAGGAGCTTTGATTAGATGGTCTCTAAGGCTACTTTCAGCTGTAAAATTCTATGTTTCTCTTAATTTATTAGCTTTCTAAAAGCCAGAAATAGCAAAAGTAAACACGTTGGAATGCTTTTTAAGTAAAGCTGGAGATTATTTCATGCAACCCCTGGTCAGTGACTTTCTCAAGCTCTCTCAATAAATCATGATGAACCTCATGAAAATTCACACAGCCCCAGTATCAACCAGTGTTCTCTGAAGAACAGAGATGTTTCTTTTCTCTCTACAATGTCTTTATTTGGTATATATGAGATTTTAGAATGCTAGACACTTCTCATTCTTTCTCAGCATAGCTCATACAGATGTTTTATTTTAAGAATTGTTTTGAAATAATTGCTTTCACAGGGTCATTGTTGTAGTTTGAACAGACATGGTCTTAATTTGGATAGATATATCTTGATCAAAGCAAGAAAGAATGGAAAATGCCCTTGGCTTCGGTTGGTGAACTAAAACTGATTCTCAAAGTATAGAAAGGCTAGGGAAACAAAAAACAAACAGATAAACAAACAGAAACTAGACAACAACAAAGGGAATGCAGGTATTGATGATAGAATTCTAAAACAGTATTGAATAAGTACTTAACATTGTGAACTTTAATTAGAACTAACATAAATATATCTTAACAACAGAGTAAAAACTTAAATACTGAACCAAGTAAATATAGTAATCTCTCAAGATTGATTTTTGTGAGCTGTGGTAAATGAGTCAATGAAAATGGAAAATAACTATTATTGTCAGTCCTGTATGGCCCTGCCTGTATGATCTCCTACTGTAAGCCTTATGGTCGAAATGGCTTGAACTATAAATAAATAAATAGTCATACCTTCTCTCTGGCTTCCTTACCTGACTCTCGTTAAACCCTATCAGCAACTGTTGAGGGCCAAAGAAGCAATTTCAATAAATATTTCATTACATGGGAGCCCATTTGCTGGTATTTCAAATAAATAAGTACATTTTCTCACTCAATGGACTCTAGAAGGGAAAACTCTCCAGTTTCCATTTTCAGACTTTCTTTTACTTTCTGAGGAGGTCAGTCATTTTCTTTTTCCAGTGTACAACTCGATTATTTATTGGAGGAAAATGTTTTACACCAGGAAAAGGAAAAAAAAATCCAACCAAATAATTTATTGAAGACTGTCTCCTGGCAGATTAATCCCTACCACTTGGCCAGGGCTCATTCCAGAGTGATCAGACTGGTCAAGCTTAAATTTTACATCCACAAGAAGTTGCATAAATAACCCCAAATACTGTGAACCTCTTTGCACTTGGTCATCTCCACGACCTTCAAGGCAAATGTCAGAAAGGTAGTAAGAAAAAATATAGCCTGAGATGCTCTAGTTATGGTATTTTCTAATAAATAACAACATTTTTGGCTCCTTTCATCTAAACACATTTATCAGTTAAGACACATATGCTTCTTCTAGGTAAGTGAGTAGAAATATGGGCCTTTTCTTTGTGGGTAACCTGGAAATACAATTAAAAGTATTCTAAGCCATGCTTAGGAGCTATGTTCAGAGGCAGAGTTAACTATTGAGTAATATCCTTATTTTCTTAATCTTATCAATCTGAGTATTGTTATGAACTATGATTCATTTTAATTGCCTCCTTTACAAAGAGCCTGGGTGTATGTGGGAGTGGTTGAAGAGGTGATTTTCTGAAATGCTTCAGCTTCCATCCTGCTTATCCAAAGGATGGGCCTTGATTTACAGCTACAGAGAGGAAAGAGCTGCTCCAGTGAGAGACTGCCTGGTCACTTTTGGCTTAGCAATTTCAGTCCAAAACTGAAGTCATATTCTTGCACAAATTCTATTCCATCCCCAAGTTTTCAATTTTGGCTGGAGATACTACCAATATCCAAGTTTCCCAGATCAGGAATCATAAAGTTATCTTAATCCTTCTTTCTGATTCCTTTTAGCTAATATGTTATGTGCTGTTCATTCTTTATCAATATATCCCTTAGATAAATCATTTCCCCTCTTAAATGAAAAAGTCATGGATTTAGAAAAGGAGACCAGGAATTCTAGTATCCCTGCTTTGCCACTTACTAATTATGGGAACTGGCAAGTTACTAAGTTTTAGTGTCTTCACCTATAAGATGGGGAATAGTCATATGTGTTTTGCTGACTTCACAGAGATGTTTTCATTATGAAATGAGTTAGTGTAAATTGTAGATTTTCCCAATTTATGTAGTAGAAAGAGGCAGAGATACCCTAATAAGATTGCCATCTTCTTTTGGGCACCAGAACATGAAACTTCTGCTCTCTATGCACCATCCACTCCCACCCATGCCTTTGCCAAATTATATAGCTAGCTTGCTGTCACTGCAGATACCCAGCCTTGATCACCATAAGGATTAAACCCTCTAGAAGCTGCTCAGCACATTGCTCACCCCTGTGGACCAAGAGAACAGACACATACTACCTCTTACCATTACTGCTGAAAGGTCCTTTCAGGTTGCAGCTGAATCCAGTTGTACCAAAGTATCCGCAATCCTTTAAGACAGCACAGAGACTAAATTCACCCTTCTTCACATCCATGATTCCCGTAATCCCTTACTGGACCTCTCCTTTAGGACATCTGACAGGAACATCATTCTTGGTAGGCCTAAAACCGGACTTAATGTTTCCTCCTCCTAAACTGTCCCAGTGTCCCTCATCTCAGTGAATGGCACTACCATTCACTCACTTGCCCAAGGCAGAATCTGGAGATGCCCTATCTCTCACCAATATCTAATTAAACACCAAAGACTTTTGCATCTATCTCCTAAACAATTTTATTCCTTTTTCTTCATCTTCATTGCCATCTACCCTGTCTCAGGGAATCATCATCCCTTACCTGAATTATGGCAGCTTCTTAAATTGTCTACCAACCTCTACCCATTCCCCTCCCTCCCTCAATTCTGTCTTCACATTCTAGCCAGGGTTATCATTCTAAAATGCAAAAATGACCACGTCATGACCCTGCTTAAGATGTTTTAGATGGCTTCCAATTGCCTTCAAGATACTGGCCAAATTCCGTGAATCCTGGAAGGTTAGATTTCTGCTATTGCCTCCAGCTTCCCTGTCCCATTCATACTATGTATGGACAGCTTATAAACTTGGGTGATTACTTTCGGTTTCAAGAAAGAGCCATGAGGGCACCTTCATGACTTTGCATTGCTAGTCCTTCTTACCTGGATTATTCTCTTACCCCTCTTTGCCTTGCTAATTCCCAGTCACTTTTTGGATTTCAGTTTAGATGTTGCTTCGTTTGGAAAGCTTCTCTTGATTACCCAAGTTCTGAGAACACCATGCACTTCTGCTATAATTACATGCACAACATTGTTTGGTACTTGTCTGCTTACCTATGTCCCTCACTCACGCTCCACAGAGGCAGGGTTTATGCTTGGCTGGTTGGCCCTCTATTTCTAGTATATGGCATAGTACCCAGCACATAGAAAATGCTCAAGGACTTGTTGAATAAATAACTGAAGAAAATAAGTGGCATCTTTGTTTATTTTCCTGGGGGAACAACGTGACACGGTTTAAAAATTTATCTGGTATCAGAAGTCCATATTGCAGTCCCGCTTCCCAATTGTGTGATGATGGATGTCAGCAAACCTCTCTATTGAATGGAATAATAATACCGGTCTCAGACTACTTTAAGAGTTGTTTTAATAATGATGAGATAATTCACATGAAAACTCACTGTAAAATGTAAAATCCTCTACAAATAAAAATGTGTTATTGTTACAATGATTATGCCTTCGTTGGCATGTGCATGTGTATATCAACTATTTTAGACCTACTATTTGAATTTAGCCATTTAAAAAATTATGTACTATGTGTATCAGTTAGCTGTTGCAGCATAACGATCTTCTTAAAAAATGTAATGGCTTAAAACAACAACCATATATTTAGTTCATGATTCTGTAGGTTGGCAATTTAGGATGGGTTCAACTGGGTAGTTGGTCTTGGCTGGGCTCTGTGGAGCTAACAGGTCAGCTGGGGGATGGGTGATATAGAATAGTTTTGGCCGGAGAGCTTGGCCCTGCTCCATGTGTCCTCTCATCCTCCAGCAGGTTGACATGGGCTTGTTCACTTAGTGGAGGCAGGATTCCCTGAGGGTAAATGGAATAGCATAGGACCTATTGAAGTATAGGCTCAGAATTGGCACAGTATCACTTCATTGTTGCACTTTGTTAGACAACACAGGTCCAAAGTCAGCCTATTTTAAATAAGTAGGGCAATATATTCCAATTCTGGATGGGAAAACTTCCAAAGACATATAATAAAGAGGTGTGGATACAGGGAGGGAAATAATTGTGGCCATTTTGCAAATAATCCACTACACACTATCAGCATCTTCTTTTAATTATTTACCAAATCACAAATCTGACCATGTTACTTAATCTAAAACTATTCAGTGACTCTTCACAGCCTATAAAATAAAGTCCAATCTCACAGCAAAGACCTGCATGAACTTCCCACATTGACCTTATCTGCCTGGCTCTTTCTGCTGTAGGAATAGAACTTTTCTTATAATCCCAACAAACCAATTGTGCTGTTTCTGGCCTCTGCAGTTCATGCTGCTGCTCCCTCTGCCTGGAGAATTCCTCCCACCTTTCCTTGCCTGGGTAATCTCACTCATTCTAATAATAAAAACAATACCACTTATTATATGCCAGGCATTGAGTGTTCTGAACACTTCATATGTGTATATATTATCCCTATGAAGGAGGTACTATTTTTTATCTCCTTCTTATGGATAAGGAAACTGGGGCACTGAGAAGTTAAGTAACGTGTCCAAAGTCACTCAGCTAGAAGTCTGGTTCCAGAATTAGGATCTGGAGTTTGTGCATTTAATCTCCAGGACCTCTTAAGAATTAACTCAGTTCAGTCTCTTCCCACATGTATCTTGACATTTTCTGTGTTCAATTATCCATTTCAGTGTCTGATGTCTCTGAGTTATAAACTCCTTTAAGAACACAGAACATGTCTTACCTTCGTAACCATCGAATCTAGCACAGATTCATGTCTGTGTTGCCCTCTTCACACTTACCTAGATGCATCTTTTGCACCATTAAAAATCTCTTCTTCTTCTTGGATGAAAAAGTCAGAGTGAAGACTATTAATCCTCACAGCATCTCCAAGAAAGAAATGACGAGTGGGAAGCTTTATCTCATTTTGCAAACAGGAAATTTAGGCGTGTGGAGATGAAATCACCTAACGCTGTGCCAGGATTCTTTTTTGGGTTTTCCGATTCCTAGTTTTGTGTTCTATCTACCAAAAAGCGGTGTTTGCCTATGAAGTGCAGCTGATGGTTGCTTAATTTTCCCCAGAACAAAGTTAAAAAACATAACAATTAAATTAAATCACCCAAGAGGGATGTCGCCTTCCATTGTAAAGTTTTGAGGGAACAAACTTTTGGGGAAACTTTTTTTCCCTGGGGTATAGTACTTTCTTCTCTTTCAGCAGAATATATTGTGTCTGATGGAGCAAAAAATTGTTTTTAAGAAACCCTGCACCAATCTGTCTGCCCCAGCTCAGACACATGCTCACACAGAAAATTAAATTCACAGAAATGAGAGAAAATCAAGAGAACCAAAGGAGCATGTCTTCTCTATCCTAGAATCATTCTCCAGTGTATTTAGTGGCCTGTTGGGTGAAAGGGTGATGAGGGGAAAGGATTGGTGGAGTGCAACTAATTTTTCATGTCTTTTTGTTTATTTCATCAAAGCATCACAAAAAAGCATGCATGATGCACATTTCACCTACCTGGTTTTAATCCATAAGATAAGCTTTATTAGAACTTACACAGTTAAAACAGGTTTTTTTTCCCCAGCTTGAGTTTCATGACTACCATTTGCTTCATTAACAGCAGTAACTTCTTGGGTGTAAAGCTTGCTTGAAATGGGAAGTACTAAGAGAAAGTGGAGGGGGAAGGAGAAATAAAAGAAGAGGCTGAAGGAAAAGTGCTATTTAAATACATTCATGGGAAAGAGAATCCACTGGATGGCTGAACTCGCTAGCCATTTAAAATGTTTCTCCTCATAAAGTTATTTTGGCATTTAGCTTAAATTCTATTATTTCCAAAATCATGATCTTTAAGTATCCTTATAATCAGATCTTATACACAGACTATTTTGATTGTGCCTTAGAATTTTTATTCATATTAAATTTGTTTTGTGTTGTTTGTGTTTCATAGTGACTTCCCAATTTTAAAGCCTTCCTTGGGCTTAAATCTCTTTAAACTTCATTGGTTAATATAACCATGCACTTGAGTACCGGGATATAATCTTTGTAAGAGAGGGACTTTGGCCTGTCTTGTAAACCATGCACTTAATAAATGTTAGATGAGCATAATGAAGATGAGGCTGCACATGCTGACCTTTCCTAGTTATCTGTTGTCCTTAAAATGATTATATTTGCTTCAGTGACTCAAAACATTCTTTTTTTTTTTTTTCCCTGCTATCTTTGGAAGAATGAAACACCTTCCAGATTTTGTTATTTTCTACCCCCGAATTAAGAGTTTGAGAAACTAGAAGCCAAGCTCCTCCGGTCATTGTGCACAATCATGAAGCTGCATATGAACTGGCAATTAAAACTCGCCAACTCCTCAGCACTGCCTCGGATTCTTCCACCCGATCTCTTCTCACCTCTATTCTCAGAATGGCTGGTTTGTTATGAAACTAATTCTTTTCTAGGCCAAGTTTCCTTTGAACAGGGTGCAAAGGCATATGATCCTGTGGATTAGAAGTGGGTTGTCATCAAAATGATATAGCTCTGTTCTTCTCTGTTCCTTTCTTGGAATGGCTGAGAACAGACTTGCGAAGAGAAAAACTTGTTGGCGTTTGGGAGCTGCCAGGTTTTAGAGAGCCCAATTATGTCTTTTTGGAACTAGCATTTCTTTAATAGAGTTTAATTTAAAAGTGTTTTTTCATTTTTGACATTTCTTGTGGTTTTCAATTCGAAAAGATGAGGATATGTTTACTCGTCGGGAAAATGAAAACAGACTGTGTATGAGTAAGCAGGGTCAGCTGCCCATTTGTGAGGAGATTTGAGTGGCCATCAAATGACCCCTATGCTCCAAAGAGAGCCCTTTTTATTATCTTAGTCCTGAAAATGCCCCCATTGCTGTGCCTTTGCTTTCAATCATTGTAGTTCTACTAAAGCACTAGTATAGTTTGTGTCTCAGCATCTATTACGTCTACTTCTTGATACAAGTACCCACAAGTTCCCTATGAAAATCATCCCTCCTCCATTTCAGAGGAGCTGATTCCACCTAAGTTACAGGACTGTGCCAATGAACCTAGTCTAGTCTCCTGGCCAGGGGAATTGGTTCCGGTATAGGCACATAGCCTAATAGAAGAGATGTGAAGAGACTTTTGCTGGATTTAAAAAAAAATGTTTTTGGGAGAAGTGTATTGTTTTTCACAGGAACTACTAGACATTTGATCTCTTTTTGCACTGCGGTGTTGGTGGGAGGATGTGATGTGTGTGATCACAGCCTTCATTTTCTATAACATAAGTTGGAATTAAGGAGACCAATGAGTGGAGCCTGAGGTTGTAGCTGAATATGTGGAAAGCGGGACAGAGAGACAACAAGAAGCTGGGCCCTTAGTGACATCCTTTGAAAATTCGATCAAGCCTCACCTGAACTCTCTGCTACCTGGTATGCATGTTATAACTACTAGTCAATTGATTATTATCTATTCGGATTTAACTCTAAATATCACTGCCTTTCTAGCTCCAGAGAGTCCCCTGGGGTTAGCTGAAGCTTCCAGTCCTGCATCAAGGCTCAATTTCTCCCTCTCCCCAATACTGCTGCCTCTCTTCCACAGGGGTTGATCCCAAGGCTACTCCCTTTTAAACATCCTGCACAGGAAGCTCCATCTCAGAGTCTTTTTCCTGGGAACCCTAACCATGACAGAGGTAGCTCCTTTTAGGCAGACTGACTTTTCATGGGCTCAACCCTAATCAAAACAAAACAAAATAAAACAATTTTATTGTATCTCATTTTTGCAAAATCTTGGATATGTGTCTGTTGGATCTCAAGTTAACCAAGGAGGTTGAGTTATCCCAGTGGGGAGCAGGAGGAAGAGGAAATCAGGATAGACAATTGTCTTCTAAAATTGCTAACCAAATTTATATTTTATTTTTATCTTTGACATATTTATATACCCATGAAACCATCACTACAATCAAGATACTTTAGTAGTTCCTCCCTCCCATTCCTTCCTTCATCCCTATGCAACCGCGAAATCTGCTTTTGTCACTATAGATTCCTTTGCATTTTTCAGAATTTTATGTAAATGGAATCATGCAGTATGCACTCTTTTGGTTTGCCTTATTTCACTCAGCATAATTATTTTGAGATTCATCCATGCTGCATGTATCAACTCTTCATTCCTTTTAACTGGTGATATATGTATATACAACAACTTGTTTATTCATTCACTTGTTGATAGACATTTGGTTTGTTTATAGTTTTTGCCTATTATAAATAAAGCTACTATGAATGTTTAGGGAGAAGTCTTTGTATAGACATATGTTTTCATTTCTCTTGGCTAAATACCCAGGAATGGAATGGCTAGATTGTACAGGTGGTATATGTTTAACTTTTTGAGAAGCTGCCAAACTATTTTCCATGATTGCATCATTTTTCATCCCTACCAGCGGTGTATGAGAGTTCTAGTTCCTCCATATGTTCACTGATCCTTGGTATGGTCTTTCTTTTTCAGTGTTAACTACTCTATGAGTAAATGGTGGCATCTCATTGGTTTTAATTTGCCTTTCCCTAATGACTCACAATGTTGAGCATCTTTTCATGTGATTACTTGCCATCCATATATCTTCTTTGGTGAAATGTATGTTCAGATATTTTGCTCATTATTTAATTTGGTTATTTGTTTTCTTTATATTAAGTTTTAAGAGTTTTTAAGAAACAATATATTCTGTTTACAAGTACTTTATCAGATATGTGCTTTGAAAATATTTTCTCCCAGTCTGTGGTTTGTCCTTTCAATCTCTTCTCTTAACAGTGTCTTTCAAAGAACAAAAATTTTTTATTCTGATTTAATCTGATTTATCAATTTTTTGTTCTACAGATTATGTTTTTGGTGTCATAGCTAAGAAATTTTTGCATAACGCAAAGTCACAAAGATTTTCTTCTATGTTTTCTTCTAGAAGTTTTATAGTTTTAGGTTTTACATTTAGGTCTATGATCCATTTATTTTTAATTTTTATATGATCCATTTTGAGTTAATTTTTGTATATGGTGCAAGATATGGATTGAAATTCATTTTATTTCTTTGCATATGGATATCCAAGTGTTCCAGCACCATGTGTTGAAATCGCTTGTCTAATTTTAAAATATGGAACACATAATTCCAGTGTGGTCCATAGACTAGTTCAGCACAGTCACTCCTACTGTTTGTTAAAAATGCAAATTCTTAGGTCTCACACCAGCCCTTTGAATTAATCTTATGGCAAATATCCTAGGTGATTCTTGTGGATACTAAACTTTGGGAACAAATGGAAAAATGTGACTATTATCCATTGACACTTCACTTCCAGTCAGTACTGTCTCCATTAAAGCTCAAAAAGACATACTTTAGAAAAAGTTCACCAAAAATTCACCTGTTTAGGGCAAAACTTCCAAGCTAAAAAAAACAATGGGAAAAACGAGGAGTAGAAAAAAGTAGAATGAGCAATTGCAGAAATAAAAAAAATTTCAAAGAGCAATATATGTGCCAACACATATAAAAAACTTCTAAATATCAAAAAAATTTTAAATGATTTAAAAGACAAGTAATAATCTGGGAATATTTTTGAACAGGACAAGTGATTAATTTTTAATCTATAAAGAGATATAAAATTATTTAAAAATGTGTAAAAAAGTCACTATGGGATACATAAAAGGACAAAGAACATCAAATACACCATTGAGATCAGATTGAGAAAATATTATTCAGCCAGTAAGATTATTTTAAAAATGATTTTTACAATGAGGGAGAAATGCTTATGATATGGTGAAAATCCTGAATATGAAATCATTATTTTGTATGTCTTTGTGTACATAACACAAGGCTTAGGAAATAGCAAACAACAACTGAAATATGCTCTTGGGCAGTATTTTCTCTCTTTTTTTTGGTCAGTTGAAGGTAATAACATTTATTTTTTCATCTGGAATGATTCACTTCACATGGTATAAAGTATACATTATTTTGAAACTTTTTTTAAATTTTAAGTTGTTTAATTTTTAAAATTTAATAGTATTAGAGGGGTACAAACATTTTGGTTACATAAATTCGTTTTGTGCTATTTCAGTCAAAGTTACAAATGTGCCCATAACCCAGATAGTGTGCATTGTACCCGTTAGGTGTGAATTTACCCATCGCTTCCTCCCCACTCCCACCTGTTTGATTTCTGATGAATGTTATTTCCATATGTGCACATAAGTGTTGATCGGTTAGTTCCAATTTAATCTTTAGTACATGTGGTGTTTGTTTTTCCATTCTTGTGATACTTCACTTAGAATAATGGTCTCCAGTTCCATTCAGGTTAATACAAGAGGTATTAGTTCTCCATTTTTTTTATGGCTGAGCAGTACTCCATGGTATACATATACCACATTTTATTAATCCACTCATGTATTGATGGGCACTTGGGTTTTTTTCTACATCTTTGCAATTGTGAATTGTGCTGTTATAAACATTTGAGTGCACATGTCTTTATTATAAAATGTCTTTTTTTCCTTTGGGTAAATACCTAGTAGTGGGTTTGCTGGATCAAATGGTAGTTCTACTTTTAGTTCTTTGAGGTATCTCCATACTACTTTCCATAGAGGAGGTTGTACTAGTTTGCAGTCCCACCAGCAGTGTATGAGTGCTCCTATCTCTCTGCATCCACGCCAGCATTTGTTGTTTTGGGACTTTTTGATAAAGGTCATTCTCAGTGGAGTTAAGTGATATCTCACTGTGGTTTTGATTTTCATTTCCCTGGTGATTAGAGATGTTGAACATTTTTTCATATGTTTGTTGGCTATTAGTCTATCTTCTTTTGAAAAGTTTCTGTTCATGTCCTTTGCCCCCTTTTTAATGCGGTTGTTTGATTTTTTTCTTGCTGATTTCCTGAAAGTTTTCTTGCCTAAAGAAGAAACATGTTTATGCAAACTAATTTAAAAGTGATATTATTGTTATTTTTACTACTTATTTATTTTCTTGATGTAAGGATGTATTCCCACACAATTTTCTATGTTTATTGATTCTTTTTTTATGTGTAAATATAATAAAGATACATTTTAGCATAGTTTATCAAAGCTATATTATTCAGTCTTTTATTTATATAACTTAATAGATAGATATACCATTCACATGAATTAGAGATATTGAGCAATTTTTTTATGTTTGTTGGCCATTATTCTGTCTTCTTTTGAAAAGTTTCTGTTCATGTCTTTTGCCCACTTTTTAATGGGGTTGTTTGATTTTTTTCTTGCTGATTTGCTTGAGTTCTTTATAGATTCTAGTTATCAGCCCTTTATTGGATGTATAGCATGCAAATATTTTCTCCCATTCTGTAGGTTGTCTGTTCACTCTAATGATTATTTCCTTGGCTGTGCAGAAGCTTTTTAATTTGATCAGGTCCCATTTATTTATTTTTGTTGCTGCTGTGATTGCTTTTGGGGTCTTTTATCTCCAATGAGCAGGTGTAATCTGAAAAAAAAATCAAATCTATTTTTTAGTTAGAAAAGATCTTAAATGATTTCCTTAGCAAAGTCAGGCATTGGCAGAGAGTACAAGAGATGGGCCAAAGGAAAGGCAGCCGAAGGGGCTGAAGACATGTTTTGCTCAAAGTTGCCTTAAGCCAGAAGGCAGAGTTTCCTAGTTTGCAAGTCTTAACAGTTGCTAAAGACTTGGTACAGATTGGAAGGCCTGGCAGAGGTGGACAGATTCTAATGCCTGTGCCACAGTCTGTTTCCCTGATCAGGTGTAGGCCCTGCTCAAGTCCAAAGAGCACCCTTTCTTGACTCAAAAAGTGAATGGGGCACGGAAGAAATTAGTTAAAGCCATTAACTGCCCTTTCTACTCACCCAGAGCCACCCAGTTATGAAACGTCTGTTTGTTCACAGACTCTGAAGTGTTGCTTTGTTTGCGTCATCCTTCCTCTACAGTTCAGAAAGTAAATCTAAAATATTTTACCAAATTGGAAACCCACTCATATCTTCTGGGTTTGTACTTCTGAACTGAAATTGAACTCTGGCACTTTAGTTCACATGACATTAGAACAATGTAACTTTTTGTTTTGAAGAAGAATGGCTTTAAAAGTCTCATAAATGAGTCCTGTCTGTTCTTGGATATCAAGTAGCACTTAAAAATGCCAGCACCTAAATTTTGTGTAATTGTGAATAAATAAATGTAAAAGTAGAAATGTACAGATTATATACCTCAGATTACATATAGGCTTAGATATAATAAAAATGTATTTGTCCCTTTAAAATCTAGTATTGGAAATTGCACCAAGAATTGTAAAAAAGGATATTAAAAGACAAAAACAGATTATGATCCAGTATAACACATTAATTAATCTAAAAAAAGTAAATTACAATGTCAAGTAAGGGTAGAGAGATCTCTAAAGTACTACAAAGTTTACTGGAAGGAATTTTTATGTATTTATTCTTTAGATGGTTCTACACTTTTAAGTTCCAGGTAGTATAAAACAAAATTTTCATGCGGTCTTCTTTTATGATCAGTAGTAAAGTAACTATCATCAAAACAACTATTGAGAATCTAAAGGATGTGGAACATATCTCGTAAAATAAACTAAAATAAATAAATTTGTATAAAAAAGCTTTCTCAGGCTTGTTAGAAAAATGATACAGAGTGACTGTGAACTAGAAAATCTAGGCAACTTCTCAAAAATAGCAACAGGCAAGGGTATCTTAAGGAAACCCAGAGGAGGTTAAAAAATAGATTTAAGGATTGATCCAAGTTATTTTCACTATTTTTGTGAAATCTCTTTTCAAAACCAAGAATTGAAACATGTAGTACAATGATTATAATTCTACTTAAAGGAAGAACAGAATCTGAATATCTGAAATAAGAACAGGACCACACAAATGCAGTCTCATTGATTCATAATTCAAAATATATACTACTAGATTTATCTGACATGAAATACTTGCACATTAGTTTCACTTATATGTATTGGTGTTAAGTGTGCTAAAAAGAAGAATAGAAAAAAAATTAAAAAATAGGATTATCAGCAGAGCATTAAGCTCTGGATTCCAATTCACCTACAAGAATAGGTATCATATCCACATTTCTAGGCCTGTGGGTCTTAACCCTGTTGTTCACTTTCCACTTAACTTGTTGACTAGTTTAATAAGTTCCATATACTAAGTGTCATAAATGTGTAAGACATATTTTGCAATATTAATGTTCTATTTTTGTGAAGAGGAGTTGTCAGTAGAATATATAAATAGTATTTTGAGACTGTTTTGATTTATGCTTATCAAAATGAGCTTGATTTTCACAATGCATTGACCAGATCCAGAATATTTAGCTCCTATTACCTAGCTAGTTAATTCTGTACCTTTTCAGATTCTATACTAACATGAACATTTTGGCTGAAAACTCCTCATTTGATACTCAAGGGAACACTATCTAGTTGGTAATATGTGAGCCATTATTTTAGAAAATATGGACAATTGTGTCCCAAATAAGTTTGATTTGCCTGGTTCCATAGACTTGAAAATTATATGGTTTGAATTGTGCTTAGTCTCTTAGTGAATGACAAAGTTATTGCTCCTTAAAAAAAAAAAATTCCAACCTTCAACCTTCAACCATACTGTTCTTCATAGAAAAATTGACTGGACTTGGTTAAAAAAAAATTGGTTAAGTGATAATGAGGAAGGTACCACCTTCCTTTTCAAATCAAAAGCCATTTATCGAATGCTGAATTTGTGCCAGGTACTGTATTTACTGTACTAAGCAAGCATTTAAAAAAAAAAAAAAGATGAGACTAATATAATTTCCGCCCATGAACACCCTATTTTATATTTGGTGGCATGCAGTTACATTATCCTGCTTTATCCCCACTGGGACTCCATGAGATAGATATTATTTTCCCCATATTATAGATGATAAAACTGAAATAAAAACATCACAAGTTCATACTTTTAGTAGAGCTAAGACTATACCTCAGGTATTTTTTGACTCCCAGTTCTTTTCTCTTTTGATTATTCAAAGGCATATGTTTTCCCTAATGTTTTCAGTCAAGATAAACCATGTAACTATTTTAGTGCAGAAGTCTCTCTAGTCCAAAGAAAGAATTTCTATACCTTGTCTAAATTTCACTAGCCATTTCAATACCATAGGAACAGGAAATTATTCAATTTATGAGAAAATTCATGCACCTGTGGATTTCATCTTTTGTGCCAGATGAATAGGTGAGGTTGGATTTGATTTGCTCCATGACTAAACTCTAAAATTGGGATTTAAAATGGATATGTAATCTCACTCTGATGCCATTTCTCCTGTAATGCTGCCTAATGGTTATGCAAGTCTCAGAAACATATTTAAAGTAATAACGTGTCCTTTTATCCAATAACATCAAGCTGAGATCTTTTTTGTTCACTTTTGCTAGACCTCTAACCTTTAAAGGTGAGTCAGGCAGCTGCAGAAAGCCTGATCTTATTTTCTGCCCCCGGCAAGACTTTTTCAAGTTCATCTTTTTTCCCTTCTCTCAAAATCTGATGAAAAATGAAATGTCAGGAAAACAAGCTCTTGGGCTAAAAAACTTGTGTCTGTCTGTGTGACTGATGTTAGTTTGAAAGGTTTCAGGTCACCTGTCCGAAGTGTGCTAGTGTGATCTGTACTCACATCAACTTGACCTCACACCAATGTTGAGTTTCGCTTTTAAAAATATCCTTGAAAAAGAATTAAATGACTTCAAGTCATTGCCTTTTCCACTGTCTTTTAATTCTAATTAATGAGACAAAGGCGGTGGGGGTGAAGAGAGAAAGAGAGAGAGAGAGAGAGAGAGAGAGAGAGACTTTTATAAAGGACAGTTTGACCTTTGGGTGCCCCTGGCCGTGAACCAATCTGCATTCTTGTAATCCAAACACAGATGCCTGGAGCTAAACAAATACTATACTTGTGAACAAGAATTCAGTTTGCTGTCAAAATACAGTAAGGACCAGCACAGTACTGCTTTTAACAAAATATCCTGAATTAAAGTTTAAATGTTTATGATTAATCAAAAAAGTAATATTAACCAACATAATGTCTCAATAGTGGCTCAATTTAGTAACAGATATTTCCAGCAAAAATTCATTTGTTTTGAAAAGTCCTGTATCCTAACTCCATCCTAGAACAACTCCCTAATATTTTATGCTAGAAACATCACTGATATTATTGTACAAGTCAGTAGTTTGTAATGACTAATTAATGGAGTTGAACTCTGTTCTGTTTCTGGATTAGTTATACAACGTTTGAATTATTTATCACAGTGATTAAAAAAGTGTTTTTTTTTCTTTTTTTATGAGCCTTTATCACAGCCCAGGCAATTGAAAAATTAAAATAAAAAAGATGGATTTTATTTCATCAATTTGGGAGCAGTTTCAGGGCTTTCTCCTATAACCAAGAAGATAAAAGATTATAGTTCCAAAGGCATGTTTGTCAAATCTACCTCTCTAAACTAGAAGCCAGATCAGAAGAGATGGAAATACCCATGGAATATAAACCCAGAAACTTTCATAGCACAATAAAAATGTGAGTTTTTTCTTTTTCTTAGTTTGACTTTTAAGTATATAACACGTCCTTTCTTTGAAGTAGGCCCACCTTTGACTTGAAATAAAGGTAAATTTCTTGAAGGTGTGTTATTGTATCCATGTCTGAAACAATGTTATTTGTTTGTGTGGAAAACTCAGAGTGGGGGGGTGGGGGGGTGGAGTGTAGACCTGAAAGGCAATTAGAAGTGAAAAGCTGATTCTCAGCGATGATTTGTGAAGTAGCTATGAAACTTCTTTACCTTATAGGCTATGTTTTAGACCAGTGATTCTCAAATTTCCATATGCTCATGAATCACCTGTGTCTTGTTAACATGCAGATGCAGATTCAGTAGGTCTGGGGTGGGGCTTGAGCATCTGTATTTCTAGCAGATCCCCGAGTGGGGCAGATGCTACAGAGCCTGGGCCACACACTGAGTGCTAAGATTGTGGGTGACTCTTACTTCTTAGCTCTCCACAGGAGTGTGTATCAAATGCCTCAAGATTCGCAAGTAGTTCTGAAGTTCAAAAAGACTATCTTATTTTTAAAAAATCTCCCTTCTGACATATTTTCTCGATATTTATGATCTTTTTCTATGTGTCTGTGACTTGATCTCTTTTCAGGAACTTTCAAATTTTAATATAACTGTAGTTACATCTTCTCAGAATGACCCTAATGTATTATGAAGGAAAGGTACAGTACAAAGATGGAAACAATGTCAGGTTTTATCAACCCTGTCCTTAAATGGTTAGTTTCTCACTAGATCATGGTCTTGGTGAGAGTATTTTGTACTCTGTTCGGTAATTTCATTAATACTGACACACCTCTTCCTTGCTATACAGGAGTCAGTCAGCAGCAAAAGGTTGAAGGTCTTTATAAAAATGCAGTTGGGCTAAGAAGCACCCAGAGGAAAAATGGTTAAAAACAAGAGCAGTCAGAACTATCAGCAGTGTTTAGACCCAGATAACCACAAACATCCTGGAATTTACTTAACCATGTCTGATTTCCCAGTGAGTCATGTTTATAGCTCTAGTTGTTAGTTTACTTTCCCTTCATTTTTTTCTTGATCACTCATGCAATAGAAAGCGGAAACGAAATCTTCCATGGCAATTAAAGTGCCAATACTTGTGCTAGCTATGTGTTCCTGCTACTGATAGGGAGAGATCTGGCCATTAGTCAAACAAAGCTGTACCAATTTTCTCATGCTCATTACCTATTTATAATATGGACATTCTTATGACATGTCGTGCAGCTGCTGTAGCAGGAAACTAATATCAAATGAGAGAGTGCCAGATTTAGCTTTACCAAGAGAAATTCATCATATTTCATGCTCAATTTTCATTCTGTGTATGTTAGATACACATGTGATTGCTGAGATTTTCATTCCAGTGTATTCATAATTGTGTATTCCACTACAAGTTATTTTTATCCTTGATAAAGACTCTTACTCTCTTTTCTGTCTAATGCTAAGATTGTTTAAACAAGTGAAAAATATTTGCTAATTTTCTTAAAAGGATGAAGGTATTTTCTGCACTGAGGGTGTAGCCTATTGCTACCTTATATTAGAAGAACCAAACCATGAGGTGAGTTGCCTATCACATAGTAAGGCTTTAAGGATTCCTGTACTACTTCTTCTATGAAAGCCTTTATTTTATGTTGCCAACTTCATCTGTTGAGTCAGTTGGACACCCTCGAGCACATGATTGTAGATTAGAACCAGAAATATAGATTCTGCTACTGCTATCACACTAGACTCTCAATAACATTACTGTGAATAAACCTTCCTCTATACAAAAACCGCTTCAACCTTTTTGATGAATATTGGTGGAGACAAAAAATGGGGGCTATGGCAATTGTGAAAACAGATTTTTCTGGCTGAAATTAATAATTCTGAGCAGCACTAAAATTAATTACTCTGTGGTTATAAGTAGGCAGTGGATTTATGGTAAATGACAGAGTGTTTGCAAATTTTCTTGACTACTTGATTAGAAAATGCACAAGTGGAGGCGTCAGCCGAGCATGCATTATTTAAGTGGTTGGTGTCTGGCGACAATCTGGAAACTGCAATTGTTGTGGTTGCCGTAGGAAAATTCGCACTTTCTGAGAGAAATTCTTTCACCTTTGTGTGCCCACAGCATGGATCTGTCCTCGTGGCAGCTGTAGGAAACACAGGAACTCCGTGACCTGGAAAATGTGGGACAACTGCCACAAGGTGACCCTGGAAGGCTGGGGTAGGCCCAATTAATTTAAAATTTTGCTTGGCCTTGTCTCTTCCAATTTTCTAAATCCTCTGGAAAAATGATTAATGCGTACACCGCCAATGCGAAAATATTTTTGACCCTATTAAAGTCGACCAAGGGTAAACCAAGTGTAGGCTGGCATTGTATCAAACTAGCTTTATTAAATTTGATTGGAGGTTTGTATGAGGAAGGGACAGACAAGGACATTATTTTGCACAGCAGCTCTCTTTTAAATGAAAATATCAAGAGGAATACAAAGTAGCAATATGCCCTGGACAGGAATCATTTTAAATATAGAAAAATATCACAAAGAACTTTGTTTAAAGGGTAAACCATATTTGCTAGGAAATTTTCTGCTATCTTATTGCTATGCTGGCCAATTACCAATGAGGATGTTTTAATTTATGGAGGGCTTATGGAAGCCTTATATTTCTTTACTTATAAATGAGCCAGTTCAACCTTGCTTTCTTTCTCTTATCTGTCATTGAATTCTGCAACTTAAAGTTATCTTTCTGCATTTTGAACCTTAGCAGAACAAGACTCAATCTTATAGTATTACCTAATGTATCTATCCTACATAATTATCCAATTAATTAATAAAGGGACTAAATATTTTTCACTGGTTATGTGGTTTTGAATGAAAATGGCACAATTCTGGCAAAATTTCAAAGGATAGAACTTATCACAGGCATTTCTTTCTTCTCCAAGAAAGAGGAAATCCATTTAATTGTCACAAAATAAATATAATTAATACATAATTTAATTTAGGAGCCAACACCCAGATGTCACATGTAATGTTTTTCTATAGTTTTCTCAAACCTAGGAGATATTCAACCACATGAAATGTTATCATAAAGAGTATATGTTACCTACTTATCATGTGGAAAGTATAACAATTTCCTTTATGGCAGTGGTGGATCTTACTGACCTTAATACACCTAGCATACAATGAGTGGCAGGAATCACCTGTGACTGTCTAACAAAGAAAAGACTAGAGCTATCACTGGAATGACAGTTTAACTAGTGGTAATAGCACAGTGAAGGTTCTAAAATACATGAGTCATTTTTAGTCATTGTAGTCTAGCAAGCCTGGATATAGAGAATAGCTAATCATAAGATTTAAAAAAATCCATGACTTGGGATATTAACTTTGCCTCAGACTTTCTAACTGAAAGACATCAATGAAGTATTTATAAGACTTGTCATAAGATTGTATCACTCTTCATCCATGGCCTGCCTTGTCTGCAGTGTCTCTTCCAATAGGAAGGCTATATATCCCTGCCCTATTTAACTCAGGCATGGCATTTTGACATGGTTTGGCCAATGAAATATGAGCAGAAGTGAGATGTGTCACTTCCAGGCAGAAGCATTAAGAGTCAAGGCATAGTTTGCCTCTTCTCTTTTCCCTCTGAATGGCAATTGGCAAAGTTCCAGGTAAAGGGCAAAGTGGAGCCAAGTTATGGCTGACTTGCAATATACACAATAGTGTGAAAGGGAAACACACCTTTTTGGTTGTTAGCCATTGAGATTTAGGATTGTAAGTTACTTCTACAAAGCATAGCTTATCCTGATGACACAGATGGAAACTCTATCCTTTTGGCATGAGTTAAAGAATATGGCGTTAATTCTGACTTCAAGAGCTTTGAGATGAAATCAGTTCTTATCTTCCTGTTACCATGTCTAGGAACTGACTTGTTTTCACACCTGTATCTTTCTTCTTTTCCCTTTAATGGATAGAGCAAACCTTCCCTGACTGATGGTCAAGCCCTCTGCTGATGCTCTGGATCCCATCTCCTCTCAAATACTTACAACCTTTTCTCCTTGTTTTATCCCTTCTTTCCTGCAATATCAATCTCCCCTTCTAATGGACCATCCATGCGTCCCATGCTAACAACAATTTTTTCTTGGCTCCACATTCCCTTCAGCTAGCCCCTTCCCGTTTCCTTCTCCCCGTTCTCAACCAAACATCTCAACTCTTTGACTATATTCTGTCTCTGCTTCCTCATCTCCCATTCAGTCTCTAGCCCACTCTAAATTTCTCTTGTCAAGATCACCAAAAGCCAATGTATGGTCCAGTCCGAGGGACATTTTTACATGCTAGTTTTACTCCACTTAGCAGCATTTCACCGAATTGACCATTGCCTCCCTCATGAAGCTCTCTTTACTTGGCTTCCAGCACACTCTCCTGGCTTTATTCTCAACTCCTTTGTAGTTGACTCTTTTTTCCTCCTTTACGCATCTCTAAATTTGTAAAAAGTAGAACTCCTGTGGGTGAGTATTGAGTTCTCTTTCCTTCTATGTGTATATTATCTTCGTGTATTGAATTTAGTCTTATGACAACTCCCATTATTTCTACAGTTGCCATTTTGAAGTCTCCACCTAGAAATGATCATAAAAGCCCTGTTGATACATACTTTCGTATTCCCCACTTCAAAACATCCCTTATGAAACTTCAGGCAGAATTCACAACTTTGTTATTTTAATTCCCTCATTTGATTCCTTAAAAAAAAATCTATTGATCACCTACGACATGCCAGGCACTCTAATATATGTCAAGAATATAAAAGTGAATCAGGTATAATTCTTGCTCTCAAAAAGAGTCCTTAGTATGTGCTTAGTGGGGAGGAAAATATGCACACGATTATGGTAAAATGAGTAAAATGAGAGCATTTCTCATAATGTACCTTATAGACCACATAGCAGGAACATAAAGGAAAGAGAATCTAGGCTTTCTGGAGCAGCAAGAGAAGGATTTTCAGAGTAAGTTATATTTGGGCTAAAACTTGGCCAAATAAGAATTTATCAGAAAGAAAGAAGAGGAAACATTATTCCCAGAGACAAGGAGATGTGAGAATGCTTGCCATGTTCAGGGCATTTAAAATAGCTTAATATTTTTACAAAGAATAAGGCAGATGGAAATAAGTAAGAGCTGAGGCTGGACTTAGGGACTGGGCCCAGGGCATGAGGGCTCTTTATGGAATTATATTATTTTGATGTTCTGGATGACATTTCTGAGCCCTTTCCAATGCTTCTCTTTGATCCATCCTTATCCTATAATAATGGCTCTATTATACTCAGGGGTTGGGCAACATAAACAATACTATAATTTATGAGACTGGAGGCATTGCATTTTGTCGTATTTCTAGTCACTTTATTCTTCTATTATATCTATCTGTTTATATTGCAGTCTTCTTCTATTATGTTTACTTCATTTGGTTTTGAGTAGCAGTTTTCTGGAAAGATTGGTGCTAAAACTTTGAATGTTTTGACAACTACTACTATTTATATTTTCAATGATCTAATTTTAGTTCTTTACTTTAATACTATAGTAAAACAAAAATTCCAAATATTGAATAGCTGTTTGAATACTTTTACTTCCTCTGTTTCAATGTAGGTAAAATCAGTTACAGTTTGAGAGTTCAATACTGGAAGAAAATCTCAATTGGTGGTGGGTGAGTTGTAAAATGTAGTTTATCTAACTGAACCCATTAGAAGTGCATGCATCTAGGTAACTCAGCACTGCTTTAGTAATGGCAAATATGACAATTTTTGTAATTTTATTATAATTATATTCTAAGCCTAAGCTTATTGGTATTTATTATTATGCTCTTGATGAATAACACTTTTTAAAAGACTAAAAATGGCAAACCCAGTATATATACATGGATTTTGAATATTTTACACCTGCTGGAGAAATACAATGAAAAATCTCTTTTGAAACTAACTCAGGTAAGGCAGTTTTGCTTCTAAATATAATAAAAATATGATTTAAAAATATTTAAATTTTGTACAACAAAATTCAGTTGAGTGGTGTAAAAAATGTTTTGATTTTCTTTTGCTTTAAAAAAAATCTTTCCTATTTATATATCTTAATTTATGATAGGAAAGACAAATTGATTATGAACAGGCCATTCTAGATGAGTCCTTTAACTTCATGTGTGAATATGTTGGGATGAATCAAATAGTTTCAGGGATAAACCTTCACCATGGAGTGCTAGGAGGCACCGTTGTCTTACTTGAATTATTTTATAGTTGCAACTGAATGAACTCTGATAACTTCTTCAGTAAATTAGTCATTCCAGCGGATTGCCTACAGCATTTTTGTGAAAGCAGTAGAACCAAGAACAAAGAGACATTAATGGTATGAATCAGATTCTGCCCTGTGACTTCAAAACTCAGTTGAAAAAAATATGATGGTAGGAAGGAAAATGTGTAGTCCTAATTTTCTGAAGATAGGTGCTGTTTGTAAAATGACTCTAAATACACTGTGATTTCTTACCTGCCGAGCTCCAACCCATTCAAATGTTCATTATAATTTTCTATTAACATTTGATAGAGCAGAGTTGGGTGGGTGGCCACTGACAAATAATTTGGCTTCACTAAAGTAAAGACTCATTGCTCACATGGAAATTGAGCTACCGGGCACAGGGATAATTCCCAAATACCTATTATTCTGCACCCTCCAACCACGCATGTCAGGATACGTGATTTTATTAACACTTAGACACATTCAGAAATAAAGAAGTCTACACTCCAAATTATGTGAGGAGAGATGAAACAATTTGTAAGATGATTTAAATAAAAAGCTAAGTAATTATGGGCTTCTTTGTTCCCCATGGTGCCTATGTCTCTTCTCGGCATTAGGTAAGGTGTTTGGAGATGTTCATTAAGGACTTCAGGCCTCTAGAGTACTACTAAGTTCATCAATTTCTACCACAAAGCCTCAAATGTATTATACTAGTCAACTAGGTACTGAAGAAATCTGGCTTATTATTTTTGATGATGAAAAATGTACTTTTCTGCAATGTTAGTCATGTAGCTCACAGTTGTGGATAGTAAGGAATAAGGTAGTAGCTTTTCTAGGTGTCTAGGGTTCCACTCTGTATCTCGGTTTGTATATTATGGTTCTTATGTAGCTGCCAGTACACTGACAAAGAACTTAGCCTGTTAGAAAATGGGAAGGTTCCAAGTGCAGACAAAAGGTCAACTCAGGGCTTAAAATGTAATTAAATGAGAAAAACAAATGCCTCCCCATCTTCATGGGGTTAAAATAAAGTTAAATATATAAAAAAATTTTTAATTAAAATATTTATTCATTTATTTTTTAAAACTGTTTTAAAGGTTTAGTTTCAATCTTATTTAAGATATGGATCAAACTTTTATTTATTAATATGAAGTTAATACAAGAAATTATTAACATTGGTATGTACAAGATACTGTTCTAAATGTTATAGGGAATGCATAAGTTTAAGAGTAAGGTGATGTTCTGCTCTCTTAAGAGAGTTTACCTTCTAGACATGGAATGGTACCCAATAACCACAAAGCAAAGCACATGGGACTTAGAAATATGCAACAGAGTAGGCAATGGCTCTAATAGCTTGCTCTGATGATTGACTGAAACCTGTTCTTTGTTGTGGCCTACATTAAATGAAGTTGACATATCAGAAATTCTTTGATATTTTAAAGTGGAAGGAATAAAAATAATTGGTTAGATAAAAGTGTTCCAGTGAAATTATGTGTAACCTGTTCACTCACACTTTAATTATGTTTCCCAAGAGGGTCCAGAGAACATTTTCTTTAATGAGGCATTGGGCACTGAGACATACATTGGTGAGGGAATCTCAAAATTCTTTGGATAATCAGTAGTGGCTCTCCTCTATAAGTGGGGGCCACGAAAGGCAATGCTTTAATAAAAATGGGCTTCTCATTTTCCTTGGGAATGATAGGATTTCAAACTGGCAGAGCATTTAATCACCACTTTAAATCAATTATGGGGGTTGAATTTTATTAAAAATTCTTGGCATCTATTGAAGTTATCATATTATTTTTTTCCTCGAATCTACTTCTTATACTGAATTACTGTAATAAATTTCCCAATGTTACATTAGCCTTTCATTTCTATGATAAATCCTACTTGATAATATTTTATTTTGTGGCTGGACTGTGGGACTCATTTATTAATAATTCTTAAATTTATATAGTAAGTGAAATTAGACTACAATTTTATTTTATTATCTTATCCTTGTCCGATTTTTGGTATCAGGATTATGCTAGCCTTGAAGAATATGTTGGGTAGACTTCCACATTTCCCTATTTTCTGTGCTCTTGGGGCTTGTCTGTTCTGGGACGTGTTTCCTAAGACTTTTCTATAAACTCATCTGAGTCTGGTACCTTTTTAGGCATAAACTTTAAAACTTTCTCCTATAGTAATTATTCTGCTCAGATTTTCTACCACTTCTTGAAGCAATTTTGGTCATTTATAGAATTCATTTCATTGAGCTTTTCATTAGTATAAAACAAAACATTCTCAAGTTGTTATTTTTAGTGATAAAATTTTGAGTCTTTACTTTCCTCAATATGTCACTATTTTTCTGTTATAATTGATTAAAAAATAGGGCTGGGTCAAGAATTCTAGGTTAAAAGAAATGGCCTTCCCATTCTTTCAAAGCATTGCTCCCTTGTCTTCTAGAATAAGTTGTTCAGAAATCTGATATAAATATAATGTGTCTTATTCTTTTATAGGTGAACTGTTTATTTCTCCATGGAAAAGTTAGGACTTTCCCATTCTTTGAAGTTCTGAAACTGTACAATGATTTGTCTTGATGTGTATATATATTTTTTCCATTCACTCTATTGAGCCCTTGGTAGACCCAAAGGCATGGTCTTTCTTTAGCTCTGGAAATTCTTTTTCTATAATTTTCTTTATTATTTTCTCTCTTTTATTGTGTTTCTTCTACTTTAGTGTGATAGATGTTAGAATTTATACTTCTTTATGTGTTTTAGATATCTTTGTACAATGTTATTGTTACTTTGTCCTTTTGTATCATGTTTTGGAAGTATCCATTATGTTACTCTTTCAGTTTATGAATTCATTCTTTACCTATGTTTCCATTCCATTGGCTTTAAAATTATTATTTAAAAATTTTTGCCAATTATATTTAAAATTTCTAATGTCATTAGTTGTTTCTATTTTTGTGTATGAAATATTCTTTTGAAGGTCTCTAAATATATTGAGTATACATATTTAAAATTTATAATTATTGTGTTTGCTCTGGAACCTATTTTTCTCAGCTATTAATGCTTTATTTGATGATTTTGTTGTCTTTATCACCCTGATGGCTTCCTCAAATGTTTGGTGATATGTTTCTGTTCATCTCTGTGCTTGAATATACCCATTCACAATATGTGGATTATCTCTGGTGCTTCCAGGCAAGAGACCATGCATGCTGTTGGGTAGGGTATGCAAGCAACTGTTCTTCTGAGAATAAAGGATCCTCATTCTTCTTGGGCTTTGCTAGCCATCTGGGCCAAAGCCCTGCCTCCCCAGCCCTAGCATCCATGTTGATTACATTAGCTCCAGCTTCCAGGTAAGTGCTTCTGCTGCCCACTGTTCAAGATAATGGGCAATCTACCTAATGATTTCACAAGTACCTTTCTTTTTAAATTTTTATTTCAAAATATTAATTAAGGGGATACAAATGTTTTTATTATGTGGATATTTTGTATGATGCTTAAGTCAGGGCCTTTGGTATGCCCATCACCTGACTAGTGTTCATTGTACACAAAGAGTGAATTTTTACCCCACACCCACTTACTCTCAGCCTCTCCCATCCTTGGTTTTTCATGTCTTTAATATCGCTTTGTGCCCAAGTGTACACAACTGTTAGTTCCCACTTATTACTGAGAACATATGGTGTTTGGTTTTCCATTCCTGAGATAGTTCACTTAGGATAGTGGTCTCCAGTTCCCTTCATATTGCTGCAAATTACATTATTTCATTACTTTTTATGGCTGAGTAGTACTCCATGGTATGTATATGCCACATTTTCTTTATCCACTTATGAACTGAAGGACACTTTGGTTGATTCCACATCTTTGCAATTGTGAATTATGCTCTGATAAACATTCTAGTGCAGGTGTTTTTTTAATAAAATGACTTTATTTCCTTTGGGTAGATACCCAGCAGTGGGATTGCTGGATTGAATGGTAGGACTACACTTATTTCTTTGAGAAATCTCTGTCTTGTTTACCAAAGAGGTTGTACTAATTTGCAGTCCCACTAAGAGTGTATAAGCATTTGTTTCTGTCTGCATCCATGCCAGCATCTATTGTTTTTTGACTTTTTACTAATGGCCATTCTGATAGGGGTAAGGTGGTATCTCTTTGTAGTTTTAATTTGCATTTCCCTGATGATTAGTGATGCTGAGTATTTTTTCATATGTTTGTTGGCCATTTGTCTATCTTCTTTTGAAAAACTTCTATTCATGTCTTGTGCCTACTTTTTAATGGGGTTATTTGGTTTTTCTTTGCTGATTTGCTTGAGTTCTTTGTAGATTCTGGATATCAGTCCTTTGTCAGATGTATAGTTTGCAAATATTTTCTCCCATTTTGTAGGTTGTCTCTTCACTCTGTTGATTATTTCCTTTGCTGTGCAGAAGGTTTTTAATTTAATTAAGTTCCATTTATTTATTTTTGTTGTTGCTATATTTGCCTTTGGAGTCTTAGTCACAAATTCTTTGTCTAGGCTGATGTCTAAAAGAGTTTTTTCTACATTTTCTTCTAACATTTTTATGGTTTCATGTCTTACATTTAAGTCTTTAATCCATCTTGAATAACGTTTTGTATATGCCAAGAGATAAAGATCCTGTTTCATTATTCTCCATGTGGCTATCCAATTTTCCCAGCACCATTTATTGAATAGGTCTTCCTTTCTCCAGTGTATGCTGTTGTCAGCTTTGTCAAAGATCAGTTTGCTGCAGGTAAATGGTTTTATTTCTGGGTTCTCTATTCTGTTCCTTTGGTCTATGGCTCTACTTTTATATCAGTACCATGCTGTTTTGGTTACTACAGCCTTGTAGTATAATTTGAAATCAGGTAATGTGATGCCTCCAAGTTTGTTCTTGTTACTTAAGATGGCTTTGGCTATTTGAGCTCTTTTTTGGTTGCAATGAAGCCAAGGATTATGTTTTCTAGATGTGTGAAATACAATGCTGGTATTTTGAAGGGGAT
The DNA here is from genome assembly GCA_023783475.1 of Daubentonia madagascariensis. Lineage (NCBI taxonomy): Eukaryota > Metazoa > Chordata > Mammalia > Primates > Daubentoniidae > Daubentonia > Daubentonia madagascariensis. The sequence goes on from JAKFHU010001798.1 coordinate 62,347,313, forward strand.
TGCATTGAATCTGTAAGTTACTTTGGGCAGTATGGACATTTTAATGATTTTGATTCTTCCAATCTATGAGCATGGGATGTTTTTCCATTTGTTTGTGTCATCTGTGATTTCTTTCATCAGTGTTTTGTAGTTCTCCTTGTAGAGATCTTTCATCTCCTTTGTTAAGTATATTCTTAGGAATTTTACTTTCTTTGTAGCTATTGTGAATGGTATTGAGTCTTTGATTTGACTCTCTGCTTGACTGATATTAGTATATAGAAATGCTACTGATTTGTGTTCATTGATTTTGTAATCTGAGACCATGCTGAATTTATTTATCAGTTCCAGGAGTCTTTTGGTGGAGTCTTTAGGGTTTTCTACATAAAGGATCAAATCCTCAGAAAGCAGGGATAGCTTGGCCTCCTCTTTCCTGATAGGGATGACCTCTATTTCTTTCTCTTGACTGATTGCTCTCGCTAGGACTTCCAGTACTATGTTGAAAAGAAGTGGTGGTAGTGGGCACCCTTGTCTTGTTCCATTTCTTAGGGGAACTGCTTTCAACTTTTCCCCATTCAGCATAATATTGCCTGTGGGTTTGTCATATATGGCTTTTATAATTTTAAGGTATGTTCCTTCTATGCCTAGTTTGTTGAGGGGTTTTATCATGAAAGAGTGATGGATTTTAATGAATGCTTTTTTGAATCTATTGACATAATCATGTGGTCTTTGTTTTTATTTCTGTTTATGTGGTGAATCATGTTTACTGATTTGCATATGTTGAACCACCCTTGGATCCCTGGAATAAAACCCACTTGATCATGGTGGATTATCATTTTGGTGAGCTGTTGAACTCAATTTACTAGTATTTTGTTGAGGATTTTTGCATCTATATTCATAAGGGATACTGGTCTGTAGTTTTGGTTTTTTGTTTTGTCCTTTCCTGACTTTGGTACCAGAGTGATACTCGCTTCATAGAATGAGTTAGGGAGGATTCCTCCTTCTTGATGTTATGAAACAATTTCTGTAAGATAGGTACCAGTTATTCTTTGTAGAATTCAGCTGTGAATCCATCTGGTCCAGGACTTTTTTTGTGTTGGGAGATTTTTTATTACTGCTTCAATCTTGCTGCTCATTTTTGGTTTGTCCAGGTTTTCTATTTCTTCAGGCTTGGGAGGTTGTGTGCTTTCAGGAATTTATCCATTTCCTTTAGATTTTCTAGTTCGTTTGCCTAGGGGTTTTCATAGTATTCATGGATGATATTTTGTATTTCTGTGATATCAATTGTAATGTCTCCTTTTTCATTTCTGATTGAGGTTATTTGAGTCCTTTCTCTTCTATTTCTGGTTAATCTCACTAGTGGTCTATGGATTTTGTTTATCTTTTCAAGACACCAAATTTTTGTTTCATTGATCCTTTGTATTTTGTTTTTTTTAGGTTTCCATTTTGATTAGTTCTGCTCTGAGCTTTGCTATTTCTTTTCTTCTGCTGACTTTGGGATTGGTTCGTTCATCTTTTTCTAGTTCCTTGAGATGTGATATTAGGTTGTTAATTTGTGATCTTTCTATCCTTTTGATGTAGGCATTTAAGGCTATGAACTTTCCCCTTAGGGCTGCTTTTACTGTATCCCATAGATTTTGATAGCTTGTGTCCTCTTTGTCATCCAGTTTGAGGAATCTTTTGATTTCCATCTTAATTTCATCACTGACCCCAAGGATCATTCAGGAGCAGGTTGTTTACCTTCCATGACTTTGTGTAGAATTGAGTATTTTTCTTGGAATTGATTTCTAGTTTTATTCCACTGTAGTCTGAGGAGATACATGGTATAATTTCAATTTTTTTAATTTACTGAGACTTGTTTTGTGGCCTATGATTTGATCAATCTTGGAAAATGTCCCATGTGCTGATTAGAAAAATGTATATTCAGTAGTTTTTGTGTGGAATGTTCTGTAAATGTCTGTTAGGCCCATTTGTTCTAGAGTCCCATTTAAGTCCAATGTTTTCTTATTGATTTTCTGCTTCAATGATCTTCCCAGTACTGTCAATGGAATGTTGAAATCCCAGACTAATAAGAAGCTACTGTTTACTTCTTTGCATAGATCTAGAAGAATTTGCTTTATGAAACCGGGAGCTCCTGTGTTATGTGCATATAAATTTACAATTGTTATGTCTTCTTGTTGAATTGATCCTTTTACCATTATATAATGACCATTTTTGTCCTTTTTTTTTAACCATTATCAATTTAAAGTTTATTTTATCTGATATGAGAATGGCTACACCTGCTTGCTTTGGGTTTCCATTTGCCTGGAATTTTTTTTCCACCTCTTCACCTTGAGTCTGTTTGAGTCCTTGTGGGTTAGATGTTTTCCCTGGGGACAGAAGTTACTTGGGTTTTGTTTTTTCATCCATTCAACCAGTCTCTGTCTTTAATTGGGGCATTCAGTCAGTTCATGTTGAGTGTTAGTAGTGATATGAGGGATGCTGTTCTGTTCAACTAGTAGGGTGATACCTTATTGTTTTGTTTTCCCTCTTATGTTATTATTTTATAAGACCTGTGAGCTATAACTTTTGAATGTTTTTGCACTGGGTGATGTCTATTATGCTGTTGCACATATAATGAACTTTTGAGCATTTCCTGTAGGGCAGGTCAAGTAGTGATATATTCACTTAGTGTTTGCTTGTCTGGAAAAGACTTTATTTCTCTTTCACTTATGAAACTTGCTTTAGCAGGATACAAAATTCTTTGTTGGCAGTTATTCTGTTTAAGGATACTAAAGGTAGCCTTTACCTCATACCTGTCTGGCTTGTAAGGTTTCTCTTAATTAGTCTGCTGTTAGTCTGATGGGTTATCCCCATGGGTTATCCCCATGGATTAACCCCATGGGTTATCCTTTGTGAATTACTTGATGTTTTCACCTCATGGCTTACAGGAGTTCCTCCTTTGTGTTGACTTTGTCCAGTCTTAGGGTGATATGACTTGGTGATTCCCTTTTTGCAATTAATGTCCCATGTGTTTGTTGAACTTCCTGTATCTGGATGTCTAAACCAGACATCTGGGAAGACCAGAAAAGTTTTCCTACACTATTTCCTCAAATAGGTTTTCCAGTCCTGTGCTTTTTCTTCTTCACCCTCAGGTATGCGTGTGATTTTTATATTTGGCCATTTTACATAATCCCATATTTCTTTTAGACTTTGTTCTTTCCTCTTGCTTCTTTGTTCTTTATTTTTGACTGACAGGGTTAAATTGAAAGAGTTGTCTTCAACTCTGAAATTCTTTCTTCTGCTAGTCTATTCTTGAAACTTTCCATTGTGCTTTGCATTTCCCTAAATGAAATTTTCATTTCCAGTAGTTCTATTTGTTTTGCTTTCCAAATATATATATCTCTTTAGTAAATTTTTCATTCATTTCCTGAATTGTTTTTCTGGTTTCTTTAAGTTGGTTTTTAATTTTCTTTTGGATTTCCTTGAGCTTCCTTACAATCCATATCTGGAATTTTCATCTATCTTTCAGTATTTTCATTTTGGTTGGGATCTATTGTGAGAGAGCTGGTGTGCTCCTTTGGGGGTGTCCTTTCACTTTGATTTTTCATACTTCCACAGTTGTTGCACTGATTCCTTCTCATCTGGAGCAGCTGTTGCCTCTCAGTTATTTTGTTTAGACAGAGCTTTTTCCACCCTTACTCTTAAGGGTGTGTCTGTAGCATATATTGGGTAAGGACCTTTGGTTTTGCTTGTGGATACTTTGATGGGGGTCTAGGTTCTGGATAGAGACCTTGCTTATAGATATCCTTAGTGTGGTAGTTTTTATCAATTGCTAGTTTCTTCTAGGCTATACTGATGGTATACAATGTACATGGCGAGATTCCCTGTCTATTGTTGATAAGAGAAGATGGAGGTCTTTTATATCCCTTCTTTTTCCCCAGCCCTGTGGTCTTCTTAACAGTTTGAATTACACTGCAATGCCCAGTTTAATCTCTGAGATGATGGGTGGTGGTTGTGGGTGAGAACCAGCCATGCCCTGTAAGACTGAGTCAGTAAATGCTGTAATGGGCTATACATGTTGTCCTCTCTGCCTGTAGGTGGTGCTTGCAAGAAAGAGCCAGCTGCTAAGTTTTTTTTTGGGACCTGTGACTGGCTCTAGCCCCTCAGAGGAAGCACTGGAATGCCTCAGGTGGTGGGCAGGACCTGGAGCTCCCAGGGGACTCCTTATTTTCCACCACAGCCAAGACAGGTGGAGGAGTGAGGCTGGGTGGGTCTTGGTTGTTGAGCATGCCTTCAGTCTCCACAGAGGTGGGCATAAGAGCTGTCTTGGCAGGGGTCAAGGGTCAATTCCCAGGCCACTGGGGAAAGCCACCAGGGAGGGGCTGAAGCATCCCCATGAAGCCAAAAAGTCTGATTGTTGGGGAGGGGCCATCTGGGAATCATAGACTGGCTGTTAGGAGTGGGTTTCACTCTTCTCCCTCTTTTCCTGCCCTGAGGCCTCCTTCTGGTGTCTGGCCACAAGCAGCAGCCCAAACACTGAGCTCACCAGCAGCGGCACAGTAGGCTGGGAGCTTGCTTGCCTTGGATCCTGCCCCAGACTGAAAGTGTGGCTTTCCTGTGGGGGAAGGGGTACTCTGCAAGTGTGCTGCTGCCTGAACTCTCATTGAACTCTCCTTTCAATTCTGCCCACGTGGTCTCACTTGCCTCCCAAGATTTGTTCACAAATCTCCCTTTCATACCCCCAAGCAACATGATAAAGTCCTGGGGCTATGGGATCCAGCCTGTGTGCTTGTCTCCTGGTCCCCCAAGTTCAAACCCTGACCATGCTAAGGAGAAGTGTGCTGGTCCTGAGTTGCCCATGAAGGGTTCAAGCAGGCTTAATGTCCCTCTTCTTCATGGTGTGCCCTACAGTGCTGGAGTATCCAGGTGAGCAGCAATGGGTAGGGCAGGCAGGCAGGAGGCTCAGAGTCTGAGCACCCCTTGGTCCATTGCAGGTCTTTAAGAGGAAATGTGTGAGCCCCACTCTCTGTGGAAGCCTCAGTGTAGTGGATGCACCAACAGAGGGGAAACAGCTGTTTCTGAAAGCCCCAGCTCAATCGTCCCTTGGGGCACCCATGACACTTGGCAGCAGTGGGTGGGGGAGGGGTGGGGGAGGAAAAGAATTTGAATGGGGGAGAGATGGCACTCTGGTCATCTTTGTCTCTCTTTCTGGAAGACAGCTCACCTGGAATGTCCAAGCTCTGGGATCTCACAGATCCCCAGGGACCCACTGGCCTCTGTGGCCACTGTGGCCTGGGCAGGAGTTGGAAAACATTTGTGTGGGAATGAGTGACATAAAAACTGAGGGGCTGAAGTTCTCTTGGGAGGACAAAGGCATACAATGGGTGGAAAAGCAGTATAGCACTCACTATCTCAGCTCAGGTCTGTGGTGATGGGGAGCAACCCCAAGGGGGTTGGCAGCATGGTGCTTTGTTTTCAAGAAGCTGCAAGTTCACTTGTGGCAACAGCTTTTAGGCTCATGAGGATAGAAAAACTCTCCAGCAGGTTGGGAGCCTACTGACTAACAGAGATGTGAGAGGAGGAAAAACAAACACCCCCACCTACCCCTTCCACAGGGCTCCAATTTTCTCTGTGGTTGATCTCTGCTGATATCTTGCTCTTTCTTGTTCTGCTCCACAACTTCTTCCTGTGGAATCTCGGGTATATTCTGGCGTTTTTTTTTTTCTTCTCAGAATTACACCTGAGCTACGTTTCTTTTCATTTAAAACTTTTCCTTCTTTCTGAGACTATATGGTGACTGATGTCTCTAGACGGCCATCTTGCCCCACCCTCCCAAATACTTTTCTCACTGAGCCCAGAAAACCCTTCTCTTGCATATGTATTTGGTTATAGTGTATCTTTCAATAATTCCTGAGAAATTCTAATCTCTAGACCAATAGCACTACTAATTTTTTGATGATATTGTACATTAATATATTTTAAAAGTATACTTTTTATCATTTCAAGGATGTTAGGAGGAGAAAAAGGTGTGTGTACTCAGTCTGACATCTTGGTCAAATATTACCTCCAACCCTTAAAACATTCTGTTGTTGTGGTCTCATGTTACTAATATTCTCAGGTCTGCCTAGCATATAGGTTTTCATTTTTCAGAGACCTGAGAGGTGAAATTAGGCTGTGGGAAATATGTCCATATTATCTTGAGATGACAACACTGGGGCTTCTTCCTTCAGAAGTTGGTACTGAACAGATTACTCATTGAGTTAATGAATATGATAGGCAGTTACTTGATATCAAAAGTAGAAAACTGTTTGCAGAGTTACAGGATAGAGAATATATTCTCTGTAGTAAATCTGTGTTAAAATTTCTGATTTATTTTTCCAATGAGATTTTAAAAACACTCATGTACTAGACTTTAATAAGCAATTATGATGATAAAACAAAATTGTGGTACAGAGTATTGTGTAGATATTAGAAACACAACTGTTGGATTAATAACTTCAAGGGAAGCAGGCTACAACAAATTGACAGAAAGAACATCAAATTAACAAAGTAAAAAAAATGATAAAATATCATTCAGGAAAAATATAAATAATTAAAAATTATAAAAAATTTTTAGTGATATGAAGATAAGAGTTATATGATCCTATCTATATATATAAAAAGAGAGAACAGAGTAAATGAACAGAAGTAATAAGCAAAGATATAATATAAGAAGATTCATTAGCAAAAGTAAGACCTTATTTTTTAAAATATACAAATAGCTCATAGTACTAGGCTATATTAATTTTTAGTAAGCATATATTGGTTAAATTATTGTATTCTAAAAATAGAGCAAAAATATCAGAAATATTAGCAAGAAAATCATGTTACCAATAAAGAACAATTAGGTTGGCAATGAACTTCTCCAAATATTTCTTTTGGAACACATCTAAAACAGCACAAAAGAGAATGCTAAATATAAAATTATAAACAAAGTTATATCAGACTTCCAAAAAACGAGAACAGAGAAACAAAAATATAGAGGAAGCAGTATAGTTTTAATATAAAATAGAATTCAAGAATAAAAAGCATGTAACATGATGCTTTTATATTGATAAAAGCTAATATCCACAGTAGAGATATAATAGTCATGAAATATTATGTAACTGAAAAGGTAACATCAAAATACATGCAGAATAAACTGTTAGAAATACATGGAGAGACCAAGAAAAACACAATTGTAATGGGATACTTTATCACACAACATTAGTCTTTGACAGATCAAAAACCCAAAAAAGTCAATATGGACTAAAAGGTTTGAAAAATACAATTAAATAATAATTATATCTATATTTATATAAATGATATATGGTTTATAAACATCTGCTAAAAAACTTTATAAAATATATATGTATTTATAAAAAAGGCCATACTCTATAAAAGCCATATTTTCTGTACAAAAGCCTAAGAAACATTTATAAAATATGATCATACTCAAAAAAGACACCCTCAAAATCTTAATTAATTATAAGGAGTAGAAACTGTGTATATTATATCCACTAATGACATTGCAATGAGATTAAAACTTACTTGCACAAGTGTAAACAAAAAATTCACACCACTTGGATATTAAAAGCAAAAAAAAAAGCACTTTGCTAAAAAGTTATTGGATTAAAGTAATACTACACACTTTGGTTACAGAATATTTAGAGTCAAGGAGAACTTTCCAAATTAAAACCTCTGTGATATTTCCAAAGGCATGGGTTGAAAGCAAAATTTATAGCCTGGAGTTCTTTTCTTACTTAACACAAAAGAATGAAAATCAAATAATTTAATTTTAACCCAAAAAGTTTGAAAATAAACAATAAAAACAAATATAGGAAACTCGGGAAGAATAATGTAATTTTAGCAGTAATTTATTTTGGGAAACAACAATGACAAAAGAGAGGGAGAATAATAATTAGTACAAAAACAGACATATTCAAACAAGAATAAAAAAGGGAAAAATTAATGCAAAAGTTTATAATTTATAAAGTTCATAATTTGTATTAGTATAGAGGTTAAACACTTTAAGAGAACTTTACAAACCACTCAGTGCTAATAAATTTTAAAATCCCAACAAAATAGATACATTCCTGACAAGGCATAAGTTATCAAAATTGGTCTGAAAAAAAAAGGAAAATTAAGTAGACTTATGATTTTTGAAAACAAATGAAGAAATAAATTCATGTTCTAGCTTTTGTGTTTCCAAAGTTGCAATGATTAAAAATTCCTATAGTACATAAGCTGATTGATAGCATACAAACTGAGAGAACATTTTTTCAAGTAATTTTATGAAGGTTGTGAACTTTAATAACAAAATATGACAGGAGAGGGAAAAAATGGCAGACTAGTGGTGGCCTCCCAGCTCACTATTCCCAGGGAAGGACGTGAAGAGTGCTGATGGCTGCCGATGAGTGAATCACTCACTCCAAAAGCAGCATAGGACACCCAGCACAGGAAAAAAGGTGATGGGGACATACATTCACAAAGATTGGAGAGCATGAGAAGAACAATAGAGAAGAGAGTGCAGCAGGGCCACACTTTCCCTGCCAGCACAGTGTGATCTGACCTGCAGGAGGACACCCACCACCCCCACAGACCTCCTACCCACTCAGTCAGGGACATGCCTGCTGTTGGTGCAAAGCTGTTGCACTAGACAACAGGCTCTGTGGAGAGGAGACGATAGCGGGAGCCAAATTGAACTGTGCCAGGACTGCACTGGGCTGGGAAGGGACTAGACTGAGTTGTGGCTTCCTGGGGCCGTATGCTGGAACTTGGAGACAGGCACTCTGGAAATCAGTGGGACCAGAGCAGGGGACTTGACTGGAGAGCAGTGGGAGTTGACCTGAAAAGCCTCAGGCACTGCCACGGCAGGCTCTGGGTGGGGAAAGGAGAGCAGCATCCTCTGCATGGCTGACCTGCATCTGTGGGGCCCTGGTGCCTAAGAAGCAGATTGCAGCCTATCTGCCTGAGTCCCCCCCTCCAGGTCCTAGCCATCTCCTGTGTCCTGGGCCCTGAACATGCTCTCTAGGTCAGGTCAGCCTGCCATCTATATGCTCCTGAGTAGCTGGAGAGTCCTTCTACCCACACAAGTCCAGAGACTGCTGTCACCAGTGAGCAAGAAGCTTCGTGTGGACAGAACACCAGGCTCCCAGCCCCCCCAGGGAGCCTCCCATCCCACAGACTTGAGTCAGACAGCAAGCACCATATTGCTTCTCTACCTACGAGCACCTTTGTCCTCCCCAGGCTTCAACTCCTCAAGCTCCATCCTGCTCATTCCTGTACAGACATTTCTCAACAATTCTGCGTGACTCCAGAGCCCAGTCATTCTGGGTGGACTGCCTCCCAGAGAGAGGGTTGGAGATGATCACAGGTTGGACTTTCCTCCATCCAGACTCTTTTTCTCCCCTTTGCCTACCCTTACCATGGCTACAAAGACAGAATTGAGGTGCATCATGGAGGATCCCTCAGGGAGTGGAGCTCAGAACTTCCCTTTTGGGGTCCTGTAGCAGACTGAGGGGTGTTTGTACTGTGAGCTCTCTCCTCACCAGCCCCTCCCTGCTGCTGCTTGCCTGGCAGTCCCATTAGAACAAGACAGGACCTGAGGCAGAGAGACATTGAACCACCATGGGCACCCCATGGATGACATGTGACCAGCATTCTCCCTGGCATGGTCAGGGATTGATCTCTGGGGCCCTGGGGATGGGTCCAGAGACCAGAACCCATACACCCAGGTCTCAATCACATTGCCCAGGGGCACAGAGGGGATATTTTTGAATTAGTCTTGTCAGGTGTGGGTGCCTGCAAGGGCAGAACAGGAGGGAGAGAGCAATGTGAGTTCTAGCTGCAGTGAACTAGTGGGCCACCTCCTCCTGTGGGAGGGCCACATTCCCAGCTAAGGCTGGGATCCTCACCAGGGAGCCTATGAGCCTGCATCACAGTTGTGGGGGAGCTTGGCTGACTTGAGTCCTGCCTGCAGACAGAGGCCTGGGAGAAACTGAGAAATAAGGGAGGGTTGAAAGAAGTGAGGCCTGCTCCAGACTACCTGATTGTGGCTCTCAGACGGCCCTGCCTCCACATGCAGACTCTCTGGTTATGTGGGGCCACTTCAGCCCCTCTCAGGCAGCTTAGCCCCAAGGCAGGGGAATGGTTCTTTAACACCTGCATATCCCTTACCAGCATTTGTGGAGCTGAAGAAAAGGATCACCCAACTTGACCCCTCCCATCCTCACTCCCCCACATGCCTCTGCTGTGGAGGTAAATAAAGGACTCACCTGGAAGTTCCAGGGCCCCACCCTCCACCTGGGGCATTAGAGGGCTTCTCTTGAGTAAGTAGAGCTGGTCACAAAATCCAAAAACAACAGCACAGCTTGTTCCCTCCAGCAAACAGCACCTACTGACAAGAAGGTCAATTTGCACATCCATTGTGCACATCCGTTATAGCACTTACTGACTCAATCATAGAGGGTGTGGTTGAATCACACCCAAAAGCACCACCTACTGAGTCAGAGATTAAACTGGGCAAGTCAGTATCTAAACAAGAGAAAATCCAAAAGAAATAAGCAACATCTGTTCCAGATGAGAAGGAACCAGCAAAAGAACTCAAAGTATGAAGAATCAAAGTGAAAGGTCACCCCCAAAAGGGAACACCACCTTCCTAGCAATGGATACCAACCAAAAGCAGAATATTGAAATGACAGATGAAGAATTTTAAACATGGATTGTAAGGAAGCTGAATGAAATACAAGGTAAAATAGAAACCCAACACAAAGAAACAACAAAAACAATGCAGTAAATGAAGAAAAAATTCACTAAAGAAATTGAATTGTTAAAGAAAAATCAAACATAACTTCTGGAAATGAGAAATTCATCAAGAAATTACAAAACACAGTGGAAAGCCTTAAGAACAGGTTAGATCAGGCAGAAGAAAGAATCTCAGAGCTTGAAGACAGCATCTTTCAACTAAACAAGTCAGTCACAGAGATAGAGCAGAGAAATAAGAGGAATGAGCAAAGCCTACAAGAAATATCCGGCCTAACATAAAGGGGCCTAACATAAGAATCATAGGCATCCCTAAGGGTGAAGAACAAAATACAAAAAGGTTGGATAATTTATTCGAGGGAATAATTGAGGAAAATTTCCTAGGCCTTGCTGGAAATCTAGATATCCAGGTTCAAGAAGCTCATAGGACTCATGGGAGATTCATCACAAAGATGGAAACACCAAGACACATAGTCATCAGACTGGCCAAAATAAGCACGAAAGAGACACTCCTATGAGCCGTAAGGTGAAAGCAGCAGGTAACTTACAAAGGAAAGCCCATCAGATTAACTGCAGATTTCTCAACTGTGTCCCTACAAGCCAGAAGGGATTGGGGCCCCATTCTCAGTCTTCTCACACAGAATAATGCCCAGCCTAGAATTCTGTATCCCATAAAACTAAGTTTTGCATATGAGGGGGAAATAAAGTCTTTCTCAGACAAGCAAACACTGAGGGAATTCTTCAAGACAATACCTGCCCTGCAGGAAATACTCAGAACTGCATTATTCATGGATCAGCACAATAAACACTTAGCAAGGTAAAATTACCCAAAAGCTAAAGGTCAAAGGCCAGATACCACAATGGCTCAAGAGATAAAACAAAGCAACAAAGTTCAACTCAATAAGATGAACAGAAATCCACTCCACTTATCAATTCTTTCAATAAATGTGGATCACTTGAACAGCCCACTGAGGAGACATAGGCTGGCCAAATGGATAAATATACACAAGCAAGTATCTGCTGTCTTCAGGAAGCACATCTAACCCACAAGGACTCATCCAGACTAAAGCTGAAGGGATGGAAAACTATATTCCATGCTAATGGAAACTAAAAGAAAGGTGGCATAGCAGTTCTCATAGAAGATAACTTAGTTTTCAAAGCAACAAAAGTAATGAAAGACAAAGATGGTCATTATATAATGGGAAAGGGAACAATTCAACAAGAAGACATAACTATTTTAAATGTTTATGTACCTAACTCAGGAGTGCCCAGATTCATGAAGCAAATCATACTTGATCTAAACAAAATGATAGATAGCAGCACCATGATAGCCAGGGACTTCAATATCCTGCTGACAGAATTGGACGGATCCTCCAAACAGAAAATAAAAAAAGAAACAAGGGACTTAAATAGAACTCTAGAATATATGGGCCTAACAGACATTTACAGAACATTCTATCCAAAACCCACCAAATATACATTCTTCTCATCAGCTCATGGGACATTCTCTAAGACTGATCACATCCTAGGCCACAGAACGCGTCTCAACAAATATAAAAAAATAGAAAATATACCATGCATCTTCTCAGACCACAGTGGAATAAAATTAGAAATCAACTCCAATGGAAACACTCATGTCTACACAAAGTCATGGAAACTAAATGACCTACTGCTGAATGATTGGCAGGTCAAGGAGGAAATTAAGATGGAAACCAAAATATTCTTTGAACTAAATGATAATGGGGACACAATTTATCAAAATCTGTGGGATACAGCTAAAGTGGTCCTGAGAGGAAAATTCATAGCTATAAATGCCTACATCCAAAAGACAGAAAGATCACAGATCAACAATCTAATGAATTATCTCAAAGATTTAGAAAAGGATGAGCAAACCAATTCCAAACCTAGCAGAAGAAAAGAAATAACCAAGATCAGAACAGAACTAAATGAAACAATAACAAAAGAACTATAGGGAAGATTAATAAAACAAAAAGTTGGTTCTTTGAAAAGATAAACAAAATTGACATTCCTCTTGCTAGATTAACTAGAAGCAGAAAAGAAAGGACTCTAATAAGCTCAATTAGGAATGAAAAAGGAGAAATAACAACTGATACCACAGAAATACAAAATATCATCTCAGAATACTATAAAAATCTCCACATACAGACCAATATCCCTTATGAATATAGACACAAAATTTATCAATAAAATTCTAGCATATCGAATTCAGCTGCTCATCAAAAAAATAATTCATCACGACCATGTGGGCTTCATCCCAGAGGTGCAGGGATGGTTCAACATAGGCAAATCTATAAATGTAATTCACCACATAAATAGAAGTAAAAATAAAGGCCACATGATCCTGTTAATAGATATAGAAAAAGCATTAGACAAAATTTAGCACCCTTTTATGATAAGAACGCTTAACAAAATAGGCATAGACAGGACTTATCTCAAAATGATAAAAGCCATATATGACAAACCTACAGCTAACATCATACTGAATGGGAAAAAATTGAAAGCATTCCCGCTTAGAACTGGTGCCAGGCAAGGTTGCCCTCTATTACCACTTCTATTCAACATAGTGCTGGAAGTCCCTAGCCAGAGTAATCAGACAAGAGAAGGAAATCAAGGGCATCCAAATGAGGGCAGAAGAGGTCAAACTATCACTCATTGCAGCCGATATGCTCTTATATCTAGAAAACCCAAAAATATAGCCAAGAGACTACTGGAATTGATAAATAAGTTCAGTAAAGTCTCACGTTATAAAATCAATGTACAGAAATCAGTAGCATTCATACATGCCAACAACAGTCAAACTGAGAACCAAATCAAAGACTCCATACCTTTCACAATAGCAACAAAGAAAATGAAATACCTAGGAATGTAAGGAGGTGAAGGACCTCTACAGGGAGAATTATGAAACATTGAGGAAGGAAATAGCAGAGGATGTAAACATGGAAAACCATACCACGCTCATGGATCTGCAGAATCAACATTGTTAAAATATCTATACTACCCAAAGTGATCTACAGATTCAGTTCAATCCCTATTAAAATATGAACATTTTTTCACAGATATAGAAAAAATAATTCCATGCTTGCATGGAACCAGAGAAGACCCTGTACAGCTAAAACAACCTTAACCAAAAAAAAAAAAAAAAAAAAACAAAAAAAAAACCCAAGAAAACCCAAATTGGGAGGCATAAATTTACCAGACTTCAAGCAATAGTACAATACTATAGTAACCAAAACAACATGGTACTGACACAAGAATAGAGACACAGACTGATAGAACAGGACAGAGAACCCAGACATAAAACCATCCTCATATAGATATCTGATTTTTGACAAAGCAGACAAGGGCATACACTGGGGAAAAGAATCCCTATTCAATAAATGGTGCTGGGAAAATTGGATAGCCACATGTAGAAGACTGAAACAGGATCTGCACCTCTCACCTCTCACAAAAATCAACTCATGATGGATAACAGATTTAAACCTAAGACGTGAAACCATAAGAATTCTAGAAGAAAATGTTGGAAAAACTCTTACAGACATTGGCATAGGCAAAGAATTTATGAAGAAGACCCCAAAAGCAATCACAGCAACAACAAAAATAAATAAATGGGACCTGATCAAATTAAAAAGCTTCTGCACAGCCAAAGAAACTATCACTAGAGTGAATAGACAACCTACAGAATGGGAGAAAATATTTGCATGCTATACATCTGATAAAGGGCTAATAACTAGAATCTATATAGAACTTAGGAAAATCAACAAGAAAAAATCAAACAACCCCATTAAAAATGGGCAAAGGACATAAACAGAAACTTTTCAAAAGAAGGTAGATTAATGGCCAAGAAACATACAAAAAAATGCTCAACATCTCTAATCATCAGGGCAATGGAAATCAAAACCACAATGAGATATCACTTAACTCCATTGAGAATGGCTTTTATCAAAAAGTTCCAAAACAACAAATGTTGGCATGGATGCAGAGAGATAGGAACACTCATACACTGTTGGTGGGACTATAAACTAGTACAACCTCTATGGAAATTAGTATGGAGATACCTCAAATAACTAAAAGTAGAACTACCATTTGATCCAGAAATCCCACTACTGGGTATCTACCCAAAGGAAAAAAAGACATTCTATAAAAAAGACATCTGCACTCGAATGTTTATAACAGCACAATTCACAGTTGCAAAGATGTGGAAACAACCCAGGTGCCCATCAATACATGAGTGGATTAATAAAATGTGTTATATGTATACATGGAGTACTACTCAGATACAAAAAACAATTGTGAACTAACACCTTTTGTATTATCCTGGATGGAGCTGGAGCCCATTCTTCTAAGTGAAGTATCACAAGAATGGAAAAACAAACACCACATGTACTTACCATCAAATTGGTACTAATTGATCAACACTTATGTGCATGTATGGAAGTAACATTCATCAGGTGTCGGGCTGGTGACAGGGGGAGAAGGGGATGGGTATTTCACACCTAATGGGTCTGGTGCGTGCTGTCTGGGGGATGGGCACACTTGTAGCTCTGACTCAGGCGGTGCAAAGGCAATATATGTAACCTAAGCATTTGTACCCCCATAATATTCTGAAATAAAAAAATAAAATAACAAAATATGACAAATTTAGCACAGCAATGAAAACTACAGATTAACCCTACTACTGCACTATATAGATGCAAATATACTAAATAAACATCAGAAAATAAAATATAGAACTATATTAAAATAACAAAATGCCATAACCAAAACTAGTTTTTAATCACCATATAAACTAATAATTCATTATTATTTGATACATTAATTTAAACATTATGTTGTAGGCTGCAGAATAGAAGTAGTATGAACAATATGACTGATGCCTAATGTACTAATTTCCTATGGCTGCTGTAACAAATTGCCACAAACCTAGTTGCTTGAAACAACATTATCGTCTTTTAGTTCAGGAGTCCTAAAACCAAGGCATTGACAGGGCTGCATTCCTTCTGGGGGCTCTAGGAGAGAATCTGTTTTTATGCTTTTCCAGCCTCTAGAGTCCACCTGCATTTTTGGCTTGTGTCCCCTTCCTTTCATTCCTCCAGCCTCTTCTGTCTTCATATCATCTGTGCTGACACTGACTTACTCCCTTACTTCCCTCTTATAAGAACCCTTGTGATTATATTTAGTTCATCAGGATAATCCAGAATAATCTCCCTACTTCAAAGTCCTTAATTTAATCATATCTGCAAAGTACCCTTTGCCATGTAAGGTAATATAATCATAGGTTTTGGGGATTAGGGCATGGACATCTTTGGGTGCTGTTATTTTGTTTACCACACCCAAAAATAATTTAATTAAATTTAACATCTTTTCTTGATGAAATTCTTATCAAACCTGGGCCAGAAGCATACTTTGTTCATATCATGAAACATATGCATTACCAATCAACAACCATCCTCTTATTTTGTGGAGAAACATTTAAGATATTTCTATTTGGGTGAAAAGGATTGTTCCCATGTTATTACTTAATATTTTTCTGGCAATGGAATCCAATAACACAAATATATAGGAATAAAGCTTTGTCTTAGAAAGGAGATTCAGTTTTCATTACTTTCCAATGATGTCATTGTATATCTAAAAAGCAGAAGAATTAATTGAAAAACTGTTAGAGTTAATATAGGGCTTAATAAAGTGACTGGACCCTGAAGAAACAAACAAACAACTAAATAACCAAATAAATAAATAAAGTCTTTTATATATGAGCAGGAAAAGGTTTAGTTTAGGCAACAAAAAGAGACTCTTTGTTCTCAGGGACAAAAAGAAAGGGAAAAAATGAAGTTGGGGGCTTAGACCAATGACTCTCAATCTTGTTGGTATCGGAATTTCTTAACACTGTTAACAAGTATTGCGAATGCTGATGAGCTTTTGTTTATGTGAGTTATATCTATTGACATTTATTGCATTAGTGATTAAAACAGAGAAATTTAATAAGTATTATTTAGTAATTAATTTAAAAATAATAGTAAAACAATATATGTTGAAATAATCTGTATTTTATGAAAAATAACTATATTCCCCCCTGCCAAATGCAGTTAGATGGGTAGCATTGTTTATATTCTTTCAAATCTCTAATTTAATGTTAGGCTTAACAGAAGACAGCTGAATTTTTGTCTGCTTCTATATTCATTTTGTTGTGATATGCTGTTTTGGTTAAAGTATATGAAGAAAATCTGGCCTCACACAGATATGTAGTTGGGAAAGGGAGGAGTATTTTAATACCCATTTTGGAGAGTTATGTATATTCTCCTTTTAACTTGACAAGTGGTTGTTTCTTTTTCTTTCTTTCTTTCTTTCTTTCTTTCTTTCTTTCTTTCTTTCTTTCTTTCTTTCTCTTTTTTTTTTTTTGACAAGTGGTAGTTTCTTGAAGTGTAGTTGCAATGAAGAGTTTGAAATGATATTTATCAGCTTTTTTTACTCAGCTTCATTAAAATCCATTGGCCTGTCTTGAACTTCGAATAAATCCTTTACCCATGCATGATTTTGTAATATGCTTTGATCATTTGGAAAATATTTGCTTACTGAATTTTCAGATCTTCCAAATGTTGACACGTTTCATTAGACAATATCTAAAGATGACATTTGTTAATATCACCACTGATCTCATCAGAAGAGTTTTTAAGTATTGGAAAGGTGTCAAGCTCATAGCAGCAGATACAAGTTCTCTAAAATTCTACTTTTTACTTGAAAGCTCTGAGATTTGGGGATTATTTGCTATTGCAGCCTAATCCAAATTTATCAATCCAATACGGAGGTACTGGGAGACTTTAAAGCTTTTTGGTCTTTATAGTCAATGGTTCATGATCCATAAGAAAAATAAGCCATTAGTGATGCTTAGATTTGTAAATCCAAAGCAGACTTGTATCTTGGTTCATTAATACTTTACATAAATTCTAATGAGCATCTGAAAACCATGGCAAAAATCAGAAGATTTTTTTGGCAGTATATGGAAGGATAAATTGGAAGTGAGTGAGTATGGAAGGAAAACCGGAGGAAGTGAGGAAACTGTATTAGTAATTTAATTACAATAGGTCCTAATTAGGATGGGGTAGTAGGAATAGAGATGATGAAATTTGCTCAAGGCATTGCTTATATAAGTCTTATTTATTATCATTATCATTATCATTATTGCAAATAATTCAAAGAACTTGACCAGAGGCTGAGTACTGGGGTAAAAGGAAAAGAATCAACATATGACTCCAAGGTTAAATCTGCAAGAATAAGAAAATTTTGGTATTAAAACTGAGATGGTTTAGGGAGACCCTGGATTAGAGAGAAATGAATTTGGTTTTCAACATGCCAAATTTGCAAAATGGTGTTCTGTGGGCAGATGGAAATATGAGCTTATGATTTAGGTGAAAGCCCCCAGGCCTGTAAATGTTAAAAATGGGAGGCCTAATATGGACATACTGAGTTTATCTGGAAATGTTCTCCAAGCATAAAAAAAGAATCTAGCAAAAGAGACTGAGCTTAAAAAAAACATCCACAAATAAAACGAGAAGAGGAAAAGGAGTCATTGAGGGACAGTGAGGAGGGGCTATCTCCACTGTAGGAAGAGAACCATGCTGTTTCTGGGTGAAGGCCTGGATCCCACGGCCAAGTGCAGCTCAGAACTCAGGGTGGGAGGAGGACTGAGGATAGGCCACTGCAATTACCGATGGGGAGAACCTGTGCTCTCAGATAGAGGCATTTTTAGGGACACTGTGGTAGGAAAACCATTTTATAGGAGATTGTGGAAATTGGAGCAGGGAGTAGAGATCAGTCAAAAAATGGCAAAAAGAAGAAAGGAAAAAACAATAATAATTGGAATATATCCTGAGTTCACGGCATATTTGTTTAAAATGGCTTTTCAAGTTCCTGTTGATTTGAGGACAGATGGGAAAGAGCCGGTAAAGAGAGAGAAAAGTTAGAGACTGAGTGAGAAATAAAATAAGTGTTGTAACTGGGCCCCTAGGGTATGGGAAAGAGTAACATCCAGTTTTACTTTGAAGAGGAATTACGATTTACATTTAGATTCAGTTTTATTTGGAAGGATAATGAAAAAAAAGAGAACTCGTTTTATCTGTGATGATGAGAGTTACATGGTAGGAAGAATGTACCATCCGATGTGATCAACTTTGTGAAGATGGAGGCTTTAGCTGTGCTTGTCCTTGGGTAGATTTTGTCTGGCATCTGCTCATTGGGAACTAGGCTGGGTTTGCATGTGGAATATACCCCAAACACTGAAGATTCACATCTGGTTTTATCTAATACTACATTGCAGTAAGAAAGATAAGAATAATCTCCATTGGAACTTCATTATAACAGGGCTCTTATGGAACAATTTCAATGATGAGACTGTCTAAATGTAAAGATCTTCAGTAAAGAAAGTCTCTAGATATTGGTTTTAAGTTTTGTCCAATGTTGGTGAATTATGTTTCATCATTTGCATATTGGCAATTAGGTTCCAGTCAAGTGAAGGTGGTTTTCTTTACCATCTTTTAAAATTTATGTACTTAGAAATTAATGTGAATACTTTTTCTTCATGAACTTGGAGTACTAAATAAAAATTTCATTTTGACCTAGGAATGTAAATAGATGTAATATTAATTAATTTACACATTGTTTATCCATTCTTTAAGAAATTTGCCCTTTGATTTACCAATGCTATAAATCAAAACTGGAATATTTAATGCTATAATGCACTGACTGCACTGACTCTGCAGATTTGGGGATTATTTGCTATTGCAGCCTAATCCAAATTTATCCTGACTAATATGGAGGTACTGGGAGACTTTAAAGCTTTTTTGTCTTTATAGTCAATGGTTCATGATCCATAAGAAAAATAAACCATTAGTGATACTTAGATTTGTAAATCCAAAGCATATTTGTATCTTTTGTTCATCAATACTTTACATAAATTCTAATGAGCATCTGAAAACCATGGCAAGAATCAAAAGATTTATTTGGCAGGATATGGAAGGATAAATTGGAAGTGAGGGAGTAAGGCCACCATTCCCCTTACCACCCTTCTCCCTTTTTCCTGATTATATTCTCAGGTCTACATTGCCATTGTTATAATCACTCGATTGCATATATCAACACCCTTGTCCCACCATCATAGTATCTTTGAAAAATTCCAATCCTATTTAATTCCAATTCTTTCCCCTTCTGTGCTCTCACACTGGTAAGTAAAGTAGCTGGAGAAAATCACACATCTATTAAATGTAAACTAAGATTTTAATGATATGCATCTGATTCAAATATGCATCTGATTTAATTTTCTCTGTTAGATCCACTTACCAAATTTATAGATAAAACCCATTTTGGTTTCTTACATCACTTAGAATTCTCCCTTCTGCAAAGTCAATTGAGGTTTTCAAGAGGCAAAGCCATTTTTAAAGGAATTTAATGAATGATTATCCCTTTTGCTTTTAACTATTGATGTTATTAATTCATTCAACAAAGGTTTACTGAGTATCTACCACATGCCAGGCACTATGCTAGTCATTAGGGATATAGAAATGAGCAATGCAGACAAAGCCCCTGCCCTCATAGAGCTTACATCCTAGTAGGGCAATCAGATAAGACATAAATACACACATGAATATATATTAGGTGACACTAAGTCCTATGGAGAAACAGGAAGGAGTGGTAAAGGAGGTAAGGAGGCTTGGTTAAGGAGGCTTTCTCACAAAGTGACATTTGAGTGGAGACCTAGAGGAAGAGAAGGCACAAGCTGTGTGGCTGTCTGGAGGAAGCCTCTCTGAGGCCAAGGGAACAGCAAGGGGAAAACTATTGATGCATGAGTGTGCTTGGTGTGCCCAGAGAAAAACCAAGGTGGCCAGTGTGGTTGGAGCAGGATGAGTGAGGGAGAGAGTGATAAGGAATATGTCAGAGAAGGGGGGGCCAGATCATTGAAGGACTTGGGGGTGATTATGTTCTCACTCTGAGTGAGACGACCAGTCCCTGGCAGGGAGATGAGTTGGGAGCTACTGCAATCATCCAGACAGACGATGATGACTGTTTGGAACAGGATAGTAGGTAGCAAGGGAGTTGTGAGAGGTTCAATTTCTGGTTATATTTCAAAAGTTGAGCAGATGTAAAATTTCCTGATAGTAGATCGTATATGAGATGTAAAGAGAGGAGACAATCAAGGATGACTACAAGATTTTTGCGTTGCAAAACCATTTTCAGAGATGTGAAGACAAGGAAGAGGAGCTGGAATTTTTTGGGGGGGAGGTTAAGATGAGAGGGAATCAAGAATTCCGTTCTTGACACATTGGGTATAAGATGCCTTTTAGACACAGAGCTGTTATGCAGGCAGCCAGTTATGTGAGTCTGAAGCTCAGGGGAGAGGTGAAGACTACAGATGTTACATTTGGGAGTCTTCAGGGAATAGATGGTAATTACAGCCGCAGGAACCAGATGAGGTTATCTAAAACCTGAGAGTGTGTGGAGAAAAGAAGTCGCAAAATGGAGGCTGCAGCTCTCCAAAGTTTGAAGGTTAAAGTTTAAAGAAGAATAAATAGAGAGAATGAGAAGGAACAGATAATGAGGTGGTAGGAAAACATACAAGGCATGTGGCCCCAGAAGCCAAGTGAAACAAACAAAAAGCTTAAAAAGAGGAAAAGATCATCTGTGTCAAACGCTGTTGATGTGTAAGTGGATGAGGACTACGAACTGACCACTGCACTCGTCGGTAGACATTCACGATCTTGACAAGTGGAGGTGTGGTGGCGAGCTGGGCAGGAAGGCCGTATGGAAGGGGGTTCAGGGGACAATGAGAGGAGAGGAAGGTGAGGGGGAATCCTTTCAAGGGGAGCAGAGAAAGGGTTGTTAGCTCGTAGGCTATGGTCTACTAGAGTAAGTGTGGTCAAGAGAGGGTATTAATAAAGATCAGAACATTTTATAATAGTATGTCTGCATACTATATGATCTAGTAGAGTAGAAAAATTCATTATAGAACAGAAAGAGAAGACAAATGCTGGAACCATGTCTCAGCAGGCAAGTGGAGCTGACACCAGGGAAGAGGTGAAGGGGGTGGGTGCTCCTAAGAACAAGCTTCACCCCAAGTCACAGGAGTGAAGCTGCAAGAAGGCATGAGGATGTGGCTGTGAGAGTTGTTGAAGTTCTCTTCAGATCCCTTCCGTCTCCCAGAGCCCCCGAGAGAAGGGTGAGGAAGTTCATACAGGCAAGTGCATAACTGTGACAATGGGCCATGGGAAAAGGAGAACTTGAGAGACCTCAACGGGCGGTAGGATCAGTGAATTTTCGTGTTAAATGAATCAAAATTCTGGCATACAGCATGGTTAAGACCAAAAACAACTTATTTATTGAGTAGGTGAACGATGGGTAAACTTAAATCATTTTACCTGTGTTTATATTTCTTATCTCAAAGATAAATCTTGCTGAAAATTCTGATTATAGAGAGTAATTATTGAAGGTCACTTTAATTTTCATGAATCATTCTGACTGTATAAACTTTGTCTGTTTCAGAAGTCAGGCTCAGGATCAGACAGCTGGTGGATGCCACTTCTGACACCATTGGCCTCACCTGTCTTGCGGCTCTGACTGCCTTCATGCAGGTGCTAACTGGCAGCACCCACTTGGCACCCCTCTGGATCTCTCATCTCCCGCGCAGGGGTTGACTGCCAAGAATGGAGCACTGCAAGCTTGGTGCTGGGGATCTACATGTGTGCAACTGAAAAATGTGTAGGGAGCTAGTAAGGTGACATTTTAACCCATGGAAAGTAGGAGCTGGTGGAGAACACTTCTCCCTTTTGCCTCCTCTGACAGCTCATTCTGACAAGCTGGATACACAGCTTCTAGGGAGCTGGAGTAATTAGTTGTATATAGCAGCGCCCAACTTGAAACACATCATCATATCCTTGCACTGACCCCCTCTCTTTCCCTGCCTCCCTCCTTTTCCCTTACTCCTGCGGTGGGGATTGTTCTCCCTGTAAAGTAGTAAGCTGTGAGCCCTCAGTGTCAGGCTCTGCTCTCTGGGAACCCAGACTGAGTCAAGCACCATAACACTTTTATACTCTGCCACCTCCAATAAAGGAATAAAACTATATTAGTTCAACAAATCATTTCTCTTGTGAATAAGCATCAAGACAACCTGAAAAAATTTAGCTTGAGATTAGAGGCTGTAATTTTTCTTCCCTAACATAGACTCTTATTGATATATGATGTTAGCCATTAGCTATTGTTTTTTTCATAGCCAACCAATTTTTTTTTAATTTCAAAATATTATGGGGGTACTATTATGGGAGTCATAGTTTTTGGTTACATGGATCACTTTTGTAATTCTTGAGTCTGGGTTATAGGTATGCCCATCACCCAGGTAGTGTTCACTGTACCTGTTAGGTAGGTTTTTGCCCATCCCCTTCTTCCCCCTCCTCCCTACTTGATTTCCTCTGAGTTTTATTTCCTTCTGTGCACATGTGTGCTCATTGGTTAGTTCCAATTTAATCGAGAGTACATGTGGTGTTTGTTTTTCCATTCTTGAGATACTTCACTTAGGATAATGGTCTATTGTTTTTGAACTTCTACTAACATTGCATTTTGTGGCAATTTAGACACACTGTACATGATTATTCTGATCTAAAAAGTTAAAAAGAAAAAACAGAGTATATTTATGTTTATTATATATTATATAGTATGTACAAAGAACTGTTTGGGCATGGTGGCTCACAGCTGTAATCCTAGCACTCTGGGAGGTCAAGGTGGGAGGATTGGTTGAGGTCAGGAGTTTGAGACCAGCCTGAGCAAGAGTGAGACCCGGTCTCTACTAAAAATAGAAAAATTAGCTGAGTGTTGTAGTACGCACCTGTAGTCCCAGCTACTCGGGAGGCTGAGGCAGGAGGATCCCTTGGGCCCAGGAGTTTGAGGTTGCAGTGAGCTATGATGATGCCATTGCACTCTACCCAGGGTGACAGAGTGAGACTCTGTCTCAAAAAAAAAAAAAAAGGGAATTGAACCTCCTCCTAATTCCCCCCCTTCATATTTAAAAAAAAACCCAAAGAATTGTAATTTTTCCTTTTCTTACTTTTGCTTAATAAAAATATTAGGCTTTCATAGTTCTTTCATGGATTATTGAAATAGCTCTTACCTCATTTCCCTGCCTTTGTATTCCTATCCTCAGTGATTTTTCTAAAACACAGATTTGATCAGCTCATACTTCTGTGCTTAAAATCGTTCCATAGTTCTTCAATACCAAAAATTAAGCCCAAACTCTTAGGATGATCCATAACTTGCTGCTCTTTCCTTTCCAACCTCCTCTACCCCATGTGCTAGTCATATTCGAGTCTTGTCCTCAGGCTCAGATAGCTCAAATGCCTTCTCTTCTGCAAAACTTTCTCTGTGATTTGATCTCTCTCTTTTAGGGAGGTCTATTACTTTGTCCTTCCCTCTTTTATAGTAGGAACCATATGGTATTACAATGATTTGTTTATGTAACACTTTCCTCCACTAGAGGGAAAGAACAAGGCTTTGTTGGTTTTTATATAGCCAGTCCTTAGCACAGTAGAGTCATGCATCGCCACTTAACAATGGGGATACATTCTGAGAAGTGTGTCTTTAGGTGATTTTGTCATTGTGCCAACATCATAGAGTATACTTACAGAAACCTAGACAGTATCGCCTATTATACACCTGGGCTATGTGGTATAACCTATCACTCTTAGGCTACAAACCTGTCATTGTACTGAATACTGTAGGCCATTGTAGCACAATAGCAAGTATTTGTGCATCTAAACATATCTAAACATAGAAAAGATACAGTAAAAATATGATATAAAAGACAAAAAATGGTACGTCTATTTAGGGAACTTACCATGAATGGACCTTGCAGGACTGGAAGTTGCTCTGGGGGAGTCAGTGAGTGGTGAGTGCATATGCAGGTCTAGGATATTACTGTACACTACTGTAGACTTTGTAAACACTGTACACTTAGGCTACACTAAATTTATAAAAAATATGTTTCTTTTTTCAATAATAAATTGACTTCAGCTTCCTGTAACTTGTTTAGTTTATAAACTTTTAAATTTTTTAAAAAACTTTTTGACCCTTGTAACAATGTTAATACTTAGCTTAAAACACAGACACATTATACAGCTGTAAAAAAAATTTTATTTCTTTATATCCTTATTCTATAAGTTTTTTCTATTTTTAAGATTTTTTATTTTATTTTTTGCCTCTTAAACATTTTTGTTAAAAATTAAGACACAAACACACACTTTAGCCTAGGCTCACACAGGGTCAGGGTCATCAATATCGCTGTCTTCCACCTCCACATTTTGTTCCACAGGGAGGTCTTCAGGGGCAGTTACACACATGGAGCTGTCATCTCCTATGGTAACAATGCTTTCTTCTGAAATACCTGCAGAAGGACCTGCCTGAGGCTGTTTTACAGTTAACTTTGTTTTTTTATAAGTAGGAGTATACTCTAAAATAAAGATAAAATATATAGTATAGTAAATATGTAAACCAGTAACATAGTCATTTATTATCAAGTATCATATACTATACATAATTGTATATGCTATACTTTTACATGACTGGTAGCACATGACTGGCAGCACAGTAGGTTTGTTTACATCAGCATCTCCACAAACACGTGAGCAATGTGTTGTGCTACTACATTATGGCGGCTACGGTGTCACTAAGCAACAGGAATTTTTCAGCTCTGTTATAATCTTATGAGACCACCATAGTATATGTGGTGCTTTGTTGACTGAAGCGTCATTATGCAACACATGACTGTACTTGGCATGTAAGAGTTCATCAGTAAATGTCATTGCAATTGCAGTCAACAAAGCTGTGCTGTCTTTGTTTGAAATTTTAAAAACTGGGCTTAAAAAATTATAATTCAAAGTTTCTGTGAATTAAAATAACACCCCTCCCCCTTTCCAGGGTCCATTGTCCCCAGTTCCCCTCACCAGAATTAATAGAAGTTATTATAAACGTTAGCTAGGAATTCTGGGTTCACAGCACACTTTGGAACATGCAGATACAAAAATTCCTTTTAGATGAATCTTAGACTCTGCGAGGGAACATTCAAGCTTTATTTGAGGTTAACATTCTATGTCAACAGCAGACTTGATGGTGGCTTGATTATACTGAAAATCATGGAGCATGAATAGAAATTTTCCCTGGAAGGGAAAGGCGTACTCCTCTCTAGCTTATATAGCACTGACTTTTGAGCAGCTGAGCTCCCTGAGTCAACCATGAACACAAATTGTTAGGAATATTAACACTTAAGACTGTAGTCCAGGGGGCTGCTGTAGCCTGGCCGGTTCTCTCTGTGCAAAAGTATGTTTTGTTTCACCTGTGTCTTGCTTTAAAACTATGGATGAGCTGCTGACATTTAACAATTAATATATTTCACACACGCAAAAATCTAGATTACTTCTTCTCTTGAAAAGCAGGACAATCTGGAGTCACTGGGTCCACATTTTCTCATAAGGCAACAATTGGCTGGAGCTGAACCCTGAGTATGAGGCATGCCTTGCCCTGGTCATCACTATCAGAGCCCAGCCTTCTTCCTTCATTTGTTTATCTTGATCACTTGGCTGTTGTTATCATTTTGATGTGCAAATCCTGACTCTTGCTTGTACAGCACATCAAAACAGTATTCCGTCTACATTAGTGCTCCTGTCCCATGAATAACAAGCATTATTCCATCGTAAGTCAACATTCTCCATAATTTTCTGATAGTTTATTTGTAGCATCAGATTTTTCAAATGCCATATGAGTAAATATAAATATTCCCCCTGTACCATGCTATCATTTAACATTTTTCTACTGCCAAACTAAAGTTGAAGTCTCCTGGGACCAACTACAAACAATTTTGCTATCAGCTTTTTCAGAACCAGACTTAATAAGGTAAACCAGTTGCTCAAAAGAATTCAGATAACTCAAAATATCTGTACCATATTATCTGCTAAAATTTAATGTTTATTTTTCAACATCTTGCACCATGTCAATGCATTTTTTCGTGTCATGTTGTGTTATGCTGGTTTATGGTGGGAAGAAACATAACAGGATGTGACATGATGTAAGTGATGCAGTGACAGGTATAATTTAAAGGCTATACTCCTGGTGGAAGCAAACACCTGCAATTAATTCACATCCTGGGAATTTAAAATGAAGCTGATGAACAAAACTAGAAATGTCCATAAACTGATGGATGATGATCTGGTTCACCAACCCAAAGGTAGATTATGGTATGTGAGTACAATATCATCACTGAAGATTTCAGAGCCTAACATTACCCATGTATAATGTAGTCATGTGTTATTTTCTAAATTTGGTTAGGTTCATTAAAAGACAACCTAAGTAGCAAATGTTTAAGAAAAGCATTTTCATTTTTTACATTTTAATGACTTAGTCATTTAAATTATTTAAATCTCAAAGCAGATAATTTAATCTAAAGATCTTTTACCATATACCTCTGCATATATTAAGTTGAAGATATATTTTATTTTAAACAATAATGATTAATGCATTTCTTTATAAAATAACATTTTGAAATAAAAGCAATACATGTTTATCATTGGAAACTTGCTAAGCACAAAAGTATGAAAAATTACAGATAACCCAAAGATAACCACTATAAATATTTTAGAGTATTTCCTTCTAATCATTTACTTTAGATTCATATCTGCCTATCTTCATTTATCTATATCCACATCTACATGTTTATATATCTATATCTCTATTTTAGCATATTAATAACCATTTTATCATATCTCATAATTCTGTGGATCTACTATTTTGGCAGGGCTTAGTGGGCATTTCTTTCTCTTCTCACATGACATTGCCTGAGGTCACTTGGTGACATTCATTGGCAAGTAGGCTGCTCTGGAAGGCCTGAGATGGCTTTCCTCACACATCTGGCACCTTGACAGGGATGGCTGCATAAGACTCAGCCCAGCTGGAGCTATGGGGCAAGTGAGTTAGTTCTTCTGTCTACGGGCCTTCTTGTGGAGTTGTTTGGGCTTCCTCGTAGCATGGGACTGAGTTCTAAGAGCAAATGTTCCAGATGTACATACATTTAAAATATTTGTTTAGAATACAACTGTATACACAATTTTGAATCTCACATTTAAAGTTCAAGATCATGTTATATGCATTTTTCTACTCCACAAAAATTTCTTGGCAATTGATTTTGATAGTTGAATGATGTTACATATTATACAATATAATTGACTTAGCTACTAACCTATTGTCACACAATTAAGTAATAATATTTTGATTATATTAATAATATGTAATAAAAATTGCAGTGCATACTTCTTTGACTGAATTTTGTATTATTTCTTTAATATGTAGTCCAAAAAGCAAAATAATCTAAGAATGCAAAAAATTTTAAGGCCTGTGGTATAGATTGTCAAATCTTTCCAGAAATAATGTACTTATTCATACTATCACCTTTTTGTTGCATACTTGTCTCACTATACTCATCAGCTTCTTTATTTTTAAGTCTTTGCACATTTGATTATTATAAATATCTTATTTGATGTTTTTGCATTTATATGATCACTAGTAAGGCTAAAATTTTTTCACATTTATTATTAATTTTTATTACTTCCTTTCATATGTTTGTTCATTCATTAATGAGATACCATTTTTAAAATCAATTTATCTGAACTCTTTATATATTAAACTATTTTAAAGACATAAGTTATGACAAAATATACCTAAGTACTTTTGAACAGAAATTCAAACTGACATGATTCATATAGTTGAGGATTTTCTTATATATCATAAATTTCAACTAGATTTAAAATATTTTTGAAATAATTTTGCTAACTTTTATTATTGGCACAGTTTTACTCACTATTCCTACTTAATCTGAGCTATACAGAAAGATAAAAATTAAGGTGATTAAGCAATTTTAAAATTCTCTCTCTCTCAAGAAAAAGATACAAAATATACTCTAGAATCAACATTAACATTTGATTACTTTGATTCTCGTAAAATAGCAAACAGTTTAAAAAAAAGTTCCCCTAATTCTAGAAGTTATATTAACTGTGTATTGCCCCTTTATCGTAGAATGAAAAAGCATCCTTTCTGATTTTACTCTTCTAAAATAGTAACAGTTTATTATTTCACACGTTATTATATACATAGTTTTTCAAGAGAGAAGAATGACAATACAGTCTACCTAAAAAAATTTTTATTGCTTAATTTAAAAACTTGTTTGAGCTGTTTAAAAGGTATGATTTCTTTCCCTCCTTCTTTCCTGTTCATTTCAGTACTCTATAATACAGGTTGTAAAAGTAGTGAAAAGTAAAATGGCTGATATACAGATAAATGTAATTATATAATAGATGTGTACTCTAAATGTAAAGGACCATGAAAATTACTGTGGAAATTCACTGCACAATTTCAGTAGCAATATCACAAATTGCCTTGGGAAAAAAACAAAAAGAATGCAGAAAATCTCAACAAAGATATGTATTTTTTTTTGCTGTAAAATGAAAGCATTTCATCATGATACCCTGCCAAGATTTGTCCTCAATAAATTCAAAGTCTTCTTTGCTTTCCAAAATTCTATAAAGTGCATTGCTATTGATTCTGAAACATATTTTCTCAAATAATTCTTACTCAGAGCCAGTTTGTTTGATGTCTGCTAACTTGCCTATTAGTCATTTTCCCATATCTTTCCTTTTCTGTCATTGCTTTGTTATGCAAGTGTTCTTCTAAACTAGCTTGACCACTTATATTAGCTTTTTGGTGGTTAGGATTATAAATCTAGCTAGCACATGAATAAAGGCTGCACATATTTTTTCTTTTTCTTTAATTTTCCTTTTTTTTTTTGCCATATTTGACAGTCCTATAAGAAATGCTTGCAGTAAAATTATACTACTAGCTACATAATGTGATGCCATATTAAAGTGTAATCGCCTTTCCACCAAACTAATAAAGGCAACATGCTAATTTTTGTATTAAGACACACTGCAATAGCACACAATTGCATGATGCTATTTCAACCCCTTTCTTCTTGAGACTTGCATAACAGCCTCTTTTATTGCTGATGGGTTTCAAATAATGGTGTCCATGTGGCTTTGGAACAACAGTAGAATGCTAATTTATTCCCCAGTGTTACCTAGAGGCCCGGACGTGGGTCCAGGACTGGTGACGCCCTAATTTAAATACTGGGTAGGACCAGGCTGATCAGGTGGCTCAGAGCTAGCACAATAGGCTGTGAGGGGAAGCCCCACTCCTCGGATCAGGGCAGATCAGGAGGATTCCAAGTGTAATTGGCCTCTAGGGAGTGTGCAAGTCACTCTTATACACCCCCTCAGACCTCCTTAATGTCTTGCCAGCTGGAAGGAAAAGAGCCTTCTTGTATTGCCCACAAAGGAAGCGGGGATTGAGGGGAGAAGAACTGGAGAAATTAAAAAAAGTGGGAAGAGACAGCAACACAAATGAAGAGGTGGGTAATAACATTGTACATCTAAAAGCCTGGGGAGTGTGTCATAAACAAATGGGCTGCAATGGTCAGTAGGCAATTATATCCTGTTACCTCATTTAAAATGCTGACTAATTACATAGAGCAAGAGGAAATTAGCACAGGAACCTTATTCTCTGCCAAGTCCACATCAAAACGCTGCAAAAGAAAAACATGAAATCAATCTTCTGTGGTTTTAAAGAACTCATAGTTCCTGAAATTTAAACATCTGCACAAAGTGCTCCAAAGTATAAGATCACTTACTGGATATTCAAATCTCAGAAATTAGACTTGTTAAAAAAAAACAAAAAAAAACCAAAACCCAAACCCCTAAGGCTGTCACCTTTTTGTGACCTGGACAATCAGCTTAACATTTTTCTTTCTTTACCCTGATATTACCGTTTAAATCCCCACTTCTCATTCTACTTGTTTTATGTTAAATAGTGATTTGCCAAAACAGGAAAGTATCTTTTTGGACAGAATTGTCTCCTGAAATTTCTCTTGAGACACATTTGGCAGGTTTCAGGATTGAACTGAATTCTTGAAGTTCCCATTCAAAGAGGTGCTGGTAAATAGTACAGCTGCATTTTTTTTTTTTTTGATAACTTTTTCTGCATGTAGAAGTTTTGAAAATTGAATCACTTTCTTCTATTGCTGTATAGCTTGAAGATTTTTTTATCACTAAAAAGAAAATCAGTTCCCAAGATAACTTAAAGACATCTAAACAGGCATACAACCAAAAATATCTTTAATAAATGCACCAAACCTTTGTTAAAGTGCTCTAAAATATGTGAGTGGGGCATGGTAGCACCTGCCTGTAGTCCCAGCTACCTGGGAGGCTGAGGCAGGAGGATCACTCAAGCCCATGAGTTGGAGTCCAGCCTAGGTAACATAGTGAGATTCCCATCTCTAAATATATATATATGTGTGTGTGTGTGTGGAGAGAGTCAATAAGCTAAACCTGCCATGTGATCTTGGGTATGAGGTAGCCTCTGAATCTGGCTTGCTGGTCTTTAATGGTGTCCATCAATGCTTTGCAAAAGGACACTTTAAAATTCTACTAGGCCTGTGTATCAGAAGTCACTGAGGGTTAGGCTTCAGGACTCTATCCTGGTCTCAATCATGCAGTACCTTTGATTTTTCAATACTGAGTTTTTGAGAAAGATTTACTTTTGAGGAAAGGAAATATTTCATTAATTCTATTGGTTTAAATATATTTTGAAAGTGCTGCATAATATTCCTTTGGATGGATGGACCATGTTTATTTATCCATTCATCTACTGAAAGATATCTTGGTTGCTTCCAAGTTTTGGCAATTTTGAGTAGAGTTGATATAAACATCCGTGTGTGAGTTTTTGTGTGGACATAAGTTTTCAACTCTTTGGATAAACACCAAAGACTGCAACTTGCTGGATCATTTGGTAAGAGTATGTTTAGTTTTGTAAGAAACTTCCAAACTATTTTCCAAAGTGGCTGTGCCAAAGTGTACCAAAGTGTGTACATCAGACAATGAAGTGTTATTCAGCACTAAAAAGAAATGAGCTATCAAGCCATGAAAAGGGTGGAGGATACTTAAATGCTTATTACTAAGTGAAAGAAGGCAATCTGAAAAGGCTACATACTGTATGATTTCAACTATATGACATTCTGGAAAAGGCAAAACTGTGAAGACAGTAAAAAGATCAATGGTTGCCGGGGTTAGGGGGAGGGAGGGATGAATAGGCAGAGCACAGAGGACTCTGAGGGCCCTGAAAATACTCTGTATGATTGTGTATTGGTGGAACCATGTCATCACACGTCTGTGCAAACCCACAGGGTGGACAACACAAAGAGTAAACCCTAACGTAAACTAAGGACTTTGAGAGATAATGATGTGTCAAGATGGGCTCATCGATTGTAACAAATGTGCCACTCTGGTGGAGGATGTTGATAATGGGGAAGCGATGCATGTGTGGTGGCAGGGGTATATGGGAAATCTCTCCACTCAATTTTGCTGTGTACCTAAAACTGCTCTAAAAAAAAATAAAGTCTTAATTTTTTTTTTAAAAGATGGTACTAGATGATCTCTTGGGACCTAGTGAGCTGTAATAGTCTGTGATTCTATGTCAAATACTCTCATGGAAAACCCACCACGAGGTATCTAAAATGGAAATTATCAGTGAGACAACAGGGGTCTTATCACATGTGAAGATAAAACTTAGGTTTTTTTGCTGTAACCAAAAAAAAATGTCTTTTCAGGAAATTAATTTAAATAACCGTTCTGAATGGTGGTCATATTTCACTTGCTGTTTTAACAGGGTTGCTTGTTGCTGGCAGGACAGGGGGAAGATAATCTTTTAAATGTCACGTTCCTTCAGGAGCAAGGCTCTCCCTGTCCCATTCTGGTGAACGCAATGTTACCACAGATTTCTTTGCTACCATAGTGGTAAAAAATAGAGGAAAAAAGTAAGAAAGCCAGTATCAAATTAAGACAACTAAAAAGTATAATGAGGTTAATATTTTTGAAAGTATTGCTGATGTATTTAGCAAGTTGCTTAGTAACTCCTTATCCATCAAAGCAACAGCATTTATAGCTTCAGGCAGAGTCCCCTGGCATAGGAAGTCATTGCTTAGCTTAGAGTAGCAAGCTCAATTCTTATGTTTAGGGTTTTCTAATTTCACGAGCTTCCCTCCACATGCCAGCTCTACCGCAGGGACATGTAGAATGTGATGTAAGAAAAGTTCCCATGGGGGAAGTATAAAGCCTTCTGATATGGGGCGGGGGTGTTGTCGAAAGTAGAGAGAAGGGGTAAATGTGGGCCTTGAGACATCCGCGTCCAGGCTCACCTTTCTGGCTCCAACCTCCCTGGTGGCAGTGGGAGGGGTAGTAAAACTAAGGGGCATGGTGGAGAAGGAAGACTCCGCGGAAGGACACTATGCATATTTGCTATTTGGAATGCTGGGAGGAAACTTTCTCACAGCAAATCCTCGTAACAGGAAGTGGCAGCAGCAGAGCTGGAATGGCAGAATGGCTTGTTCAGGCAGACACAAGCCTGAGACGTGACCTCAGATCCCCACGGTCTGCGGGCTGGAGCTGAGGCTGTCGGCTGGCCAGCTCCCAGCACAGTCACTGAGGTGACGGTCAGAGTGACCTGCGGCAGAGCCCTGCAGCAGGGCAGATGCCCAAGTTGAGGATCAAAACAGCTTTGTCATTAGGAGGGAAGGCTGAGCTCACCAGGGAGCTATCACTGTGCCAAGAAAAGGAACCACTAATTTCACCAGCTGTGGTCAGCAGTGAGGTCCGTGAAGACAGAGATGGTTGCCCAGAGATGAGCAAGGCTGGACTCTTCCCTTTCACATGGGCTATGTAAGTTCCCCGCACACTCAGCCAACACACTAAACATGAACAGGAAGACAAGGTTGCCTAAGACTGTCCAGCTTTTAGCACTGCAAGTCTGTGTCCTGGAAAACCCCTCAGTACCAGGCAATCCAAGATGTTGGTCAGCCTACCTTCAAAGTCAGAAACGCAAGATTCCTGGCAAAATGATTCATCTCACAGCACAGTGACAAGAAGTAGGACTGCCCAAATTGTGCAGTGGCCAGAGGGCAGTGCCCACCCAGTAACTACTGGCATAAATCATCACAGTGGTTTGCCTGCTAAAAAGGTAACATAAATTTTTTTGAGCGCTCCACATAAGTTAAATGAGAGGTGTTTTGTCCCAGTGTTATACAGTGCCTTGTAGATCTGGGTTATTGTTCTTTCTGATAATTGAGAACAGAATGGGAAGGAGTCGTTCCTCTTGTTTCAAATAGATTGCAGTCTTTCTTTTAACCCAGATTATAGTAGGGCCCATGATTTAGGGTTAACAGTTTTAAGTTACAAATCTAGCTCTTTGAAAGGCAGAAGAAAATATTGTGGGCTTCTCTAATGGCATTTGCACATTTCCTGTCATGTTTCCTATTTTATAGTTCATTGTAGCATTGTAACATCCTAGTTAGACAAGTGGAGTCTGGCTTGAGACTCCTTGGGTTCAAATCCCACCTCTCAACCTTCACTGGCCAGACTTTATGGACCTTGCTTAAATTCATGGTAACTTGGTTTTCTCATCCGTAAAGTGGAGATGATACCAGTAAAGGTAATATTATTCACTCCAAAGTTTTTTGTTAGGATTAAACGAGATAATGATTTTAGAGCTCTTTCAATGTGTCTGGCACTAGAAAACACTCAATAAATTTTAGTTTCTATTCTTTTTAATTAACGTATGACTTCTCCACTAGGTTGTGGAGCTCCTTGATCACAGGGACATTGTATATATCTTTGCTCACCTGTTTATCTCCAGTATCTTGTATAGAGTAAGCATTAAATAATTGTTAGCTATTGTTAGGGTTAATAAAAAAAAAAAAACACCCTACAGCCTTCATACCATTCTTTCTGTCTGGATTTCTCTCTTTCTTAGCATTTCTCCTTCTTAGACTTATAAAAGAAATGTAAAAAAAAAACCTTGAAAATCCACTGGGGGTAAGTACTTGAGAATTATTATGAGGATATAGGCATATTTGCAATCCCAAATTTACTATCTTCTAAGACATGGGAGGCAGGCAGAATAGTGTCTAACACCAATTCAGGAATCTGAAAGTCTGGTTCCTGATTATTTCCCCATCAACAAACTTTTCCATCCTGTTCTCTTTAAAATCTTTAAAATTAAAGGGTTGGACTAGATGAGGCCAGAAGTCATGCCCATCTCTAGACTTTGGCAATTCCAGTAGAGAACAAAACAAGACAGCATACAATTTAAGTGCTAAATTGTGTACTGAACAACATCGTGATGCTCTTTAAAAACTTCACTCCTTTCTCTAAAAAGAAATCCAAGTGTTAATGTCCTCTTTTTCCTTTTGAAAACCTGCTTTCCTTGTGCAGGACTATTCTGATTCAGAGGGAAAAAAGAGAACACTCCTGTGTAGAAGATTCCCCAGCAGCTGAGAACATCTGACAGCAGAAGCACAGCCGACATTATTGCGCACCACGTGTCAATGAGGGAATAAGCATGGCTCCTACCTAGAAGGTTCGTGAGCTGAAGCAGGCTGGCAAATTACTCCATAATTACAGCCAACCTTGCAGCAAGGCAGAAACAAGTAGCATTGTCTCTGCATTTTGAGGTAGCCGAACATCGCACCACCTTTCAAATTGCCTTTTTTCTCTCGTCCTTCCTTTTCTACTTTTTCCCTGTGTCAGACAAATTGCTCTAGTCCTCTTGCTGAGAAAGCATGTAGTGAGTTGCACAGCTCTAAGTCCGATGGCATAGGATACTCTCCAACCTTAATTTGCTAAATGTGGGCAGAAGATCATTTTATTTCCCCTGAGCTCCTTTATTAAGAGGAGTCTCACAAAAAACCTTCCTAGACTCTAAATTGTAACTTAGAATGTACTGTCCATCCTTTGATGGTACGAAAGTGACTGACTTTTCCAAGTATCACTGCAAAGATCAGGCAAGTATGAGAAGGAGGGTAGCTACTCTGGTATTGAAATCTCACTTTATTAGGGGAGTCAAAGTCTTCATTTGCTTTTCTCACTAACAGTTTGTTCTGGCACTACCTTCTGTCACATAATCCATAATCCTTTTGGAGTAAGCATGCATGCATAGAGGCACAGAATTTGGTTCTGGTCAAAATTCTCCTTGTTACTTGAATTCTCGAGGAATTTCTTTGGTGATTGATGTTTAGGCATAGCTATTTCCAGTAAGGAGGGTGCACTAGTACCTCAATGTAGAGCTGTGGTAAGGGTACATTGGTAGTATCTAGTCACAGTAGTTGTGACTAGTATGTAGTCATTGGTAGTATCTAGGCATCCTTCCTGCTAGAAGTAGCGAGGGGTAGGAGCAAAGCCCACATTGGATAGGGGATACACTGTGCACAGTTTATTTATTTTTTTTAGTCTGAGCATCAATGACAAACAGTGATTGGCTGAGGCCAAATAGCAAGACTTCCGTATTTCTTTTCAGTGGCATCCTCCTGACTCTGGAGCTTATTCCCTGGCCCTCACAAGCATCTGGGTGGGAAGTGACACATTCTGGAACTACTGACTTCTTAGAGTAGCAGACTGGTCAGAGTGGTCCTACCTCAGGATGTGGCCTTTCATAAGGTTGGTCCCCATCTGTCTTTTTCTCCTTTTCCTCTTGCCTCCACCAAACTCCCTGTTGAGCATACTTTGTCCCTTTGCCTCAAGACTACATGTCTACCCAGAGCTCTTTCTCATAGGTGTTCTCTCTCATGCCACTTCTAATCTTATGTGTCAATTATGATGTTGCCTACTCCTCATGTGGTGAGTGGGTGGGCATATATGGCTTAAGAATCTCTCAGGTTTTTGTGGAAGGGAGGCCAAGCACAATTTTGTTGCCCAGTGAGTGAGAAAGGGAGCCCGTGAAGTTGGGGAGTGAAAATCTAGAAAGACACCTCTTCTTATTCTTTAGAACACTCTGTATTCTGTGTTTGCTTGTTTATTTGTTCATCAGCTGCCTGTCTTTCAAGAGCTTAAGCTTCATGATAACAGAGACTGTCGGTTCCAGTTACACTGCGTATCTAGACTCTGACTCAGTGCTTAGCACATATGTGATGTTCAATAAATATCTATTAAATGGAAAAAAGGAACAAATCCCTTTTAACCTAAGGGTCAGAGCGTGTGTTTGTATGCACATGTGTGTGATGTGTGGGTGCATGAAAGAGAGAGATTGAGAGACAGAGAGAAAAACTGTTTACATCAGAGGTTCTCAAACTTTTTTGGTTCACAGAGTTCTTAGCATCTCAGTAATTTTTCTCACAGCATTCCCAGGCCAAAAGAAATATATGACAGTTCCAATAAGTGGTTGGGTCCAAATAACTTAATGAGTATTTATATCCTAACAACTTAGTGGCCATTTAAAAAATACACATAAATTGAAAAAACATTTTTATTTCATTCTTATCCAATATTACATACAAATGGGATATGTGTGTCTGTTGGGCACCACAGATTCTCAAACTTTGAAATCAGATGAGACATTGTGAGCCTCAGCTCCTGTTCCACGTTGTACATTGATTTTTCACATGGAGCTTGCTCATAGCAACTTCTGAAAACCTAGTTTCACAAAGGCATGATGTCATTGAAAGGAATATAGCACAATCTAATATTGAAACTTTGAACAACCTCAAGCTGATAGTTTGTGGGGTATCTGACAGATGTTTAATATCTCTGTGTTTCCTTCTAAAATTTAAAAATATTCTATGGTGAATTCATTGCAGCATCCTGGGGTGCATTGGTTCAAAGTTTGGAAACTGCATGGTTATGTTCATGTTGATTTCAAATACTGGAAGAATCATAGGGAAAAGCATGTTATGATGCTGAAACAGTAATAAAAGTTTTAATCATAGTATGAATTACTTCCTAATTATAGCTAATTATCACTCAATAACAGTCATCATTACATATGTCTTAGGTAAACTTTGCTAAGTTGAGTTTGATTAAAAGTCAACTTTGTACTTTCAAAGAATATGACTGTAAAGCAGTGAGACTAATTTCTCATGTTGTACATGTGACTTGATCTCTTCACTTTACATCCTACTGGTTTCACCTTCATACTCTGCAGCCCATGGAGCATGGTTGTCTGCTTGCAACTTAAAAAAGGGTATGTGTGTGTGCAGGCCTGCTCACACTCTCAGCATTAAAGGGCTTACAGCATCTGCAACACATCACACACTTGTGTCAACCTACAAATTATCCGTTGGAACTGGAGGAATTTACTTAAAAGGCTTCCAGTGAAATCCTATGACAAATAGGTACAATCCAACATCAGCCTTCTAACTAAATGCTTTATTCTTGGCATATATAAATGTTCATTACTGTTGTGCATTCTTGAGTAAATCTGGGTTTTGGAAGATAATTTATAATCCTTATCATTCCTTCTTCAGAATCCAGCTAACCACTGCTCTTTCTTAGCTGAAATGTGAGCTCTCAGAGGGTTAAGTGAATTTCACCCACACAAAAAGTCAACATCAAGTATTTCTTTAAATGTGGACTCCTTGACAAACACATCTCTCCATTTGCAAGGCCCATGAATTTAAAGCATCCAGTAATAACAGGCCTGTTCTCCTTCTCTGAGCTGGAAGCTCCTTGTGAAATGGTATACTGCCAAAGTGCCACTGCAATAAAGCTTGCGTCTTAACATCGGTGTCGAAGTGCCAGCGAACCAAGACTGGCAGCCGGCTAATTTGGGAGAACTGTCTGCCTCAGCTTTCTCCACTCACTCCTACTGATCAACTCACCCCCATAAGCTATTCAGCTTGTCAGCTATTCCATGGATAGGGGGAGGAGGGGATGAGAAGGAATTAGGATATGCCTTTTCCTTTCACTTAATACCCAGCCTCCCCCGCATCACTGATCCATTTTCTGAAAGTGCCGGCAGCTCTGTTCCCCCATTAGGTGAATGGCTTCATAAGCAGACCCTCGAGGTAAGACATACACCTCTAGCTAAAGGTGGTATTACTTATGATATGTAATGTTTTGACAATATGTAACATTTTTACAGATCCTTAAATAAATTGAATACTTAGCTACATGCATGCCTGCACTAGTTGATGTCTTGCCTGATTAGTTAGTTAGTTTCCTTCTATTAAAAGTGATCAATGAAATGAAAGGCAGTAAGCAGCTGCATTGCTAGGGATGTTCAAGTGGATGAGAGCCCTTCTGCAATGTTGGTTTGGGGTAAGAGAGCTATAAAAAGGCAATCTGTGAGCTACGAATGCTTGCTTTTTGGTAAACTAAGCCTTGGCTCTCCATGGCCACACTTAAAGTCACAAATGCAGATTTTAACTCTTTCTCTCAATCCATTACACATCTACAAAGTGGGGATGAAAATAATCCTGGCTTCAGTGGCATGAGCCTCCGAGGGGACAATGCATGGAAAGCTTCTAGCACATAGCAAGCATGAAATAAATTATTTTTCTCTTCCTCCTCCTCCTCATTATTCTTATTGACTTAAAGAAACAGCTACCTGAAATAGGTTACCATGATGGAATTTGCATTAATGCAAAATGGCCCCAAATGTTTTATCTGTAGTTGAATATAGCATGAGAAGAAAAATAATTAAATAAAGAAATCCTACCTAGCACGAAGAAATTAGGCAGAATGAATATGGCCCTCAGAGGTCCTGACTCCTTATTTGTAAGAACGACTTACCCTAAGGCAGCGATTCTCACTCACTGTGCAGCTTGTGAACTGCTCACAATGCTTAACAAGCAGTGTGTGGCTCATTAGAGCCTGATTTACTACCTGTACCCTGCGTGTGTGCTTCTGTCCCTCTTGGAAAGGAGTTTCCAATAAAGTGTGTAGGTTCCACTCTCTGTATCTTGATACAGGAGACATGGCTGTTCTGGTCATGAACATAGAGTACCTGGTGCCCCAAGGTGATGCTTTAATCCTTCCTAGTGGTCACGAGGGATGGGGCAGGCACACATCATCATGGTACACAGTTAAAACAAGTTACGAATGTTAACATTGGACACAAGCAGCAATGGGAGAGGGGGTGGAGCTTCACAACTAATGGGGCATGGGGCAGCAGGCTCATGTTCTTAGAGGGGTCCTATTAGAGTGATCGGATGGCTTTAGATACACATGATGGCCCAAGACTTTCATTGATAAAGAGCAAAATAGGAACAGTGTGAGTATGTTTCAGGGGGGAAGGGGAGAGAGAGAGAGAGAGGGAGAGAGAGAGAGTTTTCACTGGTAGTAAAGAGTGAGTTCATTTTTCCCCTCCTTCATTTATTTTCTTGTACACAGAGGATTTTTTGCTTATGACTTCTTTCTGAAAGTTATTTTCTGTGCAATATGCATGTGATGGGTATTATTTTTCCTCCTTTTAATGCAGTTGCTTTGTAGTGAATGGCCAGGGAGTTAGTTTAATCTCACAGAGGCCAGCTTTTTCTGATTATATTTTTTAACCTTATTTTTTTTTTTTTAGTTCACACTGTCAGGCTTATAGGCCATCTTCTTCAAAAGACACTTCATTTTCATTTTCAATCAATTTCTCTCCACGATTTTTCACATAGCTTCCTTCACACTACTAATTTTACTTTAGAGCTGGCATCCTATCCCACGTCCCTGGACTTGCTGTGCTAACATGTTTAAACATGATTAGTCTTTATTAACGTAAAAGAGACAAAGCTCCAAGAATCACACACCTCTTAATTTGCTATAGTTCCAGAGGGGGACCTCGACCCTGGAAACTGAAAATGAATGGGATCCTTGAGATGCAGATATACTGGGTGTTCTTCTGCTAAGTGGAAACTTTCACTTT
This sequence comes from Daubentonia madagascariensis, assembly GCA_023783475.1. NCBI lineage: Eukaryota > Metazoa > Chordata > Mammalia > Primates > Daubentoniidae > Daubentonia > Daubentonia madagascariensis. The sequence goes on from JAKFHU010001798.1 coordinate 62,387,870, forward strand.
ATGGTGGAAGATCGGATTTTCTTTAAGTTGCATTCCAGTTGGAATCCCTGCTATATCAAATGCCATAAAGTATTCAAATAATCAAAAAACATTTCTGGGTCACAAATGATGATTAATTTACTTTCAGCAATGTTTGTTATACATTTAGGTCAAAAAATGAAGGGATTTTTACATTGTAATGGTAGTGTTTTACCTCCATTATAACCTTGAGAATAATACTCTCTCAGTGTGATGTTCATTTATTCTGTTATTCAACAAATATGTGTCAAGGACTATGGTAGGCACTCAAGAAATAGTGGAGTCATATGAGACTATCTACAGGGGAGTTAAAGTTAAGGAGAGAGTACTACTTTCTGAAAATTCTGTCTATGATTTCAAAAGATTTAATATTTTATATAATATATACTTAAATATAGACAATACTTGATATAAGTTGCCTGTTTTAGAAAGATTTGATGTGGGTTACACATATGCAGTAAGATGCTAACATGAGTCTAAAATACTAAGGTCTATATAAAGGAGCAGAGGAGATCATTAGATCTGAAATCTCAGCTAGAGATATTTTCTACAGTTGCACATTAAATTTAGTTCCCGTACGGGTCACAAAGGCCAAGAAAGAAACTCCATGAGTCATGTAGTATTCATTTTCTAATAAAAGGATATACGCTAGTTGGTAAGAAAACGTTCCTGGAAATAAACTTAAACAGGAATCTAACCATGAATTACTATAATAAAAGAAAATATCTTTAATGGTAGCATTTAGGGAAGATACAGAAAATGTATTCATATAGTCAGTTCTTATACTGACCCTTAGTAAAAATCAAGAGAATAATGCTATATTACAATCATATCAATGTATTTCTGTAGGGATAAAAATGACATAGTCATTAGGTCCCTTGGAGCCTGGTGTCTTGTTACAGCCAGAGGTGGCTGGGTGTGCTGCCCATGCATCATGGCTGGGGATGTACCTGAATACCAGCATTTCTCAGAGGACCCAATCTAGAGAATCCATGCTCAGGTTCCTGCTGATGATGTTGACACCAATGCTACCACTCTGCTCTCTGCAGGCTTGTCAACACTGGGCTGTTCCTGGGTAGTGGATGGGTCCTTCACCTTTTCAACCTCTGTCTTCACCACTGGCTACTCGGCAGCTATTTGGCCAGCTTTATTCTCACCAGCAATGCTCTTAGACTCATTTACCTGCAGCTGCAGCTCATGCTGGGGCACCATACGGTGACTTGGAGCCTAAATAAGTGGAGGATTTCTTTTTATCAACTGCTTGGGAAGTATTTCAAAATGTTAACAACCAAAATGGTTATGCCTGTATACATCCCATGTCCCCCAATAAGAATGTCATCTCCCCTCCCAATGGACTCACTTAGTACTGCATAGTCTCTCTTTTTATGGACATGTGCCACATGTTTCTTATCTACTAAACTGTAAAGTCCGAGAAGGCAGTGCCTTGTCTGGTTTGATTTCTGTGCTCCCTGGCACTTAACACAGTCCCTTGTGCTTATTAAATATCTGTTGAATGAAGCAATGAATGTGAGACATTTTTGGGTATACAAACATTGGTGAAAATAGGTGAACTCTCTTATGATTTTCAATCTCTGTTGATTTTAGTTAGGTGTTGAACCTTAAAGTAGTCTATCCTTTGTTATATGGGATGATTTTTACATCTAATTATAAAGATATAAAGATTAGATTCTTGAAAATGAAAATCTGCAGAAAGGTGGATGTAACCAGACCCTAATCCCCCATGTGTTTTCTCTTTGAGGTTGAGTACCAGTAGAAACCTCGTATTGACCCAGAAGATCACTTTAAGAAGCTTAAAGAATTCTTTCTTCCAACTTGGTTATAAATAGGGTTACCATATAATTTATTGTCTAAACTGGGACACTTTTAAGTGTGAAAAAATGCACTTTTAATAATTATTCCTGAACCACAGGCACTAGCCAAGACTGTCCTTGGGCAAACAGAAATGTGTGGTCACTTAGTTACAAATGTATTTTTAATTTCTGAATGATTCACTGCCAGTGTGACCATATATCTTCCATTTCCTTCAGTGACCGTGAAAGAGGCAGAAACCACACATTTAGGACATTTTGCATTTCCTAAAATTGCCTTTTTTATGAATACAACAGATTGGGATATTCCCAATACCCCTCATTCCACCTCAAAGCACAATCTCAATTTCCAGGATTTCCAGGCATAAGAGGGAATAAAAGAAAAATGGCATCCTTTTTCATTCTAGAATATGGAAGATAAAAACTTATACATAAGCACCATCAAGCCAAGTAGCAGGTGAAATTCTCAGAGAAAATTACTGTCCAGTGGAGGACTGGAATTTTAAATTGTAAGCTTCAAAATTTGCTAAGATTCTAATGAAGAGGATGGACTCAATTTTGGTGGAACACCTATCAACATTTTTTCCTCAATTTAGAGGAACACAACAATAGGCAGAATGGCTGACATGAAATAAAATAGAAGCCTAAACCTCTGCGGGGCCAATTCTGGCTATCTGTGTGATCAGTCATTTGTCTACAGTATGAAGCACCTACGTTTATCACAGTAATATTCTTGTTTGTTTTCTATAGATCATGCAGGTCTGATTGTATCTATGCCAAAGGTCTTGTCATCACTGTTGATGATCAGAATTCTCTTTGTTAGACTTATGTTACTCAGTAACCTTCAATAATTGAGGATGGAACATGGTATTAAGGGCTGAGGGGAAGCAAGTGTCTACAGCAAGATCTTCTCTCCCCTAAGAGACCAAAAGTTTGTCAGAAGTGATCAGCAAGTTTTCATGGAACATTAAAAGGAGTAGAAATAAAGAGGCCCTCTCTGGCTTCATAAATTACATGAGTATCCAATCTGCTCATCTTCACCCTGTGATTTGGAATGGAAAAATCTCTTGTGCATAAACTGCTTTTTCTGAATCTGAAACAATTAATCCAGAAGAGAAGTGGGAATGGGTAGCAGTTTTTTTTTTCCCTCAAATTTTGTTGTTAATTAAAAAAACAATTATCAAGGATTTCTAATTACTTTATAAGTGCTACATGGCCTGTACCTGCTCCTCAGCACATTAGTGAGACAATGCTGGAAACATCTTATTAAACAGAATTACTCTTTCTCCTCCTCCAGATTCACACATCTGCTTAATAGGCCTCTTCTTGTGAAACACCTTTGTGAAACATTTATATCTCATTTATATCTATTAAGTTACCTCACAGTTATTAGCCTTGTGAATTGGTTCCTTTTTTTTTTTTTTTTACCTAGGACCTAATAAATTGACAGGCTACACAAACTCTTCAGAAGATCTTTAAAGATAATCCTCTAGAGTAAGTGGGTGTTCTGGAAATTACAGACTCTTTCTGGTGTACGGTATAGAGACTTATTGAAAAGATAGTACCTAAAGGAAAATAGGGCTCAGAGGTCCACAGAGGGTTCTTGGCACAGAGTGGGAATCTCTGTCATCAGGGACTGGCTGTGCTATGGTTTGAATGTCACCTCCAAAACTCATGTTGAAGTTTAATTGTCATTCTAACAGTTTTGAGAAGTGGTGATTAGGTCATGAGGGCAGATTAATGCCATTGTTGCAGGAGTGGGTTAGTTATCGTGAGAGTTGGGCTCCTTTTCTTTCATTCTGTCTGGCATATTCACTTGTCCTTCTGCCATGTTATGGTGCAGCAAGAAAGCCCGTGCCAGATGTGACCCCTCAATCTTAGACTTCCCAGACTCCAGAACTGGGAGCCAAGTAAATCTTTTCTTTATAAATTACCTGGCTTGTGGTATTCTGCTATGGCAGCAGAAAACAGACTAAGACAGGCTAGAACCAAAATGTGAGCCACTGGATAGTGCTGACAAAGGGGGCACTTGAGTGGGAGAGGTGACTATATTCCAGACATCAGATCCAGGTGTAATTCACTACTCAAATGTTGTGACAGATGGTGTTGATCTACTTCAGCATTTCATAGAATATGTCAAGGTCTGCAGCCCATCCTTCTGAATTTGAGCAGAATCAAGTTGAGAATGAGGAAGCAAGCTCCTAAAGTATAAGGAATCATGATTTCATAGTTTTAAACAATCTTTGAGAACATCATTGTACATCAAATAATTTATCCTAGAACTCTATGAAATAGGGGCTTAAATATGTAGTTAAATAAGATATATTCAAAGATATTTTGAATTTTATAAATTTGAAGTGATTTTCATTTAATCTGAATATAGTTTTTTTATATTGTGTGGCAGTTATCAAATAATTCATCATTTCCTAGTGATGGCACTTACTGCAATTTTGTTGTTGTTGTTCAGTACTGTTTTTCTAGGAGCTGTGTCAAGATCACAATTTTGTTACACACAAAATTGTCATATGAGGTTTGCTAGCTCTTTCAGGAACACAGAATGTAAGCAGAAGGGCTGGGAGTAAGCCTAAAATTCCCTCCCTTCTTTCCTACAGCTGCAGTCATTGGTCCACCATGCTCTGGATATCTAACAGATATCGATCTGCAAATGCTTTGATGGCACCCGTGCCAACTCACTATTTACCAGAGTAAGAGTCTCATTTTGGCATGCATCGTTCATGAAATGTTTCTGGAGTATTAGGGAAGTTATGGAAATCCTTTTATTTGTAGGAATTAAAAAGGCAATTCATTATGAATACATAGTACAGATAGAGATTTTAAGAGAACACTGGGTCTGGGTTTGAATTTTAAGTTAGATCCAGAGAAATTTTACAGAGATATAGGAGAAAAACACAAACACAATTTGAGAATTGTAAAACAGGCATGACTAAAAGTTAAAGGATTTGGGATCATGAGACAGGAAGTGAGAGTTGGAAAGTAGTTTAATAAGTCACAGGATGAGTAAGTGGCCCTCACAAGGAGTCCCCTCATTGGGACCATTCAGTTGAGGAAGTGAGTGGATGGATGTAGGAGGTCTAGGAGGGGTTTCTTTGTGCCTGAGCACAGTTGGGGTTTTCTCCCTGTTTCAGTGGGGTGTACAGCGGAAGCAGGAGAGCAGTGGCAGAGCAGGGCCGATTGCTGCATGGGCAGCCAATGCACTATGACTGGAGAAAGAGCATGGGCACTGGGGCAGACCAGGAGGGCCAGTGGTGAGGACTTCTCCTGGGCACCTGGAAAAGCACCCAGTGCTCTGCAGGTTGCTGATGAGACAGTAATTTGGTGTATACATCAGCAAAATCCTAAATCTCCTGGAAACAGTAACAAAAGAAGTCTCTGCCACTACGGAATATTTTTTCTTCCTCCCTTGTCTTCTGCCACTAGACCTTGGGCAGCATAAAGGTAGATATGGTCAAGGTTGCCCAGAAGAGATGAGAGATGGAAAATGAAGGGAGTCCAAGACATATTGGATCCCCTTACATAGTTTATCTAAGGCCAACCATTCACATAGATTCCCTGGAATGTACTTTTTCTCCATCCTCTAACACAATTCCTTTAAGATTTTCCATGGGAAAGCCTTCATTCTTTATAAATTTTATCCCATTAGCATATATTTGCTTTTATTCTCTCCATATTTCACATAACTATGTTCATTAGGATATCCTTCCCTGTGGGGTGGGGTCCCATCTTTTTTTCTTTGGGACCTTCTTTATTACTCTAAGTTACTCTGGACACAATAAATTCTTAATAAATGTTTATTTAATAGATTTGTAAGATTCAGGCTGGGTGCAGTGGCTCATGCCTGTAATCCCGGCACTTTGGGAGGCCAAGGAGGGAGGATCGCTTGAGGCCAGGAGTTCAAGACCAGCCTGGGCAACAGAGTGAGACCCAGTCTCTACAAAAAATAAAATAATAAGAAAAAAGACTAATAAGATTGCATTTTTTTCCTTCGTACATCTGATCCAAAAAGGGGTGGTTTTCTTTTTATAAATGTAATGTAATTTTTTTAAAAAATTTGAGATTTTAAAAAAATGAGATGGTCTCCTAAATGCAGGTGTAGTTTGGGGCCTTTTAATTTACATCAGGAAAAATATTTTTAGGTATTGCCCTTCTGGCCAAGAAATTATATTAAAATAAAAATGCACTGTGAAAGTTAGTGACTTTTTTATAATGCAAATATATTTCATGGAGATCTTGTTCTTTTGACATCCTATAAATATATGCTGCAGTAATGCAGGGTCGGGTAAGTCTAAGGTTGTTCTTGTCCCAGTAAAGGACTTTTGTGCAAACTGCATTTGTTTCTGAGTTGTAATTTTCTCATTTATAGGATAGGGATAATAATACCTCTTCCACTGACCTCCTAAGTTTATTGTTACACTCAAATAATGAATTAAATTCCTTTATAAGGTGTCAAACCCTGTGGAAGTGCTAGAACATGAGGATTCTTTTTCATTCATGCCTTTTAAAGCCCTGTGTTTGGGAATGCTAGGTGCAGGTGCTATAGAGGACTCAAAGACACATGAGGCCTTCATTTGCCCTCCTCTTCAGAGAGGTACCTTTTCATTTTATAGCATCCAAATTTGTTAGCCCAAGTAGATAATCTTACGGGTAAATCAACCACCCAAATAAGAAAGGACAAATTTCAAAAATTCAGTGGAAAGGTAAGTATGACTTCATGATATAAGTCTCTGGAAGGAGGAAGGCTTCAGGAAGTTGGGAAAACTTTCAGCAATGATATTGTAGCTATAAAGCTGCAGATTAAGGCAACCAGGCAGAAAAGGGGGTAGTATTCAAAGAAAACTATCTTCTGATATTTGAAGGCCCACACTGTGCAAGACACATTTGATTCATTCTGTGTGGTTGGCTCCAAGGGGCAGAGTAGGAGCAATAAGGGAAAATTATAAGGACATGGATTTCAGAATATTACAAGGGAGAAATTTCTAACATGCTAGGCTATCCAAAACTAGAATGGGCTGCCTAAGGGGTGATGAGTTTCCCATCACTGGAAGAGTTCAAGCACAAAAGGCACTACCTCTTATTTGAACTGGAGGCCTTTAAGGTATTTTCCAAAGCTGAGATAGTGATTCAATGAGTCTGCTATTGAAGTTGGTCTCATTAAGCTGTGAGGACTCCCTTCTCTCCCTTCCCTTTTTGGATTCCCTCTCCCAGCTCCCTCCTCCCCGGAAGACATTGTAGTAAAGTGAAGAATATGGCTCCTTTAATATTAATTCTGCTATTAAGCATGGAGAGTTTCTCTCTCAAGAGGAACTTTCTATTTAAGGATAAACGCAGGCTCACAGATTTATGCTTTTACTTATTGTTCTTTTCATTTGAGATGGAAGCACAGGTCTTTAATATGGGGCTCACATGATTTCATTGCATTTTTCAAATATAAGTATGTATACTTATGGGATGAAGTGAGTGTTTGCTTTGATGCAGCAATTGGTTTTCCTCCTCTGTTCTCAATCAGGCAGTTTTAAATTTTGGTTAGGCGTGTAAACACACTGTGATGGACGACATTAATAAATAAGTATTACACTGGCTCTGCTTGAGCAGTCCCTCTTCATCTTTATCTTTTTTGTTTAAATCCTATGGGGTCTCAGAATGCTCTTTATGGAGATCAAGAAGATTAAGCAAAATTAGCTCTCAACTACATAATGGGCTTCCCTCTCCTGGCATGTGTCTCCCCTCTCTGCACGTGGTGACTCCCCCTGACATCAACAGGAGACTCACAGATGGAGGGAAAAATTATGTTCTGGGACAGCAGGGCACACAAGGAGATTTTAGCTTTCTATTTCGTTTCTAGCAGTGTATAGCTTGAATTGGAACCCAAAATGAAAATGATAAGTAAATCAGCAGGCTACTTAAAGACACCTTCCAATTCATCTGTCTTCCAGGGCAGGCCGACCTGTTCAATCTCAGAGCCAGGGGTAGTGTCCTAGTCTTGAGAACATCTAAACCACAGCTTCATAAACAGGCGATATCTTAAAAGAGGTTATTTGCAGGGAGAACTATGCTTCACCCATGTCAAACAGCGAAATTCATGCTGCTTATAAAGTTCTCCAGAGAGAAACTGGCTTACTCATGGGCCGAGTCGGCAGCTGCCTACATGGAATAATTTGAGGATCAATGAGAGGCCCCCACGCTTTAAAATCCATCATCCTCATCAGTCTGCAGTGGTGCCTGAAATTCCCACCATTACTGTCATTTCTTAAAAGCCTTTAAGAGGACATATGCCCTAATATCTTGAGGGAGGTAACATTAATTAACTATATAACATATTAGAATGGATGAGTTTTCTTGTTAATAACCCATTACAACCATTGACACCTAGTAAAGATCAGGGCTCTGAAGAAATAGAGGCAAGGGCAGGTAAGTTTTAATGGAGAAGTAGAAGATGGTAATTCACAGTGTGTGTGTGTGTATGAGTATTATGCAGGCCCTTCAGGGAGTGTGTGTGGGAGGGGTCTAATATAGGGAAAACCAGTGGGGAGAAAGAAGGCACTGAGCATTTTGTTGCAGGTAGTGGGGTGTGCCTGACCCCAAAATATGGGAAACGGAAAACAAAAGGAAGTGTATGGAGGACAAAATTTACTTACCTCATAATATTGCTAGCCCTGACCTTAGCCCTCCCAAAGAGGTTCATGGACTTAATAATCACTTGTACAGTGATTTTAAACTAACTTAAATGCTCTTATTTGAGGGTGGAGGATGTTTCTTTAATGGAAATGGAGAATTGGTTGTTATAATTTGGATGGCAATATTTCACCAATTTAAAGGTTTTTATTCATCTATAACATCCCCTAGCTTGATAAACCATATTTCTTTTTTTTTTTTTTTTTTTTTATTTATTTTTTTAATTTCAGAATATCATGGGGGTACAACATTTTGGCCATACACATTGCCCCTGTTCTGCCCGTGTCAGAGCCACAATCGTGGTCGTCTCCCAAACTGTGCTCCCCACATCCATTCAGTGAGAGTTTTTCCCATCCCTTCCACCCCCCTCCCGCCCGCCCGCCCTCTGATGAATGTTATTGCCCTGTGTGATGTAAGTGTTCATCAGTTAGTACCAGTTTGATGGTGAGTACCAGTGATGCTTGTTTTTCCAATCCTGTGACACTTCGCTTCGAAGAATGGGTTCTAGCTCCGACCAGGATAATACCAGATGTGTTAATTCACTATTGTTCCTTATTGCTGAGTAATACTCCATGGTATACATATACCACATTTTATTGATCCACTCGTGTATTGATGGGCACCTGGATTGTTTCCACAACTTTGCAATTGTGAATTGTGCTGCTATGAACATTCGAGAGCAGATGTCTTTATTATAAAATGTCTTTTTTTCTTTGGATAAATACCCAGTAGTGGGATTGCTGGGTCAAATGGTAATTCTACTTTTAATTCTTTGAGATATCTCCATATTCTTTTCCATAGAGGTTGTACTAATTTGCAGTCCCACCAGCAGTGTATGAGTGTTCCTATCTGTCCACATCCCCGCCAACATTTGTTATTTGGGGATTTTTTGATATGAGCCAATCTCACTGGAGTTAAGTGATATCTCATTGTGGTTTTGATTTGCATTTCCCTGATGATTAGAGAAGTTGAGCACTTTTTTATATGTTTGCTGGCCATCATTCTGTCTTCTTTGGAAAAGTTTTTGTTCATGTCCTTTGCCCATTTTTTAATAGGGTTGTTTGATTTTTTCTTGTTGATTTTCCTAAGTTCTGTATAGATTCTGGTTATAAGCCCTTTATCAGAAGTGTAGCATGCAAATATTTTCTCCCATTCTGTAGGTTGTCTGTTCACTCTAGTGATAGTTTCCTTGGCTGTGCAGAAGCTTTTCAATTTGATCAGGTCCCATGTATTTATTTTTGTTGCTGCTGTGATTGCTTTGGGGGTCTTCTTCATAAATTCTTTGCCTAGGCCAATGTCCATAAGAGTTTTTCCAACATTTTCTTCGAGAATTCTTATGGTTTCATGTCTTAGGTTTAGATCTGTTATCCATTGTGAATTGATTTTTGTGAGAGGTGAGAGGTGTGGGTCCACTTTCAGTCTTCTACATATGGCCATCCAATTTTCCCAGCACCATTTGTTGAATAGGGAATCTTTTCCCCAGTGTACGTTTTTCTGGAATTTGTCAAAGATCAGGTGACTGTATGAGGTTGGTTTTATATTTGGGTTCTCAGTCCTGTTCCATTGGTCTACGTGTCTGTTCTTGTGCCAATACCATGCAGTTTTGGTTACTATAGCCTTGTAGTATAGTTTGAAGTCTGGTAGACAGATGCCTCCCAATTTGTTCTTTTTGCTTAAGATTGCTTTGGCTAGACGGGGTCTTCTCTGGTTCCACATGAAGCGTAGAATTATCTTTTCTAGATCGGCAAAAAATGATGTTGGTATTTTGATAGGGATTGCATTGATTCTGTAAATTAATTTAGGTAGCAAAGCCATTTTTACTATGTTGACTCTGCCTATCCAAGAGCATGGTAAGGTTTTCCATCTATTTACATCCTCTGCAATTTCCTTTCTCAGTGTTTCATAATTCTCTCTATATAGGTCTTTGATCTCCTTAGTTAGATATATTCCTAAATATTTAATTTTCTTTGTTGCTATTGCAAAAGGTATAGCATCTTTAATTTGTTTCTCGGCTTGATTGTTATTAGCATATATGAAGGCTATGGATTTGTGTGTATTAATTTTGTATCCTGAGACTTTGCTGAATTCATTTATCAATTCCAGTAATCTCTTGGTTGAATCTTTGGGGTTTTCTATGTATAATATCATATCGTCTGCGAATAGTGAAAGTTTGACCTCTTCTGCCCCTATCTGGACGCCCCTGATTCCTCTGTCTTGTCTAATGGCTGTGGCCAGGACTTCCAGCACTATGTTGAAAAGAAGTGGAGATAGTGGACACCCTTGTCTGGTGCCAGTTTTAAGGGGGAATGCCTTCAATTTTTCCCCATTCAGTATGATATTGGCTGTGGGTTTATCGTATATGGCTTTAATAGTTTCTAGGAATGAGCCATCTATGCCTATATTGTTAAGAGTTCTTATCATAAAAGGGTGTTGGATTTTGTCAAAAGCCTTTTCTGCATCTATTGAAAGGATCATATAATCTTTGTTCTTGCTTTTATTTATATGGTGAATTACATTTATAGATTTGCGTACGTTGAACCATCCCTGCATCTCGGGAATGAAGCCCACCTGATCGTGATGGATTATTTTTTTGATGTACATTTGAATTCGGTTTGCAAGGATTTTATTGAGAATTTTTGCATCTATATTCATAAGGGATATTGGTCTGTAGTTTTCTTTTTTTGTTGTGTCCTTTCCTGGCTTTGGTATCAAGGTGATATTGGCTTCGTAGAATGAGTTTGGGAGGATTCCATCCTTCTGGTATTTTCAAATAATTTCTGCAGTATAGGCACCAGTTCTTCTTTGTAGGCTTGGTAGAATTCAGGTGTGAACCCATCTGGTCCGGGACTTTTTTTTGTGGGTAGATTTTTAATTACTGCTTCAATTTCGGTGCTTGATATTGGTCTGTTTAGAAATTCAGTTTCTTCCTGGTTGAGCCTAGGGAAGTAGTGTGTTTCTAAGAATTTGTCCATTTCCTCCACATTTTCGTGTTTGTGGGCATAGAGATTTTTGTAGTATTCAAAGATGATGTTTTGTATTTCCATGGTATCAGTTGTGACTTCTCCTTTTTCATTTCTAATTGTGCTTATTAGAGTCCTTTCCTTTCTGCTTCTGGTCAACCTGGCAAGTGGCCTGTCTATTTTGTTTATCTTTTCAAAGAACCAGCTTTTCGTTTCATTGATCTTCTGTATTGTTCTTTTGTTCTCGATTTCATTTAATTCTGCTCTAATTTTGGTTATTTCTTTTCTTCTGCTGGTTTTAGGATTGCTTTGCTCTTCCTTTTCCATTTCCTTAAGATGATTCATTAGTTTATTGATTTGTGACTTTTCTGTCTTTTGGATGTGGGAATTTAGGGCGATAAATTTTCGTCTCAGGACTGCTTTTGCTGTATCCCACAGATTTTGATAACTTGTGTCCCCATTATCGTTTAGTTCGAAGAATCTTTTGATTTCATTTTGAATCTCCTCTTTGACCCAATACTCATTCATCAATAGATTGTTTAGTTTCCAAGTTTTTGGAGGAAGATGTGAGTTTCTGTTGGAATTGATATCTAATTTTATTCTGCTGTGGTCTGAAAAGATACATGGTATGATTTCTATTTTTTTGAATTTGTTTAGATCTGTCTTGTGGCCTAGGATGTGGTCAATTTTAGAGAAAGTTCCATGAGCTGATGAGAAGAATGTATATTCAGTGTTATTTGGGTGGAGGGTTCTGTAGATATCTGTTAGGCCCAAATGTTCTAGAGTCCTGTTTAGGTCTTTTATTTCTCTATTTAATTTTTGTTTGGAGGATCTGTCCAGTTCCGTCAGTGGGGTGTTGAAGTCCCCTGCAATTATGGCATTCCTGCTTATTATGTTGTCTAGATCTAGCAGCATTTGCTTTATGTACCTGGGCGCTCCTGTGTTGGGTGCATAAATGTTTAGGATTGTTAAATCCTCTTGTGAAATTTTTCCCTTCACCACTATATAGTGTCCATTTTTGTCCTTCTTTACTTTTATTGCTTTAAAGTTTATGTCATCTGAAATGAGGATGGCTACTCCAGATTTCTTTTGGTTTCCATTAGCCTGAAAAATTGTATTCCATCCTTTCACCTTGAGTAGGAATGCGTCTTTGTGTGTGAGGTGTGTTTCCTGAAGACAACAGATACTTGGTTTGTATTTTTTAATCCATTCAGCCAGCCTATGTCTCTTCAATGGGCAGTTCAAGCCATTTACATTTATTGAGAGAATTGATATTTGGGGTAAATTTCTGATTATTCTGTTGGGTGGTATCTTTTGTTTTACCTCTTGCGTCATTGTGGAATCTGGTTTCTGGGGTTTTAGCCTTTGCCTAATTTTACATAGGTGGGTGTCTGTTGCGCTGGTTAGTGTATAATGCAGGTCTAAGCATTTCTTGCAAGGCCGGTCTGGATTTCGCAAATTCTATCAGTGATTGCTTATCTGGAAAGGTCTTTATTTCTCCCTCATATAAGAAGCTTAGTTTGGCAGGATACAGAATTCTGGGTTCACCTTTGTTTTGTTTTAGGAGATTGATGATGTCTCCCATTCCCTTCTGGCTTGTAAGGTTTCAGTTGAGAAATCTGCAGTTAATCTGATGGGTTTCCCTTTGTAGGTTACCTCCTTTTTTTGTCTTACAGCTCTGAGGAGTGCCTCTTTTGTGTTTACTTTGGTCAGTCTAATAATTATGTGGCGTGGTGAATGCCTTTTCACGTTGACTCTCCCAGGAGTCCTGTGTGCTTCTTGTACTTGGATGTCGAGATTTCTGGCTAAGCCATGGAAATTTTCCTCTATTATTCCTTCAAATAAATTTTCCAGCCCATGCAAATTTTCTTCCTCTCCCTCAGGGGGATACCTATTATCCTATTATGTTTGGCCTCTTTACATAATCCCCATTTCTTGTATGCTTTTTCCTGTCTCTTGTTTTTGTGTTCTTTCTCTTCAGCTGGAGTTGTCTTCTAAGCTCTGAAATTCTTTCCTCTGCATGGTCCAGCCTATTCTTAAGGCTTTCCACTGTGTTTTGTAGATCCTTGAATGCTTCTTTCATTTCTAGGATTTCTATTTGATTTTTCCGTAATATTTCTATTTCTTTGGAGAATTTTTCATTCATTTCTTGCATTTTTCTTGTGGTTTCTTTGTGCTGGGATTCAATTTTCTCTTGAATTTCATTGAGCTTTCTTATAATCCATAAACGACATTCCTCTTCTGTCATTCTACCCATTTCATTTGGGTTGGTATCCATTGATGAGGAACTGATAATTTCTTTTGGGGGTGACTTTTCACTCTGATTTTTCATGTTCCCTGAGTTCTTTCGCTGGTTTTTTCTCATCTGGCCTCTTGGTCGAGAGCTGGGGGTGTTAGAGCTAGTTTATGGCCCTGTCACCAGGCCCACAATTATTTTTCCTTGGCAAAGCCAGGGAGAGAAGTAGTGGCCTGTATTGCCTTAGGTGTATTTTAGCAAGTTTGTTGGATCTTGAGTTAACTCTGACCTGTGGTCTTCTCCTCTTCCCAGTGGAGTGTGGTGAGAATGACCTCCCAGCTTGGGCTCTGAGCTAATGGATTGTACTTGAGAATATGAGTCCTCCGCTCCCTATTAGCTAGGTATTCTGTTATGTCCGTGGCAGACTCTGATTCCCCAGTTGGGGTATGCGAAAGCCCTGTGCTTTGGGAGGGGTCTTGTAGCTCCTAGGGGTTACTTTGACCCTGCTCTTCCTGAGGTTCTGGTAGAAACACAATTTCCTTTGGCTGCAGTGTGAGAGCTGAGTTGGGAAAATTCTACACAGCTCAGAGGTTGCTCATCTAGCCACGTGTGGCTGCCCTTCTGATGTGTGTCTCCGCGTGAAACTGGTTGATAGGGGGATCTCCAATTGTGTACCCCTTTTCCACCACTAGACCTCAAGGCGAGGCAGGTGGCCGTCTCTATCCCCAGCAGTCTCCACCGGGGGGATGTTCCCACGGGGAGGGGGAGTAGTGGCAGCTGGAAGCACTCTTGGGTGGCGCGAAATTCCCTATTGAAGTGGGCAGGATTATGGGGAGCTGCTCTGGTTCAGCCTGTGGCTCTTGAGGTATTTGGTTGTCATGGGAACCAGCAGTTATACGAAATGAGTCACTATGGCCAGCAACCTTCAAAATGAGCGATCTCTGGGGTACAGGAGGGCTGGGACCTGAGGGGCGGGCACTAGGACCGGCACGGAGCGGAGTTGTCGGAGGCCAGAGCCGGGGTAGCAGAACCAGATGGACAAGCTGCAAACTGTTTCCAATACTCAAAGGTCCCACCTCTACAGTTCCGGGATCTCGTCCCACCTGAAACCCACGGATGCCGCTGTCCCTGGCCACCACAGGCAAAGCCTGTCTCGCCCCAGCGGATGAGCCCTGGGCCGGGGCGGGGCGGAGCTAGAGACGCGGCTCACGCTCCGCGCGGCGGCTGTAAGATGGCGGCCGCCGCCAGCCTGGCGCACAGCTGGGCTCCGATCGCGCCGGGAGCGCAGTTTTTCTCCGCCGGTAGTTGTAGCAACCTCTAAGGGCGCGTCCCGCTCTCCGATAAACTCCTGGGCCCAGTCCCGCTGACTTCTAGTGGCGCAGTGCCGGCCTGCGGGTTCCTGCGCACTGTCCCGGGAAGCTGAATCTCGGTCCCCGCCCAGTTCCTCTCCAGCCCTCGGCAGTCTCTGTATATTGCAGCTGCGAGTTGTGTCTGGCTCTGGCTACTTCCTCCTCCTCTCCACAGGACTCGCCGGCCCGAGCAACCGCTCTGTCCCAACTCTGGGCTTGTCCCTGACTGCGTGTATGGGGAGGCGCGTAACCGCTTGGGGGGCAGGTCGCGCTGCGCCGACCTGGCGAGTGCGTCCTTCCCGCGCTCTGGGCTCTATTGTGCTCCGTGCGCCCTCCAATCTTTGTGAAAATTTTGTACCTGTTTTCTTGGGCTGGGCGTTCGGCGCTGTCTCTCTGTCATTCGCAATGCTGTTTTTGGAGTGAGCGGTCCGTGTTCGCCGGCATCCGCTGGCGTTCTTCACCTCCTTTCCTGGGAGCGGTATGGTGGGAGGACCCTATCACACCGCCATTTTTTCCTATTCGATAAACCATATTTCTTTACTGTGTTTTTCAGAAGCATTATTTGAAAATATTTAACCCATCCACAATATAAAGCATTTGTGGGGTTTAATCACAATCAGAGAATTTTAGAGCTGGAAGTGATGGTTTGAGATCTTTTAGTTCAAACCCATTACTTCAGAGATGAGAAAATGAGACCTATTGTCATAAGGTGTCTTTATTTATTCCTTCATTTATTTGACAAATATTTATTGAGTACTGACTATGTACTGGGCACAGGGATACAGTGGTAAGCAAAAATAGATATATTCTTCATGGAGCTTATAGTTTAGTGGGGGAGAAAAAGATTAATCAACAGATCGCACAAATATGTATACAATAAAAGCTGTGATAAGTGTTATTAAATGATATATTTCATGAGAGTATACTGTAGGAGAACTTGACTCCAGTAGGGGTGGTATTAGGAAAACTCTGAAGGTTGAGGAGGGATTCACTAAACAAATAAGAGAAAGAGAAGTCTAGGCAATAGGTAAAGTGTGTGTAAAGGCCCTGTTGCAGGAAAGTCATGGCATATTTAAGGAATTAACAAAAGGCTCGGGTGGCTGAGCTGAGAGAGCCACTGGGAGAGTTTTGAGAGGAGGCTGGAGAGGTAGGCAGAGGCTAATCACGCACGGCTGTCTTCTGGATTTTGGGCCTAATTCTAGGAGCAGTGTAGAAAAGGGGCTGGAAGGGGATACATGTGGGTTAAGAGGCTAAAACCAGAAGAGACTTGCCCAAGGCTTGCCAAAGAGATTTGGCAGAACTGGCATTGCTTCTAGGATCTTTGATGAACAGGATTGCATTCTTTTTACACATAGTAGGCATTTTTTGCTTTTTGAACTTTCCATCATTAATTTACCCCACTTCCATTTTATTTGGGGAATCTACCCCTTCCCACAATGAGTTCTTGTGATTTTGGTAGAGCTGACTCAATCCTCATGCCAAGAATGGCATGTAACTCAGAACTGACCAACAAGACCCTCAGATTCTCTTGAGACCAATAGCAATTGGTTTTGGTTCAGGAGTGGGCACATTATCCCACATTATCATAGCAAATGAGATGCCGTGAGACTGTTGCTAGGACTTCTAAGACAGGGAAAAGTAGTGAAGTGGGGCCTGCTGAAATCATCTTAATAATAGGTGGAGATGAAACTGAAGCCTACACAGCAGAAGCCAGATGTGAGAGATGGAAAGAAATTGTACCCAGATGACAGTTGTTTGAGCCCTGAGTCCAGTCATGGCAGGAGTCAGCCAGGCCCTGGATTTTTCAGTTATGACAGTCAATGGATCCCATTCATTAGAGCTGATTTTCATTGGTTTACCTACCACGTGCATCTAACAGAGTTCTAATAAATACAGTACTAAATTTTTTGCTCCCTGCTTAAAGAACACCACCTAAAAAGGGGAAAAGTATGATTTTCAATTCAAAATAGAGTAATTTCACTGTCAAATTAGCTACTCTGGATTCATTTTGGACTAACACTAGGAACTTTAGTTAAATCATTTTGAAGCTGAAAAAGGTCAAATTTTCACATGATATTTTATTCAAAATAGAAATATTTTTCCAATAGTTATATACTGGAAAAAATTTTTAACATATATAATATCTAGATAACTGTTATTTATTAAGTCTAATGTAATTAAAAGAAAACTGCTAATTGACAGATATCTCCCAAATACTATAACAACATATGGTATGCCAGTAATTTTGATGCCCCTCTAAAAACACCAGTTCCTTCACACCCATCAATAAATCATTGCAATATCTATTACAACATTTTATAAGTTATTTTTGATGTTATCTCCTCATATGAAAAATCTTTGCTTTTGTTCTCTCACTGAGTTAATCCAGGTAAAGGATACATATAGTTTCTTTAAGTTTTTTGGAGCCTTTTTAGGATTTTTATGTTTTTTGTATCAATGAATAGATAGTTTAGGAGTTTACAAGTTATAGTATTTGTTTTAAAAACTATTATACAATTTAATGAAAAACGTAAGATAAGGCTTTTGTGGGGAATTTTTGAAATTGTAGAAGGCTCTTTGATTAAGTTCTTTTTTAAAAAAATTAAATATATTTCTGCTTCACCTTCTAAATCATACAATTCCACTCAAAACAAAAGCACCTATTCAAAAATGTTAAAATTAAATGGATTTAAAGAAATGTTGCCATTGACCATTTGCTCTGATATTTTTACTGCAACGAGGCTTGTAGTCACAGCTCACGGTAAGCTCCTCTTTAGTCTTTGACACACCAGAGTTACAGAGGGCGTGGGAGCAAATTTTTTATCAAGTTGGAACATTGAGGCTCAGTCTTAGTATAACGGATACTGACACTTCCTTTGTGCATTTATTGTTTCTGCTGGAATCTGAGTTCTGTGGCACCTGTGGGTGAAATGGCTGCTTGGCTACTTATGTCTAATAACCTGCAGAACTGAGCAGCAGGGGTATGAATGAGGGCCGACACAATGGCATGTGTCCAGGTGAGTCCTGGGGTGTCTTCAGCCCTCAGGAGTGCTCTGAATAAGGGACAGCCCCATAGGTCTGAAATACTACACTTTGACTAATAGTCTTGATGATGGGCTGGAAGAGATGAGCTTCCACGGCTAGTAGAGGGAAATGAGAAAGAGGTGGCATAGTTTTTTCTTTGTATGATCTTATGAAAATAGAATAATTTACCTGTGTAGGACCAAAGGAAAAGTACAGTACTCAAGTATATACACAGCTGAATGAATGGTGTAATGGTTATGCCAATATTTAGAAAACCAAAGGATAAAATGGAATTGTTAAAAAATCTAAGGACCAGCTATGTGTGCATATATATATATATATATTTTCATTTATATCCATCAATATTCACTCATTATCTATTTTGTGCAAGTATATTGCTAGTTTACTATGTGAGAAAGTGAAGATTAATTAATTGGAGATTTTGCCATTAATGTACATGTGATCTAACAGGTGCAGAATTTATGGGAATAAATAATTGTAACATCTATTTCAAAAAGTGCTGAAACAGTTTTATGTTTAGAGGACTTCTGGCTGGTGTGATCAAGGAAAGCTGTATGGAAAAAGTGATATTTTAGCTGTGACTTGATAATTGGGCAGGGTTTGTAAGGGCATTTCAACAAAAGAAAATAGCATGAATAAAGTTATGCAGGCAGGAAAGTGAGAGTTCAAAATAGTGAACAACAACTAGTTCATGAGTAGGAGGACTAAAGGATAAGTTTGGAAATAAATTAGTGAAGACTAGATCATGGAGGTACTTGAAAGCTATTTAAAGGGTTTTTTATAGTTTATCTTTGAGGTAATGGGGAGCTATAAACTGTTTTGGAACATGAAGAAAAGATGGTAAGAATCTTGAGGGAAGACCAAGATGGTTAGGGAATGGGAGGCTACTGCATTTGTCCAAGTTGGAGGTAACAACGTCCATTTCAGGAGAAATGGAAAGAAGGGATGGTTGGGAAAGAGTGAAACAATGAACAGGCCTAGGGAAGGGATTGAGAGTGTGGACACAGGGCAAGAACAAAGTAAAAGATGACTCTGAGGAGACAAGCAAGGTGACTATTAAATAAAGGAAATTTAGGAGGAAGAGCAGATATAGTAATGGAAAGGCGTCTAAAGAATGTGATTCTCTTAAGGATTCCAATCAATTCTTCATAGAAATAGGAGCTCTGGATAAAGCTCCTACTCTAATTCTTTATTTTATGTATATCCTACTTAGGAGTGCTGTACTTAGCACCATCCTACTATAGAATCATTGTAACTATGACATAATCATATTTGCAAAGTTCTAATTCAAATAAATTGATTTTCTTTTCTACTCTGCTTGTGCCAGCTGCCTGCACCAAGTGAAGAAATGACCTCTTTCTTTCAAAAACTATTTATTACAGATGCAAGACCTACATATTTTATTTCCATATGTGCTCTGTTGATCCATGGAAAATTTCAGCTGTAAGATTTCTTTTAGTAGAGATAAAAGCCAATAATGTATGAAATAGACATCATCACTAACATGATATTAAAAAATATGAGGCAAATGGTATATTCAACATTATAGAAATGACATATATAATATACATATTTTAATGCAGTTATTTCTTCTAGTGTTAATAATGTTTCCAAACCCTCACCAGGCATGTGGCTAACCATCCAAAAGAGAGTTTTAAGCTATGGAATCAAAATAATTTAATAAGGCCAGCAAATATATAACAGGAGTGATGGTTTTATATGCTTTTTATAAAGCCCTTAAGAGTTCAAGGGTTCACAACCTCTCTCAAAAGTCTCCGGCATTTTATCACTCTCCTAATTATGAAGTTCCTGCTTAAGTTCTATTGAAATCTTTCCTGCACCATTTCTCATCACTTCTCCAAGGAGCAACTACAATTCCCTTCCTGATTTCAGTAAGGCTTTAGGGGTTGTTGGTCCTCCTAAAAAAATGTTTTGTGGTTGTGTAATGACTTGGGAAGTACATTGTCTTCCTAATTTTTTAGTATTGTGGTGATGAGCCACCAGTCAGTGGCTCTGGAACTTGGATGAATCAGGCCTTGCGTAATGATGGTAGGAGATAGCTCTGTATAGAACCTGAGAAGTTAATTGGGCAATTCCTCAAAATCCTCAATTGTCCCTTAAAGCCTTTGATGCTTCCAGATCTTCAGACCACAACTGCTTCTGCAGCCTTGAAATTGTATTATGAGGAGAGAATTGGTGCAATATGAAGTCCTATGGACCTACAGCCAAAAACATTTCCCCATAAAAGAATCACACCTCTGTCTCTAAATATAGCTTGAAAACAGTGCTGGACTAGGGTGAGCAAGGAGGTATGCATGGCGCAAAATTTCAGGACGTACTCGTTCTCGGGAGCTGACCCGGCACTTCTATGACCCTATGCATGCATTTTATATTTCACACTCTTGGTGCCTGCATGCCTACTTGTTTCATCCTAGTCACAAACCCTGATTAAAGACAAGTCTTTTGAAAACAGCATCAGACTTCCAAGAATGTGAATTGCATCTTTATTAGGCTTCTGCCCTGTGGCCCACAAAAATAATAGCAGGTGCTTGGAGTGAGGAGAGAGGATTCTCCTGTCCAGGGGCAGGGGTTGCATGTCAATTAGGACCTTGTAGTTGTAAGAAACATAACTAACTTTTCCCAATGAAAACAAAAAAAAAAATTTATGAGAAGAATATTAGGGCAGCTCCTGTGGTAGAAAAATGTGAAGCACCAGATTTAGGAAGGGCAGGGAACAGCTCTGGGGGTCTGGTGGAGGGAAACGTTGACTTTCAGAGAGAACTGTTGCTAGAAGGTATGGGGTCTAACCATCTTGCCCCCATATCCCTCCCATCTTTGCTTCATTCTGCTCAAGTCATGGATAGAAAACAAAGAGTCTAATTGGCTGAGTTTGGGCCACATGCTTCCCCATGGCTGGGAGACAGCAGGGCATTTTGATTTTTATTCTTATTAAAGCTTCCTATTAAAGAATAAGGGAGAGCTAACTTCTTAAAAGGAATCTGGGATTCATCATCCAAAATAGTGGGAATGGGTGTTGGACAACCAGAGAGTAGCAAAAAGCCATTTAGGATTTCTGATTATGAACTTGGAGTTGGTCTTGCCCAAATATTTTGGCATGTTGTATGTTAGGCAGGCTAACAGTGTGGATAAACATGCTTGCTTAAAATGGCTTTGTGATTGGAATGCTACCCAAGTTTCACCTACCTCATAAAGTATGCTTAGATGAGACGCTGTATGTAAACCATTTGGGATAATGCCAGCACAAATAAATGCTTGATAAATTAGCTAGCATGATAATTTAAAAATACCAACATAGGTCATTTTGAAGGGTAATCTGAGCCTCTAAATGTTTTACTTACTCATTTCACAAATATGAGCACTTACTATCTAATTGTTTTACTGTGCACTGTGCCAGCCAGTTGATACTGAGGAGTGGAGGGTAAATGGCATTTACCATCACATGGGAATGGAATTTGGGGAGCAAGCCTGTAAATAATGACAGAGCCAATGTGGTCTTACAGACATTCTCAAAGTGAATATGTGGCCTGATGGAGCCATTAAGAAGAGTGGAGAGTTGGGGAGTCAACACATGGGTAGATCATCCTGGGTTGTTCCAAGACTGGGACTTCTTGGAAATGTGTTGTAATAACAAGAGCTCATGAATGCAGTGTTTCTACAAAGCAACAAAAAAACTGTCTTTGAACCAATCAATCAATCCTCCATGTTTAAATGCTTCATGATCACAATCACAGAAATCAAAACTTTATTCCAATTATTACTTATGTTCCCACATTGAGCAAGGCTGTATTTTCTCTTAAGTGATTTTTAGAAGATCAAATGTGTGCCTAATGCCTTTTCATTTTCCCCTACACTTTCACGTTTATTCTGATTCAGTTCTCAAGAGAATTTTTAAAGCAAGTAATACTTTCCTATTCAAACAGAGGCTCTCTTACCATCTGGGCTATAAGGAAGCCTACTGATCATTTAGCCTGAATATCCTTTTTTTTAAAAAAATAGATAAAAGATTGACACCCAGAGAGGTTTAGGGACTTGTCCAGGGTCATGTACATTTGACATATGAGTAAGACAATGGCCTAAGAGCATAAATAATTTAAGTAAGATAAAGTGTCCAGTTGTTGAGCAAGCTAGGTTGAGCATGCAGGATGGCTAAATGACAGCCTTGGGCTACCTCCTTGCAAAAAAAACAGCAAAAGTGATCAAAGATAAAAATCTTTCCCCTCCACAAAATGTGTACTTTGAACATATTTCTAATGGTAATCATCTGTCTTGTTGCTATGACTTTATTAGAGGGGCAGTCCATCATAGAGATGGAGAGCTCAAGCTCTGTCTGGAGGGGTCAGATCTGGACCTGCATCTTGCTTTTATCACTTACTAGCTATGTGAGCTTGGACAACTTAATCAACCTTTGTAGGCCTCAATTTGTTTTTCTATCAACTGAAGATAGTAGTAGTATCATGTATGCACATGTAATGCATTTAGCATACCACCTGGCACATAATAAATATTTGATGTTGCTAATATTAATTAGCAGAAAAAAATAGAAGGATTGGATAGAGGCAGAATATTGATTTTGTTCCTTTATTAGTCAGGGTTTTCCAGAGAAACAGAACCAATGGAAAGAGATTTATTAAGGAATTGGCTTACATGATTATGGAGCTGGCAAGTTCAAAATCTGCAAGGTAGGCCAGCAAGCTGGAGATCCAGGGAAGAGCTGTTGCTGCAGACCAAATCCAAAGGCAGTCTGCTGCAGAATTCCTCCTTCCTTGGGGGAAGTTAGGTTTTTGTCCTATTCAGGCTTTCAACTAATTGCATCAGGCTCACCCACATTATGGAGGGCAATCTGCTTTACTCTCAAAGTCTACTGATTAAATTATTAATCTCCTCCAAAAATATCCTCACAGAAACATTCAGAATAGGGTGCTTGACCACAAGTCTGGGTACCTTGGCCCACCCAACTTGGCACAGAAAACTAACCATCATAGTTCTTTAAGCACCTTAACCATGTTTCAAAGAATGTTTCAATATCTCGTCTGGTATTAGTGAGTCTATCATTTTAGTCGTAGAACTCGAGTCAGATATTATTTCATCCTATTATTAGGATGCTAATTATCTTTTCTCCTTGCTAATAATGGAGCATTCATACTCAGCAATGGGCTCTGTTTGTCAGTTTTTTTTTTTTTTAAACAAACTAGTTCCCGCTATGGAGATTCACTGGCTCTCACAAGCTACCTTCTTCTAAAGTAATATCTGCTACATTGTTCCCAAACTAATAAAAGAGACACCTAGTCACTCACATTTCTCCAGAGGAGCAGCAATGGCTGACCCTCTGTGGTTGCTAATATTATTCAGATCCTGGCTTTGATATCTAGATTTGTTTTGAAATGAGCCCTTCGGGAAGCCATCAGCTAGTGTAGAGCTATTTCAATTGAGGCCTTGGCGGTTAGGAGAGGCCTGAAGAAAGCTGTGTGTATTTTTAGGCCACCACTCTCCTGTCAGAGGCAGTAGAGAAATCTGAGGAGCATCATCGATCTCCTGGTTGTCAGGCTGTAGCAAAGGGGATACTCTAGCCGAATGATCTGGCTGTTGAAAGTGGCCTCATTTGCCTTGTGCTGTGATACATATTATTAAAACTGCTGTTTAATGTTCTTTTCCAAGGAGGTTGTCTCTGGTGTTTTTATCATCCAGGGAAATGTGGTACCAGAAATGATCACATTCCTGGCAATTTTCTTTGAAAATGGTAAACTTTTGCAGGGTTTACCCTCTCTTCTATTAGGGTTGATAATGAGAAATTGTGAGGATTATTAAGCACTCCTAGGTTTCAGTAGGAACTTATTTAGCACAGATGTTTCTATAATTGTAGTACACTGGGAAAATTCACAGTGTTCAATGGCCCAAAACTCATTATTACTTATTACTTCTACCTGTGTATTGTGGAGCTGGTAAGCTGGGCCGAAATGTTTAATTTAGCAGAAGCTATAGCTCTGGTTCTCAGCTACGTTACAAAGACTACTGAGAAGAAATTGTTAGGTGTTCTGCCGAAAATCCTATACTTATCAATCTTTCAAACATCACCTGGTACCTTGACATGCTCGTTTTACATGTTCAGGCCACATCATTGAGTTAGATTCCTTCAGACAATTCCCTAGAGTATAGGTATGAAACAAACAAACAAAAGCCAGAATCTTAAGAGACTTTTAAAGCAAACAACCTAGCTAACCATTGTGTTTTATTGGGATTAAAAAAGCATGGAATATATACAACTGTAATTAGCTTTCTACAACTTCTTTATAAAGCACAGCTCTTTTGTCTTGGTGCTATTGCCTGTATTTTTAATGAAAGCTTGGCAATGTTTAAGAACAGGAGTTTGGGCAATGCATTGAAAATACTTATAAAAGACCACTGAAGAAAGTACAAAAATCTCCTCATATTCCTAATTCTCTATAATCTTAAAACTAACACTACAAAAAATTCCTCATTGCTAAGGTTTCTTGGGTACGTCAAAGACTGCTGTTTTTTTCTTTGCATCTGGAAGAGCCCAGGATTTACATGATTAATGCAAAAGAAATGAGAAAATGAACATAAATTTAATGACAATTTTAATGCATGAAAGCCAATTGTAGAAACTATCAGAGACTAAAGAATACATTCTATTAAGTTTGGAATTAGGAGATCTCAAATATATAACATCTATAGTTTTAAAGCAAGGCCAGAAGATTTTGCTTTTCATACACATTTGCTCATAATTAAATTAATGCAGGTCATATTTATTTGACAATGGCAAAACAAAGATTAAACAATAATCTAGTGGATCTGGATAATTTAGACTTATCTTGTACCTTTATTTGAATAATCTTATGCTTTAATATGAAGATAAATTTATTTTTCATCTTTTATTCTTGGCGGCAATTATTTTGATTGGCTGTTTGGACACAAAAACACACAAATGCAGAGGGTAATAGTGATGGTCCCATTTCTAATTTTTTGCCTTGCTACATAGAGAACATAAATAATTTTGAAAGCACTAAAGTTTTACTAGGTCTTTAAAACTCTACTTATATCAGTAATTATATATAAGAAAGAATAATATTAAAATCATATTTTACTTAGAAAGCTTGTGGAAATATTTCAGAAAACTAGTTCTTCCTTCCTTGAGTTGAGTTATTCTGAAGAATAGCCATATGCATGTACATTTTGTTGATGTTCCTATTCCACACTTCTGCAAGTGGTGCATGATGGTAAGCTACATGAATGAGACTGAATCTCTTTTCTTTAACAGTAGAGAGAGGAGCATTGAGCTGTTTGCCACTGGTAACTAAGTTACAAAGGCTATTTCAAACCCTATGAATGGGTATAAGATACACATTCTTTTTTATGTCAAAAGCCTAATAAAACTATGCTTTGGCCTTAGGAAACCAAATAGATTTGGAGCAGTAGTTCAAAATATTCCATAAAACTTGAATATTTCATATATAAGTAACCAAAGAGATGCTCTTCACTTAAAGTGCTGGACAAACTTCTACATGTTGATTTATTTTTAATTGTAGAAAGGCATCTCAAGGTTAAGGTACTTATGAAAATTGTCTCATTAGTATTCAAACCTTTCAGTTTTCAGAGCTTTCTAGTGAGATCTAAAATGTTTAATCCACTTGATCATGAAAACAAACTATTAGGAATCAAGAAATAGCCTCTGTATTGTTTGTAGTTTCCAGCTTCAGATGGTACTTGGAGGCATAGAGGTCTGAAAAATGGAAACACTAATTAAAAGTTTTTACCAAAGTTATTTGAATATCCACTTAATATCAGTGACTCTGTGCTGAGGAATCAGATTTGTAAAATAGGAAGACAGAAGGGAACCTGACCTTCTACTTAAAACTTTCTTTGCATGTGTTCACCTCTCCTTCATTTGGACTTAATTTTTTGAAGCTCTAAATCAAGCTCTTCTTTGAGGTGGAAAATAAGTGACAGAGATAAATCCAAAGCTAGTGACACTTGCACACAATGTGCCAGCCTCAGATGGAGTTATCAGCACTTCATCCACACTGCGTTTTGCTGAAATTCTTCCCACCCGTTCCTTCCCCGGAATACGCCTGTTGAAGAGCCCCGATAATAACTACTCTGCCAATTAAGGTGTTCTACCTGGGGCCAGCCAGAGCTTAGTTTGGGGACAAGGTCACTTGCCGGGATGAAGTTGTAATTCCCCAATTACTAGTAGTTCCACTACCTTTTCTAACTTGTCAAATAATGAGGAGACTTTGAAGGCTAAATCCAGCAGTAGCTCCTAGCGGGGTTAATGCAGAGTGAATGACAATGATACCTCAGGAGTGAGAGTCTGACAATGTCTGTCAAGCTCTGTTCACAAGGATGAGGAAGTTCATTGCTACTGAACACTACTTGGGAAAGGTATTGGTCTTGATCTTATCGGTGAGAAAGGACCACATTACTCACTTTGGCAGAAATTCATTAACTCCTTCATGCCACCCATGTAAACTGGGTGTGAACTTAACATCCTAATGACAGAAGTTAAATGTGCTACAGTAGGGCAGCTCATTCTCAAAACCATGTCACTTCCAGTATATTTCTCACGTCTTAAGTTTATAGTCAATGACTTTTCTTTTTAGAGTTTCTAAATACTGAGTTTAGTGATGAATAGCAGTGGTTATACAAAAATTATTTTTAGTACTCATTAGTATCACAACTGAGAGTAAGAATAACAAAATTATGCTCGCAAATGAAAAACAGAAAGGTTTTTATACCAATGATAACAATTTTCACTGCTGACTCCATTGGTAAATCATTTAACTAAACATTGAAAACAACAACAACTCAACAAAAAGCCCTATGAAATTATTCTGTGATTAGCCATTCAACATTTATAGGAAATTGACTAGATGGCCTGAAAACTAATGTCTCCCAAGCCTAAACTGTATTTTTAAAACTTGTGCTCAAAACTGAATATGTTATATAGCAAAGCATTTTTAGTGATTAAATTCTTTTGCATGTGTTTTTGTTTCGCTCATGTTTATTTATTGAAATAGTGAAGGATACTGCTGTCCTTTGATTATGCTTGGATCCTCTCTATAAAAGATCGAAAGAGCAAATGGCCTTTTTGGCTCCTAGAGATGTTCTGACTCACCCCCAGAGTCTGCTGAAGTTTGCTTTGGATAAATGGGCAAAGCCTCACTTGGTGATGACAAATATATAAACAAATATTTAAAGAGATGTAAATGTTACTTCTTACCTCATAACTAGTCAACTATTTCAGATCTGAATATTAGATGTTTTTTTCTCACTGAGAAAATAGTTTTGCATGCCCAAGATTATTTTATAAAAATGAAAAAAAAATAGAATTTGAGTTAAAAAATGAGAAAATATGTTTTATCTTATGGAACAGATTCTTTTTCTTAGATTTTGATTCTTGGGCTCCAAAATAATGATTTTCTCTTTGCTTTTGACACATATGGTAAACTCATCAAGACCAAGAAGGGCATTTTCTCATATTTTTTATATTTATATCATAACGCAAGGGCCTGTGATGAACTTCCAAGTTTCAAGTTTCCTGTGGGAAATTGGATGATGCAAAATAGCTATTGGCCACAAAAATTTTAATTCTAATTTTAATAAATAAACAAAATTTCAGTCGGGTAACATATTTACACATTTAAAAATGGCTCTTTTAATATTACTTAGGATTTTATCAGCTATCTGGGATACATTCTGGACTATTAGGGCATATACATCACCTTGCTTCCTGCCTAGTATTTTGCTGATTGTCAGTGGCTAAAACTATGACAGAGAAGGCGAAAGAGAAACTGTGGTATTTGATTTGTAACAGTGCTTCTGAGGCATTTTTCTGTATGGTGTTTTCTCCCTTTTGTTTATGCAGAACAGTATTTTCCTTTGTTGACAAATCTTATTTTCCTCTATAATTGATTCCAGTTCATGTTACTGAAAAGTATTGGACATAATACAAGCAAAATACTTTCTCTGGAGTGTCCCAAGGCTGGTGCATAAAGAAGAGGTACTCTTTGTCCTCGATGGAGGATTTATTTTTTCTTACTGAGTTGTTGGGACTTTGTCAAGGACCAAGTTTCATTCTCCTGCACCTCTATAAAGCAGTTCTTACTTCCAGGGTCAAGTGTGGGCAGAGTGGCCCAGTGAACCTTGCTGCTTCTGCCTCTCTCCCCTTTTCAGGTGTTCTCTCTCCTACTTTGCTCTTGTGCCTGCACCCTCCCTTCTCTCTGCCATTCTGCTTCTTTCACTGAAAGTTCCCTGCTCTTCCCCTCAGGGCCCCAAATGTCAGCTAGCTAATCTAACAAATTAATCTATGCTAATCTGCTCTTGGGGGTTTAGGGGCTCCTTCCAGGTAACATAGACATGCATTTTAAATTACTGTGAGCTGTTACCTGTTCTGAACACCCCACCCACCTTTTGTTGTGTAATTCGTTGCTGACACGCATGGGAAGTGACAGCAGTGAATGCATGCTTGGGCCAGTGGGTCTTTTAGGGCCTCTC
Organism: Daubentonia madagascariensis; assembly: GCA_023783475.1. NCBI lineage: Eukaryota > Metazoa > Chordata > Mammalia > Primates > Daubentoniidae > Daubentonia > Daubentonia madagascariensis. Next base: position 62,416,530 of record JAKFHU010001798.1, read on the forward strand.
CCATGGCCTATCAGCCTAGTACAAGACTGCCTGCTTCAGAGACTCCAAGACACACATCTCAGTGCAGCCACTGTACAGATTCCCAGCCTTTAGGGCTCTGTGGCAATGCCAGGTCTGTAGAATTAACTCTGTCCAAGTTGGGTGGGGTGGTGGGGGCTGGATGACTGCCTCAATCTCCGCTTGTTTGCCATAGAACACCTTCTCTTAAAATAATTTCCAGACCTGTAGGGTTCAAGAATATAGAAACAAGTATCAAATAATTAGAAAAATACAAAAAACATTTCCAGCAAATTCTGTTTAAGAAGCCATAAGCATTGGACTGATTTTCTGAATATGTATACTACTGTAGGCTGGGTGTTTAATGATAATAATAAATGCTCACATTTATTATTCCAGCTGCAGTGCTAACATCATTCCAAACATCATCTCATTTGATTCTTCAAATAGCTCTAGAAGTAGTACTATTATTATTTACATTTTATAGATGAGAAAAATGTAGGCTCAGAGGTGTTATATATGCTGCTAAGATTTGCACAGTAACAAAAAAGGAACTAGAATCTGCATCTGCATGACCTAATGTTAGTATCTGTGCCCGTTTCACCAGACCACACCTGTGCTCCATTCATCTTGTGACATGTTTGGGCTGTGATCTGGCATCATCACCCTGTTTGGTGATTAGGGCAGTTTTTTTTTACTGGCTGGGACCTTGGCTTGATCCTGGCTTTCCTCAGCTGCTGTCCTTAGATAAGAAACAACCTCTCTTTAAGACACTAGGGCATCAACCCTCTCTTCTAATTAGTCAGATAATTTAATCATATTATTTTATGCAGGTACAAACAGGGGATAGAAAGAAATAATACATGGTTCCATGTTCTAGAAAGAATTAGAATGAAAGGTTTTCAGTGAATTCCCTCCTACACAGAAACTGTTATGTAATATTTCTTGTAAATGCTCAAAGCTTGTTTCTTCTACGTTACCACCAGTTTTTGAGAACCCGGACGAATGGACAATTTAGATTTAATTAGTGGCTATGATTAGTGACACATGTTAGGAATTTGGGGCATTCAAAGATATTTTATAGAACCATTTCATGAATTCAGTCATCCACTATAAGCTGTTTTACTTGCGTGTTTTCAAATTTATTTAACACACTACAATTTTTTTATTTACCTCTAGCTAACTTCTGTATATAGTCAAAAACAAAAATTTAGTGGTTAAAAAAGTCCCCGTGAAAAGGAGAAAAAGGAAGAAATAGATCTCAAACCCCAAAACAGCCTATTCAATTTAATCTTCATTGTTAGTTTTCTCTTTAACAGAGGTATAGAGAGGACAAAATCCATTGTCTTTGAGGCTGCAGCTTCTGTTTTATCTACAAAATTCTGCAAAGACTGATTGAAAAATAAGTCTGTTTGGATTTAGATATAGCCAGAGAGGTAGAAATCTTATGCGTTCTTCTGGCTCTTTTCAGAGGTTTGCTAATTGGGTCTGCTCTGACTATTACTGGGTTCTGTTTAAGATCAGGCCTTTTTCTTGATATGTAAGATATTCCTTTTTGTAAACAAAACACTGGATCTTCATTCAAAAGAAAATGTGTTATAATCAGTAGAAATTTCTTCTTACTATTTCTATTTGAAGATTCCCACTAGGTCTCTGACATGAAATACAAAGGGATTTGCCTCCAGCATGAATAATTTCATAAATTGAAAGAGTGGACTCTTTAACATTCTTAAGTTCAATAAGCATAACATATTTTTATTTTAAGAATCATAACTTCCTAATACACATAAGCAATCCAAAAATGTCATGGTCAAAAAATAAAGAAAAGGAAATATTTGACACATGCATACAAAAGGTAGATAAAATTTTGAGTCATGCTTCTTTATATTTTGAATATCTTTTCCTCCACAAAGTGTATGTTACCTTAGAGGCAGGTTTATACTATCTCTTGTACCATAGAAATTATTTAACATGAAAAGTATATTAATTCTTCCATACATAAATATGCAATATCCAGTAAGAGCATGTGATAGCTTTTTAATCACTGAACATATTCTAGTAAAATGTTCTTACTGACAGAGCTTACCTACTTGAACAACTATCAAAGATATTAGAAATTTTTGAATATTTATGTTGAAAATCAACAGCCTTTTTTGACTTTGAAGTACAATACCAATATTTACATGATAATTCCTCAACTAGGCAAAATAATGATGTGCTATTTAAGAAATGAAGTGGATTGAAATCCAAGGGAACCTTAACCATGCATATAAAAGATTAAAATATTTATATTAATTTAACTGTGCTTAAGTGCCTTTTAAACTGTCTTTGTAGAATTTATGGGTTGCTGTTGTTTTGTATTGTTCAAAAAAACACACTGCACTTTTACTAGCCTGTGAATATTGGCTGAACTATTGTTCACCACTGTAGACTCTATAAAGTTTGAACTATTCTAGTTTCCAATCTTAGAAAATAAATATAATTTTCTCTCTTTTGCTGTCTCAATATTAATAATAGTAAATGACTCTATTGCTGAAGCCTTGGGATATGCTATTTTAAAAAAGGTAGTGTGAAACTTCTGATCATAAGTGAAAAAATTCTGTATTTGCTTTGGTTTGGGGTTCAAGCTTAGATTTAAAAGGTCAAATTAATTCAAAGCCACTTTAGTGACTCTCTCATGAAAGTTCAGCATTTTTATTTTCTTAATGACTTGGTTATTTCATTGAAGAAATCACAATCACAGAATTACAGAAAAGAACTAAAAAGTAGGAAGATATAAAGACAATTATATGATATATAATGTTTATATATGCATATATATAATTAAGTATGTTCTTAACAGTGATAGAAGATGGGTACTTCAATATGTTACTGGTGACTTAGGTCACTAGGCTGGCATGACCTCTCTGAAAGGGCAATTTAATGTTACCCATGGAAAGTGTTAAATACCCTTTAACAGAGCAATTCTCCATTAATAAATTTATTCTGAGTGCAATTAAAGATGCTTGCAAAAAAATCTTCAATAATACCCATATTACTGCTATTTTTAATAACACAAATTTGGAAACTAACTAAATTTTAAAAACTTTATCAGATAAATCAAATATATGTACAGAGCAGAATATTATATAGCTTTTATATACATATGTAAAAGTATATTTACTGATGTGAAAAGATGTTCATGCTAAAATATTAAGTGAAAAATGTAGCTAACAAAACAAAGGGTTAATAATAGCTATCTCTGGGTACATAGGACTAAGGGGAATTTTTAAATGTGATTTTTCTGTAATGAGTATATATATCCATTTTGTACAGTATTAATAAAAATAACCTTATTTGTAATAAAAATGATTCTTTAATTTCTAAATTTGAACACAAGCCTGAAATTCAGGAGGACAGTTTCAACTTGAAGTCAAATTTCTCCAGTTTAAATACTTTTTTTTATATTTAGAAAAGGAAAAATTTCTAAAAAAATATCCTAGGAGATAAAGGACAATTGTGTAATTTTTCTGATGTGGAATCTTTTCTCTGGCTTACCTAAATATACCTAAAACAAAGACTGGCTCTCTATAGGGAGCATTTGATGTTTTGTTTGTTTGTTTTGTTTGTCTAAAGGGGTAGTAGAATAATCAGCAGTAAATGTTTAGCTAGTGATGTTAACAAGTGGCTCTGGGGGTGAAGGAGAAAGGTTTTATTTGTAGTGTTTGCTGAATGGTGTAAATATTCTCACCATGGCTAATTTCAAGCTATCAACACGACATCACTGAGTTAGGAAGAGATGTGCACCCCTGGCTCTTGTGTGCTGGTACTAGCCAACTGCAGCACACCTCTGGTACAGCCAGATCTCTATATGGGAGGGTCTGTTTGTGGGTGGAATGAAGCAAGTTAGGGGCAGAAGCACTTCAGATTCAAGGTTAAGCTTGAGAAAGTTTAGGAAGTCAAAATCCTCCCAAATCAAAGGAGAAAGAGGAATTGCAAAGAATAGTGATGTAGTTAAATATAGCACATGGGACAAGACTCTTAGGATTCCTTGAGTGACAATGATTGGGCTTTATAGTTCAGAAGAATCAACTGCAGCACCTGTTAAGCAAAGGCATTGCCAAGTCTCTCCTCAGAATTGGGGCCCAGGAATCTACATGTTGAGAGATTCTCAGGGGGCTGCTATCATCAGCCAAAGAATCTGGACTGGGATATAAACATTGTGATCCTGTATGATGTTCTAGAGAGCTTAACTCTAGGGAATAACTTAAAATTAGCATGAATATATAATTTATTCTCCAAACTAGGATATTTTTGAGCAGGGAAAACAGGTATAATCTAGGACTTTCCTAGGAAAACTGAGTAAAAGTTGACCCTACTCATAAGCATCCTCAGGAGATTGAAATTATGTTGCAACAGTAGCTGTAAAACCACAGTATGGGTGAACATGCACATACAAAGTGTCTCGTTCTAAGCACACTAAAACAAACAAATTCTCTGGCTCTTGCCTTAAACATGATGAGGTTCAGTGGGTTCCTGGAGTGTGGGAACACTTTTTAAGCACCACCCCGTTCAGCAAGACAGAGTCTTTCCCACAATGGATACAAATTCAAGTTAGTGCACCACTGCACAAGAATTAAGATCTTTGTATACTTCTCTTTGTAGTCAGGTCTGCCTAGTTTTGAGCAGTATCTCTCCTACTAAAGAGTGCTTTGGACAAACTTGCTTATATGAAGAAATTAATTATATGGAGAACATGACACAATCTGAGAGCCACTGGAAGAATTTTTTTCCCTGCCCCACCTTATATGATACCTGATCTTCTCAGTATTAATGTTCATCTTATAGGGTTAATCTATAGTGACCTCTTAATTTTCTCCCATAATAGAGCCAGGAGGAACTGAGACCCATATCAAATAAATTTTGATATCTATAATGAAGGTCAGTAAATAGTACAGAGGTTAGTTGGGGCATCACAGCTGAGAGGTGGCATGGACTGTTGAGAAGGCAGGGAGGAGATTACCTCTGGGAAGGGTGAAACTCAGATTCATCCAGCTAGCTAGCACCACTGTCCAGTTATTTTGTAAAAGCAATGTGGTAGGAACTTCTATTAGATGGAGATGATGATTTAGGTCAGATTTTTTTTTTTGGCCTGGACTGACCAGATGCAGGCAGCTCCCAAAAGGTTAGTATAGCAGTTCTCTACCTGGAGGCTGGTGTTCGTAAGTAGTAATGTTGGGAAGAGAGTTATTGCAAGTGGCTCAAACACATATCAAAGTCTTGTTTATGTAGAAAATAATAACAAACCACCTACTATCTTTAAGCTATATGTAGATGATATTGTGATTAGTACACAAGATAGAAAACAAAAGTTTTACTGAATTCATACACATACACGTGTGTGCATGTATTTACTTACATATGTAGTACTTTATACCTTTCTCAGGATACTAATGTGAAATCCGCCATTTAGGGTTAGACAAAACTTTTGTAGGTTAAAATTTATTTTCTAATGCAAGATGTTTAGGGACCACGGCACAAACAAATGGGGGGACAACCTAAATAATCTTGTCTGGCCTCTGGCTGTATAATTGGTCTAGAAAACTTTGGTTTTGGGATTCTGGGAAAAGTGATAGAAAGTCTAAGTGTAAGATGTGAATTAGACGTGAGAATGCCAGGTAATAGAAGAGGTAATGGAGACAATGATTTTATTAGCTCAATGAAATGGAAATAGTGGACTTGTCCTGGAAGAGGACCCTGGAGATAACGTCCTCAGAAATTCAAGAGAGAATTGGTCAGGGGTGAGCATCTATACATTAACCTTTGGGGGCAATTTACATTTCATAATCCTTTGGGCTATAGAACTATGCGTTTTCCTTGGCATGTATTTTCCTATAAATATCAGTGACATTGTAGTAAGTCTTCATAATAAATCTATTTATTCAGTGTACCTTCTTTAATAAGACTGATTATTCTTACTGGCCTCATTGTATAAAAAGCCCACAGCTTCTCCAAAAAACCCTTGCCAGTGATAGGGAAAGCCAAATTCATGTGTCCCTTCTCCTTCTGGCAGACTATTTAATTCAAACTCTTTGTCCACCTATAATGTGGGCCAACACCTGGATTTATAATATTTTCTAGTATTTCCCACTTCTTTACATTTTTGAGTGCCCCCATTTCTGCACATTATTTTTCTAAGAAAGTAAGACTTCTGCCCTTGCAAAAAGGACACTATTTTCTCATCTCTTCTCTTATGGGTTTATGTAAGTTGACATTTGCTGTGCCTCCTCTCTCACTCCTAGCTATTTGAAAGTGCTTGCCCAGGGTCTCCTTGGGGACCTGGTTTCCAGACTAAGGGCTGGTGTTGCTTTCAGGGTGAAGCCTCCCAACCTCTTCAAAGAACAGACAGGTTTGACCTCAGAGCCCTTATTTATAACAGCTAGTCACAAAGTGGCCACCTTACATGACCTATGGAATGTGCCTGGCACTATTCTCAGACTCCATAGACCAGTGCTCAAGGGCAAATGACACATTTCCTGATTAGGAATGAATTCCTGCAACAACATTATTAAATATTAAGAACCACAAATAGATCCGTCGAATGGTTATGTGACCCAAAAAGAATTCTTTTAGCTGTACTTTTGCATTATTAAAATCCATAGCATTTTAAATTATGGAGGAATTGAGATATTTCTTTAAAATGCTTCTTTTGTTTGTTTTTAACTATTTGAGACACCTGAAAATGATAAATATGGAGTACTAAAAATGACAAATAAGTGGATTTTAGAGGTGAACAGCTGAGTGATTTGTTTTCCAACCTTCCTAGTCTCAGTTAGGTGTCTCTATCTGTTGATGAAGACAGTATTGAATCATGTAGTCAGGCTGGGAAAAGAACAGTGAACACAAATGCTATGTCTTCTCTTCAGGAAGTTTAGATGTCTGAATTGATTAAGTCATTATTTTAAAAGCATATCAATTCAACATGTTAATTAAAAACATTAATTTAATTATTTTGAATTTTCATAGCTCTGTAATATAATAACAAAAGTTAGAAAAGTAAAAAAAAAAAAAAAAAATCAAAACCAAGGCCAAAACCCATCCATATGTTGTTTCATTTATACAGTGTTAGACAATAGGTTTTTTTAAATGTAATTTTCTAGTAGCTTGAAAAGTTGGATTTGAAAACATTGATATATTATGTGTATATGTGATATTTACATATGAACAATTTGCTATATTTTCAAACAGGAAATCTTGTGGATTTTGCCAATCAGCTTTGAATATGCACTTGAAAGATTAGTACCCAATAGCTGAAGAACTTGATTGACAATTTTTCTCTCTAACTTGAGAGAACTTAAAATCTCAGTCTGAAAAGTTACCAAGAATCACATAATTTGGAGTCTCTACATTTTTTTACAGGAATTCACAAGCTTAAATTTTCTGATTTGAATTAGAGGATTCATATACCAGAACGTATTCAGTGGATTTACCAGTTCCATTTACTTGTTACTGTGTCAGAAATAACTATGACAAATTAAAAGCCTTCTCTTTGGGTTTGGTTCTCCAGCTACTAGAGCAGTAACTTGATAGCCTTCTCTCTTGTCTATTTAATTTACCTGAAATAATCTGTCCGTGGAGGCAGATGAATTCTCCTTCCCTTCCTCCTTCGCTTCTTCTTCCTATGGGCAACTAATTGCTATAGAAGTGAATAATTTAACCATTTGAGTATTTGAGTCCTAATTGCTAATTTTAGCTACACCACCATATATTACTTTTACACTAAGTTTACTGAGTAGTCACGTTCTCAGATATAGTGCATAGATATATCTTGTTGTGAACCATATTATTATATTATCTGCCTAGAAAAAAACATATGTCAGTGAAGAATTGTGTCTTCTGAGAATCCATAGAAACTTCAGGAAGGAGATAAGTTATATCAGAAGTAAAAGATATTTGGAGGCAGGAGAGTATATTGCAAAATATATTCCTAATGTCAAAATACACAATATAAACTAGGCAAAACTTATCATGGAACTGCTACCTTTCAGAACATGAAAATTTATTTCTAAAAGGAAGATAGGGATAGGCAGACAATCTGGAAGATCCAAATGCTCCATTATTTTATTTCAACTACCATAAATGTGAAATTTGTTTTTTCCCGAATTTTCATCTTCTATAGGTGTATGGACATAATGCATCCTGGATCAAACTTTTTTTTCTATAAGGGCAGCATAACTTTACTTAAGGAGTATATTAAATAGCATTGCATGATTTGAGAGCAATAAAAATTCATTACATTGTAATGATTCCAGTCATTATTTGTTGCTGTCAGTTTTAGTTAGCTTACTTTGTCATAAGAAATTTTCATGACATGTTAAAAAAAGAATAAAATCCAAATGACATGTCAACCTTTCTTTCCCTTCTCTTCCCTGACACCCTTCTGCCTTCCCCCAATCACCATAACTTTTTTCTGAAGGGTGATTAAATCTCTGGAAGAGTATAACCTGACCACTTCAGGCTCCTTTATCTGAAGAGTAAACTTTAATACTATAGCTGCCGATATACCTTTTCTAGATGAATGATGCTGGCGCTATTTGTGCCGCTACAGTTAGGGGGTCTCTTAACATTTCCATTCTAAACACCTATTTTCAAAGGTTTATAACTCAGCTATAAAAATGTGCTCCAGGCTGAAACTTACCATACAGGATCCTAGCCCAGGAGCAATCTTTTACTCTTTTATATATTAATCTTGAAAAAAATGGTGTGACTGTATTTTAAAGAACTGGAGTGTTCACAGTAATAGAAGTTAAGGACATAAGGGTATGAGGAAAGATCACAGTGCTAACAAGTCCCCCTTATTGATAACAGGTTTATCTGAAATTCAGTTTCACAACATCTCCTTCCACTTTTCATTCTCTCTTTCAATTCGCTCTGCTCAGAAATAAATCTAGTTTTATTGCTTTTATTATTTGTTTCAATAGCCTCATTTGTGAAACTTATTTAGTAGTTATGCCACTTTGATCTATGGTCCTATCCACAGGTGGCCTACAGGTATGAGTTGGCCTCTCCAGGACAACATCAGATTTGGGAAAACAGGGCGCCATGATTCTTTGTGAGTTTGTGGTTGTTGTTATTGCTGGTGGTGTTATTTAAACATGAAGACAAATGAGAAGACATTAATTTGTGTTGGCAGTAATTAAGAATGAATTGAAAACTTAACAATTCAAATAATTAGGCTTTACTTTTCTAAATTGCTTCCCAAGACATTAATTTGGATATTCATACTTTTATTCCAAATGTTAGTGTTTTTTCTGATCAACATTATTAAATATATAGACTTTTCTACTATGGATCTAGTGCATTAATAACAAATGCATTGAGTTGGTGATCAAATATTTTCATTAATACTTGATAATTTGATTATTTTAGCGTGGTTTTAATCTCCCACAGTAATCCTTGAGTTTTCAAATCTAGATTATCTTGGATTTTTTTTGTATCTAAATTATAAATTTAAAACTATTGATTAAGATTGACTAATTAGGAGTTTTTATTTTTCTGGTATGTTTTATGTAGTTTTAAACCTTATTTCCCCAGAACATTAATCTATTTCCCTGGATGTTTTTATTATCTACAATAACTCTCATGATATCTATTATTTGAAAAAAAAAAAAGAAGACTGCCTTAAATTCAGAGATTTAGGGTGATACTGAAGCAATATCAAGGCATATGGCTTTATTTACATTTTGATTGTTAACAATTATTTTGTGACTAATAACGTGTCACAGGTAGACAAACAAAAGCTACCACTCTTTCTAAAGGTGCTATTTGGAAGAACAAACATGCACTTCTATATCATAATAGGCATAGATAAGATGGGAAATCTGGAGTGTTTTTATTCCCTTACATATCTCAATCTGTGATCTGACATGATAGATGGGCATTGGGAAACTCATTAGCTGTCAGAATTGGTTAATGGGAGTGGTTTTACAGTACTAGCTTTTTATTATATAGAATAGCATACTTTCCAGGCCTCCAAGACCACATGGCCCTTCTGTACCCATTACCCTCTCCAATGGCACCCTTTTCAGTTTGCCTTCCCTGATCATGGGAATTGGCAGGGTGAAAAGATGAAAAGTGACAGGCTTGGTGGGGCCAGGAAGGCATAAGTGAGGCAGAGAGAATGAAGGAGAATGTGTGAGCGCATATGTATCCTTCAGGATTCTCAGTTATTCTTTACCATCTGTCCATAGTGTGAATTCTTTAATAACTACTTCAGAATGTGTAACATTTACTTGGAAATTCACAGATGTATTAAATTACAAATATACTTTAAATCAAATATAATCAAATTTACTTTCATATTCAATGTATTATATATATGTATATATGTAAATAAATACATGTATGTATACACACATACACTCATTCATTCATCAAACATTCATTGAGCATCTTAGTCTATATCCAGCACTGCAATAGAAGCCAAGAAGACTTGCACAAAATGAGCTGGCTTTCAGAGGGGGTGGGGAGAAAACCTTAGAAACAAATAATTTTAATGTGATCAGTTCAAAGTGATAATTGGAATACATTGTGATGGAGCTCTATGAGTGAACAAAAAAAGAAGGAACTCTTTCTGGAAAGGCTGGGGAATACCTCAAAGAAGTTAGCATCTTTGTGTTGGGCTTTGAAAGATGAGTAAAATTTTGTAAGAACATGTGCAGACATAGAGACATGAAAGAACTTTGTAGGTTTTGTAAACAAAGATCAGTTAAGTATGGGCTTGAGGGTAAGGTATTGATTGGGATGGATGAGACATACAGCTAGAAAGATAAATAAGAACTAGGTTTTTGAGCATGTTTTATGTTATATAAAGGTGTTTGTACTTTATCCTGTAGGAGAGAGGGAGGCAGTGAAGCTTTTTAAGCAGTGGCATAATGTGATCTGCTTAGAAAAATAACTCTGGTGGCAGTGAGGAGGCTGGATTGAAGGGGTAAAGATTGGGGGAAGGAAGACAAATTTCAAGAGTCTTTGTGGTAATCCAAGGGAGATATGGTGGATGAGGATCAGAACTAATGTAGTGGCAAAGCAATTGGGAGTAGAGCATGGACTTTAAAAAGAGGCAGGACACCAGGATCTAGAGTTTGAGTGTTAGGACTGAAGAGTAAAAACTTTCAACATGACTCTCAAATATTTAGTTTAGTTAACGTGGTGGGTGAGGTTGTTATTGTGATAGGAATTTAGAAAGTTTGTTAGGGGGTACAAATAGGGATAATGAATTTATCTCCAAGTTTGGAGTATCTGCAGGTCATCCAGAGGAGATCAAATGAGCAGTTTTGAGCATTGGATAAGTTCTTAAAAGAGAACATGAGGATACAGATAAGTTCATTTGTTAACTGGTTGTGTGTTAGGCTCTTGAGATACAGTATTAAAGTCATAATCCTCATTCTTACTCGTGAAGCTTAGTTGGAGAGAAAGAGAAGTAAGTAGTCAAGTACTATTCAATATGGTTGAGTCCACAAAAGGACGAGTATATGGTGATATAAAGGAAAAAAAGGGATATCTAATCTTTCAAGGCAGATGGGAGGATCCTCAGAGTTGGCTTTCCTGAGGAAGCTACAGTCGAACTGAGACTTGGAACCTAAGTAGCATTAAGTAAAGTGATGAGTGGAAAAAAAGACCATTTCAATGGATTTCAGATTGATCAACAGCAGATGAAAGTGGGCAGAAGGAAGAGATTGCTTTGGGTGAGAATGTAGAGTAAAATGACAGGCACATAGACTCTGGGGGCCATCAAGGTTTAAGGTGCAGGAAAAGGAGAAAGAGGTTCAGAATGATAGTTCAATATTGGAAAATAAACAGCGGCGGATGAGGTAGAGCCCAAAATTAGTGATGTCATAAAAGTCAATAAGGGAGAGAACGCTCAATACTATCACATGCTGCAGAGAGGGAAAGCCAGAAAAGAAATTTCTATTAAACTTCAATCAATAAATATTGCTTAAGTCCCTGTTATTTGCTAGAAACTGTTCTAGATACTGAGTCATAAATGGGTGAGCAAGACAGACACAGCCCCTGCTTTGGAAGGACTTATAGTCTAATGAACTAAAGATGCAAAAGATGTTCTTAGGGATTTGGTAAGTAGGACATAATTGATGAAAATATCAGTGACTGCTCCCTATTTCTCCCACTCCCTACCTCCCCCAGCCCTGGCAACCATTAATCTGATTTTTGTCTATATGGATTTACCTATTCTGGATATTTCATATAAATGGAATCATGCAATATGTACCTGAGTTCTTTCACTTAGTGTAGTATTTTCTAGGTCCATCCATGTGTAGCGTGTATTGACACTTCACGTATTTTTAGAATGGAATACTATGGAATATACATTCTATGGATATACTGCATTTTGCTTATCCACTCATCAGCTGATGGACATGTGGGTTGTTTCCACATTTTGGCTATTGTGAATGGTGCTGCTATAAAAATTTGTGTAGAAATGTTTGTTCGAATATCTTTTTGTCAATTCTTTTCTTTTAAAGAGATAAACCAATTTTTATTTCTAATTGATGGGGAATGAGCCAGTGGAGATGAAGAAGACACCAGCAAATAAGTAGATAACTGATGGAGAAAAGTTTTGTGGGTGATGAAAAGGGAAAAAATGAAGACACTGTGTTTGTTTAGAAAGGATTTGAGAAATAGGAAGAAGAAACATATTGGTTGTAGCTACCAGTTCTACTAAGACACTGTACTTTTACTACATGTAGGCTATTTCACCTTGAATGAGGATGTTAGCTCTTCTAAATGTGTTTTGTATTATCAACATGGAACAAATCTTGGAAGTGTTTGTCCATAAATGAGGCAAAAAAATGCCAGAATATTTATAAGTATTTTTAAAGTTTTCATTAACAAATTTAAGAGAGATTTCATTGTATTTACATTGGTCATTGCTTAATAGAGGCATTTAATTTGGATCAATTTCCTGCAATGCACTTAACAGGCTTTAAAATTCATTTTGTTGGGACACCTCTGAGACCCCATGCTAGATGATAAGGACAGCTGGAAGCTGATTTCATAATTTCTAAGCGCAACTGAGGTAGAATTACAGTGCAAATGCAATTTTTGAAATGCTTGACATGAGAGAAGCTATAAAATTGCTCTTTGCTCTGACTTGTTTTAATTTCTATATGAATGTTTTATACAATAGTCTTTTTACTGTTTTTCAAGTCAGGGCAATTATATTTGATGAAAGGGCAGTTATCACACATAGAAACTCAGCATTTTAGAAGCTATCAAAATTCTACCATTAGACTCTGTTTCCCCCTATCATATCAATTTGCTGGAAAAAATTGTGAAAACTTTTGATTCTGAAAGTTTTAATTTGAATGATTGGAGACGGCAAATTGGGGTATTTTTCTAAATACGGGAATATTCTCACCCTGAAATGGGATGATATAGTTATACTTTTGTTGATTAAATATTAATTATACTATCATATTATGCTTCCAATCCCTGAAGCTTCACTTCCAGAAGTTCCATTTATTCTCCAAGAGAACAAATGACAAATGCAACACATTCTGCAGGTGTAGACTCAACCAACATGGTGGCACAGATTAAATGCATGGAGTCCCAAATGTTCTCTTTTGGGTCCTGGACTCATAGAGTCACTCTCTGCCTCTGACTGTTCCCCTCTCATTTAAAATTAAACGTGGAGCCACTGGCAGCTTTCAGGCTTGATTTTCATCCCAGGCCTAATGGCTTACAGGTGGCAAAAAAAATTTTTTTTTTCCCAGTGACAACAACATTTTCCCAAGCCTATCCAAGGGTAATGCCAATGAGAACAGTATAGAAAAAGGACAGGGAAAGGGCCATTTAAAAATAAATAAATAAAACCCTTTCCACTTTGCTTTGTTCCATAAAAGCCTTTTCTTTCCTTTTTCTCTCATGTTTGATATATGGGAGTGATTCCATTTATAACTTGAGCTCTTTTGCTCTGGGATCTCTGTGCTTAAGGCTCAGCTCTTTTGATGTTTAACTGTTATAAACTGACCAATATTCTGGAGAGACTTATCTGTGAAACATATTGGACTGATTTTATGATCAACACAACCATTTTGCTTCTTCTTCTCCCCCAGAACTTATGCCCAGCAAAAAATGAATACTGAGTGCCAATTATTCTCAATGAATTTCATGACCTATGATGTAGCTTTTGAGTAGGTATTAAAATTATATAGTCAGTGTGTTTGATGGGATTCCTGTTTTTGAAAAACACTGCAGAGTGGTGGAAGTGGGTGGGATTCAGTGCAAATGTTAATTGTGATACATGTACTTTCATTGCAATTGTCCATGGTGAAAACTACCTAATAACTAATCTGAGATCATTGTCCCCTTTCACCTCTGAGTTTTAGAAGTCAGGAATTTTTTCATATTGAAATCCTTCAGGAGAGATAGTAAAGGATTGTTGGGAAGATTAAAACTTCAAAATACTTTCACATATTTTAAAATAAAAAATTGTTACCAAAGGTAGGCTGCCATTAATAGCTATAGTGCTTTAATAAATAAACCCATGAAATGTTCTAATACATGATACTCCTAAGAGAGAAGATGTGATTTAAGACAAAAAATCACCAGTCAATAGTGTTTACTATCAGTAATTATAATTAAGTCAGGATATATTACTTCTCAAACTTACCACCTTTTATAAAACTTTAGTTCATGTCAATAAAGACTGGCATATATATATTAATAAATCATTTCTTTCCAAAAGAAGAGAGAGCTAGGAATAAATTCATGTATTACTTTAGGAGAGAAATAGGTTGGCCCATATAATGTAACTGCTATTTGCATATAAATTACTTCACAGGTATAATTAAGAAAGATATTCGCACATAGCAATCATGAAAATAAAAATATTATGAAAATACAAATATATATGGGTTTATTGTCTCACTAATATATGTATGTACCTAGATTGATACATATGCAGAGGGGAAGAGAGAAGAGAAAACTATACATAATGATAGGGCAAAATAAGAAGCAGTGGAATTTGTTTTTAGTGAATCATTGCCTCATTTAACTGTAGACTTCTCTCTCAAATCTAGAGTCATTTTGTCCCTATGTGTTGAGCGCCTTCACACTCTCTCCAGTGAGATGGTATAGCCAAGCCAACCACCCTTGGAGAAAACCTCCTTCTTTTGATCTTCCCTAGCATCCTAGTCTTTATTCCATTTCCTCAGAACCATGCAACTACTAAACCAACTGAGGCCAAGATGAAAAAGGGTGATGGATTCCACAGGGAACAAATATTTGAATATTATCATTAGCTCTCCAAAGATCATGGCCACACCGAAATAGCCTCCTGCACGAGACAGTAGACAGATTTTTGAGGTCCTTCCTATCTCACCTTGTAGAATATTTTTTATTCTTCCTAACTATTAGGACAGTCCTTCAGAGATGTGCACGCACCCGCATGCAAGGACACTCACTCACAAGGATGGGGGAGCCAGACACTTGTGTGTATTTGGTCCATAACAATTAACAAGATAGTCATAATTAGCAGTCTTTTAAAATCTAGGTTTTCTGTTTATCCTGAGGAAGACAGGAAGCAGGTTTCTTTTTTGCAAGAGAATATTTTTTTTTAAACTTGCTTGTAGTGCTAACCTATGATCATTTTTGTTTTGTGAACTCTAATCAGATCTATGAAATTTATATTGTGTAAAGTACAGAATTGAAGAATCAGCCTGTCATTTAGTGTTTGGGGGTTTTGATCTGATGAAGGAGAATTGTCAGTGACTCTACAAGAAAAAATCCCAACCTTTCTGTGAGATAAAGATCTTGACCTTCTTCTGAGAATGCTTGGAAGGGCTAATTTAAATCAAGTTTCAAACACAGTGGAAGTTTCTTGGAAACACAACAGAATAAAATGCATTTAAAATAAAATCTGCTTAACTGGTAAGAGGGAACTTCAGGGTTCTAATTCCATTCTAAAATGTAACACAACAGTGAATAGTAGTGTCTATGAAAACATGACTATTGGAAACCTGTTGACTTGGAGAACAATCTGAAGCTAAGTTAGTAGGCTGACAAATTAAAGCTACTGCAGCTTTAATTTGCATATGTTTTTCAGTAATCCCTAAAATGTGGTGGGATGGGATGAGAAAGAGTTGGTACTGTGAGACATTTCTCCTCTTATTGCTTGTTTTGGCTCCTGATTTGTTTAGATCATTTTATCTGAACAAAGTTTCCTGGGGTTTTTGACCCAAAGGAAGAGCTCAAAAGCTCCTCTAATAAGGCTGTCTATGCTGAGAAGTCTTGTGCTGTCATTTCCTGAGTTCTGCATACTCTGAACTCTATTCTGAAGCAGTCTGTACAAACCTTACTTAATTTAAATGAGAGATACATGTAGTGTTGTTATTATTCATGAAGATTATGTTAAACTCCAAGATGCATGGATACATATCATTGAAAAATAAACCTTTATTCTAAGTTTCCTTAGTGGCCTCCAAAAGATTAAACTATTACTGTAAGCAGCCCATTGTTTCTTGCATGATTCTTAGACTTTATTTCCTGTCAGCTATTGCAAGAACTACTAAGAAGAATTAGTTTCACCACACAGTAAATAAATGCTTTAATGCCTCGCATTATTGTTTACACTAAGCTTTGCAAGCACTTAAGCCACAACAGATAATTGTCAAAATGATGAAGCAGTAAAATCTCACACAGCCAGCAGTTATATAATCGTATAGATGTTGTTCTAGGGAACAGCTAGCAAGACTTAGAGCTTATACTTACTTTGTTAGTTGGTTAGGGAAAGCAATAATTTATGAAAATGTATCATAAACACCAAAAAGGAAAAAAGTACAGAAAGAATTATTTTAGGACCCGAGTACCCTACAAGCTCTACTTATCTATGCTGTCATATTTTTGTCCCTCTGTGTGATTTATTTTGCTTAAATCAGGTACTTAAATCAATACTGCTCGAAAAGTGCCTGTGAGAGACATTAGATTGTTGGGTATCCATGTCTCTTGTGGGAATTATGTTAATTTAAACATTAACACAGGTAAGGGCACGGTTTGCAATTTCTGTTCTGAAATAATAGTTTTACCACACAAATGCAAATCTCACTCTATTCCTTTTGGAGCTTGAGTTTTGTCAGCTTTTTATCCTGAAGTGGGGGCAGGAGGATGAGAACTGTCTACCCGCTTGGTTTTAACTGCCGAATTTCTGGATTGCTCCATGTTTTCTTTAACAGGGACATCAGTGAAAAGTATGTTCCGTCTGTGGTGATGTATCTGAGTGCAAACAGGACCCTGTTAGCCATTATGTACCTATTAGCCCTGATTACCTCCTGATAGCTCCTTACCAGTTGGTTTCTCTCACTTTGACAGATCTAGTACTTTGTTTAACCTTTAAACCAGTAGGGCAATAACACAGCTGACAGAAGGGGAGAAATAATTAAGGAAAACTTAGCCAGGACATTTAAAAATCTCTAACAAGGCAGATTATTTCTGTTCAATTTGAAAACTTGTCAAGGGATGCATACAATTCTCCATAATTGCTATAGCAAAATGTTTCATAATTTTTGCTAGCTTCAAATTAATTTTAGCAACGTAGTTTAATCAAATTACTAAGTGTCTTCCTTTAAAAATATCTATAATTTACACTCTCAGGAAGTAAGTTTTAATATTTCAGTATTTCGAAGAAAAGTGATATCCAAGAGAACTTAATTTCTGGAAGAATCAGAAAGGAAATATATTTTAAAAATATTGTCTAAAAATCTGCCAACAGTCTGTTTTACATTTTCTGAAATGGCTGATACATGCTTTTGGAAAATTACACAAGTTATAAAAATGTCTAGGCCCATATTGTTAACAACTCTAGGCATTGAAACATGGTCAACAGTAATTAGAAGAAAAACAAGACATCCTGAACTTTATTGGTTTTTCATGAAAAACTTGAGATAATAACTTGCTAGGGAAGGAGTCAGCACTGTCTCCTCTTTTCTTTTTTTCAACATTCTCCCGCATTAACCCCACCTCCCCAGGCCTGACCCCATCACCATACTTACTCACTTTGGAGCCATTTTAGTCACTTCAGTGAAAGGGCATATCAGAACTCTCTGGGTGTTCCTCCCATTAATCCACCTGCACAAAACAGAGAAGTAGAAAGAGCGCTTCAGTGTTGCATGAAGATATTTAATTGAAGTTGGAAAAACTTCTAAATGAAAAAGTGCGAATAGTCTGTCCAGATCATTAATAATTCGGTAGTTTGTAAGACATTAAAATATAATGTATTCATTATTTTCCTTAAATCTGTTGAGGGCATTGCATAATTCTTCTTGCTTAACTATACTCTTTTTGGCTAAGATAATATCTACTAGTATAGGTGTCTCATCCTTGTCAGACTAAGATATTGACATCAAGAAACATCACAATTGTCTTCTAATTATGCCTGACAACAAGTGTAATTTAGCGTTCTTTCATACATCATTTATCATAAGTCTTAGTGTTCCCTGTTATCCATTCTTACGTTAATTGATTACTATCGTGTTTCCTACTTCATGCTTGCATAAATATTTCTTAGGAAATAAGTTTGGTGCTTCCGTAGCTGAAAACCCTCAAATCACATTAAAACAATAATATTCTCAGTCATGTAAAAATATGTCATATTATTTAATTTTTAGTAGGATTTCAACAAAACAACTGAAGTAGAACATTAAATTTTATTATTATTACTGATCTCTTTAGTAGTATATACTTTATATTATAAAATATGTCAAAGGCAAGATTCCTTCTTTTAAGGAGTTATGGTGAGAGACAACAATTCTTCCACAAATTAAATGTTAAAAAAAAAAAACCCATATAAATGTAACCAGACACTATTTTACATTACTATCAATGCTGAAATAATTATGTGGCTTAATCTAGGTGCCTGTATAGGACAGCTTAGTGGAGAAGGAAGCCTTAGGAAGTATCAGAATAAAGGGGGAGTGTTTGAGGATAGGAGGGTGGGGGAAGACATATTGAGACACACATAAAACATGCCAGAATATCCAGAAATGGGAGGATTTGAGCAATGCAATGAATAGTACTGAGTTTGCCTGCATGGGTCAGACAAACTTAGAAAGGATGCATAGGGAAACTTCCTAATTGGAAATGAAAGTTTTGACCTCTGTGGATTAAAGTTTACTGCGACTTTTGGGAAACAAATTAGAAATCACTAGAGGTTACTAATATGCAGTCATCAAAATAATACTAAGGTAAGACTGATTTTTTTGATGAAGGAATTGTAGAACATCCGAAATCAGGCTGGGAAGAAGTAATGATCATCCAGGTCCAGTAACATTCAGGTTGGGTCAGGGTCACAGCTACTGGCTTCCTGAAGGAAGTGACATATAAGGTGGATCTCAAAGGATGAGTGTGTTAGGCAAGGGGAGAGGAAGAAGAAAGGGGAGAAAAGGCCTGGATAAAAGGGATGAAATATGAAAAGGCTGTAGGTAAAGGACATGGTGCTTTGGAAAAAATTTTTTCAAAAGTGTCTAGAATTTAGAGGATGAGATTGTGAATGGGGAGAAATGACACCATGAAGGTTTTTTGAACTTTATCTTAAGAGAGCTGGGGAGGCTTTGGAGAGTTTTAAGCAGGGGAACACCATTATGATCAAGTTTGCATTTTAGGGCGATTGCTCTGAGTGTGGGGAGCAGATCAGAGGCGAGCAAGACAGAAAGCAGGAAGCTAAAGAGGTGGCAGTGTGGCATTCTTGACAAAATAGAACAGTGGCCTGAAGTAGGCTGGTGGCTGTGGGGAAAGAGAGTTGGGCGTAGCTATGACAGCTGTGGCAAAAAGAACTGGTGAGCTTAGTAGCTGATTTGATGCTGCAAAAGAGAAGAGAGAAAAAAAGGGGTCCAGAACAAGGGTAGGATAATGGACTTAGTGAGAGGATTCAAAGATTAAAAACAAAAGATTAACAACTAATGAAAAAAAACCAAAAGATTGAAAACAAAACAAAACAAAAAACAGAGTTAGAAAGACTTCAAGATTTAAGAAATAAAAAGCCACGTTATTGGTTTTAGTAAGGGGGCTGGTGATAACAGTGTGAGAGAGAGAGAATACTAGAAACTGATTTAGGCACATTTGATTAAGGAAATTCAGATAGAGAAATTTTACAAAGAGCAACAAATATGAACCCAGAGTCAAAGTGAGACATTGACAACTAAAATTCTTCAAGGAAATCTAAAGAGAACCAGAGCTGAACCAAACTATACAACGTAAATGGACCATCCTATCAAAAGGGTCCCTTAAAGGAGGTGAAACAATTAGCAAGGAGACCACAAAAATATGAAAAATTGTCTATCTGAGATTACAGAAAAATCAAGTACTAGAGTGCTAACTATGTGAGGGCTCTTGGTTCTCTGCTAGTTTTGTTACATCCGAATTCCTCTGGTTGTACAACACGAAGTGGATGCGGCAGTGACTATCGATTGCCTATCTGATATTCTTTCATTCCTTTTTTTTAACTAATAGAATTCCAATTTTGTTGGTAGTGGCAATTTGCTCAGTTAAAAAGTCTTTGAAGCTAAAGCTGGCCATGTGACATGGTTTTGGCCAATGAGACATAAGCAGAAGACATTTGGTGGGGCTTCTTGGAAAACTCTTTAAAAAGAAGGTAGACTTAACTGTCATGGACCTTTTCATTTTTCTTGCCCAAAATGTTGTCATAAGAGTGGAAGATGAGGGGGAGGGAACAGGAGCTGTCGTGCAATCATGAGGACAAGAGTCATGTGCTAAGGATGCTTGAGCAGAAAGATAATAGGAACCTGGGATACTGAAGGTTAGGCCTGACAATCGTGTAAATAATTAAGAATGCCTCACACCAGAGTGACTCGACTTGTTTTTATTGTGGTCCTTTCTACGGTCAGTTTGTATAGATATTATTGTAGCCCCCTTTTGAGATTAAACAGGGATTAGAACAACGGAATTTATTTGATGATTTTCTGTAATATGCATTCCTTGCATTTTGATGACCCTTTTTCAAGAGTTCCTTGTCTCTGTGTCTATAATAGAAGCATCTCTTCCAGTTTCTGTAAAGTATATTGACATCTCGCTAGCTTTGCCTTTTGTTTGGGCTACTACAAATTTTAATTTGGTTCAGTCAATAGGTACTACTGGAGAACTTCATCGTGAGCTCCAGATAATAGACTGTTCCACATCACCGAAAAATCCCCACGAGAGAAATCACATAGCTCTGAAACAGAAAGAGCCATGTCCACATCTGGCACATTTCTAAACAGTGATAATAACTATGTAATCATTTAATCACATTTTTTAGTCCAAGAGACTGAGAGGCACTAGCAGGGTTTATGTTTGAGACCAACAGGATGTCAGGAATTCGGTGGAGTCTTTAAGAATTTAGATGAAAATTTTTAGTTGTGTGCATATCAGAAAACATGTGCATTGGCATCAATCTCCCCAGTCATGTATTCATTCAATTAATTTAAGAGTAATGCTTGTCTTTTTCTTGTTTGAAATGAGATTCCTATTTCATCACCAGCAGATACGGATAATAAACGGCTAAGAGCAAAACAGTCCAAAAATGAACATGAAGTCAACAGTTACATACTGATGCAGAATTAGTTATAGGCTCAGAAGGGAGATTAGTAAGTGTACTAATTGTGTGACTTTGGGTAATATACTTAAGTTCTCTAAATCTTGTTTTCCTCATCTGTAAAATGGAGACAAAATATAAAATTTATAGGATTATATGGGATTATAATGATTAAATTAAGCAATGCAGGTAAAAAGTTTAGCACTGTGCCTTCCACATAGAAAGCACTCAAAATATGATAATTATTACTATTTATAATATTATTAATAAATATTATTAATGTTATTAAATATTATTAATAAATATTTAACGATATTATTAATCCTACTGGATTGGCTCCTAATCAAATTAGAAATTTTATTCTTGTGACTTCATGAAAAGCCCAGGGACAGGAAGACCAGGGCCAGCAGCAGGACAATCGTGTAAATAATTAAGAATGCCTCATACCACAGTGACTCGACTTCTTTTTATTGTATGAGGCATTTGTAATTATTCATGTGATTGTCAGGCCTAACCTTTAGGTCCAGGACACTGTAAGGTTAGCAACACTTGTTCATGTATGCAAAATTGCAATCATTTTCAATTTCAATGTAACTATAATTGTTAAGTATATCCACATTATTTTCTCAAAAGATTTGCAATAGTTGTCTCCTTTCTTCAAGTCAGCAAAGCCTGTGAAGCACACTGTAGATGCTCAGTATGCCTTCAACACAGAGTAAATACCTTTCCTTACGTGCAAAGAATTTGATTCACACATGTTGTATCGAGTATTCGTATGGTTAGAGTAATTCAACTGCATGACCTGGAGACACAATTTACGGCCATTGCTCTGGTATACATGCAGATTATTCACATACCTTCTTCCCTTTGGAAAAAAAAAGTATGAGCCTGAGATCTGATCAGCTGTGGTGTCTTTATCAGGCTCAGATATGAGTCTCTAAATATCTACCTTACCAATTGGGGAAGCTTTAAAGTGTTCATGTTAAAGGTCTGCTCTCCAAAGATGGTTTGCAGGAAAGGAATTGAAAGTCACAAGTATGCTTGTGTTCCAATCAGTGAATTAAGGCCAGGAAATTCCAGATGTGTCTTCATTTCTGCATTTCTTCTTCCAACAATCCATACTGTTTCTTTACCAAACACAAATCAAGAACTTCAGGGTTTTTTGTAGCTGCTGAATTCATATCAGGTTTTTTTCTTGCCCCAAAAGGATCCTTTGCTGAGATCATTTCTTCCTGAGAAAAAAACTTGCTATGGAATTTTACTTTCCTGTTGTATCAGTTTCCTGTTGCTGTTATAACAAAGTACCACAAACGTAGTGGCTTAAAACAATGCAAATTTATTTTCATATAACTGGATATCAGAAGTCTAAAATAAAGGTATTGGCAAGGCTGGTTCCTTCTGGTGGCTCCAGGAAAGAATTTGTTCCTTGTCTCTTCCAGATTCTAGCAGCTGCCAGCATTCCTTGGCTTGTGGCATTATCACTCCAATCTCTGATTCTGTAGTCACATCATCTTCTCCTCTCTCTGACCTCCCACCGTCCTCTTCTAAGAACACTTACATCAAACCCACTTGAATAATCCAGGATAATCTCCCCTTCTCAAGGTACTTAGCTTAATCATATCTGCAAAGTTCCTTTTCTCATGCACGGTGACATATTTACAGGTTCTAGGGATTGGGATATCTTTGGGAATCATTATTCATCCTATCACACCTGTATAAGTATATTTTTTAGAACATTAATAGTTGTTGACTTTTTTGAAACGATCCCACAGAATGCTGTGCATGCTGTGGTTTAAACTAGAGCACCTTCTGAATGCTGGACCTGTCTCCAGCCCCAAAATTCCAGGGGATACTGATTTTCCTGTGGCTTCCTACTAAAGAATAATATTATCCACAAGTTGGAACCATGAGTGCATTAACACAGCAGTTCTGGGTCCAGGCATTGAGTCTGATTTCCAAAAGGCTTCAAGGAGCACTGCATGTGTCAGAATCCCTGGACTCAAACAAACCACATAATTTCTCCTAAAAGTCACTAAGAAGCTGTGGTCAAGAAATTTTTGTGATTTTTAAAGAGGTGTTCTGGAAGGAAAAAAAGGGGAGCTTGATGATTACAAACTATTTCTTAAAAAGACTTCTGATTTCCTGTCTCAGCTTTGCTTTAACATTTACAATTCTGCACCTGTTACTTGTGATAGTTGTTTTTCTCTTAGATGTAATGTCATGACTGCATTTTACCTCTATTTACTTTTTATAACTTATGGATGGGAGTGTTATGTAGGCTTCCTCCAGATGCACGGCTGACTGGTCCTTGCGTGGGCCTGAGTGGGTTCGCCTTGCTATCTGTAAAGAGATGCTTTCCGGCTCCAGTTTCCTCCTTTGAAGAGGGGGTTAGGAGGTCAGCATAGACATGGCCTGGCGTGAACTGTTGAAGTGATCTTGGCACCTTGTGACTGTAGACTCTTTTTTTTTGAGTCTAAGTTGTGACCCAGTGAAATGTCATAGGGAACTTCAAGAATTTATGGCCCATTAAACAGGAACTTTTGCCCTCTTGGAAGTATTTGGCGGACAGCTTCCAGTCGCCCCCTCCCACGGAGCGGGAGATGATGACTGAGCATGCGCACCCCGGCTCCTTCCGCGGACCACTGAGCATCTCTCCGCGGACCACTGAGCATCTCTCCGCAGCAGGCGCGGCTCTGTCCGCCCGCTCTTCCTGGGACTAGACGGGAAATTTTGACACAAGGGGCAAGAAATAGGAAGCTCATTTATACTTTTGTTCTAGGTTGTGTTTCCCAACATATTTTTATCAGCAATAAAACTAAAACAAATATGATCTTTTTATTTCCACCTGTGAAATCTCAATTGTTTCTAAAGAGAGGGATTTGATTAATCGATACCGGAAACCCGAACAAGAAGGACTAAAAATTGTCGCGCCTAAAAACTCATCTGTCATTTAAAAATACATCATTTATAAATCGCCCCATTTTCAATATAAGTGCTTTATTGACACCTGCCCTCACTTGTCTGTCTCTCTCTCCCCCAGGTCTCTCTCGCTCCCCCTTTATCCCTCTCATCTTTCTCTCCTTACCTCTCCTCTCTTTCTCTCTCTCTCTCTCTCTCCCTTTCTCTCTCTCTCTCACACTCACACCCACACAGCACAGAAGCAGAGCAGACAAGTTGGACGATTTAATTATTTTGCATATTAAATTTGTTTTGGTTATGATCACGCCCTTGGGTCTCTAGGAATCCTGAAAAAGAAACCTTATATGTGCCAGTTATTCTGGCTCATTCATTCAATTCATTCATTTAACAAATACTGAGCACCTACAGTCACCAGGTACTATTCCAGGTGCTTGGAATATACTGATGAATAAAAGAGAAAAAGACCCCTGCCCTCATGGAGCTTAGATTCTTTCAGGGAGAGCCAGACAACAAACAGTACACATAATAAATATATAATTTATATGATCTGTTGCAAGGGGATAGATAAATGCTATGGAGAGTAAGAACAGGGAGGGAGTTCTGGGCATGGAGAGGGGCAGGACAGTCTGTGTTTGAACACTGTGTATATGTGCGGCTGTGAGGGCAGGGGGGGGAGGTGCTAATGAGGAGGAAATCACATGCCAGCAGGAGCACAGCAAAGGTGCTTGGTGGGATGTATGGAATCCTTTCATGGCAGGAAAGAGTGGGCAGATGCAGGAGCTCATCGTGCATCCAAACATGTCTGAAACACATACCCTGCTACTACTGTCACCCTTCACTGTTTTTATTCCTATTATGCCCGACATGTGTGAAAGCCAATTTGCACTGTGAAGGGCAGAGATGGCAGAGGTTATCAGTATAACAGGAAGAATCCAGGATTAGTTTCAAGAGACTTGCAATTTAGCCTTGGGGTTCTACTTCCAACTACTGTGAGACACTGGGTAAGTCACTTAACCTTTTGGGTCTCAATTTCTTCATTTGTCAAATGAGAGAGTCAGCCATGTGTTCCCAGTTAACTCTCTTCTTGGAGTCTATGGAAGCAAATAGGAAAGGGAGGTTGAAATAAGAAGGCAAGAAGAGATGGAGGAAAGCAAAGGCGAATGAAACAGGAATGGAATATTTTGACACAAGGAGAAAAGGGGAAAAGATAAGGAAAGAAAAAAGAAGACAAATGTTAAAGTAGTCCGTAAGTATTCCAATATAACGCAGACGTAACTGTAAGGCGTCTGAGCAATCACCTTTTTCCCATTTGCATTTCTGGAAAGCTACTTTTGGTTAAGTGTACATAAAGAACATCTTGCTCAACTCCCAGAAGGAGCTATTCCTTGAATGTGGGTTTCTGGGGCCTCAGACAGGATTGGAATGCATTTTTCGAAGTCCAGATAAAATTATGGTATTCATTTTTATCTTTTAGATATAAAGATTAAATAAGCTTTGCAGTACTTTGGTAACCTATCCACCATGGATAATGGGGAAATAGGATTCAAATAATTAGGAGCATATTTCATAATTCTACTTGCTTCCTGTGTCTTAATTATTAAATAATTTTGACATCATCCTAGAGTATATCTGTTTTTAAAGAGATGAACATTCAGCTTTTGCTTATCTGGCTTACATATTTCATTTTATAGGTTTTTCCTGACGAACTCCTCTCTCCCTTGTTTGGCATCTTCCTCCCTCCTGGCCATTTCCTCATTTATTAACACCAACCTTCAGAGGGAAGATAAGGGGAAGAAATAAAATATAAATCACTTCATTCCTATAAACTGTTGCAAAAACTGGCAAAGGGTAGAGGTTGAAAGCAAAGGCCAAGTCAAGTTCAAGTTACAGACGAGAAGAGATAAGGCTTTTCCTACTTTGTGCATTAAAATTCGTTCCATACAGCAATGAGGACATCTTAAAATATTTATGAGTTCCACATAGCAACTCTGCAGGGATAGAAAATGGTGTAAAGAACATAGGTGAAGGAGTTGGCCTTGGAAAGGAGTAGGACACCACTTCTAAAAAAAAGTGGATAATGATAGATACATATCATGAGAGGGAGGGGAGGATAGTGAGGTACTTGATGCTTGATGTACTCCATTTTCCTCCTTCTAAAAAGGAAGAGGCATAACCATCTTCTTACGAACAGCTGGGCAGGAGACTTGAGGAGAATGTGAAAGAGTTTGATCAGCTGATGTGAGGACCAGGAAAGGGAGTCAAATAAAGATACAGTAATTGTCGGGTAGTGTTGAAGAATTAGTAGAGGCTCCTAAATTTGCAAAATTAACAGCTGAGTCGTGAGATTTTCCCAGGTGCCTTCAGCAGCCTAGGAGCAAGAGCAGATCAAAATGGATGGAAGGGTCAATCTCTGATCAGGGATTTGCAGGATGGATATAGCAGAAGAGTAAGGGAAGGAGATGGGAAGGAAGAAACTGATCTGAAGAGAATTTGTCTGCATTAGCTCAATCAGCAGCAGTTTTTCAATAAACAGAGTATTTGTTAGATGTTGGGTCCAATTTACAGGTGAACAAAGTTAGACAAAGCAGGTTTTCCAAAGTGGCAAAACCCATTATTTGAACCTGTGTCCTTCTGGTTTCAAGAATGTTCTTTTCTACTATACCTTGCTTATGGGAGTGAGTAAATTGGCGGTTTTGGTAATATTGTCATTGAAATTATTAACAGTGAAATCCAGGCTGGTAGGTGGAGTTGGAAACTAAAATAGGCAGGGGTTGAGGTGTTGGAGAACTAACTGAATTTGAAGAGTGAGTTTTGAGGCAGTATGATAGCAGGAGAGGCACATTTTAACACTGTGGAAAGAGTAGGAGACTGTTCTCTGAGTGACTTATTTCAGAAGTGGGGACAAGGTCCAGGATGTAGCCAAACATTGGGTTGTTGTAATGGAATGGTAATGAGGACCTGGAGAAAAAGATCTCATGGGAAGAGGATTAGAACATTTGAAGGGATCATCTCCTTGATGTGGAAGTGCCACAAGATGATGCCTGGAGATTAGGAAAAGAGGACAGGCCAGGTACCAGAATCGTCAATGAATGTGGAGACAGACAGAAAAGGGGTGGGTGGTAAACTAGAAGCAACTAGAGAGCAGAAATATATTCCTGCTTTGTCTCTTGTCTCCAGCCTGACACCTTCTGCCCCCCAGTACACCATGAACTGGCTGGCCCATGAAGGTTAGTAGTAATCATCTTTAGATTTTACCACAAATTCCCAATGACCTACTATACCACTTCTTCCAGCCATACAATTTCTCTAATCCTATCTCTACGATGAAACTCTTGGCTCAGTGGGTCTAACTGCAATTTACCACGGGCCCTGGACTTGGCCTTCCTCATCTTCAAACCTCAGCTTTTTGCCTAGTGAACTCTTACTCATGACGCTGTGTCTTTTATGGTCCTCCTTGTTTGTTGGGTTAGAAATCTCAGCCATGGCTTTTATCCCAAACCATATCCCTATCTGTGTCTTAGAGTGTGGTGTATCTGGAGGGTAGGAGCTTCAAAGAACAACCGGCCTTTGAGTGAAGTGGCAAAACAATATTGGGCTGATTCAGAACAAAGAGTGCCTTCTCCTGAAAGGCCACTCAGCTCTTCAGTAATTTATTCAGCAGTATGAATTATCATGAAATAGGCTCAAAATAGCATTCTGGAAAAATAAGATGGAAGAAAAAGGCATGAAATGTTATAGCAAGGTAATTCTAATATGTGGTGGTCAGAGGTGGGAGTCAAGGTCCACCCTTAACCACTGAACAAAGGGACTCTGAGATAGTTTTGCTTCCTATGGGATTCTCTGGGAAGTTTCCAACAGAGAGTCACTTAGAATGAGGAAGTGGCTTTTTATTATTAAAGGTGAATATTTAATAATGATTGTTTGGAGGAATAAAAAGTTTAAAATGACAAAATGGACCAAAGTACACTGGGATAAAACAGAAATGAGTTATTATACAGAGGTAAGCGATCCTATTCCTGGATGGCAAGGTGATGGTACATGAATTCATAATGTACAGTGGTCCAGGCAGATTGGTTAGAGAGCAACAACCGCATGCATTTTGCAGGGAATGTCTCTCACCCTGTTGCCACTTTTTTCAGTGCTCCATATGCTAGATTGCAACTACAGATTTAGCCCTTTTGCCCAAAGGCATCTGAACCTGTGAAAAGCCTAGCTGGGGCACTGTCTATTGTTCATTGACAACTTGTCAATTTACTTCCAGGCAAAATAACTCATAAACATGATAAGTAAGGCAGATAAAACAAGAATTCTTTCACACTTTGCAACTTTATTGCAGAAATGGCTTATTTTCCATAAATGTGTGAAATCTCCCCTCTGAATTGTGACTGTGCATTGAACTTTAAAACTGTTTAGAAACAGCACAAGCATTTCACAATTCCTGTCTGTAATAAGATGAATGTTAAATATTAAACATGCATTAAAAGTGATAAAATAAAAGATTTTCAAAGGTTCACTAGCATCACCATATTTCACTTTGATTCCTAGTTAATAAAAGTTAAGTTTAACAATACTCTCAAAAAAACAAATGTTGAAACACTATCTTCTAAATTTGACATTTCATATATTTATATTAACTATTACCTAAACCCTTATATCAGTTTTAAAAAAACAGATATAGTAAACTACATTAGTATTAAATTCAAAAGCCAGTATGTGGTGTGTCAGCATATGTTCATACTTTTAATGAAGTGTCTTTTGTTTCTGATATTTATAAACATTCCATTTCTAATGTACTGTTTAAATATTGAAAGTTAATTATGAATGCTTTTAGGTAAAATATTTTAAGTAGATAATAATTTTGAAATATATTAGTCTCTAAGGCAAAGCAGTCTGTTTATGTGTAGTTATTTATAAAGTCATACTTTTTAATGAAGCCATGTTCCCTGGATTCAATTCCCTGGTAATGAATTTGATTTTAAGCTTCTTGCTTACTGTGATATCACCCCAAAGCTATCCTCGGTGCCCTACTGTTTTCCCCAGTTGATACTCTGTAACACCAAACATCCTAATTTTGGAGAGATTGGAAATGGAGGGGAAAACAGGTGGGATGGGATCCAGTCACACAAGCCCAGATCATGCTTCAAGGTCGTGTCTTCTTTTTGTGAACTCTGCCCCTGAGGCACAGAGCAGATTCCAGACATTCCCACTTTGAGGGTTTGAGGGTCCTATTAGCCGTTCCCCCCTCATTTCCCCACATTTTCTTCACTTACTGTAGAATATTTATAAACAGGAACACATATGCATCTGTTACATAACAAATGGCTTTTGGGAAATAAGTGCGAGAACATGAGAAAAGAAATTTAAAAGACTGTAAAAAGGGGAGTAAAACAAATCTGTGATAAATAAGGATGCTTCAAAACAGGACACGTTTCTCAGGAGGCAGTGTAGTATAGTAGAAAGAGCCCTGAACTGGTGGGTCAGAGACCTGGGTTCAAATAATGTCATTGGCACTAAAGTTCTGACCTTCTTGGAGTCCGTCTTTATTTCTGACCTCAGTTTGGCTCAGTTTTCCCCTCATGGGGGAAATAGGACTGTGTTGGCTGGGTTCCAGAGCCCCTGCCAGTTTTTCTCTTTTGAGGATAGAGAGTTCCTGTAAGATTTTCAATGAAGAAAGTCTTCCACTGCTATATAAAGAAAAAAAAAAAAAAAGAAGAAAGTTACTCACTGCCAGATGGAAAATTATATTTATTATGTGAATAATAGATTCAGATGATATAATAATTTAATTCATAAATTTTTTTCCAAATGAAACCATGTAGATTACAGATAGCTGCTGTGCTTGCTTTAAAACAGGAAATGAAAATATTGAAAACTCTATTACCTGATTTTTGTGTGAACATAGAGAGTATACATACCTGTACCAACAAGCGTGCATTTTAATAGCTATTATTTTCTATCTGAATTTTTCCAGTGTTATCATATAAGCAGTAGATTTCTAAATATTAATTTTAAAGAAAACTAACAGAGATCTAATAAATTAGATATGCTCTGTGATGTTCCAATTTCTAAATCCTAGTATCTTAGCTTCTTCATAACTAATTCAGCATCTTGGTCGTTGGCCGAACAGAAGCAGGCCCCCTTCCTCCCCACCGCACATTACTTGCCAGCCTCGATTTGTGCAGTTTTTCTCCCTTTAATGTGGATGATCATGTACTTTCTTCCATGAAACTAAATCCTGTTTATGTGCCCAATTCTCTAACCTGTCAAGGTCATTTTGAATTTTATTCTCTTTTTCTTAAAATATGCTGGCCATTTCACTCAATCTGGCATCCTTAGCAAGTTAATAAGCACATCATCCATGTTATTAAAACTGTTGAGTATTGTCACTTGAGGAACCTTGGAAAGAGAAAGAGCAGTAACCTAGGAGTAAATTGTTCAGGACTGCTGGAGACGTAGAGTATTTGCTGTAGAAGATCCCCCACATGCAGATATTGTAAGAAGTTAGAAGAAAAGCAGTGAGTTAAAATTAAGGAAAGACAAATAACAGGGGCTCTATAAGAGTCAGGAGTATAAGAGAGAGAGAGAGAGAGAACAAAAAGGAAACAAAAGGAGGAAAAATAAGGAAATAAACCAACTGTATTTTGATGACATTATGATACAGAACCTGATATTGAATATGAGCATTTAGAATGTATTTGTTTAAATTAAAGCATGTTGTTTCATTTAAAAACACAGCAAAGAAGCTGCTTAGCACTGGACGTCAATTAATATTCTTCCAAAGGACTGGCAGGAAGCCACGGTGGACGTCTAGTCAGAGACAGTGTGTCACACTACTGTTGACTGTAAAATTAATTACCATTTCTAAATAAGAACACTGTGATGCATATTCTTCCAGGCATACTATACTGCCCTCCTGGCATTAAAGGTTATAAATAATAATTATTTTTTTAAAAAATGCCCTTTAGAGAAATCACAAGCAAAAACATTAACAATCCCAATAATAATGATAAAAGGAACACCCGTGTATGGTGGGACAAGTCGACATTGTGAAGACAGGACTGAATATTAAGAAGTGTCACCTACCTAAAGTAAGTGTTAGACATTCACATGATGGCATCAGCTGCTGATCTAATGCATCTGGAGCTGCCCTGTCACTAAGGCATTGCTAACTGAGGCAGAGACACAGACAAAGCTGCTTCATCATTAATGTCAGTAAAAGGATCTGGAGGAAAAATAGAGAGTCTCTGGAGACTAGTCTGGACTTCTTGGAGCCTGGACAACAGTCTTTTCCAACAACAGCCTTTTCCACCCCAATAGCAGCTGCAACAAAGGAAAAAAGGAGAACATTGACTTGAGTTGTCATTAAGTTCAAAGAGGTGAGAATAGTAGCCCATGATGAACCTTTATAGTCAGAGTTATAAATGGAGAGTTCTTTTTTATGGCTTTTTGAAAATAACATGTTTATGAACAGTGCTAAATTATCCTGGTTTATTGTTTGGCATATGTTGACCAGTCAGTTTTAAGCTGATAAAATTAAAATCTCTTCTATCTCTTTGAAGAGGCTAGAAGAGTACAAAATTCCTTTCTCAGGGTTGTAGCATATGGATTCAAAATAGCACTATCAATCTAGGGAAATACAGCTCTGGCTCTTAGTTGGGTACAGATTGGTTCAAGGATCATATTCAATGAGAAGTTATTAATGTTTCAGAGGCAACCTAAAAGGACACATCAAATGATGTTCTGCAGGGGTCTGTCTAGGGTGGTAATATTTAACATTTTATCAGTGACTTGGATGATAAAGTATGGAACATGCTCATAAAGTTTCATGGAGGACTCTAAATTGGGAGAGGTAACAAGAACCTTGGAAGATCTACTTATAATTCAAGATGACCTTAAGAAGTCAGGAGAGGAGTCATTAATGACCCAGTTTACACCCATTGGGTAGCCTAACAATTGAGGTTTGAATGATTGGCAAAATAAGAGAAAGAGGGACATGAGTAGACAAATGTGAAATGTACTGAATATAAATAACCTGGTAAATACAAGTTATGCTGGAAAGAAGCACATATGATACTGGAGTGTGCAAATGACATAATACACACGATTATGATGTATAAATAGTTTGATGCTCTATGATTTCATTTAAGAAAAATATAACAGATTGGAGACTCTCTCATAAAGGCAAAAACTAAAGAGCTATAAGAGGAAAAGTGGAATGCCTTATGGTTCATGAGCACAGGGAAGTGAGACCAAAGCTATTTACATGTCATTGCCACTAGCATTTGCTTTGTCAAGAGGACCCAAATTTATTGTTCTTTTCGGGTATAGTTCATGATTCTTCCTTCCCAAGTGTTTTTTTTTTCTGATCATTCTTCTAGTTTCCTTTTACTCAAAACTTATGCATATAGTTTATGCTACTTATAGTGCACTGGTTTACATGTGACTCTATTATTGAACACCCACCTACAGCCGTTTAAATGATTCAACAACCTAATACTGGTTGGTTGCTGTCGGGGATGATGTCTGCTCAGTCAATGCAGAAAGTAACATTGCAGCTATCATTGAGGTTCATTCTGAGAATTTTGGGAGGTAACATTCAACTTAAGATGTTCTCTTTCTACCAAAAGACTAGTTTGCACAGATTATTCTTACTGATGCTGCAGAAAAGTGTGTAAAGAAAGGGTGAGAACCTGTGCCTAGATAACAGACAACAGGCGTGCACTGAAGAGTGTGCATTGGAGGTGATAAGCATCTCCAACTTTTAAGTAGCAGATTAAGAGCAATAGTAGGAGAGCCATAAAAACCCAGATGTTTGAAGGCTCTTTAAAGTGTGAACTTAAAACAATCACAGAAAGACTTGAGATTTTCATCATTGCTTTTCAACTCCTAATAAAAGAACATAATCCACTTTGAATATGCCTTTATACTAGTGGTTCTTAACATTGGCTACACAGTGGAATTGCCTCAGCTTCTTTTTAGAATATCAACGCTTATGTCCCAAACTCCAGAGATTCTGACATAAGGGATCCAGGGCGGTACCCGGGATTTGGCATTTTAAAAACTTCCCAGGTGATTCTATTGTATAGCTGGGGTTATAAATCACTGAGCTATACCATGTCTTATACCACGTGGCCAGGGGCCAGGAACAGCAAATTATTGGCAGCAGCATTTTTGCTTTTCTTACAATACTCCTGTCCTTACTCTCTGGCTCTCGCTGTCTCCCTTTTAACTTTTGATACTTGTAGATTTGTTTCCACATTTGCTGCCCCACTCTCACCTGGGTATAATAGTAGACTTTGCTTTCCCTGATTTTCGCCCTAGGCGTTTCCTCTCATTTTACTCAGCTCTTAAAACATTGGCATTGGCCTGCTTGGCTTGCACCCTAGCTTGGTTTGCCCCTGAAAGTTGAACCCAGAGAGCAGTAATACTCCAACACAGGACAGCAGGGAACAGCTTGAGATGTGCAACCACTCAGGTTATCTAGAAAATAACCTGAAAATAATTACTTCCATTAAGAAGTTCGGTTTGGGACTTTATTATCATCCTACAGACTGCATCCTAAAGTAGGTACCTGGATTAGGTATTCTTAATTCAAAATAAGTAAACTCTAAAAGACAGAATGTGAGATAATGCATTAATTCCTTGTGCCCAGGGGCCACTACTCAAATAATACTGTCATTTTGCCCCTTCAGAAAGCAGAGTCAACCTAGCAGAGACTTGCTTGGGCTTCCTCTGGTTTGTAGAACTCCTAGGCTGAGTGAGAGCCACCTAGGTGTAGAATTATTATATTGCTTCTGGTTTCTGTTGAAGCTTTGGAACTCCTTGGGGGTGTTTTACACCTATTAATAAAAAGATAGGACAAAATTGAATAATGGTGTCTGTTTCCATAAAAAGGAAATAAGACTCAACGGACCCTGCTCCCAAAGTGCTTTCATAAATAACAAGAAATTAATGCCTGCCACTAATTTTCTAGTCTTTTTTTTTAAGACTAGAATAATATTTTCCAGTTAATAGTGACCTATTTTTGAACAAGATTCTCATCTTGTTCCAAACCATTAGGGAGATAATTACCACACAGTGGGATCTCTATTTTTAGCAAATGGAGGAACCTGTCCATTGTGATCATGAGTCTGCTACATTGCATACATTTTATGTGTTATTTCTGCCCATTCCTTGCACCTTTTCTTTTCAGCTGTGGCTGATTAAGGTACCACACTGATGATGACAATTTGTTTTCCTGGTTGTATCAATAGCTTGCTTTCTGCCTGGGTTCCTGCCTGAGGGTTCATCTGCAACCAGTGCTTTTACAACAGTACACCCATTGGTCATAGTGACTTTAGGACACACATAGAGGCTGATGATGAATTTAAAACAATTATAGGAAGAGTACCCTAAAAGTAACATAGCCCAATTGTTTAGATCTGCAATGCCATTTTTGTATACAAAAAATAGACTATTATCCTTGATTTGATAAGTGGGGAGTCTGTTTTATTTCATTTAACTCACACCTCTGAAAGCAAACTCATTTATACTGTTCTAGCTTATGAATGATGAGGTTGTTCTTTTAGGAGTAAGTGTAGGTGGGAAATATATGGGATATTATTTTTATAACATGAGTAGATAAAATATCTACTTCATATGGTGTACATTAGAATGTAATATAAATGCACAGATGATGGTAAATTGAGATGGTAGTAATGTAATTAAGTCAGAAGCCCAAATTTCCAAAGGACATAGGACAATGGCTACAAAGTAACAGTATTATGTATCAGTTATCTATTGCTGTGTAATAATATTACCACAAACTCAGCAATTAACACAACACATTTATTATCTCATGGTTTCTGTGGGTTAAGAATCTGGGCACATCATGCCCAGAAAAGAGAGCTTGGGGTAGGGGAGGAAAGAATCTGGGCACAGTTCAGCTGGGTTCTCTACTTCAGGGTCTCACAAAGCTGTAGTCAAGGTGTTGGCTGGGGCTGCAGTTTCATCTGAGGCTCGCCCAGGGAAGGATCTGCTTCCAAGCTCACATGAGTGTTGACAGCATTCAATTCTTTGCAGGCTGCCAAAGTGAGGGTCTCAGTTTTTGTTGGTTGTTGGCAGAGGGCCACTCCTTGATGCATGACCCTCTCCATATGGCAGCTCCCAACATGGCAACTTGTTTTGTCAAAGCCAAAAAGGGAGAGAGAGTCTTCTCTCAAAATAGACATTACAATCTATGTAATATAATCACATATATATATATGATCATGCACATCCCAATCAAAAAACCAAAATTGGATAGCATGAACTTAGCAGCAAGTTTAATGAGATAATATGTGTAAATTACTGCACTGTAAATTACTGCTCAATAAGTTTACTTAATCAGATAAAAATCTTGTTGCAGATGCATTTTTAAGAATGCATATATGATCTTACAGAATAAATGGATGAAGAATGGATTAAATCAGTGGACTTCAGACTTTCCTGATCCTAAAAATATCCCCAGGTGCATGTTAAACTATACATTTCTAGGTTCTATCCTTGAACATTATTGATCAAGTAGGTCTGATTGGAGTTAATGATTCTTATGATCAAACATAAGGGTATTGACTTTAGGGTATAATTTGAAGTCCAAAACAGATCTATATGGCAGAATGTGAGGTATAACTGTGTGCCTCACCAGTTGATGAGAAGCTGAAGGGGAGAACGGCAGGGATTGGTAATCTCCTAAAGGAGGGTTACAATTGTTCAGTTATTAAAAAAATCAGTTGAGGGTAAAAGATTTAGGAGAGGAAATAAATGGAAGCCAAATTGAGTGTTTTGTACATAAAAAGATGGATCCTGATATCTTTATATTCATAACAGAGGAAATGAGACATTGAGATTGTGTGAGACATGAGGGACGAGGGTATCAGAATATTGGTACATGTGACAAGAAATACAAATCTGGGGGTAGAAATGAGCCATTGAGTCTCAAATGGGGGGCTCCAGTTTTGAATTTCAGGAATATTCTATCTGAAGAGGAAATCAAGCGTATATTGAACTTAGATGAGTGCAAAAAACATAACTCGACTCTGGCAAAGAGTGTGAGATTTTAACCCATTTAAAACCTTGAGAAACATTTTGATGACAATAGTTGTAGAATATGTTTTGACATAAGATAGTGTGATGCCTCCAGCTTTATTCTTTTTTCTCAAGATTGCTTTGGCTATTCAGGGTCTTTTCTGGTTTTATACAAATTTTAGGATTTTTTTTCTGTTTTTGTGGAAAATGATATTGAAATTTTGATAGGAATTGCATCTAATCTGTAGATTGCTTTGGGTAATGTGGAGATTTTATTAATATTAATTCTTCCAATTCAGGAACATGAGATATCTTTCCATTTGTGTCTTCTTCAATTTCTTTCATCAATGTCTTATGGTTTTTAGTGTACAAATCTTTCACCTCCTTGGTTAAATTTACTTCTAAGTATTTTATTTTATTTTTACTGCAATCATAAATGGGATTGTTTTCTTATTTTCTTTTTTGGATAGTTCATTGCTAGTGTATAGAAATGCTACTGATTTTTGTACGTTGATTTTGTAACCTGGAACTTTAATTTTTTAAACTCTAATAATTTTTTCGGTGGAGTCTTTAGCATTTTCTCTATATAAGATCATGTCATCAGCAATCAGAGACAAGCATGTTACTGGCATAAAAAAAGATACCTTGAACAATGGAACAGGATAGAAAGCCCAGGAATGAACCCAAGTATTTACAGTCCATTGTTTTTTGCCAAAAGGTGCCAAGAACACACTATGGGGAAAGGGAAAGGACAGTCTCTTTAGTAAATGGTGTTGAGAAAACTGGATATCACACCATATAAAAGAACCAACTCAAAATGGATAAAAGACTTAAATGTAAGACCTGAAACTAAAGCTACTAGAAGAAAACAGGGAAACGCTTTACGACACTGATCTGGGCACTGATTTTTTAGATAGAATTCCAAAAGAATAGGCAACAAAAGCAAAAATAGACAAATAGGATTGCATCAAACTAAAAATCTTCTTCATAGCAAAAGATATAATTAACTGAGTGAATAGACAACCCATGGATTGGGAGAAAATATTTGCAAACCGTACATCTGATAAGGAGCTAATCTCCAAAATACATAAGGAACTCAATTCAATAGTAAGAAAACAAGTGACTCAGTTTAAAAATGCTCAAGGGATAAGAACAGACATTCTCAAAAGAAGAGATATGAATGGCCAATGGATATGTGAAAAAATGGTCAACATTTCAAATCATCAGGGAAATGCAAATTAAAACCATCATGAAATATCACCTCACACTTATTGGAATGGCTATTATCAAAAAGACAAATGATAACAAGTGTTGGTGAGGATGTGGAGAAAAGGGAACCCTGGTACCCTGTTGGTGGGAATGTTAATTAGTACAGTCACTTTGGAAAACAGTGTGGGAGTTCTTCAAAAAACTAAAAATGGCATTACCATATGATTTAGCAATCCCACTTCTGGGTATATATCCAAAGGTATTGAAATGAGTATGTCAAAGAGATATCTATACTCCCATGTTTATTGCAGCATTATTCACAATAGCCAAGCTATGGAAGCAACCTAAGTGTACATCAATGGATAAATGGATAAGGAAAATGTAGTATATACACATAATGGAATACTATACAGCCTTAAAAATGGAAATCCTGTCATTCACAACAACATAGATGGAACAGGAGGACATTATGCTAAGTGAAATAAGGCAGGCACAGAAAGGCAAATAATATATGATCTCACTTACATGTGGTATCTAAAAGAGTTGACCTCATAGAAACAGAGAGTAGAAAGGTGGTTACCACAGTCTGGGGTGAGGGGGAGGGGAGAGATAGAGGAAGGGAAGATATTGATCAAAGGGTACAAAGTTTCAGTTAGACTGGAGGAATAACTTTTAGTGATCTATTGCATTGCTTTATGACCATGGTTAACAATAATGTATATTTCAAAATTGCTAAGAATAAATTTTTAATATTCTCATCCCAAAAAATAGGTTGGTGAGCTGATGGACATGTTAATTAGCTTAACTGAATCTTTTTATAATGTATACATACATCAAAATATCATATTGAACCCCATAAATATATGCAATTATTATTTGGCAATTAAAAATAAATTTTAAAAAATGCTGAGAAATGAAGTTAAACAAAAACAGTCCAGAAAAGTCCACAAGTCTTTCAATTCAAGATCACATTGAATCCTTTATAATATTTTGCTGTAGTCCTATTGTCTGAAAAGGTATACTTTCTCTGTCAAATTTGAAAAATAAGAAAAATATATCTTCATGGCTTCTTTTAGGGGTCTCTCTCTCTCTCTTTCCTTCTTTCTTTTTTCGTGTAGTGCACATGGCAGGTTAAAAGGGCTGAGCTATGTTGATTAACTATCCAAATGTTTAATCAATACAGCAATAGCAAGATGCATTCTGGCTGTGAAAGACCTTGGAAAGGTCCCACTTGCCTTATTCTCCACCCCCAAGTGGGACATCAATGAACTATTACATGGTCCCTGCATATCAATGCAGTAGGGCTTAGACAAATACAATGTTAATGGATAATTGTAGGTCACCTTGTCAAAATATGTTAAATGCCCCTTGAGTACAGTTTTTTCTTCCTATTAAAAATGACAGTAAACTGCGACCTTGTTTATATCATACATGCTTTCAGGAAGCAAATATTATTATTCAGTCTGTAACAGGTTTATTGATTTATGGGTCAAAAAATTCATTAGGACTAAATTACAAAACACACTTTCTGTGTTGATACAACCCACGGTAATTGTGTGACAAAGTGCTAAACAGTCTTACTTGGTTTAGGCAAAATACCTTTATGAACATTCATTCAGAAAACATACATAGAGGCAGCTTCTAGCAGGATGATTCATAAGCAAGGCCTGTGTCCCTGGATGTCTGGGATATCGACATAGCATGGAGTCAGGGAAAGTTCACTGGGTGACCAAGGTCCTTGGTCTGTGGCCAAGAATATGCCATCTGTCAGGATGGTGGTACGTGCAGGAAGCCTGGGCTTGGACTCCTGCCTCCCACTAGATCTATTCACAACGCCGTGAACACCCACACGGATCCTCCACTGTTTCTGGTGCTGCTGAAGGACAGAGGATTGCTTGTCATCTGGTGCCATGAGTCACAAGGAGACGAATTGTGGCACTTGGTACTTCTAGATTCCAAGTGCTGCTGCGGCAGCATGACACACAGAATGCAATGGGTTAGATTGGCAGTCATGTTTGAGGTTTTCTTTTTTCCTTTTTTTAAACATTTCTTAAGAGGCTGGTAAAATGAAGATTCGATGGCCAAGAATGTAGATTATGCAGAGAATGTCAGAATTTATTTGTCATTTTATCATTTGTTACTACTAAGCTTAAGATAATGCTAGGTTGAAACTAAAAATGAGATAAAAATGACATAATTGGCCAAGCTTTTTCCTTCACTACGAAACTCATTTTTTTCCTTTTTCAGAAAGAATGCAAAAATATTTAAAACCATAGGTTGTGTGCTAAGAGATGCATGAATATAGAAAGCATTATGCTACTTTAATGGGTCATGGAAAGAAAATGTGTTGTACAAGTATAACACACACATTCAGAATGTGTAATAAAGGGTAGTGTCATCTTTAAAAATGAAAGAAAACAGCATAAATAACTAAAATGGGAACCCTCTTAACATGTCAGTGATTTTATTAGAGGAATAGTTTCACTTTGTATACACATCTTCAATTTACCTCTGGGCAGTCAAGTATAAAGTAACAATTTACACATTATAATGAAAGAGAATAAACGTCTCGATTTAAAAATTCACTATGTGGTGGGAATTTATTCTATCAGAGCACCAAGGTAAGGTACACCACTCTTTAGTATATGTAATTTGGAGGTACAGATGGTTAAGAACACACAGATGCAGTTTTGAGAGTGTAGGAATTAAACAACATTCCATTCGAGGGCCTAATTCTATTTCGTTGGGATCTACCACCCTCCACATGCTTCCGGCTGCTTGTCTGATCCTTTGAGAAGGACAAAGGAACACATAAAAAAGACTTGTCCTTGTAAGTAAACCATGGAACGGCTGCCAGATTATTCTTCCCTAGATATTATGGACTAGTAGATGATTAGATTTGGAAGATGACTGGGAAATCCTCAAACTGAAATTCCTCAGTTTCTAGACAAGAACAATGTGGGGCTACTGAGGAATCACTGTCTACTCGGCATTATTCTAAGCCTTTTATATGTAATAACTTATTTAATCTTCAAATGAGGCTATTATCTCTCTTTGTAGATGGGAGATCATCTTCCTCCTCCACCTCTACCCCTTCCCCTTCCTCTTCTTCCTCCTCCTCCTTTTTTTTTCCATAGAAGAGATAACCAAGGCTAAGATAGTCCATAAACTGCCCAAGGTTGCCAGCTAATAAGGGGTGGCCCTGGGATGCTAACCAAGCCGCTGGGCTTTACAGACTATTCCTTTCATCACCAAGCAGATGGAATTTCTTTTTCTCTAGTGGATGGAGTTATTCCTGAGGCTGATTCCAGTCCTCCCTGGCTCCGTCACTCACAAAGAACAGGAAGGGCATCCTATATGCCCTAATTTGATCATTACATGTTGAATGCATGTATCAAAATATCACATGTACCAATACATGCGTACAATTATTATGTACCATAAAAAGAAACCAGGAGGGAAGAGAAAACAATCGATAGTTGCAGCTAGTCCTTTATCACCCAGCCCCTGGGTGCCACTCTGTTGCACATGCTCTCTTTTTTAGATTTCTGGCCTACACCGCCCTAACTGCTGCTGCTAAAATTTATCTTTTGATGCAAGATATATTGGTTATTTGATTCTTGCCCCCACCCTGTCCCAAACTCACAGATCATAATGTAGCTGCTGGTATTTAAATCTGTCACTATTATGGAGTCAATATCAAGTATTTCAAATTAATACTGATAATGTGGAAGGATCTTTTCAATTTATAATTTGTATGGATAAATATCTCCCTTAAATAGGTTGATATGCTTACTTATAATAAGTTGTCAGTCCAATTATATCATTTAAGGTTTTATTGGGACCAATATTTAACTCTTCTTGTTGATGATCATTATATTCTATATAGTTAGGCTAGGCTTAAAATGATTTAAGTTAGGTCACTTGAGAAACCAGCTGTCTGTTGACAAAACCGCTCCCGGTGATACGAGAGTATTTTTTCAGAGATGATTTAGTGTTATTCACATTATTTTTTAATAAATGAGATATGGTAGTGTTCTCCCTCATAAAATGATTGGTCTTTGTGGCTTTTTGTGTTATTTTATCCACTTCATTTATTTTTCTCCTGGAATCTCTATGAGGAAATTCTACTTGTGTGTGTGATTCTTTTCGCTGTTCTCAACTTAATTTGGTCAGTAAATCATGATACAAACTCCAGAAATTTTAATTTCTCATAATTTTCACATTAAATACTTCTGCTACTCTTAATTATGTACAGAGCTTCTTATTGGCAAAGTGCTTGACAATTATATAATCAAAATAAAATGATTCTCACTAATTTCATTATTTTTAAATATTAAATAATAGGAGTGATGTTTATAATATATTAAAATTTAACTTGCTTATACTCATCAAAAACTAGACAGACAAGGCTGCATGATTCAAATTGTATAATATTCAATATTAGTTTATTAAACAAGTTAATCACAAGTGTATTTATTGATTATATATATACATATATATATACACACACATATTTAATTGTTATTCTCTATTTTTTTCTTTTTTTTTTAGAGATAGGTCTCGCTCTGTTGCCCAAGCTGGCCTCGAGCTCATGGGCTCAAGCCATCCTCCCACTTTAGCCTTCTGAGTAGCTAGGACTACAGGCACGTGCCACCACATGCCTTTATTTTTTATTGGTAGAGGATTCATATTTGGACACAAGAGAACTGAGCACCTGTTTAATATATATTTCTAGATTTGGTGACAGTTTGTTAAAGAGGACAGATCTGTAAACTCACTACTTTTCAAATATCAAAAAAAAATGCCATGTATTCCTTCTTCAGCATAGATTTGGACAACCACCTTAGGCACGGAAAGAAAACTTACTGCTAAGCAGATTGAGAATTTCTACTTAGAAAAAACCCTTAAAAACCTTTCCTGCTATTCTGTTTAATTATTATTAACAATATATTTAACACATAGAGGCAGGTGGCATTGTGGACAGGTAGGATGTATGTTGTATTGGTTTTATAAATTAGCATGGGTGATTTTATTTATTACTAACTTGCTGAGATATGTTATGTATGAAAAAGTCACAGAAATATTTGTAAAATAATCTTGCAGTTCTTGATTTTTCTTTTTCCCAATTTTTTTTCTCAACAAGAAAATTATCTCTGATATTCTGCTTTCACTTAAATGAAAAGTTTCTATAGAAGAAGTACAAGGAAGTAAAGCTTTCAAATCACAGCCCTTGTATTTTCAAGAAAGCCAAATGCTTCTACATCCCTAGTCTTCCTTTGTCCTGTTAATCATCCTCGTGATGAGAGGGAAATTACTGCGTAGGGTTTTATGGCTGGGAGAATGGAGTGACAGGAATGTAAGCGGTCAGAAGCAGACACCGTCAAGAACACAGGCTCTCAGCTTTTGATGTCTGTGCTCCATCAGCCAAACATTGCTATCTTTTTTTAATGTTTGAAGTATTTATTATATTTTAACGGTTTCATATTTTCACTAACTTCTTCAATTAACAATCTAATAGTGGCCCTGATTGCATTTGTTTTTTTTTCTTTTATTTCAGAATATTATGGGGGTACAACACTTTGGTTATATAAGACCCAAGTGGTGGAGTCACTAATCTTGTTGTTATTATGTACTAGAGAAAAAACAAATGATCCATCTCTTTATCATGTACTGAACTTTCATGATAAGTAAAGCATGTGGATTCATCCAGACTTAGTCAATCAGGGATTAATGTTAGAAAACGAGTTTTGCTTTCTCTATACCTCTCTTAGAATTAGCAAGAGCTCTGTGAGGGGATGGCTAGGGGCCAATAAGAAGGGCGAGGAATCATAGTTAAAATATTTGTTTGATCCCTGGGTGCCAAGGGACAGTCTTTTTCTTTTCTTGACCTTTTCCTTTTTCATCTGCAAAATGGTGGAGGGAGTAAAACTCTCCAGCTTGCTTTTATTCTACAGGCACTCAGTAAGTTATGTAACCTGCAATATTTCTTAAGAGTTGTATAGGTTTTGCCGACCTGAATTCTTTCATGTTCTTCTGCATCCTTCGTGTGTAACTATTCTATGTTATTAGTACCCATAATGAAAGACAATGTTGAGTTACTTGGTGAAGTTTTCATTGTTTTCATCAAAAAAAATAATAATTTGGGCTAGAGCTGTAGAGAATAAATGTTGTGTTTTTAACACAGGAAAAAAAAAGATCATGGGGTATGATTTCCTGTGCAAAGACCATTTTCCAAGTAATATATCATGCCTCTTTTCTCCTGTGTGTGCAAAAGGACCTTCCTTCATTATATGTTAGAAGGTGCATAACTCCAAAAGAGATGGAGTTAGATGAAAAAGAGCTATTCTGAACCCTACTGATTAAAATAAATGTGCTCATAAAAAAGGCAGGAGAGTAAATTACTACATCCCCAGAACAGCAGTAACTTATACACCAACAAGTTATTTTCGAGTTGCCAGAGGAAATAATCTGCTATCAACAAGGGGTAATTGCCTGAGCAAACTCATCTTTACATCTCACGCACACTGTCACCTTGTATAAAAAAGGAGAAATGCACTACATATCAATTCAGAAAATATTTTCTGAAATATTTTTCTAAAGATTTCTTCCTTCTCCTAGGCAACTAAAAAGAGAGAACATGAATACAGTTCAGAACACATCTAATCTTGCTCCTGCCTTATCACTGAGTAGCATCTACACCACAGATTGGATTCTACACCTCAGAGGCCTAGGGGCAAGATGAGAAAGGATCCATTTAGATGGGTAAAGAAATTCCAATCTGAGATTTACCTAAGACTGCCACAGGTGAAACAGGCTAAGTAAGAAATCCTCCAGGATACATGTTGCTATCTTTAGCAAGAAATATCAATGTGAT
This sequence comes from Daubentonia madagascariensis, assembly GCA_023783475.1. Lineage (NCBI taxonomy): Eukaryota > Metazoa > Chordata > Mammalia > Primates > Daubentoniidae > Daubentonia > Daubentonia madagascariensis. Next base: position 62,461,157 of record JAKFHU010001798.1, read on the forward strand.
GTATACATTCAGTTTTACACAGAATAATAACAAAGGCGAAAAACAGGCAGGAAAAAGGAGAGAAAGGATGTTAAGTAGGAAAGAGAGAAAGGAGGTCTCTTTTTGAGAGTAACATTTCCCTTTCACATAGAGGAAAGAACAAGATCTTGATAAAAAAATCAAATATATCTTATTTTTAAAGCACAATTAGTATACTTTAATTCTGCCCTCAGTACACTCTATTGAATTTGGGAAGTATAATTTTAATATCTGGGATATAATGTGTGTATGTGTTAAAATTGCTAAGGATTGGGTGAGTTGTCAGGGTGACAGGATGTGTGAGTATGTCTGAGTTGGAGAGAAACCAGAAACTCTAGAAGACAATTGGCCCATAGTGCGTGCTGTCTCTCTCTCTCTCTCTCTCTCTCTCTCTCACTCTCTCTCTCTATTTTGGCAAAGTACTCATTTTGTTCAAAAGATGCTTTGAAAGACCAGCACTCAAGGTCTCTTACTAGGGTGATTTTTACTCACTTCAGAAAAATTATGTGCATATGGAACTCTGTAGTATATGCACATATCTGCAGATGTACCATGATGACATTTTGATTAACTGAAGGCCTTGGCACATGACATACTACTATAAAGACTTACATTTTTAAAGAAAATATTGGTTTTCTTTTTAAATTCCCAGATGTGTATTAGAGAAAAAGTATTATCATGCTTAATATTTCTATAAAATTTCAATAATATTTTTGAATGCAAACGTCTTAATTTTTTTCCTCACTAGGGTCTATTCCAAGTCCATATACACTTTTTGACCATGTTTTATGGCATTGTTTCCCAGGATAGGTTGTATGTCTACAAGTAACTGACCTTTAAAGAATCAATGTTGTTTCTTTTTTGTATCCTAAAAAATATAGCATTTGGCATTTTGGCCATCCAGTCCTTAAGATCTTTTCTTGGTTTCTTGGACACTGCTGTCATATTCTATTTTCTTGTCCTGTAACAGTGCCTCCTTTATTCCAATCAGTTTTTCCTTCTTTCTTCTGTCCTGCAGATGTCAACCTGTCCCCTGACCTCCCCACGTAAGCTCTACTTTCCCCCCCTAGTAATTCGGTCTATTCTCACAGTTTCATTGGTCACTTCTGTAAGGTGAGTTCTAGTCTTTATTGCCAGCTCCAACAACTCTCCAGAGCCATAGTCTCACATTTCCTGTTGTTTGTTGGATTTTTTCTTTTGAAGATCATTGCCATCATTGTACAGTGAACATTTATGAAACCAAAGCCAACATCTTATCTCCTGCGTGAATCCTATATCCCAGCCAAAGGAGATTACATACTACTTCCTACTGCACATTTTTATCCTTTCTGCTCTTGAATCTTTGTGCTTTGTTCTACCTTTCCCTAAAATGCCACCATATTTTTACCTATTGAAATACTACTACTCTTTTAAGGTCCAACTCAATATTCACTTTTGAGACCATTCTCTGCATCTTATTTACTTATTATGAGACTTTGGGAAAATACTTAAACTTCTGAGCCTTCATCTCTTTTTTTTTCTTGTTCTTTGTTTTTATTTAAGTCAAAATAGCTAATAACATAAAAACATTTTAAAAATATCTCTAATACTTGACCACGTTTAGTTAAATTTGGTTGGTGACACTTGATTATTTAGTTGTTACTTGTTTCCAACATGTAGTAACAGAATCCATCATAAAATGTATCTTTAAAAGTTTGCAGTAGGCTTCAAACCCATATATTTAGATCCTAATAAAAAAACATGATGTAGTTATTAGTTTTGATTTTAAATATTTTTCTCTCACACAGAAACAGAAACTTATAAAAACTAATAACCATAAATAGGCTAGATATTAATTAGTTCTCAATGAAATGCCCACATACAGCACATACATACAGCTAGTATATATGCTTTTATCTTTTACTATTCAAAATATGAATGTCTATATGATGTACAGTACAGTTATATAATAAATATATTTAAATTACATTAACTAAATATGTGAGGTCAGTGAAAAGGAACCCATAAGGAAAATAACACAAAATCCTGCAGCAAGGCCACCTATTCTTGATAAATGCAGGTCCTTGAGTAAAACCCAGACAAGTGTAGTCTGAGCCTTCATCTCTTCACCTATAAAATGGAAATTATAATTCCTATGCTTAGTAAATGAAAATGAACTACTATGTAAATGTAGAATATTATTATTGTAGTGAGTGAAATAATCAGAATATAAAGTCTTCACCAAGAACAATAAGGAAAATCAAGCTTCTGTGGGCTTCAAGCAAATTCCTATTACAGTAGGACTTAGCCAACCCAGGTGAGAAATATTTTCTCCCATGCACCTTTAATTACTAATCTTGTTTCTTAATTCTCATTGCTCTTTTTAACTCTTATTTGACACTTGCAACATATAATTCTATATGACAGAATAGAGAGGCATAGTGGATCAGAGTGTGGACGTGGGGGCCAGACTCCTTGCGGTGAGTTCAATCTTGGCTTTATCACTAAGAGCATTGTGGTTTTTTGACAAGTCACTTACTCTCTTTGTGCCTTGGTTTCTTTTATCATCTATAAACTTTAAGGTTGTGGTGAGGATTAAATGCATTAATATAGGTAAAGCACTTAGGGCATAGCCCTTAGTAAGCACTAGACATTATTGCTTTAGTGATTTGTGGACACATGACATTTTCTTTACCAGACTGTAAGTTACTTGAGGGAATGATATTAAGAATGATTTGTATTGTTGCAATTCCCAAAGAATCTGGTACAATATCTAGCACAGTGACTTTCACATACTAGGCACCTAATACACATTTGTTGAATCAAGAATTAAATTGTGTACTTCACGTTACTAGCTAAGATTTTAGCATTTCTACAAAATGATTCCGGACAGCCAGAATATTGTAAGTAAAGCAATCTTTGTAGAACTTACCCTAGTTTCTCCTTAAGTAGCATTTAACTCACTCAGTTTAGAAATGTTTTCTATCAATTCCTATTTTGACAATTCAACCATGGATGTCTCTCTGGAGTAAGGATATCTTTTTTTAAACAGTGCTTACAAAAGTAGATTTTCAGCACATTAAAGTAGAAGGATTCCTTGCTTTGAAAAGTTTGTTGTGTTTTTATTTTTTTGCCCCCTGAGTGAATAGAGAAAATATGAAGGGTTTCTATTTGAAATACCCAGGACACCAAAGAGATGTTTCAGTTACGAAATTTGCAGGAATATGATCTTGGTGTAGGATCTCCAAAATTCTGAGAGTGCATTGCATGTTCTTACACAGAACTTAAATTTTATTCATGAATTCTTCAAAGTCTCAGTTTTGTGGTCTGAATTGCTTATGCCATTAAATGAGGGATACCTTGAGCTGCATTTTGTCTACTCAAAATCATATCAAGGATACTTGGAACCTCTAAGATACCTTGCTAAACAGAATAAAAAGAAACACATTTTATGACAAAAAATGCAGGAAGAAAGACAAGCTGACATCTCTGGCAGGTGGACACTTGCCTTTGTTCTGAATTTGGGCCCTTTGTTTTCATGTATTTAGTTTTTTCCTTTATGTTTCTCTAGATATCTAAACCACTAAAAGACTTTTGACGCAAATTATTTTCTCCCTTTCTACTCATTCTCAGGAAAAAGATCCTTAGAAACATCCTTACAAGTTAAACTAATCAGGACTCCAGCCCTCATTAAAGGACATAAAGTAAACAAAATGTAGGAGAGAGAAGTAAAAACAGAGGTGCCTCTGAAGGCCCAGGGCTGCTGCCATACTTGACGTGCTATAAATGTTCTGAAAGTAAAGTAAACAATAAAACCACTAGGTTTAAAGATGATATTATGCTCCTCAGGGTTCTAAAAGACCAGACTGATGAGAACAACTACAGCACAGTGTACACAAGTGAGTGGCAAGTGAGACTGACCACGGGCAAGAGTGAGGGGAAAGGGACCCCAGGGATCTTCCTGTGCATAGCTGAGCCCCTCAGTCCAGTTTCGAAAAATGAAAGTTCTGTGGACTGTTATTTCCTGAATACTTCCACTTAGCACTAACAAAATTTGTTAACACCTTGGAAATCAACAAAATACGAACTGGTCTAAAAAAATAAAATTAGAAGCAAAATAGAAAACAGCATTTTGGCCTTTTATAAAAATGTGTTGCTTCCACACTGATAAAACCATATCAATGCCACTTAAGCAATTATTTTTTTATTTGGTAAATGCTTCATTTACTGCTTATTGTCTAAAGCACTTTCTACATATAAATGAAAACATTTTAAATTCTTTTATACAACTAATTAATTTATGAATATATATAATATTATAGAATATCAATTTTATATTATAATTAGTGTATAACTATAATATTTCATATAAGTTAGGAATGACTTTAACCTCCATTTTACAAATGAGGAAATGGAGGTATAGAGATGTTGAATAAAACTTGAGACAGATGATCCAGAAAAATCATGACTAATATAACTGAGGTGATGGAGGAGTTTCCAGATCTTTACAGACTGAAATATATAGTATTCCATGTTGAAAGGGAAAACTGAGAAAAAAAAATGAAAGAATAAAATGAAAATTAAGGCCAGTGGTTTTCAAACTATCCTCAGTAGTGTGCCAGGAATGCTTGGAGGTACTTGGGGGCCAGGAGAACCAAGGAGGAGGATCATTGTTGTTTGAGTATCTATTGTATATATTGGGCTCTGCACAGAAAGATTCCATTTGAGGAAATCACTCTGCTGTTCAAAATTTTGAATGCCATTGTTATAGATCAATTTTCCTGAGGTGTTCAACCACACTCATTAATATTTTCCAAAATGTTACTTTTTTGTGTGTGTGTGTACAGTTTGTGACACAGAACCAGACAATCAGGCATGTTTAAGGACATGGTGATCATGTATGTTCACAAAATCCCATATTTTTGGGTAACCAATGTAAGCTACAGTTGTATCCTGTGATTTCTAGATAGTCCAAGAAATGGTGTAGATCAAATACGGCAATAGGTGTAAAATGGAGCTTATATTTCTTAGATAAATGCATAGTCATATTAGCTGACTGCTAAAGGGTGTTAATGTAATTATAAAGCTGTCATTTATTGTGTAATATTAATGTAACTAGTAGTAGAGGCTCACTGTTCAGAAAACAAAGATAAAGTGAAGCTGGGTGATACCGGGAGCCAACAGGCAATCTTCTCTATGTGAATATGCTCAGGATTTAGAGATGAGCTCAGTGTATTTGTGGATCTGTTCAGCTCCACATGTTTAAAAAATAAAGCAAAAACTAAAGATAGATGATAGAAACCTAGTGGAAAAAAAGGAACGCCACTTCTCCCCTCATGCTACCCACTTTCAGATGTTTTCTTAGCTCCAGAATAAAATAAAAATCATAATATGTTAAGGAATCGTGGTTCATAGTGGCTCCATTTGATAATTAAGTCGTCTAAAATTATGCATTTGAAAAGAAACTGAAGTAGGGTTTTTTTTTTCCTCTCATAGGCAATAAGGCAGACTCACCCATACAGACAAGCATTTAATTGAAAATACTTTTTAATTACTGTGAATTATCTATTTCTTTCTTTACAGAAATACCTTTAGGAAAGGCAGTTGGACTAAATTTTCATATTTATTTTGCTGAGGCGATCTATTCCTGATTTGCTGTACAGTTAAGGAAAAACTCTCTGGATGTATTAAAATATTTTCCTAAATGTATTTTTACAATAGAAACAAAACAACTTTCCCTCAAAAAAGAGAAATGCTTGTACTTACTTGTCAGAAAGCTGTGAAGTCGATCATTGTACTGAATATCCAATTGTTAAAATACTATCTTATATGAGTAGAATTTGAGTGAACTTATAATTTTTATTTTCTATAATTTATAGATTTCAGGTCATCCTTCATTTTAATCTTTGTTTCTTTTTAGGGAAAACAATGCCTGTCTTTGTCTGACTCAGAGAGCATGCTGGTAATTTGCATATGAGATGTATTTTATTAAGATGTTTTTGTATTTGAAAATTATATCATCTTGGTATTGTCTAAGAAATACCGGTCAAGATTTATGGACTTTTGTCTCTTGTGTGTGTTAATCAGTCTTAAAATGGTAAAAACATGCTGTCCTGCTAGCTGCAAACTGGAGAACAGTGTTTCCCACAATCCTGAAAAAGTTTAACCTAAATCCAGATCTAAATCTCAGAAAAATATAGCGTGAGATTCTATGCCTATGACTGCTGTGGTTAGGGGGAAAAACCTGATCAATTAATTCTGCACTAATTCCCTCAAGACTCTATCCCCTTGGGGGGATAATATGAATACGATTTTACTTATCTGAAATAGGTTGTGCTTATATTCCTGAAAATTGTCCCATTTCTTGGATCCATTTAAAATTTTTCTGTTGGCATAGCAACAGATTAAAAGATCTACCACAGTTTTAAATACTCGCTTCATTCTTAAGAAAACAAAGTATATATTTATTTTACATTTAATTACATCCTCTCTGTCTTTCTATCAGCCTATGCATGTGTGACTAACTTTCTTTCTTATTCCTCTAAGACATTCAACCCTATAGTATATGTTTGTAATTCAAAAATATCATGCTAAAATGGCTTTTTCACAAATTTTTTTTAATAATGTGCACTGCAGTAGTTACTAGGTCATGTTCTTATTATAAAATGTTTATATGTAAATACTTTTAGTATCAGATCTTGAAAAAAGTATCATTGATTTTTACTTATGATACTGGATTTGAGATCTTCTTTGAAAATATTGCCCAAGTATTCTTTTAGACACATTCCCCCCTACTCTGATGAATGACATTTATACAATTCTTGGGGTATAAATTAACGTTTTGGGGAAAGTACCCAGACTGTAAAGTACACTAAGTAGCTTAGTGTATTTTTTCACTTTGTTTTAATAAATCAGAAGTAGAAAATGGCATGAATTCAGAAAGAATACCTCTTTTGGATCTCATCAATCCTGTCAGGGAAATACTAATCCCTGTCCACAAAGTCCATAGGATCTGTTGAAGGCAGTGATTCTGATTCTTGAACATTGGAAACACCTGTAGAACTTTTACAATCACCCTGATCTCTCCCTATTCCTCACTCCAATTCTCTTTTAATTATTTTAGAGTGGATTTCAGACATGAATATACTTAATTCCTCCTCAAGTAATACTAACGGGCACCCAGGGTTGAAAACCAGTAGTTTAGGGTAAGAGAATCAACATAGACCAACTATGTACAGATCCCGCCTCACTCTGCTGCCTACCATCCTCGGGAATGGGTGGCTAAGGAAAATTGGAGGACAGATCACTGAAGGTAAAATGGTCAAAAAACTAAGAGATGAGAATGTTGAGTCAGTTATACTTTACCAATGTTATTAATATTTTTAAAATGGGATGCCTAGATTTAGTGTGCAGAACATAAAGAGTAAGGGAGTTATTACTTCTCTTGTGCTGGCTAGTATCCCTCTTCTTAAAGTGTGTGACTGTATTCACCTTTCTGCACCCACCTTCATTAAAATGTGTTTGGCTTACTCTCAATTGTGGTCAACTTTCCAAAAAATAATGAGGTAAAATAAAATAAAAAGAAATAAAGTTAATAGCCATTAAGCTTGGTTTTTCTCATCTTGGATTTGTGGAATTAAAATTTTTAAATTACATGCAACCTTTCTTATTCATTTTTATATAATTTTATCATTTTTATTCTTTCATCTAAGTTCTAGTTCCCCAAACTTCATTTCCTCTGGCTACCTTGTATGATATGTACCATCTCCAAACTAGGAAGATGACTCTGTAGAAAGCCAAATGTATGGATTATTTTTCTGGATGCCACATCTAAATATATTAATAAATGAAGAGCTCATTTAATACTTGTTATTAATTCTTATTTAGGAAAATAATAGGCATCATTCTGGGTCAGACTAATTTTGTGTAGTTGGGAAATGGCATCATGGTGTGCCCTCTAGAAAAGATATCTCAATACATTAAACTCCCCAAATTCATTTGTATATACCATAAATACATTTATGACCTGAACTAAGGTTTTAAGCTTTTCAAAACTTCTCAAAACTTGAGTATTTGTTGACCAAAGATTTAAAAAATTACATCCAATTGTGGCCTTTTTGACTCAAGGTAAAAAAGAAAGGGTACTATTAGATTTTTCTTCTTCCTTCTTATACTGATTAAGGATTTGGCATCCACCTCTACTCCTATGCTCTCCTTCTCTCATTATTTTATATGCACCCCATAAATTTGCCATTTGTGAGGAAATATCAAAATTTAAATCTGACACTCACCTTATTAAACACTGCAGAATTTAGTTTTGGTAAACTCCAAAATTAAAGTATCATCATTACTACTAAAAACAAAACTAGTGAGTGAGGTTTAAGATTTCTTTGCTGTTGGTTTTGTCTTTAGAATATATCCTACAAAGGATGTACAGAGCACAGGTTATCACTAATATGAGAATCTAAAATCCAAAACTTTTGGAGTACCAACATGATGCTGCAAGTGGAAATTTCCACACCTGGCCTCATGATAAGTCGCAGTCAAAATGCAGTCAAAATTTTGTTTCATGCACAAAATTATTAAAAACTTTGTGTAGAATTACCTTCAGACTATGTGTATAAGGTATATATGAAACATAGATGAATTTTGTGTTTAGGCTTGGGTCCTATCTCCAACATATCTCATTATGTATATGCAAATATTCAAAATCCAAAAAAAATCCAAAATGTGAAACACTTCTGGTCCCAAGCCTTTTGGATAAGGGATACTCAACCTGTACTTCGCTTAAGACACTTGAAATAATTCTTTTCTCTAGATGATTATATTAGCAATTTACGGCTTAGTTAGGTTCATTTGTTTCACTTTTGCGGCTTTAGAGTTTGCTTTTTTCTCTTTGAATTATTCTTTCAATCAATAAAATATTGGCAAGATTTAAAGTCAAAGTTATATTTGAAGACATACTTAGAGAAGTCTCACTTACATCCCTTCCTCCTCTACTCTTTTTTCTCTTATTATATAGATGTTTCTTTTCCCAAGAATAAACATGCACGTGTGTGTATAACTATGTATCTGTATCTATCTGCATTTTCTCTCTTCTTTTCTTACACAAAAAGCAGCTATGGTATACACTGTGTTGCACCTTGCTTTTTCATGTAATGAAAATCATCCAATATTAGTATTTAGAAATCTTTCTTATCTTTTTTACAGCAGCATTTTGTGGGTGAACCATAGTTTGTTCACATAGTCTCCTATTGATAGGTATTTGGGTTGTTTTCAGTCTTATGTTATTATTAAGCACTACAGTCAATAAATGTGTGAAGATGTTTCATATATATGGGCAGATATCTGCAGAGTAGCTTCCTAGAGATGATCCTGCCTAAGGTAAAGGGCATTTTTGGGTGACAAGTTTATTCTAGCATTCATAGAATCTACTTTATTTAGCAATGAATGAGATATTATTATTTTTTCTGTGCTATTGAATTGTTTGCTAATATTTTATTTAGGAATTTTTTTATAATGTTTGTTATTAACTGAATTATGTTCTCCAAAAATGCATATGTTGAAGCCCTAACCTTTAATGTGACTTTATTTGGAGATAGAGCCTTTAACATGGGGATTAAGGTTAAATGAGGTCATAAGGGTGGGGCCCTTTTCCAATATAACTGGTGTCCATATAAGAAAAGGGAGAAACATCTGGGATGCCTGCATAGAAGAAAGGCCATGTGAGGACACAGGAAGAAGACTGCCATCTGCAAACCAAGGAGAGAGAACTCATGAGAAACCAAACCTGGAGACACCTTGATCTTGAACTTCCAGCCCCCAAAACTGTGAGAAAATAGATTTCTGTTGTTAAGCCCCTCAGTCTGTGATATTTTGTTATGGCAGCTCTAGAAAATTAATAAAATGTTCATAAGTGAAGTTTTACTTTAGTTGTCTTTTTCTTGTAGTTTTTATCAGGTGAGGTATAAAGATTATACTCACTTCATTCTAAAATGTTTTCCTTATGTTTCTATGCTCTGGAACAGTTTATGTGGGATTGGAATTATCTGATCTTTGAAGTCTGATAGATTTCCCCTGAGAAACTGGTGCTGGTGTGTTTTTGAATAGCACCTTGATAACTTTATTTCTCCTTTCAGCGTCATCTCTGTCTGCTATTTTGAAAATGGTTTCCTTTGTTTTTAAGTTTAACTGCATAAAGTTGTGCAAAGTATTCTCTCAAGATTTAAAAAATTTCCTTTGTTTAAGTGGTTATTTTTCCCTTGTCATTTCTTATTTTGAGTACAATTACTTTCTCTTTTTTTTCTAGTTTGGATTAGCTACTGGTTAGATGGATGCATTTTCTTAAATTTTCACAAACCAACTACATATTAGTTGCCTTGTTTTTTTATTCTAATTCATTAATTTTTACTTATTTTTATTATTTTCTTCTTTTTTCCTTTTCGTTAATTTTTTGCTCCCTTTCTACCTTTGGGTTAGAAGTTAATTTTATTTATTTATATTATTTTATTTTGATTAACATAAATATTGAAAGCAATGTATTGAAAGCAATGTTGGTATACAACCAACTCCTTTGGTTGTATCCCACAGATTTGGATATTTGGGTAGTTTATAGTCACATTATTTTAAACATTCTGTAATTTGCGTTTCCATTTTTCCTTCTGCCCAAGAGTTGTTTAGTAGAGTTTTCTTTTGCGGCCTAATAAATGTCAGTGTTTCATACATACGGGAAAAGAGGGTATTGGTATTGGGTCAGAGAGGGATATGGATGACTTACGAGGCTTCTCAGTGTTATTGCTTCCTTTTTTATTGCTATAGTGTAGAAGGCCTTAAGAGTGCCTCTCTTACCTTTTTTTGCGGGGGGTGTCTTCTGATTCTTTCTGTATTTTCTCTCTTCAAAGGGGCCCTTATCTTCATCTATTGTTAGTAATACTTCCTTACTTCCATTCAGCCTGTAGGTGGCACTCCAACTGCTGTGTGCCTCCTTCCCCAGAGTGGTGCCTTGCTCAAAGTGCCACATCTAGTCATGTGTACTTTTCAAGGCCCTTTATTTTGACTCTCCAGGAAGCATTTGGGGCAGGATCTACTAGGTCTCAGCTCTCTCGGTATTTCCCACTCAGGGTAGGTCCGTGTCTTTCTGTGACGGAATCCTAGTTGATGTTACCTGTGTTTTTGCCACCTTGGGGACCTGACAACACTCTTATCTCTTCTCTGCCTCACAGCCCATACCTTACTGTCAAGAATAACGAAGAGACTGAGATTTTACTCTACTCGTAAGCTAACTAGACACAGTTTTATGGATGCCGGTAGAAGGTACAAGACTCCTGCATTAGAAATGAAGGACAACGATAGCAATAATTAGTGTATTGGTATTTTTTCTGCTGCTTCTCCAAGCCTCAGTTTCCACAGAGCAATGCAAAGAGGGCCATAGGCTGTCTGCATGTGAAGTGGGTTGACTTGCAGGAGGGGAATGTTGAGCTTTGCAAACATAAATCTTTATGATTAGGCAGTAGGCATGTCTCTCCTTGTTCCAGATGGTCATGCTATCTCTGTCTTCCATGGCTGTTTGCCACACGTACATCCTTGAAAAGATAGTCTGGAACAAAGTGCTTTCCTCGCAAAATGTGCTGAAATTCACCCCATGGACAGTTGTTCCCTACACTGATTCTCTACCGTGGAGCATGCACAGGAGCTGCCTCTGCTGGTGTCAGGTATTAGATTTCTCACTCACATCTTAGTCTTCCCTTTTGCCTAGTTCTGCTGTTGGTATGAGTTCTAGATTTCTGCTCTCTTTCCATCCCAAATGTTTTTTGGAGTATATCTGGTAATTCAAATTTAAGTGGCTGCTGTTATCCTACAGAAACCTGGAAACCCTCTAATTACTATATTAATTCCACGGTAAAAAATTACCTAAATAATAATAGTAACTATTATATGTATGTTGTATGTTGTTTTCAAAGTTTGAATTCATCTATAGGCAAAATCTGGAAATAAAAAATAGATACAGAATAGAATGTAAATATTATAGACAATATGAATAATTGGTTAGCCAATAGAAATTGGGAGAAAGCAGGTAGTAGAGGTAGAAATGTAGATGTGTTAATTTCCTCATTTTATATAATGCATAGTAAGTGTATATTCTCTAACAATGTAACATAGTAAGTAGATATTGTCTATTCATACATAAAGAATCAATAGAAGCCTGAGGATAGTATTTCATGATAAAATGTAGCTGCTAGAGAAATCAAAGTAATATGAAATAATCAACAAAAGTCAAGAAGTGGGAGGAGGTGAGGGTGAGGGGTAGTACAATTGGTTTAAATTCTTTATTTTTCCTAGTGAGAAGTGAGTAGATACTATCTGAAAGTGATAAAGATATAGGGTGATATTTTAATATTTTATTTCAAGTACGATACAAATCACTGTAAAAAGAAGTAAAAACAGAAATCATTAAAAGGAGTTGCCTCTGGTAATGGGACAGGAGCTGCTTTGAGAATGGAACATTTTAATTTTCATTTTATACTCTTCTGTACTACTTTGAATTTTTGTTTTACCAAATAAATGCATGGTTTTACAATTTAAAACAATTTTCTAATTTAAGAAATAATATTTTAAGAGCTGAGGATTTGCCTCTAACAAATGTAGCAGACAAAGCAAAAATCACTAGAAGGTTAGAGCCCTCTCCTTAGAGATCTCTAGATTATAGTTTGCTATGATATGGAGTCCACATGTTACCATCTCAGGACACGTAGTCATTGTCCTGAATGAAACATTGTATTTATAGTCTGAGGCTAAAGAATGAGAGGCTGAATCAAAACTGAAACACATTCTATAGATAAAGTATGCCATTTCCTGGGTTGCTGTAAATGCAGCTATGAAACTATTTAAGAGAAGAAATTCAGAGATTCTCACATACCATGAGAATGTGAAAGGCTGGTGGTACCCAATATTAAAAGTATGATGCTTAGAAATGGAGAGGGAAGAGAAAATACTACATTCGGGCTTACTTATTAATTTCTGGAATTTTATCTTCAGTATCAAAACGTATTATCAAATGAGGGCTTATCTCTCTTAGTAGAGCTTTTTTTTTGGTTTTATTTTATTGAATCTCCATCAAATGCAAAAATTAGTAGAGCTTTTTTAGAGAAGGGTAATATACAGAAAAGAATGGAGTAACTCATATCTGTGTTTCAATTCTAGTTTTCTTCAGCTAGAAATCTTGTTCTGTACAAGCACTCTTTGGTTCAGCTTTTTCATTAGCAAAATGAAAATAATAATTACAATTTTACCGAGTTGTTGTAAAAATTAAATGAGATAATGGACCCATGCAGCTACTCATTAACCCAACTTTGGTCTTTATTACCGAAGACTTAAATTAAGAGATTCTGTATTGCTAAAATGGGCATATGGTGAGTACATTCATTCATTCTTTCAGTAAATATTTATTGAAGGATTACTATGCGCTTTCCTGTGCACTGTGCTAGGAAGTGGCATACAATTTTGAGAAAAGCAGACGAGATGCCTGTCCTTATCAAGCATATCTTCTAGGAGGAAAGACTGACATTGGTCAAAGTATCATAGTAACAATTGCAAACTGAGGTGAGTGCAGTGAAAGAACTCAATTTTATGATAAGCGGTAGCAGAGAAACAAGGTTTAAATTGAGCAATCAAGAAAAGTTTCCCGGTGAAAGGGATAGTTGACCTGAATATGGGAAATTATTAATAATAACAGTTGCATAGAAAAAGAAAGAAAAAAAGAGTTTTCAGGGGAGAAGGAGCCATATGAGCAAAGGTACAGGGGCTGGAGGAGCAAACTATGAAGTAGTTAAGAAAACCAAGGAAGGCTGGTGTGACCGGCAGAGAGAGTGAGGAGAAAAGGGTGTGGGTGTGGCTGGGTAAAGGGCATAATCTTTTTGATCCCCAAGAACACGTAGTACTTTGCTCTGTAAACCTTTGATGCACATATGATGAAAATAATAATCTCTGGATTTATTAAATGCTTTGTCTGTGTCAGGCACTTTACATGTATCAATTCATGTAAATTCATTAACACTCAAAATAATCTAGTGAAGTAGCCATATGGCTGTTTTACTAATGAGGGAACAGCTAGCTAAGTGGTAGAGCATAGATCGGAATCAAACAGTCTGGGGCGAGGATCCGCACTCTTAGTCACCATACTGTATTAATGCCTTTTAGGAATGAATGAATTAACCAAAACTTTGATTTGAAATCCTGTGGACTAAAATGTAGGCTTTGGTTTTTTTTGGACTATTGTGCATTAGCTTGATGACTCCTTGCACTTGGTGAGTGTTTTATTAGGAATTAAAATAAGGACTATTATTTACTGAGCACTTATGTGCCTAGCACTGTGCAAAAGCTATACATGCATTATTTCAGTTATTTGTTTATATGGCCATAAACCAAGTTAGTCTGTGAACTCATTGAGATGGGGGCCCTAATTTATTCATCTTTGTTCCAATTGTGCTTGGCCTACTGTTTGTCTTCAGTAAATCTGCTTTCTTCCATTCTGTCCTTTCATTCCATATTTAAGTGCAATTTTAATTGCATAAGTGCAGGGAGAAGGAGTAGATGACCTTTTAAGAACTTCTAGGAGCTGTAATTCTGAATGTCCAATCAAACTGCTGTTAACTCAAACTACATTTTAGTATGTAGCAGCAGGCTCATTTAATTGAAAAATTGTCCTTAAATTCAACAAAGGCTGATGCAGAAAGATGCTTATAATTCTCAGCCAAGTGTACTTTCTTCAAAGTGTGCTTTAACATGCCTAATGAAGTTGTTTACTCGTATACCCCATCCGCATTGAAAAGAGTTGGAACTGTATATTTTTAAAGAGGAGATAATGTTGCAAGACTTTTATGGTTATTTATCTGGATTCTAATCTACCTGAAATGATTCCATCCTCAGGCCTGCCTTGGGCCAAAACAATGTGAGGGGAGCTAGGGCTGACCACAACCCCCAGTTCTCTATATCCTTCTTTTTGTAAAACTAACAGTGTAAAGAGATGTTGCAAAATATTGAGGTTAAAAATTAGTTGCAATAAAATAAATTCTAAACATATAATAGGGTATTAAAAAAAGTGATTGCCACAATACAAGTCAAATCACCTAGAGTTAAATATATACATATAATGTATATTACTTATAAGGCTATTAACCCAATTTAACAACATCCAGGGTGCTAATGTTAAGAAATTGCCAAAATGCACTAAATAAAATTTACAGAGATTAATAAAAAACATAATTATGAAGTAGACGTGGGATATTCCAGTTGGTAAATGAGGCTGTGAAATTGCCTTTTGTTAAAGAGGAGTATTAATGACTATGTTAGTACTTGACTAATATTTTATGATACTTAGTCTGCTATTATGTGAAATGCTTTATACATCATCCTAGATGATAGTTCAGAAATAGTTTTAATACCTATTTTACACCTTGCTGGGGAATTACAGTCTGTTGAAACTGAATATCTGTTAGAATAATTTAAAAATGCAATATGTATGGTTAATGATGATCAAGAGAAATTACAGAAGCTTGCACAATTTTCTATTAATCAGTATATTCTGTGAAAATTCTGGTGACTATATGATATTTGTTTGACCAGACGGAGAACTTCAAACTGTATTCTAGTATAAATCAACACACAGTTATATGTCAAAATATTCACAATTTGATAATAACATGACAGACAGGGCAGGAGAAACTGGATGGCTACAATATTTGCCTCCACAAGTTCTAAATTTTGAATGTAAAAAGAAGTACATACAACATTACGTTCAAAGAGAATCTTTGTAAAATAAATTTGCACAAAATTAGAGGATGAGATTATGTTTTATTATTCCTTCTGTGGTTTTCCACAGGGCATCTCTATCTCCCTTGTTTCCTCTTTGTGGGCCTATTCCTTGATTTAACTCTTAGTTCTTTGTCTTCTGTTGTTACAGCTGCTGTGAATTTAGGTGTCATATCTACTCTCACATCTTCAACTTTCATCTTTATGTGGTCAATACTCAACTCTCACATCTTCAATCTTGACCTTCAGATCTTTAGTATTCTAGCTCCTGCTTCTAGCTCAACATTTCATTTCATCTCATTTAGTGTGTAAAATTGCACTTCCCATCCTTCTGGGCTTCTCTTCTAGACATCTCTATTTGTCATAACTCCCAAACCATTGTTTCAGCCCAGTCCTAGAGTACCCATTTCTTTCAGAGTGGCCACTTCTCTCCAATACCCAGGCCTGAGAATCTGAGGATATTTGCTTTGCTCATTAGTGTCATCAGTATCTGTATTAGGAGTCGAGGTTCTCTAGACACACAGAACCAATAGGAGATTTATTATGAAAAATTGGCTCACATGATTTGGAGGCTGAGAAGTTCCATGTCTGTCTGCAAGCTGGAAACCCGGAAGAGTCAGTGTTGTAGTTGTTTCAGTCCAAGTCCAAACTAGGAGAACAGATGGTGGAGTTATAGTCGAAGTCCAAAGACCTGAGAACCAGAAGCACCAATGGATTAAGTTTCAGTCTAAGGGCAGGAGAAGATGGAAGTTCCAGCTCAAACAATCAGGCAGAGAGCAGAAAATTCTCCCTTTCTCTGCTTTTTGTTCTAGTCAGGACTTCAACAGATTGGATCATGTCCAACTCACATCAGGGAGGGCAATTGGCTTTACTCAGTCTACAGATTCAAATGCTAATATCTTCTGGAAACATCCTCACAGACACACGCAGAAATAGCATTTGACCAGATATCTGGGTATCCTAAGGCTCAGTTAAGTTGACACATAAAATGAACCATCATAGTCCCCAATACTGTGGTAGATGCTAGAGACAAACAGATGAATAAGACCTACTCCCTGTTCTTAAGGAACTTTCATAAGACCTACACATTTTTTTCTTTCCCTATGTCATGAACTATATTACACTCTAGTGTGACACTAAGTGAATGTGAGCAAAGTGCTTCAAAGGCCTTGAGCCTAGAATTGCTGGAGAAATATCTAAGGAGAAATCCAAGAAGAGTCTAGATTTGTGCCAGTCTTGAAGGCTAAGATTCCCATAGAGGAGAAGTGGGTGAAAGACTTTGCAGACAGAGAGACTTGCATAACAAAAATTAAAATTTCTCTGTAATTCCTCTTAAATTTTTTCTCTCCTTTTTGCATATTGCTAAAACCTAGTCCAGACTTTAACAAACTTGCCACTCCCTCAGCAACCTCTTAAAGCTCTTGTTTTAGGCTTGGTCTTTCTCATTCCAACCGCTACAACATGATGACAGATACATTAATTTTACCCACCACTGTTTCCATTCTAGAATGTCTTATCATCACAAAATTCAGAAATCTTAACCTGAAAATCAATGCCTTTATAGTCTGACACTAAACTTCCGTGGTAATTTTATTTCCTATGATGCAATGAACAATAAACAAATAACACAAAAACCATTGTTTTATAATGATTTAGTGGGGGATAATGTAGCATGTGGTTTGGAGTAAAGAGAGCAGAGTCCTGAGTTCAAATCCTGCCTGTGTGGCATTGAGCTAGTTATTTAACCTCTCACTGCATTAGGGGCTTCATTTGTAAAAGGGGATGATCCTTTTGATGAGTACATGCTGTGTGTGACTCTGATCCAGGAATTGTTTCAGATACTAAGGATATTATAGCTGAACAAGTCCCAGCCCTCCTAGAATTTGCATTAAAAAAGTAAACAAATTAATAAATGATGTAATTTTTGATAATGAAAATGTCATGAAGAAAATGGATCAGGCTAACATAGAGACAGAGAATTCAAGTGGTCCTCATTAGCAGGGTGGTCATGAACAGGTTCTTGTTTGTACCAATCTCATAGGGTTTTCGTGAGGATTAAATGAGATGACAGCGCGTTGCACATAGTAACTAACCCTCCAGGGAATCTTAGCTGTTGTGTTATCCTTGTTCTTCACTCCTCTGAATCTTGACTCAGGCTATTCTCCCCATCTAGAATGTGTTTCCTCCCCTCTGTTTCTATCCTGCGACTTCTTCAAGGAACGTGGAAGCTCTGACTCTCTCTCAGCCCTGCCTCCTTCATGGATTTGCATTATACATCTCCAAATCCCAGGAAACAACAATACTCTGACTTAAAAATAATTGCAGGCATTTGGCATTTGATCGCGTGCAGCATTTTCTATGTCACCAAATGCTCTGCAGTCTATGTACACATTTTGTATGTCACCAAATACTCTGCAGTAGAATCATTCTTATGGTTACATGCACCCCTTTTACATATGTGCCTCACTATATTTAGCCAATGCCCTATTTTTGGTCATTTATGATGTTTTCAATTTTATTCTACGCAGTACAGTGTTGAATATAGCCTGAAGTTTAACATATTCCTAATTTTTCTTCTCGTTCTTACCTTCTTATTTCAATTGTGTGGGTTTATTAGTGTGTGTGTGTATATACACACATATGTATCTGTATATGTGTATATACATGCATACATACATATTTGTATACATGTATATACACATATATTTCCTAAGTTAGCATTCGGCTACATAGCCATTGATCCATGACCCTTTATATAATGCCTTTGGGGCCAGATGTGCTTTCATAATTTAGAATTCTTGGCATTGAAAAAGATAATACAGTGCATATACCATGCACTACTTCACATCGCCAGTGGGGCGTAGGGCAACATCCTGAAATCAAATTTATAAATATTTCTGAAATAAAATGTATGAGCATTTACACAAAGTGAATAAAGAATCTCATGTCAATTTGAGTCAGATTTCGCCACCAAATGAATTTTGGAGTTACCTTTTGGAAAATATTTGTTTTTCAGATCTCTTAGGGTTTTAGAATTGTGGATAAAGTATCGTGAACCTGTAGAACCAATACAATGCAATGCAAATGCAAACTTATACATAAAGTGATGAAACTATAATGCATTTTTACATTTTACATTTTCATATTTCAATAAAGTAATATTAAAAATTCCTAGAGAAAAAAAATCCACATAATATCTCTTTTATTTTTCCCTAAATTTGCTTTTAGAATGGAGCAACCCTTTCTGGTCTAAGTCTAATTGAAATCACAAAAGTTTCTGTGCTTTTCTTAAGAAATAAGGTTTTTTTGGTTGTTGTTGGTGGTATTTAACTCTAATCTATTATAATTAAATTCTGTATAGTACATAAACTTTTCAGATTAGGAATTACAGTATTTAAGGATACTAAGAAAAGCTTATAAAGATGAATAGCAGGTAGGAGAATAGAAAACCCAATTGAGTGTTATACACTACTAGCTACCTGACATGATATGAAAAGGACTTATAGGAACAGTCCTACCCACCACCACAGTGGATGGAACCATCATTATTAACAGGCTGCTCAATCCAGTGGTCATACGAAATTGTGTCTACTGGGAAACCCTGCAGGATATGCAGAGAGAGATCCTCTAGCTGTTGAGGTAATGATCCCAAATAAATGTTCATAACCACAATGTGAGACACCCAAGGTGCAGCTCTTTTGAGCATCTGTAGCAGCAGCAATAACATGTGACAAGAAATAGGCTCTAAGTTGCTGCTTCACGGAGCATATCCCCTGTCTAGCCTGCAGCAGGAGAATTAAGTTTTTCAATCCTAGCAGAAATAAAGGAAAATCCTAATACTCCTAGGGATAAAGTGAAGGAAGATCAAATGGGCAAACAAGGCTTTTATTTTTTTGTTATAAATATGTGGAATAAGAGGATTAGATCACTGCTTTGTACTTACAAGTGTATGGTAGCGATGCCATGAATCTAGAAGTCACTTCATTGTTTCAATCATTTCTATCTAAAAGCTTAAAACGTCTCATGGAAAAATAAAGGATATTACAGCTCAAATATCTTATCTCTTTAAGGGGAGAATTGCTTGTCACCAAATCAAGATTTAAGAATCATGTTAATAAACATAACAGTATCAATACTAATGTTAGTAAATAGATTGCATTTCTCAAAGGAAAAATAATGATACAAATGTAATTATCTTGTTATAATAGAATATAGTTGTATTATATTTAGAAGAGAATTTTTATCCATAATGGCTGTGATCAGTTACTAAAGCAGAGGGATCATCAGCCTGATGACAAATCAGGAATTGGCAGAGCCCCAGTGAACATGTTCCATAAGGTGTGTGGATGGTAGATGTGAAATAGAAAGAAACAAACGAAAAAAGAATTTTTTTTGCCTTTGTTCACAGTCATGTACGTTAAAGTCTGTAAGCTCTTCCAGTGTGCATATATGAAACTTGCCCAGTAAAATTTTTTTTTTTTTTATAATTTATTTTTTTAATTTCAGAATATCATGGGGGTACAACATTTTGGCCATACACATTGCCCCTGTTCTGCCCGTGTCAGAGCCACAATCGTGGTCGTCTCCCAAACTGTGCTCCCCACATCCATTCAGTGAGGGTTTTTCCCATCCCTTCCACCCCCCTCCCGCCCGCCCGCCCTCAGATGAATGTTATTGCCCTGTGTGATGTAAGTGTTCATCAGTTAGTACCAGTTTGATGGTGAGTACCAGTGGTGCTTGTTTTTCCAATCCTGTGACACTTCGCTTCGAAGAATGGGTTCTAGCTCCGACCAGGATAATACCAGATGTGTTAATTCACTGTTGTTCCTTATTGCTGAGTAATACTCCATGGTATACATATACCACATTTTATTGATCCACTCGTGTATTGATGGGCACCTGGGTTGTTTCCACAACTTTGCAATTGTGAATTGTGCTGCTATGAACATTCGAGAGCAGATGTCTTATTATAAAATGTCTTTTTTTCTTTTGGATAAATACCCAGTAGTGGGATTGCTGGGTCAAATGGTAATTCTACTTTTAATTCTTTGAGGTATCTCCATATTCTTTTCCATAGAGGTTGTACTAATTTGCAGTCCCACCAGCAGTGTATGAGTGTTCCTACCTGTCCACATCCCCGCCAACATTTGTTATTTGGGGATTTTTTGATATGAGCCAATCTCACTGGAGTTAAGTGATATCTCATTGTGGTTTTGATTTGCATTTCCCTGATGATTAGAGAAGTTGAGCACTTTTTTATATGTTTGCTGGCCATCATTCTGTCTTCTTTGGAAAAGTTTTTGTTCATGTCCTTTGCCCATTTTTTAATAGGGTTGTTTGATTTTTTCTTGTTGATTTTCCTAAGTTCTGTATAGATTCTGGTTATAAGCCCTTTATCAGAGGTGTAGCATGCAAATATTTTCTCCCATTCTGTAGGTTGTCTGTTCACTCTAGTGATAGTTTCCTTGGCTGAAAAGCAGAAGCTTTTCAATTTGATCAGGTCCCATGTATTTATTTTTGTTGCTGCTGTGATTGCTTTGGGGGTCTTCTTCATAAATTCTTTGCCTAGGCCAATGTCCATAAGAGTTTTTCCAACATTTTCTTCGAGAATTCTTATGGTTTCATGTCTTAGGTTTAGATCTGTTATCCATTGTGAATTGATTTTTGTGAGAGGTGAGAGGTGTGGGTCCACTTTCAGTCTTCTACATATGGCCATCCAATTTTCCCAGCACCATTTGTTGAATAGGGAATCTTTTCCCCAGTGTACGTTTTTCTGGAATTTGTCAAAGATCAGGTGACTGTATGAGGTTGGTTTTATATTTGGGTTCTCAGTCCTGTTCCATTGGTCTACGTGTCTGTTCTTGTGCCAATACCATGCAGTTTTGGTTACTATAGCCTTGTAGTATAGTTTGAAGTCTGGTAGACAGATGCCTCCCAATTTGTTCTTTTTGCTTAAGATTGCTTTGGATAGACGGGTCTTCTCTGGTTCCACACGAAGCGTAGAATTATCTTTTCTAGATCGGCAAAAAATGATGTTGGTATTTTGATAGGGATTGCATTGATTCTGTAAATTAATTTAGGTAGCAAAGCCATTTTTACTATGTTGACTCTGCCTATCCAAGAGCATGGTAAGGTTTTCCATCTATTTACATCCTCTGCAATTTCCTTTCTCAGTGTTTCATAATTCTCTCTATATAGGTCTTTGATCTCCTTAGTTAGATATATTCCTAAATATTTAATTTTCTTTGTTGCTATTGCAAAAGGTATAGCATCTTTAATTTGTTTCTCGGCTTGATTGTTATTAGCATATATGAAGGCTATGGATTTGTGTGTATTAATTTTGTATCCTGAGACTTTGCTGAATTCATTTATCAATTCCAGTAATCTCTTGGTTGAATCCTTGGGGTTTTCTATGTATAATATCATATCGTCTGTGAATAGTGAAAGTTTGACCTCTTCTGCCCCTATCTGGACGCCCCTGATTCCTCTGTCTTGTCTAATTGCTGTGGCCAGGACTTCCAGCACTATGTTGAAAAGAAGTGGAGATAGTGGACACCCTTGTCTGGTGCCAGTTTTAAGGGGGAATGCCTTCAATTTTTCCCCATTCAGTATGATATTGGCTGTGGGTTTATCGTATATGGCTTTAATAGTTTCTAGGAATGAGCCATCTATGCCTATATTGTTAAGAGTTCTTATCATAAAAGGGTGTTGGATTTTGTCAAAAGCCTTTTCTGCATCTATTGAAAGGATCATATAATCTTTGTTCTTGCTTTTATTTATATGGTGAATTACATTTATAGATTTGCGTACGTTGAACCATCCCTGCATCTCGGGAATGAAGCCCACCTGATCATGATGGATTATTTTTTTGATGTACATTTGAATTCGGTTTGCAAGGATTTTATTGAGAATTTTTGCATCTATATTCATAAGGGATATTGGTCTGTAGTTTTCTTTTTTGTTGTGTCCTTTCCTGGCTTTGGTATCAAGGTGATATTGGCTTCGTAGAATGAGTTTGGGAGGATTCCATCCTTCTGGATATTTTCAAATAATTTCTGCAGTATAGGCACCAGTTCTTCTTTGTAGGCTTGGTAGAATTCAGGTGTGAACCCATCTGGTCCGGGACTTTTTTTTGTGGGTAGATTTTTAATTACTGCTTCAATTTCGGTGCTTGATATTGGTCTGTTTAGAAATTCTGTTTCTTGCTGGTTGAGCCTAGGGAGGTAGTGTGTTTCTAAGAATTTGTCCATTTCCTCCACGTTTTCGTGTTTGTGGGCATAGAGATTTTTGTAGTATTCAAAGATGATGTTTTGTATTTCCATGGTATCAGTTGTGACTTCTCCTTTTTCATTTCTAATTGAGCTTATTAGAGTCCTTTCCTTTCTGCTTCTGGTCAACCTGTAACTTGCCCAGTAAAATTTAAGTAACATATCAGTAGAAGTTTAGAGTCCTTCTTCATAGAAATGTATGATCATTTTGGCAGAGGAAAAAGTAAACATGTGAAAACAACCTCAAGTCAACAAAATACGTGATCAGTAACATATGATTAGTATATAAGTTATAGCATGGATGATCTTGATTCGAGCTAATTATCTTTGAAATTGAGGCAGGGCAAAACCAATTATGAGCTAGAGTTCATAATTAACTTCAGTAACTCTGAGTTGGAGGAGAATCTCAGGAGAGAGGACCCATTTGTAGGAGTGTGGGGTAGACAAGAGAGAAGTCATTCTAGGCACAGGGATGGCAGGCACAGAGGAATGTTGGGTAACTAGAGTGGTCTCACTTTAAGGGAACTGCACCCACAGTTACGAAGACATCCCCAGTCTTGTGTCTCCTACTGCAGAGATCTTGATGCTGTGAGTGATGACTAATATATCTTTGGGTCTCCAAAGTGACTGATTTAATTCTATCATTTTTGTAGGCAAAGTCTTTGTTATAAGGCACACCAACAACTTCAAAAAATGTACTAAATTAACTGCGTATTATTTACTGCAAGTGCATTTCTCTGGTTAAATCTGCTTTATTTATGCATCAGGATAAGAAAACAGTTTATTGCCATTATACATTTTTTAGGGCTGAAGGTTACAATCTGTCTCAATATATCTTTAAGTCCAAATTCTGGCTAATGAATTCTTTTCATGATGATAAATTTTATTTTATGCTTCAGTTGTATTTTACTTTATAAAATATAAATGTAATAAATAAATATAATGTGAACAAATATTTATTTTCAATTTTGTTATAAGATTCAAATTTCGGTCAGTGTTTCTGATGACATACCAACTCCCTGGATTTTAATTATTAATAGAAATGATGAGATTGCTGCATTAATTGTGATTAAGGTATAGTAGTGTTTAAAAATAGATCAGAAAAGCTTGGGTTTAAATCCCAGACCCACCACTTACAGGTCTGTGATTTGGGCAAATTACTTAACTTTTCTTCAGTTTTTTTTGTCTATACAATGGAAATACTGTTATACCTACACCACATGGGCTTGCTAGAAACGTCAAATGAGAAAAGGCGTGTATATTGCACTGCCTCAACCGTTAATATATTTTTAAAATAAGTGCTGATTATTTTTATTGTTATTGTTATGAAGATGTTGATGATCATGACTTTAGTTTTAGTCTCTGTTGAATCTAGTGATTTTATAAATTATTTGGCTTCATTAAGTCACATTTTCTTCAGTTGCATAATTTTACTAGATGGTCTTAGTTTCCTTAGCTCCAAAGTTCTATGCACCTATTCTGAAATTTCTACAAGTCTTCAACAGAAGCCTAAATGAAAAGGAGAAAATAACCATAATAATATAAAAAATACATTTTGACATTTGTCTTTTTTTCCCCCTAAACTAAGAAACATGACTGGTTGATAACTGCAACTTTTTGGGGGTAAGGCAATAAAAATATAAACTCTATGGAGAATATTATGTCATTGTTGGCAACTAAATATGTTCCATTTTTTGCAGGTTGTGCTGATTTATTAAAAATCAGGACATTCAAAATAACCCTATTAGTATCTTGGAATACTTAGTCAACATTGTTATTCACCATATATCATATTGTTTTATCATAGAAAGAATCATCCATTTCCACTCAGAAAACTTTCATTTGGAGCCGGGTTGTATGGTGGCTTTTTAAACAAAATATTTGATTCAGTGAAATCAATCAACACATTGAAGAGCAAAACTATCGTGAACAGAATCAGTAAGCTTAGTGTTTGCGTGTGTGGACACTAGAGCCAGGGGTTTATTTTAGGATTACCCAGTACTGTCACCCGGGGTAAGTTGTTTAACCTCTCTATACCTTTCTTAATATCTCTTAAAAACTATGTGTGTGTGTGTATGTGTGTGTGTATCAGTCTTATTGAGATATGGCTTACATACTATACATACAATTTGCCCATTTGAAGTGTAGAAGTCAATGGTTTTTAATATATTCACAGAATTGTGTACAACTACAGTGAATTTTAGAACATTTTCATCACCTCAAAAAGACCCATTAGCAGTCATTTTCCATTCCTCCCAACCCCCTTAATCTTAGGCAATCACTACCTTACTTGCTGTCTCTATGGATTTGTTATTCCGGACATTTCTTATAAATGGAATCATATAAAATGTGGTCTTTCATGTCTGGCTTCTTTCACGTAGCATAATATTTACACGGCTCATCCATGTTGTAGCAAACATCATCACTTCATTCCTTTTTATTGTCAAGTAATATTCCATTATATGAATATACTGTATTTTATTTACCCATTTATTAGTTGATGGACATTTTAGTTGTATCTACTTTTTGACTATTATAAATAATGCTGATATGAGCATTTGTTATAAGTTTTTGTGTGGACATGTGTTTCCATTTCTTTTGTGTATATGCCTAGGAGTGGAATTGTTTATACAATTGCTTATACAATTGCTTATATGGTAACTCTATGTTTGACCTTTTAAGGATGTCTCAAACTCTTTTCCAAAGGAACTACACCATTGTATTCTAACCGCAAGGGGCATGGGTCTTAATTTCTTCACATCCTGGTCAACACTTGCTATTACTTGTCTTTTTTAATTATAACCATCTTTGTGATTGTGAAGTGCTATCTCATTGTGGTTTTAATTTGCATATATGATACATGATTTGCAAATAATTTCTCCCATTCTGTGGTTTGTCTTTTCACTTTTTTGATGGAATCCTTTGAAGCTTCCTTAATGTAAAATGAGAATAATAATGAACTTCTACCTCATAAGTTTGCTTGAGAGAATTAAGTAAGTACATTAAGGCTCAGAATAGTGTCTGGTATATAGCAGATGTGCAGTCATATTAAGTATTAGTATCATAACCTCATTTAAAATTATGCTATTTCACTTAAAAAATCTACAAAACTTAAAGGCTTTATTTTGAGAAAAAGAGATAACTAAGGGAACTCAAATGCAAGGAGGAAATGAACTTGATTTTTTATGGTTTCTTATTCAATGTTTAATTGTTTTCTCTCCAGGGATTATTGTAATGGGTTTAATTAAAATAAATTAATAAGAGTTTTTGTACTCTTCTTTCTTTAAAATAAATCCAACTTAGTAGTTGAAAGCCATTCTAAAAATAAACCATTGCCATATAGAAGAGAAAAGCAATTTAATGAATAGATTTGTTTATCATGATAAAAAGATTTTTAATAATGGAAATGAAATGCTCACTTTATGTATATATGTCAAAAAATGTAAACTATTCTGAGAGCAAAATGTTTCACTTTAATAATTGCAACAAGCCTTTTCTTACTATTCCAAGTTATGAAATTTTTCACTTCTATTTTATAAATGCAGAACAAGATTCTTTTTCAGAATGCTGACACATCATAGAAGGGATAGATTAAAGTCATGTTTACAGATGCAAGCTCTATCATTTTTAAAATAAAGTAGAATATTTTTGTTTTTAGCAAAATCATTTCCTGTATAAGTATATCACAGAAAAAAGATGGAATGAACATTTGGAGTCATAGAAGGTAAACAGGAATAGCCATTAACTACTAATGGAAAAAAGTTCAGTAGGGGCATTAAATTTGTATTACAGAGCCACCAATTTGTATTTTATCATATTGATAATGAATACCAACATTACCATTGGAACGAAACTAGGCATTCTCCCTTTAATCCCAATGGGGAATTTAAATCAATAATGTGCACATTATTCATCTACGTGCATATCTATATACGCACATGTACTTTTAAACTACAAAATCATATAATGCGTTTCACTTTCATTTCAAATCTTTAACATAGTGATATACTTCTCTATTCTTCCAATCAATTTATTCTGTTAGTGTTTTTCAGCATTTTAAATCCCTGAGCAAAGTCAATAATGTTGATTACTTACCATAAGCACTGTAAACGCCATTCTAATACAGGTTCTTTGCAATTTGACATCCTCATCTATATGCATTATTCTGCTAGGAAAATTAAATGAAACTCTTGATTTAGAATATGAAACACTTAGAAGTAATGATCCTGTTTACTGATTGACTGAAGTTGTGGTTTTTAAGCACTACTTAATAGAGGAAACAAAAAGCAATATTCAAATAAAATGGAAGCATCTGAGTTACTTTAGAAAACATTTATAGTCAAGAAATAATAGACTTTTATTTTATTTTTCCCTGTTTATGCCTTAGTGCTACTTAGCCAACATTGCTATTTAGCTCAATGTTACCCACTTTTGGAGATACATCATCTTTCCTAATTTAAATTTAACAAATCCTATCAGTAATTCCAAGATTGGTAGAACACCATTCATATAAATCAATTTTCTGTCATTTATGTGTTTTAACTACATTATTAAAATAGGTTCTAAAATACCTTTAATAAATATCTTTAAAGAGGATTAGTTTTATTTAGAATATATTTATCTCTTAAATTTTATGTATTTGACAGTATAAAGGCAGTTATACAGTACCCTTCTTTCTGAATTGAGTAAAATACTATAGTGTTTATGAATGTTTGTAGAAATTTTCAAACCAATAAAATTGCTGCAAATTCTTCCATGAAAATTGAAACAACATTTAAAATGTTTTGCCTTCTTTATCTTTTATTTATGTAGTTGGTCTTAAGCCTGTATTTCAAATAGGAATATCTAATAAAATCAATCAATCACATTTGGTTGCAACACGGATGGTTGGATTTTAGCATTCAACTTAGCCTTATGGTTATATTTAAAAGTAGGAATGCGTAAACTTATTTCAGCTAAGATAAAATAAAAACAAAGATCCTAAAGCTGCAGTCCCCAACTCCCGGGCTGTGGACAGGTACCGGTCTGTGGCCTATTAGGAACTGGGCCTCACAGCAGGAGGTAAGCAGTGGGCAAGCGAGCAAAACTTCGTCTGTATTTACAGCCACTCCCCATCGCTCACATCACCACTTGAGCTCTGCTTTCTCTCAGATCAGCGGCAGCATTAGATTCTCATAGGAGCTTGAACCCTACTCTAAACTGCACATGCGAGGGGTCTAGGTTGCACACTCCTTATGAGAATCTAATGCTGATGATCTGAGGTGGAGCTGAGGTGGTGATGCTAGCAGTGGGGAGCAGCTGCAAATAGAGATTATCATTAGCAGAGAGGTTTGACTGCACAATAAATGTAATGCGCTTGAATCATCCTGAAACCATCCACCCCTTCCCCCGGACCACGGAAAAATTGTCTTCCTTCAAACCGGTCCATGGTGCCAAAAAAGTTGGGCACCACAGTCCTAAAGTAGGTATAATATTTCAGGTTGAACAAAATTTCAGTAATGAAATAATTGAGAAAATAATAAAATGATTGAGAGACTATTTCTATTTGGTTCTAAATAATTTTTTGAAGGACTAACTTGAACTGAGTTGAAACTTTGAATTTACTGATCTTTCCAAATAGTAAAATATTTTTCCTTTCTTGATTAACATCTTCCAATTGAAGTGCATTAGACAAAATAGACTTATGCATTGTTTTGGATATATGCTGCCATAAAAATAAGTAGACAATTGAACATTTGAAACAACTGAAGTACAAATAAAAGCATATTAAACACCATATGTAAAAATTATTTCTATATGCATAACATTTAGTTTATGTAGTTTTAATTATTTTGCTTATTTATTCCAGTAAATTTTGTTTAATTTTTTTAAAAAAGAAATAACTTTAGTCTGTTGTGGAGACATGAAGACAAAATACTTAAATTTTGGCAAAAAAAAAATATTATGGGTAGATAGCCCTCAGGAGGACAGCTTATAGTGAAATAAGTGGTTTAATTTACAGCCAATATATAGCAAATATATCTGCTCTTACTAGGTTGCCATAAGGATTAAAGGAAGAACTTTAATGTGGAAATGTGGAATGCTCACCAAGTCAGGGAGTGATTTACAAAGGTTGTCACTGAATGTTATCTGTAACATAATGCTGAAAAGATTTGAAGGATGTTTTTTCTTTGTGTCCTAATATACTACTTGGCTATTTGGACATTCTAGTGACATATTAAAATAAGAAGCTGGAATTTAACTGTACAAATACATGTATATGTATGTGTGTATGTATATCTTTAATTTCTAATATGTTGGGTCAAGAAAATAAAGGTTTAGAATAAATAAGTCAAGCTTTTCTAAAATAATTCAAAAGTTAAACTGCAAATTAGAATGGACTTTATACCAACACACATGTATGTGTATAGTATATTTTCAATTTCTAAAATGGCAGGTAAAAAAAGTGAGGTTTTAGTATAAATAAGTTATACCTTTCTAAAACAAACAATTCAGAGGTTTAAACAGACTAAATGAGAACATGATTAGTTGATGATGACAAGCATTTCTTTTCAACACTGTTAATGGAGAAAAATAAGATAGGAGACACCTAACCATTGCACTTCAGGCTTTGAAGTGGAAATGCCTGTAGGGGTTCTGTATTATGTTAAGTACTTAAAGTTGATCAACACCCTAGACATGATAAGGAGATTAAGTGCTGATTAAACTCCTATCAGTAGAATTCAAATAAGTGATCTGGCAAGACAAGAGCTCTAATCAAGTGCTCTTGTTTGTCTGTCATTGGCTCAATATCAGGTATAATCAGTCACCATTTTTTTTCTGTTCCAAAATCAGCTCCTTCAACTTTGGTTGTTTAGAAATTAACTTTGACAGTACTTGTTATGGGTAGGTGTATGGATTCCATTTATCTGTGCTTAGGTGAGATTATGGCCTTGAATTGTGAAGAGAAATCCTAGGTTTGAAGATGTCTATAAAGATTAAATTATTTTCCCCCTTTTCCAACAATTAGCAACACTAGACTGTTCAGCAGAGATCAATTGTAATTGAGGAACTGAGAAAGAGCAATAAACAAATTACTGGTGCTTTCACGGAAGTCTGAAGACTGTTCATTTACAGAACCTCTGTTATTTAATCCAGAAGCCCTGTAGGTTGTAAATTACCCATTACAGTTGTCAGTAGGCCTTTAAACAGAAGTTATGTACTAGTTTAAAGACACAGGAAAAGAGAGTCTCCTGGTCTTTGTCTCACACAAAGCAGACCACATAGAATTAGATCAATTTAAAAAATATTTATAACATTAAGCTTTTTAAGTGATGTAAAAAAGTTTAGCTGTCCAATAAGATAACAAAATATAATTGGAGGTGTTTAGTTCTTGTAACTAAAGATCTGATCTAGAATCTTCTTAAAATGTTTGATTTTGATTGGCTCCATGATCTTAGAATTTCTGTGAAGCATAGGAATGAGATAATAATTATGCATATTAAATTGTTTTGAGATTCTAGAATCTTAAATTCTATAGTAAGTACAAGAAAAAAAAAGAGAAGATATATATGAAAGAAGGTATTTTATGTCGTGGATTATTTGAGGGAAGGCAAATTGTATATAATAGCATACCAAAAAGTAGAGTCTGAGGGCTCTTCTTTGTATTAAGCAAAATTCGGCCACCTTGCTATGTGGAACGTATAATGTTTTAGGGGCCTAAAATTAAATACACAGGACCTAAAAAGAAAGGCAGAATATGAATAAGCTTTCAAAGGCACAAAATGACATTTTTAATAATATGTTTAAAATATATTCAAACAAATGGGGTAACAATAATTGGAATTTAAAATTTAAAAGCAGTGCCATCTGCTTTTAAAATTGCTAAATTTTAAATTGCTTTTAAAATTGCTAAAATAGCCATCAAATATGTGATTATAATGGAAATGAAGCTTCTTCTAGAAGCACTCCATTAAAAGCACATGGACTCTAATGTTAAATAGTAAGTTAAAAAATTTTAGAAGAATGCATGTATGAATATTTTGTAACATGTTTTGTGGTCCAGAAACCATAAATGAACATCTGACTCCTTGACAATCAAAAACATCTAATGATCAAAATTAATTATAAATAAGAGTGAAAAGATACGTTACCACTTGGGAAAAATAATTGTCATACGGTAACAAATGAAGGGTTAAAGCTTTGAAATTTAAAAAAAAATTGCAAATCGGGAATAAACTAACACCACAATAGCAAAGTTTGAAAAGAAGAAATGGAAATGGTCTTCTAGCATCAAAGACACAAAAATAAGAACAGCAACAGACTATCATTTATTTTCCTATTTGACAGGCAAAATGGACCCAATCTGGTATATTTTAAGGTATGAGGAAAGTATTCATGAAAATTGGAGGAAATATAAATAGATTTTACCTCTGTGAAGGTAAATTTGGTAATATGTAACAAAAATGTTTAAAATGTGTATACTTTTCTTCTAAAAAAATCATAAAAAGTGGTATGAAAAGATGTAAAACAAAGGTCTTCATAGCATTGTTAATAATACCAACAAAATTTGAAACAACTTAAAAATTTGTCGATGGTGACAAGGTGGCGACTAGAAGCAGCTTGAGCACTCTGCTCTTAAGGAGAAGACTGAAAGTTGCAGGCAGATGCCTACCTACAGAGGGCTCTTCTTGGAAAGAACACTGCATAATTTTGGAGAAGTGGTGGGAAACATTCAGAGTGAAGGAGAAGGTGATGGGGTGATTCATTCGGCAAAACTGACAGAATCTGTGGGGAGGTATCCACACGTGGGGAAGGTCAGAAGGAGAGAGCTCTGGGGCTGCATGCTCACCCCATAGGCTCTGTGGCCTTAGCTGTGAGAGGGACCCTCCGACCACTGCAGACCTCTGGACTGATCCGGGAGGTACTTAGAGTCTGTGCAGAGACACTGCACCAGAGAGCAGCAGCAGCAGGAATTTGGTGGCTACCGATCCTGGGTTTCTGCACCTTACACCATTCTGAGCTCTCAGGTACGGGGTGCCGGGTCTGCATGGGGCTTGGCTTTGCAACAACAGCCTTTGCATAGCATCCGCCAGGCCAGGGAGGGAGGAGGCAGAGTGGATGAGCACCTGTGCTGTGCTCTGTGACTGGGTGTCAAGAGCCCCTCCCTCCAATGTGGGAACTAGCAGAAGGGGCACCTCAGGCATCACAGACACCATCAGGGAAGACATGTGGCTTGGCATCCACAGTCTCAACATCACCAGATCAGTTCCCTGCCCATGTGGCTCCACCTCTGCAATCCACACACTGTGGGAGCTATTCCCTGCCCCTGCGGCTCAACCTTTGCAGTTCCTGTGCTGTGGTCTGACCCTCTGGTCCCACCCATACAGCTCTTGCCCTGTGTCCAGGACATAGATCCAGCTATGAGTTTCCCACTGTGCCTAGGCCCGAGGCTCCACCCCTGAGGCTTCACTGCAGATGCTGGGACTGTGGCCCCACTCCCGTGAGGCTATAGCTCTGCCTCCAGGACTGTGGAACTGCCCCAGGTCCAATGCTACACCAGGGACCCCCCAGGATTGAGCTGACATTACACCTGGACCTGGTTCAAGCAAATGCCCACAGCCCAGACACCTACGACCACTGCCTAGGTAGCTTCACCCAGCTGCCACTGTCATCTCTGCAGGGAGACATAGGGCAGAGCAATCCCCCACAATAACAGCCTCTGTGGAGAGGGTCTCACCCAGCCCTCAAATTGAGCTTCTGATAACAATCTGGGGAAGAACCCAACACCCCACATGAAGATCACAGGGGAAAAGGACAAAACAGAACAGTGGCACTACAGGCTCTCAGTGCACCCACCCCTCCCCTGCCAGGTCAACATTCCAGAGTAGAATGCAAAAGTGCCGTCAAGATACCTCCTTTTCCTCTAAGTAGGAGAGTTCCCAGCAAAGGAGAACAGGTGCCCTGCAAACCTATCAGCCCTGAGCTGAGAGAAGAGGACTCAGATAAGCAGAAACCAGCAAATGAACTCTGGCAACATGAAAAAACAAAACAGTTTCATACCCTCAAGGGATCACAGTGGATCTACAGCAATGGATCTCAACCAAAAGGAAATTGTTGAAACGTCAGAATTGGAATTCAGAATATGGATAGCAACTAGGATAAATAGAGTAGAAGAAGAAGTTGAAAGCCAACAAAAAGAAGCCAAAAAATTTCAGGAAATCAATTAAAAAAAATTGAAAAAGTCACTAAAGAGCTGGCCAACATAAGAAAGGATATGATAGCACTTAAAGAAATGAAAGAGTCATTTAGGGAATTTCAAAATGTGGTCTGAATGCTCCACTCAATGAAAGTTTCAACAACAGGCTAAACCAAGCAGAAGAAAGAGTCTCAGAGGTTAAAGACAAGATTCTCAAGCTAACCCAGTCATTCAAAGATGCAGAAAAGAGAATAAAAGAGACTGAACAATCACTCAGAAAAATATGGGACTATGCGAAGCTAACTAATACGTGAAAAATAGGCATCCCAATGGGGAGGGAGGAGAAGAAGAGCAAAAAGCATGGAAAATCTACTCAAAGAAATTATTGAGGAAAACTTCCCTGGTGTCACCAGAGATTCAGACATCCAGATATAAGGTGGTCATCGAACACCAGGAAGATTCATAGCAAATAGGACATCTCCATGACACATAGTAAATCACACTAGCCAAAGTCAAAATGAAGGAGAAAATTTTACAACCAGCAAGATGGAAAAAACAAATAACCTATAAAGGAAAACCCATCAGTCTAACAGCAGATTTCTCAGAGGAGATCATACAAACCAGAAGGGATTGGAGTCCTATCTTGAACAACAACCAGACAATAATCTTGTATCCTGAAAAACTAAGTTTCATAAATGACAGAGAAATAAAGACTTTTCTAGATAAGCAAACACTGAGGGAATTTGTCATGACTAGACCCACCCTACACAAAATACTCAGAATAGCATTATACATGGATCAGCAACATAGACACCCATCAGTGTGAAATCACCCAAAAGCTAAAGCTCATAGCTCATATAAAACAATAGCAAAAGAGGGAAAACAAAGCAATAAAGTACTACTGCACATGGGGAACAGAACAGCATCCCCCATATCATTACTATCACTCAATGTAAATGGTCTGAATGCTCCACTCCAAAGACACAGACTGGCTGAATGGATGGAAAAAACACAACTCAAGTTTCTGCTGTTTTCAGGAAACACATCTAACCCACAAGGACTCACACAGACTAAAGGTGAAGGGATGGGAAAAAATGTTCCATGCAAATGGAAACCAAAAGAGAGCAAGTATAGCCATTCTAATATCAGACAAAATTGATTTTAAATCAACAATGGTAAAGAAAAGCAAAGAAGGTCATTATACTATGGTAAAAGGAGGAATTCAACAAGAAAACATAACAATCCTAAACTTATGTGCAGCTAACACGAGCTCTCAGATTCATAAAACAGATTCTACTTGATCTAAGCAAAAAAATAAACTGTAGCATCATAATTGCTGGAAATTCAACACCCTGCTGACAAAACTTGAAAGATCTTCAAAGCAGAAAGTCAATAAAAAATGCTGGATGTACATGGGACTCTAGAACAAATGGACCTAACAGACATTTACAGAGCATTCCACCCAAAAACTACTGAATGTACATTCTTCTCATCAGCACATGGGACATTCTCAAAGACTGATTATATCTTAGCCCACAAAACATGTCTCAACAAATTAAAAAAAATTAAAATCATATCATATATCTTCTCAGACCATAGTGGAATAAAACTAGAAATCAATTTCAAGAGAAACATTTAAATCTACGCAAACTCATGACAATTAGACAACCTGCTCTTGAATGATCCTTGGGTCAATGATGAAATTAAAATGGAGATCCAAAGATTCCTCGAACTGAATGACAAATGGGTCACAAACTATCAAAATCAATGGGATTCACCAAAGCAGTCCTAGGAGCAAAATTCATAGCTTTAAATGCCTACATCAAAAAGACAGAAATATCACAAATTAACAACTTAATATCTCATCTCAAGGAAGTAGAAAAGGAAGAGCAAACCAAACCCAAAGTCAAGAGAAGAAGAGAAATAACAAAGCTCAGAGCAGAACTAAATGAAATGGAAACAACAACAAAAAACCCACAAAGGATCAATGAAACAATAAGTTGGTTCTTTGAAAAGTGAAACAAATCAATAGTCTTCTTGCTAGATTAACCAAAAATAGGAGAGAAAGGACCCAAGTAAACTCCATCAGAAATGAAAAATGAGATACTGTAGCTGATACCACAGAAATACAAAATATCATCCGTGAATACTATGAAAATCTCAACCCACATAAACTAGAAAACATAGAGGAAATGGACAAATTCCTGGAAACATACAACCTCCAAAGACTCAATCAGGAAGAAATAGAACTCCTGAACAGACCAATAATGAGCAATGAGATTGAAGCTGTAATAAAAAAATCTCCTAAGAAAAAAAGCCCTGGACTAGATGTATTCACAGCCAAATTCTATCAGACCTACAAAGAACTGGTAGCCATCCTACAGAAATTATTCCATGACATCAAGAAGGAGGGCATCTTCCCTAACTCATTCTATGAAGCCAGCATCACCTTGATACGAAAGCGAGGAAAGGACACAACAACAAAAAAAGAAAACTACAGAATAATATCCCTTATGAAAATAGATGCAAAAATTCTCAACAAAATACTAGCAAACCAAATTCAACAGCACATCAAAAAGATAATCCAACATGACCAAGTGTGCTTCATTTGAGGAATGCAAGAATGGCTCAACATACGTAAATCAATAATTGTGATTCACCGCATAAATGGAAGAAAAAAGAAAGATCATATGGTCTTCTCAATAGATGCAGAAATAGCATTTGATAAAATCCATCACCCTTTCATGATAAAATCCCTCAAAAAACTAAGCATAGAAGGAACATACCTCAAAATTATAAAAGCCATATATGACAAACTCATAGGCAATATCATACTGACTGGGGAATAGTTGAAATCATTCCCCCTAAGTACTGGAACAGGACAAGTGTGCCCACTGTCACCACTTCTATTCAACATGGTGCTGAAAGTCCTAGCCAGAGCAATCAGGCAAGAGAAAGAAATAAAGGGTCTCCACATTGGGAAAGAGGAGATCCAATTATTACTTTTCACTGGTGATAGAAACTTGTGTCTAAAAAGTCCTAAGGACTACACCAAAAGACTCCTAGAGTTGATAAATAGAGTCATCAAAGTCTCAGGTTACAAAATCAATGTACACAAGTCAGAAGAATTTTTGTATACTAATAACAGTCAAGCTGAGAATCAATCAAAGACACAATAGCTACTAAGAAAATAAAATACTTAGGAATATACTTAACCAAGGAGGTGAAAATCTATACAAGGAGAACTGCAAAACACTGGTGAAAGAAACCGCAGATGATACAGAGTAATGGAAAAACATCTCATGCTCATGGATCAGTAGAATCAACATTGTTAAAATGTCCATACTGTCCAAAGTGATTTAAAAATTCAATACAATCCCCATCAAAATATCAATGTCATATTTCACAAATCTAGAAAAAATAATTCTATGCTTCATTTGGAACCAAAGAGGAGCCCAAACAGCCAAAGCAATCTTAAGCAAAAAGAACAAATCTGGAGATATCACACTACCAGACTTTAAATTATACTACAAGGCTATAGTAACCAAAATAGCATGACATTGGTATAAAAGTAGAGCCATAGATCAATGGAACAGAATAGAGGACACAGAAATATAGCCATCTATCTACAACGAACTGATCTCCCACAAAGCAGACAATGACATACACTGGGTAAAAGAAGCTCTATCAATGAATTGTGCTAGGAAAACTGGATAGCCACATACACAAAAATGAAACAGGACCCATATCTCTCATCATTTACAAAAATTAATTCAAGATTGATAAAAGACTTAAATGTAAGACATGACACCATAAAAATTCTAGAAGAAAATGTAGGAAAAACTTTTCTAGACATTGGTGTAGGCAAGGAATTATGACTAAGACCCCAAAGGCAATTACAGCAACAACAAAAATTGATAAATGGCACTTAATTAAATTAAAAAGCTTCTGTACAGCAAAGGGAATAATCAACAGAGTGAATAGAAAACCTACAGAATGGGAGAAAATATTTGCAAACTATACATCCAATAAAGGGCTAATATCTAGAAATAAAAAGAACTCAAAACAGGAAGAAAACAAAGAACCCCATTAAAAAGTGGGCAAAAGACATGAACAGAAGTTTTTCAAAAGAAGATAGACAAATGGCCAAAAACATATGAAAAAATGCTCAACATCACTAATCATCAGGGAAATACATACTAAAACCACAATGAGATAACACCTTACCCCTTTTAGGAAGGCATATTAAAAAGTCCAAAACAATAGATGCTAGTGTGGATGCAGAGAGAATGGAATGCTTATACACTGTTGGTGGGACTGCAAATTAGTACATCTATGGAAAACAGTATGGGGATTACTCAAAGAAATAAATATAGACTTACTATTGTACCCATCAATTCCAATACTGGGTATCTACCCAAAGGAAAAGAGGTTATGTTATCAAAAGGACAGCTGCACCCGCATGTTTATTGCTGCACAATTCATAATTGCAAAGATGTGGAATCAACCTAAGGGCCCATCAATTTGTAAGTGGATTAACAAAATGTGGTATATGTATACCATGGAGTACCACTCACCTATAAAAAGTAATGA
Source organism: Daubentonia madagascariensis (assembly GCA_023783475.1). NCBI lineage: Eukaryota > Metazoa > Chordata > Mammalia > Primates > Daubentoniidae > Daubentonia > Daubentonia madagascariensis. The sequence continues at coordinate 62,498,999 of JAKFHU010001798.1, forward strand.
ATTAATGTCTTTTGCAGTAATTTGGATGGAAGTGCAGACCATTATCCTAAGTGAAGTATCCCAGGAATGGAAAAACCAACACCACAGATACACACTAATAATTTGGAACTAATTGATGGGCACACATGGACACAGAAGAAGTAAAAGTCATTGGAAATCAAGAAGTGGGGAGGGGGGAAAGGGGAGGGGTAAAAACCTAACCAACAGCTACAATGGACACTATTTGTGTGATGGGCACACTAATAGCCTTGACTAAGCATTATAAAAGCTATCCATGTAACAAAAACATTTGCACTCCCTTAATATTTTAAAATTTAAAAAAATTCATCAATGGAGAGATGATGGAGCAAATTTATTTTTCATGTACCGAAGGGACTACTATGCAGGTATTCAAATTGATGACACACCTATTTTTATTGGCATGGAACTATATACTGACACAATGTTGCATTTGAAAAAAAATGGGCAAAGGACATAAACAGAAACTTCTCAAAAGAAGACAGAATAATGGCCAGCAAACATATAAAAAAGTGCTCAACTTCTCTAATCATCAGGGAAATACAAATCAAAACCACAATGAGATATCACTTAACTCCAGTGAGATTGGCTCATATCAAAAAATTGCCAAACAACAAATGTTGGCAGGAATGCAGACAGATAGGAACACTCATACACTGCTGGTGGGACTGCAAATTAGTACAACCTCTATGGAAAGTAATATGGAGATACCTCAAAGAATTAAAAGTAGAATTACCATTTGACCCAGAAATCCTACTACTGGGTATTTACCCAAAGGAAAAAAAGACATTTTATAATAAAGACATCTGCTCCTGAATGTTCATAGCAGCACAATTCACAATTGCAAAGATGTGGAAACAACCCAGGTGCCCATCAATACACGAGTGGATTAATAAAGTGTGGTATAAGTATACCATGGAGTATTACTCAGCAATAAGAAACAATAGCGAATTAACACATCTGGTATTATCCTGGTTGGAGCTAGAACCCATTCTTTGAAGCGAAGTGTCACAGGAATGGAAAAACAAGCACCACTGGTACTCACCATCAAATTTGTACTAACTGATCAACACTTACATCACACAGGGCAATAATATTCATCAGGGGGCGGGCAGGCGGGAGGGGGGTGGAGGGGATGAGAAAAACTCTCACTGAATGGATGCGGGGAGCACAGTTTGGGGGATGACCATGATTGTGGCTCTGACACAGGCAGTGCATGGGCAATGTGTATAGCCAAAATGTTGTACCCCCATGATATTCTGAAATTAAAAAAAAAAAAAATCTCAAAAAAAAAAAAAAAGAATTTCTGCTATAAAGTAGTACTTATGGTTCTTTATTTTTAATGAAAAATTCCTTAGGCAGAAGAAAACTTCCTAACTTACTGCACACTAGTCCATTTAGTTGCAAATTTCTCCTTTTACTGGCCAGAGGGTTTACTTTAAGGACATTCATCCTTAATAACAATTTAGGAAAGAGTAAGAACCTGGATTTACATTTACTTAGTCCTTTCAAGATTAAAAGACATGCTCCTAGAAATATGCCAATAATCATAATAGTAAAGTCATATTTCAGAAAATAAGCACAATGGGCACATTAGGTAAAATCTGTAGCATTGCTTAGCATTTCCCTTCTGTGTTACATAAAGTAAAACTTAGGATGCCACTTTTCTTTTATAAGTCATTAAAGAAGAGCCATCTGTCATCTCCAGCAAGTTCCACTCTACCCTTTGCTTTTATTTCCCCAGCAGATCTTAATCGAAAAAACAATTCATGGAAATTGGAAACAACTTGGTGACAGAAGTAACCCTCTGGAATAGGGGGCAAAATCCCATTCTCCAATTTGCACCACAGGCTTCTCTTTTTAAAATTTTTTAGAAACTGGGTTTTTTACTGCATATCCTTTTTCTCATCTAATATGCAAACTTGCTGTTTATTGAGGTGTAAGTTTTTGTTTGTCAAATGAGTATCAGCACAACTGGGAGCCACAACATAGTTTAAAAAGTTATCCTGGGAATAGAAAATGCAAAGTATTACCCATGGTTTGCAATATAGAATTTTTTTTATTACAGCAGAATAGAATAAGTAGTATAAAGTAATTTTAAAAAAAGAGAAATTTCTGTGCTTTTGAGTGTTGAGTATGTCTGGGGAGAAAATACAAATTGGATGCCAGCATGGCAAAGAAGGCTGTTGTAACCACCACAGGTCTTAATGATGAGTGGCTGAACATTAAATTTAGATGGGAGGGTCCACATGGATTATGAAGATGGTTGCATACATTATGTGAACAGAGTGGGGCAATCTATTGTTCCACTAATTATATATGCACCTCTATTTCTGGATCAATGTAGGTAGACATTTAATTAGATTAACCATATAACTGCCACCTTTTCACTTAGTACTATTCATCCAAAATTATTAACAAGTGATTTCAAAGAACCACTTAAAGAGTCCCAGGAAAAGGTAAGATGCTAATTTCAAGGAAACTATTGATGGAAAGCCATTGATAATTCTGGGCAAAAATAAAAGACACCTGTTACAGATTGAATGTTTGTGTCCCCCCCAAATTCATATGTTGAAATATAACTCCCAGTGGGATGATTTTTGGAGGTGGTACCTTTGAGAGGTAATTAGATTGTGAGTGTGGAGTCCTCATAAACTGGATCAGTGCCCTTATGAGGCTGGAGAGCTAGATAGCTAGTGCTTTCCACCTTGAGAGGATACAATGAAAAGTTGGCATTCTGCAACTTGGAAGAGGACCTTCACCAGAACTTGACCATCCTGGCACCCTGATCTCTGGCTTCCAATCTCCACAACAGTGAAAAATAAATGTTTGTTGTTTATAAGACACACAGTCTATGATACTTTCTTATAGCAACACAAACAGACTAAGATAAGACCTTTCTCTCCTCTTTCTTCTTCTTCCTTCTCCTTCTCCTCCTTTTCCTTCCTACAATAGTAAAAATAATGATGATAACAACAATAATAAGTAATAGTAGTTTATATTTTAACATAACTGAAATTCTATTTGCATTTGAAAAGTAGGCATATGTATCTTCAACTGGATCAATTTTGGAAAATGTTATCCTTATAAAACAGTAATTTTGCCAAATAATTCTTTTATTTTGTATAGTTCAAATAGGTTAAAAAGGAATTTCAAAAGAAAATGCTTGTTTTATTGAGGCATATTTTGGGTGGAAATAAAAATTTTGATCATTGTGACAAAAGACTTTCTTGATGTGGGAGAAAAATCAACAGTCTGTTGTTGTTAACACCAAGTTCCACAGTCCTATGAAGTGTTCTTATATTCCAGGAATGCCCAATAACTAGAAATTGAGCAGATATTGAATATAAATTTGCTTGGTAAAAAGTAAACAAATGTTTAAAACATAGAAAACTTCAAAAACTTTCTCTGCTGATCTATCCTGATAAAGTTCTATTTGTCAATGACTGAAAACGGACAAAATCATATTTTCTGAATAAAACATGGTTTCACAGAGGATTGACTTTGCTATTTTAATTCAGAGAGACCTTCTGGATGGTGTAATTTATATAATAAATCACTAAGATTTCTGAAACATTCTAATCTTATAAGGAGACACCTAGATAGAATATCTGAAATTGTGTTGTTATCAGTATTTGGTCATTTTATGATCTGTCTTCAGAAAGGAAAATGTGAAGTGTGTGACTATATATTTATATGTAAAATAGAGATTTAGGTTGAGATACATTCATGCATTGCTTAATGCCAGGGAAACATTCTGAGAAATGCATCATTAGGTGATTTCATCGTTGTGCTAACATCATGGATTCTACTTATACAAACCTACATGGTATAGTCTACTACACACCTAGACTATCTGATATAGCCTATTGTTTCTAGGTTGCAAAGCAGTACAGCATTTTACTTACTGAATACTGTAACAACTGTAACACCAGTGGTAAGTATGTGTGTATCTAAACATATATAAACATAGAAAAGGAAAAGTAAAATGTGTTATAAAAGATATAAAATAGTACACCCGTATTGGGTACTTACCAGGAATGGAGAGCTTGCAGGACTGGAAGTTACCCTGGGTGAGCCAGTGAGTGAGTGGTGAGTGAATGTGAAGGCCTGGGACGTTACTGTACACTACTGTAGACTTTATAAACGTACCCTTAGGCTACACTAAATTATAGAAACAATTTTTCTTTCTTCAATGATAAATTAACATAATTCATTGTAACATTTTTACTTTATAAACTTTCTAGCTTTTTAAACCTTTGACTCATTTATAGCAACACTTAGCTTAAAACACAGACACACTATACAGCTGTATATGCTTAATCTATAATTTTTGTCTAGTTTTAAATTATTTATTCATTTTTTACTTTTTAAACTTTTTTGTTAAAAACTAAGACACAAACACACATATTAACCTAGGCCTGCACAGGGTAAAGATCATCAGTATCTTCCACCTCCACATCTGTCCTATTGGAAGGTCTTCAGGGGCAGTAACATGTATGGAGCTGTCATCTCCCATGATAACAATGCCTTCTTCTGGAAATCTTCCAGAAGGTAGAAGGATCTGCCTGAGACTGTTTTACAGTTAAATTTTATTTTTTTAAATAAGTAAAAGGAATACACTATAAAATAATAAAAATTATAGATAGTAAATATATAAACCAGTAACATCATTTATTGCCATTATCAAGTATTATGTACTGTAAATAATTGTATGTGCTATGTTTTTATATGACTGGCAGTGCAGTAGGTTTGTTTATAGCAGCATCACCACAAACACATGAGTGATGTGCTATGACATTATGATGGCTACAACGTCACTAGGTGATAGGAATTTTTTAGCTTCATTACAATCTTATGGGACCACTGTTGTATGTGCTATTTGTCATTGACCAAAATGTCATTATGTGGTGCATGACTGAATAAACTTTACAACTCAATCTCTCATTTAAACATCTTTTAATAATCTATTAATAAATTCAAAAGAATTCACTTAATGTGACTCCTCTAAACTACCAATATTGGTTGGTTCTCTAATTTCTTATAATTCTTACTACCTTTTTTTTAGGTTTTATGCATTTTTGTCATTGTATTTGATTTTTTTAACTAAAAAATAACATTAAATATCAACAAAGGAGAAAAGGGAGTAATTCAATTCATTTTACTATTTCCCTCCTGGAGAGAGAATTACTAGTAAAAACAATTTGAAAATTGGCAAACTTTTTGTGTTTATCTATAAAATTGTTGTAAACCTCTTTGTTATGTATCCCAGACACATTCATTCTTTGGTAAAATCCATTATTTTTAAGAACAACAGTATGAATTCCAAACTCCAGGAGACTTTTATATTGCATTGGGACACCAAGAAGACTTTGTTAATCTACTTCTTCTATATCAAGTGAGACAGAACCAACCATTTGTCTCAAGATGGAGAAACCCTAGCTTGTCTCTTCCCGGGATCCCATGAAGCTAGAGGAAGGAGCTTTCCCTTCATATCCATTTCTCAGCCCAGAGAAGGCCAAGGTCTGCCCCTGGAACTATCTGACATCAGATTGAATCCAGAACCTGATACCACAAACTTGTAGGCTTATCTGGCCAGCTGGATACAGTCATTTTATTTCCAAGGGTCTGAGAATCTTCTCACATATTAGAGACCCTGAATTAAGAATTTAAGAATTCCTCAGTGTTACTCAGGTAAATCTGCATGATGTATGTCCTTGGGACTCTTTCACTGAAGGAGTCCCAGAGAAGATGTATGTCTGACACCCAGAAGAGAACACACTAGACTCCAATCCTGAGCAGCTTGAGGAAGCTTTTCAAATACTAATGCCTGGTGCTAATGGGAAATTCATGTTGCCAGTTTGCTGGGAAGAGGAGATCAGATGTGTCCAGGCAGATCTTGCCCTTGAAGAGCCAGAGTTACCTTAAGCATCTAGGACCTCAAATTCTTTCTCAGCCAGATGACACTGAGCCTCTTGGAAGTATTGTTTGTGGATACCAGTCAACTGTTGGAATGACTTTATGGATAGCGACAAAACTAGAGAATGTAACCATGTTTTCTGAACCATCTTTTGACAAAGTCTGTAATGATACTTGTGCATCTAAATAAAAAAGAACAGGCATTGGGATAGAAGAAGGATATTTCAGAGGGTCTCTTAGATATTCTAGAGAAAGTGAAGGTTGTTACCTGTGTCTTCCTTATTCAACTACAGTCAAAACACTGAGCCATGTGTTTTGGTTAAGGTCCCCTGAAAGTCCATACTCCAAGGGGATAATGGCTCAGCTGCAAAGGAGGCCAGAGGGATTTGTGAGTAAGTCAATGAAAATGTGTTAAATACCTACTTAACACCAAGCGCTATGCTAGGTAAGTCTCACAACTCTGTCAAGTCTTCATTATAAAGAAAAAAAAAACCAAATAGCAGTTTATTATTATAATAGTGATAATAAAAAATCACATATTATCTTAAAAAAGATAAAAGTAAGTAAATCACACTCAACCTTTTGAAACCCTTCTTAACATGCTGTTGGACTGGAGAGTTTGTAAACTCATATTGTTTACCTGCTGGCAGTTACTTTAGATCTTAAGATGAGCTTGAGACTCCCTATGTAAATCCTTCCTGCTGATCTCATTGAAGTTTCCATGAGGACTTTGCTCACTTTATAGCAGTAAGGGGTAGTTTGCTGAGCCTGGTGAAAAGCCAGTGGTGGTGTGTAAGAAGTCCGTGAGGATCTCAAGTGCAAAGATGTGAAGTCCCATGTGGGGAACTGGGAGAGATTGGTTTAGTGCCACTTTTAAAACTGAGCTGGTACCAGACAAAGTAACAGGGTTGGAAGAAGCCTCCTTGAGGATTACTTGATTGAGTACTATATGATATTTTAGAATGGAAATGGTGACTAACCAAACTTGACTGATATTATTCTATCCTTATCAGTAACCTTCATGCTCAAAAGTTGCTGTATGTGTACTGGATACAGCACTGCATACGGTAGGTAGATTGGATCAGGGCCTAGGCAGAAGAAAGTATAGACTTCATAGACACCCTCACTTAGGGTTTTTGATTCTGGATGGGATGGTTACGCTGAACTGGAAAACAAAGTCACCAGAGATGAGAACTCCCTCTCTTCACTTGATCACAAGTTCAGTTGTTATACGAGTGAAAAGCCTATTGTACTGACATCTTTGTTGCCAGCAGCAGGAGCAATGACAGACATAGACTGTGGACTTTGAAATTGACCTTTGCATTGCCAAAATGGTGCAGAACTTCACACTCTGGTTGCTAAACACATCAGGCATAGTCTCTGCACATAGAAAAGATAATGGGACAGCATCAATTGTTACTGTCTTGCTTTTGGATCCAATAAGGGTTTACGTCAACATAATAGATGCTATTATCTGGAATACCTGAACTTATTACAAATAAAGTTCTTATTTTTGTAATTTTCTTCTGTGGTGTGATAATAGACCATCAGGTCATATTTACTGAAGAAAACACCAAAATCAAGGTGGAGTTAATGTGGAACAGTTACTTGTAAACCTTGTGATCTGGGTCATCTACCATTTCTTCTGATGTGGCTGAGGACATAATCACTTCCAACTGTGCCAATCACATTTTAGATTTAGATCTCATTTACATAACACATAAGCGTGCAGAAAACATCCTAGAGGGCAAATGAATACACCAAGAATTAAATAGAAGAAACCCTAAAATTTATTCTTTTATTCATTTTATTTGTCTTTTTTGGATCTAATTTAGAGTACTAGCTAAGCCACCAAATAATTTTTCTAACAAGTACTATAAAATAGAAACATATGCAGTATACAATGGCTAATTCAGTTACTTTCACTCATTGCCCATTGTGAACTATTCTATGGATTTCACCTTCAAGAGTGTAACTCCTAGTGTTTTGGGGCAGTTCTTTGATAGAGGCTTCAAAATGAATATTTTGAAGAGCATTTATAACTATTAATAACATCTTATAGAAAATGTAATCTGCTCAAGATTTTAACCATTCTTATTAATTAAGAAGCACAATAGTAATGTTTAATCAACTGTGGTTCCTTTTTAAAATGTTGCCCTACATTTTTCTTGCATATGTTTCAACAGTTTTCAGTCCATCTCATGGTAACATTCATGTATGACAAAAAGTTTGACAAAAATTTTTGTGCTTAAGCCAACAAATAAAAATATCTAGTAATTACCAGAAATCCTAACTTTTTTTTGCCAACTAGAGAAGGACAGGATCCAGAGGAGAGAATATTTTAAGAGCAAATCCTTAGGCAACTAGTGACGAAATCCTTGTCCTTGAAGCTTATATAAATAACTTTCCAGTGTCTTTTTAACCTTTTCTCTCCCCTCCCAGTCCCCTCAGCAATGAGGCATGTCACTCCACTTGTTCACATCCATCTTTTTTTATTGATGTCCACTTTGGTGTCTGTACAGGTCATCAATTTTGCTGCCTCTTAGGCAGCCAGTGGGAATGTACAAGTTAAGTCACTGGACTTTGTGTGTTGGGCTTGAGGAGGAGGGAAAAGGAGGAAGTGTCAGCTTTCTTTAGCACTAACAGTCCCAATCAGATACTGGCCCTGGGCCTCATAAATCTTGTGGATGACCCAGGTGAACCCTGAGGCTCAGCGCTCACTGAAAACTGATCAGGCCTCTGCTTAGTTTAACAGGCTGTTTTCAGTGACAAGTGAAGGGTTCAACAAATGCACAAAACAGATATATATTAGTTGAAAAACTAATGGCTTTTAAAAGAATGTTTGACAATTGTTTAAGGCTGTCTGTAGATCCATTATACTGATAAACGACCAACTTGGTGTATACTAAAGTGGAGCTGGTCAGGAGGATACCAAGTTAAAGTTTGTGTTTTCTTTCTCTTTTCTTCTTCTTCTTCTTTTTTTTTTTTTCCTCTTTGGGTCACCTAGGTGTGCACTCCATGAACAACACATCCAGAAAACCTAGGAAAATAGCTGTGCTGCATAAATTTAACCTTGTAGTCCAAGTGGAATTAAAAAGATTCTGAGACCGCCCTCAGTGACCTGCAATTGACCGCTTGAACTTCTAAGTTAGGGTCAGTTGGGGCCCAGAAAAAGAGGTCAAAAGCTGGTCAGCTTTCCCTAGCCCTAACATGCTGAATAGGAAGACTTTATTGCTGTGATTTATGCAATTTGCCGAGACAGGTTAAGGAGACCTTAAAACACACCACAGGGTTCACTTGCACGGGGACACCCTCCTCTTGGAAAATAAATTCTGATTGTCCAGCTGAAATCTCTTGGGGATACGCCTTGAAGTATTTTACCCTCTGTGTCTACAGATTCATTCCCACACTCGACCCCTGAACGTGACAGGGTTAGTGTTTCCAGATTTATTTAAACAATACAAATGCACCAAATGAAGCACTTTCAAACCTGATTAATTGCAAAGGCAGAATAACCACTGGTAGTGAATTATTTGGGGGAGCAGTAAACTCCTTCAAAAGTTAACTCTTAAATCAGTTGCTGCAGAGATCCAAACATCATAAAATCTACAACATTTAAACCATTCCAAGTAAAAGATTTTGAGATTCAGGTTTATCTTTAAAACTTGGTTCTTGTGAACTGTTGTAATTGATATACATTATCAAGCCTTTTTTGGCATAATGGATGAAAAGTTTTCAGTTTTTATTGAAGAATAGGTTTTAGGACTCTTAAAAATACGTTTCTTTTCCTAGTTTGTGCACAGTGGAGTCAGAAACAGATCGTGATTTCCACTTTTTACAGAAACTTGCAAAATGAGGCTGCTATTCTTTGTTTAGCTTCCCCATTTATAGCAAACCAACAATGATGATCTGGTTTTTGTGATACAAGTCATAGTATAGCCATGAATGTCAGTTTTACTCAGCTGAAAACAAAAAATTGAACCCAGGTCTTTTACAGATGAAAAGGTACTTGGTGCTATAAACCTTTAAGCCACCTCTCTGCCTTTTTACAGGGCATTTTGTGCTTCTGGGTGCATGTGCCTCCATAACTCAAATTGGCTCTGATCTAATAAATGCAATTCACAAGGTATTAGTGTATAATGTTGTCTAATTTCATCTGGTAAATGAGAGAAAAAGGTAAAACTGTGAAAGGTATTCACTTTGAAAAATGGCTAGTGTGTAATATTCAGCAGCAAATTAAAGACACACTTTAAAAAGTGATATGCATGGCCCAAATATGTGTTTGTAGGCAGGATTAGATGACTCATTGGGCATACACTATTAGTTTGCCTGGTAAATAATGATGAATCAAACCATGTGTAAAATAAGCTCATGATAGGATAAACTTAAAGGTTATAAATTAATATAAATTAATAAATGCTATGGAAAAAATTTTCTGCACAAATATTGTTTACCTGATTGACCTCAAGACCTCTCTGTTTCATTAAGGTCACACTGATTTTTCTTTCCCCTTCTTTAACACTACCTGATAATGTATTTTCTTGGAAACAGGGCCTAGCTATAAAAGGCACATCTCTTATGTACCTAGAAAAACTCCTTATATGTTCTTTGAAAAATATGCAGGATTTTAGTTTGGGGGGATGGAGGAACAGAAAGGACCCTCCATCTTGCACCCCTTTACTATAACGCTTTGCTCTTGGTGGTGGAAAGCCTGCCGGTCACCCAGGTTGGAGCTCCTGTGAATATGAGTGAGTCCTGTTAAGGGTCACTCAAGGAAAGTTAAGGAAAGGACAAGAAGCTTCAAGCATGGCCTCTCCCCTTAGATCAGACTGTCATAACCTTTGTCTTCTCAGCAGCACAATTGACTTTTACCAGTGGGTTCCTGCACTTTAGTGTGGTTAAAATGTTGTTTTCCTGCTGCATTTAATCTGTTGTAAAAAGGGCATCTTCATTCTTGAACAATAAAAATTAAAGCTAATGTTCCCAGTTCACTGTAAATAGCTTTTTGGAAACTCAGTTAATTAAATCTTCCATTATGAAGTATTTTCCATTACTAGAAGAAATTAAAAGTAGACAGGGAGCACAGGGCAGCCATTAATGAGGTTACTGAAGATCCAAAGAGATGCTGCATTATAAGAATGTTTCCAGAGAAAGTCTATGGTTAAGCAAATCCCTGAAGAAATGAAAGTTTACTATACCAATGATCACTATTGATCAATTGGTATTTTTTTAAAACTCTGAAGCAATCAATGGGCCACTTTGTCTTTTGCTCTTGGTACTAACTGTTGATTGATTCATGGATGACCTTGTTAAAAAAAAACAGATTAATATTGAAAACTTGTTAGTAAGTAATAAATTAAGAACTTAGTGCAGTATACAGTACAGCCATCTTAGAGCAGTTCAATCCTCCCCATTCCTCATGGACTAAACCTCCTCAACTTTTTGTGTTATTCCTATAATCCATGCCAACTCAGTCTGTGGGATTTCCTCATCATTTTTGCTCAAAACCTATATTGATGAATATTTGCAAGAATTGAATACTTTCCAGTTGCTTTTCCTGCCAACTCCTTTGGAGTTTTCTCTCTTTGGGTTAAAATTAAAATATAAAAATATGGTCTTGATTTCTAATTATCACCAATAATTTTTACAATCTCAAGCATGTTAAGTTTAGGTATTGCAGTCAAATCTCACCTCAGACAACATGGGAGTTTTGCTTTTTCCAGAATGCAATATAACTTTATTGAGAGAGAACTGTTGTTTTCTTAGTCTGCCGTGAGGTACTACTGACGATAAATAATTGGCAGTCGTGTCACAGACCTGAGAAACAGTAAGTTGCTTATTTCTATGGTCGGCAGTTGGTTTTAATCAACAGCTGCGGGTCACCAACAGAGGCTGGGAGGATTGCCTCTCTTGATGCCTTGAGAATAAATTTACAGCTTGTGTATTTCTCAACTGTTCAGTTCTAGTAACTCATATTTAACTTATCTCAGGGAACCTTTGTCTAAAAAAGTGCTTAAACTCATAGGAGGCTAATTTTCCTAAAAAACCAATTAAATAATTACAATGGAAATATTTCTATTAACATATTCAGTCCAACATTTTGAAGGCCTATAATCACAAAGAGGATAATTTCATTTTTTTCTTTATGTAACCCAGACATTAGGTTGATATACCTTTCATTATTTTGTCTCACTGAATAATAAGAACCAACATATTACAGATTCACTATGCTTACTGTACTAAATGCTTTTATTTATATGAACTCATTCAGTCCTTATAACACTATTATCTCCATTGAACAGATGAGAAAGCTGAGGCGAAGAGATGGCAAGTCTCAAGGATAGTCAGTAATTGGTGTTGGGATTTTAGCCTAGGAAATCTGCCTTTGGAACCCATGCTTATGAACATGCTATACTATATCAACTAATTAATCCATGAATGGGTAAATTTAAACTGGGCCAACTCTAGGCAATATCATATAGTAGAAAACTACTTGACATCTTTAGTGTCCTTTTCCAGTATTTCTGTTTTACATTAAGGAACAGTCTTTTCCCCATTCATTTATGTCTCTGCAGTTCATACCTTATCTAGCAAGAAAGAATGTAATATCCATCATTTATACTAAATCTATTTACACTAATATGATATCTTCTTCTAAGCAATTTATATTTGTTTATTTATTCACTTCACACATATTTAATGAGCCTTTATTTTGTTCCAGAAACTACTTCTTCCTCCCTCCTTCCCTCCCTCCATTCTTCCTTCTTTTCTTCCCTCCCTCCCTTCCACTGTCTTAGCTCTCTCTTCACTCTTTCCTAAAGAAGGCTGGGCCTCAGCAAAGAGATATAGGACATAGGAGGTCTTGTTTTTGAAATCCTGCTAAACCACAGACTGGCCTTAAGGTAAACCTTTAACCATTTTGGAGAGAGGGAGGCCAATAGGGTCAACACTTCACTTACTCCTCCAGGACCAGAGAGTCCTAATCCCCTAGAGAAGCTTAAAACAACACATGCAGGCCTCTTTGAAGCCTTTACTAATTCCTCTGGATTTTAGAGGCTCAAATTCATAGACTTAAGCAGGCAAGCGTGCATTTCATTCAAAGTGCACCAAGTATAATGATCTTCAGTCATGAACTGGCAGAGCATTTGCCCTAACCTTTTAGGGGAAAGACAACAGGTTTTTGGTTTATGTGATATAGTATTATTTGAGTTTTGCCTTTAGCTTTGCTTTTTACATGCACAATTTCAAATGAAAATTTAATTGAAACTATCATATTTTACCAAAACTTTTATGGCAACTTTCCAGAGCATGAATCAATTCATTTGAAATAATTCCATGTTTGCAACAAGATTTGTATGTACTTTTAATGAACTTGGTCAAAACCAGGGGTTTAAGCAGAACCAAATCAGTTAAACTTCACGCTTTTTCTGGCCTTGTTTTAAATGTTTTTTTATAGTTCTAATGCTTCAGGGACTTTTGTCAAACTTTTTGGTGACAACTAGATCAAAAAACCCACAGTTATTTGGCTCGCTCTCTCTCCAGAGCTGGCAGTGAAAAGGAATTGCAGAATGCAATTGGCAGAGCCAAATACACACAAAGACAATGTAATAACATTTCAAATGAACAATTCCATGGGGTTCTTTGTTGAAAGTATTATCTTGTCTCCTTTCAGTGATTTACTTTTTTTTTCTAGATTCCATTCCAGAGCTTAGACAACATCAGACTTAGAAATCAGAAGAGAAAAACACAATGTTTTAAACATGTCTTAGACCACAAAACACATCCAGGGTGACAACAGAAAAAGCCAAACTCTGTAAAACAATTTAAAGAAGTTTATTCCGAGCCAAGTTTGAGGACCATGGCCCAAAGCCACACCCAAGAAGCCTTGAGAAAGTGGACTTGCTGTGGTTGGGTTACAGTTTGGTTTTATACATTTCAGGGAGACAGGAATTACAGGTTAAGTCATAAATCAGTACATGGAAGGCATACATTGGTTTGGCCCAAAAAGGTGGGACATCTCAAAGTAGGGGAGGTGCTTATAGGTTATAGGCTTTTTGATTTGTAATTGGTTAAAGAAATGAAGCTTTGTCTAAAGGCTTGGAATGTTTTATGTTAAGACAAGGCAGTCTGTTAATCAGAGACAAGCCACTGGCCATATACCCAGACTCAAGTGATTTGTTATGTAAATTGAGGACCTGCAGGTTTGTCTTGCATAGCCTTAGGCCTGTTAATGAGTTACAAAGGATATCTACAAGAAGGGAGAGGGCATGATGCAGCATGTCTGACCTTCCTTCTCATGGCTAGCAACTCAGTTTTAGGGTCCCCTTGGCCAAGAGGGGGTCCATTCAGTCAGCTGGGGAGACGAAGAGCTTAACATTTTATTTTAGTTCACAAGGGGAAAAGCTAACATAACAAAAAATTAGAATTGGAAATTTTTGAAATGCTATATATTTATGACTTTTTTGTATTTAACTTATGTATATACCTGCACTTAATCCAGAAATGTCTTAAGTTTCCACAATAACAAAAAGAAAAAACAGCTTCATATCATAAATTTAAAAGTGGCCACAAAAAAAGAAATAACAAAATTGAAGATAAAATAGAATAAAAATTACCAATGAAAACGAATACATGAAAAGATGTACAATGACCTCTAGGGAAATTTATGTCAAAACCTTTAGGGAAATTCAAATTTAAGCTTCAGTGAAATACTACCACACACCAATTAGAATGGCTTAAACAGTCATACTGACTACTGAGTGCTAGCAAGAACATGGAGTAAATGGAACTCTTGCACATTGCTGGTGAGAATGAAAAATGGTACATCCACTCCACTGGAAAATATTTTGGCAGTTTCTTACAAAGTTAAACGTGTATCTACCATTTGAGTCAGCAATACCACTCTTGATGTTTACTCTATAGCAATGAAATCTTATATTGACACAGTGCCTGTATGTGAATGTTTATAGCAGTTCTATTCCTTACTGCCCCAAACTAAAAACAAGCCAGTGCCTTCCCATGAGTGAATGGATAAACAAACTGTGGTATACCCATACCATGGAATACCACTGAGCAATACAAAGGAACAGAATACTGATACATGCAATAACTTGGATGAATCTCAAAAATGACACACTGAGTTAAAGAAGTTACTCTCTAAAGATTACAAGCTACATAAGTCTGTTTATATGACATCCTTTTAAAAAATTTTTTTGTAGAGATGGGGTCTTGCTATGTTGGTTAGGCTGGTCTTGAACTCCTAACCTCAAGCAGTCCTCCTGCCTCCGCCTCCCAAAGTGCTGGGATTACAGGTGTGAGCCACTACTCCCAGCCTATATGACATTCTTGAAAAGACAAACTATCGTGATGACGAATAGCAGAGGTTGTCAGGAGTTGAAGTGGGGCGAAGGTGTTAACTACAAAGGATAGGATGAAGGGGCTTTTGGGGGTGACAAAACTCTTTTGTGTCCTGCTTGTGGTGCTGGACACACAAATTGATGTATGTGTTAAAATGCATTAAATTGTATACCCAGAAAAGTAATAATAAAAAGCCTAAAAATTTAGGTTTAAATCTGGCTCCAGGTTTTCTAATGGGAAAAAGGAAATTTGTTCAGTTACTCAATTTACAAGATACGTAATGAAAAAAAAACATTGGGCACTCTAAGGAAGTTCAACTACTATTTATGTTAATATCAGATACACATGCACAAAGAAAACATTGAGTTATGCAAAGGACAAGGTCCTATATGAACAATATGAGCTTCACTGCAATGTTTCATTTTGAGTCCTTCAATATAGGAAGACACCATCACAACAAAACACAGGTGAATAAAATCAATTTGAGGTGTGTCAACTCCATGTAATTAAAAAAAAAAATCCTTCCTATTTTGCTGATTCCAGAGGTAGGTTTTAGCATATTCTTCAAAGAACCTTTCCTAAAAATATATATTTATTTATATAAAACTAATATATACACTATATATATTAGCTTAGCTCTCAAATAATATTGATTTCTAAAGACTACTTTTAATAATTATAAGCATAAAACAATGTAAAGTAAAGGCAGAAGAGGCAAGGTGTGAGCATTAAGAAAATAAGACAAAATTAATTTTGTGGAATCTGTATCGTCCCATTGTAATTATACTATGTGTGTGTAGGCATAAAATATCAATTTTCAACAACATTTTAATATCAACAAATTTTAAATAAGAGCATAGCATTATATATATGTGATAAATGTTCAATCAAACTTAAGAATTTAAATTCCCTATTCATTCGCTTCTCTTTAAAAAAGCTTAATTTACAAATTTAGTTCTGGGAAAAATACAACAATAAAATATAACATACTTTACACATTAAGTGCTTTTTCTTGTGTTTTGGTTACATTGGACAGGAGAGAAAACCTCTCTGGTTAATATTTGACATTAACTAAGTCATGAATGTCACTTAATGACATGAATGTGTGCATATTTGTTTGTTGGCATGCCTAGGGGAATTCAGCATAACACTTCACTCACTTTGGTAGAAGCAATGCTGCTGTAGACTAAAAATAAACTGAAGAAAATTACATAGTCCATACCAAATCTCTTGGAATTATCGAAGAGATAATGGGAAAATCAGAAAAAGTGCATTGTAGTACAATAGCAAAACACTATTCCTTGAATGCTTCAGTATATGTCACTGTTATTTTATCTACTGCATTTGATATTATGTGAGTATATTTATATCTCAAAGATGAGCTCTCTCTAACTCTGTCAAACCTTTTCTAGGTAGCAATTTATTGATTCATAGGTCATTATGATTCTAATGAGTTGGGAGGTCTATGTACCCAATGCTGTTTTGTTTAAAGCTTATAGCTAATCATGGAATTCCTTTTTTTAAACTTAAATTTTATCACTTTTTGGGGGAGTCTAACCATATGCACTGTTTGCCAACATGCCCTAAATATATATATCATGATATTTTTTCTTACTGACATCTTTTTTATGGTCAGAAAATTCTTCCTTGAGAGGGAATTGGACACAAGTCTTTCAGTTTATATATGTACTTTTGATACTCTGAAGAAATAATGAGGCCTTCTGGGCTACTGTTAAGTTATTTATTTGGAGAATATTTTATGTGAACTAGTGTGGCCAGTATGAAATAAAATTATGGCTATTTCATATTTCAGGACAATGACAATTCAGGATGAATGCCGATCTAGTTGTCAAACTCTATGAACATAATGAACATATTCCTAGAAATTTATAAAGCATATGATAACTAAGCCAGGAATACAATGATATTTGCAAGTTGTATCAGAGAGAAATCTTATCAATTATATTTTCTCTCATTTTACACCTGTTAAAAAGCCTTCAAGTTTTCCCTATTGCTCTAAGGAGAAAATCCTCAATCCTTAGGATGGCATAAAATTCCCTCTGGGATCTGTGTCCTGGTTACTTTGGTAGTCTAATCATGCCTCTCTTGCCTATACATACCCCATAACATAGTTGACTAAACTATTTGAAGTAGCTGTTTGTATGTGCAGTTCTGCCTGCCTGAAATATCCCTCCTCCCCTGTCTGCCTGGCAAACTCTTCAAAGTCCATCAGAACTGGTCACATGTTGTTTCTGTGAAGCCTCCTTCTTAGGCAGTGTTAGGTGCACATCCCATGTACAACTCTCAAGAGAAGCTGTGGCATTATTTTTAATCATTCATTCATTTATTTGCCAGTTGCCTCCACTACACTGAATTTTTGGAGAAAATCTTTGTAATATACATTCTGACCTTATCAGACTGTCTGGTATATAGTTGATGCTCAATAAATATTTGTTGACTGGATTAAATATGGGTGGCAGTGGTAGTGGGAGAGGCTTGTGCTGACGGTGGGGGAGAAGAAAGGTACACATAAAACAGCTTTTCCTCTGAGGACTAATTTGAGAAAACGCAACACACAACTGTGACAAAGATATTGCAGATAAGACTATTGACTGGGATTTATGAACTGTGCCCAGAGAACAGCAGGATTTTTAAAGCTGTATGGACATAACTGTTCGATAATGTTTTAGAAGTAAAAACAAAAGAACTGGGAGTCATTAAGATGTACACACCTTTCAGTTTGAGTCTTAAATTAATTTGCCTATTATACTTTTTTAAAAGCAATTTAAGCTGGAAAAACTGCTATAAAATTTCTCTGTGACCTTGGGAAAGTCATCTAACATGACCAGCCTTCAAAATTGTTATCAAAGAAATGAAAGGTATTTAGTGTTCAACTAAAACAGTATTTTGTTCTTCACTGACATCTTAATAGATTAACAGAAGCCATATTTTACAGGCTTACCACATAGACTCCGGCTTCCTTCCCTGAATTAATTGATGGGTGGCTCAGTAATCTCTCTATTCAACTTGTTTTCTGTCATCAGCTTGCTACAATATTTAAAATTCCCACCAGGACCTCCTTGAGTTCAGGATTACCTCTAGAATGCCCCCTTTAAATGCAAACAAATTATCTAGAGGATAGATACATAAACTCATTAATACATATTCAATATGGATTAGTGATCTTTAAAACTTAAATCTGATCACGTCACTACCTGACTTAAAATCTTTCAGTGGCTTCCCAGTGGGCTGAGGATAAAGACAAACTGTTTAATGCAACCTCTGAGCTCCAGAACACTCAATTCCACATCCCTGTTCACCTCTCCAGACTCTACTGCTCTCCGAGCTCCGGCCACACCACCTTTTTGAAGTCTCCTGCAATCACCCTACTTCTACCTGCTGCAGGATCCTTACAGTTGCTGTCCCCCTCCTCCAAAGTACTTTTCTCTAGTCTACCTACTTAGTGCCTATGTATCTTTCACTTCACACTTAATTGCTGCCTACTTAGGGCGGTGCTCCCTGACCTTCATGACTAAGTCAAATTCTCCTTTTCAAGACTCCGATGGCAGCACGCACCTCTGCTTCCCTGGTTTCAGAGCACTTGTTCTATGACTATCATGTTGCTGACTGTCTTCTTCACTAGATTGTAAACTCCTTGATGACAGGAATTATGTCTGTTTTCCTTAGTGCCTATCATGATGCTTATGCCCTTCATAAGTATTTGTTGAATAAATGAATAAATAAAGAATTAAATGTATAAATAAATAAATATACCATCAGACTAGTCGACTCTGAGACTTAACAAAGCACGGAACTTTGTGCATAAGATTTAAGCCAGTCTTCCCAGGGGCCTTCCAGAATCCCCAGTCCTCCCTCAGCCTGTTTCTTCTCTCATCTTTTCCCCAATTCCTCTCCTTGTTCACTCCATTTAAGCCACACTGACCTCCTTGTGGTTCCTCAAACACACCAAGCACAACCTGACCTCATTGGAACTCTCCTCTAGACTCCTGCATGGCTAAGTTCTTTCTCAGAAGCCACCTTCTCCGTGAGGCCTGTCTTGATCATCCTATTTGAAAGTGCAGTCCTCCCTCTGCACTCTCTACTCCTTGCCAAAAACTCATCCTCTTTACCATACTTTACTTTTCTTTTTCCCCATAGCCATTTTATCTTCTAACATCCTATATCATTTATTTGTTTATTATATTTATTATTTTCTGTTTCCCATCTTAGAACGTAAGCTCCACAAGGCCAGAGATCTCTGTTTGGTTGATTGATATACCCAAATACTTACCTGGAGCATTGCCTGGCTACATGGGATAGGTACTTAACAAGTATTTGTTGAATGAATGAAGGGAAAGACAGGTACTCAACAAATATTTGTTGAATGAATGAATGGGCAGTAACATTGTCTGGATGAGGTATACAATGAAAAAACCAGGCAATATGCAGTCTTGATGGATAACAGCAGGAGGGAGGCAGGGTTTTTAAAACAAAGTCATCTACTCCTCCACTTTGCATTAGGCCCGACCCTCCTTTATAATTAATGAACACTTACGGAGAAAGATTCTAATCTACTCCAAAATAATTTATGTAACAGATAGGCTTATGGGCATGACCATGTTTCTGACAAATGAGAGATTTCTGTCTTTGAGTTCTGCTGGGTAAACATGACAGATGGTTATATAAACATAGTACTTAAGAACTGTATTTGGCAAAGGAACAGGAAATATTCTTACAGTGACATTCTGCACTTTTCTTTACAAGAACCAGAAAATTGTATACATGAAGTCCCTTCCCCTCAAATCTGTAAAAAGTGAGTATCTATTACCATGTTCATCCAAGTCAACCAGATTTCCAAACTGATCGAACTTTTTTTTGTTTTTTTTGGCCAAGCTTTTTGCCCTGGGATACAAACTTTCTTGCTCTTACTCTAGTGGAACAACATTGACTAATTTGATGTTGAGGAAAAATGTATTTAAGCTTTGTTCTTCAATGCTGACAAGTTGTTTGATATTTATTTAACTCTTGAAAGTCTGGGGACTTGTTAAGTACAAAAAAAGAAGAAAAAATAATGGAAGTGTCCTGAAAGTATTTTTAGTAATACTTCACATTTAAGAGGAAAAATTGCTGAAATTTTCTATTCAGTGGAAAATCATAACTGATTTGGGTTTAAAACTTAATTGTATCAGACTTAGAGGAGGTTATATAATTTTTAAGGTCAGACTTGAGGTCATAAGGAAGATAATACAGACTTTATTCTCAAGTAGAGCTTCCAGGAATGTATTGAACCTATGAATAAACAGGTAAAGAAGGATCTTTTGTTTCCTCTACAGTTACTCTAGCTCTTCGGATCTTTACAGGATTTCTCTGCCTACACTTCCTCTAAGTTGCTTTTCTCCCAAAGGATGGTTTTACATGGCAGTTCCCCCCCTTCCCTGTCCTTAGTCTTTTTAAGAGAATAGGAAGGAAAAGGGAATGAATCACACACAGTCCACACTCTGATCTTCTTAATGAAATGATTTAGGCTACTAAAGTTCTCTCTATTTAGGTTGTTGTAGTTGTAAAAACTATTTCCATTTTTTTAAAATTTCTTATAACTTTGTCACATTGGCATTCACATCTCATATTTTCTAGAAAGATTTCTAATTTATATCTGATGGTCTAGATTTCAAGTATCTGGGCAATGATGCTTATTACATAAAAATGGCTATGTGAAACATTAAATCAGAAAAGGACCAAACTAAACCAAATAAAAATGTAGGTACCTGGGGTCATGAGATATTTGGCTTGAATCTGAGTCACAGATCTTGTTATTCAAAAAACTGGAAAACTGAGAAAACCTCATTCTCCCCATGAATTTTAAAGAGTGCAAAATCTTAACTCACTGAACACAACTCTGAAATGGTTCTAATTCCCTTATTATCAATGAAGATAGACCAGAGAATGCAGAGAGAATTTTACCTTAGGGAAATGTACCGCTGTGCATTTTCAGTAACTGTATAGTCCATTTCTGCCTCTACGCTTGAAAATTAACAGCATGTTAACAGGAGTATTGTCTACACTTGTGGCACTGTCTGCTTAGGATTAGGCCATTAAATATTGATGGAGATAATTGTTCCTGCATTTGAACATCAGAAAGATGGAACTAAAAGTAGTTTAACTGATTTTGCCTTTATGCTTGGTAAATAGACAGCTGGATTTCTAAGTACAGAGGATAGGTATTGCTATGTATTCTGTTCCATAGCCAAAGCATCATTGATCAGAAAGTGTGGTTTGTAAAAATGTTATAGTAAAAGTTAAATGAAACAATTCAGCTGAGCCTTGTTGAAATTCACTGGAATAGAATGTGATAGAACTGTGCATACTGTGCATTAAGAATATGCAAGCATGATTTCTTGCCATTTGTTGTATTATTTTTTATTTTAAAATGAAATTCACACGTGTTATGGGAAGAACTGCTGTTGTAGTTAGCATATTTTATAATCTAGAAGATTTCTTATACTTTTACCAGATATTGCCTTAGCCAGGTCTGCTGATTGAATAAAAGTCTCTAGTACGTACTCTATTCAACTGCAATTTTCCCTTTAAGTGATTGTCTTCCTAACCAGATTGTTTCTTGAAGGATTATGTCCTGTTCTTCATCTTAACCTCTGTGCTTAGTACAGTGCTTAACATATCCCAGATCATCAATAAATATAAGTTGAATTTATGTTTGCAATACTGTCCTTACCCTTGATATTCTTACCCTGTTATACAAATATCTCTATTGATGGAACTGAGTATTACCAGCATTGAATAACTATGCTAGAGACTTAGAAAGTAGTTTACATTATTGGTAAAAACATGGACTTTGATGACAGGCAGACTTGTGTTTGGGTCTAGGCTCTATCATTTACCAGCATGTGATTTGTAGCTGCTTATTTAAAATTTTTAACCCTTAGGTTTTTTATTAGTGAATTGGGGATGATATTGAGATGGAAAAAAAAATAATAAAACTCACTGAAAACCTTTTACCTTGAAAGGAGAAGCTAAAGCCCTGTTTATGTTACATTGTTTAATCTGCTTCTGTAAGACTGCTTGTTAACCTCCTAGTCACAGGAATGCTTGAAGGCCACAGCTGTTGCAAGAAAGATAATTGGTAGCCGGTTGGCGTGACCCAGCTTATGTTTCTGCACCAGCTCCCTCCCTGCAACTCTCTTATCTGTATGCACCGCTCTGGACCCTTCCCCCTTGTTTTAAATTATAAAAGACAAGTTCCCCTGACTGGGGGTGCTCAGACTTTGGCGGAAGACCCCTTTGAGCCCGCCAGCGTTAATGGTTAATAAACCTGACCTCTCTGCATCCTCGTGTACCTCTCGGTGTTTCCTTGGACAGCGTGACTCTGGTTTTTGCTGTTACAATATTCCCTACCTTATAGAGCTGTTTTGAGAATTAAGTGACATGATATATTTAAAAAATCTATTCATAGTGCCCAGAACACCATAGATTCTCTATGACAGAAATTACTTTTTAAAATTACATTCGGAAAGAATTTGAGCTATTTGAAGAATCTATCCAATTGTTCTGTCTTTTGACTAAAATATATCATAGAGCAATAGTGTCCAGAATGTGGCAAAAAAGAAAGAAAAAATAATAGAAGTGTCCTGAAAGCATAATATTGGGAAATTATTTATTTAATTAAAATGACTTTCAATTTTATTCCTTTTAAGTTTGCCTTTATTCATTTATATATCTTAGATATTCTAAGCCTGTGTGGCACTAATGAATTTCTGGGTAAACTGAACCAACCTAAAATTGAATGGGAACACATTTCATGATTTGGTGAATACTGTTGTTATGGGCTGAATTGTGTCCCCTCAAAATCTATACATTGAAGCTCTAACCCCTGTACCTAAGAATGTGACTGTATTTGGACATACGGCTTGTAAAGAGGCAATTAAGTTAAAATGAAGCTAAGTGGGCCCTTATCCAATCTGACTGGTGTCCTTATAAGAAAAGGAGACGAGGATTCAAACAAGAGACACCAGAGATGTGCACACACACACAAAATTATTATGTGAGGACATGGTAAGAAGGTGGCCATATATAAGCCAAAGAGAAAGGCCTCAGAAGAAACCAAGACACCAAATCAACACTGTTGATACCTTGGTCTTGGACTTCTAGCCTCTAGGAATGTGAGAAAATAAATTTCTGTTGTTTGTTTGTTTATTTATTTATTTAATATTTTTTTATTTCAAAGTATTATGGGGGGTTCAAATGTTTTTGGTTACATGGGTCACTTTTGTAATGCTTGAGTCAGGGCTGTAAGTGTACCCATCACCCAGATAGTGTTCACTGTACCCGTTAGGTAGGTTTTCAACCATCCCCTCCTTCTCCCTCCTCCTGCTTGATTTCCCCTGATTTTACCTTCCCTCTGTGCACGTGTGTGCTCATCGATTAGTTCCAATTTAGTAGTTAGTACGTATGATGTTTTTTTTTCCATTCTTGAGCTACTTCACTTAGGAGAATGGTCCCCAGTTCCATCCAAATTATTGCAAAAGGCATTAATTCATCCTTTTTTACGGCTGAATAGTATTCCATAGTATACATATACCATATTTTGTTAATCCACTTGTAAATTGATGGGCACTTGGGTTGATTCCACATCTTTGCAAATGTGAATTGTGCTGCAATAAACATACGAGTCCAGGTGTCTTTTGATAAAATGACTTCTTTTCCTTTGGGTAAATACCCAGTGGTGGGATTTCTGGATCAAATTGGTAGGTCTACTTTTAGTTCTTTGAGGCATCTCCATACTGTTTTCCATAGAGGTTATACTAATTTGCCATCCCATCAACAGTATATAAGCATTCCTTTCTCTCTGCATCCATGCCAGCATCTATTGTTTTTAGGCTTTTAAATAAAAGCCATTCTAACCGGGGAAAGGTGATATCTCATTGTGGTTTTAATTTGCATTTCCCTGGTGATTAGCGATATTGAGCGTTTTTTCATATGTTTATTGGCCATTGTCTATCTTCTTTTGAAAAGCTTCTGTTCATGTCTTTGGCCCCTTTTAATGGAGTTGTTTGTTTTTTTCTTGCTGATTTGCTTCAGTTCTTTATAGATTCTGGTTATTAGGCCTTTATCAGATGTGTAGCTTGTGAATATTTTGTCCCATTCTCTAGGTTGTCTATTTGTTGTGTTGATTATTTCCTTAGCTGGGAAGAAGCTTCTTAATTTAAGCAAGTCCCATTTATTTCTTTTTATTGTTTCTGTGATTGCTATTGGGGTCTTTTTCATAAATTGTTTGCCTAAGCCAATATCTAGAAGAGTTTTTCCTACATTTTCTTCTAGAATTCTTATGGTTTCACACTTGACATTTAAGTCTTTTATCCATCTTGAATTAATTTTTGTGAATGGTGAGAGATATGGATCCTGCTTCATTCTTCTACATGTGGCTATCCAATTTTCCCAGCACTGTTTACTGAATAGGGCTTGTTTTGTTCAGTGTAAATTGTTGTCTGCTTTGTAGAAGATCAGTTGACTGTATGTGGATGGTTTTATTCATCTCTGTTCTGTTTCATTGGTTTATGTCTCTATTTTTGTGCCAATACCATGCTGTTTTGTTACTATAGCCTTGTAGTATAGGCTATAGTGATGCCTCCAGATTTGTTCCTTTTGCTTAAGATTGCTTTGGCTTTTTGGGCTCTTTTCTTGTTCCAGACAAAGCATAGAATTATTCTTTCTAGATCTGGGAAATATGATGTTAGTATTTTGATGGGGATTGCATTGAATCTGTAAATCACTTTGGGTAGTATGGACATTTTAACAATGTTGATTTTACTGATCCATGCGCATGATGTATTTTTGCATTTGTTTGTGTCATCTTTTTGATTTCTTTCCTCAGTGTTTCATAGTTTTCCTGGTAAAGATTTTTCACTTCCTTGGTTAAGTATATTCCTAGGTATTTTGTTTGCTTTGTAGCTATTGTGAATGGTATTGAGTCTTTCATTTGACTCTCAGCTTCACTGTTATTGGTGTATAGGAAGGCTACTGATTTGTGTACTGATTTGTGCACATCAGTGTCTACAACAAACCTGACACTTTGCTGAATTTATTTATCAACTCCAGGAGTCTCTTGGTAGAATCTTAGAGGTTTTCTAGATATAAGATCATATCATCACCAAAAAGGGATAGTTTGACCTCCTCTTTCCTGATTTAGATACACTTTATTTCTTTCTCTTGCCTGACTGCTCTGGCTGGGACTTCTAGCAGTATGTTGAATAGAAGTGGGGATGGTGGGTAGCCTTGTCTTGTTCCAGTTCTTAGTGGGAATGCTCTCAACTTTTCCCATTCAGTGTGATGTTGCCTGTGGGTTTGTCATACATGGCTTTTGTTGTTTTGAGGTATGTTCCATATATGCCTAGTTTGTTTAGAGTTTTTATCATGAAAGAGTGCTGAATTTTGCCAAATGTTTTTTATGCATTTATTGAGATGATCATATGGTCAATATTTTTGCTTCTGTTTATGTGGTGAATCACATTTATTGACGTATGTATATTGAACCATCCTTCCATCCCTGGGATGAAGCCCACTTGGTCATAGTGGATTAATTTTTTGACTTGTTGAATTTGGTTTGCAAGTATTTTTTTTTTGAGGATTTTTGTGTCTATATTCATAAGGGATATTGGTCTGTAGTTTTGTTTTTTTGTTGTGTCCTTTCCTGGCTTTGGTATTAAGGTGATACTGGCGTCATAGAATGAGTTGGGGAGGATTCCCTCCTCTCGATGTTATGGCATAATTTCTGCAGTATAGGTACCAGCTCTTCTTTGTAGGTCTGGTAAAATTTGGTTGTAAATCCATCTGGTCCATGGTTTTTTTTTATTGGAAGCTTTTTTTATTACTAGTTCATTCTTGCTGCTCATTATTAGTCTGTTTAGGATTTCTATTTATTCCTGATTGAGTCTTGGGAGGTTGTGTGTTTCCAAGAATTTGTCGATTTCCTCCATGTTTTTGACTTTGTGTGTGTACAAATTGTCATAGTATTCTCAGATGATATTTTGTATTTCTGTGGTATCAGTTGTAATATCTCCTTTTTCATTTCTGATTGAGCTTATTGGGGTCCTTTCTCTTCTATTCTGGTTAATATAGCAAGAGGTCTATCCATTTTTTTTATCTTTTCAAGGAACCAACTTTTACTTTCATTGATCATTTGCACTGTTTTTTTGTTTTCCATTTCATTTAGTCTGCTCTGACCTTAGTTATTTCTTTTCTTCTGCTGGCTTTGGGTTTTGTTTGTTCTTTCTTTTCTAGTTCCTTGAGATATAACATTAGATCGTTAATTTGTGGTTTTCCTGTCTTCTTGATGTAGGCATTTATGGCTATAAATTTTCCCCTTAGGACTGCTTTTGCTGAATCCCATAGATTTTGATAGCTTGTGTCCCCTTTGTCATTCAGTTCAAGTAATATTTTGATTTCCATCTCAATTTCATTATTTACCCAGTAATTGTTCAGCAGCAGGTTGTTTAATTTCCATGACTTGGTGTAGAATTGAGTGTTTCTCTTGGAGTTTATTTCTAGTTTTATTTCACTGTGGTCTGAGAAGATACATGGTATGATTTGTATTTTTTTAGATTTGTTGAGACATGTTTTGTGGCCTAAGATATAATCAGTCTTGGAGAATGTTCCATGTGCTGATGAGAAGAATGTATATTCAGTAGTTTTAGGTAAAATGATCTGTAAATGTCTGTTAGGCACATTTTTTCTAGAGTCCCATTTGAGTCTAGTGTTTCTTTATTTATTTTCTTCTTGGATGATCTGTCCAGTTCTGTCAGTGGGGGTGTGAAGTCCCCAGCAATTCCATTGCTGCTATTTATCTCTTTGCTTAGATCTAGTAGAATTTGCTTTATGAATCTGAGAGCTCCTCTGTTAGGTGCGTAAATATTTAGGATTGTCACATCTTCTTAATGAATTGTTCCCTTTATCATTATATAATTACCTTCTTTGTCTTTCTTTACTATTATTTATTTAAAGTCAATTTTATCTGATATGAGAATGGCTACACCTGCTTTGTTTTGGTTTCTGTTTGCATGGAATACTTTTTTCCATCCCTTCACCTTGAGTCTATATGAGTCCTCGTGGGTTAGATGTGTTTCCTGGAGACAGAAGATACTTGGTATGTATTTTTCATACATCCAACCAGCTATGTCTCTTGAGTGGGGCATTCAGACTGTTCACATTGATTGATAGAATTGATATGTGGGATGCTGTTCTTTTCATACAGTTGGGTAGTGCCTTGTTGCTTTGTTTTCTCTCTTGTGCTATTGTTTTATATGAGCTCTGAGTTTCAATTTTGGGGTAGTTTTGTACTGTTGGTTGTTTTGTGTTGATCCATGTATAATGCAGTTTTGAGTATTTCCTGCAGGGCAGGTTTGGTCTTGACAAATTCCCTCAGTGTTTGCTTGTCTGGAAAAGTCTTTATTTCTCCTTCATATATGAAACTCAGTTTTGCAGGATACAAAATTCTAAGTTGGCAGTTGGTCTGTTTTAGAAGACTGAAAATGGGGCTCCAATCCCTTCTGGCTTGTAAGTTCTCCATTGAGAAGTCTGTCGTTAACCTGATGGGTTTTCCTTTTTAAGTTACTTGATGTTTTCACCTCAAGGCTCACAGAAGTTCCTCCTTTGTGTTGACTTTGGCCCATCTGATGACTATGTGTCTTGGTGATTGCCTCTTTGTAATGAATCTCCCAGGTGTTCATTGAGCTTCATGTACCTGGATGTCTAAATCTCTAGCAAGACCAGGGAAGTTTTCCTCAATTAATCCCTCAAATAGGTTTTCCAGCCCTTGTGCATTTTCTTCTTCACCCTCAGGGATGCCTATGATTCTTATATTTGGTTGTTTTAGATAATCCCACATTTCTTGTAGGCTCTGTTATTCCTCTTAATTCTCTGTTATTTATTTTTGACTGACTGAGTTAGTTTGAAAGAGTTGTCTTCAAATTCTGAGATTATTTCTTCTGCCTGTTCTAGTCTTTTCTTAAAAGTTTCCAATGCATTTTGTGTTTCCTTAAATGAATTTTTCATTACCAGAATTTCTATTTTTTTTATATGTCAATCTCTTTAGTGAATTTTTCATTCATTTCCTGAATTGTTTTTCTAGTCCTTGAGTTGGTTTTCCATTTTTTCTTGGATTTCATTGAGCTTCCTTACAATCCATACTTGGTGTTCTTTAAATGTCATTTCAATATTTTCATTTTCAGTGGTATTCATTGCTAGAGAGCTGGTGTTCCCCTTTGGGGGTGTCCTTTAGCTCTGATTTTTCATACTTCAGGAGTTCTTTCATTGATTCCTTCTCATCTGGAGCAGCTATCATTTCTTATTTTTGGATTTTCTTTTGTTTAGATAGGGCTTGCCCCCACACACACTCATAAGAGTGTGTCTTTAGCATATGTTGGGTAAGAAAGCTTTGGCTTTGCTTGTGGGTGCTTTGATGGTGATCTAGGTTATGGATGGATGCCTTGGTTATAGACATCCTTAATGTGGTGGTTTTCTGAGTTGCTAGTTGTTTGCAGGCCATAGCAGTGGTGAGCTATGTGTGTGGGTGGATTCCCTGTCTCTTGTTGATGAGGGAGAATGGTGGTCTTTGAAATCCTTTCTCTTTTCCCAGCCCTGTTGTCTTCCTAACCATGTGAATTTTATTGGCATGCCCAGCTTAATCTCTGAGACAGTAGGTGATGCTTGTGGGTGAGAATCAACCACACCCTGTATGATTGATTCAGTAAATATTGTAAAGGGCTGTGAAAATTGACCTCCCTATCAGTAGGTGGTGCTTGCCAGAAGGAACAAGCTGCAGTGTTGTTTTGGGACTCATGACCAGCTCTAGCCCCTCAGGAGAAGCAATTGAATACCCCAGGTGGTGGGTGGAACTTCCAGGTGAGTCCTCATTCTCCACCACAGCAGAGGTGGGTAGGTGAGTGAGGCTGTGCAGTGCTGGGTTTGGTGAGCTTGTCCTCAGGCTTCACAAAATCAGATAAGGTAACTGTTTTGGCAGGGGTTAAATGTCCACTCCCAGGCTTCTGGGGAAAACTGTCAGGGAGGGGCTGACATGGCCCCACACAGCCAGCAAGTCTGCTTTTAGGGAAGGGGCTGTCTGAGATTCACGATCTGGCTGTTGGGAGTGGGTTTTGCTCTTCTTCCCCCTCCTCTGCTCTGTGGTCTCCCTCAGGCATCTGCCAGCAGGCAAAAACTCAAACTATCTGAGCTTCCCCACAATGGCATTGCTGGCTGGGAGCTTCCCTATCCAGGATCCCACCCTGTGCTGAGAGCACGGAGGAAGGGTGCTCCACAAGTGTGCTGTGGCTGGGACCCACACTGCACTCTCTTTTAAGTTCTGCCCACACAGGCTCCCTTGCATGCTGAGATTACTTCACAAATCTCTCTTCCATGCCCCTGAGCAACACAGGATCAAGTTCTGAGGATACAGCATCTTGCCTGCAGGCCTGTCCCTGCGTTCCTGAAGATCAATCCCTAACTGTGCCAGGGAGAAGTGTGCTGGTCCCAAGTTGTCTATGGGGTGCTCAAACATGTTTGGTGTCCCTCTGGTTCAAGGTGTGCCCTTCTGTGATGGAGTAGCTGAGCTAGCAGCACCAGGGAGGGTTGGTGAGCAGGGAGCTCACAGTCCGTGCACCTCTTAGTCCACTGCAGGTCTTTAAGAGGAAAGGTTTGAGCTCCACTCTCTGTGGAAGCCTCAGTATGGTGGATGCACCAACAGAGGGGAAACAGCCATTCCTGAGAGTCATGGCTCAATTGCCTCTCTCAGCAGCTGCGGGCAGGGGAGGAGCAGGGGAGTAAAAGAGTCTGAATGGAGGAAAGCTAGCACTCTGGTCATCTCTATCCCTCTCTCCAGAAGACAGCCTGCCTGGAATGTCCAGGCTCTGGGGTCAAGCAGAACCCCTGGGACCCACCAGCCCCTGTGGCTCCTGCAGTCTGGGTCGGAGTTGGGAAATGTTTGTGTGGGAGCAAGCGAGAAGAAAACTGGGGAGCTACAGCTCCCGACAAAGCCACATGTTTTTTGGAGAAGCAATATGGTGCCTGTCATCTTGGCTCAGGTCTGTGGTGATGGAAAGTGACCCCAGGGGTGCTGGCAGCCTGGTGTTTTGTCCTGAGGAAGCTCCCAGTTCACTGGCAGCAGTGCCTTTTGGGCTTGTGAGGGTAGAAAGGCTCTCCAGCAGCTCAGGGGCCTGTTGACTGACAGAAATGTGAGGAAAGGAGAAACAAACGATTCCACCTACACTTTTTGCTGAGCTCCAAGCCTCTTGGGGGTAGATCTCTGCCGATATCTTGCTCCTTCTTCTTCTGCTCTACAACTTCTCCCTGTGGAATCTCTGATAGGTTTTGACACTTTTTGTTCAGAATTATACCCAATCTATGTTTGTTTGTTTGTTTTCTTTTTCATTTAAAACTTTTCCTTCTTTCTGAGATGATCTGGCAGCTGGTGCCTCTGGTCAGCCATCTTGTCTCCCCTCTTTTCTGTTTTTCAAGCCACCCATTCTGTGTATTTTTTGTTATGGAAGCCCTAGAAAAGTAATAAAATTTTCAACACTAAACCAAACCCAATTCAATTTTAATTTTACAGGAACTGAAACAAGTCATTTAAAAAAATTTACTCAGTAAACTACTTCAAATTGGGACCAAATGTACACATGACATATGAAAATATGAAAAATGGATATTTAAATAAATATACCAGAACTTAGGAATTCCAATGTTTTTTTTTTCTTTGAACTTACTTGAACAATAAAACTGATGCTCAAAATATTTTGGGACCTATCTTCATACTTAGCTAATTAGGCACTCAAGAAAATCAGTGTAGCTATATGATAGCCACCCCATTTTTGTTTGTGTGTTTGTGTTATTCAGCTTAGTGACTTAAACATTTTTCACTACAATTGCTACAAGTTTTGCTGTTTCCAAGTATTGAATTCACTTTCAAGGGATGATGACTTTCTACCATGAACTTTGAAAGCAGTTCCAAAGAAAACTTCAAAAAGGTTTTGAGTGTTTAGGATCAATGTTGATCCAGTGGGCATCTTGACTTGTGACCTCCTGCAACCTGAAGCTCTTGTACACTGGCAGAATCTCACACATAGGGATCTGTGGGGCTATTCTATTTCTTTTCGTAGCATGTTAGGTGCAGCTTCCTGCTGCCGTGTTTCCCAGGGTTCACAGATTTATGGTGTCATTTGATTTTTGCTTTTTAAATATCTTAAAATATTTCTTTTGGCTAGCCCTGTATGGGTGTGCCTCATTTTAGCTGACTGTCAGCTGAACTCCCAAGTGCAGGCTATTTCCAATCTTCTTTATCCCCATCCTTTGCTTTATTTATTAGATCTTGCTACCTCTCTCTTCAAATTTTACCTCATTGGACTTGTTTCTTTTATTTTAGCCAATTAAGATTTCTTTTAGTTTCTGATACTGTCAGTGCAAATGGAAGGGAGGCAATATAGTGTGGTAGTTAAGTGAGGACCCTGTTTTTGGACTGTCTGTGTTCAAATCTCAGTTTGCCTGTTACTACTACTTGTGATTTTGTTTGACTACTTACTTCTCTGAGCCTCATCTTCCTTCTTAAAACAAGGGTGTCAATGATACTTGCATTATTGGTCATCATGAGGTTAAATGAGATGATATGTGCAAAACCCTTAGCAGAGAACCTGGTACACAGTAAACCCTCAAGGAAATGTTAACTGATACAATCCTAGAGCATCTATTTCCAAGAAGTAACAATGTGCATGCCTCAGCAATGGCTGACTTCTATGCAAAAAAAAAAAAAAAAAAAAAATACATGATAGAAATCTAGTTGCCTGTGAAAAGCTGTGACTTGTTGCTTTATTTTAGAAGTAAGATTAAGATAGATATAATGTCTCTTATCTTTGAGTGAGGCCAAAACCAAATGCAGGTGGTCTTCACCTGAGAAAGTTGCCCTGAAAATTACCATTGCTCATTTCTCTCCCACATTTTTTTCTTAACAGGACTCTTTGAAGTCTCTACATGAATATGAGGCTATTCAACATTTCATTTGATCCGACTTTGATAATAGGAAATATGTAGAATTTGGAGGAGCAGAAAGTAACTGAATGAATTTCAACAACTTTAATTTGGTTGAGCTAAAAACAACATCCGTAGCCACACTTCCATTCAACCTCCAACTTCTGTCATTCCTGAAGAACAGGATAATGTAAACCCAAAAGGAACAAATTCATTAAAACTGTTTAGAAGTACATTTTGGCATCTGTGAGATAAAGAACTAAAAATTCAATTCCTTTGGATCACTTTTTAAAGTTATTCTTACCCACTGGTCTCAGGAAGGAGTCACCATTACTTGACATAAGAGAACACAAATACTGTGGAAGAAGCCTGTGGAAATGCTCAACGTGTCTGTCTTAACAGATCTTCATGGTGGAATGAGTCATATTCTCACTCATTTTTAGTTACATTTATTGACCAATCTAAGAGTGTTACTTAAGATATATGAAAGACAGATGTTAAAGGCTAGATACCATTTTCTTTTAAATTTATTTTTGAGAAATGCTTAATGCATATTCAATTTTATAATCCTCTTCTTTTCAACTACACCAAATTTCTAGTGTCCAAGCTAGAAAACCTCTGTGGAATTAGAAGAGCTACAATTTTTACTTTGAACTTTTTTCTATGTAGATAGAGTTTCATTCACAACCAGATAAAGATATCTTTGTATCCTACTTATTGTAATAATAGACCGGATGGATTCTTGGTAAAACCTGAATATTTTTAAATGCTCTATATGTTCTAGCTCTAAATTGCATGTTTTAAGCATATTGCTTTGAAATCCTGAAAAAAATGCATACTGAATTTTGATGTGTTCTAAAACAGTCATGAAAATTAACATCTTCCCTCAGCCCAGGGCCAAACAGATTTTTTTGCAGGGCCAAATTAGAATCTGCCTACAGGCTTCAGATAAAAAAAGGTAGCAAGCAGGCAACTTTTTAAAGTCAGAAAAGGCAAAGTAATCTTTTATGGCTATCTTTTTTGGTAATCTAAGTAGATGGGGAAGGGAATAATCTTTTAATTTAGCCTTAACCCTCCTGAGTATGTGGATGTTGGTAGATCTTTTCCAGGATGTAAGCAGGCATAATGGTACTTTCCATCCTTTAGGCAACAAATTGTTTTAATGTAAAAATATAAGTTACTGGGAGTGGAACTGGCAGGGCATGTTAAGTAGGTACTTTTTTTAGATTTTTTTTTTTAAGGATTCACATTTGAATAGATCTAGCTTCCATATTGGAACAGGAACGTCAGAATCCAGAACCATGGATTACTGATTACAGATTATTATTTCTATCTGCTCTGAAATTCCATAGGTGAAAGTAATATCATGGAATTTAATAGAAAATAGATTGAGCACAATGATCAAGAAGCAATCCCCATGGCACTAGGAAAGGAAAAAGAGCATAGAACAGTCCAGAAAGAGGAGGTCTGGGAATAGGAGGATGTAATGTGGAGACTCCATGATACAGAAATGTAGATACAGGTGCATAGAGCCAGGGACCAGTTTAACATTCAGGAGACATTTATGAACACCAACTATACACCCAGAAGTATGCTAAATGTTGAGGTCCAAATATGAATAAGACATTCTCTCTGCCCTCAAAGAGCTCAAAGTCTGGTGAAAGGACCATTAGAAGATGAAGGAAATACGGCCTAGAAGAGCTGATAAAAATAGTAATCAGCAAACATTTTTTGAGTGCTTAAGATAGTCTAATCACTATTTTCAACCTATTGGCATTTATTTTCAATTGTGAAACAACTCAGTAAGTTTTGAACATTTATTATTTTTATGTTGCAATTAAGAGAACTGAGACCAGGAGAAGTTAATTAACTTACCTCACTAAGTAAGTAATTAACTTACCTTTACCAAGGTCATAAAGCTAGTAATTGGTGCCATAGCCAAGAAAAGGGAAATAGAATAGGAATGGAAAGAGAAATCATATATGTATATAAATTGTATACATCCTCACCATACTCACACACACACTCTAAATAAACCTTATGTTTTCCTGCTTCTCCAGTTCTCCAGTTTTCTATATGCCATTACCATACCTGGACCATATTTAATGAATTTCCTTATTCTTTTTACTTGTTCATTTATGAAGACCAGCTCAAATTCTACTTCACTCATGAGTCCTTCTCTGAAGACTCTTGGTGGAAATTATCTCTCTCTACTCTAAAATGTCATTACCTTTATTTTTGTTCATTAACTCTGCAGTCCCCAACCCCCAGGGCAGGCTTTTAGGACCAGGCTGCAAAGCTCTTCTGCCGTGCCCCTCACCCCTGTACGTGGAAAAATTGTCTTCCATGAAACTGGTCCCTGGTGCCAAAAAGGTTGGGGACCACTGCATTAACTCACTAAATATTTATAGAGTATACTATTGCTGCTTTTCTTGAAGGTAGCAATTCAGAAAGTATTTCCCCTCAGTGCTACACATAAAAGGGACAGAGTAAGTGTTTCTTGATATGTCAATGAATAGACTGAAACAAGGAAACTCCTGTCATTCATGCATCATTGCTTCCTCTTACCAATGTCTGATATGCCATTACTTCTCATGGTTCAATTAGTATTTACAGTTCTAATTAGGGATTCCAAACGAAGTCTACTTTACTGTCTCCTGCTGATGGAAACTTTTCTGATCGAACTGACTTCCAGCATTGTGTACTGTTGGGTCTTTTGCTAGATCACTTCTTGGTTTACTCTGATCGGCTTGCTTCACTGTTTTATATCCTTTTTAGTCTGATGATTAATATCATATAAGGAAAGGCTGGAAAGGAATCAGCTAGCCAGCCAGTATGTTTCCCTTGCAACAGTTTATGATCCTTCACA
This sequence comes from Daubentonia madagascariensis, assembly GCA_023783475.1. NCBI lineage: Eukaryota > Metazoa > Chordata > Mammalia > Primates > Daubentoniidae > Daubentonia > Daubentonia madagascariensis. The sequence goes on from JAKFHU010001798.1 coordinate 62,534,184, forward strand.
ATGTTGCCAAAATGGGAATCATTCTTTTGCAGTTCTTTCATCAGATTACAATTCTAATGCCTGGTGTGCCATACACACCCAAAGCCAGAGACCCTTGGAATAGGTGGCTCCAGAGGAATAAGCCTGGCCTGTAGGATGGTCATTTTAACTGACAGGGTAAGAAGAACTGAAACCTCACTGCAGTATTTTTGGCTTTCTTTGAATTCTTTCCCAGAGCAGCCACCCCCTAGTAGGCTAAGCTCTAAAGGGTTGGTAAAATACCCCAATTGTTCTCCATCACACTCCCTTTATTTATTGTGCTGACAAAGTCAAATGACTCCACAAAGACTTCATGTTGGCTGCAATTTCTACCCCTCTCCCGAGTCTTTGTATTTTCTAAGATGCTTCAAATCTTTGAGGAGTGAGTCCTAGGGGAAACCAGAGTTCAGAATTCTTGATCTAGCCAACTGGGGTTACACAAAAAATATGAAATTATAATTATGTTATTCTTAGGTTGGAGTTGGCAAAATGTGAGATTCTTTCTCTGGGAGTATCCAGATTATGGATATAGAGGATTGTAATGGAATCTCATGATCTTCTTAGTGAAGGCCAATACCCCAGGTGTGCCAACTGTGAAGGAGTTTTATGATTAGAGTGCTCATGATACAGTTTATCAAGGAAGATGTAACACAAATCTTTCACTCAGAATCCATCTATAATGTAAAGTATAAGAAGTTTGAGAAACTGTATATGTCAACCTTTTGTGTTATTGTGGCTGATAAACATGGCCACTGGCATAAATTCTGAAGAAAGGGGAAATATATGTGTCACTGGTTTTATAAAATACCAGGATCTCTATGGTTTAGCTTAACTTATCTCCCCTCTGGTGGGTAAATTATGCTTGCTAGTTATTGAGGGAAGAAGAATATTCTTTATATTCTCTTCAAAAAAATCTCCTTTTTTTAAAAAATAGATTTTATTGTGCATACAACATGATATTATGGGATACATATAGCTAGTAAAATGGTTACTATAGTGAAACAAATAAACATGTTCATCATTTCAAAATATCTCTTGAAGAGACTCTATTTGACTTAACTGGTAGCTCTATATCTGACAATGATCAAGTTAATGCTAAAAAAAACTAGATAAATATTTAGGGGGCAGAAAAGAGGAACAAACATTCTCTCTTTCCCCCTCCATCACCCTCACTGTCTTCTTGGGCAATGCCAGATGATACAGTGAAGGATTGCATAGAGAAAATAACTCTTAACATTTAGCAGTAACATACATTAAGCATATCCACTAAATGCCATATAATGTGTAAGAAGCCCTGAGTCTAATGGAATGAGTAGAAGGAAAAAATGCACATGAAAGGATTTAATAAGAACAGTAGAGAAATGATTAATCAGAAATCATAGTGGAAAAGTAATTGTGTAGAAGGAAAGAAAGTTTCCTCAAAATACTATAATATTTCAGAAAAAAAATAATCTGTTAAAAGTTTGGAACAATTCATAAAATTGTATTATTTACTCTATAAAAAAGAAGCTTGCCAGTTTAATCCATTATAGTAGGACATGTGTTGTTTGTTAGCTTTTGTTTTTGTTTTTATGAGATAATGAATTGTACTCATCTCCCTTGTGATTTGGAGCATAAGGTTTCATATATGTGGGATGTAACAGTGGAGTGGAAATATTAGCTGTTCTAAATAGAGATCATCCTAGCAATGTTGGTCTCATTAGCTCAAAATGATAAATCCAAATCTACAAATAGTGAAAAACATCTAACAAGGAAATGAAGCTAAGCAAAATTCCATTGAGATATGTTCTTTTTGACCATTAATAGTAATTTGCAGAGCTGTAATAAACGCTATCTTGTTTCTATCAAAAGCCCTGATGTGATTCCTTATCATGGTGAACATCTATAGATAGTCAGAGGTAGAAGTAAGTCAAAGATTTACATATTTGAAATTTGGAAAAAGAAGGTATCAAAGCAGGGATCTTTCAATCATAATTCAACAGAAAAATGGTTTCTAATCAGTCCCTTACAAACACATTGGTATATTAAATTTAAGTGGTAAATGTTATTAATTACCTTACCAAGTACTGCCTAAATCCAATTCTTTGGAACTTACAAGGTTTTCTCAAACCGTTTAATGAAGCACACACATATTTGAGATTCTAGGTTTATGACAGTGTTCATAATATGGTATTGATGCTGCTCACCCATCATCAATAATACATTCATTCATTCCTGCATTCTTCATGCATTTAGTACAGTGCTATATTTGGGGATATAGACAGGAATATGGCACAATTCCAGATCTTAAGAAATCACAACCTTTTGGCGAAGATGAGGTCATCACAGTTTTTGAAGACCTTGTTTCTTTTCATTATATGTATTCAAAGTGTAGAGTGGTAGATAAGGTTTGGAGGATTGAAACCTTGGCTCTGAGTCCTTCTTCTGCCAGTTAATAGCCATGTTCTAAGCAAAGCAGATTCCCATCAGTAAAATGAGATAGTAACTCACTTAATCCTCATTGAGTTAGGGGAATTATATGAACTAGTGCATGTGAATCACTAAGCATAGTGCCTGGTACATTCAAATTGCTTTAAAAAGTTTGTTATTATCATCATTATATCATTTGAATCTGGACAAGAATTTCTTTTTCTTTTTGCTTAGAAAATGTTAAACAACTTATTTATGGGTATACAGATCATGGGTAGAAATACTGAGACCCAAACTTAGGTTTCAGTGCTGAGTGATTAACATGCTCAGTATTTTTCTTTCTTCTACATTAGATCTTTTCTGAAAAAGCTTAATTTCCGTAAGTTCCTTGAAAGGATAATGCTTATTAATGTGGTAAAATCATTCATGCAGTTCTTTCTAAATCTCCTTTACTCTGGCCTGTTTTGTTAAATCTTCTATAAGAACTGTTCTTTTCACTCTTTCACAGAAATATTTATAATATTGCAGTGTGATACTTTTTACTAAATGATGACTAATTACAGAAGTTGTTCACTTTTCCCCAACCAATTATCACCACATTATGAACACATCAACTTTAGAACCTTGATTAACTCTTATTTTGCATGTACTAAGCATAGTGGTTTTTTTTTAAATCTTAAAAAAAGATGTTAAGCATGTAGTAATGCTTTGTCAGTTCTGTTTTCAGGCTAGAGTATTTTTTTTTTTTAAACTGCTAAGTTATACACCCCATTGGAATCCATTACCATGGCAGGTTTTCCTAGGCAATAGCACACCAGAGGGAAGTTTGGCTTTGAGTTTTCTTCTGACTTAGTTTATTCTTTGGTTGCTAATTTGCATTTTTCTCTGAGGAAGATTATAATTATAATGCATATGCAAAAGCATAAAGCACCAACCTTCTCCCCCAACTTGAAGTATGACCTTGGACAAACACCAATTTCTGTCTCAGTTTAAACATCTGTAAAAGGGGATAATAATTCTTATTGTAAAACTGTTTTGCAGATAGAATCTGATGATGTGCTGGAGTTAGCCAATTGTTAATGAATCAGGAATTTTACAAGCTAGTTGTTAAAATCTTCGTAGTTTAAAATTGGCCATGGGGGTAGTAGACCTGAATTCAAACATGGAAATTGACTAATATTGCCAAAACATGGCTTTCATTCCTCCCAAACAGTGATCTGTAACGCACTACAAATAATCCTGTAATACCATTCAAAGTTTCCAGGTTCATTAAGAATCAAAATCTTAGTTTTAGAGTAGATTATGATTTAATCAGATGTCTGCTAGGATATCTTTCCTTAGGTTACTCCAAGGCTCTTTGTAACAAAGATTATACTTTGTGCTAAAATAGCATTGTCAAGACGTTTTGATAAAGAAATTTGGCCTTTCAGTAGTAGCTCAATAGAATAAATTTGAGGAATATGCAGAGTTTCATGGGAGAAAACTTCCCATTAGTTGATAGCCAAGATGCTTTAATGAAAGGGAGATGCAGAAATGCTGCTGGCTGTAGCTGGAACTCTTGATTTGTTCTCGATTCGGTGGCAGTACAAAAAATTTCACGAATTTATCAAGCTAGCTACATAAATAATTTTTCTGCTGCATAATTATGCTACCTTCATCTCCTTTTTACCTGATTGGTTCTAATTCTATGTTTCTTCTATGGAATGAAATTTGCTTACCTGAAAGTAAAGTGTTTGAAAATCACATACAACTTCAAAATGTGTTTTTAATGATAGGGTCCTTGGCTTGGCTCTGAAAAGAGCCTCCATATATCAAATACCTTTATAGCTCTGCCTGTCACTTGATATGGACACAGGAAAAGCGGGATTCCAAGAAGAGGGAGCGGTTTCCCAAACCTCACTTTTGCAAGTGATTAGAAGCGGCTGTTGGAATTCACATTTCAGCTGGTGAACTCAGAAATGGGCCACATTTTTCAGTAGGACTGCTTCTACTAGGTAGGTGTGGGAGTCTGCTATAGTCAAATAACAGATGTTGGGGATAGAAACGTCCTTATTTAGATATAAAATAGGGATATTTTATAGGTTAGAGAGGACAGATTAGGAATATCTAAATATGTTGAAGGAATACACTTACATATTTATAGTCAATATTGACTGACAGAAAAATAAATTCTGACCAAGGCAATTTTATTTTTTGATGAAATATAGGGAAGTTATTACTCAGATCCAATAAGATGTTATTTTCCTAACATCTTACTAATGTACAAATTAAATAAATGTATAATGTATAAATATATATTCTGACAGTAATTTTTTCTGTTTATAAATGTTTTATAACTCAATGTAAAAATTGAAGAAGCAGAGAAATGTACAAAGTGTAGACAATTTCATCCCTCAGGTACAATGACTGTTAATTTGGGTAATAATCATTTAGGCTTTTTAAAAATAATATTTAAATAAATGTAAACTTATATGAATATAAGCAAGCATATATATGATTATTCATTTGCTTATTTATGTATTTATTTTAAATACAGGGTCATCTGTTCTAAGAATTTGCTTTCTTCATTTAATACAGATTGGTTATTGTTCCATGTCAGCACACATAGACCTATTTCATTATTTTTAATGTTTGTATATAATTCTGCTACTTGCATGTACTATAATTTGTATAACTAATTCATTGATGGAAATTTAGGAGTTTGTTATTATCAACATTAAAAACAATGGCCATTCATATGTGTATCTCTATCTCTACGTCTATAAATAATTATATATTTATGAATATTTCTATAGAATATATACCTAGAAGCAGATAGCTTCTTGCCATTTAAAATTTTCAAAATAACCCTGCAAGGTAAGGTTACTATTATTACACCCATTTTATTGCTGAGTTAATTAAAGAGTAAAAAGTTTAAATCACCTATCGAAAGTCATATAACTAGTAAGTAGAAGACCAAGTACCCATACTGTACCTGCACAATCTGACTACAGCACACTATACTAAGCATTACCGTTATTTCTGTCTCTTGGTATTTCATTTATTCACATATATTAACATTTATGAAATTGTAACCCATATCCCCATTGATTCCATCTTACAGTTGTTGTCAACCAGAAAACTACATGACATAAATGTCTTTGCTAACATATGTGCACATTCAGTTATTACTGATTATGTGACTGGATACCTACAACCTTTCAACAAAGCATCCTGATTGTCATCTGAAAAGTTTCTGTTGATATCTTCATTTAAATAAAAAAAACACATCAGTAATGAAACTTGTCAAATGGGTGCCAAAAATCTGGAAGAAACCCCTACAGATGATAGTAAAGAATTCTATAAAGAAATATTGCATCACCAACAATCTATAACAAACTACCATAGACTGGGTGGCTTCTTAACAACAGAAATTTATTTCTCATGGTACTGGAGGCTGGGAAGTCCGAGAACAAGGTGCTGGCAGATTCAGTGCCTGGTTAGGGTCTGCTTTCTGGTTCACAGATGGTCATCTTTTTGTTCTGTCCTCACATGGTAGAAGGGGCAAGGGATTTCTCTGGGATTCCTTTTATAAGGGCAATAATCTCATTCGTGAGGGCTCTTTCCCTTATGACCTAATGGGGGCCCCACCTCCAAACACCGTTACATTGGGGATTAGGTTTCAACATATGAATTTTAGGGGACATAAAAATTCACTCTATAATAAATCTCAACCAATTGGTTTAATTTCATTAATTTATATATTGGTTTAATTTATATATTAGTTTATTTATATAACAGTGATACATGATAAAGACCAGGTCTAAATGTAAAAGATCTCTTTGGGTAAGTAAAAATAAAAATAATAAATTACAAGAAAATGTTGTATATAGTATAATTCACATTTTTTTCTTTCTCTTAGAGATACATAATATAAAGGTGCTTCTCACAATTGATGACTTTTAAGATTCAATAAAATATATTAATATTTATTTTATGGAATTGTTATAAGAATGACTATAAATGCTTGGAATAGTGCCTAGCATGTGATGAGTATTTGATACACAACAGTTATTAAAAATATTTAATAGAAATTGCAAATTTTCTTCCAAAAAGGGTGAACCAATTTATAATACTAATTTAACAATTTTATCATAGTAATTTATAACCTAAAACATAATTTGGTATAATTCTTCATCAAAGAAAGCAAAGTTATTATTGTAAAGCTATCATATGTGACCATGTATCTTCTGTACAGATAAAAAGGGATAGTTAAATTTGCTAAAAGTCTGAAAGAAAAAAAAACCTTCCATATAGTCCCATAGTCACTTAATTCTACCTATTATTTTCTCATATAAATGTTTAAAATTTCTGAATTTCATATAAAGATGAAGATGGTATTATATCCAATGACTCTTTTGTCTCTAGGTAATAAAAATAATAATTATTATTCAACAGATGAATTATGAAGTTATTCCTCAGTATCAGTAGGGGATTGGTTCCAGGAACCCCTGCAGATACCAAAATCTATGGATGCTCATATTCTTTATATAAAATGGTGTGGTATGTGCATATAACCTATGCACATCATCCCTTATACTTTAAATCATCTCTAAGTCACTTATATAGTAATAACTAATACAGTGTAAATGGTATGCAAATAGTTGTTATATTGTATTATTTATGGAATAATGAAAAGAAAAAAGTGTGTACCTATTCAGTATAGATGCGACTATAATTTTTTTCCCTGAATATTTTCAATCTGTGGTTGGTTGAATCCATGAATGCAGAACCCATGGATACAGACCTGATTGCATATTAAAAATTAAGAAAATATTGAAGGATGCACATATTAAAAAACATAGTAAGAACACAATATATAACTTCAAGAGTATTTTTGATATAACTAAAATCAATCAGCTTTCCATGCAATGTAGTTTTTTTTGGACACCTTGTTTCTTTATTTATTTAGTTTCCTCATCAATGCAAACTTGACATTACACTTTGGCTTTAAGATATTAGAATCGTTACTCCCTACTTAATTTCTTACTTCAGATGTCAGGAGGTTAAACCACTCTAGGCAGGAATTAGAAGAAAAAAAAGAAATTTCTACGAAGAGATAACAAAACAGTTTTCACCTCTTATTTTCTCATGAGTTATTTCCTACTTAAGATCACATTCTTATGATTTTTTTTAGAACCAGATCTTAGGAATTCCTGATTTCCTAATTTTCATGTTTGAAACTAGGAATTAGTTCCATAGGCACAAGAAGATATTGAAAGAAAGATTCTGAATCTTCTTAACTTTGTACAATTATTTTCTGGTTTAAAGCAATTAATTTAGGTTATCAAATATAGCTGCCATTTCTGTTATAAAAAGACACTACTAAATACATTTTTATTTTGTTCCCACAGAAAATTGATTGGTTTCTTTTTCTCTTCTCCATAAGGAAACATTTACTAATATTTTGAAATCATTAGAAGGTTTGATTTTTCAGTCTCTCTTGTCAGATGTGTGCTTAGGTTTTGTCGTGGGCCATGCTGAAAGAACCAGGACTATCCAAAACCACCTAAAATACCAGAGCTACTTGCACAGCTGACAAAAATCCAAGATCCTTTGGAGAATGAATGGAACATTATTCATCTCCATCTATTTGCCACACTGTCCCCTAGGCTTCCACAAGACTAAAAGAACAGAGTCTGTAGGCATAGGTACATTTCTGTAGAAGGGTCAGAGAAGTCAGAAGGAAATTACCATTTAGTTAGGCACAAAGCTTATTTTCTGAATGATTTGACTTTTTCATATATCTCATAAGAGAAGGTACCTAAATATTAAAAACAATTTTAAAAAATTTGTGCCTGTTGACACCTCCAAGAAAATCAGAATTCTGTTGGTAAGGAAAATACAGAAAAAACATAAGAAGTAGTTTTCATCTCTCTAGATATTTACTACTTACTGCCAATATACTCATGTATAAGAAAGTGTAGTCCACATTATGTGTGGAATTGCTTTCTCATGTCTTTTCATTCAGGCATCTCTTTAAATCTCTGTTCTCAGAGTTGTTTGTAGATAACCCAAGGAATGACCAAATCAAAGCCTGAGTTGTTGCAAAATAATTGCAGTGGAGCATTTAGTTATTTCTGGGAGCTATCTAGGGAAGACACTTAATTTACTTCCATAAGGGCAGCCAATAATTGGGTCACCCATGGATGCCCACATCAAGTCCAAGAAATTACTACATCTACTCAGAGAACAGCATGGCACTACTTACCTGAGTAGGGGTGTTGTGGCTGGATAGTTTAAGCTTAAAATGTATGAGGGCTCATGCCAGAGTATCTAGTACAGTAGTTGTTCAGATACACAATTGTAATTGAAAGTGGAGTCAAGCATTTTCAGGCAGAAACACTAATTAGAACTAATTGACAAGTGTTACAACAATCACCAGGGTAGCTCTTTACATAGGAAAATGATAGTTATGAAATACAGTGATTAATTGTATTCACTTAGCCATTATTTTTCTTTTTGGCATCAAGTTGGCCCAGTACTTGGCCACTGATCATAACTTCAAATTTATGGTACATTTCTCAGTGAATATTTCTGTTTCTCAAGCCAGTTCTACTTCCGTCATTTATATATGTGTGTGTTTGTGTGTCCATGTATTGTGTGTGAGTTTTATCACAACATCTCTGTTGGATATAGACATAGGTTGTAACTATATTCAATCTCTGCTTTAGAAGCTACTCTCAATCCATGGACATGTTGAAAATTATTCCAGGATGGTAAGCATAAACACAATTATTTCATATACTTTTTTGTGACTTAAATATTCTGTAGAAATTTGAAAGCAAGTCTTAAAGTCTGTCAATCTAGCATCTGCTACAAACACTACAATTCTCTTAAGCAAAGGAAGAGTTATTATGCTGAATGCATTATTTATCTATAAGTACATTTTACCATATTAAAAATGTAATTGAAAGACTACTAAAATACAGGTTTTGCTAAAAGGAAAACCAAAGAAAACACATTTGACTACACCTTTTTGTTTTGTGAAGAACATAATCATTACTATCTATAATTTTAAGCAGCTTTTTAAAGAGACATTTTATTGAATGTCATCAAATAACTCAGCATAGAACTATATAAGCTTTCAAAATCTATATTATTAAGTCCTGGGTGATAGATATTCATCACAAAGACATATGAAATTTTTAAGCTCAAATAATTTGTGTTTTAATTTAAGCCATCTTCTATTCTTTTTTCTTTTTTTAAATTTCAAAATATTAGTTAAGGAGGTACAAGTGTTTTTGTTACATGGTTACCTTGTATAATGCTTAAGTCAAGGCTTTTGGTGTGCCTGTCACCAGAACAGTGTTCATTGTCCCCAATAACTAAGTTTTTATCCCACATACACCCTCCCATCCTTCCCCCCCTCCTTGCTTTCTAATGTCTTTTATATTACTTTGTGTCCATGTGTACCCATCTATTAGCTCCCAGTTACTAGTGAGAACACATGGTGTTTGGTTTTCCATTCCTGAGATACTTCATTTAGGATAATGGTCTCCAGTTCCATCCAAGTTGCTGCAAACGACATTATTTCATTTCTTTGTATGGCTAGTAGTACTCCATGGTATATATATATACCACATTTTCTTTATCCACTCAAGAATTGATGGGCATTTAGGTTGATTCCATATTTTTGCAATTGTGAATTGTGCTATAATAACCACTCGAGTGCAGGTGTCTTTTTGATAAATGTCTTCATTTCCTTTGAGTAGATACCCAGTAGTGGGATTGCTGGATCGAATGATAGGTCTACATTTATTTTTGAGGACTCTCTATACTGTTTTCCATACAGGTAGTACTAATTTGCAGTCACAGCAACAGTGTATAAGCATTCCTTTCTTTCTGTATCCATGCCAGCATCTATTGTTTTTTGACTTTTTAATAATGGCCATTCTGATAGGGGTAAGGAAGTATCTCACTGTAGTTTTAATGTACATTTCACTGATAATTAGTGATGTTGAGCATTTTTTCATATGTTTGTTGGCCATTTGTGTATCTTCTTTTGAAAAACTTCTGTTCATGTCATTTGCCCACTTTTTGATGGGGTTGTTTGTTTTTTTCTTACTGATTTGTTTGAGTTCTTTGTAGATTCTGGGTATCAGTCCTTTGTTGGATGGATAGTCTGCAAACATTTTCTTCCATTCTGTAGGTTGTCTTTCAGTCCGTTGATTGTTTTCTTTGCTGTGCAGAAGTTTTTAATTTAATTAAGTCCCATTTATTTATTTTTGTTATTGCTTTATTTGCCTCTGGAATCTTAGTCATAAACACTTTGCCTAGGCCAATGTGTAGAAGAGTTTTCCCTCGACTTTATTCTAGACTTTTTACAGTTTCATGCTTTACATTTAAGTCTTTTATCAATTAATTTTTGTATATGGCAAGAGATAGGGGTCCTCTTTCATTCTTCTGTGTGTGGCTATCCAGTTTTCTCAGCACCATTTATTGAACAGGATTTTCTTTCCCCAGTGTATGTTGTTGTCTGCTTTGCTGAAGATCAGTTGGTTGTAGATAGATGGTTTTACTTCTGGGTTCTCAATTCTGTTCCATTGGTCTATGTCTCTACTTTTATACCAGTACTGTGTTGTTTTGGTTACTATATAGGCTTGTAGTATAATTGGAAGTCAGGTAATGTGATGATTTCAGATTTGTTCTTTTTGTCCAGGATTTCTTTGGCTGTCTGGTCTCTTTTTTGGTTCCAAATGAAGCTTAGGATTATTTTTTCTACATCTATGAAATATGATGCTGGTATTTTGGTGGGGATTGCAATGAATTTGTAAATTACTTAGGTCAGTATGGACATTTTAACTAAGTTGATTTTACCAATTCATGAGCAGGGGGTGTTTTTCCATTTATTTGTGTCATCTGCAATTTCTTTCATGCTATTGGTGTATGGAAATGATACTGACTTGTGTACATTGATTTTGTACCCTAAAACTTTGCTGAATTTATTTATCAATTCCAGCAGTCTTTTGGTGGAGTCTTTAGGGTTTTCTAGATACAGATCACATCATTGGCTGGGTGTAGTAGCTCACACCTATAATCCTAGCACTTTGGGAAGCTGAGAATGGAGGATTGCTTGAGGCCAGGAGTTCAAGACCAGCCTGAGCAAGAGCAAGAGCCCCACTCAAAAAAAAAAAATAGACAAATTAGCTGGGCTTGGTGGTTTGCACTTGTAGGGCCAGCCAGTTGGGAGACTGAGGCAGAAGGATCACTTGAGCCCAGGAGTTTGAGGTTGCAGTGAGCTACGATAACACCACTGCATTCAAACTTGGGTGACAGAGCAAGACCCTGTCTGAAAAAAAAAATTATATCATCAACGAAGGATTGTTTGACCTCCTCTTTCCCAATTTGGATGCCCTTTATTTCTTTCTTTTGCCGGATTGCTCTTGCTGGGACTTCCAGAACTATGTCAAATAGAAGTGGTGACAGCGGGAACCCTTGTCTTGTTCCAGTTATCAGGGAGAATGTTTTTAACTTTTCCCCATTCAGTATGAGGTTGCCTGTGGTTTTGTCATATATGGCTTTTATAATTTTGAGACATGTTCCTTCTATGCCTAGTTTGCTGGGGGATTTTATCATGAAAGAGTGCTGAATTTTATCAAGTGCTTTTTCTGCATTTATTGAGATGATCATATGGTCTTTGTTTTTGTTTCTGTTTATGGGGTGAATCACATTTATTAATTTGCATATGTTGAACCATTCTTGCATTCCTAGGGTAAAACTCACTTGATCATGGTGGATTATCTTTTTTATGTGCTGTTGAATTTGATTTGCTAATATTGTGCTGAGTATTTTTGCTTCTATGTTCATAAGGAATACTGGTCTGTAGTATTCTTTTTTTGTTGTGTCCTTTCCTGGCTTTGGTATCAGGGTGATACTGGCTTCATAGAATGAGTTCAGAAGGATTCTCTCCTTGTCAATGTTATTGAATAATTTCTGTAGGCTAGGTACCAGTTCTTTGTATATTTGGTAGAATTAGCTGTGAATCCATCTGGTCTGGGGCCTATTTGGGGGGGGAATTTTTTATTACTGCTTCAGTCTCACTCCTCTTTATTGGTCTGTTCAAGGTTTCTATTCCTTTAGTTTTGTGAGGTTGTATGTTTCCAAGAATTTATCCATTTCCTCTAGGTTTTGTAGTTTTCTTGTGTAGAGGTTTTCATAGTATTCATAGATGATATATTGTATTTCTGTGGTATCAGTAATAATGTCTCCTTTTTAATTTCTGATTGAGGTTATTTGAGTCCTTTGTTGTCTATTTCTGCTTAATCTGTCTAGAGGTTTATCAATTTTGTTTATCTTTTCAAAGAACCAACTTTTCATTTCATTGATTCTTTGTATTGTTTTCATTTTCCATTTTCCACTTTCCATTTTGTTTATTTCTGCTCTGAGCTTTGTTATTTCTTTTCTTCTGCTGACTTCCCATTTGGTTTGTTCTTCTTTTTCTAGTTCCTTGAGATGTGACATTAGATTGTTAATTTGTGATCTTTCTGTCTTTTTGATGTAGGCATTTAAGGCTATGAACTTTCCCCTTAGAGCTGCTTTTTCTGTATCCCACATATTTTGATAGCTTTTGTCCCCTTTGTCATTCAGTTCAAGGAATATTTTGATATCCATCTTAATTTCATCATGGACCCAATAATCATTCAGCAGCAGGTTGTTTATTTTTCATTCCTTAGTGTAGATTTGAGTGTCTCTCTTGGAATTGATTTCTAGTTTTAATCCCCTGTGGTCTGGGAAGATACATGGCAAGATTTTGATTTTTTAAAAAATTTGCTGAAACTATTTTTGTGTCCTAAGATATGATCAATTTTGGAAAATGTCCCAAGTGCTTATAAGAATAATGTATATTCAGTAGTTTTGGGGCATAATGTTCTCAAATGTTTGTTAGGTTCACTTGTTCTAGTGTCCTGTTTAAGTCCAGTGTTTCTTTATTCATTTTCTGCTTCAATGATCTGTCTAGTCCCATCAGTGGAGTGTTGAAGCCCCCAACTATTAAGATGTTACTGTTTTTTTCTTTGCTTATATCTGGAAGAGCTAGAAGAATTTGTTTTATGAAACTGGGATCTCCTGTGTTAGGTGGTTATATATTTAAGATTGTTATGTCTTCTTGTTGAATTGCTCCCCTTACCATTATATAATGACCATCTTTGTCTTCCTTTTTTTGTTTTTACCATTGTTAGTTTAAAGTCTATTTTATGAGATATGAGAATGGCTACACCTACTTGCTTTGGGTTTCCATTTGCAGGGAAAGTTTATCAATCCCATTACCTTTAGTCTGTGTTAGTCTTTGTGTTTCCTAGAGACAGCAGATACTAGGGTTGTGTTTTTTCATCCATTCAGCCAGTCTATGTCTGTTAAGTGGGGCATTCAGATTGTTCATTTTGAGTGTTAATATTGGTGTGTGGAATGCTGTTCTGTTCAATATGGAGAATGATACATTATTGTTTCCCACCCCCCTTTTGTGCTATTGCTTTATAAGAGCCGTGAGCTATAACTTTTGGGTGTTTTTACTCTGGTTGGTACTTATTGTGCTGTTGCTTGTACAATGCACTTTTGATCCTTTCTTGTAAGGCAGGCCTAGTAGTGACAAATTCCTTTAGTGTTTGCTTGTCTGGGAAAACCTTTATTTCTCCATCATTTATGAAAGTTAGTTTAGCAGGATACAAAATTCTTGGCTGGCAATTATTCTGTTTAAGGAAACTAAAGATAAAACTCCATTCCTTTCTGGCTAGTAAGTTTTCTCTTCAGAAGTCAGCTGTTAGTCTGATGAGTTTTCCTTTGTAAATTAGTTGATGTTTTCACCTCATAGCTCACAGGAGTTTCTCCTTTGTGTTGACTTTGGCCAGACTGATGACTACATATCTTGGCAATTCCCTCTTAGCAATAAATCTCCCATGTGTTCATGGAACTTCTTGTATCTGAATGTCTAAATCTCTAGCAAGACTAGGAACATTTTCCTCAATCATTCCTTCAAATAGGTTTTCCAGGCCTTTTCTTTTTTCCTCTTCACCCTCATAGATGCCTATGATTCTTCTGTTTGGCTATTTTACATAATTTCATATTTCTTGTGGACTTTTTCATTCTTTTTGATTCTTTGTTCTTTATTTTTGACTGGGTTAATTTGAAAGAGATGTCTTCAAGCTCTGAAATTCTTTCTTCTGCTTGGTGTAATTTGTTCTTAAAACTTTCCACTGTGTTTTGTATTTCCCTAAATTAATTTTTCACTAGGAGGAGTTCTATTTTTTAAATATATCTATCTCTTTAGTAAATATTTCATTTATTTCCTGAATTGTCTTTCTGTTTTCTTTGATTCAATTTTCCATTTTCTCTTGGATGTCTTTGAGCTTCCTTAAAATCCTTATTTGGAATTCTTTACCTGTCATTTCAGTATTTTCATTTGATTGGGATCCATTGCTAGAGAGCTGGTATGCCACTTTGAGGTTGTCCTTTCTCTCTCATTTTTCATACTTCTGGAGTTCTTGTGCTGATTCCATCTCATCTGGAGCAGCTGTCACTTCTTGTTTTTGGATTTTCTTTTGTTTAGATGGGGCTTCCTCCCCACTCCACTCTTAAGAGTTTGTCTCTAGCATATGTTGGGTAAGAACCTTTGACCTTTGGCTTTGCTTCTGGTTACTTTGATGGTGGTCTAGGTTCTGGATGGATATCTTGGTTATAGATGTACTTAGTGTGGTGGTTTTCTCAATTGCTAGTTATTTACAGGCTGTAGTAGACATGTATTACATGCATGGGCAGATTCCCTGTCTCTTGTTGACCAGGGAAGATAAAGGTCTTTGAAATCCTTTCTCTTTCCCTAGCCCTGTGGTCTCATTAACAGTGTGAATTATACAGGGATGCCCAGTTTAATCTCTGAGACAGTAAAGTGGTGCTTGTGGGTAAGAGCCAACCATGCCTTATATGATTGAATCAGTAAATGCTGTAATGGGCTATACAAGTTGTCCTCCCTGCCAGTAGGTGGCGCTTACAGGGAAGATCCAACTGCAGTGGTGTTTTCTTGGACCTGTGAATGGCTGTAGCCTGTCAAGAGAAGCATTTGGAAGTCCCAGGTGGTAGGTGGGGTCCTGGAGGTCCCAGGAAACTCTTTATTCTCCACCACAGCCAAGGCAGGTGGAGGAGTGAGGCTAAGTGGCACTGGATTGGATGAGCCTGTGTTTGGGCTTGACAAAAGTGGGCACAAGTGCTGTCTCAGCAGGTGTCAAGAGTCAGCTCCCAGACCACTGGGGAAAACCACCAGGGAGGGGCTGAAGAGGCCCCATCAAGCCAGAAAGTCTGCTTGTTTGGGAGGGCTCTTCTGGTATTCACAGTCTGGCTGTTGGAGTGGGTATCGCTCTTCTTCCTATTTACTTGTACAGTGGATCTCCTTCTGGAATCTGGCTGCAAGCAGCAGCCCAAACTCACTGAGTTCACAAGCAATGGTGCTGCAGATTGGGAGTTTCCTTGCCCAGGATCCTTCCCTGGATCAAAAGTGCAGCTTTTCTGTGGAAGGAGGAGACACTCCATGAGTGTGCTGTGGCTCACACACACACACTGCACTCTCCTTTTAGTTCTGTCCTCTTGGACTCCTTTGCCTCCCAAGATTAGTTCACAAATCTCCCCTATGTGTCCCTGAGCAACACAGTCAAGTCCTGGGGGTATGGAATTGGCCTGCAGGCCTGTCCCCTGGTCCCCCAAGTTCAATCCCTGACCATACCAGGGGGAAGTGTGCTGGTCTCAAGTTGCCCATGGAGTGCTCAAGCAGTCTTAATGTCCCTTTGCCTCTGGGTGTGCCCTACTCTGCTGGAGCAGCCAGGCAGGCAGTACCAGGGAGGGCCAGCAGGCAGGGAGTTCACAGTCTGAGCACCTCTTTGTCTGCTACAGGTCTTTAAGAAGAAAGGCATGAGCCCTACTCTCTGTGGAAAGCCTCAGTGTGGTGGGCACACCAACAGAGGGGAAGTACGTGCTCCTGAGAGCCCTGGCTCAATCATCCCTTGGGGCATCTATGCCAACTCATGTGGGAACTGCCATTCAGCAGCAGTGGATGGGGGAGGGGAGAGGAAGGAGAAGAGTCTGAATGCAGGAAAGCTGGCAGTCATCTTTGTCCCTCTCCCCAGAAGGAAGCCCATCTGGAATATCTAAGCTCTGGAATCACACATTTCCCATGGACCCACCAGCTCCTGTGGCCACTGCAGTCTGGGCAGGGGTTGGGAAATGTTTCTGTGGTGACCAGTGACATGAAAACTGAAGAGCTGAAGGTCACTGGGGAGGACAAAGACACACAATGGGTGGAAAAGCAGTATGACGCCCACCACATTGGCTCAGGTCGGTGGTGAGGGGGAGCAACACTGAGTCAGCTGGCAGCCTGGTGCTTTTTTCTCAAGGAGGTCCAAGTTCATTGTCAGTGGCAGCTTTGGGGCTCACGAGGGTAAAGAAGCTCTCCAACAGCTCGGGAGCCTGCAGTCTGCCAGAGGCATGAGGGGAGGAGAAAACAAAACCCATCTACCCTTTCCATGGGGCTCCAAGTTTCTTGGGGGTTGATCTCTGCTGAAATATTACTCCTTCTGTTCTGTTCTCCAACTTTTTCCTGTGGAATCTCTGGTAGGTTCTGGCACTTTTCCCTTCGAACTACACTTGAACTATTTTTTTTTTCATCTAAAACTTTTCCTTCTTTCTGAGACCATCTGGCAACTGATGTCTCTACTCAGTCATCTTGTCCACCCCTCCTGCTTTTTTGACTACTCCTTATAACATAAAAATAGTGAGGGGAAGTTTGCTAGCATCTGGTCAAAGCCAAACACTCCAGATGGGTGCTGGCATGGAAGGGCAAGAAGGTTCAAGGAAATTTTGAGATCTGGGTTCCATCTATGATTGTATCACTAATGATTTGTATAATCAAGGAAAGCCACTTGAGCGCTTTTGATCTCAGTTTTCTTGTCTTTAAAATGAGAGGAGTGAAGGAGGTGTTTTCCAAAGTCCTTTCTTCCTTTGAAAAATTAGTCCATTTAAAATTATTTATTTTGAAA
This sequence comes from Daubentonia madagascariensis, assembly GCA_023783475.1. Taxonomy (NCBI): domain Eukaryota; kingdom Metazoa; phylum Chordata; class Mammalia; order Primates; family Daubentoniidae; genus Daubentonia; species Daubentonia madagascariensis. Next base: position 62,551,667 of record JAKFHU010001798.1, read on the forward strand.
TATTCCCAAGGTAAGTTCACCAGATTGAAGTTTAGTCCATTTTCATAATGATTGGTAAAGAGACCCTGGTGATGTTAATGATGGCTCAGACATGGGACTGAGTTCAACCTGGTTTATAACCTTTACAGGTTTTACCCATTTCCTTGGGGGTAAGGGGGGTGGCACTGGGACAGAGGTCAGGGGATCTGACATTCTTGGATTGGTTTAATTGATTCAGTTCTTCTGTTTCAATTCTATAAGTATTGTAAACTGTCTTTTGAATTTATTTATTTATTTATTTTTACCATTTTAGGGCAGGGGAAAGGATCAATTTGAGGGTGTTGTTGATCCACCTATACCTAAAATCATACTCTAATCAAATATTTTTAAGGAATGTCTGTTTGTCCGATTTTTGTAATCAAATCATCACAATCTCTTTTACCGTCTGAGTAATATTAATAAGAATTTTGTTATTATATTTGTTTCTTAGATCTACTTTAACAAATTATCACCAACTAGGTAGCTTAAAACAATAGAAAATAATTCTGTCACCATTCTGGAGGCTGGAAATCTAAAATCAAACTATCTGTAGGCCCATGAGCCTCTAGGAAAGAATCTGTTTTATGCCTTTCTTCTAGATTTTGATGGTAGCCAGAAATCCTTGACATTTCTTGGCTTATAGAAGCATCACTCCAATATCTGTCTCTGTTGTCACATAGTGTTATCTCTGTGCATCTGTCTCTTTGTCCAAATCTCTCTGTTCTTCTAAGGACACCAGTCATTGGACTTAGGGCCCAACTCATTGTACATTATTCTTAAATACAGCTTATGTTGGCCAAAGCACAGTGTGAAAATTACATCAAGTAATTATTTTTCTAATACAGTTTATGTGAATCAAATTGATGGAATGATATACAAAACTGAGTGCATACCAAGTATATTCAGTTAAACAGTTTCAAGTTGTCAAAACTATGGTTGAATGTGTAAAAGAAAAACAAAAAAGAACATAAGATAATGTTTATTTCTTTAAATTTTAAATTATTTCCTTTATGGCTTTTCCCCTCTCTTTAAAAGAATATTTTCTTCTAACTTCTCCATCTATTATAATCTTGCATATCTACTATTCTGTTTTCTTTATTTTTACTTTTTTCTTTTTCACCTAACATATTGATTCTTATAATCTATTTTTAGGTTTGATATGAAAATAAAAGCTGGTGGTTTAAAGGTGATTTATTAGACATGTCTATCACCAGTAGAACTTGATCTAATTTAGCTACAATCTTTTTTAAAGAAGTTACCATGACTCATGTATGGATAAGTTAAAAAAAATTCTTCTATTATCACTTTTTTTCTGAATCCCCCAGTTCTCTAATAAATTTGCAATGAGATTTTAGTTAAACTGTTAATAATAAAAGTCTAAAATATGTTATTAAAGTTTATGCTTATAAATAAAATATCAAGCTCAAAACATTAATGTATACGCTTTGTTGGAGGGAAAGATGGGGCCTGATGGTAGAGGGGCAGGGTGTATACAATCAAATATTGAGCAGTAAAGTGACAAGATCAGATTTGTAGATGTATTTTTCAAGGATTTATCTTTTTAAATAATTAAGAGAAGTAAGAAGGATAGTGCAGGAGTCTATGTAATTACAGCCTGAGGTTTCTAAACAAGACAGAGCCAATGTTAATTAAATAGAGGGGATAGATTTCAAAGAAGTCTAGAATTGATAGTATATGTTTAGTGAGGGAAGGGTTTGATGACATGTACGTTTCTATATTGATCAATTTAGGAGATGGAGGTGGCTTTAACAGTCTAGAAAACATAAAAGATGGGTTAATAGAATTTTACAAAAAAGGCGGTTGACTTTGTGTTTGTAGTTTAAAATGCTTGTGGGCCATGAAAGGATGGATAGCAAGACACAGACTTGAAGCTCAGGAAAAATACCTTAGGGTGAGAGAATTTGCTTAGTGATTAATTTTTCTTTCACTTTTTTTTTTTTTTTACAAAAGAGAATTTTCAGTGGTTTATGAACAACTAAATAAAACAAATTGAAAGTAAGGAATGAAAATGTAACAAAAAGGAAAAGAGCCTGGGCGTGGTGGCTCATGCCAGTAATCCCACCACTTTGGGAGGCTTAAGTGGGAGGATTGCTTAAGGCCAGGAGTTTGAGACCAGACTGAGCAACACAGCAAGACCCCTGCCTCTACAAAAAAATTTAAAAAATTAGCCAGGCATGGTGGTGCATGTCTGTAGTCCCAGCTACTCAGGAGGCTGAGGCGGGAGGATCGCTTGAGCCCAGGAGTTTGAGGTTGCAGTGAGCTATGATGACCCCACTGCACTCTAGCCCAGGCAACAGAGTGAGAGACTCTGTTTCTCAAAAAAAAAAAAAAAAAAAGGGCAAAACAAAGGTGAGAAAATTAGAGGGAGCCACAAGTGAAATTTGTTAACAAAATGTATTCCCATAAGGTCTTATACAGTTGTTTAAAATGAAGTAGAAATGTTTCTCTAAGCTTTGTAGCAGCAATCACAAGGTGGGGAATACTATTAATGTTGAGAGGGCATGGAGTTTTATGTTTTGTTAATTGCTGTATTCCCTGCACCTAGAGGAATATCTGATGCATAGTAGTTGTTCAATGGTATTTGTGGAATGAATGCATAAAATAATTCGTAGATTCTTAAATAATTTTTATTGATAATAATTATTTGTCCAAGGCAAAAATACTCAGGTGTTTGAGATGGGTTTATACATCTTTTTTCCAGGGACATTAATATTTGGTTAATTCAATTGTCCACAAGGTATCAATATCATTTTCACTGTGGGAGGGGAGAGGCTCTAGATTTTCTTGAAATAGTTTTTTACACTTAATATATTTGCCTGTTCCTAGATGCTCCAGAAAAGGTTTGCTCATGCAGTTCTACTTCATGAATGTTCTTGGAAATATCTTTCAAGGGAAAGTCCTTATTCTTACCAAGTTCATAATTAATGGGACAAGAAGGAGGATAATTATTGAACTTGTTTCTACTAATTTTGAAGATATTATGCAGCAGTTCAAGACTCCGCATCCAGGCAAAAGTTACTTCCACTGTATCATTCTCCTATTTCCTACGAGTGTGCAGCCAACCTGAGTGGCCCTGAGACCCCTGGATGAACACAGAGAAAGCCCAATTCAGCCAACATTGGCTAGGGGCTGGTTAGACCCAGAGCCCACTTACAACAATGAAATAAACTATGACTACATGTACAGCCTTGTAGTGTCCTGATTTGATAAGAAAGAAAAAAAATTGTACAATTTTTATGAAATGCTGAAAACTTTCCAAGAAAAGGAGTAAAAAACTTCTAAGGTTTCTTCTCTCATAAACACAAGAAAACTTTACCAGATATTCTGAATGTCCTTGAGTCCCAGGCCATTTCTTTGACATTGCTTCTACATCTCTTCCTGATACAGTGGCAATATCTCTCTGCATTTTCAAGGTTTTCTGAATCTATCTCCTCAGTAAGCAGGTGACTATACTTCACTGGAATAGAGGTTTTAGCAATATCACAGAGAAGAATTTCCTCTTTGTTCCATCCTCACTAACCTTTGTATCTATTGGCTCTGATTATCTGCTGTGATTCTTTTTTTCTATCTGCCACTGTTCAACCCCATGTGCTACCTTCTTGACTTGCACATTTGAAGGAATATGGCAGGGGGAGAAGCACTGATCACTGAGTACTTCTTAAGAACTCTCACTGCACCTGGTCTAAGACAGCTGTCATGTGACCATCTCATATAATCATATATTTGAAGGTGCAAATAACCATGCTTCATTCTTTCAGGAGGTCCAATTATTTCCTGAGCTTTAGATTAGTCTGTGTCACTAATTAGGTTTCGTTGCCCCTTAGTGGGAGACACAGCTCAGCTTTACAAAAGACCTTCCAGATGCCTACTCTCCATTATTCAGCATGAGGGATCAAGAGCTTGCGTTGCCGTAAGTCTCATGATTCTCTTCAGTTTGGAACGTGTGGTAAAGAAGATAAAGCCATGGTGTCAAACCTTATAACACTCTTATGTTCCTAAAAATCTTAGTCCAAAGTAGGATGTGGATAATATCATAAAATCTTTTCTAAGCTATATTGCCAAATTTTATCATTTTAGTTTCTTGGAGAAATTCTTTATTCAGAATTTATTGTCCACTTAGATTTTTATTTGAGAACATATCAAGAAAGCCAGTTTTTTGAGGAGGGATATAATTTCAGAAATTTCTTTAGTAAATCAAATCAAGCCTTTGAAATCCAGATCACAAAGTATTTTCCATAATGAAGAAATTGTATTTTTCTCTGGCTAGGATTCTAGATCACGAGTTTGGCTGCCCTAGAGTAAAAAAGAAGACATGATAGAACTGAAATACTGCTCCTTATGGTCTGTAGAAATTAAGGGAAAGGGAAAGAAGAGACAGAGAAAGAAAAAAAACATAAGGTGAAATACAAAGTTCTCTTTCTTAAGTATCCTCCATCCCTACCTCAATCAGAGTTGGGCTCCAAAAGAGGGAGGAGTTTTAGAAACTCAGTAATTGGGAGCTTTAGAACCCAGGAACTAGTGGTGTGATTTTACTGGCATACCAGAGGGGATGCTGCTACCCTCAAGGGGAAGCCTCAAAACAGGCTGCTTCAAATGTGGCACTGTGGGGCAGAAAAGGGCTACATTTATTAGCTTGGGACAGTGTTACTTCTCCTCCATAGCGCGGCCATAGGAGGTGGTGACCTGTGAGTATCTGTGTGCCCCAAAGAGGGGAAATAGCTGCAGATATGTCAGAGTACAGAGGTCATTGTGTGTGGAGGATTTTGACACCACAGTGGTGGGTGCCACGTTATGATGAGAGAGTTAGATGGCTGCAGTAGTTTCTTGAGTGTCACCAGACCAGGAAGCAGTTAGTCCAGCCACTCTGGAGCCAGAGATTTCAAGAATCCAAAATGAACCATGCACATAGAAAGCCCCTCTTATTCTTTACCCAGCACAGGCCACATGCCAATACTTTCCCATACCAGGATGCCCTCTCAGAGAGGAGCAGGGGTAAGGAGTGGAACTTTGCAAAGCAGAACATTTTATTGAGTCATCCAGGCAGAAAAACAGTTACCTGTAAAGGCTGTTTTAATTATTGGGTTGAAATAAGGTGACCCAATTGGACCAAATTGCAGTCACATCTAATCATATCTCCATTACCCAGAAGGATGGAAAATTTTTAAGGAAGATTGGGTCAGTTATAGAAAAATAAAGACATTTTCTTTGCACATTGGGATGTGAGTATATTGGAGACCCTGTTCTTAACTATATTTTATCTTTGTCCAGGTAATTAGGAAATGAGAGAATCCAAGGGACTGTTTTTACTAACATTATGCATGTCTAGTGTTGCAGAATACAGAAAGGCCTTAGGTTCATGGAGCAATTAATATAGTTGACATAGTTTAAAAATTCCAGTCCATTGACAGTTTCAGGAGGTCTACAGAGAGAGTGGACATGGCATCTCATTTTAGAATAATCCCTGCACAGGAAAGCAACACAGACCTGGTTTGATTGTGAGTATAAATGAGCTGAAAAATTCTATTTCTCCACTTTAGGAAAATACCGAGGCTCAGGGTGCCCTGCTCTCATCAGGGACACAGCAAGCTCCATCTTTATTTTGATGGAGGAAATGAGAAATTAGTCTGAACAGCTGATTTTTATCCCAGTCACTCCACAAACTATCAGTGTTTGTTTGAGATTTCTTCCTAGTAGGCTGTTTATCACTCTGACTTTCTTTGTTCTTCCTGGCTTTGATCTCAGTGGACCAGATTCTTGTTTTAAGTGACTCTAGGGGAATTCCAGGACAAGAGCAACACTCTCTGATTTGATGTTTGGCAGCACTGGTTTTGCTTTCTCCACCGTGTGTCTTTGCTTCTCTGTGTGCTTTTCTCATTTTCTCTTTCTTACTTTAGTTCGTTTTCAGAGGGCAGACTACCAGAGAGACAAGAGGAAGATGGGTCTTCCACAGAGTTTCTCTTTTGGATTGATTTTTCAAAGAGCTGCAGAATAGCGATAAATGCCTTGCCCTGGTTCTGCCACATGGGAGTCAGTCCAAAGACAAGTGTTTATTTCCTTGGTGAAAAATAATACCCAAGCTGGGTTGTGAGCAGTGGTTACAAGCATGGAATCATATTAGCTGATTCTTGTGATGCCAAACTTTTTCTAGACATTTACATTTGATTGTTGTAAAGTGTTTTAAAATCATAGTCAGTTTTTGGCTTACTTGTTATTGTTGTTAGATTACTCATAGACTTTTGATTGTTTTTGATGTTGCGTAAGTACACCTTCTGTACATATTCATAAATATTACCCTAAGTGTTATTCTCTTTTGCAGGTTCTTGCCCCTTGAGAAATGTGTCTTTTATACATGTGCTGAGAGCTTCTCTGCATCTAAATTTGTTAAAAAGCAACTTAGAGTCAGTGTCCCTTAGGCGATCTACAAAAGTGGTTTATGAACATATTTTTAATACATATCACACATATATACGTATATATTTAAAGTAAAATAAAAAGTTCCTTCTTGTTGAGATTCTGAGCAAGGTAATCAAGCCCCTTTTTAGCTCTCCTAACTCACACAGTGCTATAAAGAATATAAATCAATTAATGATTTTGGAAAGTGGCTTAAAATATAAAATCCATATGTGGATGCCAATTATAATTGTTTATAATAGGAACCATAAAGAGTTATCTATTATTAACCTTAAATAAAAATAAAGGTAAAATTTAAAAAAAAGATAGTTTGAGATAGCTAAAATGACACTTTAGCTGGAATTGTAATAGTGCAGTGCAGTGCAATGATCAGAATCATAGAAAGTATCTCTCTATATAATTATCAACAAAAGGAACTTGAATTGGCTTTTACTTATTAAATGCAGTATATTTAGCATGCAAAAATAATCCAAAAATAGAGACTAGTAGGAAAAAGGCAAAAAAAGAAAGACCCTGTATTTGAAGTTTGAAAAACTTAGTTTAGGTGACAGTTAGATGTCATCTGCTCTGGGAAACCTTCCTTCACTGCCCAGTGCATTCAACTGGTGTCATTCTTTGGTTGAAGGCAATGTCACTACTTTGATAATACCATTCCTTAGCTACAGTACAGTTAAACTCTTTTTAGTCTAACCCTAAAATGGGCCATCTTTTGAGCCAAATCTATTGTCATTATCTGTAGAAAAAAATGGATAATGATAAAGAGACCGAAGATGTGTCTTTATGAATGTGGCAACTAATACAACCACAATAAACTGAGTTTGTTACCTACAACACTATATAAATAATATTTATATACAGAACTAGTTGTGTCATATAAATCTCTAAACTACATGAGTCTGCTTATTACATGCATAAAATATCACTCTTCATATATCACTAGCTCTATGTGTCATTCCCTTCCTCTTATGACCTATATTAAAACAAAGGTATAGGAAACAATTCAGCTAGCTCAATTCCTTAGGAGATCACCCATGGGGGGCATTTTCTATAAAGAGGGGAATGAAAAACAACACTGGGAATGTCTTCTCTGGAAGTTGGACTTCTTATCTTGTGAGTGTGCTCATTTTTCACTTGTGATATGGAGATATTGTCCTTTAGGTCCTTGTCCTTTAAGGAATTACCAATCCTTTTCATGTAGGAATTTGTCTTCAGCAAGTACTCTTAATGCAGTCTCATTCAACTTATCACATCCTCACTGAATTTTCAAATCAGATTTAACTAGTCAGTCAACTAAAAGGTTGGTGAATGTGTATAATTTATTATCTTTATGTCTCAGCTTACAAGTTAACACAACACAACATAACATAACATATTGATAGCAAAATGTAAAGCTTCACATAAACAAAAACAAAAGGCAAACAGATGGAAGCTAAACACACCAGAAAAGAGCTATGGGGTACAGAAAATATATTTATTTCTTATTTTCAGTTGGCAGCCTACATTATAAAATTTTTGGCAATTATGTGAATTTTGGGCCAAAATTGTGAATAAGAAATGAAATTATTCAAACTAATTTCCATAAATTAAGGAAATCTCATAGGCACTTCATGAAGTAAAGTTTATTAATTTGGTGTCTTGACATTAGAGAAGGCATGCTGTTAGTGCCCAGATTCCTCTCAGAGAATTCAGCAAAGCCCCACATCAGAAGAATATCAGAGAGTGGGTTAGTTCTAAGAAGACAGGATCATGGACAGTGAGCCCTGGACAATCCCAGGGTTCTTATATTTCTGAAGCCACCCAAATATGGATCTAAACCACATGAAGAAATGATAGAACTTGACATTGAACTGTACACATTTACTAAATCTAGAACTAAACCTAGAATTTACTTCTTTTATTATAACACAAATAAAAATCAATTCAAAATAGAGCCAAGTTAAGATTGTGAATGAGCCTCAAAATATTCTTGAATTTCAAACCTAAATGAATTTAGAACCATGACCTTCAGATATGTAGCTAAGATAGGATTAAAAAGACTCCCTTCAACAGCCTGTTCCTCAGCCTTGAGATTTGGTGAGTATACGTTGCCAACAATCATGCATGTGGAGGAGGATTTGAAAGGGCACATTTCAGAAAACCAATGCATTATTTGGAAACTTGGAGGTATCTACTTAACACAATCTGTGCTTTAAACAACCCTATTCTCCCCACTACACACACTTTTCTTTTTTTCCTTTGCATTATATGTGTATTATTTTCTCTCTTCTCAAACTATAAGCCCCTTTGAACCAGGAAAAAATGGTCTACAATGTTAGCTGTTTCTCTCTCCTCTCCCTTCCCAGAATCTATATCCTGGGATCTTTGTAAACATTAGCTGCTTACCACATGCTTGTATGGAAGGATGTTAGTAAGTAGAACTCCTGTGATCTGAAAGGTTTTCTGCAATGTGTAATTTTGCCTAACTTTTTTCAGGGGATACCTTAACAAGTTGAGTGAACTGATTAATAGCTACTAATGTTTTACACTAATTTCACAAACCTTATGGATAATATAACTGACTCTATTGCATCATATATTAAATATATGTGGAATATGGAAATGTGTTTAACTAACATTAATCATTTATTCAATTACTGGTTGTTGAGTTACTAATGGGTACCTAATAGGTACCACTCTAGGTTGGATACTGGGCATGAAATTTAATATTCACAACCCTCAAGGAGATTATTCTCTAGAACTTTATTAAATACCCACTATGTACTAAGTACTGTTTAAGGTGAATTACCTGCTTTTTCTCACTTAGTTAGCATAGCAGTTTATGGTCTCCATTTTACAGATATGGACACTAATGCTTGGAGAAGTTAAGTAAATTGCCTTCCAAAAGCTAAAACCTCAACCAAGATCTCTCTGATTTCCAAATCTGCACTTGCAAATATGGCCAAGTGACATGCTTTTATGGTCACCAGAAACTTTCTAAAAATGAATCAGTTTCCAACACTTAAATTTTGGGAAATTTCACAGACAAATAAGAATATCTGGATTCTCTTGAAAAATCAGAAAATCTGGCAACAGTAGGCTTACAATCCACATGGCAAAAATGGGTGACAACTGAGTAGCAACTACTCACTTTATACTGGCAATTCCCTTCCCAGTCTAATGTAGCTTTCCCTGGCTGGCTCCACTTGTTCAGGCTATTTGCATTATTCCTATAGACATTTGAGTTTGAGACTTTTGCATTCTTCCATGTTTTCCAAATGCTAATCCATTTTATACAAAAAACAAACAAACAAACAAACAAAAAATATACTAGGACCAAATTAGGAGTAAGGTAGGAGATTAAAATGGTGGCTTTACTACTGATACAGCTATTGGAAGATAAAGTGTAGGTACAAGACAACAATGTGCATCCCATTCCAGAACTCTAATACTAGACAGTCTTACCCAGAATATATCAAAAAAGGCAGGTCAGTGTGAAAAAGAACCAAATGAAATTTCTATAAATTAACAACTTAGTTATTAAACATAAAAACTATATGGATGGGTCTAGACACAGCTGAAGAGAAAGTTAATGACTTGGAAGATAGACTTTAAGAAATCACCAAAATTGAGGACTAGAGAGATAAATAGATAAACAATGTGAAAGATCATTAAAAAGACATGGAGAGTGGATTATGAAGGTCTACTACATATTTAGAGGAGTTTTATACAGAGAAAAGAGAAAGAAATCAAGAGAGAAAATATTCAAAGTAATAAGTTCTAAATATTTTCCATGAATGAAAAAACACTCAAATAAAGTTTGTAGCCACAGTGAATCTGAAACATGATAAGTAGAAATAAGTATGTTCTAAGACACATAGTGATGAAATTATATGACATCAAAGACAAAGATAAAATCTCAAACATAAAGAGAAAAAACAGATTACTTGCAAATGGGTGACAATTTCTCTCAGAAGGCAGTGAATTAATGTCATCAAAGAACTTATAGAAACTAATTTTTTGCCTGGATTTCTATGCCTAGCCAGATTATCATTCAAGAATAAGGGCAAAATAAAGATAGTTTCAAACAAGAAAGACTAATTGCATTTATTATTCACAATTTCTAAAAGAATTTTAGAATAATACATTTTAGTAAGAAGAAAATCAAACACAGAAAGAGGGAGTGGAATGATAAAAATAGTGATGAGCAAAAAATTAAAAAATATATATTGGTAATTATGTCAGTAGAAAAATCCATTTTTGGAGGATGGGAATTTAAATAAATAAGGGACCTAAGTGATAATAATGTGGAAGATGGAAGAAAATGATTGCATTCAAAAATTTCCACGTTCTTAATAATGTTTGCAAAGAGGTTAGGCATATTTTTAAAGATGAATTTGGGGTAAAAATGCATGATAAATATTTAAGGAAGTGATATTCAGAATACTTAACAACTAATATGGTCTGGTCAAGAGCTAATCATAAAGGAACACTGACCAATCAGAAGGGATGGATGCTGTAAACAACTAGGACAGCTATTCTCATGTGTAACAGTTAAGTATCAGTCCTGATTCAAGGGTAGCCATTAAAATAATAAAAACTAATGCATAATTACAAAAAAGTAGATAAAAAAGGAATGCAGAATTTTTAAAATCAATTCTATAAGAATTAAAAACTGAATGTAGAGAAATTAAGAGACTTGCCTCAGGTTGCACAGTAAGCCAGATGGAATTAGGACTAAGCTTGGATTTTTAATTAAACATGGTGTTGCTTTATTATGGTATTCTGCCCCCAAAATTCAATTTTCAAATCAATATTTTGAAAACATTTACTATATCTACTTTCTCATTTTAGGTATCTATATGCTATCATTGTTATAGCTGATTCATATTTTAGTACTTTTTAAACATCCCCATTTATGCTTTACAGAGGATTGTTAACATATACATCTCTAAATGACAAAGTGCTTTAAAAATATTACCCACAATTTAATTTTTTTAAAGTGTGCATATTTTGTTAAACTGTATTATATAGGAAAGGATTGCTGCCTCTATTAAAATCATTTAAATATTAAATTATAGAAATTTTTGAAAATGGATATTATTTTTTAAATGTAAGAATTCATTCTCTGTATTTATAAAAGTACTTTATTTCTATTACTTCAGCTTTCTAGAGACACATAATTATTGTCAAATTATGTCATTCTTTTGCAACATGATTTCAAAGAATAGAAAAATATGATTTTCTTAATTAAGTGATTTTTAGTATCCAAAGCAACAAGTTGAAAGCTTAAAAAAAGAAACATGCAATCTAGAAATGATTCTCTTACTTTAGCAGCTTTTCCTTATCTTACATTTATTCTTTGACCCCAAATACTCCAGAAGTAGTGTAAGTTAGTCTCTGTTTTCAACAGAAAAAGAAAAAGTAAAAATGAATCTTTAGGATTCCATTAAAATCATTTGATAATGCAGTGGAGAATTACTATTCAAGTTCAATAATGGTTTAACTCTGGTTTGTATGTTATCCAAGGAGATTTTAGCTATAGGAGTTTAAAAAGCCCAGTTAAGTCACATCAAATCATTAAAAATTGAACTCTTGTTATCTAACAGAACAAACATCATTGAAGACCTACTGAAATTTAACTACTGTTAAACCACTGTTTTATAATAGGTACTTGATGTACTATCAAATAGTATTTCTTTGAACATGGTGCCATATAACTTATATGGAAGTGAAAACAAAAAAGAAGACTAGTGGAGTTATCCCAGGAGAGAAAAAAAAATTCTGTGTCAGAAATATAGATAATACATTAGACCAGAGTTGGCTATTACCTACAGAGGGACCTGACAGAAAATAGTGTCTTTTCTTATAAGTCAGCCTTGCTTTAGAGAGAAAAGGAACATTGTTATGGGATGAATATAAATAATGAAGGACAAGAGAGAAAAGGTGGTAAATATCTTCCAGCCCAAAAATAAAGGATTAACTTGTGCAGGCACAAGAGATTAAACCTAAAACCACTGGAATTATGATTATTAAATTCCTGAAACCTGGTTGGCTGGTTTATTTAAGTGCCTTCTCCCTTAGTTTCACATCCTATTTACATGTGTACAATGAGACATGCATTTCTTCTGGAAAAATGAAAAGAAGTCTAACCTACTCATAACGACTTCCAAGGATGATTAGCCCCTTCTTCTGGCCACTAGCATGCATTCCCTCTATCACCCTGCACATGTCTGGCAGGACAATAGAACAGCTGCAACAGTCAACAATAATGTGCACCAGGGGTACAGGCTCTGGTCTGGCCCCGGGTCACCTTTGAGGATGATGTCATGTCATCATGCTCCATCATATCTGGTTATTAATCCTCTTCTGCAGACTTGTCAAAGAGAAGCTGCAGAGCTTCTGCAAGGCAAAGCCAGCATTTTGGAAGAAGGTTGTGTTAGTGACACAGATGACATTGAAACTAGGACATTATAAAAATTAGTTTACAATGAAAATTGCTCTCTGTCAGGAGTCTGGGTCAGACAGACGATGATTCATCTGCACACAGACCACCCTTGGCCATAAAGTAGAGTATATTTCTTGCTTGACACTAGGAAGAGTTTTATTCAAATGGATTGCGAAGATGCTATTTTTGTATCTGGTCAGAATCCTATTGAAATTGAATTTTAGGACATCTTTATGTTCTACTTGATTTCCTCAATTATAGAGCTTTACCTTGAGTACCAACTATTCTTGATTACATTTTCACACTATAAGTTTACCAGAAAAATTCATGCCAGTTATTATTATTTTTATGAGTTTATACACACAAATATGAAACATGCAAAATAGGCTAGAATTTATTAACATGAAACATTTAATACGAAAAGAGATAGGGCATTAGAAAGTTATATGTCATGGGCATATTGAATGTGCCCAATTGCTTTTAAATGTCTAAAGTATAACCATTATGTGCTATTATAGGGATTATAAACTATATTGAAGTAATATATTCAAGCATCCAAAAAATCAGAGTAAATAAAAATAATTCTGCTCATTGGCTCACAGTTAGGAAGGAATGAGAGTAATAACAATAAAATAATAATGTGCAGGGAAAGACAAATACATCCTGCAGCAGCCTGAGCTGCAGCAGTCCCTGATTCAAGGGAGGGAGCCGGAGGCTTCCAACTCATAAAAATGAATATTTGTCTGCCAAGGAAAGGCTGTGCACGTCTTTTTCCTACTCTTGCCCTCCAGGGGCCTATTCTGACCTCCCTTTGTCCCTGTTGAGAGGGAGAACAGAGGGTATGAATATGGCTAAGAACATTTTGCTTCAGGAGCCTGTGACTCTGGGAGTAGTTCAGCACCTGCATCTCACAGGAGTAATTTAGCACCTGGATCACACTGACCTTGCCAAGCAGGATCTGTGATGAACATCTTACTTGGGCCTTACCTTAGGGTTTGCTCTCATTAAGAGATGAAGTGACGTATGATTTCAAGTCTTATCATTTAACAAATGGGAAGACTGAGGAATAGATTTAAGTGATAACTTATTTCTTCAATTTTTCCTAGGTTTTCCTTGCTGAAACCTAAAGTCATATTTGTCGAAGCTGGCAACTATAGACTTGTTTTCTCAGGAGCAGAGGATAGATGCATATGTTTTAGGACAATGGTCTTTGTTTGCTGTTGCATCCCAGGCTCTCCATCACGCTCATTTGGGGACTTACATGTACTACTTCACCTTGGAGCCTCAGGAGGGTGAGCAGCAGCGGAGAGGAGTCCCCTGGGCGGGGCAGACTAGTGCTGGGAGAGGGAGTCAAAGCAGGGAATGTCAGCCCTTGTTAGGTACAGTCATAGCCAGTACGACAGAAGATCAAGCTCATTACATGGAAACATTTTTTCTTATGGCAAAATGTATGAAAATCTTAAAGGTCAAGCTGTATGCTAGGAATTGTTGGGAAGCTTTGAAGCATTTGCTAACTGAATCATGAATTATAGTGTATGTTAAAAATGATTATGTTTAAAAATAGGGCACAGACAGAGAGTTGAAAGTGACTTTAAAAATTCCCCTTATCCATGTACACATGCAATCTTAGAAAGACATGTATGTATTCATTTTAATACATATTTTTAATAAAATATTTATTTTAGGATAGTTTTAGATTTGCGGAAGAATTGCAAAGCTAGTACAGAGAGTTTGTTTTCATATAACCCAGACCTAATTTCCCCTATTATTAACATTTTACATTAGTATATTGTCACAAGTTATGCATCCATATTGATACATTATTAGCTGAGTACTACTTTATTCAGATTCCCTTGGTTTTTACCTATTTTTCTTTTCTTCTGTTCCAGGAACACATCCAGGAGACCACATTACCTTTAGTCATTCTTCCTTCAGCTCCTCTTGGCTGTGATGGTTTCTCAGACTTTCCCTGTTTTTGATGATCTTGACAGTTTTGAAAAGTACTGGTTAGATATTTTGTAAAATATCCCTCAATTGGCATTTGTTTAATGTTCTTCTCATGTTAGTCTGGGGTTATGGATTTTTTAAAGGAAGGCCACAGAGGTAAAGTGGCATTCTTATCCTATTATATCAAAGGTAAATACTATCAAAATTAGTATCACTGTTGGTGTTGACGTCAATCACCTGGCTGAGGTAGTGTTTGTCAGCTTTCTCTACTGTAAAGTTGCTCTTTTTCCCCTGTTCATAGTGTACATGCTCTTTGGAAGGAAGTTTTGCTTCTCCTCCTTGAGAGCAAAGTACATCAATTATTCAGAACTCTTCTGAATGGCAGATTTGTCTGTTCTCCCCACTTGTTTATTTATTCAATCATTTATTTATATCAATATGGACTCACGTATATTTACTTTATACTTTGAGTTATAATACAATATTATTTTATTTTGCTACTCAAATTGTTCTGGCTTTGGCCATTAGGAGCTCATTCAATTGGATCCCATGTCCCTCTCACATTTTGCCGTCATTGTGGGCTTTTTGAGAACTTCCTTACTTTCTGGCAATACAAAATGCCAAAGCCTAGAATTAGCCATTTCTTCAAGGAGTCCTGGATTTTTTTTTTAGTTGAAGAATGGTATTAGAATCCAAGATTTGGGTGTTAAGTGTGCTTGTTGCTACTGGGGTGTCACTGCTACTAAGCCCTCTTAGCTGTCAGGGCAAGGAAATACATGTGTATGTACTAATCAGTGTACATACATATATCTGTTAATACTTCTACATGTAACCATCTGCATCTATATAAGCCAAACATTAGTTCATTCTGAGGTCTCCAACTCTAATCCATTATGACATGGATCATTTAAGTCTTTTCCCTTTGCTTAACTGTAAAATACTACTCCAACAGTGAGAAAACTGGCTTCCATCATTCATTTATTTGTTTAATTCCAATTTATATGCATAATGATTTCAGAATTGTTCATCTATACCCTGATGGGGAATAACTTTATCAATCGGAGCACATAGTTTACATACAGGTTCTTTTGTCTTTGGGCTCACAAACTTGACTCACTTCCAAAATTACTTAGGTCAGCACCTCTCTTGACCTCCTTCAGTGATTCTGATTTGTAATACGGTTAAATTCTTTTGTCACATTTTGCGTTCCATCTTCATACCCTTACCCTTCTGAATGATGTATAAACCATCACATACATTAGGTTCATGCTTTGAGCTTCCTAAAAAATGCCTTGTGCTTCATCTTCTGAACTCTTGCCCCTCCATTTTGAACCCCTGGCAACCACTGATCTGTTTATTCAGTCTCTATAGTGTTTTCTTTTCCAGAATGTCATACAAATGGAATTACACAGTATGTAGCCTTTTCAGACTGAATTCTTTCACTTAGCATATGAAATTAAGATTCATCCATGTCTTGGCATGGCTTGATAGCTCAAATCCTTCTTATTGTTAAATAGTATTTCACTATATAGATGCATTAATACCAGAGTTCACTCATCCAGTCACCATTTGAAGGACATCTTGGCTGCTTCCATTTTTTGGCAATTAAGAATAAAGCTGCTATCATCATTCCTATGCAGGTTTTTGTGTGGACACAAGCTCTCATATTTATTGGGTGAACACCTAGGGGCACAATTACATAATAAGGCTATGTTTGTCTTTGCAGGAAACTAGCAAATTCTCTTCCAAAATGACTGTACTGTTTTGCATTCCTGCCGTGAATGAGTGAGAGCTCCGTTTGTTTCACATCTTTACTTTCAATTGACATTGCCAGTTTCCTGGATTTTATAGTCATTCTCATGGGCATGCTGTGGTATACCATCATTGCTGTGATTTTCATTTTCCTAATGACAACAGATGTGGATCATCCTTTCTTATTCTTATCTGCCATCTTTATGTCCTCTCTAGTGAGGTGTCTGTTTAGCTCTTTTGCTACTGTTCTTTAATTGGGTAGTTTGTTCTCCCGTTTTTGAGCCCTAAGTCTTCTTTGTATATTCTGGCAGAATTCTCCTATCAGGTAAGTGTTTTGTAAATATGTCCATAATATATGACTTGTTCCCTCATAATCCCAATACTATCCTTCAAAAAGTAGAAGTTTTCATTTTTAATAAAGTCCAATCCATCAATCTTTACTTTAATGGATTGTGCTTTGGATGCTGTACTCAAAAACTCACTACCAAATCCAAGGTCACCTAGATTTTCTTCTACGTTTTCTTCCAGAAGTTTCACAGGCTTGAATTTTACATTCAGATCTATGATCCACCATAAGCCAGTTATAGTGAATGGTATAAGGCCCATATCTAGGTTCAATTTTTGATGTATGGATGCCCCTTGTTCCAGCACCATTTGTTGAAAAAGACTATCTTTTCTCCATTGAATTGCACCTTTGTCAAAGATCAGTTGATTATATTCATATGGGTCTATTCCTGGGCTTTTTATTTTATTCCATTGATCTATACATCTATTCTTTCACCAATACCATGAAGTCTTGATTATTGTGCCTTTATAGTAAGTCTTAAAATCAGATAATGAGTCCTCTGACTTTGTTCTTCTTCAGTATTATATTATCCTAAGTCTTTTGCCTTTTTACGTAAACTTTAGAATCAAGTTGCCAATATCTACTAAATAACTTGCTGGAATTTTGACTGGTATTGCTTTGACTCTATAGGTCAATTTCTCAAGAACTGATATCTTTAGGATTTTCAGTCTTCCCATCTATGAACATGAACTGTCTGTCTATTTATTTAAATCTTCTGTGATTTATTTCATCAGTGTTTTGTAGCTTATTGCAAAAGATCCTGCACATATTTTGTTAGATTTATATGCTAATGTATTTTATTTTTTGGTGTGGTATCATAAATGGTATTTCTTAAAAATTTCATTTCTAATTGTTCATTGATGCTATATAGAAAAACAATTGACTCTGGTAATTGAGTTTGTGTGCTGAGACTTTCCTGTACTTGTTTATTAGTTCCAGGAGGTTTTTGTATGGATTCTTTGGGATTTTCCACAGAAAAATTTAGTCATGTGTAAACAAAGTCATTTTTATTTCTTCCCAATCTACATACTTTTAATTTATTTTTCTGGTCTTATTACACTAGCTCAGACATCTAGTAAAGTGTTGAACAGGAATGGAGAGAAAGGACTTCCTTGCCTTGCTCCTGATCTTAGGGGGAAAGTATCCAGTCTCTCATCATTAGATATGATGTTAGGTGTAGATTGTTCGTAAATGATCTGTATCAAGTTAAGAAGCTTCCTCCCTATTCTTAGTTTGCTAGGAATTTTTATCAAGAATGGATTTTAGATTTTGTCAAGTGCTTTCTCAGCATCAATCGATATAATCATATATATTTTTTTCTTAGTCTGTTGATATGGTGGCTTACTTTGATTGATTTTAGAATGTTGAATCAGTATTGCCCATCTAGAATAAATTTCATTTGGTTGTGTTTATATAATTCTTTTTATACATTGTTGAATTTCATTTGCTTACATGTTGCTGAGGATTTTTGGATCTCACTCTATATTAGTTTTTTATTGCTGCTGTAACAAAGTACCACAGGCTTAGTGACTTAAAACTGCATAAATTTATTCTCTTATTGTTCTAGAGGTCAGAAATCTGAAATAACTTTTATGGGGCTAAAATAAGCATATTGGGAGGGCTGGTTGCTTCCTAGAGCTACAGGAAAGAATCTAATTCTTGCCTTCTCTTTCAGTTTTAGTGGCTGCAGGCATTCCTCGGTTGGCGGCCAAACAACTCCAATCTCTGCTTCTTGTGTCACATAAGCTTCTGCTGTAGTCAAATTTTCCTCTGTCTCCCACTTAAAAATGACACCTATGATTACATTGGGCCTTTGTGAATAATCCAGGATAAACTCCCATCTCAAGATTTTTAATTACATCTACAAAGTCCCCTTTACCATGGAACGTAGCATAATCACAGTTTCTGGGTATTAGGATTTGGAGGGTGGGCATCATTATTTAGTCGGCCACAATATTTATAAGGTATATTGGACTGTAGTTTCCTTCTTTGGTAAGACCTTTGTCTGATTTTGATGTTAGGGTAATATTGACATCATAGAATAAGTTATTATAGAAAGTCTTTCCTCTGCTTCCATTTTCTGGAAGAGATAATTGATTTTACTACTTAAATATTTGGTAGAATCATCAGTGAAACCATCTGGATCTGATGTTTCTTTTTTGGAAAGTTATTAAGTAAAGATTCAATTTCTTTAATGGATATAGGGATATTCAGGTTATGTATTTTTCCTTGTGTGAGTTTTGGTAGTTTGTGTCTTTTAAGGAATTGGTCCATTTCATCTAAATTGTTAAATTTGTGAATATAGAGTTATTCATATATTCCTTTATTATTCTTTTAATGTCCATGGGATCTGTAGTAATAACCCCTCTTTGATGTTGCTAATGTTTATTTATTTTTCTTGTTTTAACTGGTTAGAAATTTATCAATTTTATTAAAATTTAAAAAAATCAACTTTTGGCTTCATTAATTTTCTCTATTACTTTCCTGTTCTTGAGTTCATTAATTTCTGCTCTAATTTTAAATTTATTGTCTTCTATTTGCCTTAGGATTCAATGACTTTTCTTTCTTTAATTTTCTAAAAAGGAAACATATTATTGAGTTTAAGATCTTTTTTTTCTAGTATATGCATTCAACACTATAAATTGTCCTCTCTGTACGGTTTTTGTTGCCTCTCACAAATTTTGATAAGCTGTATTTTTATTTTAATTTAGCTCAAAATATTTTAAAATTTCTCTTGAGACTTATTCTTTGACCCATGGGTTATTTGGATATATGTTGTATAATTCCAGATATATAGGAATTTCCATGTATCTTTCTGCTATTGATTTCCAGTTTAATTAATTCCATTTTGGTCTGTGGATATACTTTGTAAAATTTTTATTCTTTCATACTTTTCAAGATGTGTTTTTGGCCCAGTAGGTGAATGATCTTGGTAAAAGTTCCATGTGTGCTTGAAAAGAATAAGTATTCTGCTATTGTTGGATGGAGAATCCTACAAATGTCTACAAGATAAAGTTGATTGATAATACTGTTCATGTCATCTATATCCTTACTAATTTTCTGCCTACTCTCTATCAATTACTTAGAAAGAGGTGTTGATGTTTCCAACTAGAATAGTGGATTTATCTATTTTTCCTAGCAGTTCTGTCAGTTTTTGCTTTATATATTTTGACACTTTGATGTTAATTACATACATGTTTAGGATTGTTATGTCCTCTTGGAGAATTGGCCCCTTTATCACTACGTAATGCCCCTTTTTATCACTGCTAAACTTCCTTGTTTTGAGTCTACTTTTTCTGAAATTAATATAGCTACTCCAGCTTTCTTTTGATGTGTTATCATATTATATATTTCTCTACTCCTTTACTCCTAACCTAATTATTTCTAAAAGTGTGTTTCTTGTGTACAACATATAGTTGGATCTTGTTTTCTTACACACTCTGGCAATTATTATCATTTAATTGGCATTTTTAGAGCATTCACATTTAAAGTGATAAAGTTATTATTCATAAAGTTATTTGTAACTAGTGAGAAACTTTCTTTTCTATTTTCTATTGATTGCATTTGTTTGTTTTTCCCACTTTTTTCCTTTCTTCTCTTGTTTTAATTGACCATTTTGTATAACTGTCTTACCTTTATTTTTCATGTGTAAGTTGTACTTCTTTCATGAAATTTTAAAATGTTTGTTTTAGAGTTACAATATTCATTTTCAAGGAATATAAATTCTACCTCCTGTTAACGTTGTTGCCATTCATTGTACTTACCTGTATGTTATATTTATCAACACATTCTTTCTATTGTTGTCTTAAACAACTTTTATCTTTTAAATTAATTAAGAATTAGAAAAGTAACATGTTTTATTTTACCTTCCTTTTTTTCTTTATTCAATGCTTTTCTTTTCTTTATTTAATGCTTTTCTTTTCTTTATACAGATTCAAGTTTCTTACCTATATAATTTTCCTTCTGTCTAAAGAATATCTTTTAACATTTTTTGTTGTGCAGGTATATTGACGATGAATTCCCTCAATTTGGGTTTTCTAAGAAAGCCATTATTTCTCCTTCGGTTTTGGAGGACAATTACATTGGATGCAGAATTCTAGATTGGTGATTTTTTTTTCTTTTAACACTTTAAAATGTTTTTCTCTACTCTCTTCTTGCTTTCACAGTCTCTAGTAAAAAGTCTGTAATTCCTATATTTTTTCCTCCATAGGTAAAGTGTCTTTTTCTCTGGTTTCTTTCAAGATTTTGTCTTTGTCTTCCATTTTCTGCAGTTTATATGTGATATGTCTTCTTTTTTTTTATTGTTGTTTTGTTTTAATATGTAGTTTAAGGTCTATTACTAATCTTGGCAGTTTTACTTCAAATATTTCTCTTGCTTTGTTTTCTATTTCTTCTCCTTCAGAGGAATTCTGACTATATATTGTTACACTTTTTGAAATTTTCCCACAGTTCTTGAATTTTTTCTTATTCATTTTTCTCTTTGCCTTTAAGTTTAGGAAGTTTTTATTGACCTATCTTCAAGTTCACTGATTCTTATTTGATAGTTTCCAGTCTACTAATGAGTCCATTAGGGCATGCTTCATATCTGTTACTGTGTTTTTAATTTTTAGCATTTCTTTTTGATTCTTCCTTAGAAATTTCATCTTCTCTCTCTTTACATAAACCATCTGTTCTTGCGTGCCATCTATTTGCCCCATTAAGCCTCTTAACAAATTAATCATAATTATTTTAAATTCTCTGTTTGATAAATCCAATATCTGTGTCATTTCTGAGTCTGGTTCTTTTTTTTTTTTTATTTCAGAATATTATGGGGATGCAACACTTTGTTTATATATATTGCCCATGCACTGCCCATGTCAGAGCTACAATTGTGGACATCCCCCAAACTGTGTGCCCTGCATCCATTCAGTGAGAGTTTTCCCATCCCCTACACCCCCCTCCCACCTGCCCATCCCCTGGTGAATATTATTGCCATGTGTGACATAACTATTGATCAGTTAGTGCCAATTTGATGGTGAGTACCAGTGGTGCTTGTTTTTCCATCCTTGTGACACTTTGCTTCCAAGAATGGGCTCTAGCTCCATCCAGGATAATACCAGATGTGTTAATTCACCGTTGTTTTTTATTGCTGAGTAATACTCCACGATATACATATACCACATTTTATTAATCCACTTGTGTATTGATGGGCACCTGGGCTCTTTCCACATCTTTGCAACTGTGAATTGTGCTGCTATAAACATTTGCATGCAGATGTCTTTATTATAGAATGTCTTTTTTTCCTTTGGGTAAATACCCAGTAGTGGGATTGCTGGATCGAATGGTAGTTCTACTTTTAGTTCTTTGAGGTATCTCCATATTACTTTCCACAGAGGTTGTACTAATTTGCAGTCCCACCGGCAGTGTATGAGTGTTCCTAACTGAGTCTGGTTCTGATGATTGCTTTCTTTCATCAGATTGTGGGGTTTTATTTGGCCTTTTGGTATGACTTGTAATTTTTTGTTGAAAGCTGGATGTATTTTATTGGGTAATAGCAACTGAGATAAATAGGCCTTCATTGTGAGTATTTAAGAAATCTGACGAGGAGTTTGACTGTGTTTAATATGTGCTGTTGCATGTTATTATTATCAGAGGCTTCAAATTTCTCTTTTGTCCTTGTTTTTTCTCTCTCCTTGACTTTGGGCTTCCCTAATACTACTCCTCAGAGTCTGTATCTTGCAGTGTTGGTGTAGTGGTAAAATGTGGGGAAGGTGAAGAATTTTATTGTCTTCCAAGTAAATCTTGGTGTTTAGTTGGCCTGTTCCTTGTGGATGTGACCTTCAGAAGTGTTTCTCCAGTGGTCTAACTCCCCCACCCTCTCCCATCTATTCTCTTCCTTGACTGCAGTGTTCCCAATCTACTTCGTTGAAGACCTGACTCTTTGGAATATTTTTTCTCCCTTAGGTAAAATAGGGAGGTTATAGGACCTGGAGTGGAATCAATGTCCTGCCTCTGGTAGGGATAAGGCTCAGGCAAAGTCTTTTTCCCTGGGGCTCGGGCCTTTGTTATGTAGAAGACTCTGAGAGTATTTCACTATGATTTGATTATTCCTCCCCCTGCCACACCTACAGTTGTATCTTTTGCAAATCTTAGCTGTGGTAGCCTGGTGGGGTTTCTAGAAGTAAAGCCCATGAAAGTGTGGAACTTTCCCTAAGACTATGGTTCCCAGGAGTTTCTTTTTCTCCTGCAATCCAAATTTAATTTGCCAAAAATATTCTTCAAGTGTTCCTACTAGTTTATGGCTCCAGTGGTTTCTGCTCTGCTTAAACACATCTCAGTTGCAGTATCTCAGAATGTTCTTGTTCTCCAGATTTCAGGATGGTGGTTTTTCCTGCAACCTCAGTTCTCTGAAAAGTCCAAGGACAGTTACTGATTTTCAGTTTGGCCGGATTTTTTTACCTTGTGTGGACAGGGTGACGACTTCTGAGCTCTTTATATATTGTAATGGAAACTAGAAATCTGTATCTATTCATTATTTTTCTATATGTAATGCACAGCCTTAGTGATACATGCCGGATTTATATCATCATTATTTCCACTGTTGTAATTCTTTCTCAATTTTTTTCATTTGCCCTTGTTGGAAACAAAATATTTGCTCATTAGAAACTCCATAAGACTCAATTCCTCTGTTTTGGAATTCTCTTCATTTGATAGATATTAACCAGCTAAACAAATTCTAGGCAATCAAAAGAAACTAACTGGAATAAATTTTCTACACTGGAAGAGTTCAAGGTCCAGTAGTGCAAACAGACAAGTACTAGGATAAATGAATGGGCAGTGTGCCAAGAGAGCTGGAAGGCATGTAAATCACACTGCAGGAGGGGAAAGAGTTCTGGTAGAAGTTGACAGAATAAACAGTAGAGCTTAGGTAGGTGGAACCAAGGCTAAGGAAGAGGAGAAGAGGAACATTTAGGTATGGGAAACACCAACCATGTGGAAGCATGAAGGATCAATGAAGCAGCATGCAGATTGCTAGGAATGGTATGAAGAAGAGTATTGTCTGTGGAGGAGGGGTGGGCTCTGCTAAGGCATTTGAATTTTATCCTGAAATCAATGTGGGAGGCATTGAAGGATACCGAGCTGCAGTATGCTTGGCTTTGCATTTTATATTGAAGACTGTCTATAGAGGGGAGGACAGGGTGGAGAAGCTGGGACAGAAGCAGACAGACAAGTTCAGGGACCAAAGCCTTTGTGGATGTGAGAATTCAGGAGGATCTGGATTAAGACAGTGACAAGGAGGTGAAATAAAGGACAAATATGTAAGTTATTAATGTGCACTTATTGTATATGTGAGGGAAGTGGGAAAGGAAAGAGTAGAGGGGCTAAGGTGAGTCCCAGGTTTCTGTGATTTCAATGATAGGGGGAAGTGATAGTGCCATGCACTGACTTGGGAATACAGAAGGAACAGGTTATGTTAGGAAAGTGAGGAAGAAAGGCAGGAATGTTTTCTCTATATATTTCAAGAGTACAATAAGAATTTCTTATTTAAGTATTCCAAAATCTGCTATAGGGTGAGGAAGAGGTATAAATAGAAGTTACTGCCATCACTTTGATAAATCAAGTTGCATAATTTTCCACTCTCGAACAGAAATTAGAAACTATTATAACTAAGTTCCAAAATCAGATGCAGTATCTTGTTTCAGACCACACCTTCATAGAGAGGTCATGTTCTACTCAGCTATAATAACTCCAGCAAGAACTCCTTTTTAGACAACAACTAATTACTGGGCTAAAAAACCTGCTTAAAAGGATAAGAAAATAGGTAGTGGAAACAAGCACAGATTAAATACTTCCTTTGATTACTTTCTGACTGATTCATGAGGGAAATTAGGAAAGGAAATTTCTGACTTTTTAAAAAATTCCATTACATATGTAGCTATGCATTTAGTTGTTCAGAATTGTGAAAAATCCAACTAAAACTCTAGAAGAGTGCTTAATCTATAAATACTAGAAAATTATTTTTTCTGACTAATGAATAGAATTTAATAAATACATTTCTTTGTAGTCAATCATTGCTATATTTCCTCCCTACCAACTTTCCTGGTAACCATAATTGTAAGTAATCTCTCAGCTCCTTTGAAGTCCTATAAATATTGCTCATACAGCATTTGAGCTTTCTTCTTTGTTTTATGTTTATTTTACATATTAGTCTTATTTTTAATTTTTGACTGTGAGCTTTCCAGGAGCAGGAATAAGTAACACATAATAGGTGATTAATAAAAAATAATCTTTTAACAAACATTTACTGAGTGTTCATGATATGCTTAAGAAATATGCTTTTAAGGAAATGGCATGTTAGTGAATCAATAAGTTTAGATTGTGGCTTTTCTGAATAATCAGGACCCTCTTTTGAAAGAGATCATATTAAGTAGAAAATTAAACTAGATTCACATTCTTTGAAATTGAGAGAAAATCATTTGATTATGATCCACCAGAGAAAGCAGATATTTTGCTTTAAAAATAAAGACATACTTTTGTAGACAAATGCAAATGGAAGAATATAATAGGTCACTAAAAAGAAATAGAACAAACAAACAAAAAAACCCCTTGATATATTGACATCGGAGCACACAAAGTCTAGTCAAAAAGGGAAGGCCTATGAATTTTCAGGGTCATACACTAACATAGAAACACAATTTCAGTTAGGGATATACTTACACTTAAAGTTACAGGTTTTTTGTACCATAACGAGAACTTCTATGTCTAAAATGACTTCATATTTGTTAATGATAATGAGCTCCCTTTTACATTAAGCTACTCCTCTTTAAACATCGGAGCTGTGAGGTTTTATTGATATTCATTTTCAGTTATGCATCAGCAGGTTCACCTGTTCTGTTCAATTCACAGAATGAATGGAAACCATAAACTAAGCCTATACTGTATCAGTTAAAGGTTTACCAAATGAGTTCCCATGGTTTTCTTTTCTCGCTAAATGCATGCCCGCATGCTGGAAAAGATCTCTGAAGCGGAATGTGTCCTGGCCTTTAGGCCTGAGGGTACATTATTTCAAGCATATCAGGCCGCCTGGTCTAGTGCCTTTTGCATGGGAAACATCTAAAGACCTTGTTCCCTTCAAAGATTTCAATAAAAATCCAAATAAAATTGATTCCTTGTTTGGCTGTGTTTTGATTTTGGGGGTACAAACTTTGACATGTTTATTCATTTATATTGTTTTAGATTCCATGACTAAACACAAGGAAGAGGAAGGGATCACAAATAGTTTGTTTACATAAATCAACACTGGCTTTTAAAAATCATGTGCCCCTTTTCATTTTTATTAAAAGAAATGTTATTGTAAATCCATTAGTAGGAACTATTTGTAAGATCTATTAGTTATTAAAAACAATGTAAAATAAAAATAATGTTCTCTTGCAAACATTTAAACTGTCATAATTTCACAGGACTAACTTAACTGAATCTAAAGATAGTGCTCCATAAATCAGATAAATGCCATATGTCAATTTCAATGAATTTTTTCAATCCCATATTTTTCTGTTTTTTTCCAAATCCCATATTTTCCTGTTTTTTTCTCCTTAATTTGTGAATAAATTTATATATCATGGCTTAAACTTCAAAGATAAATTTGTTGGTTAATTAATTAAAATGTGATATCGGAATAAAGGCGATTTGCCTGATTTGGGAATATCATTTGGTGATGTTTTGATTAAGGCACTACCATAAGCAAAGGCAACAGATTAACCATAGCGTGAATACTAACACACTAATTCCTCACCAAAACTCTCAATAGTAGAGTCATATGCAGTTTCAGTTATTTTACATGTTTGGCAATCTTTTTTTACCCAATGGAACAATAAACATTAACTCATTACTGTGAAAGAAGCTTATGAAAACATGGCCGGCATATATTACACTCCATTAAAATTTTTTTCTTCATTATAATGCCTGCTTTCCCTTTTGAAACCTGACAGAGTTGTATTTTATTTTAAAAGAAACATGATTAAACTTCCCCCCAAATATTTCAAATTTGTCATTTGACTAAATTTGAAATATTTGTGGGGAGGCTAAAATGTCAGATCTCTGATAGTTCTGTTAATTCATTCTTTTTCAAGATAATATGTGAAACATACCGGAGAGTGGGATATATTATAATCTGGAATTTAGTACTTGAACAGAGACTTTTTTAAGGCACTAAGATTACTTAAAAAATATCACAATGCCTTTTTGTTCCAAATTTGTTTTTCAACACCAAACATTCTTAGAAACACTTAAATCATAAACTTAATGTCCTTGTATTTACAACCATGATACTTTTAATATGGAAGTTCATGCTACATTTTCCCATTTTTCAGTTTAACTGCAAACACAGAAGAGATCAGTGGACTCTCTCTGCAGGCTTTTTAGAGGCAAAGCTGAAGTCCGGTAAAACTTTGGTGGGCGGCCTTTGCTGTCCATGCCCCTTGTGAAGGAACCTTCTGTCCTGCAGTGGGATTGCAGCTTCTTGGAAAGGGGAGCCATTTATCACAGTCCTAAATGAAAGCATTCTTTAAACACAAATGTCTTTTTCTCCCTTTGTCTAATTACTGAGAGGAAAAGTGAGAAGGAAATGTCAAAACAGAGAAACAGTGGTGTATAGAGAGAGCAGCCACTCTGGAGCTCAACCAGCTTTTGTGAGGGTCTGGGCGATTTGTCAAATGGTTGTGGCATAAGTCAAGCTCTGAGGTTGAAAGGTCTTGACCTAAGGAGTCCTGGAATCAGACAGTGTAAGCAAGGGGTCTGCTAGAATTTTCAGCTGTAGTGGAGATGAACAATGATGGGAGCTGGACATAACAAAACCTCATTTACATAATTCAGGTAAGTAATTTTATTGAAACTGACAAGGATGTGACAGGCTAAGAAAGAGAAGAGAACACACTCTTGCTGGGAACCACTAAAGCTCCTCAGTTAGGTATGTGAAAATAAATGACAGCTAATCTCTTCACTAAGAAATCTGTAAACAATGCCATTTTACCCAGGACTCACCCATGACCTTTTGTAGAGCTGGCTAGGGATTCTTTAGTTCAGTCTTCCAGAATATAGCAAACAGAATGGACTAAATTCAAATTATGTTTTAGGCTTTAATTGACAATAATTAGTTACCTGAATAGGAGCTCCTTCCAAGGCAGGTCTAAATTGAGAAAGAAGGAGTAGGAACTTTTTAAAGTGGATGATGATCAAAGATTTGAGATTGATGCTATATAAAACCTTATTTTTACTTAATAACTGATATGTTGGGGGAAAAATTTTGAGCAGCTTGTACAAAGAATGTAAAAGGTAAAATGCCTTTAGCACTTGAGTTTGTTGATGTGTGTTAAAGATTATATTAATCTTTACCAGTTGATCTTTTCAGTTGTTTTTTGTTCTTCTAGTTCAAAAGGTGTGTATTTAAGCAAGGGGTGAACTTAATATTGATGCTTACAATTTAAAAATTAAAATATTTAATGCCTAACTAATAAATATTGGTTTTGAATTTTGATAAAATCCTATAACATCAGCAAGATCTACACATTAGCTTTTATGTAGCCTGGATATACCTATCCATAAAAAAGCAACCCACATGATAAGGTTATCAGTAAAAGGGTTTCCTTGTTTTAGATAAGAGAAGCTAAATTCTTAAAAGCACTTTCCATGTTTTTTTATATCTGGCTTTGCTTTTATATGTGGATCACCAAGAGATAGCTACATATCTTTTGTAATCCAGGCTGCTCACCAGTCATTGGTGACTTTTATAGGCAAGGGCAGTAATGGATGGAAATAGTAATCAGGCTAGGGAAGAATGCCACTCTAACCTAGTTTGCCAGAGGAGAACTATGTCTGCTATGACCTTCAAATATGCAAAAAATATGAAACCTACTTAGTCAGATGTGAATTGCAAAATCTCCAAGCCTTTCTGGGTAGCAAATATACAAGCACTCCTTCTGCAGTGTATGGAATACATGTATAGTTTGACCAAAATATGGATCATTCCATTGAATGGGAAGCAGTTGAGAGTTCTGGCTAGATCAAATGTGGATCTCAGTATTATAAGCAGGCTAATGCATAATTCATGAGGCTTAATGAATATTCCAATTCATGACAGCCAACTGGCTCCATAGGTCACACCTCCCAGTCTCATATAAATAAAGAATGAGATACTGGAAAGCATACCAGCTGAACCAAACTGAGTGCCAAAAACATGCATATTAATGAGGCACTATAATAGATACTTGACTCTTTGGAAGTGCCTACATTGGTTTCCAGCTACAGAGGGAAAGAAAGTTCACAATGTACCTTTAAACACACCATACTGTGCACCATAAAATACAGCTTTTTCTATGAAATATGGAATCAAATTATACTAATGCAATTTAAGATTCAGTCATTAACTCCATAACATCCCCTGACACTCCATCAACATTGAAACATTCTGGAAAGATCCCCACCCCCTGCTCCCATGTTCCTTTGCAAGTCTCAACTTGGTAACTAGGCAGAGGAAGTCCTTCAACAGTGCTGTTCTTTTATGTGTTCTGTTTAGACCTTGGATCAGGATGAATGGTAGCTCAGATGAATGCATTTGTGCCATTTTTCTTGGCCCCAGACTATGTTTCCTCACTACCATGACATCTGAACAGAAGGAAAAAACATCTCCCTTTTGTAGCAGGCTAATTTAATTTGTACCTTCCACCTAGGGGTAAATATGTTTGTCTGTCTGTCTGAGCTTTCTGCCTACTTTCTTTTCTCACGGGAAACCTTACTGAGTCAAAAGCAGGAAATTGCTTAGTGCTCTAACTTTATTTTAAAGTAATTTAATTTTAAGCCTTCTCACACCCACCCTAAATTGAAGCAACTGTTGGAAACCCCTCGGGATACCCTTAATGACTTCTGCATGTCTCCTGTGTCACAGATGTCAAAGGCTTGTTGTTTCCGAGGTATTTTATCTTTTGGAATAGATGGTTAAAAAGAGACTGCTTTGGGCTGTTTTACCCACAGAAGATGTGCATTCGTTTTAAAATAATGAAGAAAAAAAAGGTGGCAGCTTTTACATTGATCCACATCCTTTCAAATCCATCTTACAAGTCATTGATCTTTACTTGATTTTTAGTTGATATTGGGCCTTATTTGTGGCTTGATCTTTTTCAATGTGGAGAGTTTGTCAAAGATTTAAAATAAGCGACCAACAAACACATCTTTTCCTAAGTAAAATCGCAGTAGTACATAACTCAAAAACTTAAAAATATCTAGGTATTTGATATAGGTATTGTTACTGTGGCTTAAGGTATTCCAGATATCAGAGTGAACCTCACATTAAAATTATGGCTAGTAGCAAAATAATATACTTACTCATAAAGTTTAAATAGGGGAGAATTTCACATTCAATGGACTTATCAAAATGCATTTTTCCCTTTTTTATGTTTATGAGTACACATTTTAATGAAATTATCTTTCGTGGTATTTATAGCTCTCTACACTCCTTTTAATATTTAGAGATGATCACAATTAATAATTCCACATTATAAGAAATAAGACTTATCCTTGACTTTACATTACAAGTACGATTTTTTATTTAAAAGAGAAAAATAATTTTTTTAAAATTTTTTATTGATTTATATTTAATGTAAAAGACCACTTTGGAATGTAATTTTACCTTGTAATATAGGCATCTTTAGCTACCCATGACCAAGCCAATCTTATTTTTTGGTTCCATGCTATAATTTAGATTCTGTGCATCTAATTTAATATGAATATTAATTATAATCATGTTAATGATAAAGTTGTGTTAGCTGAGCTTGAATTCTGAACTATATGGAGTTAGTTCACAAGATAAGCATAATAAAAGGATATTGCTTTATTGATAAAATATTTAAAATTTTTTGGATTCAAAATATGTAAGTATCTTTATGTGAAGCTACATGTTAAAAATCATATGGAAAGATATTACTTTGTCTAAAGAAGTATTAATGGAATAGAATATTACAGTTGGGTATAAGAATTTTTCATTGCTTTTAACAAGCATCAGTTTTCACCTCAGATCCATGTTTCTGCTAAATAGGTCAAATAAGTTGCTCAATTCTAGAATTATCACTGGACAACTTCATTCCTAAGGCATTACTTTTGATGAGGGAGCAAAATCGAGTTAGTGTGATTTAAGTTAACCAGGAATTTGAACACTTAATTTGTTGCTAGGGAAATTTTTCATGTTTTCAGTACAAATTGCACCAGAAGAGAGCTGTTTTTAGTGTAATAATATGGCGTTTCCAACTTAATCCAAAACTGCACATTAAGGCGAGCCACCAGTCCATGAGAATCTAAACCTGAGGTTGGCAGAGTATTTCTGCAAATGGCCAGATAATAAATATTTTAGGCTTTGGGGGTTTCACATGGTTTCTGTCACATATTCCTCTTTGTTTGTTTTGTTTTACAACCCTTTAAAAATTTAAAAGCCATCCTTAGCTTGAGGACCATACAAAAACAGACCGCAGGCCGGATTCGGAGCTGGCGGTAGTTTGTCAACCCCTAATGTAAGCTTTTAAGACCTTGTTTAACGTAGTAAAACATCTGCTTATACTCAGACACATTGTTACACAGATGTTCATTTCAAGCTCAAGGTTTCTTTCTTAGTTTGTTTTATACTATGCTATTATTCATGCTAGAATATCTGATCTAATAAGGCTTGATATAAATATTCTAATTGGTGGACTTAAAAAAATCCTAAATTTCAGTGCTTGTTCACAACAATCCCCAAACTGCTATCATATGTCTTGCTATACATGATTTTTTTTAACGAAAAATGAATTTGTTGTGGCAGTGGTGGTGGTGGGGCATCTGGACAACTTTCCAGAGAGCATTAGCTTTTTCATGTTGCTACAAGGTAAAGATTCTGTGTAAACATTTCTCCAATTCACTCAAAGATAAAATACCATAAGATATATTATAATACCATATGTATTACACTTTTGGAATTATTCTCTAACACACATTTAAGGCCAAAGACCTTTAATACTAAATAACCATAAGAGTTTGAAGAATTCAGGGTATTTTTCCAACAATTACTCTTAATATAATTCTTTTTAATCTTCTGACTAATAAGATATAGCCTGCCTTTGAATATCCAAAATAGTATGTCTGCAAAGCCAAATCCTTCCCCTTTGTAAGGATGATTTTCTTTAAATAAAAACATTTTAATGAAGTGCAGATTATCTTTATAATATCAAAATGCATCGTTCAGCTCACCTTCCCCAACTTCATTGTCAACACAGTATATATTTAATGACTGTGCTTTTGGGCCAAATTTTCTTCCAGTCTGCAACATTCAGATCTTCCTTGCACTGCCTGCCTCTCTCAGGTTCTGCACTCACCGCGTTCGCATGGTTCTCTCTCACGGTGTCTGGGGATAGAACGCTCACCAAACAAGTGCTGAATGTGAAATAGAGATTCACAGTGTGGTGAGGGGAAGAGAATTTAGCCTTTAGGCAGGTTGTTATTTTAAATGCAGTGCCAAAGATATTATTTCATTTTACAGCAATACTTAAGCTCTAACATTTTGTCTTAAAACAAAAGAGAGCATGGTCTGATGGTCACAGGGTTGAGCCCAACCAACAGCAGTAACAGGAAGACTACTCAGACCCTGCTGAAGGCAGTTGGGGATGCAAGGGAGTGGATCTAATAGGTAGTCTTTACCTTAGAAGTATTATAAGAACCATTTAGCAGCAGGCAAAGAACCGTAGGAATGAATATTTAGTTGGTGGCTTACCCTGGACCTTTGCTTTTTTCAACAAATGTAATTTTGCACCTGCCATGTATATGCCAGGTATTGCTTTTGGCCTCAGGATATTAATATGAAAAGGACAGTTCTTGCCCTCAAGTATCTCAGAATCCTCTTTCTTGTTTCTTCATTGCTGTTTAAATTTTTTAGACATTTTCAAATCATATCTCTACAGTTATTATAAAGTGGTCCAAGATCCTAAAGCATTGTAGTATATTTCAAGTCTTCTAAATATCACAGTCTTGTGAGTAATAGCAGTTATTGTACTTTTCTGTAATCATTAGTGAACTTAATTATCTCCTCTATTAACTATAATAGGAGTTAAAAATTCCTCTGATATATTAAAAAATTTAGTGTGTAAGTCCATATGTGTGCTTTTCTGCAGGGGGGAACCATAGCTTTCTTTTTCGTTTCAGAATTCCATGACCCAAAAGAGATTGAGAAACACTGAATTAGAACATACATTTCTTAAAGGCAGGGACTTCTTCACAAAAATTAGAATGCCCATTTACTTATTTACCATGAGAAATATAATTATAAGAAAGACCAAATTTTTTAGTTTATAGTTTACCACATTCTTATACTGTAGGCATATCAGCCAAGAAATTCAAATTATAATCATCCTCTCGATAAACTTTTAAGTCCTCTGTAATCTTATTCCAAAGTCTTAATGACTCAGATGAGACTTCTGATGTTTCGTAGGTTTGTCTCCAATGGCATTTTATTAACAGAAGTGGGAAAATAGTATGCAATTCACATTCTCTTTGAAAGGTGATCCTTTTTGGATGCTCAAGAAATATTTGTCAGTAATGAGAGTGGAATTAAATAAAAACTTTCAGTATCCTTTGTAAACTTTTAACATCAAACATATTTTCAGCCATGAGTACTCTTTAAAAGTGATACTTCTGAGCCCAATATACATTGGAGAGCAAGACAGCCAGCCCTCTCACTGGGTGTAAGCTCTGTGAGGGAAGGGACATATTTCACTCAGTTTTGTAAGCTCAGTATCCAGTGCTGTATTTCGCACAGAGTGATAGCAAAGTAAAATCCTTTTGGCTTACTGAATGACAGAATGAATGAAGATGTTTTGACTAAGAAAAAAATTAGATGGACCACTTGGGTGAATTTTAAGTTCCTACAGTGAAACTTAAATATTCATTTGAAGGGGAATACATTCTTTGAATGTTTTATCTTTTAAAAGTCTACTGATACAGTAAGATAAGACCAATAAAACAAAACAAAGAAATCTCAAATCCTCCTCATCATTGAAATCTTCCCAATGTCTTCAACTGGAAGTGATTTCCCCTCTTTTATTACCATGTAATATTATAAATTTCTCACAGCATATTTTGTTACTTACCATATAGTGTATTTAATTGTGCACGTAGCTGGGCCAGCTGTTCTCTCAACCACCTTGGTAAATTTGACTAGAACCCTAAGTTCCAGAGCCTGTGATTGGTCAGATCAACCTCATGGGCTTCTGAGGGCTTTTTCCTACATAAGATAATGAGTAGTGCGTCCTCTCCCTTTCCCTGCTCTGACGTCTGCACGTGGAGACTTTGGCTCTCTTTCATCCCGCGCCAAACTGGACTTGAAGTGTGATCCTTTCACCGGTTTCCACAAAAATCCACTGGTTTCCACAACAATCACTGGTGAGTCAAAAAGATTTCACAGACAAATTGAAGGTCATGGAGAGGTAGCATCCTGTCATCTTAATAATTCCTTTATTCTGAACTTTTTCTTGACTCTCTGCTCCTCTTTCTCTCCCTCCCTTAAAGATTTCCTCCACCCACACTTGTGGATTCTTCTTATCTTCTATACAGAACAGCTTCCTTTTCCTCCCAGGCCTTTGCCCTGCTAACACTCAAACTCAGAACATCCATTAATGCATTTTCCCAGAAAAATATAGCCCTCTCAGAAAAATCATGCTGTCGGTTGTTAAAGCCATGATACTTTCAGCAACGTGTGTGTAAACTTTATCTCTTATTTGCATTTGTTATCTGCAACCTTCTCAGGGCATTATACAGAGCTTCTCAACAATATCTCACATGGAATTAACACTTACAGTTCATCATATAGTTTTGAATTTACTGCCTGCTTTGATCTTTCAAAAAAAACTATGTAGTTGACAAGAGATATCCTACTTTGAAGCAACAAATTACTGCCCCAAAAGCGTTACGTGATTTTCTTTTACAAGGTCATATGACTTAATCAACAGCAGAGCAAAGATTAGAACCCAGATCTTGGATGTCACATGCAGTACATTTTCTTATACCAACTTACAATTCATGTTAGCCGGATAAATGAATATTTAAATATAGTCACCAAAATACACCTACAGTCCAATGAATGTGGTAATTGAAAAAAAAAGATTTATTCATTGATTTATTCATTCTCTCTCTACCTTCTTTCAGTGGAGATAATAAATACTTGACTATATCAATACCAAAATCCATATATATGGCACAAAAGAAACAAATGCTTCCAAGTGAAAATAAAATCACTTTCAGATTTGTTTATTTTCAATGCCAGCTAGTCTAGCATATTTTTGGTGTGGTCAGACTAATCAAGCTTCTACAAACAGTGTGTAGAGATTGATAGATTTTTAGATATTGGCACATGTACGTTTATAGCTATTGACAAAGCTTAACTCTTTTCAAGAACATTCCAACTAATATTGGCATTCTGTTTTATCCGTTGACACTCAACATGATGTACTGTGGAAGACTTTAAGACTTTCAGTGTTTGACTAAGCTTTACAGTCATTAATGTTTAATCACTTACAATTCAGAAAGCATTGTGCTTTCATTTTTTATGTGGCTTGTTTATCTATGTAAAGTAAATCAACAGTGCCTTTCTGATAGTCTCCCAGTACATTTATAATCAGTCCCATTTGGTGATCAGTGATGAATATGGATACAACTGCTATTTGGAATTACTTTATCATTCTACACACATTCTAAATTCAATTTTCCCTTTACAACAATTACAATAAAAGTAAACACCAGCCAAACTTTCCAAAGCCATGAATGTCTCAGAGAGGGGCAAAGATAATATAATCCTTTTTTTCTAATGTGCTATTTAAAATGTCTTGTATTGACATGCACTATTTCTATACTATTAATATAAATGAGAAAATCATTACATTAAAAAAATCTTTTGGACAAATGAGATTTTCAGCCATTGAGAGTCAAAATTCTGTGATGTCCATCCTTAAGGACAAGTGCAACTTGATCCCTGGAATGGGCCAAGGAAACAGTGAGGAGATCTTGAACCATAGTTCTGTACATGCCACTGCAATGAATGCGCACCATTGTGTCACCATCATCAGAGCACTAGTGAGAGACAAAATTCACTTGGCCACGGTTGGGGGAAACAGGGACACAAAGAACCCAATTCAGGCAAAGCATAGTGGGTAGTGGACACATTTGTAGAATTTTAACAGACTCCTGGCATTTGTATTTACTCTTTGTTTACATTTGGGCTTTTAAAGAAATACTAAAGTGATTCTGCAAGTCCTCTTTGTACATTGAAAAACTGAAAATGTAGATAAAAAGCAATGTGTTACTTAAGAAAATCTATTAAACTTCTCAGAAATATTTTTAAAAACTGGCTTCAAAAGAAACTAAGAGACAATTGAAAACTATTCATATAACAAATAAAAGTGTCATTTCCTTTTTACAGCTCTACAAATGGAAAAATACACTTCTATCATTCCCTTTCATGAAACTGGCCTGTAGTGTGAACAAACAAGCCACAGCCAAGCTGACAGATACTCAGTTATACTTTATTGCCGTCAGCATCCCCACAATCATGTCAGATATTATACTCCCCATTCACCTGTCTATATCTGCAAGAAAAAGGATTCTCATGTACAGCTTTTTTTTAAAAATTAAAAGTCTGAATTCATTCTTTCTTCTGTGCCATAGAGTTTGAACATATACTCATCTTTTATTGACATGCAATTCATGGTCACAGAGGACTGCAGGAAGGTATGGCCATACGCAGAGGTTCAGAAGATTGGATGCATTGTGACTTTCAAGAGAATAGAGCAAAAGGCTGAAGGTAAAGTGGCCGTGTGCCTACCTAAAGGGATGGCTGTGACTGAATTGCCTATAGGAGACAGCACAGCTAGTCTCCTGCTGTCCTTGCCAGATTTGGCGGGCGACTAGTTCTCCCACTGGTGTTGTCTGACTGCCTCCACTTCGGCCTCAGTGCATAGGGCTGCTGGGGAAGTCAGCTGCCACGGATAAACGTAAGGTCCATTCTTGGGGGCCATCCTCCAGACTCCAAGGCTGATTTCCCAGCGTGGCAATGCCTCATTTCATGTGCTTGCTGCTTTGCAGGTGTATGTTCTTGAGGCATGTCTATGACTCCTGATGTGGGCCAGTCATGGATTTCATTTTTCTGTTTTCTTTCTCTAGGAAGGTGAGTCTCAAACTTGTATGTATCAGAGACTCCTGGGAGTTTGTTAGAATTTCAGTTTCCCAAGCTTGAATAGATCTGGGTGGGATCCAGGGCTTCATTGGGCCTCATTTTGTGAAATCACTCCACTGACCCTATAATCTATGCTAATTATGATAAAGAAATACAGAATTTTTCTTTTGATTTCTTTTTTCAAATAAGTTTGGGAAAGTAGCATCAATTATCCGAAGAATTGGAAAATGACCCAGATAATAATTAAATCTTTATCCATTACGGACTAAAATATTTATGGAAGTCACATTAATTAATTTTGTTTTGCATAATGATAAGGTTGTGGAGGATTTCTTTTTATTAGGAAGGGAGCTCTGATTTGGGAAGGACCATCCATTCATGAGAGAAACTCTCTAAGGAAACAATTTCTGTGCTGCCAGATTATGGCTATCTCACCAATCACTCAGCAGTACTGAAGATGAGTAAATTTTTTTATTTTTATTTTTTTGTTTATTTGTTTGTTTATCTGCTAGGCTTATACAAGGTTTCATGCCTTATTTAATTTTTATTTCTTATATTTCTAGAGAAGTGAAATATTTCTTGTGATAATTGATCATTTATATTTATACTTCTTCAGATTTTACTGCATATCATTTGCCCACTTTTTCACTTTCCCATGGAAGTGTTAGAATTTTGATTATTGGTCTGAAAGGGATCTCACTATATTAAGGATATTAACCCTGTATTGTATTTGTTGAAAATTTTGTTATCTTGTATTTTAAAAAGGCATTGTAGACATTGCTAACTAAATGAAGATGAAGTTTTGGAATCATTCTCAGCACATCAATCAGGCAGCAATTATTAAGAGATAGGTTTTTACACAAATTGAAATGATCTGTTTTATACTTCCGTTATATGGTTTTGTTTTTTGTGCTCTTGTTATTGGATTTGTAATTAAATAGCATTGATTATGTGTTCTAAAATAGTTTTGCTAATATGAGAATTCACCTCTTTTTTTAAGTTTAAAGAATTCTTGGGAAAACCATTCTGACGCTGGATTTTTTTGTGGAAGAATATATATATTCTGTATCCAATAATTCCAGTATCTTAAGACATTGCAGGTCTATTTCTGCAGGTTGGTATTCCTGTTGACTATTGTTTGGTTCTGCTTTTATCAGTGGCAGGTTCCTGGGTCTACCAACATGGAACATCTTTAAATTAATTTTTGACTTTTTCTTTTTGGGGGAAGGGGCATACATAACATGTTCCAGCCATCTATTACTACACAAAAAATCTACACCCAAACCTAGTAACTTAAAGCAATAATTTTATTTTGCTCATAATTTTGTAGGTCAGAAATTCAGGAAGGGTTTAAGTGGGTAGTTGGCCTCTGATTCCAGTGCAGCAAGGCTGGAGAAGCCACATCCGAGATGGATTTTTACTCATGGGCCTGGTGCCTTGGTGCTGCTTGGCCTCTTCTTCTTCTTCTTTTTTTTTTTAATTGCCACAAGTCTCTGAGACCTCTCTGTGATTTTTTTTTTTCTTTCTCACAATGATGGTCTCAGGGTAGTTGTACTTCTTTAATGGCAGCTGACTTCCCAAAGACAGTAAGCAAAAGCTTCTAGGCCAGCCAAGGACTATATCCAAGACTGGAACAACTTTACTGCTTTCTATTGGTGAAAGTAGTCACAGGGCCTGCTCAGATTCAATGGGTCAGAGAATTAGCTTGACATCTTGATGAGGAAGTGGTGGCATTCATTGAGGAAGAAGGTGTGGGATGGGAGATACTGTTGCAGTCATGTTTAGAAAATATTTTGCCGTAGATAATTTGAATTCCTGACCCTAAGTCATGTGAGGCTGGGCTTGTTTTTGTGACTTTTTAGGGAAAACCAAGGTTGAGACAAATACTCTTTTTCACTCTCTCTCTTAAGGGGCAAGTTTTTCTCAAATTTAACACTGAAGGTGATCATCATCATCTCTTATCTTAACGGTAGTAATATCCTCCTAACTTGTCATGACACACTATTGTCAGTTTTCTGTGCAGCAACCAGAGTGATCTTTTCGAAAACCATATCATTTTATGCAATTCTCCTACTATATGCCATCCAGTAAAGTCCCATTACACTCAGAATAAAATTCTATCAACAGGGCCATATATGATGTTAACTTCTATCACACCCTGCTGCACACACTTCTCTAGACATACTGGCCTCCTTGCTGCTCCTAAAATAACCCAAACCCACTTCAGCACCAGGGCCTTTGCACTTGCTCTGCCTTCTTCTTGGAATGATTTTCCCCTAGACTTTTCTTGCATGGTTCATATCATTATTTCATTGAAGTCTCTGCTCAAATTTGAAATTCCTTAGAGAGTTTTTTTAAAAGACTCTCTCTACCCATGTAACATTCTGCTTCATTTTTCTCAAACTACTTTTCATTACCTAGCAATTCTTATATAATATGTAATTTATAATTTATAATATGTATTGATTTATCTCTTTATGTTATATTCACTGTGGTGTTCACAGCTCCTAAAACATTTGTTGCACTAATAAATGTATAAATAGATCTAAAGTAATAAAATTAAATTTTATACAGATCTCTCTTTTTTATAGTCTTTAACTTCAAATCTCACCAATTTGAGATAGTACCAACACCATAGGAAACTAAGCAAGAAGTATGAGCATCCTGAGTATAAATTTATCTTGATGTCCTGAAACTCAACAAAGTATACCTAATATGATTATAAAACACATATATTGTATATAAAAATAAAGTTATATACAATAATAAAAATATTATCTTAACAATTTCATTAGCACCTACTTGATATGATCATCAAGATTCCTTTTAGCAAATATTTTCTTCTTTCTGCATGCACCTAAACTCTTTGTCAGTTCACTGCTCTGGGCACTATCCATACCTCTGCTAAAAGAAGCTATTGATTATATAATTATAGCACAATTGTTGCTTTTGTTTAAAAACAGCTCCACCTCTCCCATTTCTTATTAATATAAGCTATTTCCCAGAAGCGAACTGTAATCTAATACTTGACATTGGGCTTCTGAGGCTACTCAAATTCTTGCTTGTGCTAACTCCTTTTATGACTGGCTTTTTTTCAGCTCATCAAATAGAAATTGATATCCTGGAATTACTGAATATTTAGATATTGGTAAAATGACTGTGTTTTCTGACAGTTTACTGCTTATCTTTAGGCATGAATGTGAGATGTTGTGGGTAAAAATACTGAAGAAATCATCTCTCTCTACTTATATATATACGTACACACACACACATCCTAGTTCTGCATTTTTATCAGATAATGAATGCTATTACGATTCCATTCAATAAACTCTGTCTCCTCTAAACCCCTTATTTGAGTGCCTTTATTATTCATTTGATACTTAATTGTCTTGTGTTAAATATAGTTCTCATGTATCATTTTAACTAGATAGTTCTTAAGGGCAGGATCCATGCTTTATTCATCTTAATTGACATCCCCCAGTGTCCAGTACAATGTCTAAGGCAGTGTCTAACATGTGTTAGGCAGTAAACATTTTTCTTGAGAGTTTGACTTACTCAAGTTTGA
This sequence comes from Daubentonia madagascariensis, assembly GCA_023783475.1. Lineage (NCBI taxonomy): Eukaryota > Metazoa > Chordata > Mammalia > Primates > Daubentoniidae > Daubentonia > Daubentonia madagascariensis. The sequence continues at coordinate 62,592,366 of JAKFHU010001798.1, forward strand.
TCTGTAGTTTTGTGTCCACATGATTTTGCCATTACCGCTACTGGAATGTTACTATTAATAATATTAAGTACTTATTTTTGAGTGCTTCTTATTTACCAGGATTGTACAAAATGCCTTCAATAATTTCTTTTAACCTGAATCTCACACCAACTTTATAACATAGCGTCATTTTACAGTTGAATCTAAGCCTTGGAGAGGCTGGAAATGATCACTTAGACTGTAAGTCTTGACCAAGCTCTGATTTGAATTGAAAGGGCTAAACTGGGTTCACCAAACTAAAGATTCAGATCATCTTCATGAACACTTGCATGCTGTGCCTCTAAAAAGAGAGTAGACTAATAAATAAGGACCTTGACACATTCCGATTTTCATGGTGACCATGAACTATTTCTCAATCTTCCTTCTTCTTTCTTATCTTTCATATGAAAGAGAAAAATATGTTTTCATATCTTGAGGTATGATACATAAATTAGAAAATGGAATAACAGATAAAGATACAAATAATAGTGTCGTAATAAACATTGATAAAAGCTGATTTGAAGATTAAGTTTTTCCCCCAAATCCTAAGCAATAAAATAACAGGTGAGCTTATGGTAGGCAGGTTAAAATTGCTTTAAAAGTAATTTGATCAAAGTTGTACTTTTTTGGCCTTTTTCATGGCAATACTCACAAAATAAAACAAAGATAACCTCCAACATAAAACAAGTAGGCTTCTCTGTATCAGTAAACTTATTTTAAAAGTTCCTTTTATTGTTGAATGCAGCGAAATATCTTTGCATCTTTCCAACTGTGTTTTTCCTACCCCAAGGGAAAATCACTTTGAAGAATGCAGCAAATTATTTTGTATACTACATCCAAGGCTACTGAACCAGAAGAATAAGGACATACTGCTTGTGAGTTCAGCTGGATCAATAGCTCAGCCCTGGGATTTGCTTGTCTGCTGGATACTGAATGAAAAGCACTAAGCTGCCAGTTTGTACCAGGGATATTTAAGACCCCAGTACAGCCAACAGACATTTTTCATAAGACAGAAAGTAACTTACCTGTAAAAATGTTTGGATATATGAGCACACACCATACAAAGACTATGAAACGCCATGTAGGAAATTCTCCCCTGCTATCCTATTACTCAAGAGAAAGAGCGCACACATACACACACACACACACACACACCCCTGTACTTAGAAATATGTATTTGTAGAATGCCTCAAAGCACTCCACAGACATGATCAAATCCATTCTTACATCTTTTTCCTGCTAGAGATCATTACACAGCTGGCCAAGCAGGCTCAGGAGCCAGTTTTCTTGATCTCTTACTTTCTTGACTACACTCTCCACCATTGTAGGCTGTCTGGTTGCACAATGTGTGCACAATTTGGTGAATCATCACATCAGAGTTCCAACAAGGAATCATTCCTGTCTGCTTTTCTGCCACTCCTAGTTTTTCTTCAGTAAGGATCCTTATCCTGCAGCAAGATATGCAAGCAGGCCTATTAGACAGGATGAAAGTATCTAATATCTCACTAGAAGATACTAGAGACAGGCTTTCACGCTTAGCTTGAGAGCTCTGTGGTACTGTCACTGTTCTGAACATAAAAGATTCTCCGAATTGGTATTTAGAAACTGCTATGAGAAGAGGGGCATTATAAACAAAGCAATTAAAAATGAAAAAATAAAAGTCAACCAGCTAAAAAATAGATATGCACTGAGGCAACAAAATGTTTCAGGCAGCTGGCTGTACTTATTCATTCCCTGTCGTCCATACTCAGATTAGAAGCTTGCAATCCAGAGTGATAGGATAAGTGAAAGCTTTCAAGGTCTCATTCAGGCTCACTTGCCATCCTGAGGATCTAGGAGTGCTTTCCTGGCACATGGCCCAGCCAGGGACGGCAAGAGAAGGAGGGTCGCCACTTGAATCTCTTTGTCACCCCAAAGTGGCCCTTGCCTTTGGCATTTCCCCTGACTTCAGCTTTTGCTCAAGCAGTGGTACAGTGACTAAACTGACAGAAATTATAGAAAAGTGTAATAATTTTTGGTAAGACACCTCTTTCCACTGTAGTGAAAAGGAAAATTCTACTTTGATTTGACAATTTGCCTGCACATTGGGCCTGACCATCAACCAAAGAAGTGAGGAGAGATTTTTTTTTCCTCCTTGCTTCCTTCCTTCCTTCTTTCCTTCTTTCCTTCCTCCCTCCTTCCCTTTCTCCCTCCCTCCTTCCCTCTCTCTCTCTTTATTTCTTTCTTTTCCTTTCTTCCTTTCAAATTATGCTTTCATACTTTTTAGAAAGTGATTAGTGAAAGTTTGCTATACTTTTCCTGAGAAAGTGATCTTGAGGCACATAACTGTCAGTATCTCTCTCTAGTCAAAATTTCCTTTCAGGTAGAAGCACACCTGAGTGGCCTCCATGCAGCTTAACCAAATGGTTATAATAGCATAATCTCTATAATCAATCAGATGCGAGTCCAAATTTCTACTCAAACCGTTAAGTTGTATAAAGTTGAGTAAATTGTGCAATGTCTCCAAGCCTCCAATTTCTCCTCATTACATTACCAGTAATAATGTTTATGTCATAAGGCTGTTGTGGGGACTAAACTAGATACTGTATGTGAATAGCTAAATTCATTGCAAGGCATTAAGTAAGCCCTTAGTGAATGGTGCATGATTTGTTTTTCTTGATAGCCCCAACTTTTTTCTTTTCCCATCACCAATAAAAATTTTCAAATAAGTGGATTGTCAAAAATTGTTTTGCTCATGGCAAGGAGACATTGATCTGTGTAACAGGGCTATTCATAAAGTTTCTCCTCACAATTACAGTTTATGTTGGCCTTTGCATGTTCATTTACAGTCCAAAGAAAGGTACAAAGAAACAAACCAGAATGGAAATAAAAAAGACCATGTTGGAAAGAATTTCTAGAAAAAGGGAAGAACAATGCATAGTAGAAAATGTTCTCTTATTGAAGAGCCATTTCCATATTGAAGCACACAGTGTGGAGGTTAAAAAGAAGGGCTAAAGATTTAGACACAGCTACCTTCCAATTTTGCCTCTGCCATTTACTATTTGTGTGACCATAGGTGAATCATTCAACTTCTCTGAATCTCCATTTTTTTCCCCTTTTGCAATGTTAGAATATTAACTACTTCAGAAAATGTTGAAAGTATTGAGCAAAGATACTTGATCTTGATTAAACTGAGAACTTTTCTGTCTGTCTTCTCCATTGGAATAATATCCCTAAATATCCTGTGTAACCAGCTCATTCAATCAGTCAACATTGCAAAATAAAGACATATACAACATAAAAAAAGGGGCTAAATAAAAACATGTTCGACACATTTAGGTATAAAATAAATTATTTAAATATAATTTTAATATTGTGTGTTCTATCCTTTGTTTAAATTTCAAAACAAAATGTTCAATTGAAAATCAAATTTGAGGGTACAGTATTCCAAGCCCCTAACCACCAGACATTGTGTTTTGCAAACGAAATTTAAAGTCTATCTAAAGCAGCTAAACAAAGGTATTTTTACCAATGCCCACTTTGACCATATTTGTTGACTTAACATGAACTGTTTGATTTTATTGGGAAGTAGGATTAAGATTGTAAGAAACAACCAGCTCATCAATACTACATAACATTGTTTTTTTAAGTGGATAGCAAATTGCATTGAGCTCGAATACTATTTAGCCCAGTAAATGTTCTATAAATAAAGGCTTCTTAGCATGCTTTCAAATATCTAAGGGAAAAATGCTATAAATAATAAAATATTTTAAATGGAGGGCATTGCAAATGCTCACCTCAGGCCATACCTAAACAATGAGCACTGGAAATAAGAGTGTTGCAAATAGACTTTATCGTTCTGCTTTATGGATAGCAAAGTGATTTTTTAAAAATGTAAAACTATAGAAAAGGGCCATTAGAATTCTAGTGATCACTTAAGTTACCTTTTGTTTTTAGAAGTACAAAAACTTTTTATAAAACTGGTAATGTCAATATAGGCTTAGGCATAGGAAAATGATTAGGTTTGATTAAAAAAACTTATTCTTACTTTCGTTAAATAAAAAACTTCAGTAACAGGTCGAAATGGAGGAAAAGAAAAAAAACATTTTCTGCTTGTTATTCCAAATCTCCCTAATTAAACTTCTGTATCTGATTGATAACACATTTTTGAACAACCAGCAAAATATCACAGAAAAAACTAACTTTTATATTAACAGAGAACATGCCAATTCTACATAAATCATTTTGGAACATTTAAAACAAAATCCTAGTTTAATTTTAAACTGGCATCATTGAGTGGGAATTAAGAGTGTTCATTTAGATCAACTGACATTAAAAATAGATAGGGAGATATGAAATAAATCATAAGTATTATACAAAAAATGTAACTGACTTTTCCCAATTCTTTTTGGTTATATTGATAATTTAGTAAGAAAGTGGTGAATTATCCCTTAAGCCCAGGACTTTGAGGCTGCTGTGAGCTGTGATCGCACCACCGTACTACAGCCTGGGCAACAGAGTGAGAGCCCATCTCTAAAAAAAATTTTTTTTAAATAAAAAATTATAAGTATAAATATAACCCAAGCATACATGGGATTTCTGGTTGCCATTACAATACAAACCTTTATGAAATGTCAGTTTGAACACCAGTATTCAAACATATATCATGGGTAAAACTTAAAAATTTTTCAACTAAAATTTTTTCTACATATTGGGGAAGGCTTTTATGTTTTCACTGCTCTGTTCTCTTGTTTTATGTATTTTATAGGGAAAAAAAAGTTGCCCCTAAAGTCTGTCCCCCAAATTATCTTATATTTCTACTGCTGTAAGAATCTTGGTCTGTTACTGTCACTCTATGAAGATGATATATTTCAATATAAATATTTAATGTGCTATTTCAGAATCATCTACTGAGACATTTTCTTCCACTGCGGCTGCTCTGCTCATGGTGGAACACTAAAGAGAGGACAAGCCCTATCTTGAATATTCCTGGACATGTCTTCACACTCTCTGGGGCTTCCATAGTGTTGCAATGGTTAAGTTACCTTCCCATACTATATTTAGATATTTCTATATGCCCCCACTCTGAATTTTGACCTTGAGTGGGGAGGCTGGCTTTTAGTCCTCATGTCATATTCTTTCTTCTTTCTCTAGAACTAAAGTGATCTTCTCCTTTGTCTTCCCTTTAGGTAGGAACTCACATCTGTCATGTTAGTTTTTCTCCTGTTACTTTCTTTAAAATCACCTTCTCCTTTTGGGGTAAATAAGCCTCATGGCTTAGTATTAGTAGTAGAAAGTTCACTGATTTGATGTTTTCAAAATCTTATCCCCCAAATATTATGCATGTATCAGATATTGGGGTAAGTTCTGGAAAATCAAGAAGAAGAGGCACATCCCCTGCATTCAAAGAAGTCATAGTTTACAAACCAGACAAGCCTGCCTGAGAGCATAAAAGAAGACCAGAAGTAGGGAGCAGTGGCAGGGAGACTTTTCAGGGGTCACACTGGAGTGGAGACTTGAAGGAGTTTTCCTGCATGTGCATTCTAGGCAGAAGGAACAGCATGTTCAAAAGTGCAGAAGACACAAAGAGAGCATGGGTGTGTAGGGAATGAGTACAGTATGGCTGGAGCTTAAAGCATGAAGGGGAAATGATTAGAAATGAGTTTGGATAGTTAGGTAGGACCCCTTCATGAGGTGTTTAGTATGTCATGGAACTTGTTGTCATTGGAAGCCTCTGAAGCATTTAGGACAGATCATATTTGCATACTGGGAAGATCTCCCTAACAGTAGAGGGAAGGAGACATTGAAGGTGAGGGTTGGAGTTGGGTGGGAAGAATTAGACTTGGATAGACCAGGAAGGAGGCTGTGAGTTATCCAGTGTGTGATGATGGCTGTCAAGACACAGTAGATGTGAACTTTTTGGCAAAGTGGAATTGATAGATTTGGGTATTGATTAATTGTGGAAGTTAGTCAAGAGTGAGGAAAAGTAGTTAATAATAATGCATTGTATATTTCAAAATTGCCCAAAGAATAGATTTTAAACATTTCCACTACAAAAAATGATAAATATGTGAGGTGATGGATATGTTAATTAGCTTGATATAGTCATTTCACAATGTATACTTATATCAAAACATCACATTATACCCCATAAATGTATACAATTATTTGTCAATTAAAAATAAAAATTTAAATTAAAAAGTAAATGAATAAATAAGAAATTTTTAAAAAAGCTCTTCTGATATTTAAAAAAAAAAACAGCAAGGAATGAGGCTGACATCTGGGTTTCTGACTCAAACAACAGAATAGGTGCCTTTTTTTTCCCTTAAGATTCAGAATAAGAGACGGGTGTCAGGGGAGATTCGGTGCAACAGGGGATTGAGATAAGACGAATTGAGTCTGACATCGGATCTGTGGAGTTTCATGTACACGCAGAAGGACCTAGTGGCAGATAGAAGGCCGCTAGCTACCATGATGAACATATTTATTTTTAATATCTATTGGCTTGGTGTTGACAATTTAATGGCTAAGGTAAAGCAATTATAGAACAAAATCTCACCTCTGCTTAGCATTTGCTAGAATTGTAGTTTTATACAAATTATATGATCTTTCTAAATCTTGGTTTGCTAAAATGAATGCATTAATAATTCTTATTTTATAGGATTGTCACAGGCTAATTATTGTAAAGCTCCTACCAGAGAGCCTATACATAGTAGGTACATAAAATATTATAGCTATTATTATTAAGAAAAAGAAAATTAGGGCAAGAGGAAAATAATATAACTTTGTTGTTTTAACTTGATGAGTTTAGTATTTAAAGGTTGAATTCTTTTCTATATGATGGTTTATTGCAACTATACATTCCTATGATATTATTCAGGACTCTTCATTTGTATATGATAGAAACCAATGCAAAGTAGTTTTAGGAAAGATAAAATCCATTGGCTCATGTAAACAGTGAACTCATGGTGGATTTGGATTTGGCTTCCATGGACCTGGAAGCTCAAACAATGTTGTCAGGTCACTCTGGCTCTAGCTTCTGCTCTCTCACTTGTTCTGCTCTGCTTCTTGTAAAGTGGTCTCCTTCCCTCCTGTGCAGACAGATACCCTCCATGTGGCTAAGGAACATGCTCACCACCGGCTCCAGGTTTTCATCATTCCGACCTGACACAGTGGAAAGAGAACTTCTGTCTCCTAACATCTGCAATTAAGTCTGCTGGGATCTACCCCTCACCTTTAATCACAGTCCAGGCAGCTTTTCTCAGGAGCACGAAACCCTAAAGCATCCACTGTATGTAATGAATGAACTTGTCTCTTTTGCTTCTAGAATGGTGCTAATATTGTCGCTTGAATCATTTTCTGAGTTCTGTGGCTCAGGTGAGGCACTCTGGCTGAGAAAGCCTGGATGCAAATGTTATGAATGCCCAGGTCAAGGTCAGAGAAGTGGTTAGAAATACGGGTTTGGGAAATCTCCCTGTATATCCAAAAAACAATAAATACCACCTATGCTTAGATGATGACATTATAGAGAACATTGTCTGTGTGCCTTGAAGAACAGAGATATGTTGTTTTCCCTGCTGAGGGTCTCCCTCCCCCCGAAGTGACACTGTTGTCATTCTCACCTTCTGTGGCACAGAGGAAGCAGGGTTATGCCGAGTGTATTCTTCTGGCTGGGTTCCCAGGTCCTCTTCTTGAGCTCTTTATTGAAGTGCCTCAAAAAGTGTGTGTGTGGGGGGGTAGAATTTTGAGGTGAAAAAGTAGTAATATACTTTTCGTTGCTAGAGTAACATTCACGCTTTGCCATAAAATGTCCCTTGGTGCCACTGTCAGAGCAATAATAAGGCTCATTTGTCAGTTCCAATGTGACAATTCTTATGTTTTTATATAATGCTTCTTAGATTACGATCCTTAGACAATAATCATTGTCAGCACGATCATCTTTGAAAACAAAGGAAAACATGAGCATCCAACACCCCAAATCTGAACTGTTCCATTTGCTCTAAGCAGTGTGTGCCTGCTGAGGTGTGAGCCTGCTGTCTTCACGTCCTTTCACTGGATAATGTGACTGACTTTCCTCCTGCAACGAGAGAGGCCCAGATTTCATTCCATTTCTAGGGCTGTTAGACTGGCTTTTGTTTCTCTTGTGTGTGCATGTGTGTAGCAAGGTTTTGCTAAGAAAGGCTATTACTCCTTTGATTTTGTTTTAAAGGTTACATTTGTCGAATCCTTGGTGAAGGGCAATCATTGCTGCTCAATTTCCTTCATTGATACTCACATACATTTTGACAAATAGGATGTGTTATAATGAATTATATTGTTTTGTTTGCGCCTTCACCTTATGCTAAAAATTCCGACTTTAGATACAAGTAAATCCAAGTAGAAGGAAAGGTCCTAGATGTCAGTTAGCAGGTAGTGATTTCTAGTTTGTTTTATTTCTAAATAGCCTCCTTTAAAGAGGGTAAATCACCTGTGACCAGTCTGTGTCGGTTGACTGAGAAAAGCCAACAAAATGAATCCAATAATAGACTTTCTCATATATAATAGAACCTCTTTTTGTGTAAAATATCTAGCTAATTTGGACTAAAGCTTTTGTGTGGATATTTAATCATTCAGATAATTACCTTAATTTGCCAATGGAAATGCAGCTACACCTAAATGGAGTTCAAGTTGGGAATATAACCCAGTGCTTTTGATTTTGTTTTATTGCCTTACTCCAAACATTGATTTGTTCAATCTTGTATTGTTCTCTCTATACTTTTCTTCCAGGTTAATTTATCTTTACAGCCCAAAATTGCACCTTCCTATGAATAAAGACTAAACTATGGACGCTTTCAATTCTGTCTTCTCAGACAATATCAATGCCCATCTTTCTAGATGCCTATTGGGCACATTTCCATTTAAATGGCTCATCCCAATCTCCATGTGCCTAAAATCGAGCTGGTAATCTAAAAATTACACTCCGTTTTATGACCCCAAACCAACTAGCCTTCCTGCCCTCTCTTTGGTACCAATCTTCACTTTTCTTTCTGGCCACAAACCCTTTCTCTTCCATTCCTTTAAGCAAAATTCCTCAAAGAGTTGCTCATACCTGTAGTTTCCAAGTTTTCTTCTCCTTTTCTCTCTTGAATCCAAACCTAATGATGTTTTTGCTTCCACCCCACCATGGAAACAGCTCTTGTCCCTGATGACTTCCAGGGTTAAATCCAGTGTTCAAATCCCAGCTCTCACTTTATTGGGACCACATATTTTACTGATACATTTTCCTTCTTTGGTTTCCAGAACAACACACTCTTTGGAATATCCTGGCTGATCCTGTTTGGTCACCTTTGCTGGTGCCTCATCACCTGATATCTACAGATTGGACTGCCTTGCAGCTCAGTGTATAGACTTCTCTTTTATAATTGATGCTCCATATGTAGATGCTCTCCTTCAGTCTTGTGTCTTCAGATACCATCCAAATGTTGAATACTCCAGACTTGTATCTCCAACCTGAAATGCCCCTTCAAACTCCAGACATCTCTACTTGAATGCTTAATAGACATTTCCAACTTTTTATGTCCAAAATCACACTTCTGATCATCCCTCCATGATTCTGTGCCTTCCAGTCTTTTCCATCTTACTAAATCCATTCTTCCAAGTGCTCAGGGCAAACATCTTGGAGTAGTCATTGACTTCTCTTCCACACTCCAACTCCAATACATCAGCAAATCCCGTCTTCTCTGCATTCACAATCAAGACCACCTAAATAATTTGTGAGGCCTTGTGCAAAATGAAAATGTGGGATCATCTATTCAAAAATTATTAAAAATTCCAAGACTGTGACAGTAGAGCATTAAGCCAAGTGTGGAGTCCTATGTGAACTTCTAGGATACCCACCTGAAGAGCTGGTTCACAATATATGGATTCCAACTACTTCTCACACCTTCTGATCTCAAGGGATCCAAAGCCACTATCATTTCTTTCTGAACTATTTAAATGGTGTCCTACCTTGTCTCCCTGTTCCCCCATTGACTGTCTAAATTATTCTCAACTGAGCAGTCAGAGCAACCTATTAAAAGGTAAGTCAGATCCTATTACTCATCCGCTGAAAACCCTCCAGTGACTCCTGTTTAACTCAAAGTAAAGCCTCCTTTTCTCTTTTGTGTGCTAAGTTAGTATATCATCATTTCACACCTGGATGACTGCAATATCCTCCAAGCCTTCCTATGCCACTCTCTCCTGATTTTGATCTGCCTGCACACCTTAATAAGGCCAATCTTTATGAAACACTGTTTTCATCACCTCACTTCATAATACACAATCCTTACCTCATAGTATTTCAAGTAAAAACTCCTTTGGCTCTTATAGCTTTGTACAGCCTACCTACTTCAACTCTGTAAAACAACCCCATTGTCTTTTTTTCTCTAAAAAACTCCATTCACCTTAGTCGAGTCAGTATCAACTATACTCCATCTTCACCCAGAATCCTGCTAACATCATTTCCTCTGATAGGAAGCATGTCCCATTGGTCAGTGCTGGCCTTGATTATACACAACCTCCAAGGCTTACTTTATTTTCCACCTCCTCCCTGAAGTCTTCTCTGACTATCTAAGTTCTCACTAATTTACCCTGTATTCTAACATCTGTTGAACTTAGATTTTTGTATTACCCACTTTAACACAAAGATGTACTCTCTGAAATTGGTCACAGATAGTTTAACTTAATGCACACTTTATGGGAAGAGTCCATATCTCTTCCATCAAATTATCCATTGCAATCTCAGCCTAAGGAAAGTGCTCAGCATGCAATTATTTATTGACTGATTGTGGATATGATTTTAGGTTATCTAACAGTTATTGATTTATTAAACATATTATATGTGTTTTCAACAAAGCACTAAATATTAAACAAACCAAAGCATATTTTTTTGGAGTGGTACCAGAGAGGACATTCAAGAATCACAGAATAAGAAGAGTTATCATTTATTGAGCACTTGGCAAGCACTCTACTATGGGTTTTACATAGGTGAGCTCATTTAATCTTCACAATAATCCTGAGTTAGAAATCATTATTATTCCCATGTTAGTTATGATTAACCTGAAATTCAAAGAAAACAACTCATGACACAAAACTAGGAAGTGGCAGAATGGGCATAGGTAGTCTGACAGCTGAGCCCATTCATTGAACAGAATTGCCTCTCATAGTCTACATGTGTTTACTGTAAAATTTTAAGGACCTAGATCAATATAATTTTAATACAAAGTTCTCTGTATGCTTTGTTAAATACAAATAACATATTTTTGTGTATTTAACTTACATAATTTCATAGAACTATAGAGGCTCTGTACTTTGTTTCTGTCAGATACCAGAGAGAAAAATAGCCAAATATTCACCCATTTTCTCAGTTATGTCCACTTTATAAATAGCTCTTGGCAGCACAGGGGACCCACATGGTGAGTGCGTAGTGCTATCTTTCAGTCATTCCACCACTGGGACAATAATTTCAAGGATCTGCCAGTCTTACAAATTAATTTCAGAAAGAATTGTTTTCAATAGTTGAGTTTAAAAACATTCTAAATTACATTTACTACAGTTTGTTTAAAGCTTTTTTTCTGGCCTATCTTTCTGAGTTGCAGCTTAATTTTTCACTGTCTCATTATAATTTCTCTCTTTTTTCTAGATTTTATCCGCTCATTCATTATTCTTTGTCTCCTCTCTGTTTCTGGCTTTTCTTCCTGCAGCTGGGCTTTGGTTAGAAGGGGTGGACGCAGCTGCCCAGCCATTTTCACATTCTTTACTGATATGATTTTCTTGAGGTAAAACATCATTTAGGAAGTATTACTCAACAATTAAATGTTTCTGTCCTCCTTAAATTCTGCATCTGAAAGTCTGCCAATAAGACCCTTTGCAGTTGTTTGTATTGGTTCGGATCCCTTCCTGTTATGCATTATTTTATTTGTTCTGTGCTTGTTTGCCTTTTATATAATATTTTGTTATATTTCCAATTTCCTGTTTCTATCTAGTCTTCACCACTAACTTGATTCAACTGTTATCTTTCTCTTTTTCAGGGAGAAGGGGTTCATTGACTACTTTCTACTACAAGTTTTGACTGCTTTTTTTTTTTAATTTCAAAATATTAAGGGAGTACAAATGTTTTTGACATGGATACATTGTATAATGCTTAAGTCTCAGCTTTTAGTGTGCCTGTTACCAGAATAGTGTTCAATGTACCCAATAGGTAAGTTTTTATCCCTCACTTCCCTCCCAGCTCCTAACTTCCCCCTTCTTTATTTCCAATGTCCATTATATCTCTTTGTACCCATGTGTGCCCATTGTTTAGCTCCCAATTATTAGTAAAAACATGTGGTGTTGTTTTTTTATTCCTGAGGTACTTCACTTAGGATAATGGTCTCCAGTTCCATCCAAGTTGCTGCAAAAGACATTATTTCATTCCTTTTTATGACTGAGTAGTACTCCATGGTGTCTGTGTGTGTGTATATATATATACACACACACTATATTGGCTTTATCAACTTATGAATTGATGGGCACTTAGGTTGATCCCACACCTTTGCAATTGTGAATTGTGCTGCAATAAACATTTGAGTGTGGGTGTCTTTTGGTAAAATGATTTCTATTCCTTTGGTTAGATATCCAGTAGTGGGATTACTGAATTGAAGAGTAAGTCTACATTTATTTCTTTGAGGAATCTCTATACTGTTTTCCATAGGGGCTGTACTAATTGGCAGTTCCCAACAGTGCATAAGCGTTCCTTTCTCTTGGCATCCATGCCAGGATCTACTATTTTTTTGACTTTTTAATAATGGCCATCCTGATGGGGCAAGGTGAGATCTCATTGTGGTTTTAATTTGCATTTCCCTGATGATTAGTTATATTTCATATGTTTCTTGGCCATTTGCCTATGTTCTTTTGAAAAACTTCTGTCCATGTCTTTTGCCCTCTTTTTAATGGAGTTGTTAGCTTTTTCTTGCTGATTTGTTTGAGTTCTTTTTAGATTCTGGATATTAGCCCTCTATTGGATGTATAGTTTGCGAACATTTTCTCTCATTCTGTAGGTTGTCTGTTTACTCTGTTGATTATTTCCTTTGCTGTGCAGAAGCCTTTTAATTTAATTATGTCTCATTTATTGATTTTTGTTATTGCTGTATTGGGGTCTCAGTCATAAATTCTTTTCTTAGGCATATGTCTAGAAGAGTTTCCCCTAGGCTTTCTTCTAGAATTTTAATAGTTTCATGCCTTACATTTAAGTCTTTTATCCATCTAGAATTAATTTTTTTATATGGTGAGAGATAGTCATCCTGTTTCATTTTTCTGCATGTGGCTATCCAGTTTTCCCAGCATCATTTATTGAATGGGCTTCCTTTCCCTAATGTATGTTGTTGTCTGCTTTGTTGAAGATTTGTTGGTTGTAGGTTGATGGTTTTATTTCTGGGTACTCTATTCTGTTCCATAGGTCTATGTCTATACTTTTATACCAGTACCATGCTGTTTTCATTACTATAGGCTTGTAGTATAATTTCAACTCTGGTAATGTGATGCATCCAGATTTGTTCTTTTTGCTTAAGATTGCTTTGGCTATTCAGGCTCATTTTTGGTTCCAAATGAAGCATAGAATTATTTTTTCTAGATCTGTGAAATATGATGGTATTTTGATGAGGATTTTGTTGAATCTGTAAATCACTTTGGTCAGTATGGATATTTTAATGGTGTTGATTCTGCCAATCCATGACCATGGGATGTTTTTCCATTTGTTTATGTCATCTGTGATTTCTTTCATCAGCATTTTGTAGTTCTCCTTGTAGAGATCATTCACCTGCTTGGTTAAGTATATTCCTAGGTATTTAATTTTCTTTGTAGCTATTGTACATTGTATTGTGTCCTTGATTTGACTCTCAGCTTGACTGCTATTAGTATACAGAAATGCTACAGATTTGTGTACATTGATTTGGTAATCTGAGATTTTGCTGAATTTATTTATCAATTCTAGGAGTCTTTTGGTGGAGTCTTTAGGGTTTTCTAGATACAAGATCATATCATTGGCAAACAGGGATAGTTTGATCTCTTTTTTCCCAATTTGGATACTCTTTATTTCTTTCTTTTGCCTGATTGCTCTGGCTAGGACTTCCAGGACTATGTTGAATAGAAGCGGTGACAGTGGGCACACTTGTCTTGTCCCAATTCTTCGGGGGAATGCTTTTAACTTTTCCCCATTCAGTATGATGTTGGCTGTGGGTTTGTCATATATGGCTTTTATAATTTTGAGGTATGTTCCTTCTATGCCTAGTTTGTTGAGAGTTTTTATCATGAGAGGGTGCTGGATTTTATCAAATGCTTTTTTTGCATCCATTGAGGTGATCATATGGTCTTTCTGTTTATGTGATGAATCATGTTTATTGATTTGCATATGTTGAACCATCCTTGCATCTCTGGAATGAAACCCACTTAATCATCGTGGATTATTTTTCTGATGTGCTGTTGAATTCAGTTTGCTAGTATTTTGTTGAGGATTTTTGCATCTATGTTCATAGGGAATATTGGTCTGTAGTTTTCTTTTATTGTTTTGTCCTTTCCTGACTTTGGTATCAGGGTGATACTGGCTTCATAGAATGAGTGAGGGAGAATGCCCTCCTTCTCGATGTCATGGAATAATTTCTGTAGGATAGGTGCCAGTTCTTCTTTGTAGGTCTGCTAGAATTCAGCTGTGAATCTGTTTGGTCCAAGGCTTTGTTTTTGTTGGGAGATTTTTTGTTACTGCTTCTATCTTGCTCCTCATTATCAATCTGTTCAGGAGTCCTATTTCTTCCTGATTCAACCTGAGAGGTTGTGTGTTTCCAAGAATTTATCCATTTCTTCCATATTTTCTAGTTTGTATATGTAGAGGTTTTCATAGTATACATGGATGATATTTTTTATTTCTGTGGTATAACTTGTAATGTCTCCTTTTTCGTTTCTGAAATAGAGATATTTGAGTCATTTCTCTTCTATTTCTGGTTAATCTGGCTAGTGGTCTAACAATTTTGTTTGTCTTTTCAAAGAACCAACTTTTTGTTTCATTGATCCTTTGTATTTTTTTTTTTTGGTTTTCATTTAATTTAGTTCTGCTCTGAGCTTTGTTATTTATTTTCTTTTGCTGAATTTGTGTTTGGTTTGTTCTTCTTTTCTAGTTCCTTGAGATTGAAATTAGGTTGTTAATTTGTGATCTTTCTGTCTTTTTTTACATAGGTATTTAACACTATAAACTTTCCCCTTACCATTGCTTTTTCTGTATCCCATAGATTTTGAAAGCTTGTGTCCGTTTTTTCATTAAGTTCAAGGAATCTATTGACTTCCATCTTAATGTCATAATTGACTCAAGGATCATTCAGCACCAAGTTGTTTATTTTCTGTGAGTTTGTGTAGATTTGAGAGTTTCTCTTGGAGTTGATTTCTAATTTTATTCCACTATGTCTGAAAAGATGGATGGTATGATTTCAATTGTTTTTTAGTTTGCTGAGACTTGTTTTGTGGTGTAAGGTATGATCAATCTTGGAAAATGTCCCATGTGCTGATGAGAAGAATATATATTCAGTAGTTTTGGGGTAGAATGTTCTGTATATGCCTGTTAGGTTCATTTGTTCTAGAGTCCATTTAAGTCCACTGTTTCCTTATTGACTTTCTCTTTTGATAATCTTTCTAGTTCTGTCAGTGGGGTGTTGATGTCCTTGGTGACTGTGATGCTACTATTTATTTCTTTGCTTAGATCTAGTAGAATTTGTTTTGTGAATCTGAGAGCTTCTGTATTAGGTGCATATATATTTATAACTGCTATGTCTTTTTGTTGAATTGTTCCTTTTTGCATTTTATAATGACCATCTCTTTCTTTTTTACCATTGTTGATTTAAAGTCTGTTTTATCCAATATGAGAATGGCTATACTTGCTCAATTTTGGTTTTCATTTGTGTGGAATATTCTTTTCCATCACTTTACCTTGAGTCTGTGCAAGTGCTTGTGAGTTAGATAGGTTTTTTGGAGATAGCATATACTCAGCTTATGGTT
Organism: Daubentonia madagascariensis; assembly: GCA_023783475.1. Taxonomy (NCBI): domain Eukaryota; kingdom Metazoa; phylum Chordata; class Mammalia; order Primates; family Daubentoniidae; genus Daubentonia; species Daubentonia madagascariensis. The sequence goes on from JAKFHU010001798.1 coordinate 62,608,398, forward strand.
TTCCACGCATTGGACCAGTCTGTGTCTTTTAAGTGGGGTATTAAGACTGTTAACATTTATTGTTATTATTGATATATGGTATACTGTTTTTTTTTTCATCATGTTGGATGATACCTTGATGCTTCATTTTCCCTCAATGCTATTGTTTTATAACAGCTGTGAGCTTTGGCATTTGAGTATTTTTACACTGGTGGATATCTATTGTGCTGTTCCATGTAAAGTGCACTTTTGAGCTTTTCTTGTAGGACAGGTCCAGTAGTGACAAATTCCCTTAGTGTTTGCTTTTCTGAAAAGTCTTTATATTTCCATTTTTTATGAAACTTAGTTTTGCAGAATACAAAATTCTTGGCTGACAGTTGTTCTATTTCAGAAGACTAAAAATGGGGCCTTAATCCCTTCTGACTTATAAGGTCTCTTCTCAGAAGTCTACTGTTAGCCTGATGGGTTTTACTTTGTAGGTTAGTTGTTGCTTTTGTCTTACAGCTTATAGAATTTTCTCCTTTATTTTGACTTTGGCCAGGTTGATTACTATGTGTCTTGGAGAGTCCTATTTGCTATGAATCTTCCCAGTGTTTGATGACCATCTTGTATCTGGATATCTGAATCTCTGTCAATACCAGGGCAGTTTTCCTCAATAATTGCCTTGAATAGGTTTTCCATGCTTTTTACTTTTTCTCCTTCATCGGGGATACCCATAATTCCTATATTGGCTTGCTTCACATTGTCTCATATATCTCTGAGTGACTGTTCGTTCTTCTTTATTATTTTTTTCTGCATCTTTGACTGACTGGGTTAGTTCAAAAGCTTTGTGTTCAAGCTCTGAGATTCCTTTTTCTTCTTGGTCTAGCCTGTTGAAGTTTTCTGCTGTATTTTGAAATTTCCTAAATGACTCTTTCATTTCTTTAAGTTCTGTTATATCCTTTCTTGTAGTGTCTATCTCTGTAGTGACATTTTCACTTTTTTCATTTATGTCCTGAAATTTTTTTTGCCTTCTTTGTGTTCGTTTTCAACTTTCTCTTTGATCTCATTTATTTTATTTGTCATCCATATTCTGAATTCCAATTCTGACATTTCAATAATTTCCTTTTGGTTGGGGTCCATTGCTGTAGATTTATTATAGTCTTTTGGGAGTGTCAAACTACTTTGTTTTTTCATATTGCCAGAGTTCTTTTGCTGGTTTCTTCTTATCTGCAACTTCTCTTAGTTCAGGGAAGATAGGCTTGTGGTGCACTTGTTCCCCTTTGCTGTGAACTCTCCTAATTAGTGAGAAGAAGGAGATGTCCAAAGATGGTGCTTTCATGTCCTACTCCAGAATATTGACCTGGCAGGAGAGGGGAAGATGCACTGGTAGCCTGTAATGGAGCTGATGTGTGTTGTCCTATTACCCGGTGATTGTCACAGTTCAAGTCAGTGTTGGATGATTTTTGTTCAGAGTTGTGGGTTGTTTCCCAGGTGGCTGATGGAAGCTTGAGTAGGGGCCTGGGCAAGTCCATCTCCATGGAGACTGGAGATGCATGAGACTACTCTGCTAGGGTATTCCTGTGGCAGTGGCAGTGGCAGCTAGGTAAGGCTGTGTGTGCAGTGCCAGTGGGTGTCACAGCTGCAGGCATTCACTCCACCTGGGTCCAGGTGCCATGATGCTCTGTGGCTAGTGGATCTCTGGGGTAGCCTTGGACTGTGAGGGCAGTTCCCACCAGGCCACTGGTGGGAGCCATGGGGACAAGGCCACATGGATGGGCAGCAGAATGGGACCCATGAGGGTAGGGTTGCAGGACCTAGTGGCAAAGCAGGAACCATGGGAGCAGGGCTGTGGGGCCAGACCACCAGGCAGCTGGGGATCTTTCCCTGTCCAGGTCTCACTGTGTTAGTTGCTATGGGGTTTCTCAGGCAGCATGAGTGAAGCCTGCTTTGCTAACCTGTGGGGATGAGGGGCACCTGACTCCCAGTTTGCTCCCCCTACCCCCTCCCTGGCCCAGCCAGGGCAACGTGGAGGCAGCTGCAGCAAAACCAAGCCCTGTGTAGACCAGTTGTTCTGGACCTGAGAGCTCAGAATGGCATAAGTTCAGAGACCTGGGAATGGAAGCCACTGGTTCCCTACTGTGCCCGCTCTCTGGTGCAATGTCACTGCACAGACTCCAAGCAGCTCCCTGATCAGTCCAGAGGTCTGCAGTGGTGATGGGGGCCCCCCTCACACCTCTGGTTGCAGAGTCCACAGGGGTATGAGGAGCCCTAGGATTCTCTCCTTCTGTCATTCCCCACACATGGATTTCTCCCCCAGGTACCTTCCAATCCTGCTGAATAGTTCACCCCATCACCCTCTCCTTCACTCTGAGTGTCTCCCATTGCTTCTCTGATGATTCACAATGCTTTCTCCAAGAAGGCGCATTCCTAGATGGGCATCTATTTGCAACTTTTGATCTTGTCCTTGAGAGCAGTGTGCATGGGATGCTCCTAGTATGCCACCTTGCTCTTAACTGCTTTTTAAACTAAATGTTTCATCAATTTACCCAAGTTTTTACAGGGTTCAAGGACTATTTTGAAACCAAGAGTTGGACTTTTGCTTAGCCTTTGAAGACTCTAACTTGTTCACTGTGCTCTTGGTTTGAAGCAGGGATAATTTTTGTTGATATTGCTACTTAAGGGCACAAAATTGCACCTGTGGAAAAATGATTTACAGTGGAAACCTTACACTAGATTGTCTTTACTGTTATTTCTAAATGAAATTGTCTTTTAATCTTTCAAAAGTTATTCTAGACTTTTTCAGAGTTGCACTTTAGCTGACTTTTCAGTGGAACCATTAGATATTTAAATACCCAGTTCTTGCTAAATAATTGAACAACCCTTATTCATTATGCCTAGTTTATCTTCAGATAAATAGGGATGTGTCAGGGTACTGAATCAAATGCTGCTCTTCAACATTTACAGAAAAGAAAGGGTAGGGTGGGTCCAGGAGTAATATTAACATATTTAACAACTGTAAGCACCAACAATCAGAACTGAAACCAGCCTCGGAGGGGTTGGATCTTGGAGACTTCTTTCATGGCAGTATTTAACACTTTTGGTTGCTGAAGTATTGGGAGGCTGGGGTCTCAGCGGAGGGCAGCGGGGGTGCGCTTGGGGAGCCTTCAGCTAGTATGGAATTATTTTAATAGTTTGATAAGTGACTACACATTAGTCTTGGGTGAGAATGGGCTTACTCTTGATTTATTTTCAATCCAAATGCAGTAATCCTTTTCTAATTTATACAGGGTGGCAGGTTTGCCCATAGAGACTATTGGGATAGCGTGTGGTTTTCGATAGTCCTTCCTAGTGAAATCCTGTGTCCAGGTCAAGTTTAGATCTTTATTAATTAAGCTTCTCAACTTTGTGGGAATCAAAGCTTACCATTGTCTTTAGAAAGAAAGTTTTGTTTTTAATGTTTAAAATGCACTAAACTTGGGGTTGAATTTTGGCTGTATGAGTTATTAACTGTAATTTTTGGCAAATTGCTTAATAACTTGGTCTTCACCCTCCTTCCTCATCAGTAAAAAGGAGGGAATTGGATCAGATGAACTCTAAGTTCCCTTCAAGAGCTAACATTCTCTAATTCTGTTTAAATACCAACAATATTTTTTGTCCAACATTTACTAGACAATTGTGTAACAATAATCTTTTAGGACATGTAGGAAAAGACACAGTATGACAAATTTTGGGGCATATAGACCATCCCTGGTAACTACTTATTCATTTATTTCCCCAGGTTTCCAGCACTGTTTAAAGACTGGCTAAAATCTTTTTTCTTTTTTGATTTTTATACAAAAGCAGATAATGACTATATAAAATAAATTGCTTTTTCTCTATATGCTTGACATTCAATTACATTCTGAAGCATCACAACAGGCTTTCTGCAATGAGGGTGCAGTTATACTAAATTCTTCTCTTTGTCTTACATGGAGGACAGAATTCTCAATGTCTATTTCATTTTGAGAATGGGTTGAATTTCATGAAAGTTCATTGTTGAGACAGCATTTGTCATTTTTGGAACAATGTCAGAATGAGTTGTTTTTCACATTAATGATACCTATGTAGTAAGTCAGAATTATTAATATGTGGTATAAACAGTACTCACCCAGACTAAAGGAGGAAAAAAGAAAGAATAATTTCTTCTTAAACCTTAAAAACAACTCTGCAATTAATCTGGATCACACACTAGAATTCTCTTAGCTTTTAGCATTTCCAGAGGTCTCTGAAGCACAGCTGATATGGTTCTACCTTCACACTGATACCTGTGTTACAGACAATAGGTTTAGTTCTTAATGATCATATTTTGATAATGCTTTTATTCAGAAGTTAAGTCATGATCTTTCGCACAAAACTAAAAACACTTCCCTTAAGGTGAAGACCAGTATTTTGCCTTTTCTAGTTATAGCATCAGTTATCATGTTACAGGTCCCCTGTGAAAGACTTGCCTTCAGTGAGAGAAACAGCCCTGAGATGATGAGTGCCTTGTCTATAGTCGGGGTTCAATATGCTTTTACAGACTTTACGTAAAAGCTTTGTTGGTTCCAATTTAACTGGAGCGTATGTTTATTAACGACTGCACAAGCAATTAGGAACTAGAGCTAGAAACCATAAAGAAGAACTATGACAGGAAAAGATTCAGCCTGATGATTTGCCTAAAAATGTATTCATTTGTTTTTTCATCTACTCATCCATACAGCATCAAAGAGATATCTATTCAGGGCCTAATATTCTCTAGACAATGTGCTAAATTTTTGTTATATAGAAATGAAGGAAAACAGACCTTGAATTCATTTTTTGAAGGTACATCAAAGGTATAAAGTACAATATAGTCGGGTTTGGGAAACTAGAGAACTTTATTAAAGTACAGTGGGGACAATAGTAACAAAAACAGGTATGAGGCAAGTACTACAATTATCATTCCCATTTTACAGGGGGGAAACTGAAGCATAGGAGGTTACTTGTCCAATATCATTCAGTGGACTCTGGGTCCATCAAAAGGAATCACTTCTCACAGAGAGGGGATTGAGTTCTCTCAGAGAAGAGACTGATTAGCTCCTGAGCACAGTTACAGAGGACCCTGTGTGTGGCAAAAATTGAATGAAGCAGGTCCTTCCATACTTACGCCTTATGGAAAGGCATTTTTATCCAGAATGTCTAGATTATCTCTTGTACTACTGAGGAAGTCTGCTGTGGATATTAGTCTTAGCATCACATTTTTCTTCCTAGTTACGTGTATGTCACAAACAGTCAGTGATTTTTAAAGTCTATTTCTTTCTTGAAAAGAGTTCACCAGGTGACAAATTCTCCTGCTATCCCATCTTAATTGATGCCAATGCATGAAGCATCTGATCAGCATGTCGCATGTCAGGGACCCAAAGAGGGAGAGGCCTAGAGTTGCTGGCAGGTGTCCAGGTATTCACCTGACAGGCCACAGGCATGTTTGAATGGTTCCCATTGCTTCCTGTTACCATTTGCTGACTCTGAGGAATTGCTAGAGAAACATGTCCTGGCAGCCAGTCAAGAGAAAAAACATCAAGGAAAATTACTATTTGGCTAATATATGTATAATTTTTTATCTAGTATATGTGAAAATGAGACTAATTTTATAAGGTTTTAAATATTACATAATATATTTTTTCACCTAAAATAATTAGAGAGAATGATTATGCCCAATTTTGTTGAGAATGCATGGAAATGAGTTCACTTATCACAGTTGTAGGGTTGTAAATTGGCACAACATTTTGAGAAGGAAATGTGCATATATTTTGACATGATAAGATATAACAGATGTGCACAAAGATAAGTGAGCAGTTGTTAATTATAGGCACTTTATTATAAAAAAAAGTGGAAAAATTTACTTGGTAATTGGTGATTGGCCAGGTAAATTTTGTTACCTCCAAAAAAGGGGATATAATGTAGCCATTGAAAATTGCATTGTGAGAGATTATTTATTAAAATGGGGAAAAAGTTAATAGTGTATTCAGCATTGAGTGAAGAAATAGGCTATCAAATAATATATGCAGTATGCCATTTTTATAAAGAAATGTAAGTATGTAGGTATGTAACGCAAATCCATATATATGTAAATTGTACACATGTATGAACATGTGTGCATGTGTATATAATGACACATTCTATAAGAATATAGACCAACATTTTACTAGTAATGGAATTATGAGAACTTAAAAATTCTTTTAGCATGCATATGTAGTTAGAAAAAAAGTAATTATTATGTAAGATTATTATTAGGTAGAGTGTAAGAAATTCAGATAAAATAAGATAAAATGTCTCAGTGTCTCCTTATGAAATCACTTTTCATTATTATTTGATCCACATTTGATCTACACTTTGCCCACACTAGTTGCCTGTTATTTGGCTAATGCCATCCCTAAGGTCTTTATTAAAGGTTATTGTAGGTATATTACTTGACTTAACTAGTCTACATTATTACCATTGCACATAGGAGAAAAGAACTTAGGTCTCACAATTATTTAATAAAATATAGTTCTTTGGCATTGACATTGGTTTCATTTGAGTATTACTCTAGATCAGAAGTCATTATGTAGTAGTACTCAGGCTGAGGCTGGGCCACAGGTGTTGGGCTTAACTCCCACAGTGTTCTCCAATATTTAAAAAGCATGCATTATTTTTTTCCATAAAAATCCACATACGGAATTCTCGTGAAAAACAAACAGGTCTTACAATGCAGAACTGGAATTCCCACCAGCCAGTGACTAGCTGGAGATTAGCAGCCACTGTTCTTTATAAATGGGCCTACATGCTCCTGTTAGCCATGGCTGCCACCACCCCTCATGTTACCTTATGTTTGGTTCAAATTCCTTGCCTAAATTTATAGGCATTTTTGTTTGCTATCCCTTTTTTTTATCATGCCTATTTTCACAATATTTAAAGATTAAGATCAAGGAATTAATAAATGAGTATTCTCTTTACCATTTTATGTAACATCATCCAGATGACAATTGACTCTCTAATTTCAGAGTATGTTTCTATTTTATTTCTCCAAAAAAGATGTAAAAGAGAGAGAGAGAGAGAGAGAGATGGGGGGAAGAGGGAGAGAACACCACACATAACAAAGGCATTTAACAGAGGAACACATGTCATGTCAAGAAAACTGGTAATTGAAAGATTTTGTTTTCCTGGTTTACAACTTTATCAATGGCCACACAAAATTACTTTATTTGTATTTGAGCAGTTCAATATTTATTCAGTTTGTGCTTTAAAGTAAATTATTGAGCTTTTTTTTTTACAACTGCCTCTGGGAACAGGAGCAGGAAAATAAGGAAATGTTAAAAGGAAACTAGCTTTGCTAATTTATAGAAAAAAAAAAAACAACCAAAAAACAGAAAAGCAGATTAGCTGGGAACACTACAAGGGGGCAATGATGCTCTGGCCTGTTAGGACATGAGGCATGAACCAATGTGCAATTAAAAAATAAAACCTGTGAGAAGGCAATGCGGGAGAATAAAAGCCTATTAAAGCACTCCTAAGAGTTAAGGTTCTTGCCAGCAGAGCCATCTGTCAAGAGATTACAGAGAAGGAAATTTCTGCAGGAATTTTCCCCTGGGACCAGAAAAAGTGCCAAGAAAAGGTGTGCAGCATCAGGAGTGAGGACAAACTCTGAGAGTCCTCTGCAGTGCTTATCACAGACAGAGAGGGATCCATCAACTCACTGGTACTGAGGGAAGAGGAGGAGAAGACAAGGAAGTCCCTGTATTGCTTCTGACCAAAGAAAAGAGTTTGTAAAAACAAATCCCTTTTAAGGTAAGTGCATTGACCTCTTAAAATTTTTCATAATTTGAAGACAATAAAGTAATTTATTGAACTTTTCATACTAAGGGCACTAATAAAAAAAAAGAATGTTAAGTTTATGAGTAACATTGCAGAAGATGATTAAAAATACTTGAGCAAAAGTAAAATGTCATTTAAAAAAAAAACTTGAATCTTTGAAGTTTGTGAAAATGCCCAAGATATTATCTAGAGGAAATGTTGTACTAATATGCTATTTTCACTTATTTCTTCAAAATAAATGCTGGTTAAAAAGTAATCAAGATAAACTCATGATTATTTGCCTCTAGAGAATTAAATACATACCATGCTGTGAAATAACTAAAAACCATATGACCATGAAAGTTACAAGAGTTAATAATACAGATATATATTTTGTAAAGTTCCTAGATACTGTCAGAAAAAGATATTTGCTTTTAAGATTCTAAAAAGATCTTAGTTTATTCCCTGACTTATGTTCCTATATAGTACTATTTTGTATTTTTTAACAACAACTATTCCCCATTTCCTTTGGTTATTATTTTCTTATTTTTCTTTTTTAAGATAAGAAAAATGTTTATTATAAAAGAGGAATAAAAGTATCACAGATTTATTATCTTGATTACTAGATAAGCAATATGAATTTTTCTTTCAGATGTTTTTAAGTAAGAAAGAGAGAGCTGTCTCTTCAAATGCAAGAAAATACGCATGTTAGAAGGTATGTTTCTTGTCAATTTACAAATGTTTTTAAACTTACAATGGTCATAAAAAATTGTTAATCAGAATAAAACATATTTTAACTCGATTTTATTTTATCTTGATCAAAATAGAGATACTATGTTAACTTACTGGTTACTTAGAGAAATGGAGATGAACAGACAGAAATATAAATTCTAAACAGGGGCAAGAAATAATCTTATCTGCTGGGAAAGAACACAAAGTCAAATAACACAGTGCTAAGTCTGAGCGATCACAGTGATCCAGTGTTCACGCTCGCTCTGTGCCCATATCAGATTATTGTGTCTGTAATTGGAGAGAAATTAACCTGTGAATTTAAGTGAAGTTATTTTGTGAATTCAATTAGAGTGGACAATTATTTTTAGTAACCCAGGCTTTTGAATCTGACTTCTTTCCTCTCCTACAAATGAACCATTTTGCCTGAATTATTAGGATATTGCTTAAATTCTACCTTCTATTTCATTATTTCTTTCATTTCTCAATTCACTTGTTCATTCAAGCAATATTTAGTGAGTAATGTCCAGGAGGAGGGCGCTATTGGCGAGGCATGAAATAATGAGTGGATATGCCTCCTGCTCTCAAAGGGCTTCTAGTCCATTACACTGCACATAAAGCTTCCCTTTAGCTTCAAAATAATCGAAAAAACAAAAAGAAGTCTATTTCACCAGCATGAATTTAAGGTGGACAGAAGTTAAGCGATAGCAATAGGAAATATGTGTTAATATAATTCAAGACTTTCAGTACATTGATTTTATTTGTTCTTTAATATTTTTTATTTGTTTAAATTGTCAAGGACTAAAATGAGCATTATTTACTCAGCTTCTGGGTTTTCATTATTCTTTACTTTAAAAGACATGAAACAGATTACTTTTTTACACAGAAAAGGACAAAGAATTTTTGTGCAACAAAAAGTAGACTTAAGTTCTACTGGAGATTTACAAACACTGTATCTTGTCTGAGGTCGTTCTTATCCCTGCCTATATGGATACATTTGTAAATATTAAGTCTATTTGAAATCAGAAAATAGATTCTTACCTACTATATTCACGGTTATTCCTAAGATTGATTTGGGGTTATGTGCATTTCCAGCATTTTGACAGTATTACAATGGTTTATCCTGAACAAAAGTGATACTTAAATTTTTGAGTTATAGAGATCCTCTCTGGGATACTTGCCAGAAATAATGAAGTTCTTGCTTGGACGAGTGGGTCTGGAAACTGTCACTTCAAATAAAATGTGCTTGTAAGAGAACACTATCTTCATATCTTTTCAAAATAATGAAATACTAAGTTCAATAGTCAATATTTTGATAATGCAGCATCTGTACAATAATATGAATAATGTATTCTTTTCACAGAGAATGGGTTAGTCAAAATGGAACAAGTTGCAGTCATAACTATACAACTATTAGGAATAAAATCTGTAACATTAAAATTATAACAGTTCAAAGGCACATGAAAAAAGGGAACGAATGATTACTTTTGACTCCTTTTTTCAGATAAAATCTATATTAGGCTTTTAATTAGAGTTTGATGTTTTTATTTTTCAATTAAAGAACATTTATCGGTCACAGAACATTTTTCTATACCATATATTTTCGAGTATTTTTCCTTTTTGTCTTTACTGTGTACATAGAGCTGGAGAATACATTATTTTTTGAGGTTTCCAGATAATTAAAACAAGTGATCACAGTCTCCTTTCCGCCTAGTACCTAAATGCTTTACATCCAGAAAGTGATAGATCCCTAACCAAACAGCCTCTCAACCACTGTCGAGATTCAGGAAATCACATGAAGGAGTGTGGAGACACAGCTGAGCATGAAAGGTTAATACCAAACGACCTTGGTTTCAGTCTGAACTCTGCTGATTACTACTTTGTGAGGGCAAGTCTCTTACCCACTTTCCCAGCAGTAAAATGGGGACAGTAATGGCACTATTGTTACTGTGCTGATCAAATCAGATAATGCATGCATGGTGTTTATCATATTGTGAAGATGATGATGATGATGAAGGTGATAATGATGAGAGTTTGAAGAAATGCAGACCTTTCCAGGGCCTGTCTGCATTCCTGCATCAGTCCTTAACTATGTCCAGTTTTGAGTTTCTTTATTGCATCCCACGCAAGCCACAAGAGACAGCTTTCTAAAGAGCTAATCTGATGGTGTTAGTTTCTCAAAGTGGCTGTCCATCATCTTTGGCTAAAGACCTGCCCTCTTTAGTACGGAATACAAGGCTCTTCTCTCACTCTCCCTGCAGTTTCTCACACCCCTGAGTCTTGGCACATTTTGGTCCCTCTGCCTGGAACACCTACTCTTCTTCCCCACCTGTCCAATTTGAATTTAACCTTCAATGCTTAGCTCAAGCTGCCAAGAGGCTTTTCTGATCCCAGCTTCACCCACCTCTCTCTATACCCAGGACTGTGCATAGGTCTATCTTGGCTCAAATTTTAGTCTATCAGCTTGTCATTTCCTTAAAAAAGCTGTGAACTATTTGAAAACAAGGACTATATCTTTTTTTCATTAACCCAGAATTTAGTACAATTTCTGCCAAGTAGAAGGTGCATAATAAGTGTTAATAAACGAATGTTCTAGTGAGCAGGTAGGGAGCCTCTCCTTTTACAAGTCTGGGTTCATCTTCTGGGACTAATGTCATGCAGAGGTGCTGACACAAAGACATGGATTCATGAAAGAATGGCCATAAGTACACTCTGTGGATGTGACTTTTGCTTCTTTAAACAAGTAAAAAAATCTCTTATCTTTTAAGCTGCTGAACTGGAGTAAGAGAATCCACTTTAGTGTTTTTAATTTTAAACATAATTTTCAAAAACAGTATATTAGAAATAAAGAATGAATTATTTTTGTTGAAATTTCTGATCAAACTAGTTGGCTAATGTGTCACCAAAGTGGTAGTAAGAAACTTCTGGATCTTTGCTCTTCACTCTTCTCTGTGGAGGAGTTATGTTGAATCTTATACTTGGAAGTCGTGATTGTAATGGTTCTCAGAATGATTGTTAGCAGTCTTGGTGTAAAGATGTGGTCTTAGAAAATAACATTAATATTCCAAAAATACTACATTAGACTATTAGTGTTGTTATGAATAATTTCGAAGTATTTACGGAAATAGTTGAAACGTTTTATGAGACTCTTCTTAAAATTTCCACATTACACTGACATTTTGAACATGGATTGGAATTTTAATGTGGTTTGCTTATTTTTGAATAAGCAATGACTGAGATATGATCTCTATCTCTTCCCCACCAATAGCCAATAGTAACCTGCTTCCAGAAGTTTCAATCTTGAATTTTTTGCACTTTGGAAAAAAAATGTGCCCAAAGTACAGCAAGGGCCTATATTCCAAGGTTCTTTCTTGTTCTTTCCACTAGCTCTTGTGTTGTTAGAGGTCTTCAGCTGCTGCTGTAACTGGAACAGCAGAAAAGGGAAAACATCTCGCTGCAGGCAGGTACTCACTGATGCGTTGCTCGTTCTCCTGCTAGCTTCAGCTCATCTGTCGCTAGTTTCTCTTGCCGCCACTGTAAATATAACCCTTCTTGGAGTCCCACTTTGGAGGTTCTATATTCTCAGCACAGTGCAATGATCCAAGACTCAGCACCAGTTAGTTGCACAGGTTTTGTTCTAGCACTAAACTTGTCAGACAGCTGTGCTATACCCCATGGATTTTCTTAGTTAGTCTTTTGCTTAACATGAAAAGCAACTGTGGCACAAGCTGGTTTTGAATGAAAATAGAAGCACAACCCCAAACTAATTGCTATGCCAATAAGTTGTACCAGAGTAATAGTGGGTTAGAATAAAGTTATGTTACCTTCTAGGTAAGTGTTTAGTTTTCCTTCTATCTTTTATTCTTTACGATCTACTCCGTTGCCAAGGACCATTTTTTATTTTTATTTTTTTTTCTTTCAACAATATTTATTGAATGTATACTGTGTACCAGCATTTTGAATTAAAATTATGCTTACTGAGTAAATGAATCTATGTGGTGAATTTTTTAATTGCTTCATTGTGGTTCTAGGACCTGGCATAATTCTTGGCACATAGTAGACACTTAATCTTTGTCAATGTTTGAATATACTAAACAGAGTTGGGCTACATGCTATGTGTAGGTCACTTGGAGAAACTGTGTAGATCTTACTTCATTTTTAGGAAAGAAGATTAACAGCTTCATCAATAACTGAGAAGTCATCCTTTAGACCACTGGGTTTCTCAGAGACATTTTCAGGGGAGGACAATCACAGGAAAAGGCCTTTAAGTCCCACTCTGTGACCTCTGAAACTGTTTTTTAAAGTCTGCCTCTAAGGTTACACAGGAACACAACTGTAAGGGAGGACCACAAAATTCCGTTAATTCCAGGGCATGCAAATCAACAATGCCTAGGGAAAATATCTAGAATAAAATAAAATACTAATTTTAAAGCTGTTCTATGAAGTTGAGAAGTCCAGATTAAGGGGATAACAATTAATTAAAGTAAGAAACTGAGAAATCAAATGACAAATTTCAACTATATATATAGTTAAATTCCTATTTCAATTTTTGTTTCAATAGCAGTTTCCTTGACAAAATTGCTGTGATAAACACCTTACCATTACACAATATAATTTTGTGGTGCATGTATGCATGGAATTACTTTAATATTATTATTACTAACAATGGACACAAGAGAAGTTTGCATTTATATAGTAGTTTATGTTTTATTAGTCATAAAGATTAGCAATGTAAGGGATCTTTGCAGCACTCAAAACAAATTCTCTGCTTTTACAGATGAGGGAGCTGAATCATATAGAGGTTAACTTACTGAGGTTTTGTTCAGGGAAAAATTAACCAAAATTGTCATTCAGAGTTATGTTTTCTGTTATATGAAAAGTGGTTGTCAATGAGATACTCAAGGTCATGGTTGATATCTGGCTTTATCTTCTTTTAAGAAAGAATTTAATGACTTCATTAAAATCTAGGGATATATAAAGGCAGCAATACCATCACTCAGTTAACAGAGATTTACTTATCATAATTTCAAACAAGGAATTCATCAAGTTACAAATTCTTTCCAAGGAACAGAACTGTCCCTTATTCAAAGAACATGAGGGCCATATCACCCATCATGCCCTTGATGAAAATTCTGACAACTTATTTTCTATATGTTGAAGGAGGGCTGTTTTATGTCTCAGCTAGCTCAAGGTATAGAAGCCGACCAGAGTTAAGGACTTCCTCTTTTTTAGAGAACCAAGATGCTCACAGCATCCTAGTATGCCTATTCTGAGTCAAGTTTCCATACTCCCAAGTTAACATGTCTAGATGTCATTAAGTCTGTTTATCCTTCTAGTGTCCTTAAGGCTGAGAACTGACCTTTAGAGTAGAGTCAGCTCCCACAGTGGCTCAAGACCTAAGGCAATTTGAGAGAAAAATCAGAATCAAGCACAGGAAGACAGTGACTAAGACATTGACAGACAGCAATACACACACACACACAAAATTGATGTAGAGAAAGAGATACACCATGGCAGTGACTTCTTTATTTTTAATAAAATACTAAGTTCTTTAAAGAAATACCATGATTAGAATAAAACTATCTTAAAGAATAAGTGTTTGAAAATATTTTCTTTCCCTGAATCCAGCTTAAGGAAGCATTTCTGAATATGTGTTTTGTGGAACACCAGATCCATGGGATGTCCTCCCACCATGCCCCCTGCATTCTAAGAATTTGGTGATCACATACAACTGTAGGAATTATTGGTTTGAACAAAGATAAATAGCTATTCTTAGTTCAGGGCTTTAAAAAACATTGTAAATCTGCAAGGGAAATATTTAAGATGCAGATTTTTCTACATTTATCTGATTACGGAAACTTTTTCAGTTTGAAGCATCTTATAGTACCAGTGTTCTACAAAACACATTTATGAAGCAGTGACTTCCATCATTTAACAATGCATTAGGCATTGAGACATCTTTTCATTTTGTGTGAAGCTTACATTTGAATACCATGAAAGGGAGTCTTAATTTGATAAGTTTTATGGCTATGTATATAGTATGATGGCACTATTGACCACCATGTTTATTCAGAATAGACTACCAGAGATCTAATAAGTATTTTAGAACTGAGATAACTTAGGTTACTAGTTTTCCAACTTTCTGAAGCGGCAGCAGTCCTTTTACTGAAGCACATTCTTCTGTAGACATTCAATATGTAAAATAGAGGGCAGGCTGGTTTGATTGATTTGGGGGTAGGGTTATAGAATCTTTTGTCTTTAGTCTCTGACTACTGCAGTGTTCTGTGATTTGTATATCTGAATGGCAGCAATGAGAAGAAAATTGCATGAAGTCATCCTTAATAAACATTTATTGACTCCTAATGCTGGAACATTCTGGATTTTTTTTTAATTTGGTTAACAAAGCACCAAAGAACAATGGTTGTCTTCATAAAATATCTGATTTTTTTTTGCAATAAACAGTTTTTATGTTATAGCAAGGGTTCAAGAATTACAGAGTGGTTATACATGTCGGGTTTCTTGAACTGAATTTTTGAAGATTCCAACAAATGTGAAACTTTTCTTATAAGTCATTCCCTTAAAATTTTTTTCTAGATTTCAAGTGCACAGACAAAAAGAGAATGACAATTTTTAAAAAATTTATGTTGGTTTTCTATTGCTGTTGTAACAAATGTCAATTTAAAACAATACAAGTATCTTATCTACAGATTAGAAATCTCAAATGGGACTTACTGGGCTTATTTTCAAAACTTTGCCAAAGCTGCTTTCCTTCCAGCTCTAGGGAAGAATCTGCTTCCTCGTTTTTTCCAGCTTCTAGAGGTTGCCTACATTCCTTGACTCATGTACTCCTTCCTCCAAGTTCAAAGTCAGAAAATTTGCATCTCTCTGATCTTGCTTCTGTCATCACATCTCTCTCTGATCACAGCCAGGAAAGGTTCTCCACTTTTAAGAACTCATGTGATTATACTGGGACTACCCGGATAACCAGGATAATCTTCTCATGTCAAGGTCTACATCCTTAATCACATCTGTGAAGTCCCCTTTTGCCATGCAAGGTAACATATTCACAGATTCCTAGGATTAGGATGTGAACATCTTTGGGGATGCATTATTCTGCCTAACAGAGTATTTTAAGTCCTTCCTCCAAATGCCAAAATCACTCAATGTATTATAGTTGCATAAAATTAAATAAAGTATGAGTCTTTTTTTCCTTTTTTGCATGTGGGCCCATCTCCAAATGAACAGGAAAATACTACTCATCCTTCAAGTTCTTGGGCCAGTGAGCCCTCCTCTGGGCCATCTTCCTCTCCCGCATCTGATTGCTGCTCCCCCTGGGTTTCCTCTTTATCTATAAGTAGTGGCTTCTGTGTCCATCTCCCTCTGTATCCTGGTAGGCTCCTGCCAATAATATGAGCTCCCAAAAGCAGGGACTCAATCCAAAGAAGCTTTTTTTTTAAATAGCAGACTTCACTTACGTTATATTCCTAGACACGCTTGCTAGGTGACCCTCCCACATTTTAGGCTATCATCTATATGCCACTGACTCCCAAACCATTATCTCCAGTTTTGATTCCTCCTAAAATCCTTGATTCACTTGGCCAACAGCCTATAAGATCTCTCCCAGAAGCTGGTCAAGGACCAGTCCTTTCTATGGAATGTGAAGGGTTTCAACACCAAACTTAACATGGTTAAATAAGAAAACTTCATTTTCCCCAAAACCTGCTCTTACATGAGTCTTTTTCATTTAGGTAAAGGCATTGATATCCATCCAGTGGCTCAAATAAACAGAAACCAAACAAACCTAAGAATAATTCTTATTAATTTCTTCTCCTCACCCTTTACATCAATTTCATCAGCAAGTGTTATCAAGTCCGCTTTTAGAACATTGCTAAAAATATCCCAAATCTTCCCACTTCTTTCTATTTCTCCTGCGACCATAGTGCAAACCCCCTTGACAACAGTCTTCTAAATCAGCGGTTCCCAACCTTTTTGGCACCAGGGCCCAGTTTCACGGAAGACAATTTTTCCATGGACAGGGTTGTGTGTGTGTGTGTGAGTGTGTGTGTGTGTGTGTGTGTGTGTGGCGGAGCTCAGGTGGTGATGTGAGTGATGGGGAGGGGCTGTATAGATGAAGCTTCGCTGGCTCACCCGCAGCTCCCCTCCTGCTGTGTGTCCCCCACCCATGCCCCCTTCCCCCCACTTCCACATCCCTAAGTTTCATGAAAAACAATTTTTCCACCGACCGTGGGGTCGGGCGGGGGGTGGGGGGCAGTGGGGCAGCGGAGCTCTGCGGCCCGGGGGTTGGGAACTGTAGTTCTAAATGATTTCCTCCTGCCTACCTTCAACCTGTTCTACACAGAGCACTCAGAATGATTTCTTGAGTAATTTGGCCCGTGTCATAAACATGCTTAAGTCCTCTGGTGGCTTTCCATCACCAGATCCAAACCCTTCTCTCAATTAAAAAGCTTTTATCTAACCTTTGCTTACCACTTTAACCACACCTGAATCACTCTTTCTCTCCCCATCTATGATTCTGTAAAAGGGGCCTTCTTTTTGTTCCTCGAATTTGCCAAACTTGTCTTTGCCACAGGCCTTTGCACCAACTGTTCTGCTACTTGAAATACTCTTTCTCTATTTTCATATGACTGACTTCTTGCCATCATTCACAACTTTCAGCTTAAATATCAACCTTCTCAGAGGGGCTTTTCTTGCTCATCCTAAAAAAGGCAGCTGATTATTCACCTGACAACACATTTAGACTAAAAATATGTTTCATTGAACTGTCATCATCAATATTTAATAGCTTTTATTGTTATCTTTAAAATATTTATATTTTATCTTCTTCCTTACCTTCATATAAGGTAAGAGCCCATGAATACAGGGTCTTGCTTGTCTCTTTTCTATCCCTTGGTTGACATATAACAGATACACAATGAATATTTACTCAGTGGATAACTTTCTCATCACCAGAGGTTAAAAAGTTGCTTGAATTATGACTGGCATTTAACAAAAAGTTGTTTAACTGAATTTGAGAACTAATAATAATTGGAGGAATTCGATAAAGTTATTTGCCTTTATCTCTCATAATTTTCTTTGACATTTTCTTTCCATTTACTAATCTGTATGGAGCAGCCTTGATGTTTGGTCTTAGCATAAAAAAAGCCAAAAAACCAAAATGATTCATACAAGTTTTGATGAGTTTTAGCAACATGTTAAAGTTTGATTTTAAGGCTGACATAGTTTCTACATGTTTCATAATTGATTAAACAGTCAACCAGAAATACATTGAAGGGTCAGATGTATAAGATTCCTTTACTTTTTATTTGATATATCTAGGCTTTTAGACTAAGGATATCATGTTTTATATATATGTGTGTGTGTATATATATATGTGTATAATATATATATAAATATTTTTCTGCCCAATATGATCTACAGGAAAGGAATATCATATTTAGACTAGAAATGTCATGTCATTTCTTGTATTTTGTTGTGCCGCATATTGCTTTTCTCTTTAGTTTTGTTACTCATGTCATTTGCTTCTACTGAATGGCAATGACAGAGGGATGTCACTAAAGTTCAATTTAGAGTTTAATTATCATGGATTTGTGATGGTAAGCAGAATCAATGATAAGCAAACTAACTTATTTTCATACTAAGCTGAGTTTATAATTGCCATACATATACTTATTTTTTGGCAAATCTAGTAACCTTCTAAAATAACCTCAATTTGATAACCTTCTATCATCATCAAGAATACGTTGTGACATCTGATTCCAGAAAATATTGAGTAATTTACTTTAATATACTGACAACAAATGTGTACCAATTTCTGACAACACTAGAAGCAGATGACAGCCCAAGAAATGAAGAGAACATATTTGGGTAACTATAACCCAACTTATTATCAAACCTGAAATTGAGATTGGCACATACTAAAAAAATGTTGTTCCCTCAATCTACCATGCCAGCATGGTTCAAAAAATTGCATGACAAATCACTATCTCAGGAGAAACTTACTTCTAGGTCCGCTCTCTTTCTGCCTGTAACATACATGTCTGTGCCTTGATCCTGATGCTGCTGTTTTTGCTAGAGCATGATGAAAACAAACCATGTTAGGTGCTTCTGTCCTCCATTGCACCCTGGCCCCTGATGTCCTGCCAGATTTTTCTAAAGACTTTAGGGTTCAGGAAGGCTGGGCAGGTGCACCAGACACATCAGAGGCAAACGTGGAACAGCATGGAGCATTTCTGCTTGGCCTGTTGGGCTTGACATGCCAACGTAGCCCAGAAGGAATAGCAGTGCCTTTTGAAGTAGCTGAGATGCTTCCCTGATGTCACTGCTCTGAGTTTTAGATCAATGCCTGAAAGATGAATTGGAACATGTGAGGAGAGGCATCGAGGGGAAAGGTGGTGGAAAGGTTGCAGGAGTGAAGCACCCAAGCAAGCCCAGAGAAAAGATGGGGTGAGATGTGCAAGCAGGAAAAACAAAGCTCTGAGTCATCGGAGGCCTAATTGACAATGGCACAGCTGTGACAACAATTTGCCGGCGGCCTGGCCTATTTGATGAAAGGGCCTTGCTTTCCTTGGAACCCCAGAGTTGCAGTGGCTCACAGGAAGACATCACTCGTGTTTCCAGCTGGCTCAGCCTCATAAATACCTAAACTCACACATGACATTTTTAATGCTCTGCAATTGCTATTCTGCATTTATATTTATTGCAATTCAACATTTCCATTAGTGCATCTATCATTGATAAATTTGTCACTGCTTCAGGAACACAGTCCATCATGCTGCATCAATTTCATTTCACAAGCTATTAATGTACTATAACGCAGCTTAAAATATCATGTGGATATATTTGATTAGAGAGGTGCCAGAGTCAGTCAGAAATGCAAGAGGACCCAAATTCTTCATTTATTTATTGTAAAGAGGAACAGCCTTGGTGCACAGTGAATGTGTTAATATAACAGGTGTATCTCTTTCACTTTCTTAAATAGACACTGAAAAGAACAAATTCAAGCAATCTATTTTGACTCAGTTTGAAGCACAGCAGACTTACAATATTTTGTTGACGCTTGACATGTTTATTATTTTAGCAGATTCATAATCATATTTTAATATTTTCTGCACTAAGTTAGCAGCTCTATACAAGAGACAATGATGGCATAGGAGTCCAGGAGATAGGGCCAACTACGGCTTTCTGAAATAGGGTAAATAAAAATGTTAAAATCTTAGTAAATAAAACACAAATTTTCAATACATGACTTGAGATATTTCTGGATGCTGTAACAATTTCTGTTAAAAATAAACAAAAACAAAAGACACCTGTGAGACAAACATTTGAGATTGTATAGAAAGTAACAATGCTCATGAATATGGACTACATTTTTTCATTCTGCAGTTAGAATCTGGCAAATCACTGTTTGTGTCCATGGACTCCAAAGGCTGAACTAGATCAGGCCAATCTGAGCTGTTTAAATATTTCTGGCCATCATCAAATGTTTTAGCCATTAAAAAGAAAACTCATTGTATCAATCAATTGTAAAGTATAGTGGAAGACCTGTTATGTACTTACAAAAATCTGTTTGTGAAGTACTGTGAAATCTGCCCGTGAAAATTATTTTTCTAGAGGGGTTATTAATAGCATACATAGACAGACATGCATTTGAAACCTTACTAAGTTACTTTTCAAATGAGTGGCATCAGGCAAGGTGATAATTTATTTAAACCTCAGTTTTCCATGGGTTTAATGAAAATAATAAGACCCAATCCATAGGGTTGTTCTTAAAATTAAATTAGATGTAAATTGTGGTATGTCCACATAATGAAATAGAGGCAGCTGTTAGATTCAGATGGCCGTATATGTGATGTTATAAAATGATTAGCAAGAACTAGTTAGATTAAAACATTTTAATACCAGAGTATTATACACATAATATATAAGCATGATGTATTATACATATGCAAAAAAATTTTTAATAGGATATACAAAACACGAAATCTACAATTTCCACGGGGCAGAAGGGTAAGATTTACTTTTCATATTACATCCTTTTAAACTATTTGATGCCTTGCTATTTGCTCATATTACTTTTATGATAAAATTAATAGTCTAATTTTTTAAAAGGATATAATGTCTTAAGATCAACACATTGTCTGGCACACGGCTAAAGCTCAGTCAATGCTAGCTTTTTGCATAATGCCAATAATAAATGCGCCTTTCTCCATGAAATGTGATAGACATCTTTGCTTCTGCTCCAATAAGTAATGTTAGGTTTGATTCTGATGTTAAATAAGAGGGCAGCACAGGGACAGATGGGTTTATAAAGTCCATTTGATAAATGTCTCCAAGTGCGGGTACACCAATAGTATGAAGGGCTGCTTAAAAATGCTGGTAGCCATTTTCAGGTGTCTTCATAAATGTAGAGTGCACAGAATGAGGGAGGCAGTAGTTCCTGCCTGCTCTCTCTCAGTCACAGCACCCTGGAACCTTGTGTTGTGGGTGGGTTTTCTCTTTGAGGAGATATCTGACAAATTAGAGTGTAGGCAGGGGAAAATGACCAGGACAGTGCAGGGAGCAGACTCCATATTGACATGAATAGCTGAAGGGACTGAGGAGCTGAGGAACTGAAGTGAAGGGAGACCTTATAATGATAGTTCAAGGGCTGCCACACGGAAGAGGGATTCAACTTAATCTGTATTAGTTCCTGAGGGCAGAACTGGGACCACTGGGTAGCAGTTAAAAGGAGACATATTTCAGTTTAGAGCCACAGCTAAAGCCCAGCATGTCATGATTTATAGCAACAAATGCCACCCTAAGCAAGGATAGGCTTTTCTGTTAAATTCTCAAAATGAAATGTACCAGAGCATCTGGATTCTCACAAGGATAATGTCCCAAACCTAAACTAAATAAATAATCCCTGCAGATGCAGCTTTACAAAGGTTAGATACACGTCCTGGATAAACTTTGTGTGTGCGGCAGCTAAGCAGGCTGCAGGCTCCGTGCTGTCCTCGACTCCATGTCATCGCTGTCACCTATAGTCAACAAAATACATCATCCTCTTAATTCTGTCTCTTCAGTGGTTTTGGCCCTCATCCTTTAATTCTGGTAGCACAGCCTACAGAGTTTAGAGCTATGGGACACCACTCTGCCCTGACACTGGACTTGTTTCTCTGCCTCCAAATTTCCCCCTTTTTCATCCTCTGTGCCCTCATGGCCCTGAGTTTGTATTTCTGCTGTAGTGTTTAGCTTCTGCCTTGTAACAACGTTAGGTGAGTTTTACTTGTTTCTTCTCACTGAAATATAAAAAAGCTCTTTGAGGGTTTAAGAACAATATATTATTGTATCTTAGTATCCAAGGATAGAGTAAGCCGCAGTAGATTGAATTATACCCTTTTATGAAGAGTAAAATGAGAGCGACCACATGTAGATTTAAATGTTTATTAGTAAGCTGTTCATCACCTCTTTCCAGACCTTGGTTTTTCTGGAGATCTTATATCTCTAACGGTTGTAAGCAACAACAAAATACAAATTACACAATTGGAAGAGGATTTTAGATAATTATGTGACAAACTTGTGTCCCTCATTAAGGAAACCTACAATACAGATGTATGTTATTCTTCAAAGTTTCTGGGGTTGGCATTATGGATACTTTTAGATTTTCCAGGGATCATATTCCAATGTTTGGAGCCTTAGCTTCATAGGAACTGACCAGTACAGTCTTTAATGATGGAGCAGAGTTCGGGACTCCCTGTTGTGGTAGGCATCACCCTTCGACTTAGCGAACTCATTATTAGCACAGGAAGTACCAATTGAGACATACCTCAAAAAGACACGGTGATGTGATGCTCAGATTACAATGGGTGTTCAAACTATTTCCCTAAGTATTACTGAGCCCTTCAGATATGTCACTTGCACTCTTAAGCCAGTGTAATCTTATGTGATGTTACGGCTTTTCAACATTTTTCTCTCTGGCTTCTGGTACCCTATTCAAAAGTATATTTGAGAGTTTTAAATAATGAATGCAGGTCTCATAAGCACATCACTGATAGTGAAGGAAGCAGGCCAGGACTGTAGCCTCTGAATCAAAGAGTAGGACCTCTGAATCAAGATCAATGTTATAGTAAACCATATCAAATGTTTTCCCTAGATTTCCAAAAATATAGCTTAAATCTGAAAACACAGCACATTAAAAATAGTCTCTATCCCTAAGAAATATTATTTTTTTTAACTCCCACATACTACCTAAGGAATGAAACAAATATATTGATGGGAGCAAAATGCATTACTTCAGAAATTTCACAAATCAAGTTCTTCTTAAAATTGTTTTAACAATCTTACAAGAAATTGTTCTTATACTCATTAAGTCAATTCAAGAAACTTGTTATTAGACATCTGCTCTGTGCCAGGCACAGTCCTGATTGTCACTGGACATACATAGACTAGATGAATCAGTCTAGACAAGGTCTACAGTCTAGGAAACTGGCATTTCTTCATAAGACTTATCAGAATTATAATTTTCACAACAACTTATTTAATTTGTGAAATGTCTATCATTCTGAGCTGTGACTCCATGAAGGCAAGAACATTTTCTGTCTTGTTACCCAACAAGACAACACCTAACACAGTGACTGGCACATGACAAAAGTTCAAAAAATGTTTGTTGAATGGATGAATTAATAGATGAACAAATTACTATATTGCAAAGCAGAGTAACAGAAGTTTTATAAGAAAAATAATCACAAACTACTGTGATTCAAAGATAGGCATCTTACCTATTAGGGAGGGAATTCGTGTGTGTCATTTGAGATATCCACTAAGTATATATGTTACATGTATTTAGACTTGATCATATTAAAATATTCACCCCCATCCTTCATCCTCAAACATTCTTAAACAAAGGTTTTGCACTTTGGTCCCAAAAATATCTCATGGGGTGAAGGGGAGGATATGTAAATGACAATGCTTAATTACTGCCCCAACTTGCACCTACCTGCAGAGTCTGTGCAGTCATTGTCATCATCCTGTCTAACAACAGGTTAGAGGGAGCAATCTTCGCTTGTATTTACAGATGACAGAGCTGAAGGAATTTCAAGCCATGTGTATGTGTACAGACCACAAGATCAATGGAGGCCTGCAGAGAAGTCCACAGGCACAGTATGAATGACTTAGTCCTTTCCTAGCCTGGGAGCTGCTGGTAGGGAATCATTTTGCTGTCAGCAATCCTACTGTGTGTTCACTCTTGGGTAGTGTGACATTATTTCTCTAGTGTGAGCCACCCCATTTCAGAATGCTATATGCCAGCGTGGACTCCTGTTGCTACCTAAAAAAATAACAGCTTTTCCTTCTCGTTGCCTCTGGTGGTGCCTCACAGCATCCCCATTGCTTGTGATCAACAGCTTTCCCTCCCCTTCCCACTGTTTCTGTAGCATCTGTCTCTGTCAGTCTTCCTCACACTCTTAGCTCAGCAGTCCTTGGTGGCAATGGGCTTGGCTTTGATGCCAGTTGGCTTGCAGAGTGGGAACTCAGTACTGATGACCGCTTCTTGTCATTTGAAGTTACACACAGTTGTTACTGACAAAATGAATACAAGAGATCCCGAACCTGGGTGTGACTCTGGAAGTGCCCTTCTCTGCACGGCTGGATCCAGTCAAGAATTTTAGGGTGATTCCATTTGCTAAGAGTTAGTAGTTTAGTTCCCTGTGCATCAATGCATCTTTTGAAATGGTCTCATTAGCTCTGAACTGCCTATAGTTATTCAATAACTGAATATATGCTACTCCCCTGATGCATCCAGACAATATGTATTTCTTTTGGATTTATGATTAACAACACTGTGTAAACTTCACAAACAACCTATAATCACTGATTGATTCTTTTCTTTCTGGAGATTAATCAATATGTATTGATCATCATTGAACTTCAGATTAATAGCCTAATGATATGGAAGATTGCTTGATGAATTTTCAAGTGGCATTTCCACGCTTTTCATCATATGCTTTAGCACAGTCAACTGAAATCGCACTTCACTTCCAAGTGCCATTTTCATATCAAACTTAGGGGCCATACTAAATCTAAGTCAGAAGCACAATGTCACTAATAGTCAGTTTCTAGTAATTTTGGCTGCAGTTATATATTTCTTTAAATTAAAAATTTCATTTTATAATTCCTAATGATCACTTACTGATTAAAGCTATTTCCAGCCATAATAAGAAGCAGATAATAATCATTTTATGTAGTGTCATCTTTGATTATGAAGTTCAGGACTGTATGTTTTTCCAGAGAATTTAAAATATTTCACAAAACTCTTTTTCCTATCTGATTCAATGAAGTAGATGAAGTATGCAGTTGTTTGCTGGCTGACAAATGTAATTGTTTTGTCAGTAAAGATGCGTTCAGCTTGGATAATTCTAAGTGTTAAGCCAAAATGCCAGCTTTTGATTCAATGAGCCCTGCTATCTCTTTAGTATCAACCTATTAATACATGTGAAATTGTGAAAAAGGCTAAATATGCAGTATTTTAATCTACTTAAAATTCTTCCTTTGACCTGGTATTGAATGTCTTGCTTATATTAACAGGCAACTTTGGTTTTAAGTCCAGTGGACACTCATTTAATCTGCCACCACTTAACCAAATCTCTAGATCTATAGATGCCCTCTATTTCCCTTATAAAATGCACCAATGCCGACAGCATGCTAAATGCAAGAATTAGATTGTTATTCTCTAACATGCTCGTGCACCTTTTCTCCTACCACTGAGCTGGATACTGAAGAAGAGTAAGCTATATTTGTTTCCAAACCTCTCTATGCCCATTGTGTTATTATAATTATGTAATTTAATTTAATATCTATTTCTTGCTGAATTATCATTGTTAAAAAAAGAGTTGTTGTGGGTATTAAAACTAAATGAATGTTTGGGAAAACTTGATAAAGGCAAATTGTTAAAAAAAATTGCTCAGGAATCAGGTGTGGGTAAGGCAACTATGACTCTGGAAGTGATCCTTAAAATTTGGAAGAATTCTGTACCTACGTTGTTTTATAATTGGGTTAAAACTCCCATTCTTTGAAGAAGTTTAAACTAGAAATCATGATTATTGTATTTTGACTGTGGCTTACACAATAATAACAGTGGAAACTTGAATAAGACATAAAAATTATTCAAAAATATGTATATGATATGTATATTTTAAGTAAAAATGAAGTGTTTGAAGTGTCCATCACTTTTATGATTTCCCACTTGAAATCAATGATTTTTTGATTAATCAATCATCTACTGGTTTAGATCCTTTTGAAAAATAGGTTTCTAAGGTAGCAAGAACTGGCTAGAGGATTTACTGGAATGACGCTGAGTATCTCATTGAATTCAAGAATGAACTGAACCAAGACTCTGGACGGGAAGGAAGTAGGAAAGCTCTGGGGAGCTCAGAAGCAGGAGTTTGTAACTATTGTCATTTCATCTCTGCTCACCTTGAGCCCTGGAACATCTTAGTCTGTGTCTCTAGATTTCAAGTTTCAAGTTTCTGAGAAAGAGAAGCTGATTCTACCGGGTTGGATTAACTACCCTTGAATCTATAAACCATCCCGAATCAATCATCTATATTCCAGAGGAATGGCCTGATTTGACAGTCATGAATCAAGAAGCCATTTTTGGAAAGAAGAATGTTCTTCACTCTTAAAATAGATTATGTGAGGATTAAAAATTGGAAAGAAGTTTTAGTGGTAAATAAATAAGGATGGGGAATTTTATCCACCAGAATTCTGGGAAGTTGCTTCTAGAGCTAAAAGAAGTAAGAGTAGAATATCAGGGTATAATTTCTGGAGACATGAGAGGCAAAGGGAGTCACATATGGGTGAAGTGGGGCTTTTGGAGGAGGAGGGTATGAACAGCAATAGTCTAGAAGGAGGAAATGAAGGGAAGAGAAAAAAATGAAAGACAGACAGAGAAAGAAAGAGAGAAATACCCTGGCACCTGTCTTGTGTATGGGACATTGAAGAGAAAGAAGAACCAAAAGAGATTTCAGAATATTTGCAGGATGAAGCACTGCATAAATATCTGCATACCCTACTTTAAGAAAACCAAATTAAATGTCTACATTTTTAGTTGTTAGATTGGACAAACACAAATATCCCAATAAGGCAGCCAATAATTATTCATGTTTAAATATCTATCATGTAAAACACATTGATTAAAATATTTTGGATTTAGCATTGTTTTTGAAATCATTCATGATCTTCTCTACTCAGACTGATATGAGGAAAAGAGGTAAAACCAAACACATTCAAGGTAAGGCAGATAATTAGAAACTCAGGTTCTGCTCTTCTCCAATTAATAGGTCTACAGACTAGTAGTTCTAAGCCTCACTTTTCTGACTCATAAAATGTGATGAATTGATATGAATGTAAAATAGATGACATACACAAATGTGTACAGCATAAGAGCAAAACATTATTTCAGTGTGAATTTATGAATGACTTATTATCCATATATTCTTATTCATTATGAAACCTGGACTCCTAGAGAGGTAGAATAAAATAAATGTTAATAAATATTATTGACAAAGGAATATTATTCCATTCTGAACCTTTTACTCTCCTCCCCTTTATTATTTCTTCTGGAGGGTCACAACAATCACTCATCATTTTTTTTTTCTCCAGCTTCTCCAACACATTTAGATTTTCTAGAGTTCTTCCCTGTACACCTCTATAACATAACACAATTACGGTTCTCTCTTTCTACATCACCCTGAAATAAATGCACAGGGACCTTTTGTTTTTGGCTTTTACTGCTAAGGACTACCTGGAAATAAACACTAAAAACAAACATAATTCATATTGGAGAAGTCACCAATTCTCAAGATACATGAATATATTTTCAGGACATTTGGCGCTGGACTATATGGAAGGGTACATGTGGCTAACACTTCACCATTTCCCATGATCTCCTCCCTAACTTTAGAATGTCTTGGGGGATGTTATACCGTTAGTACTTTAGTCCCTTATTTCTGGGCTTGTCTGTCCTAAAGATCTCAATAAATTTTCTCCAATTCTTGAAGAGAAATACCTGGTTTGAGGAACCTCCTGCTTGTTGTCCCAACATCCTTTTCGTCTCTAGTGTAGAATCTTCTCATTATGGAAGATGATCTGAAAAACTTATTAGGATAAAACTAAGACATCCCAGTGCACTCAGAGTCAAGTAGATCATTTTCAAATTAATCAAATTCCTGGCAAGTACCTGCAATTTTAATATCCCCTTGTTTCTCACAGGAAAAAAAAAAAAAACATCTTAGGTAATTTCTGACAGATACAATTTGGGTCTCCTGTATATAGCAGATGAAAAGAAACATGGATGAGTTGGTTTATACTGCACTCCATATTGCAAAAAGATTATAGCTTTCCATAAACTTAACTCATAAAATGACATTCGGTACAAGTTATTTCTTTCTAGAGAGATTCCCATGGAATGCCTGTAGTTTTAAAATAGTACTCATTGTTTATTGAACTACTTAAAAGAAATCAAAAGTGATTATGTCTATGTTTTCTTAAAGAAGGAAAAAAGTTAGTTTTTAATATATTCATGTTCCCTCTATGACAGTGTGTTCCAACTGAGAAATGGGACAAAACAGGAAATACTTTATGATTTTTAATGTGAGAGAGGGACTATAACCATCACTTCTGTTTAGCTTATAATTTTTCAAGTTTTGCCAGCCTTTTATCCCCTCCTGATGGGGCACTTCTTAACTTTCATCATACATAGTTTTACAAATGGGTATTAACAGAGGAAAAATTACATAAATTATTTAGAAAACCCAAATGCTTTAAGCATTACTGTGAAAAGTAATATTTCAACATTATCATTATATCCTTTGTGGATAAAAAGCCAACATTTACCTACTCTGGGAAAAAATGAAATATGTCCTTATGCCAAAGTTGTTGAAAAAGTTTTATACATATATATATTTCTAATAAAGTGAATTTTTATGAAATATTATGTCTCTAAATGTTGTATGTGTGAGTGGTGTTTAAGGACTATTTATTTAATTCTGCCATAGTAATTCCTTTCATATAATGTAAATCATTTGAACCACAATCATTAAAGTGCTTTTAAATAGTAAAGTTCTATACAAGTAGGCAGTATTACTATTACTTCTATGGTTTATTTATACTCCATGCACTGCTGTCTGCATACTATGTAAGTTTTTATTTTTGAAAATCATTGACAATGGAATGAAGTTTCCAAATATCACCAACTATGAATTTCACAAGCACTCTGAGAGAATCATTTAGAATTTTTGAATAATAAAAAATAGAATTAACCTCCATTTGTGCAAGCCCCTAGTATGTTATGAATGCAATGTGATCTTGGTATTTGATTATCAAAGGAATGCACTAAAATATTGTAGAAAAGGCCATGGGGCATGACAAACTCCATTTTATTATTTCACTTTCTTTTGCCTATGACTTACACATTCCTCTCTCTTCCACTGGTCTTATTAAGACTTCAACAGTGAAATAAAAGTCTTCAGTCTAGTATTCAGCAAAAAGTGGTACAATTTCAACATGAATGAGGCTTCACTTTATAGAAGATATTGTGGTTAATGAATAGCCTGCATTTTGATATTTTCAGATCTTATTAGGAAAGTCTAACTCCATAAATAGTTTCTCTTGTTGGTGATTACTTTATTTTCTTATGTACTCTTGTTGAATATTAATTCAACAGATATTGATTGAATTCCTATATATGCTTCTGAGGTGGTCCTTTAAAATGACTGCTTCTAGTCTTTTGTTCTGGGCTTGTTCTTGTACTCTGTTCTTGTATTACTCTGCTCAAGATTCAGAGTCCCAGTAAAGAGGCTTCAATTAGCCAAGATTAAGTGAAAAGCCATAATGCAATTGCGAGATGAAAGTTTTGGAAAAGAGGGAGGCTGCAGGAACCCCTGATTTTCTCATGGGTGAGATATACACCTGGGTTTATTCCCTGAAGACTGCACTCATGAGGGAAAAAGCAATCCCCAAAAGTAAGGTAAAGTGTGGTAAGCAAAGGGGGATAGATAGTGGCCTCTATAATCAGGAGCAGGTAGAAATAGGACATAGCCTTGAAGAAAGGCTGGATTTCAGATTGGTTTAGAAAGGGAGCAAAAGTATTTCAGTGATGAATACATTTGGATCACTGATGTTCAATTGTTCATTTTCTTATAGTCTACTGAGAAAAAAAGGCATGAATCAAACAATCACAGAGACAACAATAGCATTAAGAACTATGAGAAGTGCTTTGAGTCCAGTAAGTGAAGCCACTTCGTAATGTAAGTCTTGGTCAAAGTTCCTAGTTTATTCTACCTTTACCTGAATTTTGCTTGGTCATTACTGGCTTTATTGTGAAATACTAACATATGTACAACTTTTCACCTTCCTCACAAGGGAGTTGAGACAACTATGAGTTTATTAATGACTCTGATGCCCTCAGAGGGAGGTTCAAAGTATTGCAAATAAGGAACGTGAGAAAATTATTTTCCCAATTGTTTTTCAATTCAAGTTTCAGTTGTGCCCTTTATTTATTATGTGACCTTGAGCAAATGTCTTAAATTCTCTGAGTCTTCAATTCCACACATGAATATATAATATTTATATCATTGATTGATATTTATACTGAATAAAATAGATTTAAAAATATTTATAGAACTAAGTATATTGCTAATTCCATTCCTTACATTAAACTTAAAGGGAAAAATAAATGATTCCAGAATAAAAAACCTCCAAATTTTGAAAACATTATGCCATTTTCTAGAGAAAAAAACAACCAAACTCTTCAATATAAAATATACATACACAGTATATGAATGAAGTTGAAACATAAATGTCTCAAGAAATAGCTTTTAATATTTTTTTAAAACTAAAACTGAATTCTTAGAAATTTATATAAATGCCATGTTTACTTTTCCTAGTGTTTTATAAGCCAATAAAAATACAACTCATTTTCCATCATTGATAATATCACATTTCATAGTTTAAAAAACAGACCAAATAAATATATAGTTCTTCCTCAATTATCTGCACTAAGGCAGCAATGATGTGAATTCTGTAAAAGAGCAGATAATGTAAGCAATGCTTACATCACTGGCTTGGCAAGTCTTGCTTTAAGGACATTTTAATTCAGGTATTTGTGATCTTTGGGAAATTATTAGTCAGATCCAGCCTTCCATATTTTGGATCAGTAGCTGATAGCTTGGTTATATGATATAATTTGAGGGGTCAAATCCAAAAGTATCTCCCAAGTGTGCAAAGTACTTGAAAATCTCACCAAACTCATTAAAACACCTACCTGGTTAAGAAATAAAACCTTATCTGAGAAGAACAAAAAATTAAATTACTAATGGCCAGAAAATGTTTGTCTTCCACCTTCCTGGCTCCAACTCCATTTCCTTTTGCTCCTCTATAGAAAAAAAGCTTCTTTCATTCTTTCCCAAATATTCCTATAACTACTCAGCTTCTATTTCTTCTTATTCTGGAATTGGCTCCCCTTTTCTTTCTACTTGTTATAATTCTACATCAGCCTTTAAAGTTCAGCTTCCATAAAACCTTTATTACTAACTCAAGTTGAAAGGCAGCGTTCTTTCTCTGAACACGTATAAGCTTTGTGGTCTGTATGATTCATTTGGTATTTAATTATTTGGTTTTGCTTTGCGACATCTACTCTATCATATGTTTGGATTTTTAAAAATTATTCTTTTTTTTGTTTTTCTTTTTAAATTTTTTTCCCCGTTTTTTCATGTTCAATTCATTCTTCACACAGCTTTCCAAAGGATACTTCTAAATATAACTCTTCTGCTTAAAACCCATTACATACCCAATGAAGTCTAAATCCCTTACCTTGACTTATGAAGTCACATGGGTCTTCTTTCAAATCACATAACACAAGGAGCTCTTTCTTGCCTCAGGGCCGTTGCCAATACTGTAGTTTCAGCCTAGAATTTTCCCTGTCTGTCTCTTTACATGGTTGACTCCTTCTCATTCTTTAATGTTCCACCTATGTGTTACCTCCTCCATAATTTTGCTCTGACTATATTATCAAAATACATCCCTCTCTGGGTTCTTTATCTTATGGCCTTATTCCTTTCTTTCACATCTATGCTGGTATTTTCCATTTATCCCTCAAAATACACTCTTTGCCATTCTCCACCTTGCTCTCTGCCCTAGAGACTTGCCCTGTGAACTGTATCATTGGGCTCCCTGCCCTCTGGACTGGGGTTGGGTTTGTCCAATGCGAGGGGAGATACTGAGAGTGGGCTCTGAGGGCTGGGCATTTATTCTCCTGGTTCCTTCCCTTCCAGGTCTTCCAGTGTTGGCTTTTTCCTGTAAAGTACTTATTGCTTATTTCCATTTTACAGATGGAAAAACTGAACTCAGAATGGTTAAGAGATTTACACAATTAGACAGTTACTGAGTGATGCTGTCAGAATTTATATTTGTGCATTTTTTCCATCACTCTGCCTTATTTAACAATTGGACAATCATACTTGATCCAAATTTTATTTCTCAGACCAGTTGAAAGCATTAGTCTGAGCTTCAATTTTCTATCTCTTTACCTCTAAATTCACCGTCTTTTTTACTTATGCTCACAACAAAGGATGGGAGAAAAGCCACCATAGTATTTATACTATATGTGTTGAGCTGTAGAATCCTACAGAATTTGTTATCCAATGTGTTAAAAATCATCTAGATCTATCAAAAAACAATCATAAGTTGAGCACATTAAGAAAAAAGAGTAATAACTCTCTTGAAATATATCCTGAAGACAAATATAATAAGATGTCATAAGAGTAATAACTTACTTTAATTTTTATTTTTTAAAATTTCAGAATATTATGGGGGTACACACGATTTGGTTACATAAATAACTTACTTTTAAAAATTATTTACACTTAATTTTTAGGTTAAGTAGAAATAAGTTGTTAAAGATCTTAACAATATTGAATTGCATATATTGTCTACCTAAACAATATTGACCAAACTCTCAATGAAAGAAGATTTTTAAAATCATCATGTGACAAATGCTTTAACAGTAGCATTTCTGTATTATATTTTTTAACTGGAAAAAAATTACTGTTTGTACTTTATTAATTTAGAGAGCAAATACAAAAGATAGAAGGTAAATTTAGGCAGAATGCAAAATCCTCAGAGGTTTTAAATGTCAGAAATCGTCTTATGGGGAATAATAGTTTAGGTCTTGAAAGTTTGAACCTTTTACATGTTTTGCTAAAACATTGTATGTCCAATATCTCTACTCTTCACTCAAACAGGAAGAGCTGTATAAAAAGGCTTTCATTCTCTTGAGGACATCCATGAGTTTCCTTCAACACAGAAAAGGCAAAAAACATGAAAGATGAGAATGAACTCCAGTGTAAATACAGATAAATATGGCAACAGCTGTAGCTGAATAGTTACAGAATTGGCTTGAGAAATGAAACCTCTGTAGTTCACACACATGCACACACACACACACACACACACACTTTGGATTTATTTATGAAACAGCGTCTTCTAAACACAGAACCTTGCATTGCAGAAAAGGCAATTAAATAGAACAGCATGAGGTTGTCAATCACTTCAACAACTAACAAAAGCATCTACTATCAAAGCAAATAATGTAAATGTGCAAAAAGGTACCTTACTATCAAAGCAAATAATGTAAACATGCAAAGGCAAAGAATTCTCTGTATCAAATGTCACCATTTTAATGTTCACCATTTTTGTGTATGTTTTTGCATATGCATGATACTATATCAGTTATTTTGAAATTTGATATAGAATTGGCCATTATCATTTCTTCAAAGACTTGGTCATCTTGTGATGTTTTTGAAAGAGGCTGGGACTTTCTTTTTGCTTCTTTTCTTTCTTTTTTTGTTGCTAGTGTTGTATAAATAAATGGACAGTCACAGCTTATCATCACTTAAAGATGCATGTGCATGCTGCAGTTTACTGAAACATGATTGGCTGCTACATAAATCAATCTGATAGAGATCGGTTCCATGAAGAAGAGATAAATCATTAGCCAGAGCTTTTAGAATGTAATTCATTTCAGATAGTGATTATTGATGATTTAATTTTAGCAGTACATGTACACGTCTAGACCATGATTTTATATAAAATGTTAACACAGAAGAATATATTCATTTTAAAAGTGAGTATAAAGAAACCAATTAGAGGTTTACATGCCAAACATGTTAATGAAGTGGCAGGGTTGAGAAGTCCACAGGATTCTATTTATTAAATAAATTAGAGTGCTAGTGTATTCTCAGGAAAAAAAATTTAAATATATCCTTAAGACACAGTAGCACAGAGAAGAGTCCCAAAACTTCCTTTGACATATCACACCCCAGATGACTGAAGCTCAGGAACATGCTGAATATATATTTTCTGCATCTTGGCCTCCAATTCTACTGTTCTTTGTGCCCTTAGACCCAACATTTCTATTTGTTTCAATTCAACAACATTTAGTGGGAGTCCACACAAATCTTATGCTTTCAAATGCACTTTTTGTTTTTTGTCATGTAAGTAAGCAGGAAAAAAGGGACATGTTTCCATGGTGCTAACACCAATAACTCCAGGTGGTAGGGGCATGAGACTGGTTGAGTCATATTGACAGGCGGATGAGCTGGGAGGTACCTGTCTCCAAGGGAAAATAGGACATCATTGGAAAATTTACAAGATAGAAGAATTACGTTTGTTAGAAAATTTACAAGGAAAATTATATACCCTGTTGGGTAAAATACCTTGAAAGGCCACTTGGAGTGAGGATGGACTGGTCAAATAGCAATAGCTGGTCACCAGAATATTTTCTCAGAAATGTCTTTGATTTACTGAGTGGGGTATTTGAGTTTGGGTCAGAGGTGAAAACTGCCACCAGCAAGAATCATCCTTCTTAATCTTGCCCTCATGAAGTCCTGCCTGAATAAGTGTGAACAAGTATTTTAACTATGCTGGTTCACAGGGACACCAAATTATTGCCCTGCCCAAATGCTTGTATATTTAAGTGCCTGCAGAATAGGGCAGGTAAAAGCACGATGAAAGGCCTCAGAGAAATTTTTTATTTCACGTCTCTGGTCTTTACCCTTCAGAGTTAGCCATCCCGGGTTTTTCTAATCAATCTCCAGCTTTTAAAAAGGAAATGCCTTCACTGAGGAGACACAGTATGTTAAAAATCCTAGTTTCTGATCAGTTTTGCAGTTTTGTCTTCCACTTCCTGCCTCTCCATACATAATCAGTCTAGCCTTTGTTTTTCCCCCAGAAGGGTAACCATCCTCAGTCTACACTAAGACCTGAACTGATGGACCTGCCAGCCAGCAGACCCCAGTTCTTGCCTTATGCTTTCACACTTGTGACTTCACTACTCACATATTTCCTTTGATTCGGACTGATCTCGAGATGCCAAGACCTCTCCTTAAATCAAACTGGTTGCTTCATTTTAGATACTAACTTTGCAGTGGAACAGGGTGCCCAGGTGGACACTAATATTTGCTTGAAAATTAATGACTGGAAGGAAGGAACATCCTCTCCTTTAAACTGCACAGCTTTTCCTCCCATCTTGATTAAAATAAGATAAAGCAAAGATATTATTCTGAATGAGAAAGTTTGAGATATTGGAGAGAGAAGCTGCCATGTATAATAATATAAATGGGTATATTCTTTGCAGATCACATCATGTTTCCTTTCAGGAAAATACAGTTTCCTCTCTGTGGAGGTCACAAAGGATTTGAGGATGTTGATTCCAGATGAGAGAGACGTAAGCTAGCCAGTGTAACATGAAGAAAGAAAGGTGTGTGCATACGTGTATGCGTATGTATGTGAGTGTGTGTGTGTGTGTGTGTAAAGGGGACAGACATTTAGTAGGGAACCCCTGTGGAGGTGTACACACTCTAGGGAAGTGATAAAAATTTACTATCTTATTCTATATTTCTTTTCTTTTTTTCAATTCTTTTTCTTATAATTTTTTTCCTACTGTTATGCCTAAGTCTTCAGCAAAGTTTTGTTAACTATGTCAGCCTGCTGTTGACTGTGCTGTGGGGAATGATGAGACAGACTCATGTCCACACTTAGCACACGTGGCATGAGGGGAGCAGAAATGGCTTGAGGGAAGTCAGGCTCAGGCAGCAAGAGGGTGCTGGCAGAGGTGCCGGCTGTAGACAGAGACAGATGGCTGGGGAGGGGGGAAGCGACCACTGGCACAGGTTCTGGGACATATAAAGCAATCTCTATGATTCTCAGAGTTACGAGGGCACAAGAAATCCCTAACAGACTAAAGTTCCTCAAGGTGGGGGTCTCAGAGTACTGTTGTATAGTCATTAAAGGGAAGGGTGACCCCTGGAGGCCAGAGCAGCCTACAGCGCAAGCTGTCTTCAGTCACAGATTCCTTCAAGATGCATTTCTTAGCAAATAATACAAATGCCCATTCTCTCCCCAAATGCCAGCTAAGCATTTTGAAAATGCATTATTTTATTAGACCATCTTATTAAATTAATGTACAGTTAGAGCTAAAGGAATAAATGCAGACTTAGCAGCGTTTAGCCTCCCAGGCACCACCTGCTTCTTGATTCTCCTGAGCCAGGGATTCAAGAGCCCTTACTCTTCCTGAAGATACCACAAAACATTTCCAGTGGCGCAACTGTCCTCTCACCTCCTCTTCAACCCTTGTCCATCACCAAAAAGTCATCCGTTTGCTAATGCAGTGCATTTGCTAGAGTTGATTTTTTTTTTCCCCTCAGAGTCTAGTGAATAAGCTTCTTAACAAGATTTGAACATATTACATACTTTGGCTTCACCATCAAGCCTATCGGAGGGAATTCTGTGTGCAGTGGTGAGATGTTCTGTACTGAAACTGCAGAGCTAGAAAGTTATATTTTCAGCTTGATTCCAAAGTTTATAAACTGGTCTGTTCACACTGAAGCAGAGGCGTTTGCACTAGCTCTAGTGAATATAGAGCTATATCCAGGCAGGATGGATTATCTTTAAACCTTTGACAAATGCATTGGTCTTTTTCTAATAACTTTCTCAATTTCACCAGTTCAAAAACAGCTTTTGTGTCCTTAAGTACAAGTTATGATCCCCAATTGCCTCACAATTTAGGTTCTGTTCAAAAGTAGATTTGTTCTATAACTTGACTACTGAAAAGGTCTGCTTTCTCTCTTTATCCTAATTCATGACTTAAATAGTATAAGTTTTCTGAAGGGCAAAACTCAAGAATTATTTGATTAGTTTTTAATTAAAGTTGTCAAGGGCATTCTAACTGAAGAAAATAAATTATATTTAGATCATATAGATTTTTTAATCTAATAATTTTATTTCTAAATTGTGGGTCAGAGCAGCTGTTTAGGAACCAAATGATCAGGTAGTGGTGATTGTCTCAAACTTTAAAAATCAGAGCAAGAAGTTGTCATTTACTGTTTTCTGACTTTATGGAAGTCTCTACGAATGCTACAAACTTTTTCCAAGTGATGTTTTACAGAATTGCTTTTAAAAACCCCAGAGGGTAAATAGTATTCTCAGAATAAACAGAAAAATGCTGACCTTGTCAGATTTAGTTGCTGAAAGCCAAGCTGTTTTAAGACTTGGAAGATCAAGGGTCATGGTTATAAACAACGCAGATTTAAAAAAAAGGGGTGGAGGAGAAGAAAGTAAGAAAGCTGGAAGGAAAAAAAATAAGCAGAGTGAGTTACACCATGAATATAAGTAATAAATATGTTGACCTTGACAACAAGGGAATGAGATATTTATGTAAAAATACAAAATCAAAAATCAAAAAACCTGAGGCCCAAAACTACTTGAAAAAGATGTTTCTTAGAGCATATTTAGAGCCGGAAATGAGTCACTTTAACTTCATCTGTTTTTGGTTTCAGAAGGGGAGAAAGGTCAAAGCTTCTTTGTTTTAAGTAAGCTGGTCACTCCTTCTGAAGTGTAACACGATAGGGGTCAGGAGCCCTAATGAGACAGGCATTTCCCAGGTGCCCAAAGCTGTAGAAGAGGTCCTCGTAGTGGCAGGACAAGAGCAGGGCTTCAAAAGGGTGTTTTAAACAAAGGCAAGGCGGAGCTTGACCCTTTCTTGACTTTCACCATATGGATGGTAGGATGCAGAAATCGGCCACTCCTTCCTATATTTTCATAAATTATCACACATTATAGCCCCACAACCAAATCATTATAGTGCCGTTCACACCTAGGTCCTGGACACAGAGTTATGCATTTCATATGTTGCCCTGATATAAGCGATGTTTTCTGTTAAGCCTAGATGAACTGAAAAAATAACTTGGGAAGAAATTCTCATTGCTGAGAATGGAAGTACTAACTTCTAAAAAATTAGACTGTCCTTAAACCTACCAGATTCAGCATCGTTCTAACAGGAATGTTAAAGTATAACGTGTCCAAAACAGTGATGGGCTAAAGCTGACTGAGGAGATAGATTTAAGAAGGGAGCCAAATCCCTGCTCTGAGCCTGAGAGGCCAAAACAAACTGCCTTCTTCAGCGGGAAAGAGAGACTATGTCCCTTTCCATGCCTTCACCAGATTTGTCAAGGTGAGGAGGTCTGGAATGTGGAGAAGAGGGAGTTTGAGAAGAAGGAGACACACTTGTAAATACAGTTAGACACTAAGGATTTCCATAGCCCCTCTTGTGTGTTGGGGGCTGGCCTCTTCTTTGCTGGTCTCCTTTACTCCATCTGGAATGTTCTGTTCATATATACCTTTGAACTCTAGGCTGGCTGTTCCTAACTTTAACTTGGGAACCTTTTTTCAGGCCAGCTGTATTCCTGACCTTGCTTTCCCTGTGCAATATATTTACTCTGGGTCGTCACTACCATGCCTGTCACCATTTTGCTTAATGGTTGGGGTTTGATGTTTTTGACCTTGGGTTGAACCCAGTAATGAATAACTTCTCTATATTGGCTCAGTGGCTGAATTATCAGTGTCTTTGCCTGACAATGTGCATGTTTTCAATGATTAGAAAAGCAGCTTCTAAGTAAGGAAAGGGGATGATATTTCCACAGGCTGGGCTTAGTTGCAGGTTCTGGAGCTGGAGATAGTCCAGCATAGATGCCTGCTCATAGCAGTGCTCCAAAATTGTATTTAGTATAAGGACAGAGCTTCTCTGAAACCCTGCATAACCTTCTTTCACCCATACTCTTAGGAAGGCAGAGAAATGTTTCTCAGCTATTGTATGCAACTCTTCACAGTTTATCAAGGCTTTTCATATACATTATCTCGTTGGATTTACCACAACCTTGGGAACTTAATAAAGAAATTATTATCCCCAAAAGTTACACCACTAGCAGGTAGCAGGTCTGGAACAAAAATCTATGCCATGTTGTCTCTAATACCAGCACTTTTACTACCACACCATGACTATCTCCCATTATTATTATAAGAATAATGAACTCATAGTTGCAGAGTTATAGAGCTGTATGAAATCTCTCAAATGCCATCTAACTTAACCACATTATTATTACAAAAGAGAAAATTTGGCTCTGAAGAAAAGAAGTGACTTACCCAGAATTATTGGTGGAAAACGTTACATCTCCTGACTTGAAATCTCTCTCTCTCATACATACACCCACCCACGCACCCACCCACCCACCCACACACACACACACACATGAGAAGACAAAAGGAAGGGAGATTGAGACAGAAACTAATATGGTTTAGGAAACAGTTAATAAAATTTTCAATATGATCACTGGTTTCATGATTAGTAAAATTCAGTAAAGGCTAGATTCTAATATGAAAAACTTCAAAATAATTAGTTTAATTTTTCTTAACTACAGAGAATATGAACAAAGGCTAAGTTTTTAATAAATTTTTTAAAAAGTTTATGCCTTATAGCTCTTTTAAAAAATGTTTTTATTGAATGTCTCCTAATCTATAAGACAGGTTTATGACGTAAATATGACCATTACAAAGTCTCCTCTCTCAAGGGACTATTTATGTCATAGGGGATCATGGTGGTTTTAAACCATGGCCATAATTCTTTGACACTCCTCCCATCAAAAGGTGGGATCTATGTCCCCTACCCATGAATCTGGGTGGGCCTGTGAGCGCTTCAACCAGTAATGGTGATGATACACAACCCCTGAGGCTAAGTCAGATAAGACCATGTGCTTGGTGACTTGAGCAGACAGGTAAGAAGCCCAACTACCATGAGGCCACCATACTGGACAGACAATGTGCATACTCCATGTGTGGGCACTGGCACTCTTGTTGACAGTCCCAGCAAAGCTGAATCTTCCCACTAGCCCTGCCAAGGCACAGACATGTGAGTAAAATCATCTTTTAACTCTCCCTACCAGTCCATCTCAATGCCACCAAGTGACTGTCACTTGTCAGTGACCCAGAGCATAAGAATCACTCAGTCAAGATCTGTCCAAATTCCTGACCCACAAAAATCATGAGACATAATAAGATGGTTGTTGTTTTAAGTTATTAAGTTTTGGACTAGTTTATTATGTAGCAATAATCAACCAGAACAAAGAGATAATAAATATATTTTAAGAAATTCAGGTATAATAGAAGGCATGATCCTTGATCTCTATGAATTTACAATTCATTTGGGGTAAGGGGTAAGAAATGCTAATGAAGCAAATGGAGAGATCAATAGAAATAGAAAGCCAAAAAAGTCAAGGAAGTCTTAGGAAAAAGTCAAAATTGAAATGGATCTTACAGAGGCAACACACCTTAGCAAGGGGCAATTCAGGGGAGGAGAACTATGTGAAATTTGGTGAGTTTTAAAACTGGTATTGTTAATAATAATAATGATAACAACCATTTATTTAGTGCTTATTATGAGCCAAGAACTCTACAAAGTCCTTTTTATATTATTTCAGTTATCGTCTAATGACCTTTCAAGATATGGATTATTACGCCTTTTGTATGCTGTTTGCCTAGGTAATATAGGTAGTGTGTGGCAAGACTATGACTCAAATGGACTATGTCTGACTCTTAAGCCCCTGATTTTTAACGACTGTTCCACACTATGCCTCTGAAACTGCCTTTCACCAGAGTGAGAAATATAACTGTATTATACCCATGGCTTATATAGAAATTGATTTATATTAATAAAATTCAAAATAAGTCCTTTAAATTTTTAGATCTTCAGTAAGTAAAAAGAAAAGGAACATATTTTACCTTCTATTGAGTCAGCAATATAAATCTGGTGATTAAAAATTCTTTTATCAATATTTTTGAAAAGTCATATAAACGTGATTTATTTTAAACAACTTTACATAGTACCCAGTTTTTCAATATCATCCCTTTCTTAAGAGCCTCATCTTAGATTTTTTAAAAAAAAATTGTTTTGTTTTAATTGAGACATACCCACATGTCTAAAAGGTCCTCTTTTGGGGATTTTCTTTACAAGTCCTAAAAAGATACCCTCTATTACGTACCAGAATTGGTTATTTCACTGAAAGTATTTTAACCCTTATATGTTATTAGACAAACATGAAATAAGTTGAAGGAGCTCAAGGTTTAGCACTCTAAAATAAACAAATAATCAGAACCATATTCTTAGTTTTAACTAAAAGAAAATGCATGTGAAAAAGTGCAAAGATCTGCAGAAAATAGAGTTTAAGTGGTCACCTGA
This sequence comes from Daubentonia madagascariensis, assembly GCA_023783475.1. Taxonomy (NCBI): domain Eukaryota; kingdom Metazoa; phylum Chordata; class Mammalia; order Primates; family Daubentoniidae; genus Daubentonia; species Daubentonia madagascariensis. Next base: position 62,649,538 of record JAKFHU010001798.1, read on the forward strand.
TATGGAAAGGATATTAGTAGGTTGGGCATTGTTGCTCTCTGTGATTTAAATTGTCATTAAAAACAGTCTCAATTCTGAAGTGATAATCACAAACTTTTAACCACTTGCTCTGAAATGTCTCAGAAAGTTGAAACCTCCTCTCTCAGGAGGAAAAAGGAAAGTATACAATGTGCTCACCAAGGGAGGCAGCTCTGTACATGCAGAAGGAAAAGTAGGTTTCTTTGCATCTTTATTTTAACGTAGACTAAAGTACATGGCATTGTTGGTAAGAAAACTTCCATGAATAGAGATAATACTTTATTCAGGAGAAACAAACAGAGCTCACAACTAGCCAGCATAGAAGTGTTTCAAAAGGAGCAATTTGTGATACACACACACACACACACAAAATGCCAATAGCCTATTCCTCATTAAATAATTGAATTAAGAGTATTTGAAAATAGATTGATTAAATGTTTGTTGAAAGAAGTAAAATGGCTATAACTGTGTTACTGTTTGACAGCCTGTATATTACAGACATTTTTTTCTTTCATTATGTATTCTGTTGCCAAACCTAACTGGGTTCATTTGCCCAAATGCAATAGAAAGCCAAACACCAAAGCACCAGGTTTTTGTAGAGAGAAAAGTGTATTGCAAGGGAGCCAAGCAAGAAGACAAATGTCTGGATCAAATTTGAAGCAGAACTGAACTGGGAGCTGGAGCAGGTTTTCTAGTCAGAGGGTAATGAGGTGTGATCTGATTGGATCTTCCAATGAGGTAATGCTGGGAGGCGTGATCTGACTGGATCATGCCATAGGGTGATGCCAGGGCTCAATCTGATTGGATCATGGATTCTTCCATATGGTGCCTGCTTCTTAATTCAGTCCCCCTTCCTCTGTCCAAGCATTTAGGTTCCACCCGTGGTTGCAGGCTTGGTTCATCTGGGCATGTTTAGGTTATATAACTTGCAACCTGGGGGTTCATGGAAATTGACAAATAACTCATCATTTTATTACACAAAGTTGAATCAGATTTGGCTGGTTCTGTGGTTATAATTCTGTTATATGGAAACATTAAGATTTACTAATTTATTACAGTGTTAGTTGGGCATCAGATTATTTTCCTTTCTTTCACTAGTACAAAGAACTTACTTAAATGTAAATCTTTGTGCACATTTATAATACTTTCCTTAAATACATTCTTATAAATTAACTTATTGGGTCTTTCCCCAGAGGAAACGTGTCAATTTATAAGCCCATAGCCTAGAAGAGTGCTTGTTTTTTTCCCCAGGAAATATAACAATTTTTTTCCCAAATATGAAAAAATATTTCATTTAAAAAATATGTAAATTTACTAAACCTCCTTCTTCCATATATACGTTGTCTTTTAATTTTCTAAATGCATTTTTTCTGATTTTTTTAACCAATTATATCAATATGTTCCTTAAATGTTTCCATTTTGTTGTTATGATAAGTCAGCTATAATTTCTTCTAGATTTTTGTGGTTTAATTAAAAAATACATTTTTAGTTCTCCTAGAATTCATTTTGATGTATAGTGTGAGAAAAATAATCGAATTTCTTTCTACTTTTAAAAAAAGTATATTAAAAACTATGTATCCAAAAGTAATTTTTCTCCAAAGTTATTATCTTGGGTACTTAATTGCATATTCTAATGATACTCTAGAACATATTTGTAACTTTTGTTTAAAATTGTCTTCAGTGCCAATAGAAACTTATAAAGCCACATAAACACACCACTCTGGGGTTTATAACCATGCTTTAATTTTGATCGGAAGCAAGAAGACTCAGCTTGCTCACTTATTTCGTTCAGCAGGCTTGGCTTTGATTGGTTTTTTGCACTCTCTAAAAGTAAAATCTGACTTCAACTGATGAAGATGCACCATCACTAAGAACATTGTGATGGAACTATACCAGAGATACCTAAGAACTCCCAAAAGGGGACTGACAAGAAATATTCTCAACAGTAGAATAAGAGTCTATTTTCTTAGAGTGACTAATTTGAAATTGGCAATACTCATTTTGTTGTATCCATTTTGGTTTGGTTATGTAAACTTTGTTTTCATTATTTAATAATTTTACTCTTTATATTTTCTGTTGCTAAGAATCAACTTGCTAAGTGACACATCTTATGCATTAAACATCCTTGTGTGATTTTAAGATGTTAATGTACTTGTGAAAAAAAAAGAAAAAAATTCATATCAAAGCAGAGTAGAGTGTGTGTGTATGTGTGTGTATGTGTTTTAACCAGACTAGCTGTTGGACATATATAGCATAGTATCTCACAGAGAGAAACAGAATTATGAACAACATTCTTATAAACATATGTTCTTCTGGTAGAGAAGCAACAGTAAACTTAGGACACAATAATGCATTTTGCTAGTTAATAAAATGTATATTTCTTTTCTTTTCTTTTTTTGGTAGAGATGGGGTCTCGCTGTTGCCCAGGCTGGTCTTGAATTCCTGGCCTCAAGCGATCCTTCTTCCTCAGCCTCCATGAGTACTAAGATTACAGGCGTGAGCCACCACGCCTGCTCAAAACGTATATTCTAATAACACTTTTTTGGGGGACAGAAACTTCATTTCCAAAAATACCAAAGAAAGCATAGGGATTTATTCTAGGAATTCAAAAAAGGGGAAGAAAAGTTTTATTCAAAGAGGACAAACTAGTGCACCTAAATTTTTCCTGTTCACTTACTTTTTTTCCTCTTCAATGTAAATGCCATTGGATGAGCCCTGGACTCTGAAGCCACGATAGACTCTTGTCACTCCTGGGCCCTAGGGTATTTGAGTTTGCAATCCCCAAATTGGAATTTTCAAAAAACATTGAGCACTAATTAAACAAATAAATTACATTTGAGAAATCTTTTTATTCTTTTAAGAAAGGGGCTATTATTAAAAAAGGAGGGGAGTGGAGGATTTATCCTTCAGGTATGAAAGGAAGAGTAATGTAATGGCTTATTGATTCTTTACCTTTGGAGTCCACTAACCTTGTGACTTATAACTGCTTAATAATTTCCACCTGTAAGTTCAAGGATATCTCAGGCTTTGAGGTCAATCTTCTCACTGGTCAGGGGAGTTTTAGGCACACCAGGCCAAGAGAACAAATGGAATCTCTCTGGCCATCCCTCCTTCTCTCTCCAGTTCCAGCTTCATTCTGCACCTTGAGGGGTCTTGTGTATCCGTGGGTGAATATTATAGCTACATATCCAAATTCAAGCCCTGCCCATCTTTCCCCTTTCTCCAACAGCCACCTCACAGTTATAGCTCAGGACGAGTGGTGCCCACAGGGGTAGTGCTGTCAGTTACCGAGGAACAGAGCTACTTAGGCCACAGAAGTGGGCTCAGGGTCATTTAAGCAGAGTCTAGAAGGATCGGTGCAGGCTCTAATGGGCATGTCTTCTTAGCACGGTCTGGAAAACTAGACACAGGCCCCAGATGACTTTTCTTGACATAATGTACTCCTTGCTCCAAAGGAAGCAGCATGGCTGGAGGAAGGCCCCAGAGGAGTTCTCTGAAGACCAGGAACTACAACAGGGGCCCTTCTTGACTCAGTCCAAGACTTCTTGTTTTCATGAATTAGAATCTTGGTGATTCTTCTAGTCTTGGCTCTTGAATCAGTGCTCTCATTCTGCCGTGTTCTTCCCAAAGACAAGGCTTTGCCTGGGACCCTAATTGTGAAGGTTATGTTTCCACTTCCTTCTGCTGATGACTTGGATTTAACAGGGTCTAACAGTACCTTGTGAACGCAATCGTCCTACAGGATTAAGAGGTTATTTTAAGGAGAGGCTCTTTGGCCCTTCTGAACATATATGCAAGGTAAAAATGTAGCAAATTTACCTTCAGCATAGCCCTTACCTCTCAGAAGCATTCTTATCTTTCTTCTTGGAGATGCCTGAAATTCCTCTAATAGGGGTACAGTCTTTCATTACATAATTAGAGACAAAAGGCTTAACATACATGGACCTGACTATGATTGGGTACTTATGGAAACTCATTCACACTCAAGTGTCATTAGTCAATCAACCTGTTAAGACCTATAAATGGCAGATATAAGATCCTTTCCTGTTTTGGTTGGTGGAGGGGATAGTAGAAAGAAACTTAGAAAATTGGTGCTTCTGAATGTGTAGGCAGAATAACCACTGAGATGGGGAAAGATGAGCTTAAATGGAAGGTAGGGAACCCAGAAGACAACATTGAAAACTTCATTAGGATATAGGATTCCAAGAACATAATCTACAGATGATTAATCAGTGATGCAGTCATGTTTGAAGAACAGAATATCACATTACAGATTCTGCAGAGAAGAGACAATGGGCATCTTCAATCTACATTTTGAAGCCTAAATGCACAGATGTGAAGCAGCTTTCATGTTGTGTAGAGTGTGTGGGTAAGTCACAAATCAAAGGAGGGGGTCTGGACTGTGGTACCATGACTGAGCATCTTGTGGCTTCTCTTTGAATAGTTACCTTCATACACCATTGTCTGATCTTATCTTTACTTTGCATCTTACGGCAAAGGAATTTCATAACAATAAAAATAATAGTATCTAACATGTTTTGAACGAGGTACTGGGTGAAATAAGCTATTTGGATTACATTATTTAATCTTCACAGCAACCCTGGAAAACCAATTTGAGGATTTCAAGGCGTAGAAAGTTTACTAATTTTCAAAAGTCACAGAGAGAGCCTGAGAGCCCCAGGATTTTAAACCAGGCAATTTGATCCCACGAAAGCTCATGGAAATTTTTGTTGTTCCTTGTTAAGTATAACAGTAAGACCTACACTTCATGGTTTCTTCTGTATATTTTTGTGTTCATATGATTGTTTGCTTCAGGACTTTTGGGTGGGAGGCAGCATTTTACCACAGTAAAGGGATGACTAAATAAATATCATTAGTGCCTATGTTTTAACTGTTCCCAACGTAACATGTTTTCAACTGATATGATTTTTCAGAAAATGGGATAGAAATAAGTGGTACAAAGCTATCCTTTAAAATAGCTAGCAATAAATGAATATAGCAAAAAGCTGAATATTGCCTTCCCATAGGAAATCAAGCAGAACCATTTACTTGAAATGCCTACTTTGGAGGAGGCAAAAAAGTTTGATGTAAATCTGCTTTTTATAGGATTTCTCCGTAAGATTTTATTCTTCTTGAGTAAACAAGCCAGAAAGCTTTGATTAGAAGTAGGCTGGACTTCAGATAGAATGTTTGGGGGAAGCAATGTCTTTGCCACAAAATGCCTCACTCCTAGAACTTCAGCTAATATTAAAATTATGGTGGGAATTAAAAGATTATTGAAAAACAGCCATTAATTCATTAATGTATTTGGTTATTAATTAAACAAACATTTATTGAACATCAATGTGTGATAATGTACAGGGTACTATGCTTTGTTCTATGGAAGATATAAATACTGGCCATGTAAAAGCTAGGCTTTCTTGGTTGTATTAATAGAAAACAGCTGAAACTAACGTTGAATTAAAGGGATTTATTATAAGGATATATGGGAGTCTAAGAAAGGGAGTGCACGAAACCTGAGGAAGGAATATTCTAAGAGGCCATGGAACTTATCCTTTTATCATTGTAGCTGTGGCTACCAACACAGTGCCTTGGTCCTTGATTTACAGTTGCAGAATAAATTGAGGGTAGAACCAGGAATAGAAAAGTCTGCCACAGGAAACCCAGAAAAGGATCAATTTTTATGTCTCATGTCTTTGAATTTTTGTTCTCTCTGCTCACTTGACAGAGAATATGGCTGCTGTACCATCTTGGAGTTTGAATATTATTTCTTAACTGTATGTAATTCTAATAGACTCAAAGTCAATGCCCAGTCATAAGATTTGGCCTACTTCTCACCGCCAGGAGTGAGATTATGTGGAAAAATATGGCTGCTGGAGGACTACCCTGGAGAGAAGGAAGCAGTTCTGTGGGTGATGTTTATTGCAAATTTGGAAAATAACTCAGAAGTGTTTATTTCAAACTAAAAATGGACCGTGCAGTAACAGGGCCTTTATATATACTCCAATGGCCAAATTAATTGATTAATTAATTGATTTGGACTCTCATATCACACACTGTTTTCAGACTATGTGTGGACATACATTTTATTAATGTGTAATATGACTGGCAGTTTTTACGTTATAATTTTCTGTCCCAACTTCCACGATGCCCTTCCAAGATACATATATTTTCTCAGTGTTCCACACTTGAACCATCTTAGTATATTCATTCTCCCTGAAAATATGCTACTTACAACTATGTTTTCAATAACTTATAAGTTGATAATTCCCAAATATATATTTTCAGCATAGAGTTCTCTCCTGAGCTTCAGATCTATATATCCAACTTTTTAACAATTTCCTATGCAAGGCTCTTAAACATCTCAAATTTCATATGCTCAAAACTAAAATCATCTTCCCACCAAAATTTGCACCTCTCCCAGTATTCTCTCTTTAGTATGCAAAAATGGATATTTTTTTGAACACACAGGAAAGTTGTGGTAAATGTTGGTAAATCACCCTCATTAGAAGCAAAAATATGAGGGTAGAAAAAGGGCATCTTGGAAGCTGGGACAGAAAATTATAAACTAAAAACTGCTAGTCATTGTACACATTAATAAAATGTGTGTCCACACATAGTCTGAAAACAGTGTGCGATATGAGAGTCCAGATCAATTAATTTGGCTGTTGGAGTAAGACTTAATAGTAAGATGACTATACATCTTAGTTTTCCTGAAACAGTTCCAATTTATTCCTGTTGGTTCAGCTTCCTGTCTGGTTTCGTATTTATTTCCAGTGTTTTATTTTTAATGAAGCATTATTAATAGTTGAATAACAGTAGTCTTGGATGGGCTTAGTAGAACTCTACTTTTTTCTCTAAGCTTCTACTATGGGCTTGTCCACTAATGTAAGATGTACATACAGTAAATACTGTTCTCACTCTGATAAAATAAGAAATATGGCTAGTGATTATCCATTTCTCTTTTCTAAACTTTTTTCCAGACACAGTATGGCTAAACTCCCATTTCATCCAAGGGCAGCTAACTCCCATGTGGTATCAAGTGGTAATGGGAGTGGGTATTCTACCCTGGTGCCCCCAGTGACACTTGGTATATTAGCCAGTTGTGCTAGGGTCCATACAGTGGTTTGTGAGATGCAAAAAGACATCAATCAGTGCAATCAATAGGAAACATGGGAAATTATAAACTAAGTATACATGAAACATAGACAGGTAATAAAGGCTGAGCAGCCCAGACGTGGAAGACATAAAGAGTAATTTAAATTCCATTGCTGGAATAATTTTGGTATTTATTGTATGGTACAAATCTATAACTGTCCAATTGTTTTATTTTTAGTAATATACCTTTAAATTTTGAAATATATTCCCTTTTAAGCAAAAAATTAAATTGAAAAAACAAAAGTGCATGCTTATTGAATGAATTAAGTACTGGCTTTCTACATCTCAAGATATTTTGATGTGGAAAGTTAGATATTTTGATATATAACTTGCACAAAATATTTGTTGACATTTTCCATCCATTATCATCAGGGGACATAGTTGAACATAAGTAAACAGAAAATGACAAATTTGCTAAAGCAGTATCAGTGTGTACTACAAAATTTAATAAATATCTTTTGGAGATTGGGTCCAAAGAGAACCATTTAACACTAGCAGATGTAGTCAGGTGTGTTTACAGATTACTCTTTGAAACATGACAATCCATTTAGATCAGATGACTGCTCATCTCAGTTAATTTCACTTATTAAGTATTTTGATTCCAAGCTTTCTTTTGTATATAAAAAATAAAGTGATAGCTATTATCTTTGACCCATTAATAGAAGAAAAATTCCACAAACAATTAAATGATGGCAATTTTATGTCAGTGTCATAAGAGACTTCAAAAATAAAATTAATTCCAAAAGTGGTTCAATTTTTCTTCACTCAATTCATGGGATCCAAGTAAAGCTTTTGGAAGTACATTTTGTCATAGATGAAGCACATGACATTATTGGAAAAGAATTGTAAATTCTTTAAACAGGGCAACACTGAAGATAAAATTATTTGTTTTTGCAGTGATAGTAAGTAAACAAATTTTGGAGCATTGCAGCATCATAGTAAGAACCATGTTCTTAACAAACTAAGAAAGTTATAGAGTAGAAATATACTTGGAATTGGTCATGGTGCACACGTAATTCATAGCTATGTCCAAACAAGCTGATATAGTCTACAACTGAAAATATAAGTGGTAGTTTTTTAGAAATAATTTTATTTTTGAAATTCTTTTTTGAATAGAGATATTTTATAATGCCACCAAGAAAATAAAACAATTTATTAGTCAGTGTGAAATAATTTTAAAATTCTATACTTTTTATTATGTTTAGCATTCTCTTCAGCTCTCAAATCTGTCTTTGTTTGGATGATTAGTTATGTGATTATTCTACTTATTTAGATAGAAGGCATCACTGCCCATCCATTGAACCAAGACACAAACCTGATGGTCATTTGAGACTCTTCCTTTTCACTGAAACATCCAGTCACTAAGTGATCTTGATGAGCTAAGTTCCAACATCTCTCTCACTACCTGAGTTCAATGCTTTAGCATTTCTCTCCGAAATTACTTCAAAAGACTTCTGTCCGGTCTCTTCATGCCCAATCTTTCATCCTTTCAATGCATCTTCCATACTTCTGTCAAAGTGATATTTTCTTAAAATCCTTTGAAAATTCTCAATTTCCTGCACAATGAAGTTCAAGCTTCCTGTCATGGAAGGCTTCTGCCTAGCCTCCATAGCTTATTTCTTATCTCTTCTCTATGTATCCTTTACTCCGGCTATTGCTGTGCACCGAATACATTATCTTCCTTCAGGACATGAAGCAGATGAAATTTGCTTAGCCTATATATTTTTTTCCTTTTACTCTGCTTGGCTCTCTTAGCATAAGGTACATTCTTCTACCATAGCACTTAATATTTACTACACTTAACTCTACTACAGTTGTGAATTTTCTATCTTCCTTTCTAAACTGAGTTTCATTAGAACACAAAGTCTGTCTTTCCTTCTATATTCTCAGTACTAAAAATATTCCCTTACACATCAGAGACATGAAATAAAAGTGCCTTGAATACAAGATTTTAAAAAATGAGTGTTGTAATGAGCACAGGTAAATTGTTATAACTGAGGAAGCAAAGGGATAAATTGTTTCCAATTAGGGAGAAAGAGGGAAGCATTCACAGAGAATTTTATTTTTAAAATTGATGTTGTGGTATGTATAGGATTTGGAAATGCAAGGATGGGGAGAAAGAAATCCCAGGCAAAAAGTACAACATAAGAACATAGAAAGTATTCTGGAAACAGTGAGAATATTAGTGTGGGTAGGGTGAATGACATGAAGTTGAGAGGTGAGAAATATTTGGAAGATCTAGATCTAGATTTCTTAACAGCAGCTAGTCTAAATTTTAGAGTTTATTTTCTTAATAATAGGAAATAGTCTAAGTTTTTGAGCAGGAATCATGTGTCCACACTTAATCTGAAAACTATATGTGAGATGGTTTGCACAGAAGGAAAAAAAGGTAATCAGTTAGGAAATTATTGTACAGGGCAGGTGAAAAATAAGCAGAACTGTCCAGGAGCCAGCTAGTACTGGTTCCTGAGAACCAATTGTTCCTGAGAACCAATTCCCAGGAATTTTGTGTCAGTTTTTGTATACAACCTTTATTAGAAATTAAATTATGTAAACTTACAATTAAATAATTTGCATAAAAATAAAGGTAATGAATACCCCAACTACTCATTTTATAATTATTTTACTATATTTGCTATTACTATGTGCTTGTGGGTACATGTATCTGTATAGTGGAAATAATATAAAATGGTGTTCTATTGTACATTTCTTCCCAACTCAGTGTTTAGTAACATTATGATGGTAGCTTGAAATTGGTCATGATGACAATATTTACACTACAGTAATTGGCAAATGCTGCAATCATGACTTATTATTTTATTGATTGTCTAGATTTAAGAAAGAAAGAAAGAAAATTATGATCATGCAGATTAAACTTAAGAGTGTATCATGTTTATTTCTTCTTCAAAACTAGCTTGAAGAAATCAAGGTGAGGAGAGAAAAAAAACGGCAGTCTCATAGAGTCCTCCCACCTCACTGCTCTCAGGGAAGGAAGTGAAAAACGCCATCGGCTGCCTGCCCGGGCAGATCGCTCACTCCGGAAACAGCATTGTGAATTAACAGAAAAACATTGTGGGACACTCAGTCCAAGAAAATAGGTGACAGGGATATTCATTCACAAATATTAGAGAGTGAGCGCAGGGAGTGCAATAGAGCCCAGAGCATGGAAGGAAGTGCTCGCCAGGTCAGTGCAGCACCACCTGACCCCCAAGTGGCTACACAGCTTCCCCACAGATTTCCCATCCACTCAGTCAGGGATGAGCCCAGAGTTGGGGCAAAGATGTAGCTCGAGACAGCAGGCTCTGTGGCGAGGAAGCAATTGTGAGAGCCATACGGAACTCTCAGCTGCACTATACAGGGACTGCTCAGGGCCAGGCAGGGACTGGGTGGAGATACACTTCCCGGGACTGTGTGCAGGAATCTGCAGACCAGCACCATGCCACCTGGGCAAAGGAGTTGAACAGAGAGTGGGACATGCCCTTAGGGGCTGCTGGCAATTGCCTCCATGGGACACAGGCTGGTTGAGAAAAGCTGTGTTCACAGGCACGGTCTGAGCCCCTCTGTGTACCAGGCTGGCGGCGGCAGCCATCTTTAAAGTCTCCTGCCTGGAGCTGTGAGCCGGGTCTCCAGCCCTGCCCCACCCCTGGCCTGGGGGCTCTTCTGCCGGGGCGCCACAAGCTTTGCCTTTGGTGGCCAGGGACAGCTGCATCCATGGGTTCCAGGTGGGGTGAGATCCTGGAACTGTAGCGGCAGAACCTTTGTGTATTGGAAACAGTTTGCAGCCCATCCATCTGGTTCCTGCTACCCCAGCTCTGGCCTCTGACGAGTCTGCTACATGCTGGTCCTACTGCCTGCTCTTCAGGTCCCAGCCCTCCTGCACCCCAGAGATCGGTCATTTTGAAGGTTGCTTGTTATAGCAACTCATTTTGTATAAGTACTGGTTCTCATGGCAACCAAATGCCTCAAGAGCCACAGGCTGAACCAAAGCAGCTCCCGTAACCCTGCCCACTTCATTAAGGAAATACGTTCCATCCAAGAGTGTCTACAGTGGCCACTATTTCCCACCCCCCCACATGGGAACATCCCCCTGGTGGAGACTTCTGGGGACAGAGATGCCCACCCACCTCATCTTGAGGCCTAGTGTGGAAAAGTGGTGCACAATTGGAGATCCCCCTATCAGCCAAGGTCACGTGGAGATGCATGTCAGAGGGATCCACACAAGCAGCTGGATAAGCAACCTCTGATCTGTGTACAATTTTTCCAATTCAACTCTCACACTGCAGCCAAAAGCATTTGTGTTTCTACCCACACCTAGGGAGGAACAGGGTCAAAGTAATGCCTAGGAGCTACAAGGCCCCTGCCAAAGCTTAGGATTATCATATACCCCACCTGGGGGATCAGAGTCTACCATGGACACAACAGAATACCTAACTATTTGGGAGCTGTGGATTCATACCCTCAAGTACAATCCACCAGCTTGGACCTCAAGCTGGGAGGACAATCTCACTACACTCCACTGGGAAGAGGAGAGGACAACAGGTCAGAGGTAACCCAAGATCCACCAAACTTGCTAAAATACACCTAAAGCAATACAGACTACTACTCCTTTCCTTGGCTCTGCCAAGGAACGAGACTTGAGGGCTTGGAGACAGGGCCATAAACTAGCCCTAACACCTCCAGCTCTCGAACAAGAGGCCAGATGAGAAAAAACTCAGGAAACATGAAAAATCAGAGTGAAAAGTCACACCCAAAAGAAATCATTCATTCCTCAGCAACGGATACCGACTCAAATAAAATGGGTAGAATGACAGAAGAAGAATTTCATTTATAGATTATAAGAAAGCTCAACAAAATTCAAGAGAAACTTGAATCCCAGCATAAAGAAACCACAAGAAAAATGCAAGAAATGAATGAAAAATTTTCTAAAGAAATAGAAGTATTATGGAAAAATCAAATAGAAATTCTAGAAAGAGGCATTGAAGGATCTACAAAACACAGTGGAAAGCCTTAAGAATAGGCTGGGTAATGCAGAGGAAAGAATCTCAGAGCTGGAAGATAACTCCTATGTGCTAAATAAATCAGTCAAAGAGAAAGAACACATCAACAAGAGAAATGAACAAAGCGTTCAAGAAATGTAGGATTATATAAAGAGGCCAAACATAAGGATCATAGGCCTCCCCGAGGGAGAGGAAGAAAATTCGCATGGGCTGGAAAATCTATTTGTAGGAATAATAGAGGAAAATTTCCATGGCCTAGCCAGTAATATTGATATCCAAGTACAAGAAGCACACAGGACTCCTGGGAGACTCAAGGTGAAAAGGCACTCACCATGCCACATAATTATTAGCCTGACCAAAGTAAACACAAAAGAGGCACTCCTCAGAGCTGTGAGGTGAACAGAACAGGTAACCTACAAAGGGAAACCTATCAGATTAACTGTAGATTTCTCAGCTGAAACCTTACAAGCCAGAAGGGACTGGGGACACATCCTCAGTCTTCTAAAACAAAATAAAGGCCAACCCAGAATTCTGTGTCTCACAACACTAAGTTTCTTATATGAGGGAGAAATAAAGACTTTTCCAGACAAGCAATCACTGATAGAACTTGTGAAGTCCAGACAAGCCTTGCAAGAAGTGCTTAGACCTGCATTGTTCACTATCCAGCACAACAGACACCCACCAATGTAAAACTACCCAAAACTAAAACTCCAGAACCCAGATTTCACAATGACTCTAGAGATAAAACAGAACAAGAAACTACCCAACAGAATAAACAGAAATCTACCCCAAATATCAATTTTCTCAATAAATGTGAATGACTTGAATTGCCCACTGAAGAGACATAGGCTGGCAGAATGGATTAAAAAATAAAAGCCAAGTATCTGCTGTCTCCAGGAAACACATCTTACACAAAAGGACTCATTCAGACTCAAGGTGAAAGGATGGAATACAATTTTCCAGGCTAATGGAAACCAAAAGAAATCTGGAGTAGCCATCCTTATTTCAGATAATATAAACCTTAAAGCAACAAAAGTAAAGAAGGACAAAGATGGACACTATATAGTGGTGAAGGGAAAAAATCTTACAAGAAGATTTAACAATACTAAATATTTACACACCCAACACAGGAGCACCCAGATACATAAAGCAAATACTGCTTGATCTAGACAACATAATAAACAGTAATGCCATAATAGCAGGGGAATTCAACACCCCACTTACAGAACTGGACTGATCCTCCGAACAGAAAACAAGCAAAGAAACAATGGACCTAAACAGGACTCTAGAACATTTGGGCCTAACAGACATCTATAGAACACTCCACCCAAATAACACTGAATATATGTTCTTCTCAGAAGCTCATGGAACTTTCTCTAAAATTGATCACATCCTAGGGTACAAGACAGATCTCAACAAATTTTTAAAAAATAGAAATCATACCATGTATCTTTTCAGACCACAGCGGAATAAAATTAGAAATCAATTCCAACAGAAACTCACATCTTCATCCAAAAATATGGAAATTAAACAATCTGTTGCTGAATGACTATTGGGTCGAGGAGGAGATCCAAATGGAAATCAAAAGATTCTTCTAACTAAATGATAAAGGGGACACAAGTTATCAAAATCTGTGGGATACAGCAAAAGCAGTCCTGAGAGGAAAACTTATCGCCTTAAATGCTCACATCCAAAAGACAAAAAGTTCACAAATCAGTAAACTAATGAATCATCTTAAGGAAATGGAAAAGGAAGAGCAAACCAATCCAACCCTAAAGCCATCAGAAGAAAAGAAATAATCAAGATCAGAGCAGAATTAAATGAAATTGAGAACAAAAGAACAATACAGAAGATTAATAAAATGAAAAGTAGGTTCTTTGAACAGATAAACAAAATAGACAGGCCACTTGCCAGGTTGACCAGGAGCAGAAAGGAAAAGACTCTAATAAGCTCAATAAGAAATGAAAAAGGAGAGGTCACAACTCATATCATGGAAATACAAACATCATCTTTGAATAGTACAAAAATTTCTATGCCCCAAAACATGAAAACGTGGAGGAAATGAACAAATTCTTACAAACATACTACCTCCCTAGGCTGAACCAGGAAGAAATAGAATTTCTAAACAGACCAGTATCAAGCACTGAAATTGAAGCAGTAATAAAGAATCTTCCAATAAAAAAAAAGTCCTGGACCAGATAGGTTCAAACCTACAAGGAAGACTGGTGCCTATAATGAAGAAATTATTTGAAAACATACAGAAGGACGGAATCCTGCCAAACTCATTCTACCAAGCCAATATCACCTTTATACCAAAGCCAGGAAAGGACACAACAAGAAAAGAAAATTACAGACCAATATCCCTTATGAATATAGATGCAAAAATTCTTGATAAAATCGTAGCAAACCGAATTCAAATGTAAATCAAAAAAATAATCCATCACGATCAGGTGGGCTTCATCCCCGAGATGCAGGGATGGTTCAACATACGCAAATCTATAAATGTAATTCACCAGATAAATGAAAGCAAGAACAAAGATTATATGATCCTTTCAATAGATGCAGAAAAGGCTTTTGACAAAATCCAGCACCTTTTTATGATAAGAACTCTTAACAATATAGGCATAGATGGCTAATACCTCAAAATTATTAAAGCCACATATGATAAGCGCACAGCCAGTATCATACTGAATTGGGAAAAATTGAAACCATTCCCTCTTAAAATTGGAACTAGACAAGGTTGCCCATTATCTCCACTTCTATTCAACATAGTGCTGGAAGTCCTTGCCAGACCAATCAGACAAGAAGGAGGAATCAGGGGTGTCCAAATGGGGGCAGAAGAGGTCAAAATTTCACTATTCACAGACTATATAATATTATATCTAGAAAACCCCAAAGATTCAACCTAGAGATTACTGCAATTGATAAATGAATTCAGAAAAGTCTCAGGATACAAAATCAGTACACACAAATCAATAGCCTTTATATATGGCAATAATAGTTGAGCTGAGAAACAAATTAACAATGCAATACCTTTCTCAATAGCACCAAAGAAAATTAAATATTTAGGAACATATCTAACTAAGGAGGTGACAGACCTATGTAGAGAGATTTATGAAACACTGAGAAAAGAAATTGCAGAGGATGTGAACAGATGGAAAACCCTACCATGCTCTTGGATAGGTAGAATCAACATTGTTAAAATTTCTTTGCCATCTAAAGTGATTTACAGAGTCAATGCAGTCCCTATCAAAATACCAACATCATTTTTTGCTGATCTAGAAAAAATAATTCTATGCTTCATGTGGAACCAGAGAAGACCCCATCTATCCAAAGCAATCTTAAGCAAAAAGAACAAATTCGGAGGCATCAATCTACCAGACTTCTAACTATACTACAAGGCTATAGTAACCAAAAGAGCATGGTACTGGCACAAGAACAGAGACATAGACCAATGGAACAGGACTGAGAACCCAGATATAAAACCATCCTCATATGGTCATCTTAAATTTGACAAAGCAGACAACAACATATATTGGGAAAAATAATCCCTATTCAATAAATGGTGCTGGGAAAATTGGATAGCCACATGTAGAAGACTGAAACTAGATCCACACCTCTCACCTTTCATAAAAATCAACTCAAGATGGATAACAGACTCAAACTTAAGACATGAAACCATAAGAATTCTGGAAGAAAACGTTGGAAAAACTCTTATAGACATTGGCCTAGACAAAGAATTTAGGAAGAAGACCCCCACAGCAATCACAGCAGCAACAAAAATAAATAAATGGGACCTGATCAAATTAAAAAGCTTCTGTACAAACAAGGAAACTATCACTAAAGTGAGCAGACAACCTACAGAATGGCAGAAAATATTTGCATGCTACACATCTGATAAAGGGCTGATAACCAGAATCTGTACAGAACTTAGGCAATTCAACAACAAAAAATCAAACAGCCCTATTAAAAAATGGGCAAAAGACATGAACAGAATCTTTTCAAAAGAAGACAGAATAATGGCCAGCATACATATAAAAAGTTGCTCAATGTCACTAATCATCAGGGATATGGAAATCAAAACCACAATGAGATATCACTTAACTCTGGTGAGATTGGCTGATATCAAGAAGTCCCAAAACAACAAGTGTTGGTGGGGATGTGGACAGACAGGAACACTCATACACTGCTGGTGGGACTGGAAATTAGTACAACCTCTATGGAAAGTAATATGGAGATACCTCAAAGAACTAAAAGTAGAACTACCATTTGATCCAGCAATCCCACTACTGGGTATTTACCCAAAGGAAAAAAAGACATTCTATAATAAAGACTTCTGCACATGAATGTTTATAGCAGCACCATTCACAATTGCAAAAATGTGGAAACAACCCAGGTGCCCATCAATACATGAGTGGATTAATAAAATGTTGTATATGTATACCATGGAGTATTACCAGCAATAAAAAACAATAGTGAATTAACACATCTGGTATTATTCTGGATGGAGCTAGAGCCCATTCTTCAAACTGAAGTGTCAGAAGAATGGAAAAACAAGCACCACTGGTACTCACCATCAAATTGGTACTTACTGATCAATACTTATGTCACACATGGCAATAATATTCATCAGGGGGGGAAGATGGGAGGGGAGTGAAGGGGATGGGAAAACTCTCACTGAATGGGTACAGGGTGCACAGTTTGTGGGATGTCCACGATTGTAGCTCTGAAATGGGCAGTGCATGGGCAATATATATAAACAAAGTGTTGTACCCCTATAATATTCTGAAATGAAAGGAAAAAAAAGAGTGTATCATGTTTATAGCCATTCCATTATGAGTAGAACATTTATGCAATATTGTTCTAATGTTAAAATATTCTTATGCAGAAGTTGCTCATATCCTTATGGAAGAAATAAAATTTTAACATATCTCTCTATTTTTTCACAACTTGTGTCAGAACTACATTTGTTCATCAATTGTAACAATAGATTCATTGTCTATGAGTAAATGAGTTTGGCAAAAATCAATAAAAATATTATGTGAGAATCAATTTGATCTATGGAATTTACATTAAAGAATATTATATATTTTATTATAATTTTAAAATTGTGAGCTATACATCCTTTTTATCAATAAAACAATATATATAGCTACCATTCAGGAATCTCAATCTGGATAATAAAACAATAATGAATATATGTAGTTTTTGTGTGTGTATATATATATATACACACACACACACAGACACACACACGCAAACATGGGAGAATAGTTGTAGTTAAACATTTGCCAGCACACTGCTGGTGATATGATCTTAGCAGTAGAAATGGGGAAGAAATGATCCTTTCAAAAATATTTGGACGTGATGTTACAGGATGTGAAAACTGATTAAACGTGAGGGGATGAGTAGTGATTTAGAGATGAATGAGGTTTTGAGGCCTGTTGACATATATAGTTTGGAGAAATATGAAGCATAAGAAGAAAAGACTTATGAGGAATAAGAGTTCAGTTATTGACTGTTGAGGCTTCTAGTGGGATGTGCTCAGTAGAGGAGAGTAAAGTATTCATATCTAGAGAGGTACAGATTTGGGAGTCATTTGCATATCCTCAAAGTCATTGTAAAATGATAAAAGAAAGAAAATGGCCTAGAAAAATCTATGGGGAAAGGAGAAAAGGATATGCAGAGAAGGAATCAGGAGTAGCCAGAGAAGCAGAAAAATAATCGGAAAACTATGGGGTCAAAGAGGCCTGGTGATGAGAGAATGTCTAAAAGAACCTTATTGGGGGGGGAGGCAAGATGGCCGACTAGAGACATCAGTCACCAGATCATCCCAAAAAGGAAAAGTTTCAGATGAAAACGCATAGCCCAAGTGAAATAATGAGGGAAAGGTGCCAGAACCTACCCTTACTGCGGATCCCACGAAATGAAGTTGCAAAGCAGAACAAGAAGGAGCAAGATTTGGCACAGACCAACCTTTGAGGGATTTGGAGTCCAGTGGAAAGAGTAGGTGGGAGTGTTTACTTTTTCTCCCCTCACAGCTATGGCAGTCTGCCAGCTCCCAAGCTGTCTGAGAACCTTTTACCCTGAGAAATCCAGGCACTCCTGCCATCAGTGAAAGGAGAGCTTCTTGAGAGCAGAGCTGCAGGCCACATGAGGTCACTTGCTCCCACCACAGACCCAAGCTGTGATGGCAGGTGCCATATTGGCTGTGCACATGCTGGGTGCCTCTATCCTGCTGGGGAAGTCACAGCACCCACTTGGACTGTGACAACTGCAAAGGAATAGGGAGTCACAGGAAAGCAGCAGTATTCCCAAAGTTCTGACCTGTAGGGTGGGCTGCCCCAAGAGGACTGGGAAGTGCCACGGACACTTTTTAGGACAGAGGAAGATGGAATGCACACTGTCCTGTACCAGAGAGCCCCAGGCTTGTGATCTGAATCCACACCCCTCCCAGTGGAGACAAAAGTGCAGAGAGGAGTCCATAGAGTAGGAGAATGTCCCTACCCCAAAGTAGAAGCAGCCCAGAAAGAGATGTGCAGACAGGATTCTCCCCACCTCCAACCACCCAATACTGTGGAAACCTCTGCTTCAACCACAAGTCTTTGGAACAAGTGTGTTGCAGAATGGCCAGTTCTAGGATTGCAGGGAAGATACACCCCCAGTACAGTACTCGTATCACTCTGCCCAGATTCTGCACAGAGGACATGCCTCATTTCTCTCCCTTCATGGGTAGGCAGTGTTTTTGCAGCTGTCCTGACCCAGTGATCTCAGCCCCTTGGTCTCTACATTGCTGGATCCATAAGTAATGCCCCCCAGCACCCAGTCAGACCACAGTGGCCTTGGGGGACCAGTGGGTGCTGGGGAAACTGTGGGTTTCCTGGAGCTTGTGCAGTCATGGCAGGCTACTTCCAGGGGAGAGGAGAGTGCAGCATGCCAGAGGTCCCTTCAGGACAAAGGGGACCAGGGCACCAGCTCCCCACCATGCAAGGCCTTTTCCTCCTCCTCCCATCTGCTGCCCACTGCTGCTGAGGCAGAAGCAGCTATTTCTGCTCAGGACCAGTGAAAGTCCCACAGGGGATGATTAAGCCAGGGCACTTAGGAGCAGCTTTTCCACCTCTGAAAGAGCACCTATCATACTCAGGCTTCCACAGAGCTTGGGGATCACTTCTTTACCTCTAAAATGCCACAGCAAGTGCTTTTGTGTATCCCAAGGACAAAAGCTAGCACCTCCCCTGAGACTAGCAGTCTTCTCCCCAGCTGCCTGTCTCTCTTGGGAGAAGCATATTTGCCCTAGAGGGAAGTCCCTGGCACAACCACTTCTTCCTCACTAGAGCATTTCTGCCATAGCCCACAGCCAGTCTGGTAACCCTGCACACAGAAGGTTGAGGTGCCTTTACCGGCTCTGCTGCAGCTGGGCCAGGGTGCTTTTGTGCCCCTGATGGACAGAGACTGCTGTCACTCCTGAGAATGTGAGATGTGAGTGGCTTGTGGATCCTACAGGTGTCTGCCTCTGCTAATCTCGTCAACAGGGGCCCACCCCTCCTGTCACAGGCTCACAGTGCGTATGCTTTTTTCCTGCCTAAGCATTCTTTCAGAGCAAAAGATCCTCCCACCCCTCACTATCATAGCCAGCACCTGAACTCAGGGAGGCTTGAAGGCAAACTTGCCAGCCTGCTTTCAGTCTGCTTCCCCAAGGACTCAAGCACACCTTTCAGGGGCCTGGAAACTGGGGATTATCTAACTTAGTCCACAACTGCTGGCACCTGAACACTCTCCCAGGGGCCGAAGGTCCAATTGACCCAAATTGCCAGCAACATCACAGTGGATATCTACCTTATAAGCTGAAAGGCAGTGTACCCCTCCCTCTCTACACTTAGTAGCAGAGTTCCCAGCAGAGGAGAATAGGTGAACCACAAAGCCATTTGTTCTGAGCTGAAGGAAGAGGTTTTAGATGAGAAGGAAGCAGCATAAGAACTCTGGCCATATGAAAAAGCAGGCTGTTTCAACACACCCAAAGGATCACACTAGCTCTCCAGCAATGGACTCCAACCAAAAGGAATTTTTGAAATGTCAGATATGAAACTTAAAATATGGATCACAAGAAAGCTCAGTGGGATCCAAGAGAAAGTTGAAAACCAACACAAAAAAACAAAAAAAAAACTAGGACATGAATGAAAAATTCAGTAAAGAGATAGATATTTTTTTTAAAAAATAACAATATGCCTGGAAATAAAGTCATTTAGGGAATTTCAAAATACAGTGGAAAGTCTTAACAACAGACTAGACCAAGCAGAAGGAAGAATTTCAGAGCATGAATACAAGGTGTTGGATTAACTCAGTCAGTCAAAAATGAAGAAAAAAGAATCAAGAAAAATGAACAAAGTCTCTGAGAAATATGGGATTGTAAAACACCCAAACATAAGAATCATAGGTATCCCTGAAGGAGAAGAAGAAAAGAAAAAAGCATGGAAAACCTATTTGAGGGACTAATTAGAGGAAAACTTCCCTGGTCTTTCTAGAGATTTAGACATTCAGGTACAAGAACACCATCAAACTCCTGGAAAATTCATTGCAAACAGGGCATCTTCAAGGCACATAGTCATCAGTCTAGCCAAAGTCAAAGTGAAGGAGAAAATCCTACCAGCTGTGAGATGAAAGCATCAAGTAACTTAGAAAGGAAAATCCATCACACTAAGAGCAGACGTCTTAGTAGAAACCTCACAAGCCAGAAGTGTCTCATTTTTAGCATTCATTAAAAAATAACTGTCAGCCGAGAATTTTGTATCCTGCAAAACCAAGTTTCATAAATAAAGGAGAAATAAAATCTTGCCCAGACAAGCAAACATTAAAGGAATTTGTCAACACTAGACCTGCCCTAAAAGAAAAGTTCAAAAGTGCTCTAAACACCAAAAAGAATAGTCACTATTCACCAGTGTAAAAACACTCAAAAGTAAAAGCACCCAGCTCTTAATAAGCAGTAACACAAGGAAGAATACAAAGCATCTAGGTAAAATCCAAATGACGACTGGAACAGTATCTCACTTATCAATTTTAACATTGGATGTAAGCAGTCTATATGCCCCACTTAAAATATATACATTGACAGAATAGATTAAAAAAAACCCCAAATATCTACTGTCTACAAGAAACCCATTTAATTCTTAAGAGTCTCATAGACTCAAGGGAAAGGAATGGAAAATATATTCCACATAAATTGAAACCAAAAATGAGCAGGAAGAGCTACTATATCAGATAAAACAAACTTTAAGTAAACAACAGTAAAAAATTCAAAGATGGCCATTATATTAATATAACAATAAAGAGATCAATTCAACAGGAAGATATGACAACCCTAAATATATAAGCACCTAACACTGGAGCTCCAAGATTCAAAAACAAATACTACTGGAGCTCCAAGATTCATAAAACAAATACTACTAAACCCAAGAAATGGAAAGAACAGCAGTGTAATAATAGTTGGGGACTTCAACACTCCACTGACAGAACAAAACTGACCATTGAGATGGAAAATCAACAAAGAAACAAAGTCCTTAAACCAGACTCTGGAACAAATGGATCCAACAGACATTTACAGATCATTCTACCCAAAAACTGTAGAATATACATTCTTCTCATCAGCACATGGAACATTTTCCTAGATAGACCATATGTTAGACCACGAAACAAGTCTCAGCAAATTTTAAAAAAATCAAACTCATACCATGTGTCTTCTCAGACCACATTAAATAAAACCAAAAATCAATTCCAAGAGGAACTCTAAAAACTATACAAATACATGGAAATTAAACAATCTGCTGCTGAACAATCTTTGGGTCAATGAGGTAATCAAGATGGAAATCAAAAAATTTTTGAATTGAATAACAATTGTAATACAAGCTAACAAAATCTTTAGGATACAGCAAAAGCAGTGCTAAGAAGGAAGTTCATAGCAATAAATGCCTACATCAAAAGGACAGAAAGATCGTAAATTAACAACCTAACACCTCACCTCAGAGAATTAGAAAAACAAGAATAGACCAAACTCACATCTAGCAGAGTACAAGAAATAATAAAGATCAGAGCAGAACAAAATGAAACCAAAAATTTGACAAAGCAGGTAAAAACATATACAGGGGAAAGGACATTCTATTCAATAAATGGTGCTGGGAAAATTGGAGAGCTACAAACAGAAGAATGAAACTGGGTCCCTAATTCTCATCATACACAAAAATTAACTCAAGATGGATTAAAAGCTTAAACGTAAGACCTGACACCATAAAAATTCTAGAAGAAAACTTAGGAAAAACTCTTCTGGACATTGGCCTAGGCAAGGAACTTATGACTAAGACTCCAAAAGCAAATACAACAAAAACAAAAATAAATAAATGGGACTTAATTAAGCTAGAAAGTTTCTGCACAGCAAAAGAAATAATCAACAGAGTAAATAGACAACCTACAGAAGAGGAAAAACTATTCACACACTGTACTTCCAACAAAGGGCTAATATCCAGAATCCACAAGGAATTCAAACAAATCAGCAAGAAAAAAACAAATAACCTCATTAAAAAGTAGGCAAAAGACATGAATAGACATTTTCCAAAAAAAGATATACAAACAGCCAACAAACATATGAAGAAATGCTCAACATCACTAACCATCAGAGAAGCGCAAATTAAAATCACAATGAGATACCACCTCACCTCTGTCAGAATACCATTATTAAAAAGTCAAAAAATAATAGATGTTGGCATGGGTACATTGAAAAGGAAACACCTATACATTGTTGTTGGGAATGTAAATTGACACAACTTCTAGGGAAAACAGTATGGCGATTTCTCAAAGAACTAAAAATAGACCTACCATTCAGTCCAGCAATCCCAGTACTGGGTATCTACCCAAAGGAAAAGAAGTCATTATATCAAAAAGACACATACACTCACATGTTTATTGCAACACAATTCTCAATTGCAAAGATGTGGAATCAACCTAAGTGCCCATTAAGTGATGAGTGGATAGGAAAATGTGATATCTATCTATCTACCTATCTATCTACCTCCATCTCTTGGAATACTACTCAGCTGTAAAAAAGAATTAAATAATGTCTTTTTGCAGGAACTGGTATGGAACTGGAAGTCATTATTCTAAGTAAAGTGTCTCAGGATTGGAAAAACAAATATTGCATGTGCACACTTATAAGTGGGGACTAAACAATGGTTATACATGGTCATACAGAATGGTATAATGGATTTTGGAGACTCATAAATGCAGAGGGTAGAGGGTAATGGATCAAAAATTACCTACCTGGTATGATGTACACTATTTGGGTGATGGGTACACTAAAAGCCCAGATTTCACCATTATACAATTCATCCATGTAACAAAAAAATACCTGTACCCCCTAAATCTTTTGAAATTATGATAAAAAGAACCTTTATAAATAGAGATAATAATAGGGAGAATTCATCATCAGACTCTTGTTAGTATTTTGTTTTGAAACCAACAACCTAGAGAAAAAAACTATTGGTATTTAGATTGGAACAGGTCACCATAATTAACAGTAAAAAATGGAACATATGATGTAATTGTTCTCATAAAAGAATTAAGAACACACAGGTAATTTATCTTTCAGAATACCTGTAGGTTTGTTCAGAACTACGAATCCCCAATCAAATTCTAGTCTAGAAGGCCACATTTAGACTGTCTTGGCAGAACCATGAATATAGGCTATAGATTCTGAGAATAGAATGGTCCTTGAAAGAATTGGCATGCCAATTACTTCAAAATCAAGTGATAGCAGTTGGCAAATTTCTGGTATTAGGAGATCTCAATTATTCACATGATAGCAAAATCCAAAAGAATCCAATTACTTACAACGTGAAAGACATGTGGAATGCATAACTAACACAGACACATACTCAAAACTGTAGTGCAACCTTTATTTGATAAGTACTGTAACAGATAGTGCATTTGGAAGGAAACAAGGCAGTAGGCTCTGCACGTTTCCTCATCATTCAGGGTGTTATGCCATGTTGAACATTAGCAATCAACATGCTGCAGCATTAGTGGGGCAACTCCTGATTTTTACTTCTCTTTAGTTACAATTAAAAAGTGATAAGACAAAGTTATACCTAGAAATCTGCTATGTCCCTCAAATATACATGAAGTGCCAGAGTTTCCTAGAAACTGGGGAACTTGGCCGAGGTTGTCCCTTCTGAGGTTTGGGAATTTGCGTTCCGCATGTTCTGAAGATATTACCTTGATATTCTACTCTGAAGAGATTTTTCTCTACAGAATTAGGAGATTGCTAGAATTAACTGGCATTGTATTAATATTGCTGTAAATATTATAGTTTTATACTGTCTCCCCTGTATTTATCAAGGTCACCTGATATATAAAGTAATATATTTCTCTGGCCAACCTATAAGAGTATGAACAGAACGTATAGTAATATATTTTTAAAAAAAAATCCATAAAGATTTTCTCTGTGTGAGTTCAAAGGCAAGAACAATGTTATATAAAGTAAGGGAGTGGGGAAAATCAGATACTATCATATTTCTGGTCATTTCTTACCAAATATACTGAGATTTCTCTCAACCTCATTGAAAATTTGCTCATTCTATACCAAAAAAAAAACCAAAATAAAAACAGACAAAAAAATTTGTACTTAACACAAACCCTGTTAATCTCCCACTGGGGGAAGTAGACATTGTGTTCTGAGCAAGAAAAAAACCAAATAACCTCAGTAAGTTTGCCCACTGTAACAGATTACGCTTACAGCCTGGCAGGTATAATGAGTGGCATGACCCTCACCAAAATAGGTTCACATGGTATATGAAGATTTCTGTTTTCTAGCTTAACTCTGAAACTTTTCTTAAAATAATTATATTGATAGATGTTATGAACTGAATCATGCCCTCCAAAATTCATGTGTTGAATCCCCAAGTCCCGATGTAATAGTATTTGTTAAGTGAGGTACCACTTAACAAATATTTACTGAACTTTTGAACTCAATTATGAGCACTCAATCTGGTACCTCCTCTCCTAAAGAGGAGGTAATTAGGTTTAGATGAGGTCATGCGGGTACAGCCCCCATGATGGAATTAGTGCCCCTATAAGAAGAGGGGAAGAGAACAGAGCTCTCTCTTTCTACTATGTGAGCGCACAGTGAGAAGGCTACTGTCTGTAAGGCAGGAAGAGAAACCTCATCAGAGAAATGAATTGGCTTGCACCTTAATCTCGGACTTCCCAGCCTCCAGAACTGTAAGAAATAAATTCTTGTCTTCCAGTTTATGGTATTTTGTTATGACAGACCAAGCTGGCTAATATAACAGAATATTTGTTAATTGACAAGACTCTGACAGTTTTCAGGAGCTCAGAGGCTGCTGTAATAAATTACAACAAGATGGGTGGCTTAAAACAACAGACATTTATTCTTTCACATTTCTGGAGGTTATATGTCCAAAATCAAGGTGTTGGCAGAGACATGATCCATCTAAATGCTCTAGGAAAGAATTTTTCCTTGCCCCTCTCCAAGCTTCTGGTGGCTTCCAATACTCCTTGATGTTTCTTGGTTTATAGCTGCATCACTCCAATCTCTGCCTTTATCTTCACATGGCCTTCTTTTCTGTGCATGTCTCTGTGTGTCTGTCTTATAAGGACACCAGTCATTGGTTTTAGGGCTCACCCCAATCCAGTGTGACCTCATTTTAACTGAATTACATCTACTAAACCCTATTTCTAAATGAGATCATATTCTGACATTCTGGGTAGACACGAATTTTGGGGGGATACTATTCAATCCACTACAGCTCATAATTGAGTTCAATAGTTCAGTAAATGTTAAAATACTTATAAAAATTACAAATATGGTTTCCTAAGTAATAAAGATTCTGACTAATTTTGTGTCACATCTTATTTTTTTCATTTAGTATAATTTCTCTTTCCCTAGTTGCTCCTGTCTCAGAAGGCTATGGCTTATCCATGAGATAGGATAAACTCTCTCCTGTGGTTGATATTTATGGGAATGCAAGCTGACAGGTAAGCTGATGCACTCTTTCTTAAATATTTGACCCACAAATGTAGCCAGACACTTAAAAAAAATCTGTGTTTCCTAGCTGTTGTGGTTATGGTACTATCAGACAAAGTAGACCTCAAAACAGGAGCATTGCCAGAAATAAAGAGGGCATTTCATAATGATAAAAGGGTCAACTTATCAGGAAGACATATCTTAAATGTGTATGTGCATAATAAAAAAGTTTCAAAATCCTTGAAGTAAGCAAGATATCATCAAATCCACAATCACAGTTGGGCATTTTTAACACTCCACTCTCAGTAATTGATAGAACATCCAGACAAAAAATATCAATAAAGATATAGAAAATTTGAACAGTACTATCAATACATCTGGCCTAAATAACATTTATAGAACATTTTACCCAACACTGCAAAATATACATTCTTTTCAAGTATATGAAAAATTCACCAAGATAGGCAATACGATGGACCAAAGAATGTCTGAAAAGGAAAAGGAAATCTTACTGAGTGTATTCTCTAACCAGAATAGAATTACATTAAAAGTCAATACAATATATAAAATATCTCCAAATATTTCAAAATAAAAAAATATGTTTTATGATCTCAACTTTTAAAAAGAATATCTTACTCAACTCTATGAATCCCAGGTGGGAAAAGGAAAATCTCCACTAAAATGGTCAAGAAAATTAACCCTTAAAGCCAATTAATCTTTTAGAAATTTACCGTTTATACGGCTCTTTAAAGTTATCTTCTGTGTTGCCATTGACCACTGGCTGTCTACATCAAGAAAGACAGAAAGACATATTCAGCAATATAAATAATTCTTTCAGATATCCTAAGATTATTTACATAAATATTCTATGTTACTTTTCATGGTCTCATTTTTTTAAACCCCTAGGATCTCAAAGTCCTCCTGGAACAGGCTAGGGGATTGCTAATTGTCTTGGAAATGTAAAACGAACACTTTTTCTACATATGTTAATGCCACTGTTTATTGACTATTTACTCAGCTCTGTTGTAATTGGGGTCATTAGGGAAGCAAAAGCAGCTCAGATCCTGTCAATACCTGACCTTTAAAATAGTTGTACATTCTGTGTTCCTGGATGTTAAACAAGCTAGCCCTTTCATGGAATGATAGCTGTTATTACAATGCAAGCAGGAGCAGAGAGGTGCCATTCCTTGTTGGAAACTTTTTTTGGAAAAAAAAAAAGTCTTCTGCTGCAGACATGGTGTTTGAAAAATCAGACAAAATATATTTCATGGAAAATCTATTTTGAGTTCGACATTCATTTGAAAAGCTAAAACTAGCATCCGGATAAAAAAAGGAAGGGATGAAACATCAAACTGAAAATATCTCCCTATATTGTGACATTTTAGCAAATGTAAATGAAACCACCTTTAAGGCTGTCACCAGCAAAGAAATCCAACTGGGGTCTTGATGACTGAAGGGATGTTAAAGAATCTCTCATCAGCAGACCATAAAGAATAAAGCAAAAGCTATCAGTAATGTGCAGATGTTATCAGGATGTGACTTCAGCACAACCCTGCATCTTGATGGAGAGACAAAACTGCAGATGTTTAACATATTACAGGAACTAACCACAAATTCTGTTTTGCTTCTCCTACTTTGTGTTTAATTTTTTTTTTTTTTGAGATACATAAAGTGCACTTTGGAAGAACTTCCTCCAACCTCAATCACTTTGTTAGTCTAAATGCTTCCTACTAGGATGCAGAGAGTTCTGGGTGAAGTGGCATATAAATTACTACACGGGTGTGGGCAGTAGGAAATATCTAGGGGAGGGATGTGTTTAAGCATTTATATGTAGGTGGTGGGAAGACAGTTCTCATTATTGTGTGGTAATGGAAGCCTAGGTGTGAGATAGAGATCCATACACTGATTTGACAACAAACCTACTTTAAATCTGCCTAAGTCCTGGCAAACCAAAAGAACTCATAGAAACCCAAATTTGTTAAACAAAGTAGAACACATTTGGAGATGTGAAGCAAATAGTTCTGCCCAGATGATTTTTCTTTTTTTTTTCTGAGTTATAGATAGAGTTGCAATTTAATAGATAATTTACATAGTTTTAAAAAAAATTATTTACCTTTCAATAATTGCCCCTCCTTGGTGAGAATTCTTTTGGGAGGACTGCTGGGTTTTCATTGTGTTCTTGAAAATAGCCAATTATAAAACCATGACAAGGTGTAGTGAGACATTTATTTCTTTCATTTTGATTAGTTAGTTTAGACATATTCATTTTCCAGGAAAATTCTGTTTTCCAAAGAAAGCTCTAGCCCATCTATTCGGCTCAGATAGATGCTGGTTTGATCCTGTCTCTAAGGGGGTGCCAGCAGTTGGAGTAGAGTAGGTCAGTTTGCTGGTGCCCTCTTCTGCCTGACACAGGTCTCTGCTGCCCTCTGTCCCCTCTGTTCTCTACCAGCTGCTCCATTCTGTCCCTGAGGGAGCCAGTCGGACCTTGCCCTTCAAAGCCTCTATTCAGAACAAGTCAACATTGGCTGGATCACATGGACTGAAGATTACAGAACAAAAACAGAAAAAGGAGAAAGAATATAATTTTTAAAAAAGAACAGAATGACCTCTTCGAGATTAAAAACATAAAGCACACTAATTAATTTTGGGGAGGGCTTTTACTTGAGGGAAAAAAATGTAATTTATGTTTGAAAGAGTAAGTATTAGAAAGCATACCAAAGAATTATACTCTACTTTTGGTGGAAATAATTAAGTCTGATGTTTACAAAGGTGAAAAATCATAGACAGATACCACCTAGAATGAAAGCTGGCTTAATATGTATTTTCAAAATAATTTTCTTTGAGATCCAGGAAAGAATAAGTCCAGAAAATGGGAGTTATATTTCACTTTCCAAAGGAAAGAGGCAGAAGAGAAATAAAATAAGGAAGATAGTCCTGCTTTATGTTATACGGCTTGAGTAAGCAAAGCAATTCTAATTTGATGTTTCAAAAACAAACCAAAGACAAAACAATTCCTGGTTTTAAAGCACATTTACCTATTTTTGTCCATATGGACAGTAGCAAAATAATCACAGTTTATCTTTAAAGATTAGTTTATGGTGGGCCCAATGTGTTCTCTTCATAATTCTATTTCTAGTGCCTAGAACAGCGCTTGGTACATTGAGAGAGTCCCATAATGCTAGTCAAATTGAATCATTGAATGAGAGCAAAGAACCCTGATCTGGGTATTGAACAAAGTGAAAGATTCAAATATTTGAAATGTTCAACACTCTGTCTAAAGGGCCATCTCAGCTTATAAGAAAATTTCATGTAATTTTTATGCCAGGATAAGCAACTACAGAAGGAATGAAAGAAATTCTTCAATATAAGATGGTTCCACCTTTTGCCAAGATGTGACCAGCTGAAAAACTCAAAACATTTTGAGGAGATGTTCTCTGCCATAGGGATTACCACAATACATGTAGGATCAAAGAAAAGTCCACATTTTACCCTGGTGATTAGCTGTAATTAAATAAAGTAAGTCTTTTTAAACTTCATTAGCAGCAAGACGTTTGCTACAGCAGAGTGGGCGCAAATCATCCATTCTTAATTAAAAGATAATCCACAGGATGGCCGTAATCTTCTTCTAAAAATACACCATTTCCCCCTGAAAGATTTTCTCATCAAATAAGGATAAATAACAGTTTCTATGAGTTTAGGTCTTGAAGGAATGGATGCTCCTCCCGTTTGCTTGAGTGAGTGCTGAATGTGGCTGATAACATCACTTTGGCATGCTATTATCTAAAATGGTAGAATACCTCATTTCAGCAAAGTCTGACATAAATCTTTGAAAACAAAGACATTGCATATGTATGAGCTGAAATAGATATGACAGTGTTGGCACATTAATATTCCTGTCACTAGGGGGTTTCAAACTTTTAAGGAGAGTATGGGAATGATTTCAGACTATAGCTGGTGAAATAGGGCAACGTACAGTAGGACAATTAGGCATTGCTAACAGTAATAAAATATGTACAGAGAAAGGGTTCTCCTGCTCCCTGCCTTTGGTAAAAAATGACTGTAGGATCGTCTCTTGGGAATGCCAAGAATAATTAATTTGGCTTAGAGATTTGCATGGTTGTTCTAAGCATACTAATAAGAATATTCCGTAAAGACCAGTCCCAATCAATAGAAGAGAGAACTGCTTTTTCTTGTGTGGCCCCTGTGGTGGTTCATGGGTAACAGATGTTTCCACTTATTCCACAACAACCCTCATTAGAAGTAACTGTGGGTCCTAATTGAATAGTTCTCCACATAGTTGGATCTGTGCAGAAAATAGTTCTATTATCATATGTTCTACAATAATTTCTTTTCCCGTTTTTGGTTGCTAATATGAAAAGCTTTACCATACACTTTTTACGTAACTTCTCCAAAAGAAGTAAATAAATGAAAAATAAACTTTTTACTCCATCTTACCCTGTACAGACTTACTATGTGCTAGAAAGTATCAACTTAGAAATGCCAACCATTTTTATAAAAGCCTTATAAATCATCAAATTCTAGAAAATCACCACTTACCAAGGAAGATGACATAACAGTTGTATTAGATTTCATTCTGTATGGGAGTAGGCAAGAGTTATTCAACACTAGGTCTTAATGAAAAATAGTCACTAAGCTACAGTTCTGGTGTTTGAAACATGTTGAAATGTTAGAATTTTTCTTTTGGTAAAACATATGTGTTGATCTGGTGAGTGGGGATGAGGGGCTGCTTAAAAGGCTTTTACCAAAAGCTTTTTGGATACGTTGCTGTAGCACTGAAAGACTTGGTCTGAGCTCTGACAGCAGTCGCCCAGATGGAGAAAAAAGGCTTCAAAACCTCCCGTTTGATAAAAAGACATGAAATAATATCTGACAAAGGCAACTCAAGTAAACATGACGGCAAATCAGCAATTATATAGTCTACAAAGGAGAGCACACCTCACTTCTAAATGTCTTTTTTCTTCTTTAAATTTTACATATAACATCTCATAGAGGTGCTTAGGTCAGTATTTTTTAAAACAATTTAATATATGACTGTGCTTTGGGTTTGGTTTAACTCCTTTAATACACTAATGCTATTTGTCATTTCATGCATGTGTCAGCATTGTTTCTGAATGGCAAAAAAAGGTTGGGAATAAACCACACACAAAGAACAGCTCTTACAGCTCGCTATGTGCGACTTTACTTTAGAAAGAAGGAAATATTTCTCAGCAATAGATTACGTGGCACTTGCAAAATATTGTGATTTCTTAAATTGAGTCATATGTTGAAAGAAAAAGACCTATAATAAATTAAATAATATTGGCAACAAAATGGCAGGAAAATTGACCAGGTTGAAGTTGCATAGCTTCACTCTTTAATCTCAGACTGTCTGCAGATATTAATATATTATTCTTGATCTTGGAAAACAGGTAAAAGTAAGGTTTTTCTGAAGGAGTTAAAAAATTAAATTTAAATGTGAAAATATTTGTTTTGTTAATAAAATACCATACCATGAAAGAATTTATATGTACAAAATAAATTTTGATTTGATCTTATAAATAAATCATCATTAAAAACATAATGAATTGAAGCCCCAGTTTCAATCAGGATGAATAATAGTAATAAAATAATACTAATAAATGGGATAGAACATATACTTCATAAATAACTGCAACATATATTTACTCAAAATGTTTGCCTTTTTATTTTATAATAATCAATCTTTTACTGATCAAAGATATACTATATCTCAAATAAACAAAGTGCTTATGGTATGAAATTATTAATATGAACTATAAATGAAAACAAAGCTACTTGGTCCATTAAAATGTTCTATTTTGTTTTGATTTATTGCAGGAAAGTAATGAATTGTAGCCTCTTCTTCTTCCTTTGACATATTTGGGATAGTTTACATGACTTTGAAATGGCTTAAATATTTTACCACCCACTATAGAACATTCTGGAGGGAAAGAAAAATGTGTATGTACTTGGCCTGTGGTCATTTCTTACTGTCTCGTCTAGTACTTGGGAATACCAGAGAAGTACTGTTTAATGGGAAAGGAAAACAAATTTATTCAAATGTATCAAAATTATTAAAAAATACATTAGAAGGTATTTGATAAGAAGTTATTAATCCATTTACCACATGGTCTGCATATGAAGACACTGCAAGTTCTCTGAAACCCACATGTGCTAATCAAGTTACCTGTAAAGTGAGTATAGATAAGATGCTCCTAAAATTATGTCTATAAATACCAGCTACCATTTTAAAAAGCAATAGAAAAATGTATTTTCTCAACCACATTCACACAAAGAAGTTTCTTTACTTGTACCCTCATTATTTCTTTCTTGGGATAACCTCTTTTGTTCTATCAGATTGTATAGATTGAATTTAGAATATTATGTTTTCTGATAACTTTGAAACAGCCAGAATTTCAGTTTACCACTGATAAAGCCAGTGTTCATTCATTATGTATCATGTACCTATTAAGATTTAGAGACTTACAAAATCTAGTGTTTATTAAAACATTTCAGGTAGGTAAATATGTTTGAGCTTCAAGATAAAATATATCTTGTTTATTTGAATGAAATATTTGTTTCACTTTTTAGTATACCATATGCATTTCCTTGTTTGACTTGAATGAAAATGGCCATGATTTTATATGGAGGTGAAATATTTAGTAAAATAGCCATTTTTATATGAAATGCAGAACACAAACATCTACAAACAAATGTGACTTTAGTATTACCAATGAAGAATACACCCTAAGTCACTGGTATCACTTAATTTTACATGTTATGGCATTTCATTATCTAGCAAAACAAGTCCTCTATCTTCTGCTACCATTTTATGTAAAATAAATAAAAGACTAACTTCTTTTCTTATCCATCCATTGCTTACTCCTCGAAAAAACAGATATGTTTTATTAAAGAAGTTGTTATATTAAGATGTATGTCTGCTTTTCTTCAGAAGACAGATTAGAGCGCTTCAGCTGCCACTAAAGTCGTCGCTCTTTGTAACAAAATGTAATGCTGCATATATAAAAATGCAAAGTGCAATGTAGAGTCAAATGTCTCTCAGCACAAGAGTTGTTCGTTTTAGCACCCATTTTGTTGGTATTTATCAACTTACTAATTATAGGCAAATTGCTTCCAACACGAAAACTGTGATGATTAGCAGTTTTTTCTGCTAACTCTAGTCTACTGTAGTTCCGGTAAAGAATGTCAATAATCCAGATTCCTTTCTTTTTCCTGGCTTAGAATGTGTAAAAATAAATTCATCAGGCTTGCATTTCTCAACTTTTGGGAAACGTGGTTTGGAAGGATGGGGGTGGGAAGAGGAAAAGGGATGGATAACAAATCAAGAAGGTCTAGTTGCCACCTCCCATCAATTGGGCAATCTCGAAGGCTTTCTGGAGATCGATCTATTTATCACAAAATAGAATTAGGTAATTCCAGTCTCACAAACAGAGTAAATGAATTTGAGCATCACAGGGGAAGTGCATCAGTTGCTAGAACCCAGTATAAAATATCTATATTAAAGAAGAGAGGAAGAAGACTCTTAAGAACTAGCTCACATACCATTACTGATAACCAGAAAATGGCTGGCATATATTGTTTTAAACCTCTCAGCTAACTATGCAGCAGAGCTACATGATATTTCTTGGTCAGACATAAAACAGTTTGTAACCTTCAGCCCTCTGCTACAATCCTTTAAAGTGAGCTCAAATGAAAATGGGAGTAACATGCCAATCTAGAAAATGTTTTCATAACATGCAATACAATAAAAGGTTGAATTTTCTACCACCATTGCTAATTTCACCCATTTGTTTCTCATTACAATAAGTAAACAAGATTAAATGGAAAATCTTACAGTTCACTGAGTACATTACACAGCAGAAATGTCTGTAGCAAATACTGACTTAGTGTCTTAACCAACTTATGTGCCTCTAAGTGACTATTTCTCCCTGCTATGAAGGTTTTACAATTTTAAAGTTATATTGGCAGGTTCCAGTCAACAATGATGTCTGCAATGGCCTTCTATCTCCAATACATTGCTTTTAGTCTAATTGCTTATTTGCAGTCTCAGCAAGCAGAGAGAAGAATTTTATCCTCTTTGCCTTGTCTCTGAATACTAACTAGCTGGCCCAGCCAAGGCTCTGTAAAGACAGAAACTGCATGAGAGACACACTGCATTTGACACAGTCAAGAGGTAAAAGAAAGAGCAAAACAAAAGTCTATTCAGGACTGAATCTTCTGATATTCTTCCCCATCCCCCCAGCTCCTTTAAAAATAAAGTGAAGGGGGGGGGAATACCCATAAATCCATGCCTGAATGCGTGAGGTTGTCAGAATAAAGGACAATGAATGACAGGTGACTGTCAGTCTAATTCTCAGTCTCCAAGTTATCACTTTTTGGCATTGTTGAACAAAAAAAATGTATACATAACAAGGAAATATGTCATAAGTTCTCTATGAATGCACAGGCAAGTTCAATGTAGGAGAAAAAAACCTAAGTATTTCCACATGGGCACATGGGTTTCCTTCCAGTTTTGTGAATTTTCCCTGGAAAATGTTCTCAAATTATTAAGTTTTTTTCTAGTGACAGCAATGCCAAGTAACTTTGGGGAAACTGCTGAAGGATTATGAACCTGTTTGCCTCTTAATTTCTTCTTCTTTTTTTTAGAATGGAAATCTAACTTGATGTATAAAACTCCTTGCATGTGTTGCTAATTTTTTTTTTAAAAAGGAGCAAGAACCAATGAGGAGAGTTTTTCTGTTTGATTTTTAAAAGGCTCCTCTCAAGCTATTTTCCCCCAAGATCTCTTTATACTTTCAACTCTGCAGACTGCCTTAATCCTCCTGTCTTTGTTGTTCCAATGTCTGATCAGCTTGTTCTACTCCACATTTGCTAGAACTGAAAGTTGACTTCAGGCTCTTGCAGTTATAAATCTCTACAAACGTACAGGCTTTCCAGAGAAAGGTGGAGAGTGCTATAGTAGGAAAGGTTTTGATGGTTATTTAAACAATGTATGTTAAATTGTCTGTTGTATGAACTACAGGTACAGAGAGATAAATGTGGAGTGATGGAGTAATTTGTAATTAAAATAAGTTTGGCCTCTTCTCAGATTACCGGCACACTCCAGTCTGTTGACCATCTGTAGTAGAAGGACAAAGATTCTATTCTCAGTTCCACTGGGCTAAGAGATCCTACCCAGAGCCCCAAGTTTCTAGGTCTTGCTATGGTGGGTATGAAGACAGTTCATTGTGGCCAACCTGCTGATGCCAGGCATAACCAGGTGAGAAGCAGGAGTGCAGAGACAGTAATCTTTGTCACTCTAAGCATTCATAGGGCTCCATTAAGGCGAAGCTCCACTGCTGCTGCCACCCCAGCAGGTGCTACTAAAAATTCTAAATTTTTTGAAAGAAATGAAGAAAGGCGGGTGTGTGGGGGGGGTGGAGAGTATAACTGAAATAAAACAAGAAAAACAGGAGGAAGTTAATCTCCTGCTTATATCTTTTCTGTTTTCCTCGCTATAACAGAAAAAAATAATCTTAAAAGTATAAACATGAAAGAATTCTGTGTATTTCTCTATTAAATATGGACAATAATTTGCTTCACTTTTAAAGTTTGGACATTGAAAGTACTTGATAAGAAACAGTCCTCTTACTCAGTTTTCAAGAAATTAATTTGTAGACTATTTGACAAACATCATATGAGAACTTTCTTTGATTGCTTATGAAATTTATTTTTGCCCAAAAAAGTGAACAAGATTGCTGAATGCTGTTTTTCTTTTTTTCCCACTTACAGTAGATATAACTTAAACTGCAGCATCTGAGTATTTATTCCAGAAGCTCAAGCAGAAGTGATTATATCCAATACCTGAAAATGTTTTCATATCATCCTTATTTGTAGTAATTCTATTTCTACTCCTTATTTATGATGGTCCTCACAAAAAACTCCTAGGGAAAACAATAATTTAATAAATCTCCCTGTCATAATTGATATTGACAGGTTTACAGATAGTAACTCGAAAGTCACAGATAAAATTTCTTTAAACTTAAGGATTACAGTCTATTATTATTTTTGGTTATTAGAAAATAAATGGATATGAAAGTTACATCTGACAGTGATATGAGGAAAAGATTTAATTTGAGAGAAAATTGGAGGCTACCTTTTAACTTTTAACCAATGAAATTCAATCTCTGCACATTTAAATAATGTTTTTTGGGGAGCTCAAATGATCAAAAATCAGTTTACTACTGAATGGTTTCATAAAATTGTTTCTTAATGATAATAGAATACTATTTTAAACTAAAGGTTGTTTTGTGGACTATGTATGTATGTGAGGGGGTGTGTGTGGTGAGATGATAGTGAGAAAGTAGGAAGACTCATGTTGGGAATAGTAACTGCTTCATACCAGAGACTTTTCAACATGAAGATATGTAATTCTGCATTTCATTTATATTTAACAAGAACTGCTATACAGTTGAGGGAATTCCAATTATTTTGAAAAATAATGACCTATGGGTCAGTCACATCTTGACAACTCCTGATGAGGGTTCAAAGAAAAATTCAGGGTCTTAAAAATACAGAAATCAAAGAAGATCACCATCATTAGGAAATGACAGAAAGGTTTATATATTTTCTGAATAATATAATTATTTTATGAGCTAGTTATAACTGTGAAGACTGATCATTTCTTTTTCTAATAACAAAGAACAATGTGGTCAGGAGAAGGGATGAAATAGTCAGCTGACTGTCATTTGTAAATGATAGATAATAAACGCTTTCCTTCTGAAAGCAATTAAGCCTAAATGCATTAGTAACTTTATTTTAGCCAATATTTATGCTCCAGGTTATAACAATGCAGTGTTAGGGCTGAGGAGTAGAGCAAATGATTACTGTAAGGCAGGGAGTCAGGGAGGCAGCATGGTCATGGTGAGGTTTGTCCTCTAGACTGAAGGAAAGAAGGTTTAGAATAGGTCTGGGAGAGGAAAAAGAGCTTGCTGGAAGAGAAATGAAGTGAACAAAGACATAGATATGAGGATGATTATAGGTGCAAAATATCCAAACAGTAACTTTCCCTTTGTATAGCTAGCTTGCTAGATAGACAGATAGATAGACGATAGATAGAGATAGATGGATAGATGCTGAAGAACTTCATGGTGGGAAGTGAAATTCTGTGATGATATTTTAGGAAAGTCTATTCTTCTCTATTGATATCACTTAAATTTCATGAAGGCTAGAAAGACATCAGCAAGTTGGCCAAAACTAGGGTTACCTTGGGCTTATACTCTGCACAAAAAAGCACCAAAAACTGAATAAACAACTATACTTTGACTAGAATTATAGAGAAAGTATGCTGTATAACACTAGGGGAGTAGCAAGACCTCTGTGGAGCACAGAAGACCAGGATAGCAACATAGGAGGGAAATGAGCCATTCTGCCTCAGCCACACTGTCTGTCCTGCTGGGATCAGTTTGGAGTCAGGGGAACTTTTTCTTATAGGGAAAAGGTAAGCTGAAGATCCCCAGAGTTCCCCACTGCAGCCACAAACACCAGTAATCCTTGCTACAGGAGAGTCCCCTGGTCCTCACTGGCCCTGAATCCAGTTTGTACAATAGCCAGAGTTTCATGTACTACATTACCTCATAGTGGGGAACCCACCTTGAGCATCCCAACCCCTATGACCTAAGCTGCTATGGTTCGGTGCCCTTTTGAAACTGGACCCACTACCAGATAGCATCCTGCCCTGGGGGCTAGTAGCAACTAACCCTTTCCATCCCTGAAGCCTCAGCATCAATTCACCACATTCACATGGGTGTCAGCAGCACCATGACCCCAGCTGCCTGGAACCTAGGCCAGATGGAATGATTGAGATCCCATCCTCCAAACCCACATGGCACACCACCTCCCCAGGGAACGTGTGGAAGCCAACAAACAGTAAGCCAATCGCCTTGCCCACCCCTCCCCCACTCAACTGGCTGGCCCACTGACCTTGTGCATGGCCAGCCTTACAGCTGGTTCTGTGGTGGCCCTGCCCCCATGGAAAGACCATGTCAAGGCCACCCAACATCTCTGTTCCCACAAGTGCCTGCACCTGACCTGACAGCTGGTCTCCCTGACAGGCCACTAGAAAGCCACTTGGACCTGTCACACTCATGCATTCCTGAGGTTGGCTTGATAGTCAGTCTAACAGTGATCTCACCTCTCCAAAAAGATTGCCACAGGACTGCTCAACCCCACTGCACCAGCACACACCAGCACCTGACCTGAGAGAGGGTCCTTCAGTGGCCTAGAACTATGGAAAGCCTGCCTCAAGGTCACCTGGCACTGCCATGCTCATGCATGCATGACCATGCTCAACCCATCAGCTGGTCTGGCAGAGGTGGCATCCTCTCAACAGACCTCTGCAGAGCTACCTGGCTCTGCCATGCCCATATGCAGGTGACTCAGCATCTAGTCTGGTGGCATCTCTGCCTCCTCCAAAAGATAACCACACAGCTGTCCAGTTGCCTGTGCTCAATCTGACTGCCAGTCCAATGGCAGCCACTACCTTCACAGAAAGCCTGTTGGTGCCTCTGTGCCTCCACATGCCTGGCTTGACAACCAGCTCAGCACCCCTGCCCCCAGCAAAACTGCACCACCACTATCACAACCTCCTGCAGCCTGGGGCACTGAGTCAATTGCAAACATTGCTGATGAGGTTTGCAACTGAAGAAACTGAGCAGAGATCATGTTATCGAGTCCACGCAGAACCAAAGCCAATGTACCATATTCAACCAACACCCTAGGACCTATCTACAGAAAAATTTCTCTCTCTGCAAAATCTACTCCATAAAATTGGAAAAAGTGACCATTCCTCTAGATGTTCAGATATCAATGTAGGGACACAAGAAACATAAAAAAGGAAGGAAACACAAGCCCCCTAAGGAACACAATAAGTCTTCAGAAACAGACCCCTAAGAAAAGGACATTTACAAAATGCCTGAAAAGAAATTCAAAATAATGATTTTAAGAAAATTCAGCAAAATAAGAGAGAACATATACAAAAGACAATTCAGTGAAATAATAAAAAAATTTATGATCTGAATAAGAAATGCAACAAGATAGATATTATAAAAAGGAATCAAACAAAAATCTTGGAGCTGAAGAATTCCAGGAATGAAATATAATTGAAATCTTCAACAATAGACTAGATCAAGCAGGAGAAAGAGTTTCTGAATTTGAAGACAGGTCTTTTGAAATAATATGGTTAGAAGGGGAAAAAAATTAAAATAAGGAAGAGTAAAGAAAGCCTATGGGACTTATCGGACACCTTTAATGGAACAAAATTTGCATTATAGAAGTACCAGAAGGAGAAGAGATGGACAAATGCACAGAACACCTATGTAACAAAATACTAGCTGAAAACTTCCCAAGTATTGGAAAGATATGGACATCCAGATTTGGGAATCTCAAGAGTCCCCAGTTAGATTAAACCTAGAAAGACCCTCTCTGAGGCACATTGTATTCAAACTGTCAAAAGCCAAAGACAGAGAATTCTAAAAGCTGCAAGAGAAAAGCATCAAGCCACATATAAGGGAATCCCCATTTGACCATCAGCAGATTTTTCAGCAGAAACCTTGCAGGCCAGAACAGAATGATACATTCAAAGTGCTGAAGAAAAAACTATCAGCCGAGAATCCTATATCTAGCAGAGCTATACTTCAGAAATTAAGGAGAAATAAAGGTCTTCTAAGACAAGCAAAGTCTGAGGGAATTTATCACCACTAGACCAGCTTTACAAGAAATGCTTAAAGGGAGTGCTATAGCTAGAAACACAAAAACCCTGTAATTACTATTATGAAAACACATGAAAGCATAAAACTCACCAGTAGAAGTAAATTCACAAATCAAACTCAGAATCCTGCAGTGATGAAATGGTGCTATGGAAATTTCTCAATCCTCAAGTATGAAGATTTAGAATAAAAATGGTGGAAAACAACAATAGCTACAATTAGGGGCTAAAGAACACATAATAGATAAAGGTGTAAATTAAGACAACAAAAATATAAATTCTAGGGAAGGGGAGGGAAAATGTCCAGAGTATTTTCATTCAACCAAAGTTAAGTTGCTATCCACTTAAAATAGTTTATTATAACTATGAGACTCTTTATATTAACACCATGGTAACCACAAAGGAAGAAATTACAGCAGATATACAAATGAGAAAGCATAAGGAAATAAAGCTTAGCACCACAGAAAACCACCGAGCCACAGAGCTAAACAATAAGTCAGGAAGAAAGGAACAAGGATCCAGAAATATTATTAGATCTAAAGGGAGAAAGAGACTGCAACAAAATAATAGTAGGGATATTCAACATTCCAATTTCAAAAACGGGCAGATTATGTAGACAAAAAGTCAACAAAGAAACATGGAACTTAAACTACATGATAGACTAAATGGACCTAATGGACATTTACAAAACAATCAGAAAATGATTAACAAAATGGTAGGAGTAAGTCCATATCTATCAATAATAACCTTGAATGTAAGTGGACAACTATATGCTACCTACAAGAGACTAACCTCACCACTGAAGACAAACAGATTGACGGCAAAGGGATGGAAAAAGATATTCATGCAAAAAGAAACAGAAGTTAGGTATAGCAATATTTATAGAGGTAAAATAAACTTTATGTCAAAAACTGTAAAAATAGACAAAGAAGGTAATTATATAATGATGAAGGGATTAATTCAACAAAAGGATATAACAATTATAAGTATATATGCACCCAGTACCAGAGCACCCAGATTTGTAAAGCAAATATTATTAGATCTAAAAGGGAGACAGAAACTGCAATACAGTAATAGTAGGGGACTCCAACACTCCAGCTTCAACAATAGAGAGATTTTCTGGACAAAAACATCAGCATAAAAACACTGAACTTAAACTACACCATAGACCAAATGGACCTAACAGACATTCACAGAATATTCCATCTAACAGCTGCAGGATACACATTTTCTCAACTGCTCATGGAATATTCTCCAGGATATATCATGTTAGACCACAAAACCAGTCTTAAGAAATTTAAGAAGATAGAGATCATATCAGGTATCTTTTCTGATCACCAAAGCATGAAATTAGAAATCAACAAGAAAAACTTTGGAAACTATAAATACAAGGAAATTCAATAACATGCTCCTGAAAAAGCCAATGGATCAATGAAGAAATTAAAAGAGAAATTAAAATTTTCTTGAGCCAAATGAGAATGGAAACTCATCATACCAAAACCTATGGGAGATGGAACTGGAGACCATTATCTTCCGTGAAATGACTCAGACACAGAAGGACAAATACTGCATATTCTCATTTACAGGTGGGAGCTAAATAATGTGAACAGAAGGAAGCAGAGTGTGGAATGATGGACGATGGAGACTTGGCGGGCTGGGGGTGGTGGGAGGAGGGCAGATAATGGGAGGTTGCTTGGTGGGTACAATATGCACTGCCTCAGTGTTGTATGTACTGAAGGCCCTGACTTCACCACAATGCAATATATCCATGTGGCAAAATTGCACTTGTGACCCATGAATATATACAAATAAAAAATCAATGGGGGAATAAATTTATGGGATAGAGCAAAAGCAGTTCTAAGAGGAAAGTTTATAACAACAAATGCCTACATCGAAAAAGAAGAGAGGTCTCAAATAATCTAATGATGCATCTCAAGGAACCAGAAAATCAAGGACAAACTAAATTCAAAATTGGTAGAAGGAAGAAAATAATAAAGCTCAGAGCAGAAATAAACAAAATAGAGACTAGAAAAACAATTCAAAAGATCAATAAAGTGAGTGTTTTTTAAAAAGATAAACAAAATTGCCAAACCTTTAGCTAGACTAAAAAAAAAAAAAAATATGAGAGGAGACTCAAATAAAATTAAGGATAAAAAAGGAGACATTACAACTGACACCACAGACCATTATAAGCAACAATATGCTAACATATTTGATAACATAAATTCCTGAAAACATAAAACCTACCACAATTAAATTATGAAGAAATAGAAAATCTGAACAGATCAATAATGAGTGCAGAAATTAAATCAGTAATGAAATGTCTTCCATTAAAAAAAAGCCCAGGACCGGATGGCTTCATTGCTGAATTCTACCAAATATTGAAAGAACTAACACCAATTCTCCTCAAACTATTCCAGAAAATTTAGGAGGAGGGAATACTTCCAAACTCATTTTATAAGACCACCATTACTCTGATTCCAAAATCAGACAAGGACACACACACACACAAACTATGGGCTAATATCCCTGATGAACATAGATGGAAAAAGATACCATCAATCCCATAGGTTTTGTTATGATATATTAATATTTTTATTCTCGTTTGTCCCAAGGAAATTTTTAATTTCCCTTTTAATTTATTCATTGATTCATTGGTTTTTTAGGACCATGTTGTTGGATACAAAAAATTTACCTAGTAATAAATTTAACCAAAGAAGTGAAAGATCTCCACAAGGAAAACTATAAAACACTGATGAAATAAATTGAAAAGGACATAAATAAGTGGAAAGGTATTTTATGCTCAAATTGGAATAATTACTATTGTTAAAATGTCTCTACTACCCAAAGTGATC
Organism: Daubentonia madagascariensis; assembly: GCA_023783475.1. Classification (NCBI taxonomy): domain Eukaryota; kingdom Metazoa; phylum Chordata; class Mammalia; order Primates; family Daubentoniidae; genus Daubentonia; species Daubentonia madagascariensis. Next base: position 62,692,378 of record JAKFHU010001798.1, read on the forward strand.
TATAGATTCAATGCAATCCCTATCAAAATACCAAAGACATTCTTCACAGAAATGGAAAAAAACAATCCTAAAATTTGTGTGGAACCACAAAAGACCCTGAATATCTAAAGCAATCCTGAGCAAAAGGGATAAAGCTGCAGGCAGCACACTACCTGATTTCAAATTATACTACAAAGCTATGGTAACCAAAACAGCATGGCATTGGTACGAAAACAGACACACAGACCAATGGAACAGAGGAGAGAACCCAGAAATAAATACAATAAATCCACGTTTAAAGCAAAGGCACCAAAACATACCTTGGGGAAATGACAGTCTCTTTAATAAATGGTGCTAGGAAAACTGAATATTCATATGCAGAAGAATGAAACTAGATTGCTATCTTTAACCACATTCAAAAATCACCCCAAAATGGATTAAAGACTTAAATGTAAGACCTGAAATTGTAAAACTACTTAAAAATTTGGGGAAACACTACAAGACATTGGTCTGAGCAAAGATTTTTTGGGTAAGATCTCAAAAGCACAAGCAGCAAAAGCAAAAATAAACAAATGGGATAGCGTCAAGCTAAAAAGCTTCTGCACATAAAAGAAACAATCAACAAAGCAAAGAGACAACCTACAGAATGGGAGAAAATATTTGCAAACTATCCATCTGACAAGGTATTAATAACCAGAATGAGGAACTCAAATAACTCGATAGCAAAAAATAAATAAATAATAATAATAAAAATAAATCTGATTATAAAATGGGTAAAAGACCTGAATAGGTATTTCTCAAAAGATGTATGAATGGTTAACAGATATATGAAAAAAATGCTCAACATCACTCATTATCAGGGAAATGCAAATCAAAACCACAACGAAATACCACCTCACTCCGGTTAGAATGGCTATTAACAAAAAGACAAAACTAAATAAGCGTTGGCAAGAAAACACTTATATGATTTTGTTGAAACACTTATTTAGTTTTGGACAAAAGGGAACGTTTACAAACTGTTAGTGGGATTGTAAACTAGTACAGCCATTATGGAAAACAGTATGGAGCTTCCCTCAAAAATTAAAAACAGAAGTGCCATATGATCCAGAATTCCTAGTACTATGTATATATCCAAAGGAAATGAAATCAGTATGTTGAAAAGATATAAACATGGTTATTGCAGCACTATTTGCAATAACCACAGTATGGAATCAACCTAAATGCCCAACAAGGGAGGAATGGATAAAGAAAATTTGGTATAGATACACAATGGAATACTATTTGGCCATAAAAAAGAATGAAATCCTATCACTTGTGACAACATGGACGAACCTGGAGGGCATCACGTTAAGTGAAATATGCCAGACACAGAAAGACAAAAGCCACATTATCCCACTTATATGTGGAATCTAAAAAATAGTTGATATCATAGAAGCAGAGAATAGAACAGTGGTTTCCAGGGACTAGCAGGTAGAGGGGTGAAGGGGAGAAGTTGGTCAATGGATATAAAGTTACAATTAGATAGGAGGAATAAATTCTGGTGTTTTCTTGCACAGTGGGGTGACTAGGGTTAACAGTAAAATATCATGTGGTGTATTACAAAATATCTAGAAGAGAGGTTTTTAAAGGGGCTTTTATCAAAAAGTCCCAAAACAACAAAGTTGGCATGGATGCAGAGAGATAGGAACACTCATACACTGCTGGTGGGACTGCAAATTAGTACAACCTCTATGGAAAGTAATAGGAAGATACCTCAAAGAACTAAAAGTAGACCTACCATTTGATCCAGCAATCCCTGTACTGGGTATTTACCCAAAGGAAAAAAAGACATTCTATAACAAAGACATCACACATGAATGTTTATAGCAACACAATTCACAACTGCAAAGATGTGGAAACAACCCAAGTGCCTATCAATACATGAGTGGATTAATAAAATGTGGTATATGTACATCATGGAGTACTACTCAGCCATAAAAAAATGGTGAACTACCTCTTGTATTATCCTGGATGGAGCTGGAGCCCATTCTTCTAAGTGAAGCATCATAAGAATGGAAAAACAAGCACCATATATACTCTCCATCAAATTGGTACTAATTGATCAACACTTATGTGCACATATGCAAGTAACATTCATCGGGTGTCGGGCAGGTGGGAGAGGGGCGGGGGGATGGGTAAATTCACACCTAACAGGTGCGGTGCGCACTGTCTGGGGGAGGGGCACGCTTGTAGCTCTGACTCGGGCGTTGCAAAGGCAATTTACCTAACTAAAGCGTTTGTACCCCCGTAATGTTCTGAAATTTAAAAAAAAAAGAAAATGAATTGCAAAAAAAAAAAGGTTCTCACCTCAAAGAAATGATAAATGCATGAAGTGACAGATACACTAACTATTCTCACCTGCATTTTACAACATAGATATGTATTGAAACATCAAATTGTACCCCATAAATATGTATAATTACAATGTGTCAATTAAAAAATTAATAATTAAAATAAATACATTTTACAAATGAATGGTTTTATCTTATAACAAGTACTGAGAAAGAGAAATTTGAAAACCTCACAATTTAAATTTTTAAAAATTGCTTTTCTGAGTGAGAATGGAAATTCAGATTAAACATTCATGCAACAGCCTAAAATGACCCATTCATGCTCTTCCTCCCCCGGGTTCCAGGACTTAAGTTCAAAAGACAGGGTAGCAGTGACTTATATATTACTGTTTTGAATATAAATTGGTAAAAATTTTCTTAAAAAAGCCCCCCAAAACAAACAAACAAAAAACCTAACAAATGCTCTACAGGTTAAAAGCCTTGAAAATGTGTATATACTAGCAATTCTACTGCTTGGAATTTATTCAAAATAAATAATCAGATAATCCAGATAATTAAAATGTGATCAACCTAAATGTGAACTGTAAAAGATTGGTTAAATGTATTATGTTATATCCAGAAGGCCATCATCCTTGCTTTATTTCAACCATGAAAAAATCATCACCATTTACAATTGTTCTAAGGGGAAACAGAGCGGTTATTCCTGATCAGCAACCTTTGGACTGTGTATGGGTAGTCCATGTGGGTAGTCTACACTTCATACTGATGAGATGCTTAAACAAGTACATCTCCTTGGCTATGTCAGACAAGAAGGCTGTTTCATTATGCTACATATGACTTTCCCATTTCCTCCAGTGGGAAGATTCAGTTTGGTTATGAAGTAGAAAATTACTCTTTACACCTAGAGGACTTTTAAATACCAATAGTATAGCAAAAAAAAAAGAAAGAGGATATTATCTTAACGTGTTAACATTAAGATGGCCTGTAGAAATCATCTCTGTTTTACCTGAAGCCCTAAAGAGAAAAAATGATAAAAAAAACCAAACAAACAAATAAAAAAACCTCTGGCTAACATCTGTCAGAAAGAAGCAAAGGTAAGAGTAAGGATTTTTCAGAGAAGTATGCAAAGCAGTCACAATTGTAAGACCAAGTTTTCCTTCACATATAGGTTATATATATATTTTTTACAAATGCTTTTACACTTAAAGTGTTAAAGTGAGAATCAATTGAAGCTAGAAATTCTCACAATTTTCATGGAGTGCTACCCTTGAAGGTTTCAAATGTCTGCTCATTATAATTTTAAATGCGTTTATTTAAGTCTAGCATTATTTTCCTTTTTCTACCTGTACATAATACTTTGGTAACACCAAAAATTTACTTTGGAAAAGATACTATTTCCCCACAGAACAGATTTGGGGCAGTGGTCAAAAATCTTTTTTAACCTTCTCTAAGTGTATCCGTCTCTACTCGAAGAGCCTTTGTGCTCCCCAGGGGTAGGTACCTGATCTTACCAGTCTCTGTGTTCCTGCAGTGTCCAACAGTTTGAAGATATTAAGCAAATGTTTGTGGCAGGGAGACCACTCTGAGATAATCCCCACTCCATTTAAGTTGATCCATTCATTGTGCCCCTTCTCTCTGCGTAAAAGGTTCTCATCCATCCTACTGCATCTGTTGAAACCCTGTTCTTCCCCTCTTCCCTCAGTGTCATTTTCTCTAGTGTCCTTTCCTGATTAGCTGGGACCACCATTTTCCCTTTCTTTAAACATTTTGGAATTTTTGTCTGTTTCACTCCCAGTATTGCTTATGTTATCTTAAATTATAAACTATCTTTCATAATTACATACTTTATAGATCAGTAATGTTTCTTCTTTGCAAGCAACAGAAACCAACTCTGGCTAATAAATGTGAAAGGGAATTTATTGTAAAAATATCAGGTTAGTGGTAGGGGCTCATAGAATTAACAAGAAGCTGGCAAACCAGGCTTCAGCCTGTGATTCAAGAAAATTCAGGAGGGACAGGGTTTAGGAAACAGGAACCGCAGTAGCTTTCCAATAGCCAGAACAGAGTGCCCAGAATATCATGATGATGATGGCTGTTCTTGAGTCACTCAGATCCCTTTGAATGTCTTCAATGACACATTTAGGCCATAAATAAAACCTCTACAAATGGCCTGGGAAAAGAATGATTTGACCTCCTTGCTTTTCTAGAAGAGAGAAGGAGGCATGGAATTCACACACATGAGAAGAGACGGAATTTCCAAAGGGAAAATTGGAGGGGAGCAGTGACTGGGAAGAAGCGTGAATGATGAGCAGCCATCTATTTATTAAACTCTAATTAGATGATTAGTTCCTAAGGCACAAGGAATAGCCTTTCTACCACTTCATCTGCCAAAAGGGTTCACTAATGTCTTGGATAAATAGAAGGTCAGGTATTAGCTGGAGGAAAAGAGGGATGGAGAAAGAGATGGTATTAATATATATTGAAATCGCACGACTGAGCTCCACATGTCCACGAATGCAGTCATTTTTCCGATGCCCACAAGAGTCGAATTCAAATCCAGCACCCATTTTAGAAGGCTGCCTTAATGAAACTTGTGATTCATGTGCACTGAGATTGCGTACAAGCTGGAAGGCCCACCCACTACGAGAAAGTGCATATAATAATGTTCTCAGTATAGTACGAGCTTAAAGGTACTTAATAAATTACAGTTATTTTTAGTACCATAGTTAAGACTCCTCCACTGGAGTTTGCCTTTTTTAAAATCTCCCCTTTGCTGATCATCCAGCTTGTTCATAAACTCCACAGAGGAGAGATGAAACCCTATATTTGAATCTGTCTTCCCACTGGTAAAATAAGAATTCTTGGTGATTCTTGGGTGATCTAGCAGATATCAAACAGGCCAAATTAAGTATTAGTACCATTTTTAAAATTATACAATGAATAACTCTCTCCAACTGCTAAGTTTGAAAAACAAATTGGGAATAAAATAAATTAATAGCAACAAAAAATTCTGGTCTTCTCCCAAATCCAAAAAATTTGATGGGAAGTAAAAGCATTCACCAGACTCACATTGTGTAAGGAATATTTTCTGCGTTCTGGCTTTATTTAGTTATTTCCTCTTTTCGGAGTTAAGCCAAACAAATATAAGGAAGACACAGTGCCAGGAAACTTGCCTCCATCCTCCTTTCCTGTGACTGCACCAGCTGTCAGGGTGCTGACTGAAGTTGAAAGGTCAGCAGTCACCTGTGGCAGATGTGCCTCATTATGATAAACTCTTGGATGCTGAGAATGGTTCTGTTCACAGATAGTTTATGATTTGGGTGAGAAATATAAATGTGAGAGAGCTTCACTGCTGGGAATCTTATTTCATATTTGAGTGCAATTAACCAGCTGATAAACAGGCTTTTGTTTTCCATCTGAATGGCCAATGCCCATTCATTTGGGATACTATCTTGTCAAATGGGCAACAATAACAATAAAGTTTATGTATTTTGGCTCTCATCTGCTCTAAAACCTGTAGTAGCCTCCTGCATTGGAATCAAGGACCTGAACTGAGCATGCAAAATAATTATCTTCCAGAATCCACCTGATGGCGAGGATATGGAAGATTATTTTGTTTTGAACTGGAAATAAGGACTAACTAATGCCTTTTTATTTCAACGGTTCTTTATTTTAATGTGATCAGAATGTGCTTGCAAGTCCTAGTATTCTATATTCCACATGCTTGTATAGCTTAAACATGAAGAAGATATACATTATCACATATCAAAAGATACTCTAATTTTAAAAATCCTTTGACAATGTCCTATTATCTGAAGTATGTCATAGCCATTTTCTAAGCACTTATTATTATTGATAATGCTGAGGATGTTCTGTCATCACTTAATGTTTGATCACAAACTGTAAATTTTGCATCTTTATTTTTCCTACTTACTTGTATATTTTCCAATATACCGTATTCATTTCCTTTTTAAAAAATTTTTTGATTATAAACAGTAAGGTCCTCTGTTCCTGTTTTGGATTAATGTAATATTTTCATTAATAAAGATGACACATGATTTCATTATTTTTTTTCTCACAGTGATGACCGAAAAGAAAAGCCGCCTGTAACCTCTTGCTTAGTTTCCCTTGAGAAAAATGATGAAAGTGAGCTCTGTAGTCCGGTAACCATGGGACAGATTTCCTGTATAATGTTCACAACTTTGGCAAAGTAATTATTATTGCCATACAACTTCTGGCAAAATTTGTGAAAGAATGGAAATTACGTTATTAGCTGTTATGTGTTGACTCGGATAAAACTGGATCAGCGTAAGAAGGCAAATCAAGGCAGATTTTTGTTTATTCCCCCAATAACTATTCATTGAGCACTACTATATTCTATTTACTTGATGATAGAAATATGAATAATATGTGGCTTCAGCTCTCAAGGATTTAATAATATAGCATATTTGGTTGTACTACCAGTACTGGTAGTAGATGGTGGTGGTGATTGGTGATGATTTTTGTTTATATTGGGAAGAACTATTAGGAAGCAAATGGAGAACTGTATGTATGTTACCTGGGAAATCCACGCTAGCTTGATTTCTTAATCTATTTCATCTATTACCACAGTTTTGCCTAAATGTGATATTGCTTAATTATTGGTGCTTATCACTCTTAAATCTCATTTATGTTTGAATGAGGATCAAAGTTTTTAAAAAGATTTCAAAGGACAGACATATAATGGTTGGATCAAACTTTCATCAAATGTGGGAAACTTTTCTCAGCTCCTTCTCTGTCTGGAAAAGTGCTACATGCTCTATAAGAAATATGCTCATTATCATAGATTTTCTTGTGGGGTTGGGACATGCATATGTATTAGTTCTAGATAATATACAATACACATATATACACACACTTATGCACATTCATACTTATTTAGATGTGAATCAATATGGTACAGACTGTATATAAAAAAGTGCTACCTCAATTCTAAATAGGTCATAGTAGAGTGGTGGTAGTCATAGAGAAAGATGATAAAAATTCGATGTAAATGAAGTACTGAATTTGTTTTAGTAAAAAGAGAGAAGGAGAACATGTATGTCCTCAATAACAAAAATAGGGAAAAAGAAGAGAAACAATATAGAAAACTTAATTTGGTTGATAATTTTAGGAATTGTAAAATCCACCCAGCACTTTCACTACAGCCAAAGAATTGGCATACAGTACTATTTTCCATGGGTTGAAATCTTTATAATGAAGAATGACTGTTCTTATCATAAATTTATTTTCCAGTAACAATTACTTTTATGGTATCAATGACTTGATTTTTCTTGTTTAGCAGTTCTACAGTTTACTTGTTAACTATATTTGATAAATAGCTATTATCAACTAAGAAGTATTTGTTGACTTTTATGTGACTAGCCCTAGGCCAGTTTTTATAGAGCATAGCAGAAATGTAAGACACAGGTCCCTTCCTGCAAGCTTATTCTAATATTATTGGGTAGCCTACTCTCTGACAATACATTTGAAAATATAATTACTCATAATATGGAAAGGGACATGTGTTGTTTTTATAGGAAAACAGAGTTTGCCTCTAAGGGCTTTCTAGAAACTTAGGAGGAAAACACAGTACTAGCAGGCAAAACACCTGCTTCTGGCCTGAATCTTAGGAAGCTCTACACTTTGGAATGCCTTCCACCAAAATTTTTAAGGTCCCCAGGGACTAAGACCTACAGGAGCCAGAAGTGCTGTCTAGCCAGACCAGGTGCCTTGAGCCCAGATCACAATATATATATATTTTTTACAGTACCACATGACATTGGGCTACCATAACATTGTTGACATGTTGGTTTTGGGTGAATCTCACTCACTGTGGACAAAGAATGAGCTCAGGGCTCTGGGCTACTGATAGTCTACCTCTGATCCTTGGGCTTGAGCTGCGTGTGGGTCATAGGGTTGATCCTCACCTCTCTGTTTAGACCCCATGCCTCTCTGATCTACAGCATCAGATGGTGGCAGGGGCAGCAGAAGGCATCCTTTACCTTGTGTGCCTCCCACAGCTGTCACCCAGGGCAGTTACCCTACTCCTTCTGCAGGCTCTGTACGACCTACTAGCCAGACCACAGGGAGGTGGGTATGGCTATCTCGTCTGAGGGTTTTCAAAATCATTGCTCCAAAATGCTAATCAGGCCATCTGGTCAAAGTCCTCTCTTGCCTATAATTGATGTGGCTACATACTCTCCCAGGTTAGTCTTAAGCCTTGCTGGTCAAGGGATGGACATTTCTTGTGTGAACAGAACCACTCTTCCTGCTTAGCTCATGAGGCCTTCCCCAATTGTTGTAGTGTGTGGAAGGCAAGGTGTGATCAACATTGGGCTATAGATTTCAAGAGCAGGCAAATTTGAAAGGTGTGTTATTCTATGTTTAAACTATAAAATTCTGTATGATAAAATTAATATGACAGAAAATGAATGATAACTTACATTTTCTTGCATACTTTGGGTAAGACTGTATTTGTGGTCATCATCAATGAAGCACAGTTATAACCTTTGATGGAGTCATTAGAAGGTATTTACTGGATAATGCAGCATCATCGGTAATGCTGTAACTAAATAAATGGTTTTAGGAAACTGTAGTGGCAAGAACTCTACTGTTTCAATACATATTCTGAAGAGCCATGGCATTATGAGTAATAATGGCATTGCTACTTTTTTCACATGTTGTTAGCTATGAAATTATTTTGCAAGATATACATTAGATAATAAATAACATGAAGAGATGATTTTGGACCTGAATTGGAAGAGCTGGTGCTTGGGCACTAATAATAATCTTCACATATGCTGATTAGATAATAAACAAACATGTAACTACTTCTCTACACATTATTCTAAATCTGTATCTCTACCTCATATGGGCTCATGAATTTTGTAATATATTTTAAATATAATTGTTATATAGACAAAAGACCTACAAAAGTATTTGTCTGAGGACCTTCAAAAGTACCCAGAGTTGGCCCCTTTTCCTTTGGATAAATAACCAGGAGTGGGACTGCTGGATCGAATGGTAGGTCTACTTTTAATTCTTTGAGGAATCTCCATACTGTTTTCCATAAGGGTTGTACTAATTTGCAGTCCCACTAATTTGCTTGTGTTACAGTGTACAGACGTTCTTTTCTCTGTGCATCCACGCCAGCATCTATTGTTTTTGGACTTTTTAATAAAAGCTATTCTAACTAGGGTAAGGTGAGATATCTCATTGTGGTTTTAATTTGCATTTCCCTGATAATTAGTAACGTTGAACATTTTTTCATGTGTTTATTGGTCATTTGTCTATCTTCTTTTGAAAAGCTTCTGTTCATGTCTTTTGCTCACTTTTTAATGGTGTTGTTTGCTTTTTCCTTGCTGATTTGCTTGAGTTCTTTGTAGATTCTGGTTATTAGTCCTTCCTACAATAATTATTTTTTCAACTTGCTAAGGAAATTTTAAAAAATTTCTTGTTTTCTTTTACTTCTTTTTTTGGTTTTATTTTTCTATTTTGAAAGAAAGCATAAGAAATTATCTGTGATTTCAGTTGGCAAATTTCACATGTTTTAATGGGAAATTAAATGACAAAATAAAACCATGGATAATATAAGTGGTTCAGTCTAATGTGTCTTTCATCATAACATAAAGGATATTTTTAGGCACTCAGCTGCCCCACTAATTATTTACCATTTTAAAATGACCATTTTATATATTTTAATTTTTGTGTCATAGGCCACATAAAAATGGAGAGGCTCTTGTAAAACGCCCAAGAAAAAAATCTCTGATCGTACTTGATTCTTGTAATCATCAAAGAATGTTTGCTTTCAAAAGAATTATTATACTTCCAGCTTGCTTGCCTTGGGGAATGTTAATTAAGTCCAAATTATTTTATGACAGATATTTTCCCATTTTTAGAGACAGAGGAAGTGAACTAGAAATAACAAAAATCAAATGAGAAGTGAAAAAATAAAGTTTGATATTTACCTACAAATTGCTTATCTTTCAATTAAGCATTGGTTTACCTTTGCCAAAATGTCCCCATTTGTAGAATGTCTATTAAGTAATAAACTATTTTCATTTCCTGCTAGTACACAATTTAGTCTTTTTTAAATACTCACTTGTACTCAGCATTTTCTGAAGAGCTTTGTGTTATCTCTAGTATCTAGTACTTACAAGGAATCACTTTCACTGTGTGTGGCCTGATTCCTAACACTCTATTGATTCACTGAGTTTCCTGAATTTCAGAAAGAGATCAATTGATTCTTTATGCTGTCTGGCAGAGCAATTCTAAATTTTTGTCTGTTTCTTCTCAGCATCAGTCTTAAGAAGAAAAGGTTTTCCTTATACCGCTCTGAAGGGTTTACTGCATCCTACATCATCAAGAACATTTTAAAGCTTTATTTTGTCTGCTATTTAAAGTGGAATATGCTGTCCCTTAAGACACGGCACTCTGCCATTTGCCTCCAGGATATTTCATGGTTCACTGTCAGGACTGCTGCTTTTTCTAGAAGAACATATGGGCTATTTTGGAGACATTTTCTGCAACATTCAGATGCTGAACATGTTATCTATTTACATTTGGTCTCCAACAAATAATTTTTCTGGAATTTTAATATCTTATGGGTTTTTCTTTGTAACTTTCTGAAAAGTATATTGGAACATTATGACACCAAAGGAGGCTTATGATTTGGAAGTAGAAGGGACTAAATTTAATTGAAACAGAGTTTAGTATCATTGGAATATGTTTCTGTGATGCTGTTCTGTTTCTCACAGGAGTGTTACTCTTTTCCTCTTCACTTCTTCTTTTTTAGTGATTTCAAATAGTTATTATAAAAAATAGAAAGTGAGGGTGAAAAAATCCTCCTGCACTCTGTGCTGTTGATAAATACGTCACTGGAATATAGTAGGAGTTAGCACACATGTGAAGATGATTGTATCATTAAAATTGCATCCAGTCAATCTGGGAATATCTTGCCTGAATTATTCCGTAAGCACTCTTCTCACTGAAATACCTGCTTGGTCTCATTGTACATTTAGAGTCAAAGGAAATGAACAAAATACATTTTTAAAAATAATTAAAATTAAAGTATGACTACATTCTGAATGGAGGTGCTAATCCCACCTCTAAGAGAGAATAATTTCTCACTTTTGCACAGTATTTTCCATTGATGACTTGACCTGAGACAATTCTACTAGAAAGAAACTGATTCCTTCTATTACTGTCCTACCAGGTTGTCTCATTACTGGTAATTTGGTGAGCAACTCGTTGATTTTCTAAGTTATGGAGATGGTTGCCTCCTAAATGACAGCTGGTTTGCAAATGGCACTACAGTGATGAAGGAAGAATGTGAAAGTAAAAGAAAACAAAACAAGAGAATAACAACCATGTCCTAAATTAGGAAACCATCAGTGACTCCATAGTTAGAGACCTCAGCATAGAAAGTCTTTTGTACAAGCAGATCTGGGGTCTTTCTAGATCCTGAGAAGTTGAGGAATTGGGCAGAAAGACAGAGGTGGTGATGCAAGATTGCATGGGAAAATATTAACACATGAAATAACCTCTGTGCCATCACAAAAGGCACGAAATCAGACTGAGACTTTAGAGAATGTGCCCTTTGGGGACACCCAAGGCAATTACGGCTGTGTGTCTCACAACTTCAATTATTTGATTCTTCTCATTTTGCAAATATATATGCCATCTGGTTGTCATCTTGACAAGGGTAAGGGAAGCTTGGGAAGGATCCAAATAGGCAACAGTCTGGAGAATCAGCAGAATCTCGGCCACATGGGGTGAACAAGAAAATCAAATAGATTGACTCACTTCCGTGGGAGGATAGTAGATAAAAGAGACAAAGGAAGAAATGACTTGCTCACCCTCATCTTCTGGAGAAGTCAAGAGAAAAAGGTCAAATTTTCTGAGAAAGGTTCAAAGTAGTTATTAATTGTCTGATTGATGACTGGTTGGTATATATTTTTTTCCCACAAAGCACAATAATGACTATTTATGTATGACCCACATTATATAGAAATGGAATTTGTCTTTCAGATCACTGTGTTCTCCTTAATATTTGGTGAATGAAAGTATAAATGTGTCTTTATTAAATCCCCAAATAAATATATCCTAAAAAGGAACTATGGAGGAAGGAAATATACTGTAGCCTTTTGATACATCTGTCATTAGCTACCTTCCTAACTCTCATCTTCCCAGTCCTGATTTTTCTGAGTCATTTGATGCTTTCATTTCTACTTACCCAGAGACATCATAACTTGGAGTTAGAACTTATGGCACGACACATGGTAGTGTCTCACGAGAGTGCTTACCAGATACAGACAATAATTTAAATATTTCTATTCTGGAGACACACCTTTGAATTCTGTGTTGGAATATGTGTTATAAGCAACATGTTCCACATTTTTTCAAAGAGTCCCAAATTACGAAGTGTATTACATAACAGAACTGAACCAGTTTTAAATCCTACCACACCAGTAAGCTGAAGATATTCGTAAGATCCATGCCTGGAATGTACACTTATCTGCACTCCCTCACCCAGAAGCATAATGATCCTCGAAATGTATATTTTGAGAGAGAAATCATTAGACAGACACAGAGAGAGAGAGAGAGAGACAGATGCAGACTGCTGCTGATGAGAGAGAGAGAGAGAGAGAGAGAGACGCAGACTGCTGTATTCAAGTTAGTATACAATATTGGTATCTTAGATGTTCTCAAAGGGATTTAGTTTCCAAAAATACTATAAAAACCTTGATACAGTGAAGTCACACTTATGACATGGTTCTTTGGTATTTCAAACTTTTTGTCCTTCCGATTCAAAAGTAGTGCCTCTGATAGTATCAGTGTGTTTGTCAGATCTCCATCTATCAATAAGCCTCATGCTTGGATTGTTTATAGAAGCCCTGACTTGCAGGTAACGTTGGCAGTCAAAGAACACAGGGAGAAGGCTGTGATAACCCAGAGAGAGAATGTCACTTTGCCTTCTATCATGCCCAGGATGTATGCCCTGTGTTCTCACAGGGAGAGGGATTAATGAAAAAAATAACATCATGAAATCTTGTATAGGGTAGTAAGTCAATAAATTTTTTAAAAAATTCAGTGACTATTACGTCTTTATTCTTAAGAGAGTACAAATGATCACTCTTGTTTTTATCTCTACTGGACACAGGATCCCAGATAGTCATCAATATTTCTTTTTTACACAGTTTATGATAACAGTCATCTGCTTCTTCACCTTCACTTCATGCTAGAAAGGCACAACTAAGACTCCTCCATTTACCTTTGACTTATGTAAGAAAAGTCAAGTCACACCCAGCCCCAGGGTCCAGACGTTTTCCTTCTGCGAGGTGCATAACCTCTGTGGTGCTGGGCTATAGGAACAGCATGACAGGTAGTATGGTAACACCATGAAGCTTGTTTTCTTATACATTGTGAAAATATGAGCTCTAGGCCATTGGCAGAGAATAAACAAAGACCAACCACATAGATGGCTTGTTACTGTACCTTGATGTTACCACAAGAAGTAGTTCTTTTGTCTTCAAAGACCAGGTTTCCTGGTCTTGTTGTGCTAGTTAACTATTTGATAGGGACCCCCCCTGTAATTTGGTAAGAATGTTAACCATATTAGAGCCAAGATTTATGCTAACACTGCAGCTTAGGGTTTTTCTTCCCATAGGAACCACTAATCTAAAGGCTATATAGTAAATCTTGGTTGAAGTATATGGTCCAAGCACCATAGTATGGAAGCGCCACCTTTATCTTTTATGTACTTATTCATGTCCTATTATTATTTTTTAGCCTCTAAAAGAGAAAATTTTGATTTTATTTAATTGGTGGTAATTAAAAAAATTAGATCAGTCCTCAGTATCCCACAAGGCACACGATTTCTTTACCAACATCCACTCGAATATTTCAAATGGCTGAACTAGCTTCCTCTTTGACATGCTTAGAAGAAACCCTTGCTTGACTTTTTATGCTTTCAAATGCACTATGAATCATTCTGCCAAACTCCTGCCCTTCATGTGAATGATATATTTTATTTACACTCTTAGAAAAAAATCTATGCATGGCCATTATTAATCACTCACACCTTTAAGAATGATCTTACCTTTTAGCTATTCATCAAGATCTGTATCCTTCCTGTTAGAAAGAGACACATCATAACTGATGTACAATCAAAGTGTAGATGGGTTCAAGTACACAGCTATTACCAGAATAGACATCTCTTCATTTTAGGATTACAAGCCCATGCAGGCTTGTGTGTGTGTGCGTGCGCACACACACACACACAAGTCTCTGTATGCTGTATCCATTCTGGCAACTTTCTTTAAAATACCAAACTGTTGAAACTATGTCAGCTTTCAGGTAATACATCACCATGATATTGAAGAGCAGCATATAATTTCCAAAGATTGCTCCCACCTTGAGCAAGGCTAATAAGACATTGGATAATGGGAATTAGCAAAGGTACAAAGGTCATAGTCTATGATTTTTACTAAAGCAAGATGGGCACACTTATATCTTTGACTCAAACTGTACAAAAGCAATTCATGTAACCAAAACAGCTGTGCCCCCGTAATATTCTGAAATAAAAATAAATAAATAAATAAATAAATAAAAGAGAAGAAAAAAATTGGTAAATTCTCTTTGATTATGTACTAATCTCAACAGAAGGCCACTTTATAATTGAACCACATCTCCATTTAAAAATCAACAAAATCCTTTTTTTGTCTTTAATAATAACTGCAATGCACGCTTTTTATTAATGAAGAAATATTAAACGTATTCACGTATTCACAAAACATGTTAAAAAGGTCTCATTTTTTGGTGGACAATCTCATGTGCCTCTGAAAATTTTGGCTGAAAATTGGAAATATGATGCTCATGTTAGCTCCAGGGGTAAACCAAAGCAGAGCAAAGCAATGCAAACCAAACCAAACCAAACCAAATGGGCTTGACATATCTTTGATTCTCCCCTCTTCTTTAGCTACTATTATGATTTTGTATTAAGATGAGAATCAGGAAAGGCCAAAAGTTTGGACAGCTTCTAAAAAAGTATTAAGATAACATAGCAAAATGAAGTGAAAAATGCTTCAGAGTTAGATTTTTGTTATGCAACATCTGTCTGCAAATATGCATAACCTTAGAAAATCACTAAAATAAATATATCAAGAGAGACATTTAACTACACAGGTAGCACTTTAAAATTATAAGATCAAATAAAACTTTGCAGTAAAGCTTTGACTCTTAGAAGATGCTAAGTACTTTCTTTTCATCAGAATGTTTAATTCCCTGGGCATTAAGGAATTACTGAATCAAGAAGAAAATAACTCATAGAGGAAAATGTAGCCAGCAGTAAAGCTGCTTACAATTTTTGATGGGCCCTAATATCGTATGGTAGAAAGTCAAATGATTCAGTGCTCACTCCAAAACTCTATTTGTTCAGAGTTTCTCATTCTTTCTTTGCTGACATTAAAATTGTCCAAAAAGAAAAGTTGGGATGTCAAGCCTGTCCTAGACATCCCTCTTACGGATTTCCTGACTTCATGGAAGGCGCGTCGGCAAGAAACAAAATTTAGTCTCAATTTAGACGTTTGTGAGTAAACCCCAATACAAAGAAAGGTAGCCCCGTGGAAGAAATTATTACAGGTAACAAGGATATCTATCTATCTATCTATCTATCTATCTATCTAATCTTTATATCTATCTACCTCACTATCAGGTGTGTTAAACATAGAGTAGCATTTAATCCTTCTTAAGCTATATTTAATCATAGCTTACAATATGCCTAGTGTTGTGTGGAATTTTGGTGGGAATAGAAACATGGCAAGATTCCTTTTTTTGAGGAGCTCATATTCTAGTATATGAGACTTATGTGATAATAACATTGTCATGTGTTATGGGCCACAGTATAGATGAGCGTACAATGCCACAGGAACAAATACTTTTCTAGGTAACACTTGATGTGTATTTGAAATATAATGTGGAAAAGCCATCCTACATCTTTTAAAAATATCTTCCTGGGAACCTATATAATTTTGTGGTCTCATATATTGTGCTGCTTTAAAAAGAGCACCCCACTTTTATCATATCAACCTAGCAGTCTCATTCAATGAGGATACTACTCTAAGTCAGGATGAATTCAGAACAGCTACACTCATTTTCTCCATGTTTCAGGAAGACAAAGGCAAAGACAAAAAGATACTCCTTTAGGATCTGGATCACATTAGCCTGTTACATCTCAACCATCAAACCTGCCCAAGATGTACCCAGGTTAGTCAACAAGTGGATAATTGGAGATAAAACCTCTCATCCTGGGATAAATTTAATCCAGGCAGCATGTGCTCTTTGGTCATTTTATAAATATAGCATTTTAGAGCAGCATTCTCAGAGATCCAGCAGTGCATATCCAGCATTGTAGCTAAAATATTCAAATAGAAATAAAAATAGCTCACAGAAAGTCGCTGGCACTCATGTTTCCGTTGGAGAATAATTACAGAAGTCAGTTAAAAAGCTAGCATAAGAGATGTCGAAACACCACCTCTCACCCCCACAGAAATGCTAATGACTAGTTGTATGATAGACTTAAAGCAAAGGTTCCAAAACCTTCTCTTTCCCAGCTTTATGGTGTCACAATTACTGGCCATTACCAGACTCTCTGGAAGGAAACAGAGATTCCCTGGACAGTGAGGAGATCTACCCACACACCTCCTAGGGCAGTAGAAAGTGTTCCTGAAGGTTTAATATTTCTAACCCTGTTATATTCTAATCCTATTACTACAACGTTTAGGTAAATTGTATATATTTCTTCCTTTATTTTTGTGTAATCTCAATTTATTTCTTGCAGTAATGACTTTTGGCTGACCCAACAAACAGTTTTGCTTCTTCAATTCTTGAAAAGAATATGTACAAAATTTAGGTGAAATCTGTTTATAGTAAGATGCAGTGCTGTCTCCTTATGATGCCTCACGACAAATCTAGCCCATGATTTCTTTTCTTTTATTAACCCTACTTATTATTACATCAAAAATCATGGTTTGCACTGACTACAGATTCAGCACACACATAGTCACACTAATGTGTGTTTGAAATAGCTACACAATGAGTTATTGAATTGTATATGGAAAAATGCTAGGAAACTGCAAATTATAAGGATTTAATGTCATCAAGGGGTTTAACGGTGACATCATAAATCAAAAGAGCAAGGTATAAATGGGCTGTGTTTCCCCACAACTCTAAGATTCTCGTAGAGCTATGATTTTAAAAGTCATCTACTCTCACAACCACCATTCCCTTATACATGGATAATTTGTGTTATAATTTCCATCTTATCTAATTCTCTCTACTTTTCCTCATCAACTTCAAACCTTCTTTTTAAACCCAGAAAGAATCTGTTTTCCCCCTGTGCTATTAGGGCAGCTATATTTAAACATAACACCTGATTGTCCCAAGTTTAAATCTAACAATTCTAAAAATCTTGCCATTCTGGGCTAGGTGTCACACTCATGCAATATGACAGACAGGTGACAACACACTCCAGAATTAAGAGATTTTTCTCCTCTTGGATAACAGTGTGCTTCTACCCCCCTTTCCTCTAAGTCTGGGAAATCTAATTACATATAGTACCCCTGTTATGACTGCAAACATAGAAATGATTTTACAGTTTTGCTTTTTATTCATATCTGAAGTTCAGAGAATTCAAGTAATATTCTAATTATTTCTTATGTCCTAAATGATTCCCTTTTCTTTCTGATGCTGTCTCACAGAGGAATATATTAACATAAAATAATAACTGGCCCAAACTTTTGTCCAAATTTTAAAAAGTCTTAGCCCCATTCTAATTGCTTTTATGTGTCACTTTAAAGCTAAGAGACCCAACCTCCTGGCAGCTTTGCTTTGGGTCTTAATTAGCCACTTAACTGCAAATTGGTTGGCACCCTAGTCCTTTCATCAGTTATTACCCAAATAGCATCACCGACTTAGGATAAAGAAAAGAGGGATCGCACATGTAGCAGGTCTTTCCATCATTATTGCCCTTTAATACAAAGAGGGGGGGTTCCCAACTCTAATTAAGGCTGCGTCTCTAATAGGCAATTGGCATCTTATTTAACTCACTCTCAGTGCGATGTCTTAAAGAGAAAACAATCACAGTAATGTGTGTACAGTGCTACAGAATTTACAAAATATTTTCACCTGCTTTATTGCTTTTATATAGTGTCTGTCTTTGCCATATATCAATCAATAAGTTTTTCTTGTTTGCCATAATTTAAGATGTGGATTTTATTTCAGTCCTTATTCCATTTGTCTGCATATCCACTAAGCTATTTCCAAAAATTAATCGCGTCAATCTCCAGCATCTAAAAGGGAATTAATATCTTTATTTTTTGTCACGCTTCTAGAGAACAGGCAGACTGATAAATATACTACATAGATAGGTACTCATTGGCAAAGCGAACCTGAGTGGTTACTGGGAATAAAAGTCACCACCATCAAAGAAGGCTTGAATTAGTTACGAAAAAGAAGGAAAGAAGGGAGAAAGAGCAAGAGAAGCTTTGTTCTGTGAAGACAGAAATAAAAACGTAAGGGAGGAAGAGACTATGGAGACAGGGCAGATATCAAAACTTGCCAAAGGAGGATGAAAATTGGAAAAGATTGTGAATAAGGAAACTCAATTTGTTTAGTGTTTTGGCAGAATACCCTCGATTGATGTTTTACATACAGTATTATATAATACCCTTTTGTTTCTGCCAGGAAAGAAAGTAAATAATCATGGTGCCTTTTTAATAATCAACAGTGTATGGATGTGTATGTTTGTGTGTGTGTGTGTGTGTGTGTGTTTAAACGATCCTTTTACCCTGGTTCCCTTAATTTATCTTACAATACCTTTTATGTATTTAAAATTCAGGCAGTCTTTTCTATTCTTTTGTTTTAAGTCACTAGGAATTATATTTGGTTAGGTAAACTCAAACTTCTTCTGCCCTTCTGAAAAACAGAGTAATTGAGAATTTACATATCCCAAATTTTCTCTGCTCATCACAGCTTCTGGAGCTGAGAGCTAAATCCGCATGCTGACCAAGGGTAGGATCCTTTTAGGCTGTGTGTTTTTGAAAACTTGGAAATAGTGAATTATGTTTATGAGATTCATCTCTAAGCTGCACCAGAGCTTATAAAATATTAGTATTTACAATATCTCAGAACAACAAACACAGCATGGAGGCAGCTGCCTCATCAGAGACTGAGCCACAATGATCTCAGACGTTTGTCTATTTATCATGGATTAGATTTCCTTGGCAAACAATTCAATAAGGAAGACAAGCACACCAGCCCAACACCATGCTTGACATTGCCCAATACTATGCTTACCATCACCCCAAACACTTAATACTTCTACTTGGTAAGCCTGTTGCCTTTAAGTTCAAGTGTGAAGACTCCTAATGTGGATCTGAGATTAAATGAAGTCAGGCCTTTGATTAAATGCCAAATGAGAGACGTTTTGAAGAAAACACAGACATTTTTCTTTTTGGCCAATATAGGCAGTGTATTACAATTAAGTCCCAAAAGGAGCAGATGTATGCTTACAGGAAAGATTTGAAAGAAAAATCATTAGAAATTATTTTGTTTTAGCAATCTAAAAACAAATTTGTTCCTGTGAAACATATGAGTTATTAACTCTGGCAACATTGGAGCTTTTTTTCTCCCATATGTGATTTTAGAGTACCCTGTTTTATGTAGATTATACATTTGAATTTATCCAACTAGTTCTCTTCCCTAAATAGAAATGTAATAATCTCCTAGAAGAAGCTTGATGACAATGCAATTGCTGCAAATGACTCAAATATCCAAGGATTTTATTTTTCTATATCAAACAAAAAAATTAAGCATTTTACCTAGTGTCCTTCACATGGTAGATACTGAATAAAGTATTTGAACACACAAAATGCGTGAGAAGAAAAAATTAGGACTAAGAAGGGAATAATTCTAGCTAATACCACATGGTTTCATCTTTGATATCTAAGGAATCTTGTCTTCACCACTTGAAAAGTAGAAGCATTTTATTTTTATTTAACTACCAGAAAAATTCCACAGTGCTGCTGCTTGCCCACAAGGAACCTTGCACAAAGGAGTGTCCACCTGAAATTAGTGGACAGCCAAAAATTAAGAAAAAAAAAATCTTGGCTGTGTCTGAGTGTTCATTAGGCCTTCCATGTGGTAGGCATTACCCTGAAAAATAAAATGGACAGTCTCTTTCGCTCCCTCCAGATTGAGTTTATCCTGGCCACAAAACACATTCCAGAGTTTTTCTAATTTCCTTATTGTGGGTTCTTTTGGGGGAGAAGCCACAACTGTTGGTCAAGGTCAGTAAGTCAGGACTACAATGCCTCGAGTCTCTTGGGAGTTGTAATTTTTAGATCAAAATGGAAGTTATTCAAGGCGGTTTTTTTCCCCCAGCTGTTTTTAAGTAAAGAGTATCTGACCACCCAGTGAATGAGACTGGGTTGGGTGGAAGTAGAAGAAACCATTTGCTGTGACTCAAAAGAAAAATGGCCAGTTTCGTGGGGAAAATTCTACCATGGCAAGAGACCATGAAAAAACTTGTCTTAAACAACTTGGCTTTATTTTTTACTCCAGTTTCTAAACCTACCTCCAATGAGCAGCCTTTCCTTAAAGAGTTAAACAACATCGAGGGCTAGCACTGAGAGGTGCGGCAGGAAGGGAAAAGTATGTGTTAAGGTTATGTCAAGTTCACAGAATAAAGAAAATGGGTGAATCTCATCTCTCAACTATTTTTACCTGTTATTTTGAATGGTATTTAAAATGCAATGAATAATTTAATATTATTTGAATAAACCTTATGCAAACTATCCTATCCTCATAATATTATAAGATATACAGAACTGACTTGTATAAATAGACCATCAAGTAGAGTTATTTTTTTCCCAAAGTAATAAAAAATTGAAATAATGGTATGATTTTGTGGTTTTGTTTTAATCACTGATAAATTTGTAGCTGTTTCTTTTAAATGACTCACCCTTGGCTAATATAGTAAACAGAACTTATCAGTTTATCAGGTTGCCCTTAAGAGTAGAAACATAACCACTTTTATTATGTTACTTAGAATGTAAGTTTCATGAGATTAGAAAAACAAGCTTTTTCACTACTGTGTTTCTAGCACTTAGAACAGTCCCCTAGAACAGACAAATATTAAGTATTAAACAATTTTCTGGATAAATGTACCTAAGTTAGTGATTTCCCTGACCAAAGAAACAGATAAATTATAAAACCAAACCAAACTAAAACAAATCAAACAAAAACAAGACCTCTAAGGCAGATCTAGATCACAAAAATTTGAATGTTTTAGTAGTTTGCCGAGTGATTTTTGTGATCATCTGATTTCAGTAATCACCAACTATATACAGTTTGATACTATGTATTAGAAACAAAAAATGAGCCCAGACATGAAGCTCAATTTTTTCAAAAACAAATATGAATATCTTTAAAAGAAGCACACTCAATCTGGTTCACTAAAATTTTTATATCACTCTACTGCTGTACACTAGTTCCATTTTACTTATTTTCCTTACCTGTCTGGCCACTGAAAACATTTTTGGGTTTCCAATTCCTGAATTACACAGGCTTATAACTTAGTTTTGACAGACTCTCAATTTATATGAATGTTTCAATTTGATACTTATTTTTCTTTATTTTGTTTGTAAATTTCTCATAAGAAATGGAGTGCATTTTTGTGATTTAAAATAGAAAAAAAAATAAGAAACTTGAAATAGATGTCCTTTAACATGCTTTCCAATTATGAAATTATATGAGGCCACTGATGATAAAAGCCTCAAATATTTAGTACATTTTCCAAGTCTCTAATATTGTTTTTATGGAGGGAGGTATGCAGGAGACACAAGCAAAAGAAGAGGTTTATGCCTTGAGAGCTGGAAGGAGATCCACATTCAAATGCAGGAAACTCATTAGTCATCCTAAAATTTAATGTTGCCTTTAAAAAAAAAGGCACGTTGAAAAATGGGATTTACTTCTTTCAGGTTAGTAGACTAATAATAATAATAGACTAAAATATTCCTTTGTGGTTTGAAGGTGTCTTTAAGGCTTCTGGAACCGGCCTTTGCTTCTCTCTTCAGCCTTATCTCTTACCACCTTTCTGAACTTTTACCCAAACTATCTTCAGTGGCTGGAAGAAACCATGAGCTCTTTTGTCTGGGCTTTCTCTCCCATTGGTACTACCACCTGGAATATTTCTCTTACCTTCTTCTCTTCACCAATTCCCCTCTTAAATTCTAATGAAAAGTAATTTCTTATCCCTGAGGGAAGAAGAAGTTCAATATAATCCACCTGCCAACAAGTGGCTGGTCACTTTAAGGAATGGCGCTCTACTACAGGTTCAGGTTTAGTCTCTACTGCTGGTAGACCTTAAGAAATGATAGTAACTAGTCTGGGCATGATGGCTCATGCCTGTAATCCCAGTACTCTGGGAGGCCAAGGTGGGAGGATTATCTGGGGCCAGGAGTTCAAGATCAGCCTGAGCAAGAGCAAGACCCCGTCTCTACAAAAAATAGAAAAATTAGCCAGGGGTAGTAGTGTATGCCTGTAGTCCCAGCTACTCAGGAGCTGAGGCAGGAGGATCACTTGAGCCCAGGAGTTTGAAGTTGCTGTGAGCTATGAGGACACCACTGCACTCTAGCCCGGGCGACAGAGCAAGACTCTGTCTCAAAAAAAAAAAAAAAAAAAATGACAGTAACTAGATTAGCCTTCTCCTCTGTGAGAAGGATGTCATGCATAGCCTCCGACCCTTCCACCATGGCTACTCTGTTCATGGGCCCATTGCACAAGCACATTTAGGTGTTGGGGCAACCAAGGAAACAAGCTGGCTGATATCCACAAGACAAATCATCCTATCCATCTGTTACCGAGTACTTACTCTGTGCTCAATGTGGTTGGTATTTTTTGGTGAGGATTAACAGGAGAAACAAAGATCTACGTGCTTTATACCTACCCCCAAAGTCCATCTGTATATCTCTACTCAAGACTTCCTCATCTCTAATCCTCCAATATTACTCGTCTGCCCATGACTCATGTCTCTACTCTCCCTGAGTTCATGTATAACCACACCTCAGATCATTTCTCTCTCTATATGAAGTGAATGACCAAGTGTACTGCTTTTATCTCTGCCCACTGGTAAGATTTCCCTTAACACTGTCCTTTAGACAAGTTCTGAGTGGAAATAAAATGTAATGGCAGTCCATTTTTGGCTACCACCAACATATGTGAAAAGGCCCAAGTTCTTTTCTTCTCCATTATTTGGTTGTGGTGTCCCCTCCACCCCAACAGGCCATAATGAGTTAGGGAGCAGTGATGTTTAAAGTGTTGTCAGGGTATGCATGCATGAAGTTGGTCAGAGCCCATTCCGCGCTGACTGTGTGATGGGCACTGGGACAAGAGACAGGCGAGACATAGAGGACCTGAAGTGGGGCATTTGAGGTGCCCGATGTGTGTTCTCTGTGCTCCCACTGCGATTGCCTCAAAGGAGGTACTGAAATGTTTGTGGTTTTTATCACCAGGAGTATGATACTGTCAATACTGATGAAGAAAGTGAACTATTTTGAGATGTCATGGAAAGTGAACCTTTAGAAACTTTTTAAATGGAGGGAGATGAAATTAGAATGGCTGTAGTAGATTGGAAGAGAATGCATGAGGGATGGTTTTCGGCAAAAGCAGACTCCAGAGATGTAGTAAAAGTGAGCAAGTGGGCCTGAGAAAAGAAGGAGGAATAATGGGGGAAGAGGACGGGGAATTCTGACAAGTTTTGAGGCAGAGTGTAAATATCCACATGGCCTGGAATCCCCTGGCAGACATGAGGGGTGTAGAGAGTAGGGATACTCTTAGGACTGCTTAGTTGCTGAGGACTAACTTGTAACAGTTCTAAATGCAGGTGGTTGGATTCTAAGTGCAAGTGGTTGCAGTAAGAGCTGTGAACTTTAAACCTAATGATAGGTACTTCACTTCGGTCTTTGCCACCTTGAGCATTTTTTCTTGGCTGCAAATGTGAAAGATGAAATAGAAGGTCTCCAAGCCTCTTTCAGGATCAACCACTATATAATTATGATCACAAATTAGAGCCATAGGATTCTGTAAATATCCAAGACAGGTATCCTCAAAGACAGTTAAGGTGTGAGGTGTGGGCAGTGCTATATAAAATATAAAATAAAATAAAGTGATTAGATGTGCAAGAGATTAGATAACTGAAAGATTAGATAGCAAAAATGTGATGGAGAAGATATTTTCCATCAGGACACAGGATAAGAACTATAAGAAATTGCATTTTAATAATGTCTAGTTAGCAATGTCTGTGAGACACTCTATTTGACAGGAATGAGAGAGAAGGTGGAGGACAGCAGGTAGAGTTAGGTGATATTGCATGCAGATGCATATGGTAGCTAGATTCATGTGAGTAGATAAGACTGTTTAACATTTTAATCTAAGCGTCTTAAGTTGGAGTCACATGAAACTTCCTTAACAAAAGAGTTGTATGATGTGAAGTTGAAGGAAATTCTGAGGGTGGCTAAATAATAAAAGCAACAAAACAAGACAAAACAAAAATATTATGGAGCCCTTAGGTGAATGAGGGACTTAGAGCATGTTATTGAAGAGAGAAAGAGCAGCACAAGGTAATAGTTTAGTCTTGCTAAGGTTGAGCTGACATGGCAAAACCATTGTTTCATACAGAGATTTACATTAGTGACATATAATATGACAAGAAAAAATTTAGGCAGCTTTTCATTCAATATTTCAGTATGCAAATTAAATATAAAAAATCTAAAACATTACCTTTACTCTTTCCAAAACTGCTATTATCCTGATGCAGGAGGTGCTCTAACTATTCTGTCGTGGAACTCACTTGACTGTGATCAGAACTAGTCTTTACTTGTGTCTAATAGCATGACTAGCAATCCTTTGCTGAACACTATCTAGCTACCCACTCTGTCTTTTTAATATTTTTTATGCAATACTGTGTGAACAATATGGTATTTGTGCATGAATTCAGGTTAGACGGCGTTAAATCATAGAAGAGTTCAGACATCGTTTTTGTTCAAAAGATGTGTCAATGATGGGATGGCAGATGACTTCAGTATGCAAATATTTTGGCTTTTATGGAGACAAGTTGAATTCCAGCATAAACTACTTCCACTTGCAAAATTTTCTTAATAAAAATATAGACATGTTGTCTTTTGGCCCACTTTCTTTATAAAGAAACAATTTTCTTTACTTCAGTATAATGACCCTGAGAAGCATTCTCCATTACTAAGGTTAAGGTGGAGGATACAGATGTAACACTGCACTATAAAACCATAGTTTAATCCATCTGGATCAACTTCCATGCTACTATTATCCATATGGGAAACTGCAAAGAGAGCAGAAATATGACTTTCATTAGATTTGTAAAATCTATTGAAATAAAACAGAATAGATTGTCTATCAATTTGTTTATCATTTGAAAAAGGAATGTGCCAATCATCCAACTATATATATTTCCATGTACAATTAAATACCCTAGGCATTTACATCTGGATATGTTATCCTGTGTAAAAATCTTTAAAAGTGATCTATTGTTTTTATCCTGCTTTTTTCTTCCTGCAAATATGGCATATTATAAATTGTCTCAAAGAGTCTCATACAATGTTTAGTTCTTTAATCTCATGTCGAACTGAAGGTTAGTTTGACCCATATTAAATAAGGGTAGAAAAATAGAAAAGAGGACATTGGTGATAAACAGTGTTTAATTCCATTTTGGAGAAAACAATCAACTCTCTTTCTGTAGGATAAAGCTGAAAATGGCAAAAGCTCACACAAATACACAGTGCTGTATCATTCTCGGGTTAATAAAAACAATTTATATGCAGGGTACTGAACAAGAGGAAAGTTATGGAAAACATTTCTCACCCAAGGACAGTGTACCAGATGTGCTAAGACTTATGGGAGCAATCAGAGGTGACCAAGTCTCTGTGGCGGGCCTTATTAAGTTAGACTGTGACCCAGCACCTTCGACTTATTAAGCTGTCGAGAACTTCAGTGATTAAAACCAAAGAAAGGTCAGATACAAACCTTCAGAATGTCCCTGCTCTGATATTTTCTTATAGGAATTAGACCCTCATGGACATACTTCTCTTGATCCATGGAGTCTTAGAAATTAGATATTTGAACTGGATTTACCTGGAATTTGAGGGTAATTTTAGTAAATGATTCTTCCTCAGTTTTTCTCATACTGGTTTCAAAACCTTAACCAGCATCTAAAGAAGTGTTCTTACCAGGTAGTTTTGTATACCATCAGGACTAGGATCAGAGGAACTGATTCATGGGGATCTCAGCATGCTCAGTTAGGTCTTAGATGAGCAGTGACAGCGTAGCTACAGATAGAGATGCTGGAAATAAACTTTCAAAATCTTACAACTAATATATGTAAAATATATAATTAACACTTGTTGAAGATTTAATGCTGTACCCAAATCACATCCTATCATACAATATCCTAAATATTGTATGAATTTAAATATAATAACTTTTTCCTGTCCTGGGTTCTTCTTCTCCTTCTCCAAATGTATCTATGTCTATATTATGATAAGTAAATACACCGAACTCTGAATGCACTCATTTGTAAATGTAGATGTACATGGGTGTCAAGCACATATAAATAACTACTCTGCATGTATTTAAGATAATGTTACCCTTCCTGTGGTCTTCAAGTTTAAGCAGAAGTCTCAATTCATTATATATCAGAAAACAAGTTGCTGTACCACCTCTACAGCATGTGCTCAAAGATTGTGAAACTGTCTGCAACCTTTAGTCTATTGTTCATCTCTAGATTACAAATGAGAAGTTGAAAGGACCGTTTACTCCTACAGTCCCTCCTCTCCCCTTTGCTGTATTTTCTGTTGCCTCCTATCAAGCGAAGAGGGTTGTCTTCAAGAGAAGCTTTGCAGTTTGAAGAGTTTGAAGAGCTTGACAATTGCCTGGAATTGGAGGACCATAGCACCCAGCCACTGCTCGCTGCAGGAGAATTCTGAAGGCAGCATAGCAATAGAGAGAAGGCAGAGTAGAGAGAGTAAGCTGCAACTCCATGTGGTGAAAAATGGCCAGTGGAGACCCTGAGGAAGGGAGCCCTCCTCTCTCATGAGGGACTCTACCATTTCACAGAACCACCTGTGGGTGAGGGACAGGGGAGAGGCTGAACTGCCACTAGCAGAGATGCTAGGAAGAGGAGTCTATGGCAGCCAACTAGAGGAAGCTTCTTGAAAGCCACAAAGCTCCCCCTGAGAGGGAGGGCCAGAAATTGGTCATGTTCATTCCTCCTCCCTATCCCATGATTTTAGCGGGCTGGGGAGAAACTTAAATTTGTGTAGAAATTGGAGCTAGGTGATTTTTTTAGTTAACTGGACTTTTATTATCTAAGTATAATGTGAAAATCTGTGGAATCTGCCTAACATTTTCGTTGAGACATTTTTATATATTGCTCACAGGAATGTAAATAAGAACAATACTTTTGGGGAAAAATGGTAACATACATTAATAATTTCCCAGAAACTCATAGTCTTTGGCCTTTTATTTCTATGAACCACATCCTAGAAAATAATCAAAATTCATTCAGACAATAATGTGCATCATAATGTTATTTCTAATAAATAAAAACACAGAAATGACTTGTATCTAATAAGAGAATGGATAAATCTGTTATGGAATATCAGCATATTAGAGAAATATTGCATTCTCATTTAAACTGTTAATTTTGGAGATTAATATATGGGCAAATGCTCAGAATATAATGTTCAATGACAAAGAAAGATGCAAAATTATATATGAACTATAATATCAACTTAAAATATTTCTGACCATATAAAATATATATCCTTAGATAAAAAGATGAAAACATTAAAATATTAACAAGGGTTATAATTGGTGGTTGAAGTATGGATGGATGGGTGATTTAATTACTTTCTTTTATCTTTCTAAATTTTCCAAATTGCATTAAATTAACATTGTATTGCTCTTATGATTGCAAGCCACAAAATATAAAGCGATTTATTTTAGCAACATTATTTCTCCTAATTATTTTTATACTTATGGTGTTGATGATGCTGGCATAACAGAACACACCCCCAATTCCATAATTCAATGTATTTTATTCCACAAATTCCAGCCCTTATTTTAAAACTATACTTTGCCTTTAACAACACAATTTAGATGAGGGATTTCACCAAAAAATATGGATTTGCTGTAGTTTCTTAAAAAGTGTTTTGACCACTTTTGTATCTTTTCTATTCAAAAACAAAATGTTATCATTTACTGATATAACATTTTATATATGAGATTTTTACATATAAGATATTTGATTATGTTCTTCAGACATTCTTCATATTCCATTTACTACAAATCCTTAATTTCTGTCTTTTTGATATGCCTAACATGAAGAATAGAGTTTTGGAATGCAAATACTTGAACATGAAAACTTGTAGCTTGTTGTATGTGAGAAAACTGCATAGATAACATTGTCTTTGTATGGAGACATGAATCTCAGATCACTTTTCAGATTCCTATATGTTTCTCCTTTTTCTTTTTCTGATCAACATTCTGCCTGTGTTGTTTTCCCTTCACTTTTTGATTTGGATGCAAATCCTCACCACCTGGCTTCCTGTGCAGCCACCAAAATGTTGGAAGATGTAACCTGGAAGTGTGAGGAATTGGCTGTCTGTGAAATGAACCTTGACAGTAGGTAAAGGGAGACTCAAAGGAGTCAAGGCTCATAAACTCCTTCCTTTTTCTTTGTCTTTCCCATGGACTCTTCTAAGACTTATTTTTTCTTACAATGCTTACAGACAAGTTCTGAGTGCCAAGTCTTATGAGGGCTAGGTGCCCCGCCATGTCTTTTTGAGGCTCATTGGCAAGCAGTAACCAGTGTGGTAGCACATCATAGCACACAGGTTTCATTTCCCTATGTCTTGCTTTTCTTTTTCTTTCACCCTCACCACTAGGGTTACCGCCTCCCAAAAAGTGTTAACACCTTAATCCTTGCCTTATGCTTTACTTTCTAGAAGAACCAGTTTAAGGCACTTTCCACTTGGGATGATTTCTCTTACCATATGTAGATTGATATGGCTTGGGCCATCAGCATTTTGGGAAAAACTTGTCCTTGCTATTGTTTTGGAAGATAAACTGAAAAGAAAAATAAGAGGATCTGCAGAATAGGAGCTTATTTCTTCAGACACCTAAAATTGCTGCAGAAAAGGTGACTGTCAAAGCCAATTCTAAGGTTGTGGTGATCATCACAGGATTCTCTGAGGAAGGGAGAGTACCTCAATCTGGGCTATAGAAACATTATTGCCTTCAAATTCATTATTTTTAAGTTTGCATAGCACAGTCCAGATTGCATCAAAATTGTGGTTTCCAGCTCAGTGGATGATCTTACATACGCTACCTGAAAGTCAGAGAACAATTTAAGCCCTCTGTGATTAGAAGCTAGTTTAATCTGGATTCTGTACATTCAGCTATTTTATGTCTGAAAATATTGGCATTCATCCCAGCAGCTGCCAAGGATGGATTCAGAGAGACCATGGTGACTCAAGTGTGGCTATGTGGAGTGATTTGAATGTGGCAAGAACTTTGCCGTAAAATCTGAATTCAGAAATGAGAATAGACGTTGATGAGATTTGGAAGGAAGTCTATAATTTGGTGAATTAAAGTGCTTATGAGATGTTAAAACTGAAAGAATATATAAACTTAGCTGCTGATGTAAGTATGGCTTATCTAATAGAATCCCCATTTAAGACAATTTCCAAGTTCATCTACTATCAATAATAATGAAAGTTATATAGCACTGAGAATAAAGTCTTCTGACCCTTGGTTGTGCTCTAAATGCTCAAGGATGCTCTTTTGTTATTAACAGGAATCTGATATAGACATATTTTGACATCCAGAAAGGTCTAAAACAGCTAGAATATCTGCATGATGAAGAAATGTAAGAACTCTAATGTGACTGAACATTCAGTTACCATTCATGGTCATGGATCAATTTACTATTCCTTTCTAAAGCAAGAATTTGG
Organism: Daubentonia madagascariensis; assembly: GCA_023783475.1. NCBI lineage: Eukaryota > Metazoa > Chordata > Mammalia > Primates > Daubentoniidae > Daubentonia > Daubentonia madagascariensis. The sequence continues at coordinate 62,722,811 of JAKFHU010001798.1, forward strand.
TCCCACTGTGGCAAAGAGCACTGATAAAATGCTTGTATTTTAACCTATAAAAAATTAATTAAACTATCATATGTACCCCCCAAAAAAAAGAAAAGAGAAAAAGAAGGGAAACAGTGTAAAAAAATCAAAAGATTGTATGGCTTTTTAGGTAGAAATATGTATGAGAGTCATTCCCTCCAATGAAATAATTTAACTATGCATGCCAGACAACATTCCCGTTTATAGTATGTGTTTATAGTCCTAACAGCTAAGTTCTGGGTTATTCCTGTAAATAAACAAATTGGCTTAAAATAATTACTTTTATTGACTTTTAGAATTTAAAAAGTAATGTAATTTTTAGTGTAGACGATAGAAAATGTAAGGAAAAGCATATTAAAGGAAACAAAATTTGCAACACTGTAAGAGTCACTGCTAATTTTGGTTCCCAATATTTTTTATATGTATATACACCAATACATACTTTCAAATTAAGATAAAACTACATAAGCTGTATTGTATTCTGTTGTGTGTTTTGATTTTTATCATCCATTTTCTGTATATTTCCCCAAATCCTTTCATATTCTTTGAAAGCTCAATTTTAATGGCCTCATAGGATTAATTCATGTGGATATAGCCTATCTTATTTACTCACTAGCCCATTCATATTCAGGTGATTTTTCTATTTTTCTATTACAGAAAACTCTGCACTGAGGACAATATACATACTATTTTTTTTTTGCATGTATGAATCTCCTATTCTTTCCTAAGAAGTAAAATTACTGGGCCAAAGGCTTAAACAATTTAAATTCCTTTCACAAATATTTGCCAAATTATTTACAAAATTTTCTCATGTATTTTCCATTTATATTTTGACTACTTATTAAAGTTTAACTTTTTCATTTATTAGCAACTTGTATTTATTATTTTTTAGACATCTTTACCTATCTTTCTGTAGCAAGAATTTATATTAGGTATTGGGTTATAAGAACTCTTTACATATTATGGATTATTAGAATGGATGTGCTAGTCCTGAGTGAATATGAAAGGCAAAGCACCTGCTTTCCAAAGCTTATCTTAGCATTCAGAGACAGAAAATAAATAAGCAAACAAGGAAACGAGATACTTGTTTGTTTTTGACAAAGACATTTCTTTGCATCTGACATTTTAGATAGTGGGATAGAGAAGGGTGATGCCTTAGCTAATGTGGCCAGGGCATGATAAAGTTCTCTATTTTCTCAAATCTTTATTTTAAATATGTATATAGTTTTACAGTTTTTATTAGTTTTATTTTTTATTTAGGTCTTGCCCATTTCTTGTCAAATTTTTTTCTTATGGATGGGAGCTGTCTTTGCATTATGTCTCCTAACTGGTTATAGCAGGTGACTTTTTACTTATGATACCTATAATTTGAGCTATTATGCCAGTGTTAGCATCAGGGTGAGCCAATTACCACAGGGTGGTACTCAAATGAAATTTTTTTTCTTCTGTGCATTCAAAATATTAACGATAGTGTTACATTAATATCATGCACTAATATTCCTTGATATAATTAATTTTTCCTACTAAATTTGAAGACACTGACTGTTTTGTGTTTTGGAGTCAAGCCTATATGTTTACTGTTATATTCATGGGCTTAGCTGGAAAAAGTTTACATACGAGAACAAGAAAGAATATTGATGCCATTAGTTTTTTTCCTCCCTATGCACCAGAGATCAAACACAAGGGTAGGGAATAATGTCTGCCTTCCCATAGCTAGCCCCAAACCATCACCAAGTGCCCCCATATACAAATCACTTCCTTCTGTACGTTTCCATATCATTTCATACCTGACTTGATTATTGTGCTCAGTACTCTAACACAAAATTATTTTTTTATCTGACTTTTCTTTACTGAATTATAATGTTCATAAAGGTAGGAAACTGGTCTTATTTTTGTGTGTGTGTGTCTTCTTCAAACCCCTGTACAGGGCAAGGTATATGGTAATTGCTTATTGAATGAATCAATAATTCATTGAATAATCATTTTATTTTGTTCTCACATTGCTTCTGAACTTGATCAACATCAGAGTCTGCCAAATGTTTTTATAAACTATTTTAATTCTATATCAAGTTACTCAAATTTAAACAATTTTTTGTTAAAAAATAAAGTGGTTGTTTTCACTGTGCTGCTTTTCAATTTACAGGGTAAATTCATGTTTGGTTTGATGAGTAAGTGTGTTTAGACATTTATCTGGCAAACTTGAATAAATTACTCTGGGATGATAGATCAGTATACTGTTTTAAAAGTAATAATATAGCATGTGGAATTCAGTCTGACAGCTTCTAGTAGCAGCAATAGCTAACATTTATATAGCATTTACTATGTGCCAGGCTAGTAGCTAACACAAAACTACTTCCCAGGCTCTATTTAAGGACTTAACATATATTAATTTGTTTAATCCTCTTAATAATATTATGAGGCTGGTATTATCATTCCCATTTTACATATGAGAAAATTGAGGCAGGCAGAGGTTAAATGAAGTGCCCAAAGTTATGTACCTGATCAATGGCAGAGTTAGCATTAGAAATCAGGCCATCTGGCTTCACAGTTTATGATCCCGACCACTATGCCAAAGACTCTTTAAAGATTGCTATTTTAGATAACAGTTAGAACATGACCCTGAGGGAAAAAAAAATTAAATGGCAGAAATGTAACCTACCCTGAATTCAGTAACATCAACATTAGGCTGAGAGAATTTTACTAATGGTCATAAATCCCTAGATTATGAATCATATATTCATATCTTAAACATTGTGAGATGAAGAGGTGGCACATATAGTGTCTGCGGCATTCTGTAATGGCCACACCTAATCCAAATCTTTGAACAAACAACACCGAAAGATCTTGAAAGATCTTGGTGTTCTTTCATGTAGAAGTGAGGTTTTTCAGCCAAGACTAATTAATTAGTGCTAGTTAAGAAAGACTGTCCACCTGGGTTTTTCACTCTTCACACCCCCAGATCTCCCTGAATCTTGGCGAAGAGAAAGGGGTACCCAAAGCTGCCAGCCCATCCTCTGTGCCTCTCAGTCTGTCCCCTGCCATCTGTCCACCAACATTGCCACCTCTCACCCGAGACCTGCGCCCTCCAGCTTTCAGCTAACCTCACTGGCATGGCCATTCTTTCAAAGTTGCTTCCACTCTTGATTTTATCTGCTTAGAAAAAAAGGACATGTTAAAGCGTTTTGATAAACAAATTAGAACATAACAATAGTTCTCCATATTGTTATAGGATGTTACATATAGAATGAAGCAAAGTATGAATTGTTTTAAAGGATGGTAGGAAGAACCTTCTTACCCAACATCTGTGTCCACCAGAGATTCACCTTCACTCAGGTGTTGTCTGCAGGACCATGTTACTACTGAAGAGATATTAAATAGTACCAGATATTAATATAAATTGATATTGACTTGGAAGCAGCTACTATTTCTTGAGTGTTCACGTGCGGCATGTGCCTTACATATATTATTTCATTTAATCTTTAGCAATCATGCTCAGGTGGGTGTTATCATCCCTTTTCATGGATTAAAAAAAAAAACTAAACTAAAAACAACCCAAACCAGAACGATTACATTTCTCCAAAGTCTAAGAGTGAGTAGGTTGCAGAGGTAGGATTTGATCAGCGTATTCTGACTACAAATCCCAAATTCTTCCCAGAATACCATGATGGAAAATAATGAGTTTTAAAGGGGACTAGAGAAGTAGCAGGGGCCAATGCTCAGAGAGCGCAGGCCCGCAGGGGAGACTGGCAAGCCACAAGGTGCTATGAAGTCTAAGAGAGTCCCTGAATATTGATGAAAGGGTGAAGAATAAAAAGGTTCTAGGAATTTCAAGAATGTTCTCTCTCTGCAATATTTCTGAAAGTTTGCTGTTTATGTGGCCAGGGTATGAGACGGGAAAGGAGTTCAAGGTGTGGAAATGAGGAAACTCCAGCTTTAGAGGTTTGTTTGCCATATTTAGATTCATTTTATTCCAAATGATATACTTTAAAAATGTATTGTTTAAAAGATACATTTCACTACAAGATGAAAGACAAATGAAGAGAGTGTTGATAGAAACAGAGAAGAAGTGATTGTCTGAGATATTAAGGAGGTTGAACCCACAGGATTCAGCATCTACTTGAATGTGAGGAAAAGGAGAGATATTACGATCAGGGAGACCCAGAGGAGAGTTTGTGGTACTTGCAGGGCATCTTGGATGAGGTGACCAGAAGGCAGTTAAGTGAGGGAAAGCTGTGATGTAGGTGATGGCTTACATCTATAAACATCTTGTTTTGCTTACAATTGGTAACTAAAGCCAGGGGACTATAGGCAATTTTTCAGGGAAAGGACAGAGAGACATAAGGGTACCAAGGATGGAAATTTTGGAAACTCCTGTTAAGGAAGCAGGATGAAAAATTCACAGAGCTCAAAGAGGTCCTAGAAAGAGCAATTTGAGAGAACAGCATCATGGAAGGCACTGGAGTAAAGCTGTGATGAAAACAATGCTACAGAGCAGTTAAAGATGAGGATAGAAGAAAAAATGATCAGATTTGGGGGATTATTATTACACCACTGAGAGAGCAATTCACTAGATCAATGGAGCAAACGGAGAAAGAAAAAGTGAGGAAATGGCTCCTCTTCTGAGAATGGTCTTTTGAGAAATCTGGGAGTAAAATAGTAAAAGGGAACACACAGATTGAGCAGTGCTGTGATGGGAGCAAACACGTTTGCTATTAGGGGAAGGATGCAGAAGACAGAGACAGCGAGAGACAGAAAGAGAGAGAGAAGGGGAGGGAGAGGGAAGATGTGTGAGGGAAGAGAGAAGGCATGTAATTATATAATTATAAGCACTGGGACGAGTTCTCAGAGGATGTAGGAGGAGTGGGATGAGGTCACAAATGAATGAGCCCTGAAGTTACTTCACCCGAGATGGGAGGGCGCGAGGAGAAGATGGGTGAAGAAGCTGAGCATTTTAGAGAGAAACAGGAGAGACACTGAGGAAGGTTATTGACATTAGTCTTGATCTCGTTTAAGTTGAAGAAGAGATTATTTGCAGAACATTAAGTGTGGATTGGGACTCTGTTATTAAGGGAATGAAACAAGCTTTTGCAAATGCAGCCAGTTTTGAGACAAATGAAAACATTTGTTAGTAGCCGTGAGTGGCTGGCTTCCGCTGAGTTTATGGTGGAACTATCAATAGCTATTTTGGTATCGTGATCTTTCCAGCATAACTTGAGAATCCAAACGCAGCAAAACTGGCCTGAGATGCTTACCTGGGTTAGGAAGTGTACACATCCCTTGCTTCCTATTGCTGCTTCCAAACTTCTTTTTGAGTACCTTCAAAAACTCAGCAAATTATTTTACCTTTGTTCTTGTCTACCTACTCCAACAGATCTGCTTCTGTGATTTCGGTACATGGGTTACAGTCTTTCTCTCCTTACGTTTTAACATCATCATTCCATTGTTCCATGATCCACATTAATAACATTCTGGCGCCAAAGTCCCTTGACATCTTCAGTTCTAATCAACTGTATCTTCACTCCACTCAAACAACCTAAGAACACACCCTAGATCTCACATACATTTGTCATTTTTCATAGCTGCTTCTTCACCATAATCTTGAGTTTTGTCTTCATATTTAAGAATCACAATTAGGAAGTAAAAGTATGTTTTAATTTGAAGGTAAGATGTGACATTGAAATTTGCTATCACACATTTTAAGCTGAAAAATAATTATTCTGGTACACTGATCCTCTTGCATCTAGAATTCATATATATATATTTAATGACAATATGTAGGTATCTGACTAATGAATATAAGTGAATGCATGCACTTTGTAAAAATGACCTCTTGAATTTCAGTATGAACACTACATTATCCATCATAACAATGGCCGCCATTTGATAAGTATCAACAGTGCAGGTATTTAATGAATATCAATACTATAATAATATTACCATTTAATGAATTGTCATCCAATACACATTCTGTCAACTCTTCATAGGAATACTGCTTTGTAGATATAAAAATTACGACTCAGAGATGCACAGTCATCTAGCTAATTAATGCTAGAATCATTATTTGAACCTTGATCTTGTTCTAAAACCTGGGACTTTACCCCATAGTTCTCATATATAAATAACATTCCACGTATTACTTTGAATGTTTATTTAAAAGGCAGTGTAAACATTTTTAGAATTTTACTGATTTGGGAACTTAAACTGAATATATAATCCAATGGTATTAGATGGTATTAGATATTATGCTTTGTAGTTGTTTAGTTAGAATTTCAACCTTGCCACTTACAAGCCATGGAATCTTAGGAATTTAAGCCAAAGTTTTGCTAAGTCTCAGTTTCTTCATATAAAAAATGGGAAAAAATAAGATTCCATGTTTGCCATCAGTGTATTGTTAAAATAATTAAATGAAGTAATATATTCCAAATACTTAGCACATCTGAAACATAGTAACTACTCAATATGTATCAGGTATTCATAATATTACTATTAAAAGTATTATTTTATTCTCTAAATTTTTTTCCAAAGCATTTTTAAATATTTCAAAGCATCAATTTCACAAGTCCTCAGAATACCCCGCTGATATAGCACATAAAGACATCCTTGACTGAAATATGTTTAATAAGATAAATATATTAAAAATATGTTTAATAAGTCACAATATATTTTAGTGGTGCTTTAGTTATCATCAGAGGAAACTAATACCTTGAGAGATTAGACTCTATTTTTCCTGATGTTAAAAAAAATATTTTCCTTACATCTTTTTTTCTTTCATCTACATGGCAAAAAGGAAAGAGAAAAGATTCTGATATGCTGATATCACAGTCACATAGATCAGATTCAACCTGGATGTCTCCTCAATGTTCTGGTTTGCAGAGCCGTGGGTGGGAGGCTGGCTGCTTCAGTTCCCATGCATGTGGTCCACCATGAGTGCCTTCATCCTTGTCTCCACCACCTCATAATGAGTCCCTAGTGCTGCTCTGTTAGGAACTGGGCTGTCATCCTTAAGTTGGCACTTGCTGCTTTCAGCAACATTGCTTCTGACGATGTGTTTGTTAGGGGGGCCATTTGCTAATACCGGATGAATATCACCAACATTAAGCTTCTTGCAAATGAGCTTGCTTTGCTAATCTAAGGGCTGTGGAACCTCTGGGATTAAGGTGCATAGCAATGACTACATTTGGTTCCTGACCACCTGTCTGTGACAAAGGGCTGGGCAGTTGAGACTTCCCTGAGATATACTCTGCACAGTAAAAGAAGAAAAGAAATATGCCTCTCCAATGCAGATTTCCTTCTGAGGAAGTGACAGTTTACTCCCAAGGAGCTCACAGCTTGGCAATTTTTTACAATGAGTATTTTTCTTGTCTCACATTATCTCCAGATTAAAACTAACACCTTCACTAATGAGTACTGTTTATCATAAAGGTTAAAACCAATGTTAAGTGATAAATTGGAGTAAATTACCTATAATATCTAAAGTTTGTGACTCCAAAAAACTTCTAGATCAGTAGTTTTTTAAAAAAATTATCAGAATCACTCAGGGAACTTGTTAATATCTCAAATTCTGGGCTTTGCCCTCAGAGATTCTGATTCAGTAGTACTGACATTGAGCCTACAAATCCGTGTTTTAGTATGTCACAATTATGATGCAGGTGTTCTTAAGAAAACCCTTCAAGAAATACTGACAGAGTTTCTAGAGGCTTGGAATGTAATCTTTAGCCGCCACCTTGGCCCTGTGAGAGTCAGATAATAAGATCCACATGAAAACTCCCTCCAACTTACTATTCTCTTTCCACGTGTGGATTCTCATTCGTGTTTCCAGCTAAGTCAATCGCTCATTTTCTTTCCATGTGTCACATTACTGGAGGCTTTGCATTTGCCTTCCAGATCCACTCCCCCGTTCTCTGGCCTGCCTTGAGACCAGAAGGCCAACTTGTATGGATTGCATCGGCCAGTGCCCTGTGCCTTCAGAAGGCCAGTGAAGAGAGAAATCAGTGTATTTATTTTCCCACGTTCCCTGCCAACAGAGCTCAAGTTTGTCAGTGGCTGAATTACTCTCCTAAATTCTTTAGTAGAAAACATTATAGCTATAGCTTATGCTGGATTCTGGTAACTGTTTTCTTCTCATGCCCCTTCAGTTGTTAGGTGACTAACAACTTCTTAATATTGTTTAACCCAGGGTGCTGCACTGTCCCCTGTTCAGGTAACTCTCTTCACACCTTGTTAAGAATCCCATGGTTAAACTCTCTTCAGATACCCCTTTTCAGTGTGACATGTTTTTCCTGAGGGGACCCTGACCAACATATCAAGTAGCAGTACACCAGCTTCTGAGAAGGCCTTGGAAAATAAAGAAGAGTAATGAATAATTATTCTGAATTGGGCCAGGCACTATGACAGCAGTATGTACAGCATGATAAGGGAATATAGTAGCAAGAAAAAAGAATCTGTCTTGGGCAATTGGGAAAGACTTACAGACGAGGCAACATTGCCGTACAGCCAGGATAGTATTTAGGAAGTTTTTAGGTTGAAAAGCAGAGGGAACAATCCACAGAGCTCATGAACAGTAACTGCCATCACGTTCCCTCAAGCCACTGTCCTCTCTCACAAGGGTTGACACCATAGATTCTCTTCATTACTTCTTACTCTTCTCCAACCCCATTCTCCACACAGAACAGTGATCTTGAAAAAAACAGAGAGAATAACATATATGCATATGTGTTTACAAGTAAAAGAAAATATTTTTGAGTTCTTGTAGTTAGAACATGGAGTGCATAGGAGGTAGCAGTGGAAAGTAATGATGCACACATGCTAAATAAGACCTCGGACACTGAAAAATCATGGAAGCTTTTATCACAGAGGAGTGACATGATCAGATCTTTATTTCAGAAGCTCTGGAAGCAAAGTGAAAAACAAACTGGAGGAAGAGAGACTAGGGGAAGAAAAAACTTATTAGATGCCTCTTCTGACATGATAGGTTCTCAACAATCTTGTAGAAGTGACTGTGTTGTCTGTTGGAAATATTCTTTCAAACGGATCATTTTCTACAACATTACCTCCAGTAAAGAGTATGGAAGTCCCTACTGACAATTTACACCTTAGATTTTACAGTTGCCTAGGCCTCTTGTCCTGAGATATTGTAAATTCTAAATTGCTTTAACCTTATATTTTAGAGAAAAATTTTTCAGAAAAGAACACTTAAACTTAAAAATCGCCCTGGAATTCTCATAATTGTATTTTAAATCCAATTTTTTTGATTTTTCTTTTTCTTTTTTCATGTATATACACACATTATTTAATTAAATTATTCATTTTTTCAATAAATCCTGATATAGATATTAAATACATATTATAATCATGGCAATTTAGGTCATTACACCTTGATGAAAAGCCCCAAGTGTAAAATATTGAGCCTGAGTTACTTCTGATCACATTTGATTGTTTACTTAAAAAATAAATAAGGAGAAACTTTTTTTTAAATTTAGTTCCAATATAATGGAAAGTAGTGTCATATTCACTGTCAAAAAATCCCTAAATTAATCTGATTTTATATTATTAAAGAATCAAGTGCAAGTTACAGAGATGAGTAAAGGGCAAAACCAAATTTAATTGGCTCCATCATAAGCTATAAAATCATATTATAAAAATCTTCTTTTCTTATTTGAAACTGTCACCCAGGCTGGAGTGCAGTGGTGTCATCACAGCTCACTGCAACCTCAAACTCCTGGGCTCAAGCAATCCTTCTGCCTCAACCTCCTGAGTAGCTGAGACTACAGGTGCTTGCTGATCACCCAGCTACTTTTTCTATTTTTTATAGAGACAGGATCTTGCTGTGTTGTTCAGGCTGGTCTCGCACTCCTGGGTTCAAGCAATCTCCCTGCCTCGGCCTCCCAAAGTGCTAGGATTTGGGAGCCACCACACCTGGCTGTGTGTGTGTTTTTTTTAAAGAAGTTTATTCATACATAATTGACACACAATAAACTGAACATTTTTAAGGTAAACAACTTGAAAAGTTCTCACAAATGTGTACACTTATCAAACCATTACCATAATCTAGATGATGAACCTTTCCATCACTCTTAAATTTTTTCCTGTGCCCCATGGTAATCCCTTCCTCCCAACTCTCCCTGATCCCCACAGTGTTTTCAGAAAACCACTTATCTGTTTTCTGTCACCGTAGGTTAGTTTACATTTCTTAGAATTTTATATAAATGAAATCATATAATATGTGCCATTTCTTGTCTTGCTTATTTCATTACATAATTATTTTGATTTTTTTATGTTGTAATGTGAAGAAATATTTAATTTCTTTTTATGGGTGAGTAGTAATCCATATTGATATATCATGATTCTTTATTCATTCATATATTGATGAATATTTGGGTTATTTACATTTTGGGGTTATTACCAACAAAACCTTTACAAACATTTGTGTACAAATCTTTGTGCAGACATAAACTTTTATTTCTTTCATATAAAAACCTAGGAGTAGAATGGCAGGATCATATGGTAGGTATATATTTTACTTTTTACCACATTATCAAATTGCCTTCCAAAGCGATGGCACCATTTTAGACTCCTGCAAACAGTGTGTGGGAATTCCAGCTCCTATATATTATTGCCAACATTTGGTATAATCTGTTCCTTTCCTCTCCTTGGATACTCTAATTACATGCATGTTAGGTGGCTTGAAGTTGTCCCATACCTTACTGATCCTTTGTTCATTTTTAAATTATTTTTTTCAATATTTTTATTTTTTTATTTCAAAATATTAAGGGGGTACAAATGTTTTTGTTCCATAAATAGCTTTGATAATGCTTAAGACAGGGCTGTTAGTGTGCCCGTAACCCGAATACTGTTCATTGTACCTGTTAGGTAGGTTTTTCCCCTTCCCCACCTCCCACTTCCACCCTTCTTGATTTCCAATGACTTCTACTTCTCTCTGTGCTCATGTGTGCCCATTGATTAGTTCCAAATTATTAGAGAGTATATGTGTTTGTTTTTCCATTTCTGAGATACTTCACTTAGGATAATGATCTCCAGTTCCATCCAAATTGCTGCAAAAGATATCAATTAATTCTCTTTTATTGCTGAGTAGTACTCCATGGTATACGTCTACCACATTTGCTTTATCAACTCATGAATTGATGGGCACTTGGGTTGATTCCACATCACTGCAATTGTGAATTGTGCTGCAATAAACATTCAAGTGCAGGTGTCTCTTTGATAAAATGATATTCAGTAGTGGGATTGGTGGGTCGAATGGTAAGTCTATATTTATTTCTTTGAGGAATATCTATACTGTTTTCCGTAGAGGTTGATTTGCAGTCAACCAACAGTGTATAAGCATTCCTTTCTCTTTGCATCTATACCAGCATCTTTTTTCTTTTCTTTTCTTTTTTAAAAATAGTCATTCCGACAGAGGAAAGGTGATATCACATTGTAGTTTTAAATTGCTTTTCCCTGAAGATTAGTGATGTTGAGCATTTTTTCATATGTTTGTTGGCCATGTGTCTATCTTCTTTTGAAAAACTTCTGTTCACATCTTTTGCCCACTTTTTAATGGGGTTGTTTTTTTTCTTGTTGACTTGTTTAAGTTCTTTGTAGATTCTGAATATTATCCCTTTAGCAGATGTATACTTTGCAAATATTTTATCCCATTCTGTAGGTTGTTTATTTACTCTGTTAATTATTTCCTTGCTGTTCAGAAGCTTTTTATTTAATCCTGTCCCATTCATTTGTTTCTGTGGTTGCTATAATTGCCGTTTGGATCTTAGTCATAAATTAGTTGCCTAGGCTGATGTCTAGAAGAGTTTTTCTTACATTTTCTTCCAGAATTTTTATGGTTTCATGCCTTACATTTAAGTCTTTTATCCATCTTGAATTAATTTTTGTGAGTGGTGAGAGATAGGGATCCTGTTTCATTCTTCTGCATGTGGCTATCCAGTGTTCCCAGCACAATTTTTTGAATAGAGTTTCTTTATCCTACTGTGTGTTATTGTCTGCTTTGTCTAAGATCAGTTGGTTGTAGTTAGATGGCTGTATATCTGGGTTCTCTATTCTATTCCAGTGGTCTATGTCTCAGATTTTATACCCATACCATGATGCTTTGGTTACTATAGCTTTATATTTAATAGTATAATTTGAAGTCTGGTAGTATAATGCCTCCAGATTTGTTCTTTTTGCTTAAGATTGCTTTGGCTATTTGGGTTCTTTTTTGATTCCAAACAAAGCTTAGAATTATTTCTTTTAGATCTGTGAAATATGATGTTGGTATTTTGTAAATCATTTTGGGAAGTGTGGACATTTTAACAATGCTCATTTTACAAATCCATGAACATGAGATGTTTTTCCATTTCTTTGTGTCATCTGCTATTTATTTCATCAGTGTTTCACATTTCTCTTTGTAGAGATCTTTCAGCTCCTTGATTAATTATATTCCTAAGTATTTTACTTTCTCTGTAGCTATTGTGAATCATATTGAGTCTTTGATTTGACTCTCAGCTTGACTGTTATTAGTATATGGAAATGCTACTGATTTGTGTACATTTATTTTGTAACCTGAAACTTTGATGAATTTATTTATCAATTCTAGGACTCTTTTGGTGGAGCCTTTGATATTTTCTAGATACAAGATCATACTGTCAGCAAAAAGTGATAGTTTGACCTCCTCTTTCCTAATTTGGATACTCTTTATTTCCTTCTCCTGACTAATTGCTCTGGCTAGGAATTCCAGGACTGTGTTGAATAGAAGTGGTGACAGTGGACACCCTCGTCTTGTTTCAGTTCTTACAGGGAATGCTGTCAAGTTTTCCCCATTCAGTATGATGTTGGCTGTGGGTTTGTCATATATGGCTTTTATAATTTTAAGGTATGTTCCTTCTATGCCTAGTTTGTTGAGGGTTTTTAACATGAGAGGGTGCTGGATTTTATCAAATGCTTTTTCTGCAACAATTGAGATGATCATATGATCTTTGTTTTTGCTTCTGTTTAAGTGATGAATCACATTTATTGATTTACGTATGTTGAACCATCCTTGCATCCCTGGGTTGAAGACCACTTGGTCATCGTGAATTATTTTTCTGATGTGCTGTTGAATTCAGTTTGCTACTATTTATTGAGGATTTTTTCATTTATTAATATATTCATAACAGATATTGGTTTTTTGTTTTCTTTATTTGTTGTGTCCTTTCCTGGCTCTGGTATCAAGGTGATACTGGCTTCATAAAATGAGTTAGGGAGGATTCTTTCCTTTTTCATGTTACAGAATAGATTCTGTAGGGTGGCTACCAGTTCTTCTTTGTAGGTCTGGTAGAATTCAGCTGTGAATCCATCTGTACTGGGGCTTTTTTGGGGGGAGATTTTTAATTACTGCTTCAATCTCACTGTTCATTATTGGTCTGTTCAGGGTTTATATTTCTTCTTGATTGAGTTTTGGGAGGTCACATGTTTCCAGGAATTTGTCCATTTCCTCTCTGTTTTTCTAGTTTAAGTGGTTAGAGATTTTCATAGTATTCATAGATGATATTTTGTATTTCTGTGGTATAGATGTAATATCTCCTTTTTCATTTCTGATTGAGCTTATTTGCACCCTTTCTCTTCTCTTTCTGGTTAATTTAGTAAGAGGTCTACGGATTTTGTTTGTTTTTTCAAAGAACCAACTTTTTCTTTCGTTTGTCCTCTGTATTTTGTTTGTTTGTTTGTTTGTTTCCATTTTCTTTAGTTTTGCTCTGAGCTTTCTTACTTCTTTTCTTCTGCTGGCTTTGGATATGGTTTGCTCATTCTTTTCTACTTCCTTGAGGTGTGACATTAGGTTGTTAATTTGTGATCTCTCTGTTTTTGGTATGCAGGCATTTTTAAGGCTATGAATTTTCCTCTTAGGACTGCTTTTGCTAAGTCCCATAGATTTTGATAGCTTGTGTCCTTTTTATCATTAAGTTTGAGGAATCTTTTCATTTGAACCTTAATTTCATCATTGACCCAAGGATTGTTCAGTAGAAGGTTGTTTAATTTCCATGATCCTATGTAGAGTTTATTGTGTCCCTTGGAATTAATTTCTAGTTTTATTTCACTGTGGCCTGAGAAGATACACAGTATGATTTTAATTTTTTTAACTTATTGAGACATGTTTTGTGGCCTAAGATATGATCAATCTTGTATAATGTCTCATGTACTGATGAGAAGAATGTATATTCAGTAGTTTTGGGGTAGAATGTTCTGTACATATCTGTTATGTCCATTTGTTTTAGAGTTCCATTAAAGTATCGTGTTTATTTATTTACTTTTTGCTCCAATGCTCTGTTCAGCTGTGTCAGTGGGGTGTTGAATTCCCTGCAACTATGATGCTACTGTTTATCTATTTGCCTAGATCTACTACAATTTGCTTTATGAATCTGGGACCTCCTATGATAGGTGCATATATAGTTAAGATTGTTATGTCTCATTGTTGAATTGCTCCCTTATCCATTATATATTGACTATCTATGTTTTCTTTACCATTGTTGATTTAAAGGAACTAATTGATCCATACTATGTGCCCACATGGAAATAACATTCACTGGAAATCAAGCAGGTGTGGGGGAGAAGGGGATGGGTAAATTCACACATAATGGGGACAATGAACACCATCTTGGGGATGGGCACACTTATAACTTTGACTCAAATGTTATAAAAGCAATTTATTTAACCAAAACCTTTATATGCTCATAATATTATGAGATTTTAAAAAGTAAATAAAGTCAATTTTGTCTGATATGAGAATGGCTACACCTGTTCTCTTTTGGTGTCCATTTGCATGGCATATTTTTTTCATCCCTTCACCTTGAGTCTCAGTAAGTCGTTGTGGGTTAGATGTATTTCCTGGAGACAGCAGAAACTTGGGTTGTGTTTTTTCTTCCATTCAGCCAGTCTACAATTTTTATGTGGAACATTCAGACCATTTACGTTGAGTGACAGAATTGATATGATGCTGTTCTATTCATCATGTTGGGTAGTACCTTATTGCTTTGTTTTTCTTCTTGTGCTATTGTTTTATACAAGCTGTGAGCTTTACCTTTTGGGTGATCTTACACTGGTGGGTATCTATTGTGCTGATCCATGTATAATGCTGTTCTGAGTATTTCCTACAAGGCAGGTCTAGTCGTGACAAATTCCCCCAGTGTTTGTGTGTCTGGAAAAGTCTTTGTTTTTCCAACATTTATGAAACTTAGTTTTGAACATTTAGAATCCTAGCAGGATATAAGATTTTTGGCTGGCTCTTGTTCTGTTTAAGAAGACTGAAGATAGGGCCCCAATCTTTTCTGGCTTGTTAGTTCTCTGTTGAGCAGTCTGCTATTAGCCTGATGGGTTTTCTTTTGTAGGTTTTTTGCTGCTTTCATGTTGCTGCTTGTAGAATTTTCTCCATCATTTTGACTTTGGCCAGATTGATTACTATGTATCTTGGAGATGTCCTATTTGCTGTGAATTTTTCTGGTGTTCGATGACCATCTTATATCTGGATGTCTGAATCCCTGGTGATACCAGGGAAGTTTCCCTAAATAATTCCCTTGAATAGATTTTCCATGCTTTTTGCTATTTTTTCTTTTCCCTCCCCTATAGAGGTACCTATAATTCATATGTTGGTTCAGTTTGTATAGTCCCATATTTCTCTGAGTGATTGTTCAGTCTTCTTTATTCTCTTTTCTGCATCTTTGAATGACTGGGTTAGCTTAAGAGCCTTGTCTTCAAGCTCTGAGATTCTTTCTTCTTCTTGGTTTAGCCTGTTTAAGCTTTCTGCTGTATTTTGAAATTCCCTAAATGACTCTTTCATTTCTTTGAGCTCTTTTATATCCTTTCTTATGTTGTTTATCCCTTTAGCAACTTTTTTATTTTTTTATTCATGTCCTGAAATATTTTTTGGCTTATTTTTGTTGTTTTTCAACTTTATGTTCAATTCCATTCATCTTATTTGCTGTCCATATTCTGAATTCCATTTCTCACATTTTTACAACTTCCCTTTGGTTGAGGTTCACTACTGTAGCTCCATTGTGATCCCCTGGGGATATCAAACTGTTTTGTTTTGTCACGTTACCAGAATTCTTTTGCTGGTTTCTTCTCATCTGAATCCTTTTCTCTCAACTCAAGGCTGATAGGGTTGTAGAGCACCTGTTCACCTTTGCTGGGAACTCTCCTACTTAGTGAGAAAAAGTGGAGGTCCCTAGATGCCAATTTTGTGTCTTACTCTGGACTGTTGACCCAGCAGGAGAGGGGCAGCTGCAGTGAGAACCTGTAGTGCAGCTGTTCTGTTTTGTCCATTTCCCCTGTGATTGTCACAGTTCAGGCTAGTGCTGGACGGTCTTTGTGCAGAGTAGTGGGTTGTTCCCCAGATCATTGTTGGAACCTAGAGTTGGGGGCTGAGTGAGACCCTCTCCACAGAGGCTGGCATTGTGGGGGATTGCTCTGCCCAGAATCTCCCCACAGAGGTGACGGTGGCAGCTGGGTGAGGCTATCTAGACAGTGGTTATGGGTGTCTGGGCTGTGGGTGTTTGCTCCAACCAAGTCCAGGTGTAATGTCAGCTCAATGGCGGGAGTCCCTGGCAGAGCATTGGACCTCGGGGCAGTTCTGTGGACCTGGGGGCAGGCCTAGGTCCTGGGGGTGCAGAGCTGCAGTGAATGCAGGGGTAGGGGAACCTTGGATCCGGGCACAGTGGGAGTTTCAGAGCTGGAACTGCAGCCGGGAGGTAGGGCAAGAGCTGCATGGGTGGGGCTTCAGGATCAGACCACAGCATGGAAACCACAGAGGTTGAGCCTGGAGAGCAGGTTTGGCTTTGCTGTTGCAGGGACCACAGGGGTGGAGTCACACAGGAGGGGGGCAGATCTGGTGGCCCTCAGACTGCTAATACCGAACCACGTGGGCTGGGGGTGGCTCCAGCAATACAGGAATCGGGGATGTGGACCCGTGGGTGGGGGGCAGCAACATGGGGGTTGTGGGGGGTGGGGTTGTGGACTGGGGTAGCTGGGCTGCTAGTGTTCTCCCCCACCCCAGTCCCACTGAGGCAATCTCCACAAGACTTCTTAGGTGGTATCTGTGGGCCTGAGGTGCCCCTTCTGCTCAGATCCTGCACTGGAGGGAGGAGGGGCACCCAGTCACAGGGCATCACACAGAACAGCATCCACTCTGCCTGTTCCTTCCTCAGCCTGATGGGGGCTAAGTGAAGGCTGCTATTGTGAAGCCAAGCCTCGGGCAAACCTGGCGCCCTGTACCTGGGAGCCCTGTACCTGGGTAAATACAGTCCTGTTACTTTATCTTGGCAGAATGGCATTAGTTGCAGAAACCCAGGATCAGTAGCCACCAAATCCCTGCTGGGTCCGCTGTCTGGTGCAATGTCTCTGCACAGACTCCAAGAAGCTCCCCAATCAGTCCATAGGTCTGCAGTGGTGGTGGGGGCCAAAGTGTTTGTGAATTGAGCGTGGAGTCCCAGGGATCTCTCCTGACCTTCTGCATGTGTGGATGCCTCCCTGAAGTTCCCTTCTATCTTGCCAAATGATTCACCCCATCACCTTCTCCTTCACTCTGAATGTCCCCCATTGCTTCTCCAAAATTATACAATGTTTCTTCCAAGAAGAGCTCTCTGTAGGTAGGCATCTGCCTGTCACTTTTGATCCTCTCTTTGAGAGCAGCAAGAGAGGGGTGTGCATGGGCTGCTTCTAGTATGCCATCTTCTCAACCCTCCCCAATACTTTTTATCTTTGTAAGTTTGATTCGGGTCTTTAATATCTTCATATAGCTACTTTGCTTTTTGAACATATATAATACAGTTGTAATAAACTATCTTAATATCCTTATCTAGTAATTTCAACATCTGTATTAGCTCTGGATTGATTTCAATTGATAGAATTTTTTCCTCTTTATGAGTCTTATTTTCCTGCTTTCTTGCATGACTGGTATTTTTTTATTACATTGCAGGCATAACTAATTTTACCTTGTTGGGTGCTGTGTATTTTTGTATTCCTATAAGTATTCCTATGTCTTCTATTCTGAGGCAGTTAAGTTACTTAGAAATAGTTTGATCCTTTTGGGTCTAGCTTTTATGATTCATTAAGCAGGACCCAAATAATGCTGAGTGTAAGGAGCCCCACCACTGAGGCAAGATCCCTCTAATTATTCTACACAATATCCCGTGAATTTTGAAGTTTTCCTAGTAATCTGGTGCTAGGCACTATTACCTCCACTCTTGAATGTCTCTGTCCCTGGCCTCGTATAATTTCCTCTGATGCTTGTATTGCTCAGTACTCAAGGGAATATTTGAGGCACACTCTCTGAAGATTTCCAGGATTCTCTCTCTTTTCAATTCCCACCCTTCTAGTACTTTAGCTGCCTTAATCTCCCTGGACTCTTGGTTCTATCATTTCAACTCAGGGAGTCTGCTGAGTTTTTGCTGGGCTCCCTATTCCAGTACTGCAGGCCAGAAGCTATCTCAAGCCAGAGAGCTGGGCCAATCAAAGGGCTTGCTTTATTTCTTTCCTGTCTTTCAAATGTCACTGTTCTTTTTTGCCCAATGTCCTGTGTCTTGAAAACTGTTGTCTATTTTTTTTGTTGTTGTTATTTTGCGTGAATGGGTAAATACAGTCCTGTTACTTTACCTTGGCAAGAAGATATAAAGCTCCCTATTATATTATAATGCATGATTTTTCCTATTTAAGTATATTACCATCATTTTGGTTTTGGTTTCCTTGAAAAATTACTTCACATGTCAGGAAAAGGAATTTAATTGTGAGGAGTATCTATGACTCCAAACTCAATTTCACAAAATAACATTTTGAGTTAATAAAACACCAAATTTTCTAAGATATTATAGAAAACTACTTTCATTTAATGAAAATTTCAGATATATTCTCTGAAATATTCTTACTATTTTTCTTTTTAAAACTCTGCCAGTAATATTATGAGTAAAATATATTTAAGAGCTATCTCTACTATAACCACCTATATGACTATGTTGAATTTAAATATAAAATATTTATTATTAGAATACACACTTGGCCTTGATACTGCTATATTTTAGAGCATATTAGAACAGATTCACCATTTCCCACTCTGGAAAAGCCATCTGTATCTCCTGATACATACATATAGTTATGCCTATAAGGACAGGTTTTTAGGGACATCAAATAGTCCAGATAAGCACAATGCACTAGTCTACACGAGGCACTTTATGTCTCTGAGGCCATTTGGGTAAATTTGATAAATGGCATCTTGTTAAGGTCCTCATTACTCTGGTGTGGTTAATACACTTCATGTGACTCACTCTCACCATCCATCAGTATTAACTGCCGAGGTTCAAATTCTAGCTCTGCTGCTTACTAGTTATATGATTCTGGGAAGGCGTCTTAGCATCTCTTTGGCTCATATCCTCACCTATAAAATAGTGTTAATAATAGTAGTATTTCTTAGAACAGTACCAGACAAATGATGAGTGTTATATAAACTTTTGTTAAAATAAATAATTAGCAAATACAATTGATACTGAGCAAGGCTTGCTGAAAGAGAGACATCTGATAATAATAATACTTAGTGCACTTGCTGGATTTAGTAACACAGGAAACCCATAGTTTGTTTCTTAAAGAAAGTCTGGGGTAGCAGCAAGCCTGTGTTGAGGTTCTCTATACCAATATGGAGCAAGAATGGGGTACCTTTTGAGATGACAGCCTAAGACAACTCTCAAGTCTCCTGCAGCCCTGAGCAGCATGAGAGAGCATCCTATAATTATTTTGCTCCCAAGAAGTCCAGAAAAGTGGCTAAAAGTTGAATTTGGACCAAAGGGACATAATAGGTGCAGTATGATTTGTGTGGCTGGAAGCCATGGAAGAGCTTTAGGAATCAGCCGTAGATGGAGTGGGGACTGAGGTAAGTGTCCAAAGCCCAGGCTGGCTAAGCCACATCTCCCTAATGCAATGTAGGCAGGAGCCAAAGACCCTGGGCCAAGCACCTACATCTCTTGTCAGAAGAATACCTAGGCTGCCAGGCCAAGGAATAAAAGTAAAAGAGTAAAAGGCCCAGAGAAAAAACACAGTCAGAAGGTGTTTACTCCTAAAGTGTTGTTGAATAATCGGCAATTTGACTACGTTTTCCTGGATGTGGATAGGTTGTTTTCTACACTCAGGCAGAAATGAGGTTTCGATGAAAAAATTAAGTTCAATTATAACAAAATAAAGTTAGACTTTTGAACCTCTAAAGTTTTTGACTGAAATTTATACTAATACCTTTTAAACCATTACTATGGACATAAATAATAATGCATGATACTTTAAGCTTTGGAGCTCTGAAGGTACAGTCAGGAGACTTGAAGTGCAGTCATGATTTTTCTGAACACAATTGTGATAGCTTGAGCAAATCCTTTAACCTGAAGACTTGGTGTTTTTAATGGTAAGATGTGTGTTGTAACAGCTGTCCAGCATTCCTCAGGTTTCCCATGAGCTTTAATGTGATCACAAGAAATTATTATGAATTAGAATATGAACAATGGTGAGTTTCAGAGGCATCATAGAAAGCAGATGTATATCAAAATATGTTTCCCCCAAATGGGGTTATAGAAGTCAGTATGTAGTGAAGGAAGTCAATATACTGAGCTGTGAGATAATATATTAGTCTTCAGAGTCAGAATAAAATTATTTAACCTTTTTGAATCTCATTTACAAAATCAGTTTGTGTAAAGATTGGAAATCACATGTGTTAAGGGCCTTGGGCATAGTAGGCCTTCACCAATAAATGATAGTTTCTTCTTTCCTTCCTTTTTGTGTGTGTGTGTGTGTGTGTTTTGTTCTCAATGGTTGTTAAGTTGTTTACCTTGTTTACAAGACAGGGTGGGGAGGTGGAGATTGATGAGAATGTGGGGGGAGTCAGGAATATGAGCGTGAGTCAGTCACATATAGGATTGTAATGTTCAGTGGTTAACCACTATAAGTGATCTGTGCAATTGCCTTTTGAGGACAGAGAAAAGTCACAAGAATCATTTGTGTAGGAGGATTGAATTAACTCCTCTCTAATCAGAAAATGAAATTTGTAGTGATCTTTAAATTGGCCGTAAATACAAAGACTGTACAGATTCTGTGATGATAAGGCTGGAATGGTTCATCATGGCATCTGTGGTATCAAGCTTGGTACTTGAACAGGAAACACCTCTCCCCTTTTAAGCTTACAACCTAGTGGGACAGAATTAAAAAAAACTTTTAAAAATACCTGAATTGTTCTTAATATTATTAGGGAAAAAGTTGCAAATTTTTGTTTTATTACTGTGAAATAAAAGGAAAAGTTCAGACTGAAAATAAGGTAGACGTGTAGAATTTGGGATGGCGTAGAGATCATAGAGGGACTAATAAAAAGAAAACAAACAAAAAAACCAGCAGACTGTTTACTCAAAGGGAAGAATATGGGATCTCCCTCTTCAACAAGGTAATTGTGAAGGGTGGCATGGTAGCCATGTGGGGATGAAGTCCCATTGAGGGTGAAGCTTGTATGAAAGGACCAAGGGGGATGACCTTGACCTTGGGAATCATCTAATTAAAGATTTTTTTTTTACATGCTGTAAGAATATCTGTTTTGGGGAAACTTGGAGTAGAGGAAAAGGCAAAGGGGATGTAGGAAGCCATGACAGGCCCAAAGGTTAGCAAGAAGAATATTGTTCATCTTGGGCAAATTAGGTTTTAGATAGCAAATTGATAATAATAGCAATAAGGTCTATCATCTGTCTATCTATCTATTATCTTCACATCTTCCCAATAACTCTCATATAAATTAGGTCATTTTAATCTTGGACCAATCCTGAGACGTAGTCAAAGCACATGTCATTAGCATCAATTTGCAAGTTAAAAATAAAAAGTTCAAAGAAAGGGAGTGAGTTGCTCAAGGTCACACCATAAATAATGAAGTTGGAACTAGAACTCAGGGCTTCTGACAAGCAATCCAAGTCTTCCTACCACAATATATATAGTTTGCATCTTTACTCGGATACAAAACATCATTTTAAATAACAGAACTGCCTAAAATATGTGGATAGACACTAAACACATCAGGCCAAACTCAAATACTAGGACTAGATCTTATATTTAGATGTTAGAGTATATCCCAGTTTCAGACCTTTTGTTGCTATTTTAATCTGCAGGCCTGATATGATCCAGATATACCCTGCTTCATTCTCAGTTTCCCTATCATGGAGTTTCCTGAAGACCTAAGAAATGTTTTTATGAACAGTTTCCACCCCACCCTTTTAAAGAAAAAATGGAGCTCTTTGCATCATAATTTCAAATCCAGAAGTGCTTAATTGAGCAGAAAGTCTTCTACTTTGGTGAAACATATTCTTCGCATAGACCTGTGGGAGCAACCACAGTGTATCAATAGGTCAAGAATATCTCCCATCACTGAGATGTTAGGCTGATTCATTTGGGACATTACAGAAATTCCTCTTTCCAAATTTCATTTATGAGCTAACCTTAAAATGAGCTGCATTATGAGATTGAGAAATCACGTCATTTTTTAAAATATCATTTTATCCTCAAGCAACCCACATAAGCAAGGGAAAAAAGTGTTTTATCAGTTGATTCTAGTGATGTATACAGTTAGTCTACCATTCTGGTAATTAAAGGACCCCCCAGAAGTTCTTGTTTGCATTATAGACTACTTTTTTAGTTTAGTTTCTTTCTTCTTTTTTGGCTCGAAACTATCAAATTAATTATTTTAAGCTTATAGATACAGCCATAGGGTGTGAGAAAGATGTAGGGTTTCCAGATTTACACAGGCTGAGTCAGTAGTTATTACCAGTTCTAAAAATTAAAAGGAGAGAATGATATCCTACTTCAGAGATACATTTCTAGAGATGCAGGATCCGATGAAATTCTGGCTGAAGTGTTTACCCTGTGTTTGTGTAGTTTTGACCAAGCCTGACTATATCTGGCTGGATTGTGGATGATGCTGTATATCCAGGAAGGAGGGTCACGTCCCCGTTTTATTTATGTTTCATTTCATTTAGTATGCATAGTGGGCATGGTGCCACTCTGACTTTTAACCCTAATGGAGAGAGCACACAAGTTGACTGGGAACCTCTAGGGAAAAACGAGCTTTAATGACAATTTGAGTGTAAAATCTGGTCTCTGGAAGAAAGGTCACCACATCTGCATAGCCCCTGGAGTCAGGCTTAGAGCCCTGTCTGCCTTCAAATAAAAAAGCATTTTCCTGTGTTTTAAGGCTGCTTTAGTTTGAGGTACAAGGAGCACATGACAGAATCAGGGGAACTGAGTGATGTTTGTGCATGTTTGACTGCACTCTGCATCCTAAGAGAAGACTTTGGAGAAACCTAATCAATACTACAAGCATGTCCTGGACAGCAGCAATGCTGTTTTCATTCTGTTACAATAATGAATTGAAGTCTCCCAACAGCAGGTATAATAAGTACTACTCAACCCTTGATATTCAATCACCTTTAACTGGTTATATCTATCTAAAATTCACTGTTAACTGTGGTTTTACAATACCCCATTGGCAACCTTTTATGGCTCTCTCTGAACAAAAATGCAAAAACATCAAAAATGCCTCTCAGTGCCATATACTCAGTGCCTCCCTATATTTGCTAAAATGTTTTCCATTTTTTATTTAAAGTCCAGTGGAAGATGTTCAGACATTGTGCACAAAATGAAGTGGTTTTCCCTTCCGTTTGAAATTATTTTTGCCATTACTGTTAGCCTAGAGTTCATATTTTAATCATTCCTGGTTGTGAAGTGATTTCGTGTTATCTAGATGCCCTATAGCAAGCTAATCTTTTACAAATAAAAATGAAGAAACCAATTTTTTTTCAAAAGGCTCACTTGCACTTTGGGGGATGTCTGATTCCTTGTTTATTTATTTAAAGAATTTTTTTTTTTTGCTATAGAATGAAAAGCAGATTAACAAACGCAGTTTATACACAGTAGAAATGAGCAACTGTTTCTAACTTACTCTATTAATGCAAATGAGACAAGAAATTAAGGATTCATGAAAAATCCTGGTAAAATCCACATCCTGGAGAGAATCCAGGTTTAGAATTCACAGTCTGAATATGAACAACCACAGCTTCTTATTTTACTAGCTTTCATACGGTTTTCAATTTCATTTTAAATAACAGGAATCTGTTGTTTTAGGGTTAATTCAACATTTAAACAAAAACACGTAGTCAATTCAAGCTATGTTACAAGGTTTTATTAAGTTATATTGTTAAACTTTAAGATTTCAATTTGATTAGTTCAGAGTGCTTCATGTAAATGAGAAAAATTTGACCAAAATCAGATCTTGGACAGGGAAGCTAGTGACCTATGTAAGTACCTTTGGTTTACTGATTATAAGCCAAAATTGGCTTATAATCATTTTACTTTTATTTTTTATTTCCAATTTGATCCATAGGCTTTGTGGATGATTTCGTTGGATTCTCTGAAACATTCATTTTACTATGTAAAATGCCAAACAGGGCAACAATATGAGAAGCCTAAAGTGGTTACCATAATATAACAAACATGCTTTAAAATTATTTTTAGTTTCATTATGCAGAACTGGCAAAAGTATAATCTACTTTGATTTAAAACTCAGAAAAAACATATAATATGCAAGGAAGGTAATGGAGGCTATTTCTGGGATAAAATTCATGAATTTCAACGTTCCTGAAAATATTAATATATGGATAGTTTAATAATAGGATAAAATATTTTACACATATTAGATTTTGTAGATAAGACTTTAAATTTTTGGCTTGAATTCAGGATAGGCAAACTTCTATTTCAGAACAAATCAAAAAAAAGTAAATGTTCCATCAAAGCAAGGGTGGTAAAACTAAACTTAGCTTTTATAATAAAAATAGTGTCAAATTCAATTTCCCTTTCTACTACCAACTAATTCTGAAATGTTTTGAAGTAGCACCAGGCTATAGAGTAATGCAATCTGCAAAATATCACCAATATTTTCAAACATGTGGTAATGATTTTCCTTACACTTAAAAGTGGCCCCAATTCTAACAATAAGCATGGTGCTTTAAAAAAATGTTAACTTTGACAGGTTTGCAAGCCATTTTTTATTATGCTTAATGAGAAATCACTAACTTTTTCTAATACTTCAAAAGATCACTGCATTTTGGTGGAGTGGTGACGGTAATCACTATAAATCCTTATTGCCCAAGTAAACAATAAAGACACTAGGCTAATGTGCTAATAAATTAGTCTACCTATATTTAAGATATTTATAATCTTAACAATTTTTAATTCCCAAATTGTGGAACCCATTTAATCTACTTTACGAGACTTACTAAAAAATATCTTGTTCCCATAATATCTACAATGTAAAGTGTAGACTTTATATAAAATAAACTAAAAATTATGAGCATTCATATACTGATAAAACACAAATTATTTCTCTTAAATTCTAAAGAAATCTAAATTCTATCAAAATTTCAAAGTCCATTACAATTAATCTCAAAGTATTTTAAAAATAGATGAGCTGATACAATGACATTTTCAGTGGTGAAATAAAAGTATTTAGGAGGAAAAAACCTGAGGTCCAATATCATGACTATATTCTTTGTTTTAATAGAAACACAAAATATTGTGTATTTTATATGATAAATTAATGACAGGAAGCATAAGAAACTTGTGAAAAATCTTTGTTTTGAAATGACAAGTATTTGTCTTTTTGTTATGCTATCATTCAAGATGTAAAGTAAAATTCATTGAAGTTCAGCCACTGTAGAAAAATGTTTCATAGCTAGAACACAGAAATGATTTAATAAGTTCTATGAAAAGTCAATTTGCATGAGATCAGCACCTAGCCTATAACGGGTGGTAATGGATTGTTGGCTTGATTTTATACCACTTGACATCAGATTACAATACACTGAATAAATGTTAACCTATAATCCCTTTAGTAAAAGCGAGCATTGTTTGTCTTCCCTTGTAGAGACCACATTGATTTTCTTTTATTGGATGCTCAACCACTGCACCTTAGATTGATTACTTTGAATTAAATGTGCAGAGAACATTTTTATTATTCTAAAACAGCAATCTTAACATTAAGGAGATGCACTCCTTCCCCAGCCCTTTTGTACTACAGAATGTATATTCAGCCATATCATTTGGATTTCTTTAGTTGTCGCATTTTGTTTCAAGGCTGCTGTGGTGCTGACCCCGGCTCTGCCCCTGTGACCCTTGACCCAGACGCATCTGACCAGTCAAGGCTCTGGGGGGGGCAAATTAATAGAAGCCCTGCTTGTTAATTGCATAAAAGAAAAGCCAAAGAATTCATCACCTCAGTCATGGCCATTTCTTCCCTTTGACCCCCTTCTCCCACAAGGCTTTTGCTGGTGGTCACATCTGTGGTTTTCCTATAGCTTACATATTTGCCATATAATTATTCAGCATCAAACCTTATTAATCAAATCGATGCTGTGTTTTAAATGGAAATTGCAGGATTAATACAAGCATTCATTTCATCCTGAAAATCTTGATGGCTTTAGCACATGGAATCCAATTGGAATATAAAAGAAGGGATGTAGAGACCTGATTGAATTAGGGGAGGCATGGTGCACATTAAATTACATATGCCAGCAGGGTTCCTTGCTTTTATAGTAAAATACTGCTTTGGAGTCCATACGTCATATATTTCTTGTGATTTTCTGTTACTCACTGGCTCTCTCAAGAAAAGCAAGTACATAAAAGGTTTCCATATTTTTAAAAGATGTTTTTAAAATACCCAATATGTCTTCAGTAGGAAAAAAAATGTCCTATGACTATCTCATTGAAT
Source organism: Daubentonia madagascariensis (assembly GCA_023783475.1). Lineage (NCBI taxonomy): Eukaryota > Metazoa > Chordata > Mammalia > Primates > Daubentoniidae > Daubentonia > Daubentonia madagascariensis. Next base: position 62,749,611 of record JAKFHU010001798.1, read on the forward strand.
GGAAGAGATTATCTCAAGAAGATATAGCTGAAGCTGAGTATATTTTTTATTAAATGGTGCTAGACATCTCTTCATGTGATGGGAGAAGACAGATAAATCTTTAGAATCAGCTTTCAATGTACCCTTTTTTGCCCTAAATGCCTTTACATAGGAGATCAATAAATATTAATTAGATTAATAAGTAGAAAGTATTTTATACAGGGCCTAGGAAACTATTCATATTTATTTCACTGTATTCATTATGGAAAACATTATTTGAGATGGAGACTTGGAACCAGAGCCACAGCCAGACTGTTATTGACAAGTACCACAAAGATATTAGGAAAGCTCGACAGCTTATTCTTTGGGGTTAACCCTGACCTAGTGTAAGATTAGCATTAGCACATCAATAACCTAAGGAAATAAGGTCAAGTTATATTTTTTAGTTCTTCAATTTGAAAATTCTGGCACATTCTAGAAATTCTCTTCTCCCACAGATGATTTCCTTAGCTCAGTTTTTGTTTTAATCTTTGTGAACATGAGGGAAAAAGTGAGTGTTTTTGTTTTAACAGCCCTATTATGGATGTGGATAAACTGTTCACACATTTATGCACAACTATTTGAAAGAGATTTAAATATAATAGAATTACAATATTCACAAAAAGACAAATGGCTACAAAACAGTAAAACAATTTGGTTGAGAGTGTTTAGTAAGGGGGAAATGATATTGCCTCACTCAGAAGTTACGTATCATAGAAGACATTCCTATCAAAATTTCCTAGTTTTATGCAATTTAAAGGTTAGGCTCTGTCTCACCTAAAACAAGTTTAAACTCACTTTTGAGATTGGCTTTAATTTCAGGTTTTTGTTTGTTTGTTTGTTTTGATTTGTTTTAACAGACGAAACAAAGATCTTTCCACAAAGGACTCTGATAATACGTATGTATCCTTATGTGAATTAGGAAAGGCGTGCCCTTTAGATAAACACAACTTCTTTCACATCCAGCTTGGTGAGCTTTTGTCTTTATCTAACATAGAGAAAGGAACACCTTGCCTGGGTGCATGGAGTGGGAGCTACATTTCATGTCCCTTACACTCATGGTTAGGTGTCCTTGGACGGTGAACAACTTGTACTAGTATATGTGGCAGACCTGCTTTCTATGAATATACAAAGCTGTATGGAAATCCTGGCTTGCTTTCCATCAGTTACCAATAGACCACATTTAGTATGTTTTTAAAAATCTGCTTGAATTTAAATAAAATTTAGAAACACAATATGGAGAAAGTTCTGATAAAGAAGACTTTTTCTTTGGAATACATCTGAATGCTGATTATCTGCCAGATTTGACTTTGTTACTCTGAGAGAATGGAAGTGAGTATACTGTACTTGGTTTACTTAGGTAACTGTATAAGAAGAATGACTTTGAAGGTCCCTTGCTCATGGTAACTCCTGTTAACTTGCACTGTCATTCTGGAGTCATAGCTTAATAAGGATCTTTTCTCATCCTTAAACACACTTTTGAAATTTTGAGTGATGCATTCTTCTATAAAGCCCATCTTACTATAGAAAAAAGTTACTTAGAATATCTTTATGGCACTGTATTTATGAAATTGCATTTGACAATCATGAAAACAAGTTGTTGTAGTGTATTTTATGACACAAATGCTTTCGTTTTAATATGTCCCTTGCCAAATTAGATGATTTTACTTACCAAACTTTATGTATTCTTCATGCTTAGTTGTAAAAGACAATTAGTTGTAAAATAAGTTAGCTTAGCAACCAGACAGAGGATTTTAATAATAACTTGATATACAATATTGTCAGGGGTGTCAGTCAGAAATAAATAACCCCACAGGTCCTTCACTGTAATTACCATCATTCACAATTTATATATGACCGGGAGTTTGGTTCATCTTGGAATAGACTCAGAGCTTACATTTTTTTCATCAGGCTTCCAACAGAAACTTAGATTAAAATGAAAATCTTCAGGAAGAATGAAATGTTTTATCCAGCACTGTAATTTGGCATGAGCTTGGTATAATTTTGTGTATGAAATCAACACGGGCATGTACAGGTGTGTGTACGTGTGTGTATATGCAAGTGTGTATTCCAGAAAGAGGTGGTAGTAGTGGTTCTGTATGACGTAGGTTCTCCAAGTAGTTCCGTCAACCTTTTCTTCCTAGTGGTTTAGCACGTAAAATTCTTTAGAATCAACCCTTCAGTAAATAAAAGTAATGAATCAATTTGATGTTGCTCTTTATTAATAAAAGGGCAAATTTTTTCATCTTTTCCCAAGAAAACATTATTTGTCAACTTATGAGTAATTTTATTTTTGTTAATAGGAAAAAGAGATATGATAAGAGTATATTTGATGTATTATAAATGTTTACAAGATAGGTGAATGGAGAAAACTGAAAATTGCACACTTGGAAGTCTAAGATAACTTTTTCTGGACCAATCATGGAAATTATCTCCTCTGCATGCCAGGAGATCCAAACATTTTGTGCCTAATTGAGGATATGTATTCTCTTTTCTGGAACAAGCTAAAGTTCATTCTTTTTGTTTTTGTAGTGAAAGTAATTATTTAGTATATCTAAATTGGGAGAAGTAGGACAGACCAGGAAATATATAGCTCTTTTTCACCATAGCATATAGTTAGGATCTGAAGAAAAATAATGCCTGCCTGATTCTATCATGTATAGGTCAGATCAAAGCAAAGACTTATAAGTACTCAATGAGAAAAAACAAACATTCTGGGTTTTTTTGGGAGACAGATGTGTAGCAAAGAGGTAGGAAAAGAGGAGAAGGTTGGGTGGGCAAAGTTATATAAATAACTTCTCTTCCTTGAGAACATTCTCCATAGAGTATAGTGTGAGACACCATGAAACCACATAACAATATCTTGAACATTTCTTAAAGTTGTACAATAGTCTAAAAATTCATAGCAATATTCCTTTAGATTTGCCAAGAAATCCATAGAGCTGAGGAACAATTCACAATGAACTGGAATTCATTGATCTAATTATATCAAACTCATCTATGATTTGCTGTATTATTATAATTATGTTGCCACCATTTTAATGATGAAAAAAAGAAATCTTTCTTTATAACAATAACCAATCCTATTTGAAGGAAGAATAAAATATTGTTCAAACTCACTTATATTGTCAACATATCTTGTTGAGAAAAAGGAAAAAAAATCTAATACTGTGTTGATTTAGATTATTTTCACCAAAGTACTTTTTTGTAAAAAAAAAACAAAAACCTTTGTTGTTATGTGGAGAAATAACCTCTTAGAATTTATATAAAAATAGGTAATAAATATCTATAGAGATAGTTTTAGTAATCTGTATCTACACTCATACCCAACATTTTCCCCCTCAAATTCAATTTAAAGCTAAAGGATTAAATTATACAAGCTGTCAAATAATTGATTTTATTTGATGTCATTCAATTCAGTTCTTGTTCTGGGATTGTGTAGCAATAATTTAATTTGATTCACTTTGGATATAGGTGAGAAACTGCATTTTGTGTTAAAATCTGGACAACTGTTTATTTTTTGGCTAAAGTATCTCAATACTATGAAAAATGCTTTATTAAAATATGCAGTCCTTTTCTGGGACTGGAGAAAAGACATCTCTTTTTGCCAGTTGCCTTATAAAACAAAGAAAGCTCTTTAACTTGTTAATGTATTGACCTGTTAAAGAAGTAAATGATCTACATATTATTCTTATGAAATATATATATAAGTTTATAATATAAAAATACCATTAAATAAATATTAGTTAAAGAATAATGTTTTCTTTCCTTAACAGTAAAGTATGATAATGAAAAGCATGTTCTAAGAACACGGTCACATAGACAACAAGCCATAAAACATAGAATGATCCAGCAAAATCATTCTGAAACAAAAGACTGATAAAAGCTAGACATTTTTCAAAGAATACATTTCCAATGTACAGAAGATATTTCACACTTAGCAAGAGCCTTTTAAAAAGTATAAGTGGTAGATTTGCTTAAGTTGTACACACTGTTCAAATCTTGATTGACACCGTACAACGTGCAAACTTGAACCATGCCAGTGGACTCTTATGCTTTCCTTTACAGTCGTTGAATGACCATAGGAATTTACAAACATAGAGGAGCAGGTCTTTATTTTAATGTGGGATTTTAAAATTATGTTTAAAAAGAATTAAGAAACAGAATTAAAGATAAATCCACCCATTCAATAATATCTTCTAAAGTCTGAATTTATTGAGAAGCCAGGAGTTCTTTAATGAAGGCCCATCACACTAGTAATGCACTCTATGTTTTTACCAAATAATGCCATAAACTAAAGATTCCATCCAGGATGATATCCATCCTTGCACCAGCCCCTTAGGTAGTCCAGGACATCTCAACAAACACTTGAAATGCTACCAAACCCAAGCCGCCACTTCACATGATTTATGATGTCATTAATGTCAAGCTATCAGTGGACAAGAGTAAAAGAGACAACAGCAAAGCTGACTAAAAACAAATAGTTTTGATTAAACTCAAGGACGTTCAGTACAGCTTTCAGCAAAAAGACATTCATCATTTCCGAAGCTGACCTTGTTTTTTTTTTTTTATTCCCCTTCGTTTTTAAAAATCCTAAATGCAAGCATAATGCATGTTGGTATTCCTGCAGGCTCTGAGCCATGTTGTAGCTGTGTCCACTCTTTAAGGCAAAATGAATGAAGTAAAAGCTACAGCACCTTTTTCTATGGGGCTGATTGAATAGCTAATTGACCCTTTTCCTTAAACACTCCCTTCCCTTCTTTTATTTCCCAGAAGAATTCTGTCACTCTCCTTCTAAATCATTTCAAACGAGTAGGCTTCTCTCGCCCCCCTCTTCTGATTTTGTGCCATTTTTATGTTCAAAGGAAAAAAAAAGACTAAAAATTAGAAATAACAAGAAAGATAAAAAATATATGTGAAGTAAATGAAAGAGCCAAATTATTTTCATGTAAACAGTTCTACCTACAAACAATTCTAGCTACAAATCTTGTTTTCTAGAAACACAGTCAAATTATTCCTCAGAGCATTACCGTGTTTACATCTCTTGAAATAAGCGGGCTTAATGCTCCTTTATCTAACAGGGGCTCTATGTAGAACATACGGTTCTTTTTTAAGCAAGAATTAAAATATAAAAGTGTAAGGGAGAAACAAATGATATTTCAGAGATTTTGCACTTTGTCAACATCCAATTGGACCAAGTCACCTCAGGAAATCTTATTTCATGCCTTTGTAAAAGCTGCTATAACTCATTCAAACAACAGAAGGAAACTAATAGTTCAGGCTTTAGAAATGTATTTTAAAAATCTGTCAGCGACTTTTTTTTTTTAAGATAATAGGTTTTTCACTCAAGTACAAATTTTAAACAGTGTTGTTCTCTCCACACATTTCTTACATCTTCATGAGCATTTGGGCTCACATTCTTTTATTCCAATAATTCTTTTAATTTGTTAATATTGCATACTTCAAAACCATGAGGCTTTATAGCAGATATGGCTTTCACAGGCATCAATATAAATTAAATTATATGTCAATATTAGAATAAAATTATTTAATATGGTACTTAAATGTTAACTATACATGGACTAAAATAAATTTTTTAAAAAGTTAGTATCTCATGAGGCTTAAGATAAAACTATAGTATTGTCTTTTTAAATGACTGGAACACTTTCTGAAATATTGCCCATTTTTAGCTGCAATCATTTGTTCATACACACTTAAAACACTCCTCTCGAATTAGGTATATTTACTCTGATTAAAAAAACTTTCTGCTGAGTTTTTTTTTATGGGAAATAAGACAGACTGTTTTATAAGTATTAACTGTGCATGAGAACATTTGTAATATCACCCTTGGAGAATAATAAACAGATACTAGAGATTGAAATTCTGACATAGTTTACAGAACAATAATCCAAACATCTGTTATAATGACAAGGGATTTGAGCAGAATAGAGAGTACATGGGAAAGCTATGCTACTTTTAGTACAGTTATAACATTAAATCAAAGCGTTGCAGCTCAAGGCAGCTTGCTGCTAATATAAACAATTTTCTACATATTCCTGGGCCACAAGCCAGATCTCAGGATTCAGTTACAAGCACAAGGTCAAGAGGGAATCAACAGTATGAAATTACTGCCTATGAATCAAAAGAATAAATGGATAATTAAATATGAAAACAAATTAGAAGGTATGCTCTCATTTAACTCATCAAATGAATTTGTCAAGCAACTTTATATATGGAACTGGTTGCAGGAGCAGGATCCGTAGAAGCTTTAATATACTTATTGATTAAACCTGAGCTATTAGCATTTTCCCTGAATCAGCCTTACCATATCATTTTTTTCCTATGTATAAATTTGATTTCGTAAGAAATCAAATACACACCTAATCATAATCATAAAGATAAATATTTAGCCATAATTTTCTTCATGGAGGAAAATAAATGATGCTGAAAAACTATTTACTAATGATATAAGCCACTTTTCTTAAACTTGAGCTTCTAAGAGATACAATGTTGTATGGAGAAATTTGTGTTCAGATGTTAAATGATCTAAAATCTAGTTCATTTTTGTTAATATTTATATGATCTTGGCTACATCTTTTAGCACCCCTAAAATTAAGTTTCCTATAAAATTCAGATTTGATTAGACAGAGTCTAAAATGCTTTCTGGCATCAAAAATTATATATATATATATACACAAAAACAAAAACTATGACATATGAACTTGCTATACAGTCATGCATTGCTTAACAGGGATATATTCTGAGAAATGCATAGTTCAGTGATTTTGTCTTAATACAAACATTATAGAGTGTTACACAAACCTAGATGGTATAGCCTACTGCATACCTAGGTAGTATGGTATAGCATATTGCTATTGCTACTAGGCTACAAACCTGAACAGCATGTTACTGTGCTGAATACTGAATACTGTAGGCAATTATAACACAATAGTAAGTTTTTGTGTATCTAAACATATCTAAACATATAAAAGGTATGCAAAACTAGGGTATTATAATATTATGGGACCACTGTTTCATGTGAAGTCCATCATTGATTGAAATGCCCTTGTATGGCACATGAGTATATATAAAAAGGATGACAATGGGTTGAATATTTGGAATTATAGTTTCTAATGAATTTCTCAGTCTAATAATATGTCTGGTGTCAGACATGAGTAAAATTAATGTCAACAGGTAGAATTTTAGGTTAGTGGCTACCTGAATTCTCTCTTATAGAGAGGAACATTTCAAAAATCTATTTCAAATTTGAATGAAAGGAAAATAGTTGAAAATAAATAATGGTAAAAGTTGGGGGTGGGAAGAATTGATGTGTAATTTTTTATTCTTTTAAAGAGAAGAGTAGAAATGTTCTGAGATCAAAACCTATGAAGTCTCCTCTTCCCAGCAGACATTTTTGAAGGCTAGATCGCAAGAATAGATATGGAAATGAGCTTCTGTGAAGGAGGAGCAGTCTTGGGGGAATGAAATAGGAAATTCAGAAGACAGAATTTATTATAGAAAATATTCCATATTTGTTTGGAAAGAGTTCATAAGATTGATGTATAGTTTTAAGTATACCAGCAGGTAGAATCTCATCCTAAATTATTCCATTTCAAGTGAAGTCAATCTAAAGCCCCTTTTCCCTGCAAAAAAAAGTTTTACAAAAAACAAATAATTAAAGTGTATAATGATGGCTTAAAATTGTTCTGAAATGTCAAAAAGTATTAATTATAAAAAAGGATGGTCTTCCAGTTCCAGTAAAGTCAACGCATTCTCTCTCATTGAATGCAACTATCAAAGCTGCACAAATTGCATGAATAGCATTTGAGAATACTGAAAAGTAAGTATCAGCAGGGAGGAAATAGAAGAACATCAGAATTTGAAGTAACACTGAATGGGCTGTGAGTTTACCATTTATTTCCTCCAGTATCTCTTGATCTGAACACAATGTAATTCCAAACTTGTAAGTGAGCACTGTGGTTCAGACAGAGAGATCAAAAAGAAATCCTCTAGTTGTGGCTTGAGGAGAGAAAAGGAAACTCCTAAATCTCAGAGAGACTGGGGGAAATCTCTTGATATTTTTCCCTCTCCTTTTTCTATGTTCTATTGAACCCTACACCCAGATGGCTGTGCAGCTTGTGCAGCTGAAATTCTAAGGAAGAAGAAATTTTCTTTCCTTTAGGTAAAGCTGCATCTTCAAGTGAGTAGGGCCAGCTCCTGTTGAGTTTTTTCCTCTTTCTGTCCCCCTGCCACTTGGCCCTAAAGGCAGTGCAATCACAGAAGAGGACAGTTTCTAACCAGAGGACTAAAAAGTGAAACCCATTGGACTGAAAAGTACCAGTGAGATTACATAGAGAAAAGAGGTAGGGAAAGCAATAATTTTGTTCAATAATTCTTGGGTTAACATTAATTCCTAGTTTATTTAAGCTTATTTAAGTATATATCTGATCTTAATTAGCATACCAAAGACTTTGAGAACTGACCTATGGTCAGGTCTCACCCAGACCACTGGCATATGCAGGACCAAAAAAAAGAGCACAGCAAAGGCTTTGAAAACTGGACTGACATTGGAACCACAACCTATAGAAGGCCAAAAAAATTTATCAAGATTCTTTATAGGATATAAATAAAGACCACAGTATCATAATGTAATATTCAAAATGACTACAGTCAACCAAAAATCACTTGGTATATGAACAACCACAAAAATTGCAACTCATATAAGAAAATGAAATCAAGAGTCACCCATAACAACATAACAGAGATGTTGGATTAACTGGCAAGAACTTTAAAGCAGTATTATATAAATGCTCCAATGAGCAATTTCAAGCACTCTCAAATTGAATATTAGAATGGAAAAAGGTCAGCAAGTAATAAAAGATATTAAGAACACACATAAACATATATGCACCTAATTTATACTCACCTAAATAAATGAATAAAAAATGGACAGACTTGAAGGGAGACATAGACAATTCAGCAATAATAGGGGGGCACTTTAACACTCCACTTTCATTTTTTAAGAAATTTTTTCATGATCCATAATAATTTTACATATTTGTGGGTACATGTGATAAGGAGAAGTCCACAAGGAAAAAGAAGACATGAACATATAAAACAAGTAGATCTACCATATATGAATATCTATAGAACATTCCACCAAACAGCAGAATCTGGATACATAATCTTGTCAAGTGCACAGGGAATGTTTTCCAGGACAGATCATATGCTGAGCCATAAATAAAGTCTCAATAAATTTAAAATGATTGAAATAATACAAAGGTATGCCCTCCAACCATAATGAAATAAAATTAGAAATGATAAAAAAAGGAAATTTAGGACAACCAAAAATATATGGAAAATAAACACACTCCTAAAAATACCTGTGGATAAAATAAGAAATTGTAAGGGAAATTAGAAAATACTATGAAAAAAATTTTAAAATCCATGCCAGACCAAAACTTACGGAATTCAGATAAAACAGTGCTTAGAGGTATATCTATAACTCTAAGTGACTATTTTAAAAAAGAAAGATCTCAAATCAATAAACTAATCTTTCACCTTAAGAACCTACAAAAATAATCAAACTAAATGCAAAGCAAGAAGAAAAGACACATAATGATTAATGGAAATAAATGAAATAAGGGATATAAAAACAACAGAAAGCAGCAAAATAAAAGATGACTCTGTGAAAAGATCAACAAAATTGACAGAGCACTAGCTAGACCGGCTAAGACAGAAAAGACAGACTACTGAAATTACTAAATTAAGGAATGAAATGAAGGAGAGCATATCATTACTGACCTTACAGAAATTTAAAAAAATATATAAGGAAATAATACGAACAAGTGTGCACCAACAAATTAGATAACTTAGATGAAATGGACAATTCCTAGAATGACACACACCTAAAATGATTTAGCAGTAGACAAGACCAAGCAGAAGAAAGAATTTCAGAGGTTCATGACAAGTCTTTTGATTTAACCCAGACAAAAATAAACAAAAAATAATTAAAAGAAATGAACAAAGTCTTCAAGAAATATGGGATTTTGTAAAATGCCCAAACCTAAGAATTATAGGCATCACTGAGGGAGAAGAAAAATCAAAAAGTTTGGAAAACTTGGAATAATGGAGGAAAACTTCCATGGCCTAGTTGAGATTTATACATCCACATTCAAAAAGCTCAGAGAACCCTTTGGAGATTCATTGCAAAAAGGACATTACCAAAAAATATAGTCATCAGACTAGCCAAAGTCAACATGGAGGAGAAAATTCTATAAGAAGTAAAATGAAAGCACCAAATAACTTAGAAAGAAAAACATATCAGACTAACAGCAAACTTCTCAGCAGAAACCTTATAAACCAGAAGGGATTGGGATCCTATCTTTAGCCTTCTTAAGCAGAATAACTGTCAGCCAAAAATTTTGTATTCTGCTAAACTAAGTTACATAAATGAAAAAGAAATAAAGTCTTTCACAGGCAATAAAATGGTAAGGGAATTTGTCACCACTAGACCATCCCTATAAGAAATGTTAAAAAAAGTTATAAACATTGAAATGAAAGTTATATACTCACAAGTATAATAACACTCAAAGTAAAAGTACAAAGAATACAAAACAATTAGGTAACAATCAACATGGTGACTGGAACAGCATCTCACATATCAACATTTACTTTAAATGTAAATGGTATAAATGACCCACTTAAAAGATATAGATTGTCAGAACAGATTAATAAAACAACCCAAATATCTGCTGCCTTCAAGAGACCCACTTAACTTGTAAAGATTCTTATAGACTCAAAGTAAAGGTGTGGAAAAAATATTGCACACAAATGAAAACCAAAAGTGAACAGGGCTAGACATTCTTATAACAGACAAAACAGACTTTAAATCAAAAACAGTAAAAAAAAGACAAAGAAAGTCATTATATAATGATAAAGAGATAAATTCACAAGATGTAACAATCTTAAATATATATGCTCCTAACATCAGAGCTCCCACATTTATAAAATGAATACTACTAGACCTAAGAAAAGAGATAGACCACAACAAAATAATAGTGTGGGACTTCAACACTCCACTGACAGCACTAGATAGATCATTGAGGCAGAAAATCAACAAAGAAATGATGAACTTAAGCTGGGCCCTAAAAAAATGGCCCTAACAGACATTTACAGAATATTTTACCCAAAAACTATAGAATATCTATTCTTCTTATCAACACATAAAACATTTTCCAAGATATATCATGGTAGGTCACACAAAAAGTCTTAATAACTTTTCAAAAATTGGAATCATATCAAATATTTTCTCAGACCACGGCAGAATTAAACTAGAAATCAATTCTAAGAGGAACTGAAATACATGGAAATAAAACAATCAGTCTCAATGATCTCTGGATCAACAATGAAATCCAGATGGACATTAAAAAATTTTGTTTGAAATGAATGATAATAGCGACAAAAGTTATCAAAATCTTTGGGAAAGAGAAAAAGCAGTATTTTATATGCTAACGGCTTACATTTAAAAGACAGAAAAACCACAAATTAACAACCTAATGTCACACTTGAAGCCACTAGAAAAACAAAAACAAACCAAAGTTAGCAGAAAAAAATCAGAATAAAACCAAACAAAACCGAAACAAAAAATAATATAAAGAATCAATGAAACAAAAAGGTGGTTTGTTGAAAAGATTAATAAAATCGATAGACCAGTAGCTAGATTAACCAAAAGGAGAGAGTATTCAAATAAGCTCAATCAGAAATGAAAAGAGAGATACCCTTCTGTATCTCTGACACCAGAGAAATACAAAAGATCATCCGAGACTACTCTGACTGTTTCTGTGCACACAAACTAGAAAATCTAGAGGAAATGGATAAACTCCTAGGAACATATAACTCCCCAAGCTTGAATCAGGAAGAATTAAAAATGCTGAACAGACCAATAATGAGTAGTGAGATTCAATCAGTAATTTAAAAGGTCCAATAAAAACCAAAGCCCAGGACCAGATAGATTCATAGCTGAATTCTACCAGACTACAAAGAAGAACTGATACCAATCCTATTGAAACTGTTCCAAAAGATTGAGAAGTAGGGAATCCTCCCTAACTCATTCTATGAAGCTAAGATACCAAAGATTACCCTGATACCAAAGCCAGGAAAGGACGCAGCAACAACAACAAAGAAAATTTACATACCAATATTCCTGATGGACATAGATGCAAAAATCCGCAACACAACACCAGCAAACTAAATTCAACAGCACATCAAAAAAGTAATTCACCACCACCAAATGGGTTTCATCCCAGTGATACAAGGATGTTTCAACATACACAAGTCAATAAATGTGACTCACCACATAAACAGAATTAAAAACAAAAATCATATGATCTTCTCAATAGTTGCAGAAAAAGTATTCAACAAAATCCAGCATCCCTTTGTCATAAAAACCCTCAACAAACTAGTCATAGAAGAAGCAAACCTTAAAATAATAAAAACTGTATATGACAAACCCACAGCCAACATCATACTGAAAGGGGAAAAGTTGAAAGCATTCCCCATAAGAACTGGAACAAGACAAGAATGCCCAATTTCACCACTTCTATTCAACACAGTGTTGCAAGTCCTAGCCAGAGCAATCAGGCAAGAGAAAGAAGTAAAGGGCATCCAAATTGGAAAAGAGGAAGTAAAACTGTCTCTGTTTGCTAATGATATGATCTTTTACCTAGAACCCTAAAGCCTCCTCCAAATGACTTCCAGATTTGATAAATGAATTCAGTAAAGTCTTAGGTTAAAAAATCAATGTATACAAATCTGTAACATTTCTATATACCAATAATGGCCAAGCTGAGAATCAAATCAAGAATTCAATATTATTTACAATAGCTTAAAAAAAAATACATAGGAGTCTACTTAACCAAGCAGGTGAAAATTCCCTACAAGTAGAATTACAAAACACTGATGAAAGAAATCATAGATGACACAAATAAATAGAAAAATATCCCAAGCTTTTGAATTGGAAGAATCAATATTGTTAAAATGACCATACCGCCCAAAGTAATCTACAGATTCAATGCAATTCTTATTAAAATACCAACATCATTTTTCACAGAATTAGAAAAAAACATTCCTAAATTTTATATGGAACCAAAAAGAAGCCTAAATACCCATAGCAATTCTAAGCAAAAAAAAGAAATCTGGAAGCATCACATTACCCAACTTCAAATTATAGTACAAGGCTATAATAACCAAAACTTCATGGTACTGGTATGAAAGTAGACACATAGGACAATGGAACAGAAAGGAGAACTCACAAATAAATCCAATTATCTACAACCAATTGATCTGCAACAAAGCAGACAAAAATATCCACTGGAAAAAAGACACCCTATTCAATAAATGGTACTGGGAAAATTGGACTGCCACATGCAGAAGAATGAAACTAGATCCCTATCTCTCATTGTATACAAAAATTAAGTCACGATGGATTAAAGACTTAAATGTAAGAGCCAGAAACCATAAAAATAGTATTAAAAAACCTAGGAAAAACTCTTCTGGAAATTGGCCTAGGCAAAGATTTTATTACTAAGACCCCAAAAGCAAATGCAATGAAAACAAAAATAAATAAATGGGATTTAATTAAAAAGCTTCTGCTCAGCAACAGAAATAACGAACAGAGGAAATAAACAACCTACTGAATAGGAGAAAATATTCACAAACTATACATATGAGAAATGACTAATATCCACAATCTACAAGGAACTCAAATAAATCAGAAAAAAACAAATCACCCTATTAAAAAGTGGACAAAAGACATGAACACATATTTTTCAAAAGAAGATATACGAATGGCCAACAAACACATGAAGAAATGCTCAACATTGCTCATTATCAAGGAAATACAAATTAAAACCCCAATGAGATAGTACCTTACCCTTGTCACAATGACTTTTATTAAAAAGTCCAAAAACAATGGATGCTGGTGTGGATGCAGAGAGAAAGGAACTGTTATATACTGTTGGTGGGACTGCAAATTAGTACAACCTCTACGGAAAACAGTATGGAGATTTCTGAAAGAACTAAAAGTACATCTGCTACTAGGTACAGCAGTCCCATTACTGGGTATCTACCCAAAGGAAAATAAATCATTATATCAAAAAGAAAATGGCAGTTGTATATTTATCACAGCACAATTCACAATTGTAAACATATGGAATCAATCTCAGTGCCCATCAACCAACGAATGGATAAAGAAATATAGTATATGCATATACCAAGGAGTACTACTCAGCCACAAACAAGAGTGAAATAATGTCTTTTTCAGCAACTTGGATGAAACAGGAGGCCACTATCCTCAGTGAGGTATCTCAGGAATGGAAAACCAAATACCACATATTTTCTCATTTATAAGTGGGAGCTAAGCTGTGGGTATACATGGTCATACAGAGTGATATAATGGACATTTGAGACTCAGAAGGGGGAGGGTGCAAAGGAGGTGAGGAATGAAAAATTACCTGTTGGTTACAATGTACACTATTTTGGTGATGGGTACCCTAAAAGCCCAGACTTCACCACTATAATATTCACCCAGGTACCAAAAATAACTTGTACCCTCTAAATATATTGAAACAAGAAAAAAGAAGAAATAGAAAATCTGAATAGTCCTATAACAAGAAGAGAAATTGAATTAGTAATTTAAAAATTTCCCACAAAGAAAAGCCTAGGCTCAGATAGCTTCACTGGTGAAATCTACCAAATATTAAAAAAGAATTAATATCAATTCTTCATAAACTCTCCCAAAAAACAGAAGAGAAGGGTAGACATCCTAATTCATTATATGAGGCCAATATTAGTCTGAAACCAGACAAAGATATTGCAAGAAAACTACAGACCAATATCCCTTATGAACATAGATTCAAACATTTTCATCAAAATACAAACCAAAACCCAGCAACATATATAAGAGAATTATACACCATGATCAAGTGAAATTTATCCTAGGAATGTAAGGTTGGCTTAACAATGAAAAATCAATTAATGAAAAACACCACATTAATGGAATTTGTAAAATATAAGTATCTCAATAGATGAAGGGAACACATTTGATAAAATCTAACACCCTTTTATGATTTATAAAAAACACTTAATAAATTATGAATAGAATTCAACTTCCTCAAACTACTAAAAGGCATCTTAAAAACCCCTAGGTTTTATCATACTAATGATAAAAAACTGAATGTTTTCCTCAATAATCAGGAAGGAGACAAGGATGTCAACTCTTATTAGTGCTATTTAACATTGTATTTGAGATTCTACCCAGGGAATTAAAAAAAAGAAAAAGAAACAAAATGCACCCAGGTTGGAAAGGAAAAGGAAAATTATTGTTTAGTCATTGATGCCATGATCTCATACATAGAAAATCCTTAGGAATGCACTAAAAAAATTATTAAAATTTATAAATGAACTCAAAAAGCTAGTAGGACACAATATAAATGTAGAAATCAATTGTATTACTCTACACTGGCAGTAAGAATTCCAAAAATAAAGAAAGCAATTCTATTTGCAATAGCATCAAAAATAATAAAATAATTAGATATACATTTAACAAAATAATTGTAAGATGTACATGCCAAAAACAACAAAATCCTGTTGAAAGAAATTAAAGAATATCTAAATAAATGCAAAAAATCCCAGGTATAAGGAGTGGAAGATTTAATATTGTTAAGATGGAAATGGTCCTCAAATTGATCTACAAATTCAATACATCCTATCAAAACCCCAGTAGCCTTTTATGCAGAAATTGAAAAGGGACTTGAAGTAGCCAAAACAAACTTTAGAAAAAAGAACAAATTTGGAGGACTCACTTTCTGATTTCAAGATTTTCTACCAAGCTATTTTATTCAAGACAGTGTGGTATTCATATGAGGATAGACATATAGATTGACGGAATAAAATTGAGTGTCCAGAAATAAACCCTTTCATCCATGGTCAATTGACTTTTGACATGAATGCCAATACAATTCGATGAAGAGAGTCTTTTTACAAATGGTCCTGGGAAAACTGGATATCCACATGGAAATAATGAATTTGGACCCCTACCTCACAAAACGCACAAAAATTAACTTAGAATGGATTGTAGACCTAAGTATAAGTGCTAAATCTATAAAAATCTTAAAGCAAAACATAGGAGTAAATCTTTGTGAACTTGGGTTAGGCAATGTTTCTTAGATACGACACAAAAAGCACATGAGACAAAAGAAAAAAATAAATTGAACTACATCAATATTAAAACATTTGTGTTACAAATGATACTGTTGAGAAAGTGAAAGACAACACACACAATGAAAGAAATTATTGGCAAATCATATGTCTTATAAGGAATTTGTCTTAAGTCTGTTTTTTGTTACTTAGAATACATGAGACTGTGTAATTTATAAAAGGTAATTAATTTCTTACAGTTACATAGGCCAGGAAATCCAAGGTTAAGGGGGCATATCTAGTGAGAGCCTGTTTGCTAGTGGGAATTCACAGAGTCCTGAGGCAGGGCAAAGTATCACTTGATGAAGGGATTGAACATGGTAACATAATAGCTCAGGTCTCTCTTCCTTTTCTTATGAAGCCACCTATTCCCTTCTCATGATAACCCATTAATCCACTAATTCATTAATCCATTAATCCATGAACAGATCAATCCATTTATAAGGAGAGCCCTTACGATCCAATCACCTCTTAAAAGCCCCACCTCTCAATACTGCCACATTGAAGAAGTTTCACATGAATTTTGTAGGGGACACTCAAACCATAGCATTCTTCCCCTGGACCCTCAAAACCCATGTACTCAAATACAAATACATCCATTCCACCCCCATAGCCCCAAAGTCTTAACTCATTCCAGTACCACCAGCTCAAAAGTCCAAAGTCCAAAGTCTCATCTGTGAGCCTGTGAAATCAAAACCAGTTATCTACTTCCGAGATCAATGGTGGGACAAATATAGGGCACACATTACCATTTCAAAAGGGAGAAAAAGGCAGGAAGAAATAGGGTAACAGGCCCCAAGCAAATTGGAAACCCAAGAGAGCAGACATTGAGTCTTAAGAGTCCAGAATAATCTCTTTTGACTCCACGTACAGCATCCTCAACACACTGGTGTGGGGGTTGGACCCCCAGGCCTCAATAGCCGTGCCCCTGTGGCTTTGCTGGCCTCAGTCCACCCAGCTCTCTCGGGTTAGTGTCGAAAGCTGGTAGCTCCATAGTTCCGGGGTCTTAGTGGCAGGCTCATTCCTATGGCTCCACTAGGCATTGTCCTAGTGGGGACGCTCTGCAGCTGTTCCAACCCCAAATTTCCACTCAGCATTGCCATAGTGGGGGCCCTCTGTGGGGTCTCAGCCCCTGTAACCAGCCTCTGCCTGGGCCTCCAGGCTTCTGACAGCATTCTTTGAAATCTGGGTGGAAACTGCCAAACCTCCACAGCTCTTGCTTTCTGAAAGTCTGAAGAATTATCACTACATAGACACCACCAAGGTTTATGACTTGTGATTACAGATCTGTGACACTTGGGGTTGATTGGGCCAGGGCTGCTCCAGCCTGAGTGATGGGGTTGAGGGAAGCAGTGAGCAGTGTCCAGGGGTGGCACATGGCAGCAGTGCCCAGGCCCCTTCCCCAGAGACCATTCTGTTCTCCTAGACCTATAGGCCTGTGATGGGAAGGGCAGCCTCAAAGATTTCTGAAATGCCTTTGGGGCCTTTTTCCCATTGTTTTGACTATTAGCACCTGACTCTCTTTTAGCCATCCTGACCTGTTTAGCTAGTAGTGGCTCCACCTTACACTTGTATTCCTCTCCTGAAAATGCTGTTTCATTCTTCATCTCACGGGCAGGTTGTGAATTTTCCAAATTTTTTCCCCTGTGTTTCCCTTTTCTCTAGCAGTTCACCTTAAGCAGTTAGAAGAAACCACAGAGCAGCCTGATAGCTTTGTTGCTTAGAAATTTCTTCTGCCAGATATCCTAGTTCATCACTCTCGAGTTCAGTCTTTCACAAAGACCTCAGGCATGGACACAGTTCAGCCAAATTTTTTGTCAATTTATAACAAAGATGGACTTTACTCCAGTTTTTAATACTTGTTCCTCAGTTTCATTGGAAACCTTTTGGAATGGCCTTTACTGTCCATATTTCTTTCAGAATTCTGGTCATGGCCACTTAACCAATCTCTAAGGAGTTCCAAATTTTTCCTAGTCTTCTTGTCTTCTAAGCCTGTACCAAAATCTAGGCTTTTTCTAGCCTGCTCCTTCAAATTCTTCCAGACTCTGCCCATTACCCAGTTCCAAAGCCACTTCCACATTTTCTCAGTACCAATTTTGTCATAGTCCCTTTAATCCATAAATCCATGAATGGATCCAATCACCACTTAAGGTCTTACCTCTCAATACTGCCGTAACCATAATAGGTTTGTTGCCAGACGCGTGGTGAGTCAACATATGGAGACAAAATTGCAGCAGAGAAAGAGTTTAATAATTGTAGTGCAGCCAAACAGAGAGACAGTAGGAAACCTCAAATCCACCTCTTTAAGAGGTTTTGGGATAGGAGTTTTAAGGGGTCCAGATGGGCGATGGGCTGAAGTATGGGGATCACCAATTAGTCAAGAAGTGAGGGACGAGGTCATGGGACAGGGAGACAAAGAAACTGCATTCTTGTGCTGAGTTGATTCCTTGTTGGGGGTCTTTAGACTGGTTGTATCAGCCATTCCACTAGAATTCAAGGTCTGAAAAACAACTTGGGCAATGTTTGAGCAAAAGTTTTATTCTTCTAGTGACAGAGATCTTACCTATAGGAATAATGGAGAAGCAAGTGGTCAGCATACTATGTGATGCTCAGCAACTGCAAGGAAGTGAGTCATTGTGAGGGTGGTTTCACTGCCACATTAGGGATTAAGTTTCAACATGAGTTTTGAAGGGGACATTCAGATTATAGCAGAATTTGTACCCAAAATATATAAAGATCTCTTACAATAAAATACAATAAATACACATAACACAATTTATTGACAATAAAATACAAATAACCAAATTAAAAATGGGCAAAGGATTTGAACAGACATTTCTCCAAAGAAAATATACAAAGGGCCAATATGCACATGAAAAGATGCTCAATACCATTAGTCATTAGGGAAATGCTAATCAAAATCACAGTGAAGTACCACGTCACACACATTAAGATGGCCATAATCAAAAAAGATAAACAATAAAAAGTTATGGTGAGAATTGGAGAAATTGGAATTATCATACATTGTTGGTAGAAATGTAAAATCATTAACACCTTTAGAAAACAGTTTAGCAGTTCCTCAGAATGTTAAACACAAATTTACCACATGACCCAGCAACTCTACTCCTCCATGCATACTCAAAAGAAATGAAAAAATGTCCCCACAAAACATCACATGAATGTTCATAAAAACATTATTCATTTTAGTAAAAATATGGAAACAACTCAAATTTCTATCAATTGATGGATCCATATGTATAATGTGTTATATCCATACAATTCAATATTATTTGGTAATGAAAAGGAATAAAGTACTAAGACATGCTAAAACTTAGGTGAATATTGAAAACATTATGCTAAGTGAAAGAAGCCAGTCACAAACGGCCACATATTATATTAGTCCATTTATATGAAATATTCAGACAAGGAAAATCTATAGAGACAGAAAGGAGGTAGTGATTGCCTATGGTTGAGGTGGAATAGGAGGGAATTAGGAATGGCTGCTAACGGTCACAGGGTTTCTGTTGGGGGAGGATAAAAATGTTTTAAAAACTAACTTTGTGGTTATGGTCGCACAACCCTATGAATCTACTAAAAGCATTGAATTGCATACTAAATAAGTGAATTATATTTTATGCCAATTATATCTCAACAAAATTGCTAAGAAAACAGAACCATATAAAAATTTTACAATGTAAAAATAGAATATCTTAAATAAAAACTAATAAAATGGACTCAACAATAGAATAGAGATTGACAGAGGAAAAAATCAGCAAACTTGAAATAGGTCAATAAAAATTATCCAATCTGACCAGGAGAGAGAAGAAGAGAACAGAGCTTCAATAATGTGTGAGGCAATAACAAAAGGTTAATATTTGTGTCATTCTTGTCAGAAGAAAAGAGAAATTGTGTGGGGCTAAAATATATTTGAAGAAATAGTGGCTGAAACTCTCCAAGCAGAAAGACTGGCTTCTTTCCTTTAGTAATACATTTAAGATTAATCCAGGTTTTTGAGCGGCTTGATAGCTCATCAGTTATTATTGTTGAATAGCATTTCATTGTATGGACATTGAACAGTTTGTTTATTCATTTGTCTATTTGAGGATATCTTGGTTGCATCCAGTTTTTAGTAATTCTGAATTAAGTTTCTATCAACATTTGTGTACAGGTTTTTGTGTGGACATAAGCTTTCAAATCAGTTGAGAAAATACACAGGAGTATGAGATTGCTAGATTGTGTGGTAAAACTATGTTAACTTTGTAAGAAATTTCCAAACTGTGCTCTCATCTGTCTGCAGCATAGTATATTTCCACTGGCTGTAAATGGGTTCTTATTGTTCTATATCCTCTTCAGCAGTTGGTATTGTCAGGCTTTTATATTTTAACCATTCAATTAGTTGTACAATATCTCAATATTATTTTAATTTACGTTTCCCTAGTGACAAATGATGTTGAGAATCTTTTCATATGCTTGTTTTCCATTTGTATATCTTCTTTGATGAGGTATCTTTCAGATCTCTTTACAATATTTTAATTGGGTTGCTTGCTTTCTTATTGTTAAGAGTTTATTGTCATTTGAATACGAACTCTTTACCAGATACATTGGCAACTATTTTCTCCCATTTTGTGGCTTGTCTTTTCTTTCCTTTATCATTGTCCTAGAGGAGAATATATTTTAAATTTTAATAAATGCAATTTATCCATTATTTCTTTTTCATGGACTACATTTTTGGTGGTGTTTCTCAAAACTCATCACCAAACTCAGTCATGCCGATTTTCTCCTCTGGTTTCTTCTACACAGTTTATAGCTTTCCAGTTTATAGTTAAGTCTTGAATCCAATTTGATTTAATTTTTCTATAATGTATAAGGATGCATATAGACATCTAAAATTTCTAGGGCCATTTGTGGAAAAACTATTCTTTGAATTTGAATTGCCTTTGAGTCTTTGTTATGATTCTTATGGTATATGTATGTATGAGTTTATTTTTGAGTTCTCTATCATGTTTTCTTGATCTATGTCTATTCTTTCATTAATACCATACTGTGTTGATTTCTATCACTTTATAGTAAGTTTTGAAATCAGTAGTGTGAGCCTTCTAACTTTGTTCTTCTTCAGTACTGTGTTGGCTGTTCTAAAAAGCTTTGACTTTCCCTATAAATTTAAGAATCGATTTGTTGACATCTACATAATATCTTGCTGGGATTTTGATTGGGATTGTATTGTGTCTATGTATCAAGTTGGGAAGCATTGATATTTTGACAATTTAGAGTCTTCTAGCCCATGAACACCTAAAATATCTCTATTTATTAGTTCTTCTTTGATTTCTTTAATTGTGTGGTTTTCCATATACAGATTTTATACACATGTTGTTAGATTTATACTTATGAATGACATTTTTGGTGCTATTATAAACTAATTTTTGGAATTTCAAGTTCCAGTTGCTCATTGCTGGGCAAATGATTTTTTAAAATTTGACCTTGTGTCCTAAACATTGACATACTCACTTAGTTCCAGACTTTTATTTATAGATTCTTTGGGCTTTTCCACATAGAAGATCATGCCATCTGCAAAAAATGATAGTTTTATTTTTCTTATCTCTATATCTTTTATTTCTGTTTCTTCTCTTATTGCACTAGCTAAGATTTCAATTATTTAGTTAAATAGGAGTGATAAGAGAGGACATCTCTTCGGTGTTTCCTGTCTTAAAGGGAAAGCATTCTGTATCTCATCATTAGCTATAATGTCAGCTGTAGGTTTTTCGTAGGTGCCTTTTTAAAATTAAGTTGTGGAATTTCCTCTCCATCATATGTTTTGAGAGTTTTTATCATGAATGCATGTTGGATTTTGTCAAATGTTTTTTTCTGTATCAACTAATATGATTATGATTTTTCTCCTTTAATCTGTTGATATGGTAGCTTGCATTGTTTTTTGGATGTAAAACCAGTTGGTTTAACTGGAATAAACCTCACTTGGTCATAGTATATACTTCTTTTTATACAATTTTGGATTCTGTTTTTCTGTATCTTGTTGAGGCTGTTTGCATGTATGTTCATGAGAGATATTGGTTTGTAGTTTTCTTGTCTTGTAATGCCTTTTTTTATAAAATGAGTTAGGAAGAGTTTTTCTTTTTTCCCTGCTTCTATTTTTCTGCTTGGCAATAATACTAATTGTCTAGAATTAGTATTATTTTTTTTCCTTAAATGTTTGGTATAATTCAGTAGTGAAACCTTCTTGGCATGGTTATTTCCTTTCTTTCTTTTCTTTTTTCCTTTTTTTTTTTTTTTTTTGAGACAGGGTCTCACTTGCCTGGGCTACAGTGCAGTAGCATCATCATAGCTCACTTTAACCTCAAGCTCCCGGGCTCTTATGATCCTCTTGCCCC
The DNA here is from genome assembly GCA_023783475.1 of Daubentonia madagascariensis. Taxonomy (NCBI): domain Eukaryota; kingdom Metazoa; phylum Chordata; class Mammalia; order Primates; family Daubentoniidae; genus Daubentonia; species Daubentonia madagascariensis. The sequence continues at coordinate 62,772,269 of JAKFHU010001798.1, forward strand.
AGCCTCCTGAGTAGCTAGGACTACAGGTGCATGCCACCACAGTTAATTTTTCATTTTTTGTAGAGACAGGGTCTTGCTATTGCCCAGGCTGGTCTCAAACTCCTGGCCTCAAGCGTTCCTCCTGCCTCAGCCTCCCAAAGTGCCAGGATGACAGGCGTGAGCCACAGCACCCAGCTATGTCTTTTTTTTTTTGCAAGGTTATTAATTATTGATTTCTATTATTTAAAATTTGCTTAAGTATGTTTTATGGCTGAGAATGTGGACTATCCTGGTACATGTTCAATGGTAACTTAAAAAGATTTGTATTCTGCTTTCATTGGATGAAATATTCTATAAATGTCAATTAAATCAAGTTGATTGATAACTCTTTTCTGGATATGATATCCCTTCTGATATTTTGCCTGCTTGATCTGCCAGTTACTGATGGAGGGGCATTTAAGTCTGTCCTATCACATTGGATTTATGTATTTATCCTTTTAGTTCTATTAATTTTTACTTCATGCATTTTGACAGTCTGTTAGAGGCATACATATATAGAATCCTTATATCTTCTTTGAAATGACCTCTTTATTATTATGCAATACTTGTTTTTATCTTGGTAATCTTGCTTGCTCTGAAGTTTGCTTTGTCTGAAAGTAATTTATAGCTACTCCAGTGTTCTTTTGCTTAGTGTTCCTGTGATATATTTTTACACATTCTTTTGATTTTAACCTGACTCTTTATATTTGAAGTGTGTTTCTTTTACACAACATAAAATTGCCTTTAGCTTATTTTTGTATCCCTTCATTCAACTTCTATCTTTTAATTAGTATACTTAAATCATTTACATTTTAAGTGATCATTAATATTAAATATCTTGGATTAATATGTATCATAATTATAACTTATATTTAGTCATTGTATTTGTTGTTTCTTTTTCTCCCCTCTTTTTATGCCTTCTCTGGTATTAGTTAAAGCATTTTAAATGATTCTGTTTTATCTCCTCTCAGAGTGTATCAATTATACTTTTTTAAAAAATTTAGCTATTGCTGTAGAGTTTACAATATACACTTTAATTAATCTAACTTAACCTTCAAATAACATTATACTCATTCACATATAGTCCAGGTAACCTATAGCAGAGCATTGTCAATTACTCCCTGTAACATTGCTGTCATACAATTTACTTATCCATACCTATAATTACCTAATACATTGTTACTGCAATTATGTTAAACATATAGTTTTCTTTTAAACAAATTAAGAATAAGAAAAATAAGATTTTATTTTACCTTCATTTATTCCTTCTCTGACACTTTTCCTCTATTTTTGTTTAATGTAGATCCAAATTTTCAAACTTGTATAATTTTCTTTCAGCATGAAGAACTTCTTTTAACTTTTTAACAAGGTTGGTCTTCTGGTGATAAGTTTCCTCAGTTTTGTTTTCCTGAGAAATTCCTTATTTTCTCTATTTTGAGGGATAGTTTTTCCAAAAATTCTGGGTTGGTTGATATTTTTTTCAACATTTAAAATTTTTGACTCTCCTTTATTCTTACTTCCATGGTTTCTGATGGGAAGTTGTTTAATTCTTACCCTGTTCTCTTAGAGGCAAGGTATACTAACCCCATCCCTCTGAAATCATCCTTACAGTGTTGACAAGCATTGCACACGAGGTTCTGGACAGAAATGTAGTTATAATTACATTTTAATCAGGCTTCACTTTGGCTTACTTCCTTGCTGCTGTTTACTAACTGAAAATCACATAGCACTAGATACTATTTGCATCCCCACTGTTTCTCTAGATAGGATCTATGATGTTAGAATCATGAGCCCATTACTTATGATGTTTTTCAGATCCCAAATTCCAGGGGAACAGCTGATGCCTGACCAGTTTGAAGACCCTCACAGAGGAACCAAATAAGCACGAGAATGTGGTTTCTTCATCTTCCTTTCCCATGACTTCACCCTGCACTCTTAAACCAATCAACAATCACCATGTTTTGACCCACTCCAAACCTCTTAAAATTTCTAGCCCAATTTTTATGTGGCTAACCCTCACAATATTTTGGTTTATTTTGTACATAGGAATTTTAATTAAAATGCTACTATTACTTCAGAAAAAAATATTTCTAGCCCCCAAATCCTCTGGGAGTAGGATTTGAGGTTTCTGCCCATCTTCTTGTTCAGTAGCCCTACGACTGAACCTCTTTTTTTTGTGACAACCTGATGGTCTCCACATACTGACTTGCCTGCATGCATGGGGTGACGAACCTATTACAGTTACACTCCAACGCCTATCTTCCTTCAAGATTTTCTCTTTAGAGTTTTCTGAAGATTGGATATATTATGTTTTATGTCAAGGTGTGGGAGTTTTTGTGTGGTTTTTTTTTTTTTTGTATTTACTCTGCTTTGTGTTATCTAAGCTTACTGGACCTGTGGTTTTGTGTCCATCATAAATTTTGGAAAGTTCTCAGCCATTATTACTTCAAATATTTCCCTCTGCTTCATTTTCTTTTCTTTTCCTCTGGTTTTCAATTATAATTATGTTATACCTTTTGAAATTGTAACACAGTTCTTGGATTTAAAATTTTTTTTTCTCTTGCATTTTAATTTGGGAAGTTTGTTCTCTTCATTTCAGTTTGAGAACTTTCTATTGACTTATCCTCAAGTTCACTGATATTTTTCCTTCAGCCATGTCATGTCCATCAAAAGCATTATTTATTTCTGTTATTGTGGGGTTTTCTTTGGCATTTCTTTTTGTTTCTTCCTTAAAGTTTCCACCTCTCTAGTTATATTACCTATCTCTTCTTATAAGCTGTATATTTTCCCCATTAGAGGCTTTAACATATTAATCCTAGTTATTTTAAAGTACTTGTCTGATAATTCTAACATCTCTGTTATATCTGAATCTTGTTCTGATAATTGCTCTTTTTTTAGACTTTCTTCCCTTTTAGTGTAGAGGCCAAGAGGGAAAGCTTCCCCTTTTACCTTCTGAAGGTTTGCCGAAAATCAACTGATAAAAGGCAGATTAAAAGGAAAACAAAGCCATACAAAATTTATTTTAACATGCATAGCATGGGGGAATCACAGGAGAATGATTACCCAATATCCCAATGGGGTACAGAAGCTTATATTTCCTTCTTCATAGCAGAGGGAGGAAATTCTGAATATAGACAATTCTTTTGAGGGATAGTAAATGATTATTAAGGAGAATGAATGGACCCAGGAGACAGAAATTAACTTGTAAGTGATTCTCTTTGGAATTTAAATGATCCAAGAGGCAGACATTAATTGTTTGAAGAAGTCCAACTAGATATGGTTGTGTTCCTCAGTCTTCTTTTCTGTGATACATAACGAGATTTCAGGGAGGGAATGGAAGGCAATTGTTTTCCTCTTTAGAGGTCCAGTTTTTTGGTAGATGGGGAACTTCAGAGAACAACCTTATCCAGTGTTTTGGGAGAGACAAAAGAGTTGATAGACAGGAAGAAGGTAAAGTCAGAAAGACCTTGAGACTGCTTCTGTACCTCAACATATCAAAGCACCATATTTTGAGGCATAGTTTTCTGTGTCCCAACATTCCCCCGTCTGAAACTCCTCTAGAGGTTTTCACACTAAAAGCTGAGTTGGTGGCAATGGAAACAAAAAATATCAGGGTAGTAGCTGAGTGGCAACAGATCCCAGTAAACCAGTATCCTTTTTCTGGGAATAGGTAAGTTCAATTAAACAATTGTATCTCATTTGAGGAGATGGCATTACAGATGGGTTCTCAAAGTTAGGCCTCTATATATGATGTATGCAAACACATCCTTAGAGGCATTTTCATGGAAACAAAAGAAAAACTAAGGTTAATGTCCAAAGTTGTCTATAAACTAGTTTTTTTAGAGTTTGGAGGGCAGTCAGTTGGGAAGATTAGTGGCAATGTGACAGATATTTTTTGTTTGTAGTTTTGCATGTGCAACATTTGTCCAAATATAAGCTATTGCTGTGATTTCTCCTTAAAGCCAGGTTGACTAGCTTCAGTTTGTAGGTCCTCAGGAAAAAAAAGGCAGTTTTAATTTTTAGTGATTCTGAGCCAGAAGGATGGGATAAAAATTAGAAATGTTAGTCTGAAGAGTTGCAGCCAGAAATATAATTATAGCCCCATGTAATTAATTCTTGTTCTTCTTGATGTTAGGTTAGCAATTTTATGAGTCTAGTTTTTTTATTAGAGTTTTAGAATTTTTACCCCGTTCAATGGTATGATCTCAAAGTTGTTAGAAATCTATATTTGTCAGAGTTTTTTCCATCCTTCCATAAGTCTCCTTGAAGACACAAGACCTTAGGATTTGCAAAGAGCTTGCAGAAAAAAAGCTTCAAAATAAAGCAATGATCTATAGACAAGACTTAAAATGGCCATGGTTAAAAATGTAGTTGACAAAGAAATTTGGTTATTTTCTGTGGCCTTCAGCAATTTAACATAGTAGTAATAATTATGACTGATAACATATACCAGACCTGAGAGGAACCTGTCCACAACTCTTGGGGTTACGTGAGGAAGACACAAGGCCCCCAAAAAAGGGGATCCGTGGTACCTATTTTGTGTGTGTTTCTCGAGGGGTCTCAGGGTTGCTAGAAGTCTCCTCCAGATCCCTTTGTGTGGTGTCAAAAGTGGCAAAAGGAAGGAGGGTAAAAGCAAACGGAAGAACAAGTCTCAGAGGAGTCAATTTGGGGAGTTTTAAAGTTTTTCAAAAGGCCAATGAAGTTCTATTTAGCAGGGGCTTGAAAGCATTCTAATCTACTAAGAAGTTTCCATGGGAGAAATAGGATTTAAAAGAGAATAGAGAAAAATATCAGCTTTTAATTAAGCTGACTTGAACATAGAGCTTTGTAAAAAAACACAAAACAATTGAATATACAAGCAGCAAACTTTCTGTCACGCAAGCAGCTGGCCTTTTACTGGAGCCATGAGAAAGTGGTGGCTGCAGGAGCAGCATTCTTTGCCCCTCTGCCTGGGAGGGCCCTGCCACACTTGCTCACTGCTTTGTTTCTCAGTGGTGGTGGGAGGCCTGTCTCTTTAGCACAGTAAAGAAAGCAAGATTAAACAGAAAAAGATCCTTACTATCACACTGTAAATACAAATCAAAGTTTTAAACTAGAGGTATACCTAAACAAATAATTCAAAACCAAAACAAATAAGCACACATGAAACTAAAATCAAGAACCTCTTTATGACCTTAACCAAGGTTTCCAAAAAGGGAGCACAAATTGTAACCCTTCCAAGATTGAGACCACTCCCAATGACAGCTTAAAGAAAGGATAATTTTGCTAGCCACAAATGGGGTACCACTTATTTCTCTGGCCATATTATATAGGGTCCCAACTTCTCAGCTGGCCATCTGTACACAAAGACCCAACAACCCGTGTGCCCCATAGACAGAAATTCAAAAAAGACAGTGTACAATGGGAAATTAAAAAGCTGTCTGTGGGAGAAGAATGAATTATAAACAAATGGATACATCAAAGGTCAAGAGTCATACAAATATAAAGTCAAAACAAGCAACTTAAATTAATTTTTAGAAATGTTTTTCTTTTCCTGAGTCAAAGATTTCCAAGGGACTGGTTCCATGACCTGGAATCAAACCTGTGTCACAGTGGTGAAAGTGCTGAATCCTAGCCACTAGACTACAGGGTAGAGTGTCTTTTTTGTGACTCACACAGAAAATCCAAAGCAGGCAGTTTGAACGCTGAAAGGATTTTAATTTTTGTTATAGGTCAGATTTCTGCTCTTTAATTTTGTGTCTTTAATTTGATCTTTCCATAAATACAAATAAGACAATTGTTTAGAATGAGATATCTCTAAATTTTTTCAAATATAGGAGTCTTTCTAATTTTAAAAAACCATTGTCTGGTCATTGACAATTTGAATTTCTAACGATGTACTTATTTCAGTAGTGATCAATCCATAAGGTTCTTTATGGAAAGACCAGGAGGTAATTTCCAGGCTTAGACTAAGTTTTACCATACAAGCAAGAGGAGTTCTTGGAAAGGGTGTAGAGGAGGCAGTGCCCAGGATGCCCCAATATTCACCCCCGTAAATAGACTAAGAAAGTAAAAAAGCCTCTTGTTGTTGCAGATGGTTAAGAATGGTGTTTGTGTGTATAGTGTTTCCAGTATCCCACAAATTTGAGAATGGCCACAAGTCACAGACCTCTTAATTCATGATAAAAGGTAGGCGCTCTTGGAATTGGACCTTCCCAGTACTAACCAGACAAGCCCCTTATGGATGGGACTTTCATTAAGACAAACTCCCTAAGATTTTGGTACATACAGAACTGAGAGAGTGCTGTTTAAAATCTTATGTGTCTTGAAGTTTCCAGTCCTTTTAGACCGTCCTTCAGACATAACCCAAAAATCATGTCCCCCAGATGACAGAGACCAACAGAGTGCCCTCACTTGGTCACAAGTCAAGCTCTCAAGAACATTATAACAAGAGGGGAACCTCATCCATTTTTTATTTCGGGGACCCATGCACAGTTTGTTTTAAACAGGAGCTGGTCTGATGAGAACCATAAAACTCCCTAGTCTGTAGAGGCTCGTCCTAAAGTATGGGAGAAGGGAGTGTTCTATACTCTCTAGAATAAATCTCAGTCTGTGTCTTGGAGCTGTAACCCTCGCAAGTGTTTCTCTGGTGGTATAATTTTCCTTCCCTTGCTTTCTACTCCTTTCCTTGGAACCATCTATTTCCTTGAAGCTCTGGTCCCTGTGACCATGTTTCTCCCCTCTTAGGGTAGACAAGAAGAGAAGAGAGAGCTGTGGTGGGATGAATTCCATTTCCACTGCAGGGTAAGGTTTTGGAGTTGAGCTCTGGCAACGTCCTTCCCCTGGATGGAAGGCCTCTGTTATGGAGAAGGCTCTGGGTATGTTTCACAATGGTTACTCTTCTCCCTTGCAAGAGCTATAAGTGATCTTTCTTGGATCCTCACTTTGAAAACTTCACTGGGTTTTCAGAGGAAAAGCCCACTAAATTGTGGGGTTCTTTATAAGACTGCAGCCCCCAGAAGTTTTTCACTCTCTTGCTAGTTTACCTTCAGCCTCCAGCTATTCATCAGAATTACCTAAGTGTTTTTACTAGCTCCTGGCTTAATTGGCTTCTGCTCCACTTTATCACCTTTAAGCTGCTGGGTCTCTCTGGATGTGCCTTTCCACCCAGATTTCAAGGTGGTAGTTTGCCTTTTGACATCAGTTTGTAGATGGGGCAGAAAAGACTGGTTTTCAGTTTCTTAAGCATTATCTTGTAAAGATTAGAGTGATAACCTCCACACTCTGTTTGTCAGAGATGAAACTGGATGTTCTTTCTCTTCTTTTTCTCCATTGTATTTATCACAATCTAACATGGTGGATGGATTGATTGATTGATTGATTCTTTTTCTGCCCAATTCTGCATGAAAAGCTTCATGCAGGCAGGACTCTTTTCTTTTTAAAAGATTTTTATTGATGTATAATTAAAGTTTAGAATAGTGTCTGTTTCACAGTATTACTAAATAATGTTTCTTGATTTAATGACGTCACATCAGTTATTTTAAAACTCTTAAGTTTGTCAAAGAATGCTGTTTTTTTAAATCTCCTTTTCATATCTTCCTTTTTATATCTCTTTCGTCTGCCTTTTTGTCTCTGTAACATTCTACATATTGGCAGCAATCCAAAGTGAATGCCCGATCATTCATAGAAAAAAAAAATTGGTTGGATGGTGGTTGTTTTGGTAATTTGGCAATTTCTGTAATAAATTATTTCAGGGGTAAGAAATAATTCTCATCTCGTATAACAATTCTAGTGGATTAGTGGTAATTGCTTAGAAAGCTGTGCTATGAAGTATATTGAAACCAAATTTTAGGCTCAATAGAAAAAAGTTCCATAGTCAATGAAGTTTCTTATTCTACTTGGTAGGAAGAAAGAGTTATAGCACTCCTACTCTGTGTGCACTATTTCTGGCCACTGGCATATAAGCATAAGTTAATTATTTTTAAATAGGTTGTGACATGATTTCCATAGGCCTGTCTTAGTTGTGCACTTTCCAAATTAGTCAACAATTTGTACAAATATGTGTGTATAATTTCAATAATATATTAACTAATATTATTATATAATTCTGTTTTATATAATTACTTATTTATACAAATAATTTCAACTTAATTTGAGTTCTTATAGTGAAAGAAGACTCCTTTAATTTCTAGTAAATAATGATCTTTCTACAAATGCAAGTAATCTTTTAGTTCAGCCTACTTATATTTAACTTGTATTCTCAGCCAGCTTATATATGTTAGATTTTCCATCTGAATCATATTTCCATTTGTCTTACAATATTATATTCACTAGGGTCAAATACAATCAATTCGAAAATTATTTGGATAGATTTGATTTCTGGAAATTCAGATTCAGATTAAGTGGTTAGAATTTAACATCTTTATTTTATTTATTTATTTATTTATTTAAATTTCAGAGTATTACAGAGGTACAGATGTTTAGGTTCCATGTACTGCCTTTGCTCTGCCTGAGTCAGAGCTACAAGCATGCCCATCCCCCAGATAGTGCATACTGCACCCCTTAGGTGTGAATTTACCTATCTCCTCTTCCCTCCTCCCACCTGCCGGACACCCGATGAATGTTACTTCCATGTGTGCAGGTAAGAGTTGGTCAATTAGTATCAATTTGATGGTGAGTACACGTGGTGCTTGTTTTTCCATTCTTGAGATACTTCGCTTAGAAGAATGGGCTCCAGGTCCATCCAGGATAATACAAGAGGTTTTAGTTCACCGTTGTTTTTTGTGGCTGAGCAGTACTCTATGGTATACATATAACACATTTCCTTAATCCACTCATGTACTGATGGGCACTTGGGTTGTTTCCGCATCTTTGCAATTGTGAATTGTGCTGCTATAAATATTTGAGTGTAGTTGTCTTTATTATAGAATGTCTTTATTTTAGATGGTAAGAGCTTTCAACAACTGACACTCTGAAGTTATGAATGAATGCAACCACTTAAATTCCTAGAAAGCCTGCCAGATAGCATATCCAACCCAAAATAACAAGGTGGGGTTTTTCTATCTTGTACAGGATAAATATTGAGTGGAAATATTTTAAATATTTTCCTTTTTCATATTGGTATAGCACTATCAGTAACATCATTTGAACAAAGAGCTTCTAAATTTCATTTTCCAGTAAAAAAGTACTGGAAAACTTTGTTCACTTTAATTGCAGAATAAAACATGATGGCTAATTTTTCTCATTGTAAAAGCCTTGACACAATACAGTCTGGCTTCTTCTCACTGAGACATTTATTATTATCATATTTTGATAATTTTATCTTTTTGAATTAAATGAAATTAATTCAAATTACTGGTAATATTTTCAAAAATTAACAACCCAAAAATAACCTTAAAACACTTATATCCTGGGGAATAAACCTGCAATATCTGAAAGCAATGTAGGTTTGATTTGCTGAAAGATACAGATGAAGCGCAGTGAAGTACAATAGGCTGTATACCATTGATGTATTTGGATGGAATCCAGGTCTGCTCTAGAAATTCCATTATTTTTATCCCATGGAGTAGTTCAATATAATTGTTTGATATATTGCCCTTACTGACCTTCTCCTATATCATGCCCCTTTTGGTTCCTTGGGCTGGCATTTAAAGCTTGAGAATAAAGCATGAAGTAAAATTAGATCTGGTTATATGTTCTAAAATGCCTTAATGCAATGGGATATATTAAATCCTAGCTTAAGAAAATTAAAAGAATCTTTCAATTTTTAAAGTCACTAAACTAGAGCCAATCTCTCTAACTTATCTACGGACAAGCAAGACCTTTCTTTTTCCATCTCTTGATTTGCTTTGATTTGGTGCTATGGAGGTGTTAATTTTGTTCTATCTAGTTTCTAAATATTAATTGTAGATGCCAAAACAAAATTTCCTCCTGGAACTGGATGTCATATGAAAAATAGCATACTGAAAGAAACTGAAACATGAATTTTAAAAGCTTTCATTAGCTAAATGGATATTGACTGGCTGATACTACATATAATTTTAAAAGCTTTATAGGGTCTCAATTAATATCAAGACTGCTTCTCAGTTACCAATGTTTTATCACATTTTAAAGATCTAAAGTTTAACTTTATTAAGATGATCAGACTGATCTGAAAGTGTCTGTGACTTCCTATTTGGTCTACCAGATGTGCAATGACTAGAATAGAATTAATTATACAATTCTCTTAACTGTATGGAATTTTTCATGTTGGATAAGGTGCTAGAACTTAAGCTTTCTAAGCTATTTCCTATGCTATATGATGAAGAACCAAAATGAGTTACATCATTAAATGATTAAGTTCAAAAGTAGCATCTTAGGCAAAGTCATTGATGATGTTTTTGCAATTCAATATTCATTTTACAGCAGTTTATGGAATATGTTACATGTAAGGAACAGTTCCAAGAAAGATAAGAGGCAGCATTTATTGTGTTTCAAGGATTGCATTAAACACTTTGCATGGAATATAGCATTTAATCTTCAGAAGAATCCCTTGAGATAGCATATTTTTATCATCCCCTTTCCAGGTGCAAAACAGAGAGCTTATGTGACTTGTCCTCTAGTGACACATAATTAATAAGGATAGGCAGGATTTGCCTGAATCCAGGCATACTTTACCCTCCACCCTGCTCTCAACCACAATATACTGTATCTTTCTAGAAACATGATTAGAGGCAAGGATAGTTAAGGAGATGTTTGAAACATAGTTTCTCACAATGAGTATTAAATCTTCTTGCCCTGATTTATTTCTTTTGTTTTTGCTGTGTAGATGTAGTATAGTAGGCAGAGTAGCGGTTCCCCAGAGTCGTCCTAATTACCAGACTTATGAATATGTTACCTTACTTGGGAAAAAGGACTTTGTAAATGCGATTAAGTTAAGAATTTTGAGATGGGGAGATTATCTTGGGTTATTATTGGAGTCCAATATAATCACAGCATCCTTATAAATGAAAGAGAGAGGCAAGAGTGTCATTGATTGGATGTGAGAACAATTCAACCCATCTTTGATGGCTTTGAAGATGGAGGAAAAGGATTATGAGTCAAGGAATTCAGGCAGCCTCTACAATAGGGGTGGGGAACCTGCAGCCTTAAGGCCACATATGGCCTTCTAGGTCCTAAAGTGCGGCCTTTTGACTGAATCCAAATTTTACAGAACAAATCCTTTTATTTTTATTAATACATTTTTGTTCATTTTTTATATTTTTATTTTATTTTTAAAATGAAGGTATTTAAAATACCAAAAAATAAAATAAGTTTCAACAAAATAATCCTCCCAGATTGACTGGTACAATTAGAGCATTACTAAGCCAAAGGGGCTAAATTGACAGCTGCTATGCTCTTTATTTAGTTTTAACTTCTCCCACCTGACTGGTGCCACTATCACATGAGGCCGGTTGGCAAGAGTTTATGGGGGTCAAGTATGCCAGTCTGTTATCAGCTTTTGACAACGCTGCACTGTGTTTCTGTTGGAAGTGGAATTTGTGAATGGTTGCACAGCTTGACAGTATTTTTTAATTCAGTCTGCCTAACAGTGCATCACGTCAAAGAAGACCAAGAGAATGCTGAAGGAAGAAAACAGATTTTTTAATGAGGATTGGGAATTGCAATATTATCTTGTTTCTGCTAAAGATAAGATGATTTGCTTGCTTTGTGATACTGCAGTATCAACATTAAAGAAATTCAATGCTTATCAGCATTATAACACTCATAAGGACCACAAATATTTTAAATTAGAGGGAGAGGCACATAAGGTTGTATTGCAGAAATTAAAACATGAAAAGCAAAAGCCAAGACAATTCTTTCAAGCAGCAATAAGACCTGGAAATAATGCCACTGAAGCATCTTATAATGTAGCTTATCTACTCGGGAAAAAAGGGAAGCCATTCATTGATGTGAAATTGTGAAAGAATGTATGTCAAAGTTGTAGGATGCCAATAATGTTTCAAAGTAGAAACAACTGCCTCTTTCAAGGAATACTATAAATAATTGGAATTATGAATTAGACTTCAACTTAACAGAACAACTTCATGCAATACTTCAAAAAGAAAATACATATATATTATTCAATCACTTTGGATGAGTCAAATGATACTACTGGCACGGCACAGGTTTTATACTTCATTCAGATCATAACAGAAGACTTTTTTGCTATGAAGTGTTACTCGCTTTAGGCGTTCTTGAGAACAGAATGTGGGGAATAGGTATTTTCAACAACTTTCAAGATAAATGTTGTGAAGTTGGATTGAATTTGGTAAATTTAGTGAGTGTATGTATGTACAGATGCTGCACCTTCCATGACAGGAAAACATGAAGGGTTTATTGCACAGATAAAAAAAAGTATTAACAGATCCAGATGTTCTCATTTCTTTTCATTGTATCTTGCATCAGCAAAATCTCTGTGCTAAAACTACTATTTTAAGTGACACTTTGCAACAAGTTATAAGTATTGTTAACTATGTTTATGCAAATGCAACACGGCATCATCAGTTTCGTAACATGCTAAAGTTGAACAATGAGATAGTCAGTGTAGATTTGCCCTATCATACTAAAGTGCATTGGCTATCACAGGAACAGGTGTTAGCCAAAATTTTATCTCTGTGAGAACAGATAGTTAAATTTTATTAAGAACAGAATCACTAATATGAATTATTGAAAGAAGATTTCTATAGGAATGCAGCAATTTCTGTGTTATATCATGTCAAGTCAAAACAACTTGAATATTTCTTTGCAAGGTAAAACTAAGTCTATATATGTGATATGTGGCAAAAAATCCAAGCATTTCAAAAGAAGTTATCTTTTTTGAAAACACTTCTTCAAAAGGAAATTTTGGATAAACATTTTCCCCAGTTAGTAAAAGTCTTTGATAAGCAGGATGATACATGTGAATCATTTGAAGAATATGCAGCTGTTACAGACCTGTTCATTGGAGAATACAATGAAAGGTTTAGTGACTTTGAGAATCATGACATCACACTCAAATTTGCATTTCAGCCACCCCTAGTTGATATCACCAAGACATCTAAAGAACTACAGATGGAATTGGTTGAGTTCTCAGTAGATGACATTTTAAAGTCATTGCTTGATGCTAAGAAAGATCCAATTGAAATATGGAAAAATGCAGTAGAACACTCTTGCCTTTGGCAACATGCCCAAAACCGAAACTGTGGACCTCCATGCTGCAACCAAATATTCAAATGCTTTCCAACAAAAAGCAGACACAACAAAGTCATTAAAAGGTTAGTTAACTTTAAAATTAACAAATCATTTTAATTTTTTGAAATTATTAAGTACCTAGTAGTTAGATTTTTACAAAATAATGTACATTTTTAAGTATGTCTAATTGAAGTTTCTTGAATGCAGCCTTATTTGATTACAGCTAAATTAATGCAGACTTCCAGCATGAAAAAGTTCCCCACCCCTGCCATAGAAGCTAGAAAAGGCAAGGAAACAGATTCTCCCCTAGAGCCTATATAAGGAACACAATCCTGACAACATATTTATTTTAGTCCTGTGAAAGCCATTTCAGACTCTTGACCTTCAAAACTGTATGAAAATGAATTTGTTGTTTTAAGTCACTAAATATTTGGTAATTTGTTACAGCAGCAAATAGGAAACTAATACACGGCCAAAAGCTAAATTTTTACAAGAAATCCTTTCTTTTTCTCTTTTCTTCCTTCCTTCCTTCTTCCTTCCCCCACCCATTCCATAAAAGATTTGAAATGTTTGAGTGACACATACTTCACTGAACTTTATTACTGACCAACCTCTTTGAGAGATAATTAAAGCACCAATCACTGCATCACTGCATGCTATGAGTCCTCTGCCAGCCCCATCTGATATTCCCACTATTAGTTCATTTAAGGCAAAGGATGGATTTACATTTCATCTTCCATGCTGATTCTGATCAAATATTATACTAGCGTCATCTTGGAGTGCAAGTTCGAGGGAGATTCTGAGGCCATGTCGAGGCTCAATAGGAAAGGACTGTGGTAAATTATCGATGTAAATACTTGCCATGAGTCCAGGAGGAAGAAATGCCACATCCAGAAGTGAGAGAAGGAGCAAGAAGGTTCACTTTAGAGACATGAAGGAGAACTGGGTCATTGGAAATTTTTAGAATTTATAAAGAAGCTTGAAGGTATTGAGTAAATGGTGAGGGAAGAGGTACCCAATGGAAAAAATCTTGCCTAATTTCAAACATTTTTCTTATGGGTCAGCTTAGAATAACATTTCCTGGACCTCATGATTTCCTCAAGAAGTGCATACCACAGTGAATTGGAACAACAGCCCTTCATAGCCTTCAAGTTTTCTAGCAGACTATAATTCATGCACAATAAGAGTTCCTTTGGTCCAGGAAGATTTATAGACTATTCAAAATCATGAGTTGTTTCACTCATCATTATGGTTGATAAAAATACTGTTAGCAACTCTTCACAGCTAGGTAAGTATCCCAAACTTAAAAGGCACATGGCCAAGGAAAAACTAAAGGTTAAGTGGCATGATTATGAACTTTGGATTGTGTTTGATGGGCCCTAGTTAAATATCAGATTAGAGAGTTTTCTCTCTATTCAAGAAAAAATTACTTGGAAAAAATATTTGTGGTAATGATTTGTCAGATGTTCTATTTCCTCATTACAGAAATGTCTCAAAATTAACTAGAGAGGGAGGTCTAAATACTAACTTTTGCTTGGAGTTCTCAATGCTTCCCAACTGTAAAAGCTGGAAAGTTCACAGCTTTAGGGAATATGATGGTCTAAGATGCATTTTTAAGCAACAGATATTTCTCCTCAAATATTAAACTCTTTAGGTTTTTTTTTATTTACATATAGCTTAGATTTTTCCTTAAATCATTTTTTTTATTGTTTTTGTTAACTAAGATAAAAATCACATTATTATCTAACCATAGTAAGAAAAACTATCTTCTCAATTAATATGTTTATCATTTTACTTGGGCATAGTTGTAATTATACAAACTTGACAAAGGACACATTTACAATTAAGGGTTCTCTACATTGGTTGTGACATTAACTTTCTATGGCCAACTCGGCATTTAAACTGTATGCTAATTTAATACTAGATATACGCTGCAATTGAATACTCATAGTATCAAAATGTTAGTAGGTATAAAATAAAGTACCTTTTTTATGCAATTAAATCTACTAATTAGCAATCCATTCATGTTGAGTTTATGGCACACAAACTTGTCACCAATCAAATGAGTCTTGTTGTCAGGTTAAAAAGAAAAATATAATTATTATGTGAATGTTCAAAAAATATAGAGATTCCTAATGTATAGTAATCATTTAAGACTCAATCTAAATGTCTGTGGTAAAGTGTGAGCTGAGCATAACACTTAGGGAAGTGAAAAGAGAGCTATGTTTTAGGATTGATATACAGTGAATAGCTTTGCATGAAAAATTAAGATTCTTCTGAACCTACCTTAAATAAAGCATCCGGCGCATGATAGAGATGGATCACTTGCTCTCATAAATCTGGCATTTAAACTGAACTAGTTATGAATATTCCTGACAGAAAGATTTAGCTGTACGCCTCATCCCCCCCACCAGTGACTAAATAATTAGTCTTTCAGTTAATCTTCATTACCATTGTCATCTTCCACCTTGTCCTTTGAAAACAAAATTTAAATAGAAGGATATCTAGAAATTCATATTGAGAAATATGAGGGCTGTAAGCCATTCATATGACAAAGGTGCTTGGAAGAGACAGCAAAAGTTATTTCATCTAATCTATAGGTACACCAATGTTAAATTGATTAAAATTTCAAAGGAGATTTCAGTGCATGGTAATGCTGATGAATAGTCCATAGACAGCAAAGGGTAAGATGAAATGCAGGCTAGGGGGAAGCACTAAATTGTCTTTCACATTCCCTGTGCCTCATTATTGTTCCTGATCCCTGCCTCCCAACACATCTAGCTATTACTTCAATCTTGTAGCACAAATTTGCTACTGGAAAGAAGCTTATGTGATATGAACTAAGGTCATAGATATACTTTTTGGATGCCCTCACGGGTTCTATAAAGACAGCAAGAGAGACTGATTGAAATACTTTTAGGAGTTAAGTTCTCCATCACTAGGATGGCAACTTCATTTAGATACTATTGGCTGGTAAATCACCAGAAGTAGAAGTCCGTTAATAAAACAAACAAACAACCCCCCCCAAATAAAACAAAGACTAATTATAACACTATTTATTTAGCACCTACTAGGCACTAGGCAGTTTGTTCACATGTTGTCTAATTCTTCCCACAATCCTGTCCTATAGGTATTAATTTCTTTTTTCAGGCAAGAAAATTGAGGGCAAAGAGGTAATGTAAATTGTTCAAAGTACTTGCAAGTTTGTGGTTGAACAGAAGCTTGAAAGCATATCTGTAAGACTTCAAGCAAAAATTATCAGATGATTTTACTTGTTTGGAGCACATCTCAATGACTTCTTTTACATTTTTGGTGAATCAAGGAGGTAGAAAGCGTTCTGAGGAAAGTTAAGCTGTGTGGAAGAAAAGTAAAAGTAAATTGAGCAAAGAAATAGACTTAATAATAGGAATATAGTGTTTTCTTAAGGTTAGATTCTTAACCTGCAATCATGCTATTAAAATATATTTTATTCATTTAAAAAAAACCCTTTGGATGTTTGTCTGTCTAGGAATCACAAGTTTCTGTATAGGAATGTTGTATTGGTTTTAGGTGTTGTAAAATACAAATTGAAGATATTGGTAACATACTATCATTTCATCCATTTTTTTCATATTTATAGGAAATATAAAAACCTTTCTAGGAGGTTCTCTGAGCCCTTTGTCTGGTCTTCATTATTTGTTTGCAAGGGCACATAAACAGAAGCTTCATTGGCATTCAGCAAGACAGAATTTTTCCAGTGAAATTTACAGAATTCACCTTCCTGTCAAGAACAGATTTAAGGAAGTTTTGTTTTCAACATTCCTGCATAACCTGAATCACTTAATTTTCTATACTTTCTTTCAGGACCTAGTATCTAAATCAAGCAAGAACATCTTGTAATTGTCACCAAGTGATGAATTTATTTGTGAAAGAAAGAGTTGCTTTTTTTGTTTTTCATTTAGAAATAAATAAAAGCATTTTTCTTCTTAGACATGAATTAATTAGTGCTTTTCTGTAACAGACATCTACAACATGAAAAGAATGTAAATCCAGAACTATCAAGGTGATTAACATTGGAAATATAAGAGTTGGAATAGAGAAAGTAGTCCAGCAATCAATTTATACCTTTAGTCCATCATAAGCTAATAAAATATGTTGTGAATTAAAAGGAAAAAGAAAACTCATTTGATTACAGCTCAGTTACTTTCTAGTTATGTTGTACTATCTTCCATGTTATCTTCCTGCCACAGTAAATAGTTAAAACTGAGGTAATTGGTTACTTCAACAGACAAAATTGTGACATTTGGGTGTCCAATCTGGAATAAACTGTTGCCTTTGCTTATAGTTGCCTCTTTTTGTCTGGTAGTAAAATTTCTTCTAATCAGGTTAGAACATTAGTTAAGATCATTGTGATTCAAAAGCAGAAAATCAGTTTTGGCACCTGTTTTTAAGATGTATATGCTTTGAAATGAAACAGCAATGCAAAATCAGAGCAGCCTGTGCTCTTTTCAAAAGTCCGATTCAGGGAAGCACTCAGTCATTCCTTAAAATACTTTTAACGCAAAATCTGGATTACTATACACCACAAGAGGAGGGGTAAATTCGGCGTGCTCTATCATTTTTCCAGGTCAATGAAAACTTTGCTGTTTGAGGCCGCACTGATTCCAGAACTGGCTATAAACTCATTCTGGAGATTGTTTGCTATCTTCCCTGGAGCCACATTCACAAAATTGTATTTTCATATTATATTGTCAAGTTTTCTTAGAGGATGTTTAAGAAAATGCAAAATAAAATTTATGTTTGTATTTGCCATAAAAGTTTTGAGGACATGAGTCTCAAGAATGATCTTTGCCTCTCCTTGAGAAATTTAAATACTTCCTCCTTTCTAATAAGGTCACATAACTATGTGCTATGGTCTGAATGTGTCCCCTAATATTCGTGTGTTGACAACTTAATCCCCTATCAAATAGTGTTGGGAGGAGGGGTCTATATGGAGGTATTTAGGTCATGAGGGCTCCACTCTCATTAATGGATTAATGCTGTTATAAAAAGGGCTTGCAGCAGTGGGTTTGCTTTATTTCATTCTTCTGTCATCCGAGGACACAATATATGTCTCTGCTTGCTCTCCTACCTTCTGCCATGTGAGGACGCAGCAAGAAGGCCCTCACTAGGCACGAGCTGCAGCACCTTGATCTTGGCCTTCCCAACCTCCAGAAACATGAACAATAAATTTTTGTTCTTTATAAATTACCTTGTCTTGTATATTCTATTACAGCAGCTTAAAATGGACATAAATACTATGCTTCCCATTTTGATTTCACTGCTGGAAACTTCAGGTCCAAATTTTAAGCAAGCACTCTTTAGATGTGCAGACTCTTATCTTCACTGAGATATCTTCATAATTCTTTTCCTTGGTTCTGATTTTCTATGTCCTTTTTACTTCTTATTATATGTCTTTTTCTAGAATCTGCTTCAAATCCTCTGTTGAAAAAAGTGAAGTTATAAATAAATAAAAATTAACAAACAAAATGTGATGGGGCGATATACCATCGGCTAGAAAATTGCCTACTATGTTTTCAATTTTGTTCCCATTGAAAAAGAAAGACCTTCTGTCCCGAGTAAATGTCCACATATTTGAATGCTAGGATTCTGAAGCACATGCAACACATTAAATATCAATGATGAGATAAAAAATTTTGGGTTTTGAGGCTCTGCACACCTTGAGCTAAATCCATTTGTATAGACACACATCTTTTTATTGGGCATTACTTTATTGTGCTTCACAATTATTGTGTATTTTACAAATTGGAGATTTGGGGCAACCCTGCTTCGGGGGAGTTTACTGGCACCATTTTTCCAACAGCATGTGCCCACTTTGTGTCTGTGTCACATTTTTGTAATTCTTGCATTATTTCAAACTTTTTCATTATTATTAAATCTGTTATGCAATCTATGATCAGTGATGTTTGATGTTACTATTGTTAACTGTTTGGGGGTGCCACAAACAATGCCCAAATAAGACAGCAAACTTAATGAATAAATGTGTGTCTCCCATCTGCCCCACTAACCGGCCATTCCTCCATCCCTCCCCCTCTCCTCAGGCCTCTCTATTCCCTGAGACACAACACATTAAAATTAGGCCAATTATTAAATAATAACTCTACAACAGCCTCTAAGTGTTCTAGTGAAAGGGAGATTCTCACATCTCTTACTTTAAATTAAAAACTAGAAATAAAGCTTAGAGAGTAAGGCATATTGAAAGCTGAGATAGGCTAGAAACTAGCCCTTTGTGCCAAAGAGTTAGTCAAGTTGTGAATGCAAAGGAAAAGTTCTTGAAGGAAATTAAAAATGCTACTCCAGTGAGCACATGAATGATAAGCTAAACAGCCTTATTGCTGATATGGAGAAAGTTTGAGAGGTCTGGATAAAAGACAAAACTACCCACAACATTCCCTTAAGCCAAAACCTAATCCAGACCAAGGCCTTAACTCTCTTCAATTTTATGAAGTCTGAGAGAGATGGGGAAGTTTCAAAAGAAAGGTTGGAAGCTAGCAGAGGTTGGCTCATGAATTTTAAGGAAACAGGCCATCTCCAGAACCTAAAAGTGGAAAAGGAAACAGAAAATGCCACTGTAGAAGCTGCAGCAACTTACCCAGATCTAGCTAAGATCATTGATGAAGGCTACAGTAAACAACAAATTTTCAATGTAGATGTAACAGCCTTCTATTGGAAGAAGATGCTATCTAGGACTTTCATAGCTACAGAAAAGAAGTCAATGCCTGGCTTCAAAGCTTCAGAGGAAAGGCTGACTCTCCTGTTAGGGGCTAATGCAGCTGGTGACTTTAAGTTGAAGCCAATGCTCGCTGACCATTTCAAAAATCCTAGGGTCCATAAGAATTATGCTAAATCTACTCTGCCTGTGTTCTATAAATGAAACAACAAAGTCTGGATGACAGCACATCTGTTTACACCATGACTTATTGAGTATTTTAAGCTCACCATTAAGAACTACCGCTCAGAAAAAAAGATTCCTTTCAAAATATTGCTGCTCGTTGACAATGAACCTAGTCATTCAAGAGCTCTGATGGAGATATACAAAGAGATTAATGTTGTTTTTATGTCTGGTAATAAACTTTCATTCTGTAGCCCATGGATCGAGGAATAATTTTGATTTTCAAGTCTTATTATTTAAGAAATACATTTCATAAGGCCATAGCTGCCATACATGCTGATTTCTCTGATGGATCTGGGCAAAGTAAATTGAATACTTTCTAGAAAGAATTCGCCATTCTAGATGCCATTAAGAACATTTGTGATTCATGGGAGGAGAGTCAAAATATTACACTGAACAGGAGTTTGGAAAAAGTTAATTCCAATCTTCATGGGTGACTTTTAGGGGCTCATGACTTCAGTGAAGAAAGTAACTATAGTTGTGGTGGAAATAGCAAGAGAAATAGAATCGAAGTGAAGCCTGAAGATGTTAGTGAATTGCTTCAACCTCATGATAAAACTTCAATGGATGAGGAGTTGCTTCTTATGGATGAGCAAAGAAAGTTTTTTCTTGAGATGGAGTCTACTCCTGGTAAAGATTCTGTGAACATTGTTGAAATGTTGATAAAGGATTTAGAATATTATGTAAACTTAATTGATAAAGCAGTCACAGGTTTTGGGAGGATTGACTCCAATTTTGAAAGTTCTACTGTGGGTAAAATGATATAAAGTAGCATTGCATATTACAGAGCAATAGTTTTCTGAAAGGAAAAGTCAATCAGTGGGGCAAACTTCATTCAGAAATTGTCACAACCACTGCAACCTTCAGCAACCACCACCCTGATCAGTCAGCAGCCATCAACTCCAAGACAATACTCTCCACCAGCAAAAAATTTACAACCTGCCAAAGGCTCAGGTAATCATTAGCATTTATTAATCATCAAGTTTTTTTCATTTAAGGTATGTACATTTTTTGGACATAATGATATTGTACACTTAACAAATTAGAGTATAGTGTAAACATAACATTTATATGCACTGAAAACCCAAAAATTTCATGTGATTTCCTTTATTGTGATATTTTCTTTGTTGCAGTGGGCTGGAACTGAACCTGCAATATCTCCTAGGTATGCCTGTATATATGGATTTAGTCCTATCTAGCATAAGCTGCCCAAAATTCCCATGCAGCTCAGGTCTTGGGTCCTATGCTTTGATTGTTATCTTTTAGTTCTTTACAACTTACCTACAACTCTTGGTGTAAAAAATAAGCAAATTTATCATCATTTTCTGTTTAAAACTGCAAATGACTTGCACTTGATAGTAGAAACAAGGTGTTGGAGAGATATTAAATAAAAGCCCAAATGAATAACTTTTCATTTTGGGGAGAAAGAAAATAACACCTTAAGAATGCTAAGTTTTAAAAGTGTACAAGTATATAGACTTAAAAGCATTACAAATTTGTTATTCAAAGATTAATATAAAATTTAAGAAAGACGTTCATTCTTTTGTTTCAGATACATGCCTATTAAAACATTAAACATTGCCTTATCCATACTTTCAAGTACTTACCGTATAGGTTCAATTGAAATTTGCAATTAAAAAAAATAAAATATTTCATTTAAGTCTAAAAAGATTTCTGTTTGTCTTTCAAAGCAGTGAGGTTTTTTTCCTATTCAAAAATGGAAAATATTCCATAAGTTTTCTTTCCCTATGCTTTTCTAAAATAACAGTTATCCAAGACAGTGATTGTGAGATCATGACCCATTACAATTGACTTGTACCCTTGAAAATGAAACAGTGACAATCAATATCTTACTATTTCATAAACTAAAATGACACCTGTGAATTCTTGCTAGAGTTTGAAAGATCATATTGTGAATTCTTATACCCAGGTGACCCATTTCCAAATATCCCCAACAAAGTGTCCATATTTGCCCTACTTTTAATGCATTTAAAAATACAGGTAAGAATGGTTATTAAATATTTTCTAGCTGTGTCTTAAGCTGAAATGATTTCTTTAATGATGAGTAGTTAAAATTATACAGATACAGAACAGAAAATGGTTTCCATGTGTTAGGGAAAACAAAAAGGGTGTAATTATAAAGAGGCAGCATGACAGTTCCTCTGTGATGATGATCTGATTCTGTATCTTGATTGTGGGGGTGGTTATGAGAATGTACATGTGGTAACATGTCATAGAACTATACATAAAAACAAAAAAAAGGAGTGCATCCAAAAATTCATGAAGATGGAGTAGGATCCGTAGTCTGGTTAATTGTATTATGCCAACCATTTTCTGGTTTTCGTAATCGACTATTCTTGTCTAAGATGTCAACACTGGGGAAACCTGTGTAAGGGGCACCCAGGACTTCTTTGGAGTATGTTTGGAACTTCTGTGAGTCTAAATTATTTCAAAATAAAAAGTTTTTAAAAAGTAATTATATTAGCTAAGTGGGGCAGGTTTTCTCGATTTTTTTCAGTAAACAGTCAGCTAATACATAACAGAAAGAAAATGGCCTATGTATCCAACAGAAATAAATACATAAAGGAGCCATGTTTAAATATTTTTGAAATTGGTTACCTACATTTTGATTGTAATATGATATTATACTGCATAAAAGTTTAAATTTTATGGTTTGCTATTATGTTGTTACAGAAAATAGCATTTCCCATTCATTAATAGATTTGTCAAGATGAGTGTGAGACTGCTGCAGATGTGATATCATTCTTACTGAAGAAGATACCAAAATACCCAGACTCCATTCAAAATGTTCTCAAAAGGCTGCCAGCTATTTCTACATTTCCTTAGGATATAACGATGTAATTTATAAAGAGTAAGTCCTGTCAAAATTCAACAGTACCTTTTCAATATACCTTATGACAATAAATAGGTAACATTTATTGGGTACTCACTATATTAACAAGAACTATGCTAAAATCTTTACAAATTATCTCATTTAATATTCAACTTCACTCAGTGAGGTAGGTTATTATCATTCTAGTTTTTTACAAATGAGGAAACTGGGTCGCACCGCTAGTTAAATTATGGAGTTGGATTAGCTAAAAAATGATGGTGCCAGAATTTCCATCAAGGTCTTTCTGGTCTCCAAAAAAAAATTTTAGCCTGTGAAGCAAATATTTAATCACCATTCTTCACTAACAGCTCTAACATTTATGCCCAGTTATAGGTACAGCTATGAATGAATATAACTGAGTTCCTGGAGAGAGATCTTTGAGATCTTAAGAATAAAAGAAATTTATCTTCACGTATTCAAAATTATGTCTAGAAACCAACCATGTAGAATGTTGAGTATGTCTCTCCTTGGTTTATTTATAGATATTCTATTAAAAATGTTTTTCCTACCAATTTAGGAAATTAAGGAAAAAATAATGGTATTGTAATAAAAGAGGGATTTTTACTGTACTCTTTACAGAGCAATAGAATACTATCACAACCTGAAGAATGCTTTCAACTTTCATTAACACAAGATTAGTGTATATATGTCAGAGGCTTTCTTTCTAAACATGATACTGCTGGATTTTGGATTGAAGGTTCTAAATATTTACTATTAATCTGTGCCTATTAAAGTATAGACTTTGATCTAAGGTGCACACTGTCTATTCTGAAACAGCCTCATCAGGCTAACACACAAGTACAGCAACTTTTCAAAGTTCTCTAGATCTAGTTCTAAATTCAATTCATTAAGTTATTCCCAGTCATCAATGAACATAATGCATTCAGCCCAGTTTGCAGCTCAGATTTCCAGAATGAAGTAGCATTAGCAGTGTCACCTACCAGAGAAGGGGTATCCCTCATCTACTAGATGAAATTTCTGTTTTCACATTAAAGGCCCAATGAGACTTGCACAATTGCCTCAATTTATAAAAAGTACCTTATTAATCTATAGGATTCCAATGATATCCCAGTCCAGTGTTGCATAATTAAAGCAGGTTTTAAAATACAAAACAAAAGAAAGTAAACACTTTCCCTAAATTTCAAATATGCAAATTCCAAAAATTATAAAATAATGACAATGATAATAATATAATAATAATAAAAACACAGAGATCTATTCACTTTTGGTGAGGAATTTATTGATTCACACTACAGATTATGCATAAATTAGATTTTTGTGGTTGATTTGAAAGCACAACGCAAAACATTTGGCAGCCAATTAAATCTTGCCATTACTTATTATTGTTTAACTTTAAGTCATCTTTTTGAAAGTTAAATTTTCATAAGTTTAGCTCTTTAAAGTTCTGTCATAGCAAGAACTGTGTGATCTCATCTCACAGTAAATTTCTAGCATATAAAAGACCCAGTATGTATGTGATGGATTAATATTTGGAGATGAGATATATAACTGATCTTTAAAAAACACTTTAATACATCAAAACCATTCAAACAAAACTGAATCATTGTACATCTTCAAATTGCCACTGCTAAGAAAATTTCAAATTTCTATTATATGTTTCTATAGGATACACTGTGTTATGTATTATATCTTCTATAAATCATTACAAATATTTTATATGTGTTACATCTATATTCTTTATGTATATGCATTCAACTTATTCTCATTAAAATACTCAAACTTTTAATAAAATAATTACAATTAAAAAGTAAAGTAAATAGCCATTTAAAAAAAATGGAGTTTGGGTCAATCCCCCTTCAATAGGCAAATTGGCTATTATGTACTACTTTTAAATGGAATTTTGGGAAATTTAGAAATTTCTGAGTTCTTTAGCCTTCTACGTAAAATCAGCAGAATATCTTGTATATGCAGTGGGTAGGGATGCAGAAAATAATTGTCATGCAAAACAATTCATCTGGGATCTAAATTTCTAAACAAGCCTGCTATTTCATCATTTTATATAAAGTCCCATTATAAATAGTGCTTTAGCTCTAATTCCTCCTCCCGAATTATTAAGAAAATATAAGCACATACAGAAATGTTTACAGAAGAAAGTGAAAAGCTCTTATAATCCCAACACCCAGTGGTAATTGCTATTGATGTGTTGGCATATACGTAATGGTCTTAAACTGGAAACAAACTAAATGTTCATTAACTAGTGAATGGGAGAGACAAAATGTGGTATATCTATATGATGGAATACTATTCATTAATTAAAAGGAACAAACACTGACACATTTTAAGTCATGGATGAACTTCAAAAACAACATGGTAAGTGAAAGAAGCCAGAATGAGAAACCACATGTTGCATAATTCCATTTATATGAGATGTACAGAGAAGGCAAATTTATAGAGACAGAAAGTAGATTGGTGGTTGCCAGAGGCTGGGAATGGCAAAGGGGATTAGGAAGCTTATTTTGGATATGAAAGTGTTCTAAAATGGATTTATAGTGATGGTTCTACCACTTGGTAAAGTCACTAAAACCATGGAATTCTATACTTGCCTTTCACATAGTTTGCAAATGTTTTTTTATACATTTTTTGATTTAAAAATTTTTATGTTTATTTGTCATATAAAAGCTTTACGTCTTTATGTAATTGAATTTATCAAATTTTCTTTATTGGTTTTTCTTTTTGATATTATGCTTAGGAAATCCTTCCCTCCCTAAGATTATAAAAATACTCACCTACCTTTTTTTCAGTACTTTTTTTATTTTAATCTTAAATATTTTAATAATTTGTAATTTGGTTCAATATAAGAAGTATTGTAAAAATCCAACTTTACTTTTTATTTCTATAACTTCCCAGTCTTAACAATAGTGACTGAATAATCCATTCTTTCTCTAACCTACTTTGAAGTCACCATAGACCGCTCTGGAGTAACAGATGTGGAATTCAGCTAAGTTTGAGAAAGTACATATATATATCTATTATAAATATCTAGCATGGTATCCTTATTCCTAACAGACCATTTTGCAGCTGTTAGTTATTACATATCACCAAAATCAGTTAAAAATTAGGGCAATTTTTTCTATTTGGGAGATCAACTAGGAAGCTTGTCCCTATAGATGTAGACTGATACTTCAGAGTGAACTATCTGATAGGAGAGAGGCAATGCCCTTTGTTTGTTTGTTTGTTTGTTACATCTCACAAAATTTTGTTTCATTATTGATTTGGAGTGAATTCTCTCTCTTTACCACTTCTTCCTGGATAGAATTTTTTAAGTTAAATGAAAACATACAAATCCTTATGAATCATGATAGATATAATAAAACTATAAATATAAAGAAAAGATTAGACTCACAATGCTTAAATATATCATTTAGAGTATGCACATACTACCATACTTTAAAATGTATCATAGAATATGTAAGTGTATTTGAAGGTAAATTATAAAGAAAATTTTTGAAGACTTTCTCTCTAGCCCAGGGTAGAAAGGGCTCTTGGCTAGAAATAATAAACACTGATATCTATTGAGTGTTTTCTAGTTGGTAGGCCCTGTTCTAAGCAATTTATAAGTGTTGACTCCTTTGATCCTCACAATGACTCTATTATGAGTCCACTGAAGCACCAAGAAATTAGGCAACTTGCTCAAAGGCTCATACTTGTAAAAGGCAGAGCCAAGATTAACTCCAAGAAGTCTGCTCTCAAGTCCAAGTCTTACTTACTCTGTCTCTCTCAAAAGACTCCAGTGATTCCTGATTCTGCTTCTTTAATGATCTTGTGCTCTCTGAATATCACCTACATGCACAGATTTAAGTTTCAGCTTTAAAAAGGGGGTGAAAAATAGACTGCTTTCTTCACAGAATGACTTAAGAGGATCAAATTAAAATGTTGAACATACTATTAAGTCAAAGCACAGTACTAAATATGAGTTTTTATCAGCATTGCAAGAAAATTTCCTATTCATTATTATGCTATTCATAACTAAAGTCCAGAATAATGACTTTAGACTCTATAGTTACATATACTTCACATATTCATCCATCCATTATTCATTCAAATAATAGATATATAATGAGCACTTGTTATGAGTCAGTCTTTTTAAGTATTGGGAATATAGTGTTGAGCAAGATAGCATAAGCAACATTTTAGGAGATGTAGAGTTCCAAGATGATGCTGATGAAATTAGTCCAAGGAAGCATAATTTTCTATACTTAATACCATGAAAATTAATTCAGCTGAAGGAAAATTTTATGAAATTCTTTTTAGAATTAAAACCACATCGTGTTAGAAGGCAGGATAATTCTTTCACATATGAAAAAAATTATTTTAATGCTGTTGCATCTCAAATCACTATTGATGCAAGATATGTTATTCTGGAAAAAGAGATTCTTAAGACTGAAACAAAGACTGAGAACTGCAAGATATCATGTGCAGAACTTATTTTATTTCAGTGCTGGGTTAAAAGCTACTACTAAGCTAAAAACTAAGGTTTTGAGCTTTACAATAAACCAAGGACAGCGTAACCAAGTAAAAACTTTCAGTTTCCTGTTTCTGGAGGAAGCACCCAACAGAATATAATCAAATAGCCAATTAAGCATTTTGTCAATAGGTGAGAAAAAAGTATTACATTCAACTAATATTAATAATTAGCCAGGAAAATCAACAGAACTTCCATCAAATGAGATACATATGATTTGTAATGTCAGTAGATCTATTTTATTATAAGATCAATAAGCCAAGGTCTTAATCTAAACCTAGTCTTTGGTTTTATTTTACAGCTGTCTACTGGGTTAGATTGTGCCCCAAAGCCAATGTGACAAGAAAAGGAAGGTAGCTGAAGTAGAAACCATGCTCCAAATTGAATTGTAAGATGTTAGCAATCTGTCTTTTTTTTTTTTGAGACAGAGTCTTGATCTGTCCTTGGCTATAGTGTGGTGGCTTCATCATAGTTCACTGCAACCTCAAACTGCTGGGCTCCCGTGACCTTCCCACCTCAGCCCCCCCAAGTAGCTTGGACTACATGTACGCGCCACCACGCCTAGCTAGTTTTTCTATTTTTTGTAGAGGCAGGGTTGTGCTCTTGCTCAGGCCGGTCTCGAACTCCTGGACTCAAGCGATCCTCCTGCCTCGGCCTCCCAAAGTGCTAAGATTACAGGCGTGAGCCACTGCACCTGGCCAATATTAATACATTGTTAAGAGATATCCTGCATGGTGGTGAGTCTGTCCTCTTAGTCCTTGATGGGCTTTCTCATTGTAGTTTATTTATGATGCATTTATTTATTTACTTATATCTTAATTTATTTATTTTTCCAGATACCCTAGCAGTAATTTCTTAGCACCACAGCCTCATGAACAAAGTTAAGCTATAAGCTTCAAAATTTTAATATGAAAAACTTTCTGCCAATTCACTTAAAACCACCCCCAAATTTCACCAGCAGTCATTATTTGAATGGGATTAGCTGAGTCAACCACTTTCAAGATCCCCAATTCCTGTGTCTACCCTTTTGATGTTTTCTGTCCCCCAAATCTGGGTAAGTTATCTCCTTAATCTGATACGTCAGCATCAAATTGACTTTGGTATTGTCTCATCTGTATTTTTGACCTAAATGCTAATGCCCTCAGAGTAGAACTAGTGTCTTTTTATTCACCATTGCGTCGACATCCTATACTAGGGCTGACATGGAATAGGTGTTCAGTAAATATTTATTTCATAAAAGAAATGAAAACAATAAGGTGAGTTAGAGATTTCAGGACAGGAAGAATTACATTTGAAATGTTAGAGTTGTATTCTGTTAGTTTTTATAAAGTTAATTTCACATGATGTATGGAATGGTGTTTAATGAATTCAAGTGCTTTCATCTTCAAAGGACCAAAAACGCAATCAAGATCATACTTATAACAAATTCAAGGTTGTTGTTGGAACTAATAATTACCACTGCCCACCCACCACACATATACACACACAATGGAAGCCTGGCATTCACAATTTCCAACCAATTTATTACTGCTGTAAGTTTTAGGAGATGGAGCATGTAGAAACTTTCTTCCTTATCTTTTAATCAAAGGAAGGATTCGTTTCTTGAAGCTGTCCATCTGGTTCCTTTCATAAGCTCTAAATTTACATGATAAAAAGGCAGAAATATAATTAATATATTTTTCAATAAGAGACAGTTTTAGGCATGTACTTCAGCAATGAATTGTGAAAGATTTGACACATCTAATTTTGAAATATTATGTCTCCACCCTGAGAAAGGATGAAGGAGAAGGCAGGGCCTGCAGCCTTTTGCTTATGAGAAGATCTTTTCAGTGATCTATAGCTGCAAACCATGGGAGGATAGTTTCAATTTTGCTCTTGAAACATGTATCAAGCCCTATTGCCAACATAGTCTTTCCTGTCACACATTTCACTGATTCTAAATCAGCGAAGGAGCTATGTCTTCTGGCAGCATTACTGCATTTGAATCTCTTGTCTTTTAAATCCAATCTGCAATTGCTAAACCTGGCGATCTGCATTTCAAAAAAAAAATGGCAGTGACTGTCATAATTTTATGCCATTAATTCCTAAGCAGTAGACTGACCAGAAAAGGACATATTCTAGTAGAGGGAAAATAAGTGAGAGAAGCTCCTAGTTATTTTCAAAGGTGAAAAGCCTGGGAGAAAATAAGATCAGTTTGTCAATCTTTGAAGGTTAAATATACAGATTTCACTGCAGAAGTTCAGCCACAACCACAGCAACAGGTGACAGACACTTACAGACTAGGAAGTATATATACAGTTGCTGAGTAATATACTTGAAACGTGAGACTTCTGAGTCATAAATACCAGATTCACTAATAATTGTTGCATGACAAACCACTTAATTTCTGTCACCATTTTCCATAAAATATTAGACATGGATTGAATGTACCTAATGGAATTTTTGTGATTAGTACGTGAACTGGCACTTTAGGAGGTTTGAGAAGATATTACAGGAAGGTGGCTTATAGTTTGGAGGTTTATTCTGGCTTCTTTTCCTTTGATAATGGATACTTATAAATTGAAAATTAATTATTTTTACTATATTGCTCTGCTGGGTCTTGTCCAACATGGGTATCCAGGATGCTGGGAGTTTTAGGGAAATGTATTAGGATATGATTCTGTTAGAAGTGTTCACATAGACATATAAGGAACACAATGAACCAGATTCTTCTTCACTTGGTAATATGAATTGGTAGAAAAGGTTTGACAACAAGCATTGATGTTAGAATATATTTATGGAAAGAAGAGGAGTGTCATTTATGCTTATATTTCTATGCCAACTGCATATTTTGAGTAATGGTAAGTTATTTTCTCATATGGCTTAGAAGGTGCATGTCTAGGCATGCTAGGCTTCCTGCCCAGAGGATACTGTCTGGTATAGCAAGAGAACTTGTTTTGGAATACATGCTGCAGTCCATCCAGGAAATACACACATTCACAGAAATTTGAACCCAGTTAACCTTTGAACAAAGGTAGGGAAAACTTATAATGTATAAGAAAAGAAGACATTGCTAAACAAAAACTAATTGTAACTATTAGTAACATCATCCTATCAAAGAATCAGAAGGGTTTTTCTTTTCTAGTTTTTTAAATGGATGTTTCTTTAATCTGTTTCACAAATCGTAAGCAGATTGATCTGTGCATTCATAATCAGCCCTCTTTCAACATGTGAACAGCTTTGTTGGTTTGGAAATGCCTAACTCAATTTTTCCCAAAATTGTCCAATCATAAGTAACACTTTAAATTAGTGTTTAAAAAATATATTCCCTCGTCCCTATCCTGTACATGGTGAATCTGAATCTGCAGGGAAGGGATTGGAAATCTGTATATTTTTAAATAAGAATCCCAGTGGTATTCTCAGACAAGTTTGGGAAACACAGTCCCAAATTACTGCCTGAACCTGAGCCCTTTCTCTAATACCTGTGATCAGTCAGAATTCCACATATTGGATAAATTATATTTCCTTTTCTGTATATCTTTTCTACCGAAGGCAACGTAGGGGCCAATTCCTTGAAGGTAAGGGAGTGACAGTCTGTTTAGAACAATATCGTTGAAGACTAATATAGTTTAGGTCACAAATTCTGAATAATCTAAATTATTTGTGTAATTTATGAGAAGAATAATTTGGATATTCTTTGGACCCATTATGTAACTTTTAGCAGATGTTCTAAGTGACTTGCATTTTTTTGGTTAACCAAATTACATGAAAAATGTTAAATTGGGTTGGTGATCTGTCATCATGTTTTAATAGCTCTTAATGCACTTATGGAATATTTTTATAATCTCGTGTTAATTACTAGCTGCCCTATTTTTGGAAGAAAATAACAAAGAAGATGAGGACTAGGAACCGCCTAGTTTTTGGTACTTGCTCAGAATCAGTCTGATATTTGACAATATCTGTCCTTATGATGCTAAATACATTTACTCACATGCTCTTATAAAGTAAACAAAAAAAGTGACAAAGCGACATTTACTCTTCTGATAAGCTATTTCCTAAACAAAAGTTCAATATGTAAAAATTTTCAGTGTCAATTATATTTTCTTCCAAAACTTTCCAGTGTCACTTACCATATGATGAAATTATTACTGATTAAGTCACTGGGTAATTCAATGAATAATTGAAAATCTGCTATGGGTTAAAAGCTGGAGCAAGTAAGTCAGACTCAGTCCTTACCTTTCTGCAGCTCATAGTCAGGATGGAGTCAGGTGGTGGGTGGGGTTTATTCCAGACCTGCAAAAGTTCCAAAGCAATCAAGAAAATAGTGCTTTTACAAAACTACTCCCAGGGGCCATGGATATTGCCGCAGTTGCAGAAAGCTGACCTAACTCTATGTTCGCACTGAGGGCATACTCCTCCTCAGAGTGTACATTTCTTTTTATCACACGTTTTATGGAAGTCCTAGTCTTCCAGGTCATTTGTTACCAAGACAAGTAGACCTACCAAGTAGTGCCCATCTCTCAGGCTAGTTTCCCCACTTCTACAATGTTCAAGTCCATAAAGACCTCCAATCGATAGTGCTCCAGGCTTTTCAGGCCTGGTTTCATGGGCACATGACCTGCTCTGCTTAGACAGGCCAGTGCTTGGTTTAATGCTCTACTGCCCCGCCTTGAACTTTTAATAAGTTTTAAACAAGGGGTCTCACATTTTCACTTTGCACTGGGCCCTGCTAATTTTCTAGGAGTCCTGATTACCTGCTCTGTTACTGAATCATTAATTAGATCCTTGAGATTTGAGAAGCTATCTTTGGCTTATAATTGTTAATTAAACTCTTCAAACAGCTAGTTTATTTTCCTTAGATATAAGCAAAAATTTCATCTTCTCAGAGAGGCTTTACTGAACCACCTTGCTAAAGAAAGCCTGTCTGCTCAATGACCTCCACCTTTTATCCTCTGCTTATTATCACTAAAGCATCTATGGCAGTATTGAGCTATTTTGTCAATTTGTTGACTTATCCCCCCACTCTACATATACTTCATGAAGAGAGAGACCTTATTTAGTCTTATTTAGTATTTTATCTCCGTGCCTTACAGTGTTGAGTCAGTATTTATTGAATGAATCACTGAATGAATGCACGAAGTTTGATGACTCTGAAGAATAGGAAGCATGAGAGTGAGTGATACAAGATAAAGCTGTCAAAGTAAGGAAGGAGCATGAGTTAGGGATGTTTGTCCTTATCTTCTCAAAGGGGGAGAGATAGAAATTGAAGTGGAGATTTTTTCATTGTTAAAAAGTTTGAAATTGCATTTTTGTTTCAAACTGACTTCCCTGATAAAAGTCTATTTCTCATTACGAATCATCATATATACTGATACTTCACTTAAAGGAAAAAGATAAGAATAAGTGATATTTTCAGCTTTTTGGATTTCAGAATATTTCAATATTCTCCTTTAATGTGCAAAAATACTGTATTTTGAATATGAGGATAAAATAAACCAACTATCTTCAGTTTGGTGTCACTTAAAAAATTTAGCTGCCATTTTGTTAATATTTCTACCTTTTTTTCCAAAAGAATACAAAAAGGAAGGAGAAATAATATCTAAATTAAAACTTCAAGGGTCATTGTGGGTTTTACTAAATGTTCAGGTCATTCAGCACATGATAGTGATTAGCATCCAAAATTATACTATTTTTCTTGTGAATGTCACTTTTTTTTCTGGGCATGTATTCTTTTCCCTGAAAAAATTATATATTCAGTTAAAATGATCTTATAATCAAGTGAGTAGGTGTATAGAAATGTCAAATAGGAATGATAATATTTCCCACCTACCTGCCTTCACAGGGTGCTATGAGAATTGATATGAAAATGTCTTTGAAGTGTTTTGAATTCCTTGGAAGAAAGATATGATATAAATACAGAGTTGTATTTTTGGAAGTATGATTCCAATGGCCCCTCTGATAATTTTGTGTCACTTTAGAATTAGAAGAGCTGTAGTCACCTTCTTGTCCTAACTCTTCGCTATAGATTTGAAGCCCAGATAAATGATTCTTTTGGGTACCACTAACTACCACTAAATACCTTTTATTTTTCAAGCAAGAGTAAACATTGATTCACTGGATATTTAGCATTGATTTCATAGGTTTGGGCATTAAAGGATGCCGTACTGGTAACTCAGTGTGTTAGTTGGCTAGAGCTGCTGTAACAAAATACCATGGACTAGATGGCTTAAACAACAGAAATTCCTTTTCTCACAATTCTGGAGGCTAGAAGTCTGAGATCAAGGTATCAGCATGTCTGGTTTCTTCTGAGGTTTCTCCCCTTGGCTTGTCAATGGATATCTTCTCCCTATGTCTTCACATAGTCTTCCCTCTGTACCTGTCTGTGTCCTAATTTCCTTTTCTTATAAGGACATCAGTCCTATTGGATTAAGGCCCACCTGAATGACCTAATGTTACTTCTTGAAAGACCCTATTTTCAAATACAGTCACATTTTGACATAGTAAGGCCTAAAACTTCAACATATGAATTTGGAAGTGATACAATTCAGTCCATAGCATTGTGTTTGGGCCTAGCCTGGGATTGCACCTGGCATGAAGTCACCAATTAGTCATTCTCTACACCGACACTTACAGCCTTTTAATGCTTCCCATTGCTCTTAAAATGAAATGTGAACCCCTCCCTGCAACCCACACGGCCCACGGCCCTGTGTCTCTGGCCGTGGTCACACACCGTTCTTACTTCCACTCATTTTCCCCACACACACTGCCTTCCTTTCTGGTTCTCAAATATACCCAACCCTTTGCACTCACCTTTGACTGGTAGGTTGTTTTCTAAGCACTTCAAATCATTACCCCTCAGGTCTTAGCTTAACCTTATTTTCACAAAGGAGTCTTCTTTGGCCATGTTATATAAATTAGTCCTAGTAATATTTATTAATATTACCTTATCCTGTTCATTTTATGGATAGTCCGTGAGAAAAAAAGAAACAGCCCCTGATATTTGAGAACTGCTGTGACACTCAAACCTAAGCCTCTATATTATTACAAGCTGACCTGACTCTTACAGCTAAGTCGTATTGTTCATCTGTTGGACATAAAAATCCCACAGAACATTGACAACTGCAAGGTCACTGTGCAACATACAAAAAAACAACCATCCCCCTCTCTCACTGAATGAGTGACTACTACTTCTTTTAACCAGTTATAGTTTTAACCTTGCCCTAGTCTGCCCTTTCTGTAGGTAGGATTTATTGAGCTATCCAGGGGCATAGCATTGCCCCTGCTTAATGACAACACCCAGTCTAGGGCAAACCTTTGCTCCCTAAATTCTCCCAATGTTACCCCATAGGTGTTCCTGGCAATCGTTGGCTGAGCTAATTATTATCTAGATCATTTATTTGCTTCCTTGCTTATTGTCTGTCTCTTCCTCCATGGAAGTGTAAGCTACCTGTGGGAAAGACGTGGATGTTCTTTCTTACTTCTTTATTAGTAGCAGCTTTCACAACTTTCATCTTGCCTGGCATATACTAGGCACTCAGCTAAAATTGGATGAATAAATGAATTAATCAATGCCAGAATATTCGTGACTTTATTTTATATATCCTCTAGTGCCTTTCTTTAGAACGTTTTAGGCTTTTCCTAGTAATATTACTGGAATATAAGGGGGAGCATATTTCCTGAATAGGGAATGACATATTGCAAATGGTGCACGATGAAGTTTATTTCTATTGCTGGAGGCAGAGCTGATTCCAATGGAAAGAGAATAATCATTATTGTGTTAGGTAATAAAATTAGGTTTTGGGTGGACACTAGGGTAAAGTAAGCAAATGGCCTGTTTGAGAAATATACTATATAGTAGTGTATCTTGAGCATGTATTGATTATAAGGAGCCAAGATAATAAGTTAGATAAAATCACTATAAGATTGTATGTCTACAGAATTATGAGTAAATTTGTCATTGTTCTCATTAAATATTCACTATTTGTACCTGTGATGGAAATCTATAAAAAATGTCAACTGTTTTCTTAGTTATTGTAACCTTAGTTTATAAAACTGGTTTGTATATATTCCCTGTAAAGCCATTTTTATGTGGAATAGGAGACAAATTGTGTGTATTAGATCTGTATACTTTAAGATATGATATGAAAACAATTGGTAATTTATGTGTCATGCAGTCCTTGGTTTTTAAAATTGTTTGCTTTTTAAAAACTTAATTATAGCTGCACTATTTGTGAAAAAAAACTAAAACACCTGATCTCAATGTAAAGATCTATTGGATATTGGATAAGAAACTGTATCATATCAAGTATGAAATGTGATATTAATAGAGAACCATTTAATTTTACAAGTATTTTAGAGAGATAAGTTTTTATAAAATAATATACAATAGGAAGGCAACAGAGATAGAAGAAACTTAATCTCTGTTTTGTATCTGACTTATATGGGCAATCCATGTAGTAAATTCTAATTTTAAATTGTAAATTCTAAATTTACTGCTTCAACGATTTTAGAATAATTCTATGCAAAATAGATGTTGTAAATTTTATAAAAAGACTTTAATTTTCCTACAGACTTATAAATATTAGGTTCAATAATAATAAAAATGTGTATTGTTTTATTTAGACTAGTATAAAATATTAATTTAAATTTCTACAAGTAATAATAAGTATCCAGATATTTTTAATTCCACATAATCTTGTTTTGGGCTTAGTACAAAGCAAAACAAAATAAAACAAAACAAACAAAAACAACAATAACCTGTTTTTTGGTTACAAAACTTCTGATGACTGAATTTAGTAATGTATGAATATATATGAAAATTACTTCTGAAGTAGTAAATAATATATGCATGTTTTATAAGAATGAACATAGACTCATTTATGCAGCATCTATTTAGAAAACAGTTACTTTTTTGTTTTAATTTATGAAATCAAATTCATTTTAGTGGCCAATAATAAAACCTTTCAAGGAATATTTTGTTAATTATATTACTTATATATGTCTGTATGTTTCATTTCTAAATACGTAAGTTGAAACTTTAATGCTACCTTTCTATGCTTTTGGCTTTTGGGGACGTTTTACTTTTCATTATGTATTTGATTCATGTCTTTAAATCTTTGGAGTTGTGAGTTTCATATTTAAATCTCCCAAAATGTGGGCTTAAAATGCATAGTTCCTATCAGACAGTAAACTTTGTTTTATGGAGTGTGAATTGCTGTGCTAAATACTGACTTAACGTTAGAATTACCACTGGGAATAAAAGTGTGTGTGTGGGGCGGGGGTTGTTGCTGTTTTGCTTTAATTAAAAAAATATTGTTTTCAAGTGCCACCTTCGTAAGTGTGACAAGGTAAAGAAAGTAAGAAAAAAAAAAAAAACCATTAGAGGTTACACCTTCATGTTACTGAAAATAATCCAGGAGGAGGACTTGCAATATCCCACTGTGAGTTGTCTCACTATAATTTTTTGTTTGTTTACATCTTTACATGCAGCATTATGTACTCACATATTTATTTTTAAAAATCAGGGGATTTTTTTGGCTCAGATAATTTCTGAACTAGTTAGTTTACTAGTTCCTACCTGACTAAAGAATAGGAGGTACCAAAAGGATTCTGGTGTGACTTTTACCCAAAGAGGCAAGGTTAAGGCAGCATGAAGGGAAGACATCAATGTTTCTGGCAGGAATTTATCTTGATCGATGTTTGTAATCTCCGAATCATCTTGCTTTAAAACAAACACAAATAGCTCCTCAATCTGGGGAGGACAAAGGAATGTTGGAGGGAGAGCTTTAGAGCTTTCTCTTCAGTGCGTCTCCAGTGGAAGGCTATTGTTTGTTTATTTTCACCAGAGTATGAGGTGAGAGTGGCTACAGTAGATAAAGCTTATTTTCTCTTGTTTCTTTAAGGGTTAAATATGGGACATCCATGGCCCAAACTTGGGCAGAAAGGATCAGCTTTCCACGTGGCCATGTTCTCTTTTCAGACCTCCAGTATTTTGGGGAAAGAACAACCAGTAGACTTTATTTCTATGACCCATAGTGATTGTTAGAATTAAAGGGAAAAACGCATATGGTACTCTACTTAATCCAATTTAAAAGTATTTGGTTCAGAAATTCTTTGGGAGCTTGATTTTTTGGAGACTAGAATAGAATGAGATAATGTTCACATTTTACCTCTATCTACTAAATAATTGCTTTACCTAATAGGCCCCCCTTTCTAATATACTGTCAACATTCTTGGATATGAATTTTCCCACAAAATAATACATGCATTCCTGAAGCATAGTCAATTAACCACTAGGGATTTGTAGGATAGTCTTTTTTTTAACATTTGTGCTTATGATTTTAAAAAAGGACCAGATTTTTCCTAAATAATGTTTTCATCTTAAAAATTCTATGATTCATGGATGGGATGTTCTTCCCAATATCATTCAACCTATTTTACCAGTATTGCGTTCTGGTAAATTTGCCTACATTTACTTTGTTTATTTATTTTTTTTTACTTCAACAGGATTTTACTTGATATACTCTAACATGTTTTACACATAAGTACCTTAGCTATATTTTCTGAAAGGTAAAAGTATTCTCCTTGAGATATAGTTCTCTGAATTGCATCACCAACGTTTATACATCCTTTTCAGTATTTATATAAGTTCTAAAGCAAGAATATATAAACAAGTTTGTCTTTTGTTTCATCTAATACTTTATAAAGAGATCGTTTGACAATCATATAACAACTCAGGTTTTCTGCAAAATTAGACTCAGCCAAAAATTCCTGGGTTCTGAATAAGTTTCCTACTGACATTTTGTGACATAGATGTTCAATGTCATCAGAAAAAGTATCAGAATATTTCAAACTGAAGCACTGGTAAATTTACTTTAAACAAAAACAACAACTGTGTTCCCTAAATACTTTCAGATAAAGGCAAGGTATTCTGGAAAGTTTAACTTAAAACATGGTAGACTTCTCCCTCAGGTATCAGAACACTGAGCAGTAGCATACAACGAACTCATCTTCTACATTTGGGTGCATACTCACGAGGTCTTACCAGTCTGTCAGTCTATCATCTTGCTTTTCTTTCTTAGGTAAGTATTAGATGACATACCATCAACAATGCCTTGAAAACTGGGAATCTAATTACATACTTATATCTGTAAAATTTTCCTCTCTTTTCCTCTCACTTAAGCCTACTTATCTATTTCCCTAACAATGAATTTCCAGAACTGTGAAATTCCATTTCTTCCAGGAAGCTATACTGAATATGGTAGATGATATAAGATTATCTTTGATTTGATTCCTGTGAAAATATGTGTCTTTATATATCACTAAACTGGCATTTCCCAAACTTGTGTCATCATCAGAATTACATGGGAAAGTAGAAAGAGTGGGGGAAACAAAAAGGAAAAAAGGAAGGAAGGGAGAGAGAGATGAAAGGAAGAGAGAGAGAAAGAAATAAAA
The DNA here is from genome assembly GCA_023783475.1 of Daubentonia madagascariensis. Taxonomy (NCBI): domain Eukaryota; kingdom Metazoa; phylum Chordata; class Mammalia; order Primates; family Daubentoniidae; genus Daubentonia; species Daubentonia madagascariensis. Next base: position 62,811,197 of record JAKFHU010001798.1, read on the forward strand.
AAAAAGAAAAAGAAAGAAAGAAAGAAAAAGAGACAAAAGAAAGGGAAAATAGAAAAAAATCTCAAAGTAGATATAAGGATTCTATAAATCTGGATTGATGTTTAGGGAACTATTTTTTAAAGTACTCTAGCTTATTCAAATTCAAATGCATTTTTGAGAACCACTGCACTAGATGTATTTATTGATCTACCCATAAAATTTATACATATTTATTAAAAGCTAATTTTTCCTTAATGTTTTTGACAGTGTTTTCTATTTTAGATGATGATCTCTACTGGAAAATGAATCACAGCAGACTATGACTTTTATAACTTGTATCCCTCTTAGTACCTTGCTCAGCTGCTTATACATAGAAATTCCGACAGAGTTTGGTTAGCTGATTTATCAGCTACTTCCTATCCTTGGCTCCTCTTCTTCCCTTCTCCATTATCTGTGGCTTTTCACAGTGTTTGTCCTCTTTACTCTTCTGCCACACTCCCTCTCTTGGAGATGTTATCTGTCTGCTTATATTTAATTATAATTTATCAATAAATATCTCAAATCTACATCTTAAGCTTTTACATCTTTCATGTTCTCTGCAATTTTTATATAACCCAAAATGCAATGTACAATATCATGAAAAGTCAAGTGCTCAATAAATATTCACTTAATTGAATGTTGATAAACTGTTTAGATTTTTGCCCATACCTAGCATACAATTTTTTTTTCAGATCAATTTACAAAATAAATGATGCTGATATCCAAAGACACCAAGTTCTCTATCACTATAAGACACCAAAGATTTCTTTACTAAGCTAAAAGCATAGAGTGGCACAGGATAGGAAATTGAAGACACAGGATGTGAGTTTGAATACTGGTTTTGACATTTAGTATAGGACTTCAGGCTATTAATTTCTCTGAACCTCAGTTTCCTATTTTATTTTAACAATAAAATAATTATTTATTATTTTCAAAAGAAGATAATAATAACACACAGGACTGTTGGGGTATTCAACACAATCTTACATTGAATTAGTATGTTGTAAAGAAGTACAAAACAGTATTATTACTGTTGTTATTTTATTACTGCTATATTTTTCATTATTTCCAACGAACCTAATTTGAATGGTATAAATGTCTCATTTTGCTTTGTATAGACTAGATGGCAAACCAGGAGGAAGTTGGATCAAGTCTCTAAAAACCATTGTGTTTACATGTTATGGCAATGGGACTGACTAATCTTATAATGCTTATGGCTCTTGACTAGCTGGGTAACTATATAGTCAGTCCTATTGATTTTTGGAGAAAGAGTAACAAATTGGATTTGGTGGATTTTACAAAAGTACATGCAAGGAGGAAGAAAAAGATGTTTTTACATCTTAAAACTTTTCACTGAGAAAGGGAAGGCCACAAAGTCAAAGCTTAGCAGTCCAAAAGGCAGCAGTAGCTCCCCTTAACAAAAAACATGTCTGGAGGAAAAAGCATATCCTTGAAATTTAAGAGTTGGTTGCATCTTAAGTAGTAGTAGACTGTCTTAATAGTCTAAAAGGTGTTTTCCCAAGGATATTTTGGCATTTCTTCCATGATTTTCACAGGTTTCTGATGTACTTTTGAAAAATGAAAGTTCTGTTCAGTATTTGATGTTTGTAATTGTCTGTGTAAAAGACAAAAAGAAACCATTAGACTGATTTCTCCTTCCTTACAGTTTTACGGTATTCTATTTCGAAGAGTGATCATACTATACAGAATATACTATTACCTTAGTTTCACTAAATAAAATTCCAAAAGGTTGAGATCTCTTTTCTCTTCCTTACTTCCTAGCCCACTTTCGCATGCTCCTTTTTTTTCCTGTGATATCACCTGCCATACACTTTTCTGAGCTATAAAGAGGTAGGAGTAATTAAGAGTAATTAGTATCTGGTCTAGATATGGCCTAGAGAAGAGAAGGATCAACCTCCAAAATTTGTTGATTTTTGGCTGCCTTGGCAATGTGGCAGAGATAAAAATTGGGACTAGATTCTAGTCTCCAAACTTTCAGAATTTTCTTTTTTATTTAGAAGTTTCATTGAGTTTATTACCTATCTGCCCATAGCTTCTGCCTTCTCTACTCGTTTGCTCCCCATTTGGGCACATAGAATACAATCTCACTTATACCAATATCTTGCTATATATTTTATTAGTCTTGACGAGGCTAAATAGGAAGGTAGAAACAGATATTAGTAGAGTAATGGTTTTGTTAACAAAGAAGATTTACTAATGATTAACTTCTTTTCTGGGGAAACTTAACAGAAATAAAAACGTGACTATGACTGCTAAGATATCAGAGATGCTGAAAGAGCAGAGAAAGGGGACTTCTGTCAGTCCCAGAATCATCCCAAGTACCTTCACTCCGGTCATTTCAAAAGGAAGTTGGCATTGGGAGAGGGGAGTTAGGGCTGGGGGTGAGTGATATACATATTTTGAGAAACAGTAAAGTAGGTAAGAGAAGTCCATCAATGATCAAAACCAGTTCTTCACTACAGCAAATGATCCTGCAACTTCAATCAGATTCACGTTTAGGCTCCCTTCTGCACACCTATGGAACCAGTACTAAACAATGCAGCCAAGCAAATGAAAGCATTTCTGCTCCTCTGCTTGAAGATACCCTGAACATTATTGTGGGGTAATGAAAAAAATGTGTGGGTTCGAGCTCATCTCTGACCACTCTGTGACCTTGCGAAGTCTTGTACCACACAGGTTTCATTTTAATCATTCTAGAAGGAAAATGTTGAATTAAGAGCCCAATCAATACAATCTTTGAAAAATAATCAAATCTTTCCCATTTTTGAAAAACATAGGCAAAAATAAAGATCATCCCTAGGTGAGTTAAGGCTTTGCTTAAAGGACACTTTGAATTGGAGACAAATTATCAGACTTCAGGGCCCTATTAACCTCAGTCAATCTATGCTCAGAAATATTTTTGTCATGCAGCTATAATTGCAAATAGCAACATTTTACATAATTGTTTTGGCTTTTTTTTTTGATACTGTTTTGATACAGCTGCTCAGCTCCTAGGTAATTTGTAAATCAAGATATCACTGTACAACAGTACTCAAATCCCTTATCACAAATAATAGGTCATCACAATAGAAATAAAATAGAGACACAGAGACTAATAATATATAATTATATTATTTATTATTAAACAGCAATTTCTGCTTTTAATTAAAGCATATGTATCAAAGTAATAGTTAAATTTGATAAACTCTTCCTTAGATTACTCAGATATTACTTATCATAAAAGGTGTGTGATCATCAGTGAAGATGTCAGGTTGCTGAAAAATGCAAATAGTTTAATGTATTCTTGTACCAAACTAAAAGCTTGTTTAATGAACTCTATGAGTTAGCTGAAACTGTCTGAGAAATTGATATGTAAGTTTGTGTTTAAAAAGCAAATAAATTATAAAAATAAAATGCAATGATTTTAGGGCTTAACTGCACTCATAACTAATGTTCTCACTGTTGCAAGTAAGTTTTAAAATTTACTTAAAAGTGCATGTGTAAACATAGTTTCTGTCTCTTTTAATGATGCAAGAGCAATTGTGACCTGTGCTAAGTTGTTTTTTTAAATAAAGAAGATAATGTGATAGAGGAGCTGGAAGGTTAAAGATGTAAATATGTTTCAGAATATTTTATTTTCACCATGCCTGTGAAATATTCCAAAAAGAATTACATCAACATGTTTATTCTATTAATTAGGAACCACAATTAACTTCCCTAAAATGTAATTTTTCTTTGTAATACATGTTTCAGTACAGTGCCTTTTAATCTCAAAAATACATTTCATTTATAAGTCAAAATGTTGACAAAGTTTGCTTTTCTTTCATTCTGATGGTTCAGAAACTAGAAATCTCCTGATGGCTGTGGTGACTAAGAGACAAATAAGTAAATATGATCAAAGTTTCATTTCTTGAAGTTTGCTTTCCAGACGTGCGTTCTGATGCCTCTAGTCACAAGTCTACTTTGTGGCTATAGAGGGGTGGCCATTCCCAATGGGAGGTCATTTGTGAAAGCACCTTGTTGTGTGACAAGAGAGTATTTACTAGAAAAGAGTCAGTAGGTGGGGAGATGGCTTCATTTATTGGCCTAGTTATAGTTTTTAATGGAAAAATTGTGTGGGAAGTTGTTTAATCTGCCCTAGGAAATGTAGAGCAATTAGAGGTTTAACAAAATCTCATTGATGGTATTTGTGAGTATAAAGTAAGGCACAAAAACCTCAAGTTTTTTTTTATATTTATTATTATTATTATTATTATTTACAGCCATCAATATATGTGTTTAGGTCTCTGGCAGAAGGAGGACCCTTACAAGGATAGGAACGTGGTATCCCATAGGGAGGAACATATTTTATACTCAGCAATAGCAATTCTACTTTGAGTTCTATGAGGAAAAAGGTTTACACATTGATTCAACTGACCAGTTAGCTCGTATTTTTTTGGAAGGAATTGAAAAAACTAAATAAACAATTCAACTTTTGACTGTATGACTAAAAATGCTGTTTCTTGGAACCAGTTAATCTATTTTTTTTTAAATAGTGGATTCATTTAAGAAAAATACAACTTTTATAGAATCTCTTTATTCTACATGGAGAATTAGTCATTGTGTTTTGCCTTTTGATGTACTGTTGCAATGAGAATCCACACATAGATTCTATTAAGCTTTGCTAATGTTCTATCAACTCTGGGACCTGCAGATTTAACCTATAGAGATAATGCAGCTCTCACTGCCAAAATCAAGTTTTCCCTAATGCACATATCAACTCCCATCTTCCACTCTAGGGCTTTTCCTTTCCAGAAAATCCCCTAATGGATATTAGACTAAAATAATAGCACAGCAATTAAAAATATATTGTTTCTTTTCAAATCTTTCACTATAGAGACAATAGGAGTGTGCTAATTTCTCTCCTTTTATTCTCACTTTAAAAAATTAATATTAGTGAATAGCTGGCAGCCAACAAACAAATAATAAATAAATTATTTGTAAGACAAATGTGATCTAAACTGTCACTGCAAAAAGGCTAAAGCAGAATTTATTTTATGCAGACCTGAAGCAACTCAACTTAATTTCTGAAGCATGATTTTAATGGTGGCCTTTACTAAAATGCATATTTTAACAAGGCATATTTACAGTACATAATAAATGTTTAAATTAGATTAATTAGTATGTATAGTTGAGGCTTTCTTACTGTTTAGAATTATTTGCCTTGCTAAAGTAGTAAATCTAGATGAGCCGAGCACTCAAATGATTCCAATAACAACACTTGGCATTTGTACAGTGAATTATATTTTCTAAGTACTTTATAATTACAGTATTAATTAGTTAAGTGACACAGTGATCTTGTGAAGAGGTCTGCATCATTATCCCCTTTTACAAATGAGGAAACTGTAAATGCAAAAGACACAGCAATTCACATAACAAGTAAATCAGGTTAAGAGTGAAAAATCTTTTGCTTGACTTGTGCATGTCTGGTGCTGCATTTAATCAAGAACAATTTATTTTGATGTCATATTCTCTTGGCTCAACATAGCTCAGTAATAACTGCATACAGTAGGTAGAGGTTTCATCCCATATATATATATATTTTTGGAAAGCTTGTAGACTGAGGAAGGAATAGAAAAATGAGATCTTTAGTTTCATTATATTCTGACTCCCATAATAAACTTCATTGTATCCCTGAGTCTGAATTGTTGAGCATCTTGATGGTGCATTGAGTAGCCTTCTGGAAGGGCCCTTGGTACCTTATCAGAAGGAAGACAGTCTGTCTGTCCATTACAGAGCATTTTTAGTGCTTCAGGTCAGGGAAAGGGAAAATGATAATTTCAAAGGCTAATGAAGCTTAAAAATTCACTGAGGAGTCTTTGGCTTATAATCTCAGTGCAAATTAAGTATGGTTTCCAAAATATTATGGAATAATTTTAGATTATTTTAAGCAAATAACTACAATAAGCTTTAATTAATCACTTATTTATGTTCTGGTTTCTGAGGAAGACTCTAAAATTAATAAGACAAGGCCTCTGTACTCAGGCGACTTGTAGTTTTCTGGAAGGATATAAACATGTAAACAAATTAGAGAAATACCCAACAAATATTTATTAGGCACTTGCTAAGTACAACAATGAACAAAACAGGTAAAAATCTTTGCCTTATTGCAGTGTACATTCTCGTGGGTAAATAAAAATGTTGTAGGCACTGTGATATGAGAAGGATGGAATGTTTACTGGTAAGACACAAAGGAAAGGGTGGTCAATTCAATATTTGCTTATCTGAGGGATATTGTGGTCAGGAAAGGCTTAGTGATGAAGTGGCACTTGAATTTAATATTGTGAAATGAGGAAATTTTCATTTCAGAGCAGGAGAGAAGAACTTTAGTGTAGCCAAGGGGATTGGAAAATGTAGGGCAATTAAAGTGAGAAAGGGTTAGGTGTAGAGAAAACATACTAAGTAGAGAAAATCTAGTGGACAAAAACCGGAACATATAAAACAGTCTGGAGCTCACTCCATGTATCTGGAGCACACTCCATGTATCTAGCAAGGCTAGAACTCAAGGTATATGGGCAGCTGGTTTCAAAAATTATTAGAAAAACTATAAGCCCACACAATATGGAAAATGAACAACACTTTAATTATGGCTGTCCAACACACTGGCAGAGAAGATGGCTGAAGTAGATGGTGCCAGCAGACAGTTGGCTTGGTGGGAAACATGAATGGCAAAGCAGGAATAGGTGAAGTTAGAATAGTTCTTCATCTTTACCTGGCTCTACAAAGGAAGCCCTAAATAATATAACCAAGCAAACAAATAAAAGAAAACCAAACAGCAGCAACAACAATAAAAACTTTTCTTATATGTTATTCTTTGTTGGATTATTCCTCTACTTCCCCTTTTCCTTCCTCCAATTATTTATATTAATATTAAGTGATCAACTGGGCATTAACAAAAGCAAAGCCAACCAAAAAACCTTGCAATTCATAGGCTAAGATAAAACCTTGAAACTCAAAGGCTAGGATAAAACAAATAATAAGATTCAAAATTAGATAAACATTACCTACCTCATATGAAATGGAATCACATTACAGGCTATTTCACAAGTCTCTGTTTTACAGAAAAAAGAATTGAATTTTGGAAAGGTTGAGTGGTTTTCCAAGTCTTTACAGTGCATGGGGACTTCTCTTTATTCAGATTTAACAACTTCAATTACTCACTGTGTGTCCACTAATAGTCTATTAGAAATGTAATACACTTTTCATTTTTTCCTGTCATTACTGCTACTCCCATAGCTCCAGCAACTAGTCTTGTAGTTCAGGGATAACTTTTTACTTATATTTATTATATATCTAGTACCTAGTTCAAGTATTTGGTTCATAGTAAGACTTAAGTGTCATTTGTTTATTGAATAAGTTATAGAAATATATCTCAAATATTCCTTGACAATAGAAAAGTACTGATGCTAAAGAGAGGAATTAATGGGTGTGAAGCAGGATCACTGTGCACTGGTTATCAACTTATCTGAGTCCAGTGAGACAGAACAGCCATACACACGGTAAGTAATATAAGGCAGGTTTATTATTTATAGATAGGCATCAAGGGACCTTATAAACCTAGGATTCATTATGAGCCAGCCCCATAAGACTCAGGAAAGCTGCCTGGGCAGATGGAGTCTCACCTGTGCATTCCCGCCTTGTACTAAAGCTGAGGGACCCTGGAAAGTGGCCCCCTCTAATTTTATATTTCAGGGACACAAGTCTTGCTGGGTTGAAGGACATCCTTTTTCCTCCAATGGGTAGTAGAACAGAGCCCAGGCTATTCTGGACAGCTCTCCCTAATTCGGGATAGTGCATTCCCAGAACGTTCTACACTTATTCTTGGGAACTACACGTGAGAAAAGGGGGAGAACTGTGCTGGTCCAAGGTCACCTGGAGGACTGTTCCAAAATGCGGCATCAGCACCCAAATGAGATTTTCTCCCCTTACATCTTACTTGCTGAAAGCATTGAAAGGTAATAATTAATATTACAGAGGGAAAAAAACCACCTTGGATAAAATGGATTTTGAGTAGAGGTGTAACTTAGGCATTTTCTATGTTACTGTCCTCCTGAGTGAGGAAGAACTGTTTTAGTGTTTCTCATTCTCTTAATCTGTAAAATATATTTGCTTCTGAAAAATCTAGTTTTAAAACTAAGAGTCCAAAACTCTCTGCCTATAAATAGCATCAAAATATATATGCACATGTTTTCTATTCATTTTTTTCCCTCCAAAGATAATATAACAACAACAATAAAAGGACTAATGAGTTGTAGCAAACAATTTTTTCTTTGTTTAAAATAGCTTTATGTATATGCTTGAGCAAAGAATAATTTTTCTGGCTGTAATTTTCTTTTCATGTAAAAAGTAAGGGTACCAGCTCCCATTATTATGTTTTAATAATGTTCTTAGAGTATTAGGCATTGCAATTAGACAAGAAAAATATATAAGGTAAAAATGTCGGATAAGAAAAACTATTTTCAGAATTTGTGAGTTTATACATAGAATAGTCTAAGTATTTTACCACAAAACTATCAGAAATGTTAAGATAACATAGAAAGGTTGCTCATTACAAAATCAGTAAAATAGTTTATGGCTTTTTTAATAAAAATAAATGGAAGAAAATATCCCATTTATAATAGGAACATAAAAAATGAATATGCTATGGATTGAATTGTTTCCCCCAAAGTCATATATTGAATGTGACTTTATTGGAGTAAGGAAGAATTTAAGGTTAAATGAAATCATAAGGGCTTGGCCCTAATCCTATAAGATTAGTGTCCTTAATAAGAGATGACAGACATCTTGCTCTCTTTCTCTGCCATATGAGGACACAGCAAGAAGGTGGTTGTCTGCAAGCTAGGAAGAGAGCCCTCGCTAAAAACCAAACCTTGATAGATCCTTGATCTTTGACTTTCTAGCCTCCAGAACGATGACAAAATAGATTTTCATTGTTTAAGCCATCCAGTTTATGCTATTTTGTAATGGCAGCCTAAGCAGACTCATACACAATATTTAGGAGTAAAATTAATAAAGAATATGCATGACATAAAGAAATCTTTGAAAATAACCTTTAAACAAATAGAAAGCTTACCTTATTCAAAAACAGCAAGACTTAAATATTACAAAAACAATAATATTAATATAATTATTATAATATATAATATAATATATTATATATAATATAATAATAATATTAATACACAAATTCAGTATTGTACTAATAAAAACATCAATGAAAATTTTTTTGCAACTAGAAAAATGCTACAACATATACTATTAAATAACAAAAGAATATACAAGAAAATTCTGAGAAGTGAAGATATTGAGAAAGGAGTAGCTAAGGAGTATTGAAATCTCAATGAACATAAATAAAAATATTTGACCCTAGAAAAAACCAGACAAAATAAATAGGGAGATTAAATATATGATACATATGGCATTCAAAGTACTAGTACTTGGGGAAGGATGGAATATTTGGTCAATTGTTTCAAGGCAGCTAGCTTGTCATATGCAAACACAATGAAGTTATATTATTGCCTAATTTTTTACATCAAAGGTGTAAAAGGAAAAAGTATAAATCATATATGAAATAATGAGTAAATTTATTTATAATAAGAGAGGGGCCACCTTTCTAAGCAGGTCACAAAAGTCCAAGCCAAAAAGAAATTTATTGATAAATTTGACTAAAGGACCAGTCAAAAAACAAGGGGGAAATATATTATAAGCAAAGATTATTTTCTTAATTTTGGAAAAGCTTTTATAAATTGGTAAGAAAATATTACATTATAAAAATATATATTATATATTATATATAAGATATATATTATAGAAAAATGAGAAAAAATATATAAAGCGGTAGTTCAGAGAATAAATACATATGACCAATAAACAGAACAGCTGCTTAACATTTGTCATGATTAAAGTAATATAAATCAAAATAATAACATGTAATTCTTGCTATATATAATAGCAAATAATGAAAATTTTGATTATATTCACTTACTTACACCTCTTTTCTATAGGCCTTTGTTGGAAACTCATGGAAAAGAGTAGGGACAATGCAGGAGATATAAGAGAGCTCGTGCAGGAGATAAATGAGAGCTGATGAGTATTGGTGAACAGTTAGGAAACTTGATAGCATGTGATACTCTTTACCACATGAAACAAGATGTCTGTCATCGGGGTGGGGCAAGAAACTCTACTGCCGTCCTAGGCAAAGTTCACTTGCTGCTAAAGTAACGGTAGAAGGAAAACGTATCTACTATTGACAGTAGGGGAGAAAATGCTCCTGAAACCCAGCTCCAGGCACCTCCTGGGAGAGGACTAGAAACACCACCTCCTGTCCCATGCACTGACACTAGAGAGAGGCCGGGTCTCCGGCCCCACTGATACATGGCAGAGTGTGGATGTCACATAAGAGGAAGGGAAGAGATCCATGTTCATGAATAAAAATATTCAATAATGTTAAGATGTTAACAATCCCCAGAATGATCGAGAGATTCAACACGCAAAAAAGATTTTATTTTTATAGAAATCAACAACCTAATTCTAAAATTTTATGGACATACAGTCATGAGCCACATAACAACATTTTGGTCAAAAATGGACCACAAATATGACAGTGGTCCCATAAGATTATAATACCATATTTTTACTGTCCCTTTTCCATGTTTAGATATGTTTAGATACACAAATACTTACTATTATGCTACAATTGCTTACAGTATTCAATTCGGTACAATAACATACTGTACAGGTTTGCTGCCTAACAGTAATAGGCTATACCATATAGCCTAGGTATATAGTAGGTTATACCATTCAGGTTTGTGTAAGTACACTCTTTATGATTGCACAATGGCAAAATCATTTAAGGATGTGTTTCTCAATATGTATCCCTATTGCTAAATGATGTATAACTGTACTGAAGATAATTTTGAAAATAAGAACATAGAGGATTCATCCACCTGATATAAGACTCACTATAAAGCTCCATTAATCAAGAATAAGAGTTTATAAGTCAATCATCCCACTTAATTTTTCCAATGAAAGTGTAAGATACTAAATGGAGAAAGGTAGTCTTTCAAAAGATGGTATTATGAAAATTGGATGTTCATGTGCAAAAAATAAACCTTAAACCTTATCTCATACCCTATAAAATTAACTAAAAATTAATCATATATTTAAATATAAGAGATAAAATTAAAAACATTCCAGAAAAAAACATATGATAAAATTGTTATAGGTTGCATTAGGCAAAGATTTCTTATATAGGACACAAAAGGAATAAATCAAAAGAAAAAAATGATGTTAGAATTTATCAAAATAAAGTAACTTCTACTTTTTGAAAGCCACTATTAAGAAAATGTAAGGAAAATCACAGACGTGAAGAACATATTTCTAAGACATACATATAATCAAGAACTGGTATGTTTAATATATAACAACTCTTGTAACTCAATAATAAGAAAATAAAAGCTGTATTTAAAATTAGTAAAAAGATTCACAACTCAGTTAACTGTTTGGCTCAATAGGTCTAGCTTTCAGCCAATCTTGGCTTTCGACATTCCTTCCTCACTATGTTAAATCATTTCTAGTTTTTGATTTAAAGCAAGATACAAATCTGAAGATGGCTGACTAGAGACATTGATCACCAGATTGTCTCAGAAAGATGGAAAAGTCTTAGATAAAAAAAAAAAACATAACTCAGGTGTAATTCAGAGGTAAAAGGGCCAGAACCTACTGGAGATTCCATGGAAAGAAGTTGTGGAGTACAACAAGAATGAGCAAGATTTAAACAGAGATCAACCCCTAAGAAACTTGGAGTTCCATGGAAGGGGGCATGGCTGACTTTTATTCACATGCACCACCTACTGTCTCAGAAATTAAATTAGGCATTCCAACATAATTCACACTGTTAAGAAGACCATAGGGCTGGGGAAAGAGAAAGGATTTCAAAGACTTCCATCTTCCCTTGTCAACAAGAGACAAGGAATCTGCCCATTCACGTAGTACACCACTACTATAGCCTGCAAAAAACTAGCAATTAAGAAAACCACCAAACTAAGAATATCTATAACCAATATATCCATCCAGAACCTAGACCCCCATCAAAGTACCCGCAGCAAAGCCAAAGATTCTTACCCAACATATGCCACAGACATACCCTTAAGATTGAGTGGGAGGAAGCCCCAACTAAACAAAAGAATATCCCAGAAAAAGAAGTGACACTTGCTCCAGATGAGAAGGAATCAGTGCAAGAACTCTGGAATTATAAAAAATCAGAGTGAAAGGACACCTCCAATGGACCACACCAGCTCCCTAGCAATGGATCCCAAGCAAAATGAAAATACTGAAATGATAGATAAAGAGTTCCAAATATGGATTATAAGGAAGCTCAATGAAATCCCAGAGAAAATGGAAAACCAGATCAAAGAAACCAGAAAAGCAATTTAGGAAGTGAATGAAAAATTTACTAAAGAGATAGATATATTTTTAAAAAAACAAATAGAACATATGAAAATGAAAAATTTATTTAGGGAAACACAAAATACAGTGGAAAGTTTTAAGAATAGATTAGACCAAGTGGAAGAAAGAATTTCAGAGCTTGAAGACAACTCTTTTGAGTTAACCCAGTCAGTCAAAAATAAAGAACAAAGAAATGAGGAACAAAGTCTACAAGAAATATAAGATTATGTAAAATGGCAAAATATAAGAATCATAGCCATCCCTGAGGGTGAAGAAGAAAAAGCACAAGGCTTGGAAAACCTATTTGAGGGAATAATTGAGGAAAACTTCCCTGGTCTTGCTAGAGATTTAGACATCCCAATACAAGAAGCTCAATGAACACCTAGAAAAGTCATTGTAAAATGGGAATCAACAAGGCATATACTCAGCAGACTGCCAAAGCCAACATGAAGGAGGAACTTCTATGAGCTGTGAGGCAAAAACATCAAGTAACTTACAATGGAAAACCCATCAGACTAACAGCAAACTTCTCAAGAGGACCCCAGAAAAGAATGGGGTCCTCTCTCTAGTCTCCTTAAACAGAAAAACTGCCAGCCAAAAATTTGTACCTGCTAAACTAAGTTTCATAAATGAAGGAGAAATAAAGTCTTTCCTAGACAAGTAAACACTAAGGGAATTTGTCACTATTAGACCTGCCATACAATAAATGATCAAAAGTGAATAATACATGCAATGGCACAATAGATACTAACCAGTGTAAAAACACCTAAAAGTTATAGCTCATAGCTGTTATAAAACAATGGCACAAGAGGTAAAACAAAACAATAAGGTATCATCCAACATGCTGAACAGGACAGCATCCCAAATATCAATACTAACATTCAACATTAATGGCCTGAATGCCCACTTAAAAGACATAGGCTGTCTGAATGGATGAAAAAACACAACCCAAACATTTGCTGTCTCTATGAAACACATCTAAACCACACAAATTCACACAGACTGAAGGCAATGGGATGGAAAAAAATATTCCACATAAATGGAAACCAAAACCAAGCAGGTATAGCTATTGTCATATCAGATAAAATAGACTTTAATGATAAAAAAAAGGACAAGGATGGTCATTATATAATGGTAAAGGAAATAATTCAACAAGAAGACAGAACTGTCTTAAATATATATGCAAATAACAAAGGAGCACCCAGTTCCAGAAAGCAAATTCTTCTAGATCTAAACACAGAAATAAATAGTAGTTTCTTAATATTCAGGAAAATCAATACTCCACTGACAGAACTAGACATCATCAAAGCAGAAAATGAATAAAGAACACTGGACTTAAACAGGACTCTAGAGCAAATGGACCTAACAAAAATTTACAGAACATTTTACCCCAAAGCTAGTGAATATACATTTTTCTTATCAGCTCATGGGAAATTCTCCAAGATTGATTATATCTTAGGTCACAAAACAAGTCTCAGCAAATTAAAAAAAATAAAAATCATACCATGTATCTTCTCAGATCACAGTGTAATAAAACCAGAAATCAATTCCAAGAGAAACACTCAAATCTACATAAAGTCATGATAATTAAACCACCTGCTGGTGAATGATCCTTGTGTCAATGATTAAACTAAGATGAAAGTAAAAAGACTCCTTGAACTGAATGACAAAGCGGACACAAACTTTCAAAATCTATGGGATACAGCAAAAGCAGCCTAAGGGGAAAGTTCATAGCCTTAAATGACTACATCGAAAAGACAGAAAGATCACAAATTAACAACCTGATGTCACATCTCAAGGATCTAGAAAAAGAAAAATAAACCAAACTGAAATAAGCAGAAGAAAGGAAGTAACAAAGTTCAGAGCAGAACAAAATGAAATGGAAATAAACAAACAAAAAATACAAAGGATCAATGAAACAAAAAGTTGGTTCTTTGCAAAGATAAACAAAATCGATAGACCACAAGTCAGATTAGGCATAAATAGAAGAGAAAGAACTCAAATAACCTCAATCAGAAATGAGAAAGGGGACATTACAACTGATACCATAGAAATACAAAATATCATCCATGAATACCATGAAACTACTATGCAAACAAAGTAGAAAACCTAGAGGAAATGGATGAATTATTGGAAGCACACAATCCTCCAAGCCTGAAAGCAGGAAGAAATAGCAACCCTAAACAGACTGATAATGAGCAGTGAGATTGAAGCAGCAATAAAAAAAATCTCCCAACAAAAAAAAAAAACTCCAGACCAGACAGATTCACAGTCCAATTCCACCAGACCTACAAAAAAGAACTGGTACCTATCCTGCAGAAACTATTCCATAACATTGAGAAGGAGGGAATCTCCCTATTTCCTTCTAGGAAGCCAATATCACCTGATACCAAAGCCAGGAAAGGACAAAGCAAAAAAGAAATGAAATTACAGAGCAATATCCCTTATGAACATAGATGTAAAAATACTCAACAAAATACTAGCAAACTGAATTCAACAGCACATCAAAAAGATAATCCATCTGATAAAGTATGTTTCATCCCAGGGATGCAAGGATGGTTTAACACATGCAAATCAATAAACATGATTCACCACATAAACAGAAACAAAAACAACGACCACATGATTATCTCAATAGATGCAGAAAAAGCATTCAAAACAATCCAGCACCCTTTCATGAGAAAAACCCTCAAGAAACCAGGCATAGAAGGAACATACCTCACAGTTGTATTAATAAAAGCCATATATGACAAACACATAGCCAACATCATATTGAATGGGGAAAAGTTAAAAGCATTCCCCCTAGGAACTGGAATAAGACAAAGGTGCTCACTGTCACCACTTCTACTCAACATAGTGCTGGAAGTCCTAGCCAGAGCAATCAGGCAAGAGAACGAAATAAAGGGCATCCAAATCAGGAAAGAGGAGGTAAAACTATCCCTATCTGCTGAAAATATGATCTTGTATCTAGAAAACCGTATAGACTCCACCAAAAGAATTGATAAATAAATTCACCAAAGTCTCAGGTTACAAAATCAATACACACAAATCAGTAGCATTTCTATATACTAATAACAGTCAAGTGGAGAGTAAATCAAGGACTCAATGCCATTCACAATAGCTGCAAAGAAAATAAAATACCTAGGAATACACTTAACAAAGGAGGTTAAAAAATTCTATAAAGAGAACTACAAAACACTGATGAAAGAAATCATAGATGACACAAAAAAATGGAAAAACATCCCATGCTCATGGATCGGTAGAATGAAAATTGTTAAAATGTCCATACTGCCCAAAGTGATTTACACATTCAACACAATTCCCATCAAAATACCAGCATCATGTTTCACAGATCTAGAAAAATTAATCCTAACCTACATTTGCAACCAAAAAAAGCCCAAATAGTGAAAGGAATCTTGAGGAAAAAGAACAAATCTCAAGGCATCACATACCTGACTTCTAATTATACTACAAGGCTGTAGTTACCAAAACAGCATGGTAACAATATAAACGTAGAGACATAGACCTAGGGAACGGAATAGAGAACCCAGAAATAAAACCATCTACCTACAACCAACTGATCTTTGACAACAAAAATGAAGGCATTTAATCACAAAGACACTTATACTCAAATGTTTATAACAGCACAATTCATAATTGCAAAGGTGTGGAATCAACCTAAGTGCCCTTCAGTTCATGAGTGGATAAAGAAAAGTGATACATACACACACACACACACACACACACACACACACACACCACGGAGTACTACTCAGCCATAAAAATGAATAGTCATTTGCAGCAATGTGGAGGGAACTGGAGACCATTATCCTAAGTGAAGTATCTCAGGAATGGAAAACCAAACACCGTATGTTCTCACTAATAAGTGGGAGCTAATAGATGGCTACACACAGGCACAAAGCAATATAAAGGACAAGAGAAACCAAGAAGGGAGGTGGGAGTGTGGGTGTGGGAGTAAAACTTACCTACTGGGAATAATGAACACGATGCTGATGATGGGCACACCAAAAGCCCTGACTTAAGTATTATACAAGACATCCTTGTAACAAAACACTTATACTCCCTTAATCAATATTTTGAAAAAAAATTATTAAAATTGTAAAAAATTTGAATAGATACTTTCATAATAAGAGATATACCAATGAAACATAAACAAGAGAAAACATCATTCATTATTAGTGAAATGCAAATAATTAAAACAGCGATGAGATAACAGTCGTACCTACTAGAATGACTAAAAAACAAATTGAATTAAAAAGACATACCAAGGGCTGCTGAGGATGTGGAGCAACAGGCTCGTATGTTGCTGTTGAGGATGCTTATAGGTTGGAAAGAAATTAAGGAGTTTACTATGCAGTTAAGCATGCATTAAATGTGACTCTCTAACCCCTTTCCTAGATATTTTCCTGAGAAAAATGAAAATGCATGTCTACACAAGGAACTATAATATATGTGAACCTTCTTAAAACTTTTATTTATAATCACCAAAAACTAGAAAAAACTCAAATGCCCAACAGGATAAACTGTGCCACATCCATACAATGGAATAATGCTCAGCAATAAAAAGGTATTGAATACATGCAACATCATAACTCAATTTCAAAAGCATTTTGCTAAATGAAAAGAACGAGTCATAAAAGGCTATATTCTATTTGAATCTATTAACATGGCTTTCTGGAAAAGGCAATATACTATAAGGACAGAAAACATATCAGTGGTTGGGCAAAGAAAATGACTAAAAAGGGGTAATAGGAAACTTTGGGGGAAATGTTCTATATCCTGATTTTGGTGGTGTTGATACAACCCGTACATTTTGGCAAAACTCACTGAAATATGTACTCAAGAAGAATGAATTTTTTTCATGCAAATTATATCTCAATAAGCCTGACTAAAAATGAATCTTAGGCCCATGAAAGGGGATTTAAAAGATTGGTTTAGAGAAGCAAATTATAGTTAAACAGATTGTAGAGTTCTATACAGCTATCAAAAAGAATAAGATAATGTGTGCATGCAGTTATAAAGAATTTTCTTAGTTATATCATGAAGTTTTTTAAAAAAAGCAAGGTGCATACAATACAAAGACTGAATAATGAGGAAATAGAAAATCTGAACAGATCTATAATCTTCTAAGGAACTTGAATCAGAAATTAAAAGCGTCCCAAAAAAGAAAAGCCCAGGGCCATATGGCTACACGGGTGAATTCTAACAAACATTTAAAGAAGAATTAATATCAATTCTTCCTCAAACTCTTAAATTAAAGAAGAGGGGACACTTCCAAATTCATTCGATAAGGCCAGCATCACCCTGATACAAAGTCAGACAAAGATGCTACATGAAATAAAACTACAGACGAATATCCCTGATGAATATTGATGCAAACATCCTCAACAAAATACCAGCAAAGTGAATTCAACAGCACATTAAAAGGATTATACATCACAACCAATAATGATTTATTTCTGGAGTGTAAGATGGTTCAATATAAGAAAATCAATTAACCTAATACACCACATTACCATAACAGAATGAAGGCAAAAGCTACATGATCATCTCAACTAATGCAGAAAAGCATTTAACAAAATTCAACACCTTTTCATGATAAAAATACTCAACAAAATAGGGATTAAAAGTAGAATTATCATATGATCTAACAATTTCACTTTGAGTATGCACCCAAACAAATTGAAAGTAGGTCTCCAAGAGATATTTATAAACCCATGTTCGTGGCAGCATTATTTACAATAGCTAAGAAGTGGAAGCAACCCAAGTGTCCATCTGCTAATGAATAGATGAAGAAAATGTGGTATACACATACAATGGTAATATTATTCAGTCCTAAAAAGGAAGGAAATTCTGGCATATGCTACAACATGGATGAACCTTGAGGACATTATGTTAAGTGAAATAAGCCACTACAAGAAGACAAATATGCATAATTTGACTTATATGATGTATTTAAAGTAATCAAATTTATAGAGACATGAGGCATTGATAGAATGGTAGTTGCCAGGAACTAAGGGCTAGCGGGGGAATGACGTATTGTTGTTTAATGACTATAGAGTTTCAGTTTTGCAGGATGAAGAGTTCTGGAGATTGATTGTACAACAATGTGAATGTACTTAACACTACTGAACTACACACAAGAAATGGTTTAAGATGGTAAGTTTTGTTATGTGTATTTTATCACAATTAAAAATGTTTAAAAGATTTATAAAAACTGAGGTACAGAATAACCTCATTGTATAACACCACTTATACAATTAAAATCATAACTAAAAATTGAATTGGGGCAGAAAAAGTAAGGATTAAGGGTAAATGGGAGGATTAATTTTGAGTTTCATTTTTACCTTTGGTGTATTTTGGAATTGTTCCATTAGTATGTATTAAGAAAAAATACTTAGAAAAGGAGATTGATATAGATAAGTAGGTAGAAAAATAGACAGACCAATAGATAGATATTTAGGTGGGCCACATTGTTATTTGATCAATTCTGACCTACAAAAGTGGCAATCTCATGAAATTCAATTAAATAGAAGAATTAGTAAAAGAAAGCAAGTTATTTATTTAATATTTACCTTTTTTCAGTTTTGAGTTTATGAATCCAAAAACAGTGACCCAAAAAATATCAATTTAGTGTTAGAAAGTTAGAAGTCTATTGAATTTTTGACATTATAGCCCAAAATGCTTCATTTGAAATTCTGCTTGCCAAGTATTGGGGTTTTTTTGTGAGGCATTTTAGCATCCTAAAATATATTTCTACGCAAGTTTTTCTTTGTTCACTGAATATTATAGAGTGTTTTCCACGCAATAATTAAATCAAGAGCACATATTTGCATGTTTAAGAAATGGTATTGCCGTTTTTGAGTCCACATCAATATAAAAGACTCAGATCTGAAAAACCATGATTATGAATGAGGAGAAGCTTAAAGGATTTGGTTCAAAAATTTTTTTTTACTGGTGATAGAGCTCACGTTCCTTAGGCAGATGATGTATAGTAATAGTTGAAGCGTATTATAAATATCCTTTCTTACTAATGTATTACATTTTATTAGCTAGATCAATATTGCTGTAATTTCCACCCATTAGCATCTCATTGCTGTAAAGTACATAAAAATATTTACATTAACACTGATCAAAATTGCAATAGCGTATATTAAAATATGAATGACATATAATCAGAATTTTCTGTTTCTACTGCCTCCAGTTATTTGTGACCCCACATATGAAGTTCAAGTTTATACTTAATAGCACAATTATGTAAATCTGTAATTCTAACACTGAATTACAGCTGGTAATGATCAATAATTATATTTATGTATGATGTGAAGTTAATACTGCCACCATAGATTAATGTAAACAACAAAATTATTTCTGCAGTCAGGAGCTAACAAATCATCATAAACAAAGAGAACTAAAACAATCTCTTCAGAGCTTAATTCCTCCAGCAGAGTAAACAGATTTTTTATTCCCAATGAATGTTAAAGCCCCGATTATAGAGAATACGACTCTACCAAAAATGTCACGATGACTGAGTGTTTCACTACACTTTTTAACTCTTATTTCAGCCTTTAGAAAAAGGGAAAGTATTCTGAAGTATCTTATAAGGCTCTGTTGAGAAGAACACTAGAATAGGTGAAAGACAGAGAAAAATAGAGATTTCAGAAAAATACAACCAATTTAGAAAACAATTTGACAAATGTATGCATCTTTTGGTACATGATAGATTTCTAGGTCTTTCCACAAAGAATAATTCTTTTCAAATATAACAGACAATTTTACAGAGCTCTAATGTCATCTGACCCTTTTTTGAATTACAGCCATAAATGAAAGAAACAAAAGTGGGAAATATTCCATGTAAGAGAGACTTTAGTTTTTAACAATTGGGAATTTTCTGAACCAGAGAGAAGACATAGGAATAAGACACAGGAATCGTTCTATGCATCTTCGCATCGCTTAGCGCTGTGTAAATAGTAGATACACACATGGATGTGGATGAGCCATACTGCAATACAATGAAACAATCTGAAGAAGAACAAACTCAATATTGTAAAACTATTATGTTCCTTGATAGGACTAAAATCTATATTGTATTTCTTATTTCACCATAAGGTTAAAAGAAGAGGAATTGACATAGGAAGATGGACATTTTATATCTGTTTTATTCATTCATCATTCACTTATGTTTAAATAACACATATATAGTGTTCCCACGGGCCAGACACTATTCTAGGTACTTTGCATACAATAATTTATTATTTTTCACAATTGCTCTGTGAAGTAAGTGCCATCAATATCTTCATTTTACAGATGAGAAAACTGAAGTACATATGGGCCCAAGCTCACATAGTTAGTAAGTAGAGAAGGTAGAATTTAAACTAATTTTGCCTGAAACTAAAATCATGTTCTTTGCTTCACACCATACTGCATAACACAAATTATCAGTATTATGCAGTGGAACTGTGTTAAAAGGCAATTTTTTGTTTCCTAATTTAAGCCAGGCTAGAGATTAAGCCTCATCCCCCTCTACTTCAGGATTTCTCATCCCTAGCACTAGTGACATTTGGGGGTCAAATAATTATTTTGTTTTGAGGACTGCCTCTGCATTGTAAGATGTTAATAGCACTTCTCCATCCATTTGGGACAACCAACATGTCCCCTGGGGAGCAAAGTCACCTCCAGTTGAGAACCACTAAGTCTTAGCCAAATCCTAACAAATGTTTATAGTAAAAATGGATTTTCAATAAATACTTTTCAATAACATTCAATAAAAGTCAGATATTATCTCTATTCCAAACCTACCTAGGAAATTTTACATCTTGATGTTATCAAGAATAAATCTGGGAAATGAAAAATGACAGTAAGAATTAATTATTTCAGTGTCACAACTTCTCATGATGTTACAAATGATGGGTGGCCTCTCTGTCTTTTATGCATTCTCATTTCTGGCATATCTTATCTTTCACTTGCGACTATATTGACAATATGGATAGACAATGGAAAGGAGATAATTCTACTCCTTTTAACCCATTGACACAACTACGTCCTAGATCCAAAGATTGACTGTTTCTGAGGTAGTAAGTTAAAGACTCCTTTTTGAGTTTATTTATCTTATTATTTCAGGTAAAGTTCTGGTTTCTTTTAAAGATCATCTTAACAGCATAATTCCATTCACTGTCATGCTAAATACAGTTTTCTTGGGTTGGCAGAAAGAATTATTGAGTTATAGCCCAGTTCTCTCTCTGAACAATCCTAGCCACCATCTTAGCAAAGGGAAAAATGTAGAATAATTCTAAGCCCTCTTGCAGAGTTCCTTGTGACATGATGTTCCTCTCATATTGTAAATTTTCACCTAGTGACCTGGGATGATAAACTTGCATGTTTTACCTGGTCCTTGTGAGAATTCCTAGGCTACTTAACCAAGGATAATTTTCTTCATTCTAGATTTTCAATACAAAGATTGTCCAAAGACAATGCATTTATATGAAATTTATTTATTCAATAAAAAGCTATATAGCATTTATTATGTGCCAGTTACTGATCTAAGAAATTCATAAAGATTAGCTCATTTAACTCATATAGTACTATTTTTATAATCACCCCAGTTTTAGAAACAAAGGAACTAAGGCACAGAAAGTTTAAATAACTTGCCCAAGGTCACAAGGTGAATAAGTATCAAAACCATAATTCGGACATAGGCACTTTGTTTCCAGAGTGGGCACTCTCAACGGCAGCCGTGCTGCTGCCCCAGAATGTTATGAATCATATTTTAAGAGAGTCTATTTCTTTAACTTGAAAATACCTCCTTACTTCTGCAAAGAAAGAGTTCCTATTATCAATATTTTTATTCATATAAGAATTTGCAAAGTAGAGCCCCTAGGCCAAAGTTCTACCTGTGTGTGTGTGTGTGTGTGTGTGTGTGTGTGTGTGTGTGTATGAGACTTTTGGACCAAACCAAGTTTTTATTATTGCATGAGTTGCCAACATTTAAAAAAATTGGTAAATTTCTCAGAAAAATATGGATTTCTGGTTTCTCTTGAAATAATTGGAAGATCAAAAAATAACAGATTTAGTTTTCTTATATGGCAACAATCTGTCACAGCTAAGCAGCTGTACTTTTTATTTGGGACATGCAAGCCCAGCACTCTCTAGTGCTTTGCATCTTGCTAGTCTCACTGTTTCCTGCCTGGTCTCTGGGAGAGTTTGAGTTTGAGACACCTATGCTGGTCCCTGAAATGGCTGCAAGGAGCAAGACAGAATTTAGTTCTCAGAGGACCTAAGATTCCAGGAAGGCACCAATTTCTAGAACTTGAGAATAAGGTGGAATCTAAGGCTCAGAAAAATATCCAGAGACCAATGATTAAATCTGGGTTACAAATTACAACATAAAAATCAATGTCAGACTTTATGCAAAATTACTATGACATTACCCTAGAGTAGGCACCATATCCTCCTTTTGATGAGAAATAGGAATTAACTTAGCAAGTGGGGCAGAGTTGATTGATAAATTGGCCCAGTTGTGCCAAGTGGAGGTTTGCAGGAGAAGGCTCTAATCTTGTCTTCCCATTATTGAACATGTAAAATGTGGATTATGTTGAGGAAAATATCAGTGTATTTCTGGATTTTCTATGTTACCTGAGCTTTATTTTGGCTGAAGAAATACATAAAATGTAAATTGTTCTACATGATTCTCTAGTAACAGATAGTGGAGCATATTTGCTGAATTCTGTGAAAGGAGGAAATATTTAAGGATTTACTAAATGGGAGAAGAGAGCTGTTAAAAATGGCTTCAACTTCACTTAGCTAGACAGTGGAATTTCACAAAAGTCCAACAGTGGTTAATAGTTTGATATGGAATGGTAGACAGTTAGGTAGGGAAAGCAGCTGGGAGACTGTAAATACTCTGTAAGTGGCATAACTGATTACGTGGCAAGATCTTAGTTGGACAGTTAGTGGAATGCTTTGAACCTAATCTGGGGGCACTTAATCTTTTTTAAAAAGGGACAGTTAAGAAAGACGGGACCTATGAGTAAAGGAGAGAATCTTCAATGTAACATTTGACCTATTACATTTTTTTCCTTTATAGAAAAGCAGAAATACTATAATGCCTCTAGGGTCACAATTGCATCAGTCACTTCATGAATGCCGTTTTCAGGAAAACATTTTGCAGAAATCCTAGCACATTATAGAAGCACTTATTGTAATTACATGGATATACTCACTGGTATTAAGCATCAGAAATATACTACTGTATCGTCCTCAAAGAGCTAAAAGTAGAACTACCATTTGATCCAGCAATCCCACTACTGGGTATTTACCCAAAGGAAAAAAAGACATTCTATAATAAAGACATCTTCACGCGAATGTTTATAGCAGCACAATTCACAATTGCAAAGATGTGGAAACAACCCAGGTGCCCATCAATACACGAGTGGATTAATAAAATGTGGTATATGTATACCATGGAGTACTACTCAGCCATAAAAAATAATGGTGAATTAATACCTCTGGGATTATCCTGGATGGAGCTAGAGTCCATTCTTTGAAGTGAAGTATCACAAGAATGGAAAATCAAGCGCCACTGGTACTCACCATCAAATTGGTATTAACTGATCAATACTTACGTGCACACATGGAAATAATATTCATCAGGGGTTGGGCAGGTGGGATGGGGATGGAGGGGATGGGGAAACTCACACCTAATGGGTGTGGGGTGCGCCATCTGGGGGATGAGCATGATTGTAGCTCTGACTTGGGCAGTGCATAAGCAATATATGTAACCAAAATATTTGTACCCCCATAATATTCTGAAATTTAAAAATAAAATAAAATAAAATTAAATTAAATTTAAAAAAAGAAATATACTATGGTATCTTGATTGATGATATCTGTGAAACTGAGACTAGGCATTGAGCTATTGCATGTAGGCCAAGCCTGTTCTGCAATCAGCAAATAAGTCTGAGAACTAGAAGATTTGTTTAGCTGTCTTTTAGTTAAAGAGCTCACCAACACCCAAATGAAGAAAGGCTTGGTGTCTTCCACACCACAGGACATATTTTCTTTGAGATTTTATACTTTGTGGTATATTAGCCCATATATTTTACATTGTACAGTACATTTATTCTTCAGTTATCTATTTAATAACTTCTCTATAGTTCACTTTAAAGTATAAATTTTGTTCCTGTCTATTCATCCTTCTATGGCCATTTTCAAGCACAGAATTAACAGGTTTTTTTGTGTGTTTGTGTTCTAGAATTAAAGAGGAACCTTTCCAGGTGGATTTGACTGTCATATAAAGAATGTCATTCTGGTGACTAGGCACAATAGAGTTCCAGGACCTGGGTGGGGTAGGAGCTGTAGTGGTGCAAAGATCGGATACCTCTCCCATGGAAGCAGAACATGAAGATGGTGAGAAACTCTTCCTCAAGTTGTGTTCTAATAGTAAGTATTTGAAAAAAGTCAGAACTAAATTAGATGGTCCAAACCCAGGTAATTAATCCAAGGGTCTAGGTTATGTAATTTCTGATTTCTTGATGCTACTCAATGGAACAGAAATCTGAGCATCGAATATTGTTCCAATACTGGTGGTGACTTTAATGAAGGAATCATGGTCCTAAGCATTTCTTATTTTAAATGAGTCTTAAGTACAGATCTATATAACCATGAAAATTGAAGAATGTCTGGTTTGTATTTTGTGTTGCCCGTGACTCATTAGGCTTATCTCTATGTGATCATTAGATTACTGTATAAGCTAATGATCTTACACCACCACATAGCACAGACCCCTGAATACACTTAGTGAGTGAAAGTGATGATCTGAGTTCACTCTTCAAGTGTCTAGTATATTCATAAAGTGGGCTAGATATTTTAACCAATGAGATCTTCACTTATTTTAGTTTTAATCTTTGACTTCTTAATTATTGCAGATACTATATCTAAATTGCCTTCTTTAAATTAGATCAGAGAGGTGTGACTGAACTGCACTTCTGACCAAAGCATCATTTTTCACACACTAAGAAAAGTGAGAACAATGCCTATACCTCCACTCATCACATTAAATCATAAGTTTCCCTTCACCTTACAAGGGTGAGTTTTATTTCTCTGTTGTATTTCTTGCAACAGCAAGAACACACCACTTCCTATATTTAGCATGTACTTGATCAGGGTTAGATTTGCTTGTGTGTTATATCTCTTTATCCCAAATAACAGTGAGCTAATAAGTTCATTTTTCTCTCATGTTTAAAGTGCCCTGAAGTAGGCAGAACAGGGCTGGTTTTGCAGTTCTACCAGTTGCTTCAAGCCCAAGTTCCTTCTAGCTCATCCCTCAATCACTCCTAGGGTGTGCCCATACAATCCTAGGTGGCTAGTGGAAGTCTGGTTGTCACATGTATGTTCTCGCCAGTAGAAGGAGGTAGCCCCCCCTCTTCAGGTAAATAATAATTTATTTTAATCTTTTGACTAAATCTCAATCACATATCTACACCTACCACAGACGTTGGGAAATGTAGTCTTTTAGCTGAGAACATGCCAGCCCAATGAAAATTGAGATTCTATTGTTAAACAAGAAGGGGAGAATGGATTTTGGGAGTCTTTTCCACAGTACTTAGTAAGAATTACTTGAATTGAACAGAAATCATTATGTAGAGATTTCTGATGTGTGCTTTGAGAATCACTAAAACTTGACAAGGTGTTTGAAATCGCCTAACCTCATATTATTTGGTGATTCATGCTATTTAAAATGTAACTTGAAGTTAGAATATCAGAATATGCTGTAACCTCTTAAAGTATGAATCTATTTATCTTCAATTTCTGTGCTGAAGGCAACAGCTGCATCTTACCAATGAACCCCATCTGATAGAAACATGTGTCTGCTTTCTATTTCAGTCTTGGCATAGTAACTGTGAAAGACTTTGGTTAGCACTAGGTTACATTGCTAATATGTCACCTACTATTATTGCTGCTGTGCCAGCTTTTCTGTCACATCTCTTATCATGTAGCACATCTATAATCCTTATAAATAAGATAGAATTATACTCTTTTACAGAAAACTTAAACCTTAATTCTATCCCTAAACAGACACCCCCACTGATTTGTGCGTTTCACATTTTGTTTTCTATTTTCACTCAAATTCTGATACCATTACTTAAAAACTGTCAAATACTCTAGAAAGATTGAAAAGAAAAAAATCAGCTAGAAAATTATACAGTTGGCAGCACTATGCTAAAGAATGATAAAACTCTATGTGTTTGTTATTTTAAAAACAAGAGATGATTATTTTGTTTGCTTTTTTTTGTTTTCTTAGACAGAACATTAAATCCTTGCCTGACTCAAAAATTTGTTCTTTACCACTTTTAGTTAAAGCATTGTCAATATCCCAAAGTCTGAATTTCACCAGGTTTAGAAAAAATTTTAACCAAATCTCCTTCGCAAGCAGTAGTATTTATTTAAACCCAAGACTATTTAATAATAATTATTATTGTATTGCTTTGTTATGTTTTTGAGTCTTGTATTTCAGGTAGACAATCCCAATGCGCTGAATCTTACTTTTCTAACCAATTCTTAGTTAACTACTATTGTCCACCCATCCTGTTGACCTGCGACCTAATTGTCAACTGCATCCCTTTTTTAAAAATGTGAACTTTTAGAAAAATATAAAAAACATACAGAAAAGCTATTTATCCTAAATGCATATCTTGATGAATTTGTGCAAAATGACTGTGTAAATGGCAGTACCCAGATCAAAAAATAGGATATTATTAGATACTGGATGCCACTTGTATCTACCTTTTTTCTAGTCAGTTTGCAGTTCTACTGCTCTTTTGACTTCTAGCACTAAAGAGTAGTGTTAACTATTTCTGAACATTAATTCAGTTAATTAATGCAGTTATGTAGTACATACACCATTTAAAAATATGTTTTTAGGTTTATAGGTGTTTTGTGTGTACTTATAGTTCATTAATTCTCATTGCTGATTTATTTTTAGTTGTCTTTGCTTTTAAGCACTTTTACTAAGGTGTGCCTTGGTATAGTTTTTGGGGTTTTTTTTAGTAATTATTCTGCATGAGATTTACAGCACTTCTTCAGTCTGAGTTGATGTCTTTTACAAGTTTTGGAAAATTTTCAGCTAATATCTCTTCAAATATTGTTTATCTCCCATTCTCTCTCTCTCTCCTCTCTTTCTGGAAGTCCAGTTCACACACACGCTAGACTTTTTTCACTTGTTTCACATTTTTTATGCTTTTTTATCAATGTGTCTTTCCTTTCCTCCCCTTTATTTGTTCATCAATTTTGATATATTCTATTGACCTCCACATATTCCATTCTGTTGAATAGTCTTCCACTCTGTCTAATATTCTGTTAATCCCACTAATATGTTCCTAATTTCAGATATTTTATTTTTCAGTTCTAGAATTTCCATTTGATTCTCTTTAAAGGTTTCAGTTCCCTGTTAAACTTTTTTATCTATCTTCAGTTCCCTTATTTTTGTGAATAAATTTATCATAATTATTTTAGAGTTCCTATCTGTTAACTGTAAAAATAGGATGATCTCTGGACTATGGTTGTTTATGTTGTGGTTGTTGTTTCTGTTTTACTTTTGGTTTGTAGGCACGTGGTTTTGTCTTTGATGTGTAAGTAATTTTTTATCAAATGCTAGAAATGATGTATAAAAATTATGGGAGCTGCATAGGACATTACTTTGTCTTTGGTAGACAAAAGCAATAAAAGCTGATCACCCCGAACAAATCAAGGACTGTGCTCTTTGATGCTGCACTGCAGCCCTGGTATGGCTTAGCCTATCCCCAATTCACCCTGGACCTTAGAGTTTTCAACTGAGTGGATGAAGAGGTCTTTGGGGCCTCATTTTCTTTGCAGAGCTCATATTCTGATTTTTACTTTTTGAGGTTAGTCAAAACCTCAATCTGCTTTTTAGAGATTTTATGCTTTAGCTTTTAGTCTTCTACTCTGCTTATCTTCAGAACTTAGTCATTCTTCTCAGGTAAAACCAAGTCATATACTTGAGTCTACCTTTGAAGTCTTACCAAAAGCTATTTTTGTTTTTCTGTTTCCTAGAAGCAGCATCTGTTAGTCCAAAGCCCCAGTTCTTAGACTCTTGCCCAGACCTAGAATTGGCAAATGCCCCATAAGAAAATCAGCTGCGAAAGTCAGCTCACTCACTCAAGATTCTCCCCTCTCTGGAGTCTTAGACCTTCCAGGTCTTGGTACCTCATCAGTTTTTCATTGCCTTCAAACAGATAATTTGTGTGCTTTTTCATTTTTTTTCTCCCTGTTATTCTTTGTGGGAACATTGGACTGCCTGGAGCTACTCAGTTCCACCTGGCATGATCCAATTTTAACTGACTACTAATTTGTTCACAATATTTTCAATAGTGTATTTTATGAATAACTTGGAAATTTACTCCTCTATCTTTGTAGTCTATTATTGATAAGCTTTAAATATCAAGGGTCTGAATGTATATTTCCAATATATGTAGAGAGGTATATATCATTTCATGAATTGAAATGTATAGAAAAAAAGTGAATTCCACCAGAAAATATATAATACTAAATAAATCATTAAAAATTCTTAAAATGCATTCAATCTATGTGTTATATAAAATCTTTAAAATTAGAACTTGACCCTAAAATAAATTATGCATTGAAAAATTTTTTTAAATCTTAGCTGTCAGAACTAGAAGAAAGGAATGGAGTATACTTTGTATGCTTTTGTTTCCTAATCCCTAATGTTATTTTATTTTTTTAAAAAAATTAATCTGATTAACATATCTTATCTTTATACTTGGATAATAAATAGATTTCTAGAAATGATAATAGATCTCATATTTTCTAATTTCTATTTACAGGTTTTTTTCTCTCAAGTATGACTATTAGTTCAACCACTAGCTACACGGTGAAGAATTCCTACTCCAGACTATTCTGTTGGGCCCAAGACCTCTGTATGGATAAGTTACTGTGATTTAAATATCACATGGGGACTTCAGACTCAACATGCTAAAACTTTACCTCTACCTCATGAATCACAACTGTACTGACCATGGGTTAAGCATGTAATTTATATTAACTCACTGACTAATTGAATGACATCCCTGATCCTACTTCAATCCAAAAACCCTCTTCTCTATTCCTTAGCTTGGTGAACACAGGGGAGCCACCACCCCCTGAAATTATCACAGGCTCCAAGTATCACTTTCTGTTTCTTATTTTAAAAATATTCTCTCCTTTTTCTGGTTCTTTATTCAAATTTCTATTAAGAGGTATTTCTCAAATATCTGTAAGAACGTTCCTTCCTATATCTATTTAAGAATAAAGCACACAAATCTAACTGGAGCTCAGTGTCTATTGTCAGGGTTTAATGAATGACTGATTTCATACTGGGATGATTGAGAAAAGACATATCAGTTATGTTGGAGAATCCCTCAAATGTCAGCCAATCTTTCCTAAAGGGTCATTCAGTTTCATCAGAAAAGAATCCTTCGAGATCCTTTCCAGGATGGATAGACCTGGAAACTTGATTTAATACATTCTGGGATCTCTATCTCTTTCTATTTCTCTCTCTCTCCCTCTCCGTGGGTGTGGGTATCTTTGTGTGTTGGGGATGGGGTAATCATTAAGTATATAAACTTTTATTTAATATTTCTGATTTCAGTATAATAAGTCAGATTTACCCTTTGCCATTTCTAATATCTCTAAATCTAGAGGATCTCTGGTTGAATTTCTTCAAAAAATAAACCTCCAAGCTGCTGTCACCAACTAATTGCCCTTGCCGATTGGTGGAGAAGTCTTTAGGTTAGGTTGTCTACGCTCCCATAATATCCTGTGCATAACGCTATCACAGCCCAAATTATAGTACATTATATTATGGCAGATGTTTGTTTATCTCTCTGCTTCCTGCCTATGAATTCCTTGAAACTGGACCCTACTATCACAGTGACAGTATTTACTAAATATTTGAAGAACTGAAACAATTGGGTTATTTAACTGAAATGTTTAGGTTTAGAAGAGTTACAAACCAAAACATACAGTTTTTAAGACATTTAATAAGAACTCCTTAAAAAGACATTTAATATATATTTTTAAATTCATGCTTTTTTTAAAACCACATTTCTTCAACAAATTTTTATTGAGTAAATGTTAGGCATGGGTTTAAGAAGTGGTGATACATAGAGGGGTGAAAAAATGGTAGTCTGATAGAGTCCTCCCACCTCACTGCTTCTAGGGAGGGAGGTGAAAAGTGCCATCGGCTGCCTGCGCATGGATCGCTCACTCTGAAAACAACATTGTGAATTTACAGAGAAACATCGTGGGATGCTCAGCCCAAGAAAACAGGTGATTGGGAGATGCATTCACAAAGATTGGAGAGCTCAAGGAGTACAATAGAGCCGAGAGCACGGGAAGGATGCCCTCGCCAGGTTA
This sequence comes from Daubentonia madagascariensis, assembly GCA_023783475.1. NCBI lineage: Eukaryota > Metazoa > Chordata > Mammalia > Primates > Daubentoniidae > Daubentonia > Daubentonia madagascariensis. Next base: position 62,842,151 of record JAKFHU010001798.1, read on the forward strand.
GCACAGTGCGACCTGACCTACAAGTGGTTACGCAACATTCCCACAGACTTTCCATCCACTTAGTCAGGGACAACCCCATAGTTGGGGCAAAGCTGTTGCTTGAGATAGCGGGCTCTGTGACGAGGAAGCAATTGTGAGAGCCATACAGAACTCTCAGCTGCACTATACAGGGACTACGCAGGGCCGGGTAGGGACTGGGCTGAGATACAGCTTCCTGGGACAGTATGTGGGAATCTGCAGATGGGCACCTTGCCTCTGGAAGTCAGCAGGACCTGGGCACAGGAGTTGAATGGAGAGCAATGGGATACACCCTTAGGGGCTGCTGGCAATTGCCTCCACAGGACCCAGGCCACTTGAGAAGAGCTGTGTTCAAGGGTGCGATCTGAGCCCTGCTGTGCACCAGGCTGGCAGTCGGCAGCAATCTTCAAAGTCTCCTGCCTGAAGCTGACTGTTAACTAGGTCTCTAGCTTCACCCTACCCCTGGCCCAGGGGCTTTTTGGCCTGGGCGCAACAGGCTATGTCCTTGGTGGCCAGGGAGAGCCGTCTCTGTGGGTTCCAGGTGGGACGAGATCCCGGAACTGTATCAGTAGGACCGTTGTGTATTGGAAACAGTCTGCAGCCCATCCATCCGGTCCTGCTTCCCTGGCTCCGGCCTCCTATGCACCCACTACACGCTGGTCCTAGTACCCCCTCTTTAGGTCCTAGTGCTCCTGTACCCCAGAGATCAGTCATTTTGAAGGTTGCTTGTCACAGTGACTCATTTTGAATAAGTACTGGTTCTCATGGCAACCAAATGCCTCAAGAGCCACAGGCTGAACCACAGCAGGTCCCCCTAACACTGCCACTTCATTAGGGAATTTCACTCAATCCAGAAGTGCCTCCAGTGGCCATTATTCCCCAGGTGGGAACATCCCCCTGGCAGAGACTTCTGGGGATAGAGACACCTTGGGATCTAATGGTGGAAAAGGGGTGCATAATTGGAGATTCCCCTATCAGCCAGCAACATGTGGAGAAGCACGTCAGAGGACCAGACACACAAACTGAGAGAAAACTGAGAGGCCACAGGTGGTCTGGAGGGGAAAGTGCCCCAGCATGTGGACAGGGAAGAAAAAACCTGCTAGAGACCTCAGCAATCCCAACAGCTGGCCCCTCCATCAGAAGCTGCCCTCCAAGCCCGGAGAGAGAGAGCTCTGACCTCCATAGCAGCGCCCCCCCCCCCAGCGGCTGGATAAGCAACCTCCGAGCTGTGTAGAATTTTCCCAATCCAGCTTTCCCACTGCAGCCAAAAGCAATTGTGCTTCTACCCACACCTCAGGAGGAGGAGGGTCAAAGTAACCCCTGGGAGCTACAAGTCCCCTCCCAAAGCCTGTGGCTTTCATATACCCCACCTTGGGACCAGAGCTTGTCATGGGCATAACAGAATACCTAGGTAACTGGCTACTCCACACAAACTACAATCAATGACAGCAGGAACAACCCCACAGCTAAAAATATTGCCTTCCATCTCAAGCTATTAGGGAGAAGAGGATTCATACCCTCAAGTACAATCCACCAGCTTGGAGCTCAAGCTGAGAGAAAAAACTCACTACACTCCACCAGGAAGAGGTGAAGACAACAGGTCAGAGGTAACCCAAGTGGTCCATCAAAATTGCTAAAATACACCTAAGGCAATACAGATCAGTACTTCTCTTCCTGGCTCTGGCAAGGAACAATCCTCAGGTGCTTGAAACCAGGGCTATAAACTAGCCCTAATATCCCCAACTTGCAAGCAAGAGGCCAGATAAGAAAGAATCAGTGAAAGAACTCAGGAAACATGAAAAATCAGAGAGAAAAGTCACCCCCAAAAGAAATCATTAGTTCCTCAGCAATGGATACCAACTCAAACGAAATGGGTAGAATGACAGAAGAGGAATTTCGTTTATGGATTATAAGAAAGCTCAATGAAATTCAAGAGAAAATTGAATCCCAGCACAAAGAAAACACAAGAAAATTGCAAGAAATGAGTGAAAAATTTTCTGAAGAAATAGAAGTATTAGGGAAAAATCAAATAGAAATTCTAGAAATGAAAGAGGCATTCAAGGATCTACAAAACACAGTGGAAAGCCTTAAGAATAGGTTGGGTAATGCAGAGGAAAGAATCTCAGAGCTGGAAGATAACTCCTATGTGCTAGATAAATCAGTCAGAGAGAAAAAACAAAAACAAGAGGCATGAATAAAGCATACAAGAAATGTGGAATTACATAAAGAAGCCAATTGTAAGGACCATAGGCCTCCCTGAGAGCAAGGAAGAAAATTCACATGGGATGGAAGATCTGTTTGAAGGAATAATAGAGGAAAATTTCCATGGCCTAGCCAGAAATTTCGATATCCAAGTACAAGAAGAACACAGGACTCCTGGGAGATTCAACATGAAAAGGCATTCACCACACCACATAATTATTAGGCTGGCCAAAGGAAATATGAAAGAGGCACTCCTTCAAGCAGTGAGGCGAAAAGAACAGATAACCTACTAAGGGAAACCTATCAGATTAACTACAGATTTCTCAGCTGAAATCTTACAAGTCAGAAGGTACTGGGGACCCATCCTCAGTCTTCTAAAACAAAATAATGGCCAACCCAGAATTCTTTATCCTGCAAAACAAAGCTTCTTTTATGAGGGAGAAATAAAGACTTTTCCAGACAAACAACCACTGATAAAATTTTCAAAGTCCAGACCTGCCTTGCATTATACACTAACCAGCGCAACAGACACCCACCAATGTAAAACTACCCAAAAGCTAAAACTCCAGAACCCAGATTTCACAATGGCTGAAGAGGTAAAACAAAACAAAAGACTATCCAACAGAGTAAACAGTAATCCACCGCAATATCAATTCTCTCAATAAATGTGAATGGGTTGAATTGCCCATTGAAGAGACATAGGCTGGCTGAATGGATTAAAAAATACAAGCCAAGTATCTGCTGTGTCCAGGAAACACATCTTACACACAAGGACTCATTCAGACCCAAGGTGAAAGGATGGAATACAATTTTCCAGGCAAATGGAAACCAACAGAATTCTGGGATAGCCATTCTTATATCAGATATTATAAACTTTAAAGCAACAAAAGTAAAGAAAGACAAAGATCGTCACTATATAGTGGTAAATGGAAAAATCTTACAAGAAGATTTAACAATCCTAAATATTTATGCACCCAACACAGGAGCACCCAGACATGTAAAGCAAATACTGTTTGATATAGACAACATAATAAGTAGCAATGCCATAATAGCCAGGGACTACAATACCCCACTGACAGAACTGGACAGATCCTCCAAACAGAAAATAAGCAAAGAAACAATGGATATAAATAGGACTCTAGAACATTTGGGCCTAACAGACATCTACAGACACTCCACCCAAATAACACTGAATATACGTTCTTATCAGCTCTTGGAACTTTCTCTAAAATTGATCACATCCTAGGCCACAAAACAGATCTCAACAAATTTTAAAAAATAGAAATCATACCATGCATCTTTTCAGACCACAGCAGAATAAAATTAGAAATCAATTCCAACAGAAACTCATATCTTCATCCAAAAACATGGATATTAAACAATCTGTTGCTGAATGACTATTGGGTCAAGGAGGAGATTCAAATGGAAATCAAAAGATTCTTTCAACTAAATGATAACAGGGACACAAGTTATTAAAAATCTGTGGGATACAGCAAAAGCAGTCCTGAGAGGAAAATGTATCACCTTAAAAGCTCACATTCAAAAGACAGAAAGTTCACAAATCAGTAAACTAATGAAACATCTTAAGGAAATGGAAAAGTAAGAGCAAACCAATCCTAAACGCAGCAGAAGAAAAGACATAACCAAGATCAGAGCAGAATTAAATGAAATTAAGAACAAAAGAACAATACAGAAGATTAATAAAATGAAAAGTTAGTTCTTTGAAAAGATAAACAAAATAGACAGGCTACTTGCTAGGTTGACCAGAAGCAGAAAGGAAAAGACTCTAATAAGCTCAATTAGAAATGAAAAAGGAGAGGTCACAACTGATTCCACGGAAAAACAAAACTTCATCTTCGAATACTACAAAAATCTCTATGCCCAAAAACATGGAAACGTGGAGGAAATGGACAAATTCTTAGAAACGCACTACCTCCCTAGGCTCAATCAGGAAGAAACAGAATACCTAAACAGACCAATATCAAGCACCGAAATTGAAGCAGTAATAAAAAATCTTCCAACAAAAAAAGTTCTGGACCAGATGGGTTCATATCTGAATTCTACCAAACCTACAAAGAACTGGTGCCTATACTGCAGAAATTATTCAAAAACATGGAGAAGGATGGAATCCTCCCAAATTCATTCTACGAAGCCAATATCACCTTGATACCACAGCCAGGAAAAGACACAACAAGAAAAGAAAATTACAGACCAATATCCCTTATGACCATAGATGCAAAAACTCTCAATAAAATCTTAGCAAACGGAATTCAAATGTATATCAAAAAAAAATTCATCACGATCAGGTGGGCTTCATTCCCGAGATGCAGGGATGGTTCAACATACACAAATCTATAAATCTAATTCACCATATAAATAAAGCAAGAGCAATGATTATATGATCCTTTCAACAGATACAGAAAAGGTTTTTGAAGAAATCCAGCACCCTTTTATGATAAGAACTCTTAACAATATGGGCATAGATGGCTGATACCTCAAAATTATTAAAGCCATATATGATAAACCCGCAGCCAATATCATACTGAATGGGGAAAAATTGAAAGCATTCCCCCTTAAACCTGGAACCAGACAAGGTTGTTCACTATCTCCACTTCTATTCAACATAGTGCTGGAAGTCCTTGCCAGAGCAATCAGACAAGAGAGGGGAGTCAGGGGTGTCCAGATGGGGGCAGAAGAGATCAGCTTTCACTCTTCATGGATGATATGATATTACATCTAGAAAACCCCAAAGATTCAACCAAGAGACTACTGGAATTGATAAATGAATTCAGCAAAGTCTCAGGATACAAAATCAATGCACACAAATCAGTAGCCTTCATATATGCCAATAACAGTCGAGCCAAGAAACAAATCAAAGACGCAATAGCTTTCACAATAGCACCAAAGAAAATTAAATATTTAGGAACATATCTAACTAAGGAGGTGAAAGACTTATATAGAGAGAATTATGAAACACTGAGAAAAGAAATTGCAGAGGATGTAAACAGATGGAAAACCCTACCATGTTCTTGGATAGGTAGAATTAACATTTTAAAAATGTCTTTGCTACCTAAAGTGATTTACACAATCAATGCAGTCCCTATTGAAATACCAACATCATTTTTTGCTGATCTAGAAAAAATAATTCTACGCTTCATGTGGAACCAGAGAAGACTCCGTCTAGCGAAAGCAATCTTAAGCAAAAAGAACAAACTCAGAGGCATCAATCTACCAGACTTCAAACTATGCTACAAGGCTATAGTAACCAAAACAGCATGGTAATGGCACAAGAACAGAGACATAGACCAATGGAACGGGACTGAGAACCCAAATATAAAACCATCCTCATACTGTGATATGACCTTTGACAAATTCCACAAAAACATTCACTAGGGAAAAGATTCCCCATTCAATAAATGGTGCTCGGAAAATTTGATGGCCACATGTAGAAGACTGAAACTAGATCCACACCTCTCACCTCTGAAAAAAGTCAACTCACAATGGATAATAGACTTAAACCTAAGACGTGAAACCATTAGAATTCTAGAAGAAAACACTGGAACAACTCTTTTAGACATTGGCCTAGGCAAAGAATTTATGAAGAAGACTCCCACAGCAATCACAGAAGCAACAAAAATAAATAAATGAGACCTGATCAAATTAAAAAGCTTCTGCACAGCCAAGGAAACTATCACTAGAGTGAACAGACAACCTACAGAATGGGAGAAAATATTGGCTTACTACACATCTGATAAAGGGCTGATAACCAGAATCTATACAGAACTTAGGAAAATCAACAAGAAAAAAATCAAACAACCCCATTAAAAAGTGGGCAAAGCACATGAACAGAAACTTTTCAAAGGAGACAGAATAATGGCTAGCAAACATATAAAAAATTGCTCAACTTCTCTAATCATCAGGGAAATGCAAATCAAAACCACAACGAGATATCACTTAACTCCAGTGAGATTGTCTCATAACCTAAAGTCCCCAAACAACAAATGTTGGTGGGGATGCGGACAGATAGGAACACTGGTACACTGCTGGTGGGACTGCAAATTAGTACAACCTCTATGGAAAGTAATATGGAGATACCTCAAAGAACTAAAAGTAGAACTACCATTTGATCCAGCAATCCCACTACTGGGTATTTATCCAAAGGAAAAAAAGACATTCTATAATAAAGACATCTGCACGCGAATGTTTATAGCAGCACAATTCACAATTGCAAAAATGTGGAAACAACCCAGGTGCCCATCAATACACGAGTGGATTAATAAAATGTGGTATATGTATACCATGGAGTATTACTCAGCAAAAAAAAAAACAACAGTGAATTAACACATCTGGTGTTATCCTGGATGGTGCCAGAGCCCATTCTTCGAAGTGAGATAACACAAGGATGGAAAAATAAGCAGCACTGGGACTCACCATCAGATTGGTACTAACTGATTAATAGTTATGTCACACATGGAAATAATATTCATCAGGGGTTGGGCAGGTGGGAGGGGGGTGGAGGGGATGGGAAAACTCTCACTGAATGGGTGTGGGGTGCACAGTTTGGGGGATGTCCACCATTGTAGCTCTGACTTGGCCAGTGCATAGGCAATATATATAGCCAAAGTGTTGTACCGCCATAATATTCTGAAATAATAGAAAAAAAAAAAAAAACAAAAAAAAGAAAAAAAAAGAAGTGGCGATACATCAATGAACCAACTGAAAAATGACCTGTGTTTTCTGAAGTGATAATAGAAAACAGACATTAAACATAAACATAATAAATAAGTAAATTATTAGTCTATAATGAGTTAGAAGTTGATAAATGTATAAAGAAAAGGAAATAAAAAAGAAGTTGATAAATGCTATGGAGATAAAGAAAAATTAGAGCAGGTGAGGAGGACTGGCAGTGTTTTGGGAAGGAACTCAGTTCGCAGTATTTAATGTGTTTCTCAGGCCTCATTGATAAGATGAAATTTCAGTGAAGACTTATAGAAAAAGTATTAGCTAAATAAATATTTGCAGGAAGAATGTTCCAGATAGAAGAAATAGCTGGAGCAATGACTCCAATGAAGAAAAGCAAGTAGTTCAGTGTGACCGGAGTAGAATGAGGAAGGCAAAGGGAGAGTAATGGAAAATGTGATAAGAGAGGAAAAAGGCTCCAGTTAACGTTGGGATTTTTAGGGCATTGTAAGAATCTTGGCTGTTATACTAAATGAAATACGGTATCATGGCTGAGTTTTGACAGTGATGTGACGTGATCACAATTAAGTTTTATAGGATCACTCTGGTTGCTGTAGTAAGAATACTGCAGGGGAGAGGAGTGAAATCAAGTAGGCCCACCAGAAGGGTATTGGAATGGTGGTGGAAGAAGATGGTAGTCCTGACCAAGGTGGTAGCCGTAGATGTGATAAGAGATGGTTAGATTCTGGATATTTCAAGGTAAAGGTGATAGGATTTGCAGATTAATTAAACATGGCTTTTGACCTGAATAACTGAAGGATAAAATTGTCATCAACTGGGGAGTAAAAGGCTGTAGGTAGAGCAGATTTAGGGGAGATCAGATTAGGGGATATATATTAGATTTGTGTATCAGACATTGATGTGGCTATGTCAGGTCATCAGTTTAGGAGAGATACTTAAGCTAGAAATATTAATTGAGAGTTGTAAGGATACAGATGCCATGGGATTATTTGAGATCACAAAAAAGGAGGCATGGACAGAAAAGAAAAGATCAAAGAATGAGTTCTGCCGAACATCCAAATTAAGGGAAAGGAGGAATAACCAGTAAAGGAGACAGTGAAGGAGGAACCAGTCAGGTAGGAGGAAAACCAAGAGACTGTGACTTGGAAACCAGGTGAAGAAAGTACATCAAAGAAGAGGGAGTAATCAACTGTGTCGATTGCTAGTAAGTTAAATAGGACAGGGACTTGGAATTGATTATTGGATTTAGTATCAGGGAGTTGTGATCAAAGAGAAGAATTTGTTGCTGCTGGTGGTGGTGGTAAGGATCCAGACTAGAATGAGTTTAATAGAGAATGGGAAGAAAAGAATTGGACACGGAATAGGGAAGTCTGTTGAGGAGTTTTGCAGAAGAGAGAACAAAAGCATGGAAAAAAATCATCTTAAGATATGAGAAATAACAGCGTATTTATGTGCTGATGGGAAAAGTGAAACATAGAGTGAATAATTGCTGTGAGAGGAGACAGTGAGGGGTAGAATTCCTGGATCTATGTCCTTGAATGGAGGGGAAATATGGGAACTTGAGTGAGTCAGACTGATTTAGAAAAGGGCTTGGAAATCGCATTGGAAACAACATGGGCAGGAAAGCAAGAGTATGTGAGTATGTGCACTGGTAAATGTGGAGAGTGTATTCTTTAGAGGTTCTCTTCTGATTGCTTCAATTTTTTCAGTGAAGGGAAAAAATGTTATCAGCTGAGAGTGAAGAGGGAGAGAGGGTGTGAAGTTTGAGGAGTGAGAACACATGAAACACTAGTCTGGGAGAACAGAAATGTGAATGTCCTACAGCCGTATTTAATGATCACATGACATCATTAAGGGCCCACTGCAGGCTATGAATGTGAATATAAAGTGAGACCAGTCAGCATGATGGAGTGTTTTTCTCCAGCCAGACTCAATAGCATGGGTGCGGGGACAGAGGAAAAGGAGATTTGGATTTAATCAGAATAAAGAAAGCGGCAAGAAAATTAAGGGTATATGCAAGGGAATGATTATAATGCTTGACCACCATGGAGGTGGTTTTTCACATTTTTTAAAAATTTCGGGTCAAATGTAAAGAAATCAAATAGAGTTCTTATTTTTGTAAACCAAGATGAAATTTCCTGATAATAAGATGATAATAATAATATGTCCATTAATAATAATATACCAAATAAAAAACCAAATTGAAAATTTAATTTTATTTAAATTCACATGTATTCTCTGAAGTATCATCTATTTATCAGAACTTCAGTGAGATACCACCTTTGATATTTCGGCAATTGGTTATTTCCTATCTCTTCTCTGAATAGAAGCATATTAACAGCATGGCAAATAAAGTAAAAGAGTTTAAAACAAAGTCTGTGACTGTCCAGTTATTTGAAGCATCTCTTCTGCATCAGATAGTTTTTAAGGGAACACTGGAATAGGAGAGGATAATGGAAAACATACTGAAGAGCATTGAATTAACTTCTAAATCTTATTTCTGGAATGAATATTAGAACATATACATATATATCCATTATTTAGGTGACCACAGAAATTATTCTGAAAATCTAGAAAAATGAAAACTGCATATTCAATGAAGTAATACATACTGCAAATAAGTACACACTAGCCTTTGAATGATCCAAATACTAGAAGAGGCAATGCAAATGAATGTGTCTGTTCATTTTGCAAATATATATTTCATATTGTCCATTTTATATAGCCCATTATTTGAAGCAAAATATTATTTGATCTTTAACATAGTACCTAATAGGTTATTTCCTATCTGATGGTTAGTAGGCTTTTTTCTATGTAACTTAGCATTCTCCTAAAGGAAGTTTATTTCAATAAAATTTGATTGCACGGGCTCTTAACCTGAAGTGTATGAACACCTTCATATTGTTTTCAGAAATATAGTGTGTGTGTTTGTATGTGTGTGTGTACTTATATACACACTTGAGGGTAGAGATCTCTACCTGTTATAAGCCACTCAAAGGGCTCTTTGATCCCCCCAAATTGTAGTGATAACTGACAAGTTCATGATAACGATGACACATTTGCTCCTAAGAGGAGTAATTCTATTGCGTTCTCAAATCTGTTACTAAAAGGGCAAAAATTTTTATGTACTATTCAAATTTGCATATAATGAAACTGGGTTATTAAAGGGACAAGCAGATTTACCCAAATCACCCAATAGGCAACAGTGCAGTGTCAAACACAAAAGCCACATTTGAAAAATTCCCTCTCCAGTGGACTAACCAGGAGCATGTAGTTTTTCAGCTGTGAGCAATTGCCTACTGATAATCTTGTTCATTAACAAATCAAGCAGCTGTTCAGATCTGCAGAAAAGCCCCTATGTTGTCCCTAAATACTCCGGTACAAAATCAGTGTAAACCAATTAAGTTACACGATGGGAAAAGCATCCGATGTACAACTCATGATTCATTTAACCTCAGCCCACTCTTCTTTTAGCTTTCTCAATAATCATCAACCTCCAGAAAATGATAAGCTTTTATATCCAACTTGAATATATATATTCCAGAGTGAATTCTACCATTTAAAAAGAAACATACATTTTAGAAAATCTTTTAATTTTTTCTTTGTGGCTACCTGAACTTACCACTGAAAAAATAATTTAAACCAGTGAATGAAAGTAATCTATGGCCCAAAAGGTTAGGAAATCCTGTTTGCACTTGAAAAGTTGTGAATTATTGATGGCAGAAATGGTTGAGGTAATATTTTTAAATTATATTATCATAACTGAATCAAATTATCAAGATGTGCTTAGTTCATGTAAAATGTCAAAAAGAAATCTAAATTAGGATTTAAGGGGTGTGACACATTTAACACACACAATTATACATATTATTTATATTTTTCACACAAATGGAATAAAGCATATGGCCTGCCTCAGCCTGTCCAGCTATTAGTATTTTAGAAATAATTCAGTTCAATACTCCTTATGCAAGAGTTGAAATGATTTTATCTACTCACAGCTTTTTAAGTCATTTTTACAATCTATTACTTTTTCTCTTTTGAGTGATATCAAAATTTCATAAATTAGTCACAGAGCAAACAAAATATAGTTTTTAAAGCTGATTATGAAAATATACTTTTTAAAGTATATACTTTTTATAAAGAATATGCATTTTAAAAAGATATTTGTGAGAGGTGTTAATACTGATAGTTCTAAAACATTGGTTCATCTACTATGCTGGCTTTCATCTTGCAAAACTACTTTTAATTTTGGTAAATATTAATTTTAAAATCATAGAATTTTTAGAACTTCAAAGGACTCTCCAGTTTCTTGGTTCCAACTGCTTTATTTTGCTTCCTCAGTAAAAGCTCATTAGGAAAATAATTCTATTTTTCACATTCGTTTCTAAAAGGAACACAGATTTCTACGCTTGGTCACCCAGCCCAGTTCTCCCAATGAAAGGAATGACCTTGAGTTGAACTGCAGAAAGTAAATTGAAAAAAAAGTTTACTAAAAAAGTTTAGGAAGGATACAAGAGATTAATGCACATATTTGTATTGGACACCCTTCCTTGTGCTGCATATTCAAAGTGATGGGATCATGTTATTTATTGTATTTTTCAGATCATTTGCAATGTTAATTTATATGAGTTTGATATCGCTTTTGTCTTTTAGTTGTGTGTTATTCTGAGAAATCCCTGGGGAAGCAAAGGATTTATATGCTTTGTGTACACGTTCTGCAGACTAAGCGCTCTGGCATAATTATTTTTGGCACTCGCTAACTGATTAAAACATCCAATTTAACTCATGATCAGTAAGATTAAACCTTTTTAATATACCTCAAAAGTAAATTATCATTTACTACTCAAACATTCCTTCCTGCACATGCCCCAATAAAGCTGTTCTTTTTTCGTTAATGTACCTTTTAACGAGGATTTCCTTTTATTTCTTCCTTTGGGCAAAACTGCCTTATCCTTTACAGAGAGGTAGGAACAAAGATGAGATGGAGGCTGACTAGATAAGTACATGGATTTCTAATGTCATACCAATTACAAGTCTTTATTTTTGTGATATTCTGTAAAAAATTTGCTGTTGAAGAAAACACGTCCCTGCTTTGTGTTTATTTGATGTAGAGATAAATGTGAATAGTTAAGAGGAAATAATATTTGAAAAAAAAAACATTTATATGACCTGGGAAAAAACTGTGTCATCTTTTATTTAATTTTATATTAGTTATATTTTAAAATTTTACATTTCAATCTTGCAGTGAAGCCCATTTAGCAGAATATCCAAAACATACTGCAATATTAGAAAAATTTGAAGAGGCAAAAAATGTCCCCAAGGATTAAAAAAACATGGTATGATCCTAAATTAGAATAATTGCAATTTGCAAGTCCTCTAACCTGCTGAGGACCCTTGCAGAGGTTCATCACTGTAATAAGAGAAGAATAAAGTAAAATGTAATAGATAACATGCATTGGTTAAGTTGGGGCTTCATGGAGCTTTGAAACAATCATAGGTGTAAGCACCTCACACGCTGGGGGAGGTACGGACAATATCAGATTAGTAGAATCCTCCTGTGTGGATGCTAGAATTTTACTGTGTTCAAATATCCTTGTTACTGACTTTTATGCATAGGATTAACATCAAATGAAACAAGAATTATGGAGTAGAGCTTTAGATAGAAAATAGGTCAAGTCAATGCAATAAATATCCTGTCAAAATTTTGATCCAGATTTATAAATACTTCACCAGATTGCTAATAAGCCTGTAGCCTTGCATGTAAATATTTGAACAGTATGAAAAATGCATCTGAGTTAAACAATGCTATTATGTCCCAAACAGGTTGAACTACTGAAATGTCGTCATAAACCAGGCAGAAGGGACACTTTTCTGGAATATGTGGTAGCTAGACCAAAAACACTGCCAAAGTTGCTTTATAAATTGTCAGAAAATTAAAATCTCAAAGTGGAGTAAATCTAGCAGTTGGTTACAAAAATTCTAAGAACTAGAAGAAGCAAGCTTACAAAAACTTTGCATAGATTTCCCATTTTGGGATCTGTATGTGTTGGAGTCTTCTGAAAGTACCAAGGAAAAAATTGGCCATTCCTAAAAATATCCTTAAAATTATCATATCCACAGGGTGGTCTCCACTCCAAGATGTATTCTGGATATGGGAATACCTTGAGGAGCCACTAATAAATGAGATCTTTTATTAGGTGTGTTTGTGCCAGCACTCTGAACCTTAGGGGTTGCACATATGCATAAGCTCAGTGGGGAAGCAGTTTCTCCATCTCCCCATTTGACATAAAATTAGGGAATAATTTACTGTTGAGGTACACCATATGAATCATTAGGTTAGTGTATTAGTTTTGACAGTTATTAAAAGTTATATGAGACCTACCAAATTTCCATTGTACCATAGGACCTAATCTATGGTCTTGATGTTTTTCTCAAATATTTTTTTTTTGCCAAATATGAGAATAAAGACTTCAAGTAAAATGTTTGTTTAAAAAGCTATAACAACAATAATAAATGTTCTACTTTCTTTCCTCTGGTTCTATCAGCAATTATACCAAATTTCTAATATATTTTCTTGATGCTAATTGATGAAATAATAACAGGAGTCCTTTTCTAACAAGAAGCAAGTTCAATTACTGATCAAACTATCTGTAAAAATGCAATATTTTATCACTTTTCAAGTGTATGATTTATTTTTAACTAAGAATTAAACCTCAACTTTGAACATGGGAGAAGGTAAGCTGGTTATGCTTAAATTTTCATAATTTGGTAACTTTTCACACAGGTGCCAAAAACAGAACAAGAATAAATGTCTCAAGCCTTGGTTGTTAGGGTCTGATCATAAGCATTGTGGTGTAGAATTCATGGATTATTCATGTGTAATTACAGATAGCTATTGTGCTCCTTTAAATCATCCCTATGGCCCATTATGGCCCATAACAACTGAAATAGCAATTGTCATAGTAAGGTTTGGGCTCTGTCATAGAGTGTGGACTCTAATCAATAATGATGAATGGCAAAATTTTACATTAAGCAGTCCAAAGTCAGGTTGGCCCCCTCCATAAATCTGTACAAACACCAAGCAGAGCAGCTGCAGGGTCTACAAATTTAAAAGCCAACACTCGTCTTACCCCCAACAAGCATTTACCTCTGTAAAAGTAAAAAAAAAAAAAAAAAAAAAAAAAAAGTGGGGGCGGGGTAAAGGAGGAAAGGAAATGCTCAATATATCAATTCTAATAATTCACATGCTGTTAGAAGAATTTCCCTCCTTTCTAAATGGGAGTGAACCCTAGGTTGTTTTCAAGGTCAATTTCAGGTGAAAGGGGGGTCATCTAGAGGTCACTTCAGCTCCCATGCAGGTCAATAATGCCTCTTCACTTCCATAGCAGACAAGCTGCTCACACCCAATCAATCCACTAACGCTGCTGCTGCACCAAGCGTAATGAACAGTGAATAAATGTAGCCTATCATCACAAAACATGCTTTTTAAGTACCTTTCCTTTTCATGTAAAACCTCTCGCTGTCAAATTCTACATTCACTCATCCAGCAGTGAGTAGCAAAAGTGAGAAATCAGACTCTCATTGGGGTTGGTAAAAGGTCACAGCTGACAGACACGGAGGTTAAACTGCCGAGTTAAAATACTGTTCATTACCCACTGCAGCTTTTTGCTAACTACACTTCTTTGTGTTATAGTCAAGCAGTACATCAATATGCCCCTCCTCCTAATTTATTAGCAATTGTTGAATTGTATGGGGTGGGGACTAAAAGAGAAATTGATGTCTTATATGTGTGCATGTATATATATATTTTTTTCTTTTGCTCTTTGAATACTTCTAATTCCTTATCTATTTTCATACTCAATACCCTATGTGACAGTGTGTCTACTTGAGATGCACCCTAATTATTAGGGAAACACAAATTCTAAGATCAGAAGAGATTGGGTAATCTGAATTCCAAAGGCCCAGGGTCAATTGTTTGGAGACTTTTTTTTCATTTGGATTTTTTTTTTAAAAAAAGAATTGTGTATGGGACATTTTAATTTTTTCACTCAAAGAAATTTGATTAACTATATGGGAACCTGTAATTTACCAAAATACAAAAAAAGCATGTTGAATGCAGTCAATGCTTTAAAATCCAATTTATTGAAAATTAAAAATTGTAAGGTATTCTTATGCTGACAAGGTTAGCCCCTATCAAACACATTGTCAGTCCAGAATACAATCTATTATTTTTGAAGTAAGTGTGTAATACCTAGCTTTTCTTCATTTATTCTGATATAGTCAAATGAGGCTTTAATATCAGTGAATAATCACTGGAGTTTAAGTGGAAACTACTTTTTCTGAATTCAGTTGACTAAATGAAATGGTTTGGTGTGAAATCTGAATGGATTAGAATGATTTGCAAAAAATGAAATTTCATTCTTTGATTAATTAGTACGTAGGTGGAGTTCCCTTTATTGAAATGCAGAGGCTTTATATTGAAAGATACCCATGTGAAAACAAGTCTTAGCTTGTACCAATACAAAATGGCAAATCATGAATACAATAAAGGTTTATTTACATGCTCTCTACAACAATAATTTGACTTAACAAAATTACCATTATCTATTTACATCTTTAAAAAATGCATTCTGAGATTTATCCTAGAAAAATATATCTTTTTCCCCCTCCTGTATGCCTTCTCTCTCAGTGGGACTGAAAATAAAATGTTATGACTTAAATCACAAGAGGCTAACATCATTTTTAGCAACAAGGGCTGCATAATTTCAAGACTATGAGTGAGTGGCTGACTTTAACTAAAATGTTTCAGTTCTGTGCGTATATAGGTACATAAATAATTCAGAATTAATCCCTGCAGAGGGGACAATGGGAATCGTAAATTATCCATGTGCCGTCCTCAACATTAGAGGCAATGAACCTATAGTAACAAACTATGAGTGTTACTCATTACATACATTTCACAGACACCTTAACCTTTTGAATATTAATTTCCCTCTGCAGCTTGTAGCTAGGCAGTGTCTTCTTTTTCTTTTTCTTTTTCTTTTTTTAAATTTTCCTTCCCACCACTCCTCTGGGCTTCATTTCCTTCTTCTCTCTCTTTCAGGAAACTTCCCAAACCTTAGTTAAGCCACAGCTACCGAGTAGCTGTACTGGAATACATTGATTTGTTACAGAAAGAGTGTTTTTTTTTTAAGCTGCATTTTTTTTCTGTAAAAATCTCATAATATTACATGTAGCCTTTCTGTACAGTGTAAAATGAGGTATAACAGACAGACTCTCTTTATGAAGACAAACGAGGTTGCAAATCTGGGCCAATCTGACTCCATTGGGGTTGACAATGCCTTTGAATTTCACAAACATATATCATACTCTTTTTTTTGAACTAGGAAGATATTGCAGAATTGTTATAAATGTCATCTGAAGAATTAAAGGTAAGTTAAATAAAATCCAAGATTGTTCTTAGTTATAGAACTCATTAGGACTTTAACTATAAATTAGGGAGTTTATTTTTAAAAAAGACATACTGACATGAAACAATGGGTGTTCTCATTTTGTCTCTAAATTATCCTCCCAGTTAAAAAATTCTAATAAGCGTTATGACTCTTATTTTGAATGATATTATAGAGAGAAAAGATTTTTTCTTGTGTAATACATTATGCCTCATTCCTATTAGGTAAGATAAAATGTTTGTCATGAAAAAAGTTTTCCTGATAAATAAAATTTTAAAAATAAATATGAATACATATTTCTATGTAAGAATATACATATATATACACATGCATGTATGTATTTTATATATAAGTGAATTTATAAGAACAGAGTTATAAATTGCAGCATTCAACTGAACTCTACATAATATGAAGCAGGGACAACATATATTACTGGAGTGAAATTAGGTTCAGCATCAAGCTTTCCAGATATGTCAACAAGCCCTTCCCCAGCATAGTTGCATGGCTCACTCCCTTATTTCTTTCAGATTTTTACTCACCTTTCTATACTTCCCACCAGTGCCCAATTTAAAATTCGAAACCGGTCAATATTCTCTCAGCACTCTTGGCTTGGTCTATTTACCTCTGAAGCTTTTCTAATTCTGACATAATGTATTGTTTGCTTATATACTTATTGTCCACATTGTAAGTTCTTTGAGGGCAGAGAGTTTTGTTGGTTTTGTTCACTGCTTTGTCTTGAATGCATGAGAGATAGTGGGAACTCAATAAATAATGTTGAAAAAAATGAAACATGGTAATAAATTTGAGGTGTCAAGAGCTATTTGAGAATCACTCTAGTTCCAGCATGGCTGACTAATGAGACTAATCATGATATTTATCCAAGCACACTGCCTTCTCTTTCTGTGGCATCACCCCACCCCTTACCCCTACCCTTGTCCTCTCCCCTCATATGTTACTTTTGGGGGTCCATTGCCATCAGACTCTCCCTGCCATTGTTTTTATTAAAATTAAAACTTGTGCTCAGTAAAAGTCTGATAGCATCCATTTCAATTTGTTCCATAAAATGTATTTGCATTTTAAGCCTTATCTCATATTATTTTCTATTAAAGAAATTTCCAGGGTGGACAATTAAGTTAGGTGGAGTCCTTCTTTTTTAAATTTTGGTTGAGCGCATACTTGCTTTTTGATTTTAAATTCATATAATGTAAGTTTCCGTTTCTTTCTCATACTTGTAAGGGCAATCCTGTCTATGGTTCATTTAAATCAATTAGAAATAGCCTTACTACCAGCTGGGGAGTAGCTACCAGGTATGTGCACATGTACATACATGCACCCCACACCATCATGAGAACCCAGTTACAATTCTTAGTATGTTGAATGTAGCAATAAATTATATTTTCTTATTAAAAGAAGACTTTTTTTTTTTCCTAAAGTCCAAACAGTTCTTTAAAGTGACTGAAGACCTGGGTTTAGCTTACTTGGGAAATGGTATTTTTAGTTATGAAGAAAATCAAAGAAGGACTTTACTTTTTACCCCAGGAGAGAGTTGGCTATTTTTGTGGAAATTGGTTGTACATTTTATCCCATCATTTTGGCATCAGTGATACTGATGCAAAATTATGATTAAGAAATCACAATTCATAAAGTTAGCATAGATTCTTTAATAATCCAATTTTTATGAACAAACTATGGTTAAGGCTGCAATGTCTGTTTAAACTGTTATTCTTCATATTTATGTGAGAGTCTGAAAACAAAGACCCAATACATAATTAAATGGCAGGTTTTCTATACCGAATTATAAGCGTGTCGTTTAAATACAACTTTTGGAACTGTCTCTCTTTGTAATCCAATCCTTTGTCAATCCAGTTAGCAGAAGTTATCATTTAGTGAAGAAGGACAATGTTGTAGCAGGAATTAATCTCAGTCCTTAATCATAGTTGTGTATGACACATAATATTTTACTTTTCTATAAGTGAACTTAAGTTCTAATGCAAGCCTTCATTTGGGAGATAATGTCAGACATTCAGGGTGTCCTCTACCCATCCCTATGTTTCATCTACATTTCTGGGGAGTTCTGCAGTGGCAAGGCTTTGGGGTGTGAATGGGGTAGCCCAGCACCATCGCTGTCACCTAAACTGGCATCTTCAAGGCCATTTATTTACCTAATGGGCTTTGGCTTTTGTACCAAGCACTTACCTCCTGTATCCTTCCCCTGAACTACTTGGCTTCTCTTAGGTCCGCCTTTCTTTCCCAGCTGCTTTAACCTCTTTAATGCACAGGACACTGCAATATTTTTGCCTTTTCCTGGGTCCCCATATGGGCTTCCAGCTGTCCATATGACTTACTGGATCACTGAGCCTTTAAGTTTGTATGAGGACCATCTGATAAGACACCTCACTGAGCCATCTTTACTCTCCCTGTCCTGGACCATCTGTAGTGGATGAGAGAGGGTAACACTGGGAACATTCAGTTTTTCTGAGCACTATATTAAATTCAAATAGTGAGCACAAATCTTCTTTGTCCTTTGATTTTTTCCCAAACCCATTTCAACACATTCTCCCTTTACCTTCTTCTACTCTCTCCCTAAGGGGCAGGACACTGGAACCTGATTGTGAAACAGACTTTTAGAATAGAATCTTAAGGTACTTATAATAATCTCTAATGGTTTCATCAAAATTTTCAGAAAAGACTATTATAGAATGGTCATATTTACATAGCCAATCTGCTATTAAGTTAAGGTGAGTTATCGCTATGACAATTTGTTACCCCACAATAGGATATGTGACGTGGGAGAGTTACTTCAGTTCAGAGGAGAGGGGAGGAACAGAATACATCTCTTTCTGTAGGAGGTAATGATAGCAGGGGAAGAGAAAAGCATCCTTCTCCGTGACCTATCTCAGTATCCCCTTGAAGAGTACATATTAGTGGGAGAAGCTTTCAAAGTGAAGAAACCAACTCAAAGAGTTCAAAGTGAGAACTTTCTGAGGAACTGGGTATCCCTTAGATCAGAGGGGACCAGTTTCCTTAATTCCCCTATAGTTTTCTTAGAGTGAAATCTAAATTTCTTAGTGTTTAATGGTAGCCAGACTATGACTTAGTAGGCAGATATCTTCTTGAGAAACATTCATGTTTCCTTTTTTATAAAATCATCCTCAATCTGCAGGGGAAGAAAGGAAATAATAATTGTATGTCCTGGTTATTCACCTTTATCATTTTTTCTCTCCAGGAAGAAAATGCAGACCCAAAATATACAGGCATAGGTGCTGGGTTTCCATTTTTAATACCACCCCTTTAAAAGTTAGGTTATTAAGTTAGGAGCAAAAGCAGAAAAAACAGAGGCAGGCAAACCTGCTATTTAATGACATTTCATAAGCAAAAGAAAAGTAATTTGGTTAAAATATCCTCACCATGAACTCAAGCCAAGCATTCCTATTAAATCAGGTAAGCCTTGTATGTGGGTCTGAAGGGGTGAAAATTGCAATATCTTTTTAAAAATTAAAGTTGTGATGTGTAATATTGTCAGATTGTTAAAATTTGTATGCACAGCCAAATCAATTCTATTTCTCTGAATAGAACAATCAGGGTAATTTGGAATAAATAATGAAGAATATGTTGCCAAAAGACTCTTTCAGTGTGTGGTGTGGAATATACCATGATTTTAGCCATTTTCAGTACTTTGCACACAATACATGCCAAATAAATGCTAGCTGAACCACTAAAGAAAACCATCCCTTCCTATACACATAACTGCCCACAAATTATGTCTTCCTGAAAGATTTTAGATTAGTATCTAAGGATATACTTAAACGTTCACCTTGTGAAAATGAATATCTGAATTACTCTATTGTAGGGAAATAAATAGAATATGTAGAAGAATCAATATAATAATAGCTGACATAGAAGAATAGCTATAGAAGCACTGATTGTAGCCATGAGAAAATATAGAGATTGCTAAAAAGTACTCTTTTCTTAGCTTATAGTATTGTTAAAATAAAACTCTACTCAAAAATACAAATTATATAGGAATGAAGATGCAAAGCAAATCTAAATGGTGTTTTCCCCAATGTATAATGCATTCTTAATACATTGGGAAAAATACTAGGGGTAATACTAGAATAATATATTTAGTGACAATGTTATATGAAAACTTCTTAGTAAAATTAACAAAATATGCATTCTTTAAATTTAGATTTGAAAAAATCTAACCAATCTAACTTCTAAAATTTTATAGTTGTGACATAAAACCACTAGGATATTTCCGGAAATAGAAACATACCTAACACCCAATTTTGCCTTGCCACACTTTTACCCGTATAATCTTGTCGTCTACTATGATCAAACAGTGTGCCCAAGGCTATTGCTTCTCTGAGATGGTATTTCTGAAAATGACCTTATAATACTATCAGACATATTATTGCTGCCAACTCTTGGTAATAACACATAGAGAAAGGGCTAGTACTTTATTGTAGGGAGTAGGAAAAACTATTGGAAAATGTTAAAATTTAGAGAAGCTATAGAACTTTAACTCCTCTATTCCTTATATATAAGTGGACATACACATATACACAAACACACACATATAACCACATAGGTGACTCAAAGAAAATAAACTTTCAGAGGTCAAGTACTATATTACATATATGACAGTACAATTCATTAAATAATTCCTGTATAAAAAGTCCTGTATGAATTAAATGTGCCTCAAGGTACTCAGGACCCTGTAGGTTCTCTACAAATTTGACACCAGTGATAATCCACCAGTGTTGGTGTTACAGTTTATCCTCACTATAAATTTTTCTAGTGTCTGATTTTTAAAGGGCTCCACAGGTCCTACTGAATTCTCCTTTCTTAAAGCTCATGAATAGAGCGAATGATTAAACAATATCTTAATAGCTGATGAGTCACTTAGAGAGACTCTAGTGAAGCAAAGTTCATCTACTCAACATTTTTCATAACCAGCCCTGAGTTATGAAATGTAGCAAAGACAATGGGTATTTGGGTATTTCTTCAAGGTATCATTCACTAAACAGAGGAAACTAATACCAATTTATGTAGTTAATATGGGCCTAAGATTAATTAAAATCTTAACAAAAAAATTAGATTAGTCTGTATTCTTCAGGTTCAAATTAGGTAATGGTAATTGCCTATTTCCTTCTTGGAATTAGATTACAAGTTCCTTTATAGCAGGAACTTTGTCTTCGTAATGGTTGTATCCCTAACATCTGAAACACAATAGATATTCAGTTAATATCAGCTGAATGAATGAATGAATGAATGAATAATTGTTTGAAAAGAAGAAATTTAAGTACTTCCTTGGTTCATCATCAAGTTATAACACTTTAAGGTTTTGCCCATGAAAAACACATTCTGCTATAGAACAATACACGGGAATAAAACGGACAAGGTCACAATATTATGAATGCAATATTTGTATATGGTACTCATTCAAAATAAAATCTTTGCCTCAGAGGCAAATATGAATCAAATTATTTTTATCTTTTCACAATATTGTAGTGCATATATTGAGTCTCACATATATTAGGGGGGCACTTTTCATTTTTCTTAACCTCATTCTAAATTTATGTTAAAATTAAACACACAGTATATTTTTATTCAAAGAAAACTCTAAGTCAATAAGAAACTATTGTGTGGATTTTCTGGTGAAAGAGAATGAAAAAATTCTATGCATGAATATTTATTTTGTAGCTTATGTTAAATGAGCATGAGATAATTGTGTGCTTAAAAGGAATAAATCAAGTAAACCCACTTGACTGGGACTTACAGATTCTATGGTTTTCCTTCTTAGAGGAAAAAAAGCCTCCTCATAAACCAACCACAGTCCAATTATTCAATTTCCCTCAGTAATTATGGAAACTACTCATTTCTTGGCCTCAAATAGTAGATGATACATCTCTGGTGACACAAAATCTGTCACCATCTATGGCTCCTTTTATGCAATGTAAATGTTTTTACAAAACACAAATAAATAGTTTAGGAATTTCTGCATTCAATGTGGTCAAGATATGCATAATTTTTGACATGTGAGCCTTGGCTCATGTCTTCCTCTAAGTAAGATTGTGGGGTATGCTTTTTGTCCTCTGGGACAATAAAAATACAGAAAGACCAATTCACACATACCTATAAACATGATTTTCATAATAAAAGGTGATTTCAGTTATCAATGACGTTAAAATTAAATTGGGCCTATAGCTCATAGTTTTAGAACTACCATTTGAGAAATTATATCAGTTTTTTCCTATATGGTACAATGGGAATATTGTGGACTTACAGATTGAAATAAAGCCTCTTTTATGCTTTCTCAAATGTATTCTGAAGGCAATGAAGATTCAGGGCCAAATAAATCTCTTCAAAAAATATGTTTAAAATGGTTTTAAAGATTATAGGGAGGATTAATGAGATGGTATGTGTGGATTCAGGGAATCCTGTACTAAATATAATTGTTATTAACATTTCAGACAGGTTTTAGGGCAACCATCACTTATAGGATATGGAGCTCATGAATGCAGAGGTATTGGGTAAGAGATAAAGATTTTAGGAAATGTTTCCACCTTAACTTAAACATTTACTTGCAAAAACTAGTCCTCATTTATTTATGGAGCAGCTGTTCTTGCCACATTTGTTTCTTTTTCCAATAGTCCTCATTGAATTGTTTTAAAGAGTCTCTTAAGAAGTTAGGAACTTACTAACTTAGCTCATGAAAATGTACCTGTGTATTTTTAAAGCTGTAATTACAAATCATGAAAATCATACTTTTTATTTAACTTTGTAAACTAAGAAGTATGAATTTAAAAGAAATTGGTGACAGTGAATCCCCTCATTTATTAAACATTTTCTTTTTTGTAGATTATGTTGGAGACAAATTTAAGATAATTTAATTCCCAGAGTATTTTTATCACCCTCCTCCATATATTAGTTAAAAAAAAACACAATTTATTTTGTGAAATCCAGAAGAGAATACTAATTTGGGAGTCATGGATAATTCCAAACAATGGGTCATTTAAAAGGTAGAAATGTGAGGTAAAGCTAACAATATTAAAGTAACTAAAATTCAGAAATAAATTCCTTATAGGACATTTTTAAAACTAGGGGAGCCGTATTTTTTAATAGTTTTAGTAATCACTAAACTAAAGAAAGCACGTGGATCAATTCCATTCTAATAATTGCATGGCCTTGTAATGGTGTATTCAACAATATAGCAATAAAAGAGATTCCAGGACTAGAATGTTAACTTGTTTCATTACATAATGTTTTGTAGAGTATAAATCACAATTACTTATATAAAAATAGGAACCAAAATGATTAGGCAAACTTTCAATAATGACAAACGTACATGAGGGCTGTCTGGAAAGTATCCAGCCATTGTTAATATAATGAGAACACTTTGCATGACATCAATGCAACCTGGCAGCCAAGGAGAGTAGACTAGTCAGTGGGGCACTTGATGCCATTGAGTGAGCATGTGTACTGTGTGGTTGTCACATTCAAAATGACTGAACAAGTAGAACAATGAATCTGCATCAAATTTTGCGTTAAGCTTGAACATTCTTCTGCGGAAACTATTCGGATGATTCAGAAAGCTTTCGGGGACAATGCAACGAGTGCAGTGCAAATAAAAGTATGGCACAAACACTTCAAAGATGGTCGAGAGTCTGTCAAAAGTGATCCCCATTCTGGAAGGCCTGCAACAAGCAGGACACCTGAGAATATTGAACATGTATAGGTTAGGTTAAGAGACGCTGGGAGAACTGTGTGAGGTCCCAAGGTGCCCACTTTGAAAAGAGCTGAGGCATTATTGTCCTATGTACAATGTTTCTTGTATCTTGTATCTTCAATAAATGTCTCTATTTTTCATATAACATGGCTGGATACTTTCTAGACAGACCTCGTATGTAAATTAACTCACTTCACATAATTCTGTCCAATTTGTATTAGTTGAATTCAAATCTCAATGTTTTATCATTATGGACTATTTTAGGCCATTGGAGGCCTTATAAAACTGATAGAACATCATCAGTCAGTTTCCCTGGCTAAACTTCCCTTGTTATTTCCTTCTATTTTATATTCTAGACAAAAAAAAAGAAAAAAATTTACTCTTATTGAGCTAGAGGCATGTCATAAGAGGAAACCCAACAAGAGAAAGACCATGATATAATATTGGTTGGATCATAAAATAAAGCATGTATACACCCAGTCTCTTGCTATTTTTGTGTTCTGCCTTCATTTTAGTCATAGCATTTACCAATAACTTACATATTATACTCATTTGTTTACATTTTTGCTATTTGTCTCCTCCCACTAGATTGTAAGTGCAATGAAAATAGGAATTTCCTCTATTTTGTTCATTTCTGGCTCCTCAGAATCTGGTATATATGTAGTAGATGCTGAACAAATATTTTTGGAATGAAATAATTGACATCAAAATTCATATAGGCACATTTATAAAAATAGCCATTACCATATAAGAATAGGAAAAAAGCATTTCTTACTCCTGATGTTTGCCATAGGATTATGCTTCCTCCTCCTAGTTTATATTTATTAGCATATATGGAGGATTTTATAGAATTTTTACAAATAAAACACAGAGATTATTTATAGGAAACTCACAGAATATTAAAATTATAAGTACCTATTTGAAGACTAAAGTAGGGGATAGAAAAGGCATACCCAACACTAGCAAGAACATGTTTATTTTCAATAGAATTTGAGTTGGCCAATCATAATGCATGCACAAAATCATAGACTCATTTTAGGGTATGTGGCTCCTGGGTGTGCTAGTTCAGTACAGACCAAAATATAGCCTTTTCAAAATATATCCAAAGATTACATTTGGTCTAGGTACTCCAGGTGAGCATAAAATACTTATTTAAATGTGAAGAGGGAAAAGAAACGCCTAAAGGGATAGAAAGGTTTGGGGACACTATGAAATAACAACTTGATTTTAATACTTGTAATACACAAGAGAACACTTTTATAATTTTAGTTCACTAATTAGATCTTTGGTATTTAACATTTATTTATAAATAACTGAAGACCATGTACTGATAAATACATTTCTAATAGATAATTTTTTCTATACTTTTTGGTATAATCATGTATTCTTGGCAGTATTTAGAACACCATCAGATAATCTCGTTTGAACTTTCACAGTAGGAAATAAAATACCATAAATTCAGCTCACTGCTTGGACTAAAATCACGTATTCTTATCTCACTTCATTTTGTAATTACAAGACAACAATTTTTTTTACCTAAAAAATATAGGTTCCTCAAGAATTTCTCTAGAATTGATTTTACAAAATAGATACATTAGATAATACAGGGACAATACTGACTTTTCTGCATGGAAGTTTTCAGTTTCTTAAAATTGTGCTCTAGTTGAACTTTGGAAGTACCCACAAAATTCTAGCTCAGTCTACTAAAACATAAAGTGTCAATTGATGTTCTGTGAAAGAAGTCTTTAGACTAATTTTTTTCACTAAATTTAACTAATTCTTTATGTCAAATTGACCAGATATTTTGATGTTATGAAGATATATTCTAACAATTGAAATGATAATCATTAGCTCTTTTCCTCAATTGTTGGAGCATCTAAGCTAAACATGGTATTTTTACCTTGGTTATTTTGAAAAGTACCTCAATTCTTTTATTTCTGTTGAATATAATTCTTATGTGAGCAAATTTGTAAAACTTTCTGTAGCCACAATTCAATTGTAAGTTAGTCCACAAACTGGGGTGAGATGCCATTTTAGAATAGATATCATCACGATTAACCTATTTGGTCTATAATTTTCAAATCTCACACATGGTTAACACAAATTGTTCTAGATGTTTTATTTTCTTATGCCATACAAGTGAAATGTAAGTCTAAGTTACTACCTATGGAACTAGACTACCCACCCCTTTTGTCAACACACACATTCTAACTTAAAATATCTGTATGATTTCTTCAATTCACTGATCACTATTGTTGTTATTTTTTGTTTAGATACTGTTTATAGTAAGTTTAGAATTTACATTCCATACATAGCTGTTTGACATATATTGCAACCTTCAGAATCATTAGAAACCCGTAGATCATTGAAAACATTGGATACAAACAAAGCAATGGGGGCGTTCTGTGCTGATTTTCAATATTTGACACATATTTAACTGATGGTTACTTCCATTAAAAAAATTTAATAAAAGAGAAAGCTGGGGTAGAAAGTTATTCACCAGGAGGTAAGCAAAGACTACCAGGAATCAGCTAATAACTTGTTCTTAGATTAGACTGAACCTAGGTCACAAAGGTAAGCATCTAGCTATTATACGGCCAACTTTATATCATTCAAGTCAAGCTTGAAAAAAGCATGTTTCAGATGTTGACTTTTGCTTTCCCCAGATGTATGTGATCTTTGGAGGAGAAAAGGACAGCGTTAGGCCCTTGGTGCCTGCATTTTCATGTCTTTCTCAATACTGCAACCATGCTGTGTTCTTTGGAGATGTTCTTTTACTGGACTGTTCCCCAATGAAACTGGGTCTTGAAGTGTCAATGGTATCAAGAGAGATCATAGGGTACCCCTCTAAATCTGCCTCTGGTTGATGTCAGTCCTGCTAGCCCTGTGGATTCTGGTCATAGCTGCCAACTTTCTCTTTGAAACTTCTTCCTTTTCATTATGTTTAGGTGCCTCTCAAGTCACCGAGCTTTGGTCCAGACTCAAAATCAAATTTCTTTCTTCTCGTCTCTCCCTGACTGATCTCAGAGATATTACAAAGCACATTAAATCTCCAAAGAGAGACAGCACTTAAAAGTGCTATTTCACTTTTGTGTTAACTCACAAAAGTCAGTATCTCTGACTGATCACATATGAAAGAACCCTTAAAAAGAACAGTATCACATTAAAAAAAAAATTAAAGCATTATAAACTGCTCTTTTGGGTCTATCTTCTTTTAGACTCTTCAACCTGATATAATGGTGGGGGTAGGAGGGTGGAAACTTGGTCTTAAAAATAATGATTAGCAAATTTAAGAAATTCTTTAAGTTTGGCTGGATACTTTTTGCTTTGTCAGTGCTACTGGCCATGTGTACATTTGATTTCTCATTTGACCAGTTCCAATTATTCTGTAAGAATTTCTGCTTTTGAAAAACTAGTCTCTCTTTCCCCTTCTTGAATAAAAAGGTTCATAGTGATAATACTGGAGATAGACACAGAATTATGTGTTTTTATAAATATAAAATTAAGGAGTATTACTTTAGAAAAGGTATGCCATCTTAAAAAATGTTAAGAAACTAAAAATTAAATGGTGGTGGAATTTAATTAAAGAAAGGGGAGTTAATCAGGTTGCCACATACAAGGAAATGATCTCAGACCTGTGATTATGACTTATTTTGCTCCTAGAGAAGAGGATATTAACTTTAAAATATTTACCAAGGAGCTTAAGCATCCTGCCAAGTAGATAAAACAAGCCCAGAAAAATTAAGCTGGTCCAACTTTCCCAAAACAGTATTTGTTTGTAATATATATAATGTAAGGATGGAATCCAGACATCTCCAACTAGCTCTTATAGCACAGTGTGGAATACCAAGCAAAGGTATGTGATTAATAACTGTTTTTATTCTACCAATGGAAAACTTAATAATTCTCAATCTCCCATGTCATTAAGAATCATCAACGGCTGGGAAGTCATATATAGATTTAATTTTTGTAAAATATTTCTTATTACTTAAATCTTCCCAAAGTAGGCTTAAGAATTTTAGGAACATTTTATTAGATTTTTAACATTTCAGAATGGGGGGTGTGTGTGTGTGCATGTGATATTCATTTTCTGGTCTTTGTTAAGATGAACATACTAAGAAGAGAAAATGTAGAGACAAGTTTTGAAATATCTGGTACACTTAATGTAAAAAATCACTATTGCTTCTCAACTAAGATTTTATTAAGTATCATCTTCCACACGGGAAAGGCAAACTATGACTACAGAATATTCTTTCTTCAATAGTTTTTATGACAGTGTCAAACTGCATTTCCTTTTTTACCCTTGGGTGTTAAGCAACTCTTAGAACCCTTTATATTTTAAACCTTGAGGCAAGATGCATATAAGTATTTTTATCCTACAGAGTAACTTTTAAACTTTTTATACTATTGGACAGAATAGATATCATATGTGATTCTAAGAACACTCTTGGAGCTTACTGAGTTCTTATACATTTATATAGTGTGAGGGTTTAGTTCATAACTCAATTTGCTCCAAGTCAGAGCAGTTGACATTTTGATTTTGATTTTCACATATTGAAATGTTGTTCCAAATTCTACTTTCTAGCTGGTTCATTTGCATTGACTTTTTTAGATGAACAAGAGCACACCTCATTGACAGGCTTTCCAATACAAGGTAAGGTAAATTCAAGCTCAAATTCAAATCTATATTTTATATCTTTTATGTCTTCCTTTTTTAAAAAACTGTATTTGACCTATTGCATACTGGATCAAAAATATTAGTACATCGTGTTACAGATCAATTATAATATTGGTGTCCACTAAATAAATAGTTAACATCACTGGACAAATAATTGATATGGCTTTATAAGTGCCAAAAATATCTACTTAATATGCTATTTGAAATTTAGGGATCTCACCTATACAATGAAAATAATGACAGAAAAGTAAATAACAGCCTTCAACCTAAGTTATTACATAATTCAAAACTGGCAGACTGTGTGCCAAGTCTTTAATTGGAAAGATTTATAAATTAAGACTTATCCCTACAGCATTGTCCTCTCGGTTATTCGTAAAAAGGATACATATTACAAAATATCTAAGATTAGTCTTCTTGAATTAAATATTTAATTTTACATAAAAATATGTATTTTATTTTTGCAAAAAATACTTACTTCTTTTAAATATATTGAGTTAACTACTGTGACCTATGTTTGTAGCAAAATAGCTGTTCTCACCAAAACTAATATGGTTATAGCTAACATTTTTTGAACAATTGTTACATGCCAGATACTTTTATGCACTGACAAGTATAAACTCATTTCATACTCACAAGGGCTGTATGTGGTAAACGCCGTTATGAGATCGTTTCAAAGATAAGGAACTGAGGTATAGAGTTGTAGGAAAAATTTCTCAAGGTTACGCAGCTCGTGTATGTTGGATGCAGAACTTATCCCCTTAACCAATGACCTGTGTTGCCTGTAAACTTGTTCAGTTTCTCTTCTTTGTCCTGGATGCCCGTTTCCTTTCATTGGCATTTCTTCTCCAGAGGACAAATATTGAGAAGAAAGTGAAAAATGTAGTTGATCATCTAAAATTTCTGTATTTTTCCCAAACAAGATACTGGCAAATGACAAACTGATTTCATAATTTGTTTTGCTTTTGTTGTTTACGACATTTCAACAAGGTTTTCGGTCCTATACTGACATAAGTTAAACGGCTTACATGGAGGCAAGAATGCCCTTCAGAGAAAAAGGCTTTGTTGTACACACTTTATGACTATGTTTATTTGTTCTCTAGGAAGTTGATTTTTAAAAAATAATCTTTCTTCAAATATCCTTTAAAATAACTTAGAAGAGATTTTTGTTGGGAATCTACTTAAAATATGTGAAACAGTGGAATAATCAACTTTAATTATTACTTGCACTCTTGATATTTATGGCCACACAAGCAGAGTCTAATACACCCTGTGAGATAAAGAGGGAAAAAGCATGTTGTTTCATTATTCCAGTTTAGGAATCTACAAATGAAGAAGTGGGCCCGACTAGAAATGAAGATGAACATCAGCTCCAGAGGGGAAAGTGCTGAAATGAACAAAAGTTTTTATCAGGTAGTGTATTAAGTTTTATGCAATAAACTAATTAACAAAAAAAAGCAATTTACACAGATGCCCCATCAAACACTACAGGGGAAGCACAGATGGGACACTATCAAGTAGCATAATGCTCTAGTACTCATTTATAAAATCTGCATAATTCTTCCAAACATCTGAAGCCCTGTAAAGAAACACATGCTAAATTAAAAAATATATATTGCTCTAAATTCTCACACTTTTTTACATGCTACAATATATTTGAGTGGGTGAAGTGCTATTTGTGGTTAGTATTTGCCTAGAAATACCAGAAATGGAAACAAATGTACACATACAAGGAATTTCCTTAAATAAACAATATATCTGCCCAATATCGCGATGCACACTATATTTTTGGTATATTGCTTTTCCTAATTGGATCAACATAGGTTATCTTGAGTAGTTGAATCATTCACTTGTTCAAAAACAGGTATAAAATTCGGGAAACTTTATCTACACTGTGGTAAAGATTTATTTTCTTCTTTTAAATTATTTTGTTTTCTAGGATTCAAAAGCTCATTTCATTTAATTCATACTGATGTTAGTCATGTTATAATGTTTTTTGGCCTGATGTTTGAAACAAAAGTACCTAAATTTCATAATCACTACTAACTACATACATGCATTTTCCTCTAATGATATTAGTGGGCAAATTTATATTGTTTTGCTTTATGTGTATCTTTTAAAAATGCATTTTTGAAAATGACTCTAGTGCCCTGAGCAGTGTGTAGAACAAACGTTAACAAATGCCTGACTCCTCTTTCTCAGACTTATGCCTTATCATCCTTCCTGCCAAGATTCTTGGTGCTTTTTCATCATTTTTTTCTTTTACTTTTTTGTTTTCCTAATGGTATAAGTCAACACAAAAAAAGCAAGAATTAAAGTTGAGAGTGAGGATTGGGGGCAGGGTGTAAAAAAGCTCCATAAGCATTGCCTTATTTTTCCCCAATCTCTCAGCTACCTTTATTTAAAACATACAATATGCAATCTCACTGCCTTTGACCTTATTGGCTTCCCTTTCAAATGGGCACTAAAAATTAATACAGAGCCACTGAGTGATGTGAATATATTCTCTGTTGTATTGTTGAACATGCTAAATAATTTAAAATGCTGGGAAGACTCTCTAATGCTTGGTAGGGGATGTAAAACCATACCCATTTGGAGGGGGCAGGGATTGGGGGGGGCTTTGCTTTTTTGTTTCTATTGAATGCGTTTCGGCCGTACAGCTGGAAAGGGCATTCCTATAGGACTTTAAAGGCAAAGTAGAAAAATGACATAAAAGCCTTGCTTGGATTTGATTGATGCACTCTCATATTTGAAGTTCACTCAGAGCTTTGTGCTAGAAGGCCTGGGTCACTCTATCCAGTGCTCTAATGAGACTGTGTGTGAACACTTCCAGCTTTGTAGGCCTTGCTTTAATCAGAGATTGGAAAACACTCCTGACTGATAGGGTCCAGAATCAGATCTAAACAGAAAATAACATGCTCGATTTGGCCTCTGAAGGTGGGTTGAGCAAATCTTTGTGATGTATTGGAGCATTTGCTGAGTGCAAGTGCACGTGGGGTGGTTCCTATTTCTGTCGGCAAATACAAATTTTTCACTCAGCAGGCATAATCAGAGCTAACTCGAGAGGAGAAATAACAAAAACTCAACAGCCCTTAGCAACTCAGCATGGCATAG
Source organism: Daubentonia madagascariensis (assembly GCA_023783475.1). Lineage (NCBI taxonomy): Eukaryota > Metazoa > Chordata > Mammalia > Primates > Daubentoniidae > Daubentonia > Daubentonia madagascariensis. Next base: position 62,874,042 of record JAKFHU010001798.1, read on the forward strand.
AGGGATTTAAGACTTTAGCATTTTATCTCCATCAGTATGAAAATGTATGAGGAAATCTGAACTTTGAAAATGCAAATAAACACATTTAACACATTGCAAGCCACTGATTTTACTATCTTTTGCTGGGCACCTTTATTCTTTTCTTTATTAATTTCACTTAAGATTTTCAAATTTCATAAAATGTGTTTCCTAATTCACACCATTTAACCAAGTGAGCTCATTTGGATGAGCTAAGGATAATGTGAATAGAACCTCTCAATTGGTTACTAGTGCACAGTGATATTCTAAAGTTTAAAATTTTGTGCTGAATGCTAAAAGATAGTGTGCTAATGGGCACACATTAATCTTACCCTTTACTAGAGATACTAGGAATCCCCAACATTCACCATTCATGGAGATCTGAGTCAGAGATACTTTTGGATCTTACTTTGTTATAATTTTTTATAAAATAATGCAATAATGAAAATAGCCAATAAAGGTTAAGCAGCCTAAGGTGTTATTTTCATCAGTTACACAAAGCAAGCATACTTAGTGCCTTGTTTGTACAACTTTATATTACTTTTCATTATTTTGTGATTTTCTTGTCTTTGGTAATATTTCTTAGAAGCAGTTGAATATCAAAATGTATGACATCACTGTTTAATATTGAACCCCATATCCCTTCATTATCATGTCTGAACCATGAGATTCTTCCTAGAACACTATGTGCCAATGTTGCCCAAGCATCTGTGATCCTAAAGGTCTATTAGTAGGGTAACCATGTATTTTATCATCCAAGTTTAGACTGTTTAAGAATGAAAGAGCATTATTATTAATAAGGCCAAGAAACAGGTATAATATGAAGTGTACTGGGAAAACTAGGACAGGTGGTATCCTACCTACAGGGAACTTTCTTTATGCAATATAGAAGTTGTCTTAGGAAATGTTGGGATGATAATTCTTCCATAAATCAATTTTTACTTACTATATTTTGCATATCCTGTAGTCTCCAGTCAACTTTGTTTCTACCAGCACTCTAAAGATATTTGGCTTTATGTTTTATAGATTTCTTAGCAATTAAAATTTTAGATGTAATTGTGTTTGAGAGCCCTAAGAAAATGATAGCAACTGGCAAGTCTGTGGTGCACCCCACCCTCAATATTCATCTCGAGCCCTAGAAGAACTAGGGTGACATAAATGGTTCAGGGTTACTATTTTGCTCTGACTTCAGGGCACTGAAAATATTTTCTGAATCAGAAAAATGAGTGTTTGACATCCAAATCAAGAGGAGGAAACCAATCAAATTCCACACTCCACATCCTGCCCCGTGCTCTACCCGTACCTTGTTCTACTCTTTTCCCTAAACCACTGAAGATGTTTATTAGGGAACCAAAGAAACTGACAGATCAGAGGATTCTGTCCCCACTTTTCTTCTAAAGGATGCAAGGATATACTGCTGTCAAAACTGTAAATTCTAGGATCAAACGTTCTAGGCAAATCTCTACTTTCATTATTGCCTTGTTATTTGCACCTTTTTCCTAGGCCAGTTTTTCAGAATGCGGGTGAATTATTTGGTGCAAACTGAATTGTTTCTCCCTGCCTCTCTCTCTCTCTCTCTCACCAACAATGTTTAAAAATAATAAACCTGGGATGAGGGAATCTTGTACAGCCACCTAATCCTCTTGACTTTTCTGATTTTATACTATAAAAATTGCATGACTATTTGTATATATTTTGTAATGATAATTTATTGAATGCATCAATAAACAAATAGAACCAACTTAAAATATTAATGCATATATTTTTATATATACTTATGTAAATAATTATACAAACACAAGTTTGTAAATATTTTACTATTTCTCCATAGAGTGCTTTTTTGGTTCAACACTGCCATTATTTTAAAACTGGAAAAAAGATTGTAAGTCATTGAGTATTTTCTCTGGAAGTCATCAGTTGGCAAGTGTTTATTATACTAGTTAGGCCACAATTTCTTATATTTGGACATTTTTGTTTTAAGTAATTTTATTTAATATATAGTAATTTTTTTAAACTTTGGAAGTACTTGTAAAAATAAAGAGGTTAAAAAAATTATGTTCTCAGTTAAATGAGAAAAACCGATTGCATGTCAAAATATCATCATGGTGTTTAAGGTTATGGAAAGTATTTAGATGGATAAGTTTTTTTTATGCTGTGTTCTTCATTATGGTATCATTTCTTCATATTAATATATGGGAATATAGTGGGTTGGCACATATAAGTAAATTAAGTGTAGTATTGAAATAATTTGGTATGACTTGGTATGACTAATATATTGCTTATATCCCTGACTACGTCTTTTCCCTTTTCTATCACATCCAAGCTAATACTAACCTCTGCCCATTCTACCTTCCAAATAGCTGTCAGATAGGGCTGCTTCTCTCTACAACCGCTGCCACTGGATTAGTTTAGACCACAGGCATCTCTCCTGCATAAACTCCCTGCCTCAAATTTTGTCCCTCTTTAATTCATTCCCTACGTGGCTGTGAGAATAAGCTTTCTAAAATGCAAATCTGGTTTGATCACTCCTGCTTAAAACCATTTGATAGCTCTCCATTACTCCTGGATAAAGTCGCACTCGTAACACAGCCGACAACTTCCTTTATAGCACGGCCCTCGCTGATCTACCACTTTCACTCCACTCCTTTTTCTTTCCTCTGTTGCACCTTCTCATTCATTTTCCTTCGCCCCCTCCCCTTTCCTTCTGCATTAATTTAATTATCTCTCATCCATTCAGGCCTGTTTTTCCACATGTCCTGAATACGTTCCAAGATTAATGAAATCTGGGTAAGTCATCCCTCATATATACAATAGTGAGCTACTCTTGCTTTATCATACTCGTCCATTTATTTATCTGAACCACTACTATATTGTAAACTTCATAAAATTACTCACCTTTCTTGCCTTGTTCACTACAATAAACCAGACTTAAATATAGTGCTTGGTACATAGTAGATGTTCAATATTTATCTATTTATTTATTTATGGAATCAATCAATCAAAAAATGAAATAGGTATTCAGCTCTGTGATAAAAATTTAGTATTACAGACATAGAGATTTCCATCTTATCAACTGTTACCAGTCTCTGAGTGGAGATTCTTCCAAGTTCTTGGTGTTCCTTGTGGAAAGAAATTTCAGGATGCACCATGTAAGCCAAGCAAGTGAAAGTTTTATTGAAAGCGAAAGAACACTCCCAGGTATGAGATTGAGCAGGCTCAAAAAAGAGCAGCTGCACTGAGAAGAAATGGTCTTAGATCTTTTGTAGTCTTACTAATTGAGGGGAGGAATATTCAAAGCCAATGGGTAGGCTTTTACTAAGAATTTGGGTAGTAATTACTAGAATTGGGTTCCCTTCCATTTTCATAATTTATATGGTTGTTTTGGAACTGTCATGGTGATTTCAAGGGAAGAGAAATTTTAAAACCACAATGTAAATGATATTGTAATTAGCCAAAGTTCATGTAAGGTGGCAGAGACAGCTGACAAGTCAGTTGAAAGAGGTTCTTGCCTGCGGTCATCAGGCCCTCTAGTTAGCTTCTGCTTGAGGGTTGTTTACTTTTAACACCTGCACCTGATCTTTAAGCTCCTGCATCCAGTCTCAGCCCTGTCTCCCAGTCTTCTACTCTAACACAACTGCATTTCCTAACACAATTCTATGTACAGAATTGGCTTTAAGTGAAGTTCCTTAAAAACAAAGTTGTCATTTGACTTCAAATCTTCAGTAATTGGCATTTTGTCATTTTTTCCCTTTATAAATATATCCTCACTTCTCCCTCTCTCTCTCTCTCTCCCCCACTGGGACTATGTTTTACAGTAACATATGTCATCAGGAGGCCACAGGGGGTGAAAAAAACCCAGCAGGCCATTTCTGTGAATTGTTAGGAATGATATTCCAAAAATCTTGAAGGAAAAATGTTGACATGGATTCTTATTCTGTATCAATAGTCATTAGCAGAGAAATTTACATTTATGCATTCTTGTAAATAAAAATTTTTTAAACTGTATGAAAATTTATTATTTTTTCATTGTCAAGTGAACATAATACTCAGCTAATTTTCTATTTCTAAGAAAATCCATCATACTTTATCTTTTTCCTTTCATACTTCTAGTTCCCTAACTTATTTTATGTATCTGAAAGGATGTTTAGACATTTAAGTAATGGTTTGGTTGTAATATTTTCATCTCTGTAATTGTGACACAATAAAGTTTATAAGAGGAACATATTTAATATGATAAACGAAACTCAAACAATAAGTATGAGTATCCCAGATATCTTGACTTTTAATTTTAATTATTTTCAAATTCCTAAAATAAAATGGAAATGAAGGAAATGAAAGTTAATAGGAAAAAATCTATGCATCTTACTAAGCATAAAGTTAGAATTAGGGAAAATATCTAAATTCAGGACAATTTAACTTTAAAAATTAAATTAAAAATTCCAGGTATTAAAGTAAATAAATAACTTGAATTATAAATGAAGAACATAGTGAAAAATACACTTTGTCAGAAAGATTTCAAGCACCAAACAGGTTGAGGGACTCAGGAAAATCCTGATTCATTTGGCTACAATTTCCAAGCATATTACGTTTACCCACAGGGCCAGTCCCCTTTCTCTTTGCCTTCTACTTTGGACCTAGTTTGAGGAATTGAAATGTTCCAGTAAAAAACAAATTCTATTGCGTACAAATTGGCTCTAGTCCTGACGGTTCAATGAAAAAGTTTCCCTTACTTGCCCAACTCATGCTTCCTCCAAATTGCTGAACCCAAAATCTTCATACTCCGGGCTCAAGGCCTGCCTCTGCTGCTTTGCTACCCGCACAATATTCACCATACCTGTGGGCAGGGCATAAAGGAGGTAGTAGACGGGTGGATTAGCAGCCTCAAGATAGATTTTACTGAGCAGCTTGACGTTTGGCTTCCATAATATGAAACTCTTGAAATTTAGAATAAATATATTTAATTCACACTCCCTCTGCTCTATTATTTAGTTATGTAAATAAAAGATGTCTAAATTAGTGTTGCTATCCAGGTTTGTGGGAGATGACTAATAGCTTTTGACAAACCTCTGGGGATAGCACTACTAGAATTGAAGAGAATTTTAAAGATCTAGTCATGACAGCTCTAGGAAATCCCCTGGAAAGCAAAGATAAACCCCAACTGTTATGTATTGCTGGGAAAAATCCATTAAACCACATTCTTCTGTTTGTATAAAATAATTTTCGGTAAAGTCAGAGTTGATCAGTTACCACACCATCCACATAGAGTTTACTTACTAAAATCGAGTGCCTTTTTTCTGCTTCACTTTTAGTTATTGAAGTCTGACAAAATTAAAATCATTCTAAAAATATTTCTTAAAGTCCTTCCTATTTATTTATTTTTTTTTACAGAATTATCCATGTCCTAATAGTGTTAGCAGGAACATAGCTTAAAAATGCCACAGATTAATTTAGTTTTAAACTAAAAGTTCAGGGTGTTTCCAAGGGCACCCTGATTGTGACTGAATTATCTTTTTTAACCAGGAGTTTTTAGTAAATAATATAAACATCATAACATAGATTGCTTACGTGGGTTAATGAGATAGTTTATTAAAAAGAGAACTTGTTTTCTGGTTGGTAAAGAAGGAGGAGTAGATGGCATCAGAGAAAATCAGTTTGTTTTGCAGTACTTTGGTTAATCCCTTCTTATTGTTTTTCTTTTCAGAAAGTACAGTTCTTTTAAGTCAAGGCATCTCATCTACTGTGTTGTAAGATGATACAGAAGAAATAGGCTAATAAATGAAAGAGCAGCTTACATTTAACTACTAAAATTATACTAAATATTTCTATTTAAATATTCTACTGGCTTTCAAGTTATATTTTAAGTTTTCCTGAATTTAAAATTATGGCAAATTGTGGAAAGCAATTAATTATGGTTACAAGGGATGGAAATATATAATTGATATAATAGGATTTGTAATCATTAAACTAGAGAGAAGAGAAACTGAAATGTTATTTCCTTTCAAACAAAAGGATCCCAGTGTTTTTAAATCAGGGGAAAAATGCAAAGGTCTAGCTGCCATGTAAACTCATTTTAAATGTCATGTCTTATTAGAACCTAATAATCGGAATGCCTATTTCCCCCTTTTGCTTGAGCCATCAAATTTGTCAAAATTTTATGATAATTCATTCCATCATTCCTTAGACATTTAAATGACAGACAGTCCTAGTGAAGGGGGAAAAAGCCTCTGTAATCCTACTCCTCATGTTAAAACTGCCTCCAGAGAGGTTTTAAAAATATTCCATATCATGGCATGAGCAGCCGCTAAACTTCTCAATTCCACTATGATTTCTTGCTTTTTTGGAAAATGAAAATAAATTGGCTACCTACCATTCTTGACCTTTTGACTCCTGAACCTCTACTGACCAAATCTGAGCTTGCCTTGTTTAAGTCGGTAGCTCTAGTATCACTCTGATCCTTTCCCAGAGGGTCTGAAGCTTTCACTCTCCTGAACGGGTAAGCTCCCCCTCTAGTGTTCACTGCTCATCAAATTATTCCTTCAACAACTAAGACAGAAAACTGCCTGTTTTTTGGTTTCCCATAGAAGGACAGAGCTTGGACTGACATTTATAAGTGTTTAATGGCACAAAGAGGAAAAGTTAAGTATGAATTCTACATTTTGAAAAATGTTCCTTCTTTTTGATCTCCTTGAAAGCATCCTGTTTGGCTGTGGAACTCTAAGAAATGCTGCTTGTACTGCCTCGCAGACAGAATGCATGGCTGAATAGATAGGACAAGTTTGGAAGATGTAAGATAACCTGATTAAAAACAACCCTTTCTGTTGGAAAGTTTCCCTCCTGGTTATGAATAAGTGACTTTTCATGGGAAGCTGACACCCAGAGCTCTTTACCAATTACCAGTAGAGGAACAGGATAGGGAGAGGGTGCTAGGGAACCCCAGCATTTTTTTTCCAGAATTTTGAAAAAGACCAGTAAAAGAATTAAATCACTTCCACTTACTTTTGCAAAGAGCCTGGATAAATAGGTGCCATGCACTAAAAGACCCTCACTCTATCTGATACAGGACTACAGAAAAAAGTGTAATCGATATTGGTGGCAGTTTTAAAGTATGTCGGGCATAAAGGTTAAAAGTTCAACAACTTCATTAAATATAGTGTTGAAGTCTTAGTGAGACATAATCCAGCATTTATCATGCAGTTGAAAGTAAGAAAAAGAAGAGAGAAAGAAAGAGAAAAAGAAGGAAAAAAATAAAACAAAAACTTGAAATAGTTTTGAGAAGTTAAACTCCACAGTTGGTTACCAAACTAAAATCTAGAAGCTTTATTTATTTATTTTTCATCATAGTACATCACTTTAAACTAAAAAAAAGAAAAAGAAAGAAAAAAAAGAAAGTGTACACCAAATTCTTCAAAGAAGGCACAGAGAATCTTATTTAAGTAATTGTTTCAAAGTTTGCTTCAAAGAATTGTATATGTCTTCAAATAGGTCATATAATTCATTTAAAATTCAGCTTGGAAATAATATGACCATTTTACATTACCATTGGCTTTAATCCTCTGAATTTTGGGGAAAAAAATAAGCCCTCAATCAATTTTTTTTACATATTAGTGATTCTGAAAACACAATTTGTCAGTTTTATTCTGGTGTTCTAAGTTAACGTATATTTCTTAATGACAATACTAAGATTTTTGAAAATGTGATAAGTATGATTATCTTAATGCAAGAGAAACTTCCTTTTAAAGTGTTCTGTTTTCACATTCCCTCATAAGCAAAATTATCACTATCCTCATCATTATGACTAAGCTTATATCAAGTACGTACAATTTATATAAACCTACATCTTGTCAGAACCCAATGTACACTTTGTTATGGTTTTGAAACTGAATTATTATTCTGTTTTGGTCTAATAAAGCCCTCAATATATTTTCTAAAGTAAAGTAAACTATTCTTTTATAATATTCATTACTTTTTTGTCATTATTTTACTCTTTATGGGATCATTTAAAACTAGATTGCTCAATACAGCAGAAGAAAAATAATGCCTTCAAGTCCTTAAGTTTTTCCTGTTTTCAATTTTCTTGCTTCTGTGTTTTATTAAATCCCATTTTAGTGCTCTCTTTCAAAGCTGACTTAAGGGTCTTGTTAAAAAGGTCATCATTCATGAACTAATGGGACCAGGTGACTAGAGCCTATCTTTAAACAGCAGGGGCCCCTTTGAAGGTTCAAAGGACTAATAACGGTCTGTGTGCCCATTCAGTTTTGAGCTTCTTGGATGACACTGACAACACATAGGATGACTACTTCCACTGGGCTGAGGGTTTTTCCAGGTGGACAACTCTCTTTTCTGAACTGGACTGAGATCATACACACTCCTCTCTGAGCAATTGTTTGACAGGAGTATCCTTCAATCACATGTCTCATGCTAGGATGCATTATGAGACATGCAGCATGAATTGGAGGTCAGCACAAATATAAATACCACCTTTTTTCATTTTTTTTTAGATGGTGCTCTCAACTGCTGGTTCAGGCAAAGTCCAAACCATGAGAAAAATTCTAAAACAAATAGATTGCCATTTATAATAGGAAAATAGAATTTTATGAAATTTTCATAGCCCAAGTGTCTGGTTATACAAATTTCACATCAAAATTCCTAGTATGAAGGAGGTCATGAATTATATCAGCTTGACAATTGCTAAAGATTATGCAGCATTACAAAGGACAAATGAAGGGGCTCCTGTCAATCAAAGTGGTTATAGAAAAACATACAAAGAAAAATAATGACAACAACAAAAATAAAAGCACAAAATACGTTTAACTACACAGAACCCTAAGGATCTTTGTAATTTGGAGCAATCGATAATGGGATTATAAAATATAAGAACCATAGGAGAATTTAGAGATGGTCTTATTTACTTTTTTCATTCGCCAAGTCACAGGCCCAGCCAGGGAAACTTAGAAAGATGAGCCGTTCACGCAATGTCATATGGCTACAAAACAAAGAACAAGGCATTGGATCTTGGCCTTTGGGTTTCAACTGCAGTGCTCTTTTTACCAAGTGATCTTCAGTCATACCTTGAAGGTAACAAGGAGTGTTTTCCTAGAAATAGTAAAAAAAAGACATCGTTGGAAAGTTTGGAGTAGAAGTGAGTTATTTGAGAAAGTGGTAAATATTTAGACAGGAGGAACATTAAATGTTTGATGGAGGGCAGAAAGGGTACTTGTTACACTCTTATAACTCATGACCTGGGATTTTTACCTGCACAAAAATAACAACTAATAAGATATAGTTTGTTATTGAGACTGAGAATTCAAGATCAAAATGGTGGTTAAATAAAGGCCATATTTATTAACAAATATATTGGAAAAAACATATCAAGGTATCTTACTCCCTAAATAGATAGGTAGGTGGCAACAATAAATCCATAGTTGTAGGCTGTAGCAAGTTCATAAAAACAGTTCTTATGAATTATGGTGACTACTTTGGTCAAGTTGGCTCATTTAGTTTCAGAAGAAATTATGCATTCATTGATCAAGCAAAAGCAATTCCAATGACGATAAGAGTAAACTGTTCAATGGTTTTTGAACTGTAACATCAAGTTAGAAAAAAATTTTTAAAAAGCAGCAGCACAACAGCACTATTTTCTCTGTTAGCCCTATCGTCCTACCTGGGCTGAGGATAAATTAAGGTCTTGCTTCATTTTTGCTATAGATTGAATGTGTCCCCCCAAAATTCATTTGCTGAAATCTGATACCCAGTGTGATATTTGGAGGTAAGGCCTATGGGAAGTAATTAGGTCTTATAAGGGTGCAGTCCTCAGGAATGGGATTAGCGTCCTCATAAGAAGAGGCCAGACAGCTAGAATGATGATACAAGGTGAAGTTGGCTGTCCGCAGCCTCGAAGAGAGCACTCCCTGAAACCTGATCATGCTGGCAACTTGATCTCAGTCTTCCAGCCTCCAGAACTGTAAGAAATAAATGTTTGTTGTTTAAGCCACCAAGTCTATGGTAATTTGTTATAGTAGCCTGAACTGACTAAGACAACCTTCCTAAGACAGCCTGTCAAATCAATTTTCAGATTTCTAAAGTGATTAATGAGGCCATACTTCCCACCAGGAAAGTTAGGTAAAATAATCAGATTTTAATATCTTTACAAGCTTAAATAACAAGGTAAAAATTGATCTTTTCTTATCTCATTTAGCATGTGAAAAAGTATCTCTCTTTCATCTCAGTTGGACTTTTCTGTTTTCACCAAGTTTATTCTATCATGGTCCCAGCTATATATTTGTGGTCTAGTTAATATCAATCAGTCTATATGCATAGAAAAAAACAACTGAAAGTAAATATATAAAAATGTAAATAACTTATGTACTACAACATCACTTTCAGTTATGTGTAAATAAATTAATTAAAATGCAAAAAGGCAAATAGTAGTTATATCTTGGTAGAGTAAGATTGTACATGTTTTATATTCTAAACTTTTTGCAGGTGAAGATGTAATTTTATCCTGATTTTAAATATTCTTTCCCACATTATGTCATTAAAAAAAAATTTGATACCTAGTGAAAAGGACAGAAAGAAAGCAGAAAAGTTTAAAAACCAGCAGAGACTACTAAAAAATGAATGATTTATTTATTCAAGTATTTATTGAGTGCCTCTATGTATCTGACACTCTTCTCAAAGTTTGGGATACATTAGTAAACAAAACAGATGAATACCCAGATTTCATAGAGCTTAAATTCTAGTGGAAACCAACAAAAAAGCATTAGGAAAACAAGGATCTTTATAAAGCTAACAGTAGAAAAATTGTCCATCAGGAGAGTCGGGTCAAAGGTGTCTGTGGCAGTGAGAGAAGAAATAGAAAAATGTAAAGGAGGAATATTGAATCTCTTTTGTGGAAAATTTTTGTGTTGATGTTGAAAGCAGTTTAAATAAGAAAGAGTGATTTTAGTCAAAAGAAAATGGTCGTAAGGAGTATAGATGACATCTTCTGGAATTTGAAGTCAGTAAGGAAATAAAGAGAGCAATCTTAACCTGTAGGGAGCAGTAGCTTCAAAATATGGTTCATTGTTTTCATTGTGCTGCTGAATAGTTTACATGAACTAAATAAGAAACAAGAGTATTGTTTACATTTACATTTAAAACAAAGTTCATGAATTACAGGTTGTTCTGTAGTATAGGAGCAAAGAACACATACATTAACATGAATCAAATTGCTTCAAATCAACTTTAATTAATGAAAACTGCTAGACCACATGGTAAAAGAGTTATTGTGGGCATGCTGGAATTTCATTTTGATCACCTGGCATTACTTCTATTTAGTTTTTAAAAACTCAATTCATTGATTGTCTCCATTTGAAGGCCTTCTTTGATTCCTCAGTCCTTCCTTGCTCCAGTCTTTGCTAGGAGACTAATTCTGTGCTATCTATAGCTAGTTAGATACTAGCCCTTCCCACATTCTGCAAGTGTATGTTTCCTCATCATATTTGGCTCGAAAGTGCACAAGAGCAGTGATTATACCTTATTCTTTTCTGCATCTACAGCTCTGTTCTCGGTGAAGACAGTCAATAGAAGATCATTTCATGAATGAAATAACTGGTGTAAAGATTATAATAAAAAAATAAACTTTGGTGTCCCAGTCTTCATTCTACAGCTTACGCATTATTTTGCAACTACAGCAATAAAGATTCCATGATAGTAAATATCTTTTTCAAGGTAAAATGATGTATTCTAAATTGGAGCCACGCATGGAGACTTAGCACTCTTGCCTCCAACTCTAAAATCATACAATTGTAAAACTGATTTGCTCTAGAATGTCAATATTACATCTGTTTTAGAAAGTGTCTTTCCAAATACTATATGATACTAACTCAAGCATTTTAACCTCATTATATTTGCAATGTTACATTATCCTTTTCAAGTCATTAATTCATTGAATATTTGAGAAATATCATGATAGCACAGTAGTAATTGAACTTTCTTCTCTTCATGAAATTTACATACTAGGATAAGAGGCAGATGATAAACAAACAAATAAATGTGCCATAAATACAATGGAGGAAAAGAATAACAGAATATGGGAGTTAGAGAACACTAGAAAAGGTCAATACTTGAAGCTGCCTTATGTCGTATGTATGTTGGACTGTGGTAGCTCGTCACTGAGGTTCTGACTTTGCTTATGCAATATTATTGTGTACAAACAACAGTATGTCAAATTGTCCTTCCTTAATTCTTTCTAGAGGTTCAATCCCAGCATATCATGGACTGAAGTTACAATGTGTCTTCAAGTGTGTGTTGATGCCTCACATCACAACTGCTTGAGTATTCTGCTATATACATCCAGACACATTCAGATCAACATAATGTGTAGCAAAAATTATTACTTTAATAAAATTTGGGAGGGGGGAAAATATCCAGATAATATTATACTATAATACAAGATACTTTGAGAAAGAATGGGAATAATGAAGAAAGAAAAAAAGGGGGGTATAGGAGGCCCTCAGGAATCATTAGGAAACAAATGATCTGTTACAAAATTTACAATTATCAGGTAAATTGTACAGCACTTAAAACATAATGTGATTTACAAATCTGACTTAATAGAAAGGGTGCAAAGTGATACCAGTTGCAAATTAGGCATTCTTTTTCCAATACATTCTATAAACCTTGGAGTGGAAATATGGTCAATGGCATCTAAGTTAAAATTAAAAGATAGATAGTCAACCATGATGTGACTATAGAAGCATAGCATTTCACAGATGAAATAGACCCTAGAAGGACACTTAGATAAACTTTTTAACTTTAAAGATGAAACCAAATGTACGGAACGGTTGAGTACAGACCACCTGACCAGAAAGAACATGTGAATAATGCAGTCTCAATACAGATTATAACATAAATTTAACACCTTTGTTTACTTCTCTCAAACCTCTGTCACACCATATGAATGTGAACTTCTTGATTGTGTTCAAAGATACATCTCTCACGTACCTTTGAATCCCTGTTCTTTAGCACAGAGCCTGGCATAATAATGGTATTATAAATGCTTGATTGCTGCCTTGCTTGCTAAATAAATGAGTGAATGCATAAATGTATGGTAGACTTTATGCTGACCATTGTAAGTCATGAAACTAAGGAAACAGAGTATCTGATAAAACTTCAATCAACTTTGGGGAAAATTTTTCTCTCAAACTTTTAAGGAATAATGAAAAGAATTGCCAGTTCAATCTTAATTCCAAATAAAAATAAAGCCAAAATTATTGAGTGCAAAGCATGTGTCAAATCATTTTACTTGTATTAAGTTGATTCCCATGGCAACTCTCCAAGACAGATATTATCTTCAATGAGAAGAAAAAGTAATCTAGCCTAAGGGAAATTAAATATATTGCCCGTAGTGACACAGCTTGTAAACAGAAAAGCTGGATTTGAATGAAACCCTGGCTGACTGCACAGCCAATGTCCTTTCTACTCTGTCACTCTCCCTTCTATTGAAAAATGATTTGGAGAAGAAACCTAGGAGGGTATGATATTATTAACCTAGAATTTATAACAACTATGGAAAGGAACATTGAACATAACTTAACCTATACCCTAGACTTTAGGGAAACGTTTTGAAAATGTTGAGGGGAAAAGATGCTTTTCCCATGGCCATCTATTATAAAATGGAAGATGGACAGAGTATAATAAAGACTCTGGAACATGAAATTAAAAGTAACATCACTGACCTGCCTTCTTGTAAAGATCCTGGCTTTGTCACTTACTAGATGTATGGTCTTCGGGACATGGCCTCTCTGCACCTCATTTTCCTAATTTGTAAGATGGTGATAACAGCAATACTTTCTCACGTGTGTCAATTGGAGGATTATATGAGACGTAACTGTAAAGAAAAGTATATTTAGAATAGTGGTGGGGACGTAGTAGGCATTTAATGAAGGGTAGCTATTATATTGAAGGTGAAGAAATGCAAGTAACCAAATGGTTCCATCATAAAAGATATAGGATCAGACAAGTAACATCAAAGAGAAGGGAGTGAGTCAAGACAGCATAGGACAAAAGTCAGTGGAACCAATTGAGACCAAAAAGTCAATTCTTTCTAGGGAGAGGGTTAAAGTAGCTTTCAAACTTTCTTAAGAATAAAGAGGACCTAGAAAAGTTGAGAACATTTGGCTAAAAAAAAAAAAGTCTGCTTACTCTGCATGGCATGAGTGTATGGTCTGTTTGGCCATAGGCTTTTCAGAGCATGAAAATATCAGGAATCAAAAAAAGGTAAAGTCTGAGGAAAACTGACTAAAATTTACAGAATTAAATACAATAGAAATAAATGTAACGGTCTGCACTTAGGGTCAAAAAGTCAAAATAATACGGAAAAATTCAGCATTACCTTGAGGACAGATTCGTTTATGAATTATTAATGATTATCTTTATTTCCTCTACATGCTTATCATTATCTAACATTATATTGTGTATTTATTTACCTATTTGTCTATATGTGTATGGTGTCTCTTCTCTTACTAGAACATATGTTTCTAGGCAGTAGGACACTCATGTGTCCAAAGCTGCCTTCAATGTGCTTAGCACAGTGGCTAGCACATTGCAGGTATTACATAAATACTTCTCAACAAATACATTGATTTTTGAAATAATTCCCCTTCACTTTACTTTTGTGGGGCATGTTACTTAACTTGTCTTAGCTACTGAGTGTTCATCTCTAAAATTATGATAATTAATGAGACAATATATGTAGAGCGCTTGGTTTGATGCCTGGCATATTGTAAGTTTTCATAAATGCTAATTTTACTCCTCCTGCCCAGTTCTGCTGTGTAGACATTGTAGAGGTGTATCCTGGTATGGAATAACACAGGACTGGTTTTCTTCAAATACCATGCTTCAACAGCATTGTACAATCTTTTACATATTTTTTCTTTTATAGAAACACCTAAATGATTGTTACAATGAAAGTTTGTTATTTACTGTTGTATCTCCAATAAAACATTGATGAAAAATGTCAAAGAAATTTAATTCTATTAAATTCCATAAACACTATTGATCTTTATTACATTACCTCATACCATCCTTGTCTTCAAAAGACTGTATGGTCTAGTTGAACGAACTTAGATTAGATAGCTATATTGCAAGGAATACATTAAAAATGTAAAACAGACATGGATTGCCGCTATTTTCAGTATGTAATTTTTTTAAACAAAATTGATATTTAACTCATAGAGATATCAATTTTAATACTAATATGTATATACTTAGAGTTTCTTGTGGTTAGACAAAGGCACTGCAAAGCAGTAGAACAAATCACAAAGTGTTATTTCACTGTTTTTATTTTTTAAACTTCAACTCCAGATGAAGACAATTATATTTGAGACATGCATTTAAGAAATGGGTGAATCATAAGGTCAAATTATCTTTAAAATAAAATCAAATGACCACTGAAATCTCTTATGAAAGACATTTGGCTTAGGAAAATTGTTTTCTTTTACTTGAGACTCAGCATTTATACATTTGCTATTTTAAAATTACTTCTAAAGATTATCTTTGTATTATAATGCAATTTTCCTGCAAATATGGCTTACTACATAAAATAAGCACTATTATAGTGTCCCTTATAGTTCTAATCACGATCCACAAGAATTCAGACCATCCTTAAGGTCTCTGCACAGTCTGCCCTCTGGTGCCCTAGGCCTGTGCTGCCAAAGTCACATTCTCCAACTCATCAGCTCCAAAATAAAAAGCAAATTCTTAGCTCAAAAGTAAGGAGATTTGGTAGATGCAGCCTTAATTCAATTTCAGAAAATCAAATACTACCAAAGACTGACTTTGAAAGAAGTCTTTCTATCATTAAACAAAAAACAACCAAAAAAAAAAAAAACTATCTTAGAATGCCAATTGAGCATAGTTGCAATTAACAGGGAAAAAGCATGATATGTAGGAAACATTTTCAATATACCCAGCTGACTTTCTGAAAGTATTATAAATTGGTTTTAGAATTTCTGGAGATGAGAGTTTCTATTGGAAAAATGATCCATACAATAAATACACTTAGTAATGAAAGCAGACTTCATTATCTCACATATTCCTTCTCAGGAAAAAAACAAGTTATTACAAGTATATTTTTTCTTCTCATAGATATTTTTAAAAGTTAAGCAGAGATTCAAATAAAGTCTACTTACTGACCCTATACTACATGGAAAATTTCTTCTGTTAAGCTTGATGACCAAAACTCTTATCCTTTAAATAATCATAAATAATAAATTCAAGGAAAGGAAAAACATATTGAGACTCTAACATATGCTTAAGAGTTCATAAGTTACATGATGAAAAATTATTTCATTAATTTAAACAAGTTTCCAACACATCTTCATATTCTAAAAATTGACATTTAAAATATGATAGGCCTATCATATTTTATTTTATTTTATTTTAGTCTTATTTTAACCTGAAATGACCAAATTCAGGCTACTTAATACTTCATTACTTGTTATCCATTTATAAAGATGACTAAATTCAGAATCCACTAGTTGGACATGAGATAATAGCTAACATTTTTGTGGTATTAGCAGTTTATATTAAATAACTTTTCACATATACAATATTATTTGTATGAATAGTACTGTACAAAATGCATAGCATAGTTTTTTGTCTTGTGGAGGAATAATCAGCATTCTTTTAAAAAGATAGCATTGGAAAACCCACAAGTCTGAAACTTTTGCGTTAATTAAAGTATTATGAATTCATTTGTTAAAGGGAAAGTAGAGTTACAGCTGATTTTAATGATGAGCTATATTGAATTGCTTGCACAATAGCACACATGTCTTTGCTGATATCAACCTCAGAAATAGATCATTTTAAGCAGCAAAGGCAGCAATTATAGAGGGATGTCAGGTTGCAAAAACTGAGCTATTAGACAAGAATTTTAGCAGGGCATGATTCAGTGTAGGTATGGTTTTTTATATTAATTTCTGTTATATATTTTTATAATAAAATATTTTAATCTCTCTCAAGATTTCTCTAGTTTAACTAAATCCTCCCACAAGATATGCAAAATAAAGCCATGCTAGTCATTTTGGAATTGTGAAAAAAAAAAAAGGAGGTAATAGCGTGTTGTGTTCCACTCTACTGCTCAATTCATTTCAATGAGAATCAGTCAATAAAAAGTCCCTGTTTCAGCAAAGGCGGGAGAAGAAACAAAAGGACTTAATGAAATGATCTGTTTACAAAATGCTAAGTGAGGGTTCTATGAGAAAACAGCATTAAATCCAATTTTGGTTTCCTAATGCAATTTAGGAAGTCTTACATGCTCCCAGTTTTTGTTGTCATTTCTTTCTTTTTTTTTTTTTTGTAAATGGACTGAGGCATGCGGTCTTTTTTCTTTTCTTAATGTTAAGGGTTTTTTTTTTAAAAAAACTATTGAATATTTTTCCCTTCAACTTTGTTACAGTATTTCTAAATAGCCCAGAAGAGATAAATCAACGCCTGAACTGTAACCTTACACTTATATACTTGTTAAATGACTTTTTTACAGTCTGTTATTGCTAGAAATTGGATTGCTTTTAAACTAATGCTGTCTGGCGGGCAATAGTGAGTGAAACCGCAAAGCCTGGAGGAACACTAATTACTTGTTTTAATTAGCAGCAACTTTCACTAGAGTATAATCTCCCTACAGGCCACTTTTCGGTAGGTGTGGAAAAAAATCATGTAGGAACAAACTGATAATCTCCTACTTTCCCCTAAATGAGAGCAGAACTCTGATTCTAGTGTAGACATATCATTCTGCACAAGCCTCTAAACCCACAGGAAACAGGGCCTACCAGGCTAGGCTACCCAATTCAAAGATCTTTAGCAATCAGTTGTACAATAGAGCCCTTATTTTATGCTGCTACATCATAAAAGTGGTCCTTTTGTTACATTTCCATCCTTAAAAGGGTCTTAATCCCTTTCTTTTCAGAGCAGTCTATGGCAAATTCCACTGGGACATCCCATTCGCCACAAGCACTGAAATGACCCACTCCGAAAGCAGCATGTGAAGCTTTGAGCCTTTTTTCCCCCTGCCACTCTCCAGAGAACATTAAATCGTACTTTTCATTCCCCTCACCATAGGGGGAACCCCCTTAATGATGACAGAGAAAGAAAAATTCCATCACACTGTCCTATGGTACCATTCTGCTGTCAAGCAGGCGTTTCCCTGGTCAGAGAATCAAACATGGCTTCCAGCAGGTGGATGTTGCTGAAGGTCACAGGCAGCAAAATGCAGAGGTTACGCACGGAGGAAGCACAGGTTCCCACAGCAAATTAAGTCATCTGTGAAGCCTTCTCATTTCCCAGCGACTAAATTTATGACTGCTTTTAAGGGTCATCATTGCTCGCATGCACATGCGCTTTATTGAAAGTATTTGAGATTTTGGAAGAGCAGGATTGTCCCAATTAAAAATACACACATGTGCTATACACTTAAAGGAAATGTGTGAAATTTTCAAATGTGTTTATGTAACTCTTTTATTACTAATTAAGGAGATAAAATCTTATGTAATTTAATGGTATGGAAACAAAAGCTTAAAAATAGATTGAGCATAAGCATATTTCTAAAGTAAAGTCAGTATGGGAAATAGTAACACTTTTTGATACAAGAAAATTATTTTACTGTTACATCAAAGGGACTGAAAAAAAAAACCATAACATTAAAATTGTATAATGCTATTATAAACCTTGATTACTATGATATTGATTTTTATAGAGCTTGAAATATGCTTCTCATTTAAAACAAATTGACACAAAACAATTTTTTAATAAAATAAAACTATGGAATAGTAAATCTGTGCTTTTTATTAGATTCAATGACCTGGAATTTAATCCAAATTAAAAACAAAGTTTTCTCATAGGTTTTATCACTATTTAGTTTTTTATTATTTGAAGTGCCTTTTAACTTATACTGTAGTTCCTGCTCAAATGTTGAGGATGAATAGAATCTATTCCATTTTATACAAATGACTCGGAGAATTGTGTAATAAACCTTCACAAGTTTGACATTTCCAACTGTAAATGGTGATATCAATGTAAATATTTTCTTGACCTTATTGTGACGATATTTTTCAAAAAAAGAAATTTATTGAGTTCTTGTTCATTTTTTTGATTAACAACTTAAGAAAGGTTTAATTTATAAGCCCCACTCCACCCTTTTTCAGGTATAACTTTTTAGGTGTAACCACATATCATCAGGAAATATTATATATATAAATAACTTCACACAGGAGTAGCACATACACATTTATTTATCTCACATTCAAGGATTTAAAAATTTCTGAATTACCAAAAAAAACCCTAAAATAATCAAACTCAAAACCAAATACACCAATTTCATAACACAACAGGTATTGATTCTGCCGTTCTTATATTACTCAGGTGGTAGTATTTGCCCATGCTTGATTATTTGCAATATCAATGAAAAAAGAATCCTCTAAATGCTTATATGATAACTTTCCTTTGTTATTACAGTATGTTTCTCTCCAGGAACTTTATTTTAGCTTGCACAAGGGTACCTTTGGTTACTGTTTCATAAAAAGTGAAAACTCACAGAGCATTTATATAAAATTATTGAATCTTTGGCTTGAGGTATGTTTTCTTCTATGGCAGGCTTTGTGGGTAGGTTGTGTTTGGGGTCCAGCTTGCTGGAAGGTTGGGAATGCAATGCATGATATAGCAAAAAGAGACCTGAATTAGAAAACGTAAACATCTAGAATAAAGGACAGCTGAAAGGGGCTTTGTGAACAAGGGGTGTTGCAGTAGAGAATGGGTTGGGGTGAGGCTGCCCAGTTCTTTGTTCCCCTTCACAGCAGTGCCTCTGAGGGACCTGCATTGTCCCCTGAATGAACTGGCCATCTCTCAAACAGGCTAATAGCCACCTCTGTAAGCACATTTAAACTATCAAGCCCAAATATTTAGGGTTATTTAGGGATCTTTCTTCATTAATTAGTGGCTACCTACCTACCATTCTTGAATTTTTCTGTATGCTCTCTTTCCCTAGTACTTTCTGCAAGACACATTCTGAAATCCCTAGCTAAATGCTATGGCTGGAATGTGACGCTGTTTAAGTCTGATGAAAAGTGATTTATTTTTTAAGACAAAACACCATCACTAGGTATGCATATGGCAAGACTGAAGGTGCAGATACACTTACCATTTTAGTAATTTAATTCTTTTTATCTTTGAAGAGCATTTGTCTTTGACTTTAAAATATAAATACCAGAACAAAGGTAATTTTACACTGAAGAAGATGTGATAATATAAATAAATCTTTTAATTATAAATAATAATTTCATCAATGTGCAATATAGGTTCTGGTTGCACAGCTGTGTTCAAATTGCAAAAATTAATCAAGGTGACATTTTATTATTTGTGATTTTTTTCAGTACATACATTTTATTTCAATGACTATCCTATTCAAAATTTTATATAGTTCCCAGAATCACAGAATTGCAGAAGTTACTTTAGAAACTGTTCAATATAGATTTCCCAAAAGGTTATTCTTTTTTGAATGGATAATTTTATACTCAGATCTCATCTTGAGAGGGTGGAAGCCTCTGAACACTACTTTAAGCATCTTTTAAAAGGGTATAAATGGTATGGAGATTCCTCAAAGAAATAAATGTACACTTACCATTCGACCTAGCAATCCCACTACTGGGTATCTATCCAAAGGAAAAGAAGTCATTTTATCAAAAAGACACACGCACTTGAATGTTTATTGCAGCAAAATTCACAATAGCAAAGATGTGGAATCAACCTAAGTGCTCATCAATTCATGAGTGGATTAAGAAAATGTGGTATATATATACCATGGAGTACTACTCAGCCATAAAAAGGAATGAAATAATGTCTTTTGCAGCAACTCAGACAGAACTGGAGACCACTATCCTAAAGGAAGTATCTCAGGAATGGCAAAACAAACATAACATGTATTCCGTAATAATTGGGGGCTAATCAGTGGGCACACACAGGAACAAAGAGATGTAAAGGTCATTGGAAATCTGGAAGTGGAGGGGAGGAGAAGAGGGGTAAAAACCTACCTATCGGGTTCAATGAACACTATTCGAGTGATGGGCACACTAAAAGCCCCACTTAAGCATTATAAAAGGTATCCATGTAACAAAAACATTGTACCCCCTTAGTATTTTGAAATTAAAAAATAAAAGTGCTTAAGAAAAGAGTATAAATGGGGCCTGAACCTGAGTCCTATCCTCTTGCTGTCCTCTCCAGACAGCATGAGCTTCACCACTTGCTCCACCACCTTCTCCACCAGTTACTGGTCCCCGGGCTCTGTCCAGGCACCCAGTCACAGCATCTGGCTGCCAGCAATATGGCCAGTGTCTACACAGGTGCTGGGGACTCAGGCTCCTGGATCTCCTTGTCCTTCTCCACCAGCTTCTGGAGAGGCTAGGCTTCCGGGGGCCTGGGCAGGGAGATGACTGGGAGTCTGGCAGGAATGTTGGGCATCCAGACCAAAAAGGAGACCATGCAAGACCTAAACTACTGCCTGGCCTTTTACCTGGACAGAGTGAGGAGCCTAGAGACCCATCATTGGAGATTGGAGAGCAAAATCCAGAAACATCTGGAGAAGAAGGGACCCCATGTCAAAGACAAGGGGCATTACTTCAGGACCGTAGAGGACCCGAGGTCTCAGATCTTTGGAAATTCTATGGACAATGACTGCATGGTTCTGCAGTTGTCAATGCCCATCTTGCTGCTGATGACTTTAGAGTCAAGTACAAGACAGAGCTGGCCATGCTCCAGTCTGTGGAGAGCGACATCCGTGGGCTTCACAAGGTCATCGATGACACTGATGTCACTCATCCGCAGCTGGAGACAGAGATCGAGGCTCCCAAGGAGGAAGTGCTCTTCATGAAGAAGAACCACGAGGAGGAAATAAAAGGCCTATAAGCCCAGATTGCCAGTGTGGGGTTGACTGTGGAGGTAGGTGCCCCTAAATCCCAGGACCTCAGCAAGATCATGGTGGACATCCAGGCTTAGTATGATGAGCTGGCTCAGAAAAGCCAAGAGGAGCTGGGCTGGTACTGGTCCCAGCAGACTGAGGAGAGACCACGGTGGTCGCCTTGCAGTCTGAGGCAATCGGAGCTGCTGAGATGATGCTCAGGGAGCCTAGATGTCCTTGAAGTTGGACCTGGACTCCACGAGAAATCTGAAGGCCAGCTTGGAGAATAGCCTGAGGGAGGTGGAGACCTGCTAAGCCATGCAGATGGAGCAGCTCAAGGGGTCCTGCTGCACCTGGAATCAGAGCTGGCACAGACCTGGGCAGAGAGGCAGTGCCAGGCCCAGAAGTACGAGGTCCTGCTGACCATCAAGATCAAGCTGGAGGCTGAGATTGCCACCTATTGACGCCTGCTGGAAGACTGAGAGCACTTCAGTCTCAGTGATGCCCTCAATAGCAGCAACTCCACGCAAACCATCCAAAAGACCACCAACCTCAGGATAGTAGATGGCAAAGGGGTGTCTGAGACCAGTGACGCCAAAGTTCTGAGGCATTGAGGCAGCAGGAGCAGGGGAGCAAGAGGCCAATAAAAAGTTCAGAGGTCACTGAAATGAAAAGAGTAGAAATGATACACATGAAAGAACTCTGTAAACCAAAATGCAAAGTGTTATTATAAAATATTGTTAAAATGTTATAAGAGCCAGTTGCATGACACAAGTTTGCTTAACTACAAAATCTCAAAATATAGAAGGAAAGAAGTTAAACATATTCATATGTAAGTGTGCCAGTTGTTCTGATTGAAATACAAGAAACCATGGAGTATACTTGATAAATGCTTACCATATGCCAGTTATTGCCCTAAGGGTTTTACCTGATTACTCTCATTTATTTTTCACAATAGCCCTATGAAACAGTTACTATTATTTCTATGTTCAGGTGGAGAAACTAAGACTGCAGTGAAGTAAAAAACATGAGGTTATGAGCTAGGCCCAGTGTTAGGCACCTATAGTCCCAGCTACTGGGCAGGCTGAGGCAAGAGGATGATTTGAGCCCGGGAGTTCAAATCCAGCCTGGGCCAAAACGAAACACTTGAATGAAGGCAAACTGACTCTAAGATCTATGCTTTTATCCACTATTTGAAACTAAAATACTCTGCAGGTTTCCTGGAAGCCCCTAAGAGTATACAAATTATCGTGGCCCTTCTAATTCTTCTGGATAAGATACAATAGGATATGAATTAAACAATGATATAGTTCAAAATGTTTGTTTCCAACTTGTTAATTTGGAACTTGAAATGGATTTCCACATAAAAATGCTATTATAAATATAGTTCCTAGTACACAAAAATCTGTTGAACTTATGGTTCGGGTTTTCTGTGCTAAACTCATGTATCAAATTTGCTGTTTCATGTTTTATGAAGTAATCATTATTCAACATCCACTTATTGAGTGTGCACTCTGTGCCACATCAAAATATTGCACCATGATTATTAGACACACGTAGTCTAGCAGAAGAAGCATGGAATTATTGAATATATGATGATAAATCATATAGTAAATATACTTTCACAGTATTCTAGGGGAACAGTAGAAAGGTAGACTTGTTCTGACTGGTAGGTTTGGGGAAGATTTCAAATTAAAATTGTTTATATTTAATCTGGATTGATTATTTAATTTAGATTACAAGATTGAAATTTAATCTGGAACCTAAAATATAGATAAGATTTGATGAGTAAACAAGAGAGGGAATGAGATGCTAGTTCTCTAATGTTCTGGATATCCATGTAATAATAGATACTCTATGGAACATATCTTTTTCCTTGAACTGTAACGGTTATAGAATAATTTCCCATTATTCTTGTAGACCTCTTAAGGGCAAGGCTATGATTTCTGATCTTTGTCTAGAACTCAATTAGCATAGTATTTGAGAGTATGAATATTATTGAGGTTTTTATACATGGTTACAAATTCTTTGACACTTGTTGATGGAATGGTGGGCTCAAGTTCCCCTACCTTTCAATCTGGGTGGGCTTTCAACTACTATGAATAGTTACTATACTAGAAATGATACTTAGGACTTCCAAGGCTAGTTCATAAAGGGCCATCATGCATCTCTCTTCTTTGCTGGAACACTTGTTCTTGGAGCCTTGACCTACCATATAAAAAGTCTGACTAGCAAGAGACTTCCATGTTAAAGAGGATCCAGTCAAGACGCCCAGATGAGCCCTGCCTTCCATCCTTCTATCTCCAACAAGCAGGTAAATGCAAGTAGAGCCATTTTGGACCTTATAGATCCAGCTGACGTTGACCAGCTGAATGCTACCAAATGACTGCCACCCATGCCACATGGAAAAAATGGATTCACCCAGCCAAGATCCATCCAAATTCCTGACCCATGAGGTATGATAAAGTGGTTTTTTGTTAAGCCACTAAATTATGAGACAATTCATTACACAACTTTACATAGCTAGAACAAACTGGAATAAATGTGTTCAAAATTTTTTTACATATGTCAAAATATGTGACTTTGCAGGTCTCTCTAATGATAATATTATCCACCTCTTTCCTTAACTAGGTTTGTTGAATGAATAAATATAAGATGGAATTAAGGGTAGGGGCTTTAATAGTAAATAAGTAAACGGACAGAATAAATGTATTATAGTAAATTGTGGTAAACACTATGAAGTAACTTAAGAGATTCTCCAGATCAAGTGCTCAGGGAAACTTTTTCTTCAGAAATGAAATTTAAGTTAGGACTGAAATATAGGAAAGAGTAGGGAAGGAAAGATTAAAAGAGTGACTTTTCTAGGACAGAAGAGCACCTATATGGTAAGTCCCTGAAATAGGGAAAAGCTTGTAATATTTTAGAACCTGAAGAAAAGAATTACCCCAAACAATCACTATAACTGAAACACAATAAACAATGGGAGAACAACTCAAAATGAATTTGGAGATGTGGCTCAAGAGCCATGTTATACAGGAAAATTCCTTAGGGTTTAGATTTAATTCTAAATTCAAAGGGAAGCTATGTAAATACCTTATGGTTATCAACTATTATTATTTCTATGTATGTGTAAAATACTCATCAGATCTCATTCTACTAAAATATTATTATATTTATAATAGTAATATAGCATATGAACTTTTATTTACATCTTTGTGGGAATGAATTTTGAATACTTACTTGCAAAACCAAAAGCATGTTCTCAACAGAAAAAAGTGTGACATTCCCCTACAATTTGGCCCCAAATGGTAACTCTCCTAGACACTCTACAAGCAACCATGGAACAAGGCATTAAGTGGAGAAAGGAAAAGGGCTCAAGGGGAATACAGACTTGAGGTTATATCTGTTCCCAACATTGAAAAAAAGTATGTTTTCAACTGTCATAGTGAGGACTAAAATAGTATTTTTCATGGCAGTTGTGAGGCTTAAGTAAGACAATCCATGCATTTCACTCATGACATGGTATGGCACATAGTGAGGTTTTAGTATGTGCTATTATTGTTATATTTGAGATATAAAGTGTTGGCTATATGACTTTTCTCCTGTAAAGTATATTTGCAAGGTGGCCATTCACGAGTTGAGTATTCCTTGTCAGTAGGACTCATTTCTTTAGAGAGGCTAACTCTGCTAAGTTACATGCAATATATATGGCTATCTCCACGTGGAGTCATTATTTTGAAAGCAATCTAATTAATTAATTTTACACATAAGCCCAAATGATAAGCCTTGACAAAGAAAATCTTATTTCTTTAAAAAAAGGAAGTTTTTGTTGATTTCTCACATATCTCACTGTACAGTGATGGAACTTGGGGTCACTTCACACAAACATGGATACTTAATATAATCCCAAAAGACTGCAGAGGTACGGGCTCTTCTTTCTTCTTCTTCTTTCCCACCTGAACAAGCCACAGATATCTGAATCTGACCATTTTTCTCTCTCCTTCTCTTCTCCCATCTGCAGTCAGGTACAGAAGCTCTAGCCAGCGATTCTCACATCAAGCCCTCTAACTGATTTAGCAGTTTAGACCTTTAGCCTACTTCATTGATCATCATTTAGGCAATCTAACCACAATTTATCCGGTTCTCTATACTTACCTGGCATTAGTCAGAATCCAGCCAGGGGACAGAAACCATACCAGACATTTGAACAGGGAAAATTCAATATAAAGAATTGTTATTAAATAGAATTAAAAAAGGACTCCAAGTCTAATGAAATAGCAAATGCAGTAAGCAGTTTTTGTATCCAGGGCAAAGGGAGAGTGAGCAAGACAGAACTGAGAACTTAGAAGAGGAATCTCCCCAAAGGCTGAGATCAGACCTTATGGGAGAAAGCATGACTGCCATAGAAACACATGGTCTGCTGGTGGTTAAGAAACTTGCAGAAGGGAAAAGTGACCCACAGAAGGGCTAATAGTCAAGGGTGGGGCAGATTGTCCCTTAGCTTTAGGAATACCCCACTCATTGAGAAACTTGCTAAAGGGTACAGTAAGGCTAGACCTGGCCCCTACAAAAGCCTTGCCAAGTGGCCAAGAAAACTGTCAAAGGGTATGGATGGACTGGTCCCAAAGAGAAGCCTATTTTTTACTTTTACCTATGTCCCTCTAGACATCTCCACTAACAAGACTAACATCAAGTCAACCGGCAAAGGAAAAATGTTTACATGGTCCAGCTATAGTATTACAAAGCAGAGAAAAGAAGTATAGACTAGGAACCAAGAAGCAATAACATGATAACTTGTATAGGGAATCAAAAAATGACAACAAAATACCCACTTTCCATTAGCTCTGAAACTACTTGCACTGAGATAAAAACGCAAATGTTTGTAATAGATTTATGTTAGTGGTATGATGGGGTACATAAAATGTTCACAAGAATATAGAGAAAGGCACTTAATCCAGATTAAGGAAATGAAAGAATAGTAATGGAAGAGCTGACACTTTGGCTGAATTTCAGGGAATGAGTAGGCATTAGCTAGACTGGGCAGAGGTGAAGAGGAGAAAACAGAGGAAATAGCAAGGCTAGGACAAAGATTAAGAGTGAGCTGGAGCAGTGCAATGACGAATTGCAAATTACATAAATTGCAAAATTTATGTGCAAAAAAAGATCCTGGTAGGCAAACATGGGCTAGATCACTAATTTGTCTTGGTTTTAAATGTTGTTCCAAGAAGCATGGATTTTATCCTGAAGACACTGGAGAGTAACTGAAGGATTAGAAAAAGTTGGTAGAAGGGAGTTAAGATCAGAATTACAACACTGAAAATCCATTGTCAGGGTGAATTCAGTGTGATGTCAGTTCTACAAGGATTGGTCTTTCTGTTTATTGGTGAAGCCCAAATGCTACTAGCTGTACCTGGTACATATTATAGGCTCAAAAACTATTTGACCTATAATAAATGAATGAATGAGGGTTCATTTTAAAGATGGTGACTAACTTGACTTGAGGTAGAAGTGTTTGAATATTTAATTGTGGAAGTTTAGAAGCCAAGTGAATAAAAATCTCTAGCTCAAAAGAGCATTCTGCAAAGAAATTTAGTGTTGGGAATTGCTAAGAGTTAGGCAGGATTTGAAACCTTGAGTCTGGGCAAATTCATGATAAGTGAGTGTAAATGTAATGATACGAAAAGGGACTTATGGCAAAACTTTGGAAACATCAATAGTTAAGACAAGAGTAGAGAAAAAGGAGTCAGAAATAAGACTGAAATATAACTAAAGATTTTGGACAAGAACTTGAGAGAAAGGTAAATTGAACAAAAAAGAAGAAAAAGGAAAGATCAAGAAAGAAGTAGTGGTCAATAGTTTCAAATGCAGCATAAGATCCAAGTAAGATAGGAATGTAATTTTATTAATAATATAATTTCAATTGGCTTTCTCTCCCTAAACTTATAACCTGTGTGTTTCTCTCTGTTGAGCCTTATTAACGTCTAGCTCTAATCAGTTAAGTCCCTCTTTAAAAACTGTCACTGATTTCCCTCAAATCAATTGCCCTTAAATCAATTTCAAGAGCAATCATCTAGTGTCTATGCTCACGACTGGTGTGACCTCTCCCTACTTTGAATACCACTGCATTTCACTGCAGCTTCTCACACTCAGTTTTTCTGTATTAATGTTAGTACATTTTCTTTATCACATCTATAATATCTCTGAACTGGGCTGTAAGTTTTCTGACAACAGGAGCTGTGTTTCACCCTTTGTATCTCTGCAGATTTAGCATGATGCTTAATTTTTAAAAAATGTAATACATTAAACACTCATCATATTCTGGACACTAAGTTAGATTGCTTTTACTGATACTTTTATTAACATTAAAACATAACTGAGATGTGAACATGACCATTTGGCTTACTAAGTGGACCTAAAATATCTTTCCAAGTTACTACTAAATGAAAATATAGAATCTTAAAACAGGCCTGTATTCCTGGCAAGACTGCAAAATACTTTTACCACCTTGTAGAAGGAAGGAAATCCAAAAATATTTATTTTGTTAAGTTGGTTTGAATTCATATCAACCTTGAAAGTGGTTTCAAATTGTGTGGGGAGAGCTCTTTACTTCATCTTATTATATATATTTTTAATTGTATGATTTGGAAAATGATATAGAAAGCAAGAGTGGGAGATCCACTGAGGGAGGGATAATAAGCTGTAAATGACAGAAGTAGGATTTTGAATGATACTGACAGGTTGAAATGATGAGTTAAAGCAAATGAGATGAAATTCAACAGAAAGGATTCTGGAGGATGCCTTGTTATGGGGGAGGTAGAAAAGGTGAAAGAGCAGGTAGGATGGTTTTTAACAGTTCAGGAGAGAAGAAATGAGGACTTGAACCCTGTTAATGGGAATGAATATGAGTGACACGGACCATTTAGAATCTACATACCTTGAAAAGTGAATGGATGCAAGCATGAGGCAGCAAGAATCAAACAGGACTTCAAGTATTTGAACCTGCATAACCCAGAAAGATGAAGACATTGACAGAGACGGAGAGGTCAGAAGGAGGACCTTGTTTGGGAGTCAGGTGAGAAGAAGCACAGTTATTTCAACTTTGTAACTTGAATGTAAGTCATTCAAGTGAAGATAAAGCCATTTTCTTTTTAAAAATTGGGACACTGTTGATTCATTCCCACTCTATTTTAGGAAAGGTATTCAAATCATTCATGATTTTTTAAGCTACATACTATTGAACAAGTACTTTGTGCCAGCAGCAAAGCAGAGTGCTTTATATGCATCACCTTACTTAATGGTCATAACTTGTCCTGAAAGTCCATTTATCACTGAGAAAGCTGAAGCAGACAAATAGAAAAAACAACTTGAGATATCCAAAGACGTTTTAAAGACATCTGAAGACATCTGCAGAAATGGCTAAAGGTAATATTAGATTCATTATCAAATTTCTGTCTTTTTGTAACATTTCCACCTAATATAAAGAGTTATTTATGGCCTGTTTTCAGCTCATTGGACTGGATATGTGACTTTGTTTCCCATTTTGTTCCCATTTTGGCATTTACTCATGTGCTGGAGCTTTCTGTTCCTGGCCTCCTTGCTTAGGAGGAGCTGTCGCATATGGAACTAAAATTCTGAGTTTGACCCATCTGGCTAACCTAAGTTGACCTTACCCCACCCCCATGTAAAAATGATCTTGGTATCATCTGACAGTTGTGTCTTCTTGGAATGTTCCTACTCTCTCTGAGTTTTCTAGGATTGTTTGAACTATTTCTTGAAGGTTGTGTGGGAGTTTCTGCGTGAGGACGATAGGAAAGATATTCCAGACAGTAGAAACAGTATGTGGAAAGCACAATGCAGGAAAGGCACGGCATGTGGAGGCAACTGGCTTAGTGATACTTGTTAAACTCTTCTAAATATGAAGGGTCTTTACATTGGAGGCTGAAGGTAAAGTGCTAAAGTGTACTTTCCTATTCTCAGTATTATCCTAAGATTTTATCTCTTCTTTGCCTTTCGCTCTTAGTGTTAGTCATAGAGGTCTCTGATGTTATGTTTCATTTGCAAATATGAGCTCATCAGAACAATCACTATGATTTATTTAGATATTCTTTATTATTTTAGATATTCCCTCTATTTATTCATAGGTTTTATTTTTATTTTTGCTTTGCTTAACTGTTCTGCACTTAAAATATTTTTGGGGGAGTGAGGGGTGAAGGAGGGGGTTCTAGACATCAGGTCATGCCTACAATTTTATCTATTTTTGTATAAATGCTTTCCTAAAAATCTAAGGTACATATCTGTTTGAGAATCTCCAATAGACAATTTTTATACTTTTATAAACTCTTCGATGACATCAGAAAACTGTTAGTTGTCTCTCTCCAATATTTAATTTTCCTTTATTTCCTGAGTGATAAACTGAACAAATTTTACCAGGACATAGCATAAAGAACACATTTTTCAGCCTCTTGTACCAAGGCATGGTCATGTGCCAAAATTATGGCCAGTTGGATATGAGTAGAGATTATGTGTATGCAAAAAGTGTCCTTAAAGGAAGGTGACATAAGCTTCTCCTTTATGAGGATGAAATGATTAGAGCTCTAAAAGCCATCTTGGACTAGGCTGAAGAGGGTCATATCAAAAATGCAGTAGCAATAAAGAAGAAGATAAAGACAAATAGCCAGCAGGAATTATTTTTCACACTTTGCACATATTGATGTATGCAATTCACAACAATCATATGAGGTTTGGATCTCAGTTTCCTCATCTCTAAACAGCATTTAAGAGCAGAGATCATGTAGGTACATTGCCTGGGCTGGTGCTGCATTTACAATCTGTACTTTAGCAAGTAAAGAGTTAAGAATAGCATCCGGACATGAGAAGCATTCATTTAATGTTAGCTACTATTACTTTTGAGTAGTTATTACAAATTACTATCCACAGTTCCAATTAACAATTTTCATTAAAGTAATTTATAGTTAGTGATTATAAATCTATTTACAGATATAGAAATGGAGGCAGAGAGAGATGAAGTGACTTGCCAAAGATTAAATAACTAGGAGGTGGTGAAGTCAGACTCTATCCATGGTCTTAACCTGTTCTGTTCCAAATGAAAAGCTGAAAAAGCCTGGGACCAGCACTGACTTAGGATATTCCTACATTAACCCTGAAGAGCTGACCTCTGGACATTTTCAGCAAAGAATCAAATCCCATGCACTAAACCAGCTGATTTGAGTTTTGTGTTGCATGCAGCTAAACTTAATTCTATCTATATCATGTCTTAATTTTTCCCAAGGTTGCTGCCACTTCTAGATCATTAAACAATTCTTCTTTGTGGATCAAAAAGTGAAGTTCAGAGTAACAATTCTTGATGACCCTTCTATTTTTTGTGAGACAAAGTTATTAGCAACATTAGTGAAGAATCTTGCAGGAAGTTTGAGTTTTAACAGAGTTGGTGTTCCCACAGCTAAGTGGATAGATCCAAGGCCCCACAGGTGCCGTCAGCATCTTTCCCCAGGCCTGTCTTATCCCCAGTATTAGGAGATCATCTTTCCCATTCTCTGGAGGCTCAGAAGTTCAGTAGAACACTCCTACCAGGGTGGCAGCGGTGTTCTCTCATGTTATTTTCAACAGTCTCAAGAACGTTTCTATCTTTATTATCACAAATACATAATAGAAATACATACCTGACTGGTTTATGGCCAAGGCTTCTTGTTGCTAAAATCATACTTTTAAAAACTAGTGTGTTTTGAGAAATCATGGACCTCTTTATTTAACATAAAAACATTTCTTCATCAATTTTTCTGGGATTATTTAATAAAAATATGATTGTGTTTGAGTCTTGCTTTTCAATGTAAGTGTCAGGACCTGTCAAAAATTGTTTAGTATGAGATGGTATAAGTAAAAAATGGTACAAAATAATGAACAAATTATTAAAATTTAAACTAATAAACAAATTTAGAAGCACAGTACAATGTAATCTATTACTTTTTAATTGCTCCATCAGATGATGTTATTAGATAATGATATTTAGCTGTAGCATAGAGATTCATCTATAGCTCTTATAATTTTAGACATTTTCAATGATCTGGCTAGATACAGAAATTCACATTAGCACATTTTAATAATTTGCTTCTTAATTTGCTTTTATAACTCTTCTCAGAAATGTGAAGTTGGGAAATTCATAATCAGTAGTTGAGCATGAGGAAAAAAAAACTATGCGGTGTACATTTTATATCAGAATAACCAAATAGAATATCTTTTGAAAATTCATCCATTTTTTGTTATTGCCTCTTAAGAAGTCAACCACAAGGATGATTTGATTTAAACTAGAATCTTCTCAGATATACTCTGAGGTATAACACTAACACACTAAAGTAAATACTACAAAACATCCTTTGCCTTTGAAACATAACTGCTGTCATAATGACCATCTGCTGGCTGTAGGTTTCGAAAACCCAGTGACCTCTGACATTTATGACAAATTATGTACCAAAGTGCTAGCGACGCCTTGTTAAAGTGAAGCCAGAGGCCCTCGGGTTCTCAACCCCTCTTGTCTTTAAAAGCATGGGTTAAACGGCAGCAAGAGGCAGATTGGACAGAAAACAGACATGGCAACAGCTAAAAGGAAATAAAACCCTATCCTCTCCCCTTTGACTTTTGCAGCTAGCTGCACTGCGCTGTGCTTTCAACCATTAAACTACCTTAACCTTCGGAAGAGCCAAACCAGTTAAAATTGACTGAAAATTTGCACATGGCCACACAAGAGTTGATTGATTCTTATTTGAAAATTGCATGGAGGACAGTCACTTACTGTAATATTTTTAACCAACAAAATATGTTTCTCAGTCATCTCTGGTGCACGGTGAAATTGATGTCACATAAAAAGCAATGTGAAGAACACTTTTCAAAGTCACAGAGTTAGTCTTGCTGCAAAATATAGTAGTGTCAGTTGGATTTAGGCAAAGCAGACTAAAGTATAAATTTTTTTAAATACATTAAAAATTCACTTTTTGACCATAATTCCAAACATATACACTCATTTTACACACATGAGATAAACCAAAGTTAGTATTTAGTATAGAAATCTCTACCTATAGTTTTTGTAAGCAATAATTATTTTATTGCTATCTAGTCAGAAAAAATTGTGACAAGAATGTACACGAAATAAACTTACACAATGCAGTTCTGTCATGACAAAAAAAATGCAAGGCATTTTAAATTTATGTCTTTCTGACACAGGGTCATGGTCTGGGGACCAGAACCCTAGATGAGTTAATATAATAATTGATAAGCTTATGAAATAAACTATACCCTACAAAAGAAATACCTAGAGCTGCACATGATGGGACAGAAAAAGATAGCTAGCATCCTGTGAAATAGGAAGATATGTCTTAAGCAAACCTATAATAGCAGCCATGCCACCATTAAATCAGCCTTCAATTAATATCAAAAAAAGTAATAAATGTAAAAAAAAAACTATTTGCTTTCATTAGGAAATTGTATCTCTAGATTGATGTAATATTCAGCAAGGTAAATAGGGAAAGAGTGGATTTTAAAACACTGTGGATGCTCCTCCATACCCACAAAATAACAATTACTTATAGGAAAATTGGAGCTTCTAAGCATCCAATTTCTCACCTGTTTTTTTTTTTTTTTTTGACTGATTAATGTAAAAGATACTGTGTGGTCTTTAGCATCAAAAATAGAAACTGGACAAGAAGACCATAGAACATTAAGGCATTTATTTACTCAAGGTAAAAACCATCACCATACCCTCAGACTTCTCTGAAAAGTAGTTTACCTATTTTTAAGAAAGGAGAGGGCTTTCATAACTTAGCATTGTTCGTGGTGTTATTTACCGCTTTGGGAATTGTTTTAGATATTCAAAAAAATGCTAACTTGTTTAAAGAAGAATTCATGACCAATGGAAAATCAACTTATAATTAAGTTTACTATTTTGTGTGTGGGGGATATTAGGTGTTTATTGGACAGGTTTGACTTTTCAAATTGGATTAAGTGTTAAATAAAACAAATACTAGAATACCTCCATAGTAATAATTCTTCTAGTTATGTTTTATAAACTGTATTGAACAATAATTTTTCTTATCTTTTTTCTGGACTACTTTTAGAGGGCATGGGAAACACGTTTAGATACGTTTTCACGATTCTTTCCTATTAGAATTTTATAAATCTTGGATGCCTATATAAAATATGCACATAAATATATGACTATGTCTGTATATATGTATACATATTTTATAATTGTAACTTCATAGTCTTTCATTTGAATATTCTAATTGGAATTTCAGAGACAAAATTTGATCTTAGGCATTTTGTCTGCAATATAGTTTTACTCCCTTTCTGCCTTTATGATTCAGCAGATTATCTCATCCTCATCAATGCCTTTATTTGTCCATTTTTCCCCCCATTAGGACCACCACTTCCCTTTTCACCCTTTTCCCACTATTGTCCATCAAAATTGGCAGCTATGTTGCAGTGCCCAGGACATGTTTTCTCTTCTGGAAATTAACAAAATAATATCAATGAATACAGGAGGACTCATAGATTTTTCCATGGAATGTTAGAGATTATATAAACCAGTGATCTTTTATAAGTGAACTTTTGAAATTAATATAACCCCTTTGATTTTCTAAAGATATCTGTGGTTGAAGTAGAAGTGAGAGGCCAAAGGCTTTTACTCTTCCTCTTGACTTTTTTCTCCCCTAAATTCTTTCCAGCTACTATGGCTTATGAATGACTCCATGAAGAGAGTTTAAAAAGCCCTGATGTAGCCCAACTATACAGACACAAAACAAGCCTACAAGAAGTGAGGGCACGTTGGCTCCTTCTCTAAAATGTTTCTCCTTAGTCAACTACTTCATACTTTAAAACTCTTTTCCTCGGACTCCTGCTCTGTATGACCTTACTGACTCCTCCTGGATAAAGTCATCAAATACTATTTTGTTGTCACTTAATTTTTCTTAGAGTTTTTAAATCATACTCTGCTGAAGTTGTTCATGTTTTTCATGACAGCAGAGACTATTTAACTAATTTTTATCTTCAGCACCTACAAGCATCTGATCATAGCAGGTGCCCATTAAATGTTAACACAGGTCATTATTTTCTTTAGAGTTGACAAGAATTATTATATAGCTCAATGCAGGCAGAAATTGAACAAAATTGACCAGTTTCCCAATCTTTATTGTAACACTTTATCTACTATGTGATTTTATTTGGGACTCCTTTCCAATAAGATTTGTGTATCAAGAACTTTATCTCAATATCCAACTCAAAAAAGAATAAATAATAGAAGAATTTCAAATGCAAAATAAAATAAAATTGATATACCTATGCTGAACAAGTTACATCATACCTTGCTTTGTAGCTAGGTACAAAACATCTGTTAACACTTGTGATGGCAAAACTATCTTTTTCACCAGGAGTTTTGTTTTCCAACATATATACATCCTCATCTTAGGCTGATAGATACCTACTCTACCCTCCCTCATCTGCTGCAACTACTCCTTCTTATCTTGCAGCAGATGTGCCTGTCCCACTTACACCCAAGACTTTACAGCTCCACTCTATACTCATTGGCTCAATATCATGGAGAAGATATTGGGGTACCCTAGGACTGTCTGAAATATAATGGGCTATTTTAAAATATATAAAGTCACTGTTGTTGGTAGTTTCAAGTGCAAGGTGGACTATCCATTATCCAGATGTTCGGGAGGGAATTTATTCATCAAGTAATAGAGCAAACACATATTTCCACTATTAAAGGTACCAATATATTCACATCTATATCTAAAAGTGCTGCCTTCCTCTGTTAAAAACAGGTAAAAATCTATACTGGTAAGGTACAACCCTGCATTTGTGCCCTAATCACATCTCCTCTCATCTGCTCAAAGATATGTCCCCAGCAATTCTCCCTCCGTCTCCTGCATCATCACTGTTTCTGTCCACTGTACCAACACAGCGTCCCATCCTCCATCCTTAACACAAATCCCTCCCTTGAGCTCGCTTCACTGCCTGGCTCTGTCTACTTACCACCTCACTTCTCTACTCTGCCTTGCAGCACAACTCCTTTCAGAAATAGATCCTAGATGTACCCCTTTTCTGTCCTCTAATTTTCCCTTGAACCAACTCCCATCATTGTTTTTCTGAAACTGCTTGCAGCAAAGTCACCAATAATGTTCATGTGCCAAACTAATCTCAGAATTAACTTGCCGAAGGATAGGAGACTGGGGCGCTTATAATCCCATGTCTCCTCTTCTCCTTACCGAAAATTACCTGTGTGGCCCTTGATTCCATACACCGCCACAGGGCTGAGTGAGTTTTTCCACTTTGGAAGAAATCTTGAGGTAGTTAAGCAGAAAACCAGGGATATTGTTAGCATGTGCTGGAACTGTCCCCCACAGTTCAGGTGAGCCTAGGGATTGGTCAAGGGGATATGATACACGGGACACAAAAAGTATCTGCTTTGACTTTTTCTCTCCTTGCTCTATCTTATTCTGTTTTCATCAATACTCTTCATTTTCCTAACCTTTAAATTGGTGTGTCCCAGGAGTGAATCCTCAGGCCTTGTATCTTTTCTAATTACATTTAATCCTTACGTGACTTCACTCACTCCAATGACTTTAAAATCATGTTTATTACGTTAAGGTCCAATTTTGCATTTACCTATTTCCTGACCTCCAGATACATATATCAGGTACCTACTCAACGTCTCTATTGGATATTATTTAAAAACCAAACTCTTGATGTAAATATATCATACAACCCAGCAATTTTCCTCCAGGGTATCTACCCAGGAGAAATAAAGACATATGTCCATACACACACTTGTCCATGAATGTTCAAGGCCCCAAACTGGAAACAATCTGATGGATGATATGTCTATACAATGAAATACAATTCTGTAATAAAAAGGAATGAAGAACTGATACATTCTACTACATGGATGAACCTTAAAACACAACACTAAGTGAAAGAAGCCACACACAAAAGACAACATAATGTGTGATTCGATTCATATGAAATGTTTGGAAAGGCCAATCTATAGAGACAGAAAGTAGTTTAATGGGGCCAGGAGGTCGGGTTGGAAATAAAGAGTCACTGCAAATGGGCACAAAGGACTTTTTGGGGGGTGATGGAAATGTTCTGAAATTTGATTGGATTGATGCTTGCACAACTTTAAATTTACTAAAAATCATTAAATGCCACCCTTAAAATGTGTGAAATTTATGGTAGGGAAAGTATACTTCAAGAAAGTTGTTTTAAAAAAACTTGAACTCCTGATCATATGCCTCAAAATTTTCCTCCTCTAGTCTCCCCCATTTCAGGAAATATCATCTCTGTTTTACCAGTTCCTTAGGCAATAAATCTTAGCATCATTTTTGACTGCTTTCTTTTTCATCACAAATCTAATCTGTCTCTTCTATTACTAGTAACTTACTTCCCCACTGCCTAGTCCTGCTAACCTCATTCCCCACTGCCCCTCTGGCCACCATCAGCTCTTGTTTTGACTATACTAATAGCCCCCTAGCCAGTCTTCATGCATTTATCCTTACCACTTTATGATTAATCTTCCATACAGCAAATTATTTTACTTCTTTGTTTAAAACACTAGCACCTTTCCTTGTCACTCAGAGTAAAATACAAAGATTACAAAGATTTCACCCTGGTGGCATTTCCAGATAAATATGGGCTATCCAGTCATATGAATTTCAAATGAACAATAATTTTTTTAAAAGACACATTTATCCTATGCAATATTTGGCATATTCATATATTGAAAATATTTGCTGTTTGTTTATCTAAAATTCAAATTTAACTGGGCATTCCGTACCTTTATTTGATAAATCTAGCAAACCTACAACATGGTCAAAAAGGTGCTCCATGGGAGAGACAACTCCCATTGTCTCTCTGGCCTCATTTTCCTCCTCATTCCTTCCAGTCAAACTACCATGATCTTTTCTCTGCTTTTCAAACAGGCTATGTATATTCTTACTATAGAACCTTTGAGTGTGCTCTTCCTCATACCTGGTAAACTCTTTCTCCCAGTATCTGACTGGTTTGTTCTCCTATTTCATTTAGTTTTCTGCCCAAATGTCAGACGATATTCATAGAGGCCTCTCCTGATTAACCAATCAAAAATAGCTCCTGATGTCCACTATTCTCAGTGCTATCATTAGGCTTTATTTATATTTACAAATGGACATACAGTATATTTGTTTTGCCTATATCTGGCAGTAAAGGCAGAAAATTTGCCTCTTCTTCACTTCTGTATAAGAAGGGACTAGAATAGTACTTGGTAGACAATAAGTAATCAATAAATTCAGTCATCCATCCATCCACCCACCCATCCCTCCATCCATCTGTCCATTTGTTCATTCATCCATTCAACATTTTTCCTTTTCGAGGTTCTAGGTCTTAAATCACATGTAGTGACACTGTCAATGTATTAAGTAGTGTATTTTTGGAAGGCAAGTGGGAAAAGAAAAGTAGGGGTATGGTGAAGCTAACAGAGACAAATTGGCAGACAGAAATAGATGTGTGTCTGTAGACTAATAATAGCAGAATGAGTTGGATGGGAACATAGCTGCTGCACTTGCGGTGTTTCCCTGAGTGACAAGCCCACCCACCCCACTGGAGTTCAGGGGAGAGGTCAAGTCAAGAGACAGTATTTGGGACTCATCTGCCTAGGGGTGATAGTTAAAACTGACATATCCTGAGTTCCTGTCAGCAGCTGCTCCTACACACTCAGGAACTCTCCATTAACATTTAAACTGACTGTCAAGTCCATAATTTTGTCCTTTCCCCTCCATCAATTACCCTCGTCCTTCTAAAATGTTGAAGTCCTCCCTGTCCACTGGCATATTTGCCATTGCGTATGTGGTTCTCCAGTATTGCCCATGTTTAAAAAATGATTTCATTTTACTATCCGATCTTTCTCCATCTTATTTCTCTTTCCCCTCATCCCTTTACTTCCTA
This sequence comes from Daubentonia madagascariensis, assembly GCA_023783475.1. Classification (NCBI taxonomy): domain Eukaryota; kingdom Metazoa; phylum Chordata; class Mammalia; order Primates; family Daubentoniidae; genus Daubentonia; species Daubentonia madagascariensis. Next base: position 62,912,977 of record JAKFHU010001798.1, read on the forward strand.
AGCATATTGTCTTCCCTGAACCAACGCACTGAAATTGCATATTCTGCGAGGTCACCAATCACAAATGCATTTATATCTTTTTAATCTTCACTCTCCTGGACTGCTCAGTAGGATCCGAGACCACGACCACTACCTTTCTCTTTATATTTTTCTTGCTTTGTTCTTTCCAATGTTACTGGACAAAACCTGATTTTTCTTCATACTGCCTTTATAATTTTGGTTTTTCTCTGGACAGTTTCATTTTTTGCCTTTATGTTTTTTCCCTCAAATGTGAATAATCTTCAAAATTCTGTTACCTGCTCCTTGCTAATCCTTCTGTAGTCTCTTGCCTTTAAAAACTTCATATAACCTCATGACTTTGAATTTCAACACTAAGTGTTTGCCTCCCCAACCTATATAAACTGCTTTGTCTTTGTATTATTCCAGCTCTGGCAATGCATCACTGTTGGCTTGTTATGTGTATATATTTGAATGTACTGAAGATATATTAATTTCAACAGGTTTAAAATGCAACTTTTAAAAATTGATATGTCCTTTCTTCCCAAACAGAGTCTGATGTCACCTAGAAGAATAAGCTCTGACTTATACTTTTCTCCAAAAAGTATTTTTAAATATCTGATAATTGAGCAAATATTGTTTTGGGTACAATGAAAACTAAAAAGTTTTATTTATCTATATAGATTAAGGAGCATACAGAAAATGTACCCAGGTATATTTCTTTTTTATTAGTTGGCCTGTTTTTAATAGTTTGAGGCTTAAATTGTCAGTAGTACTTTAGGAAAGCAGAATGGTAAAAACTGTAGATATACACACATTTACATTTATACTCACATTTTTCTGTTGGTGCCTTTAGTTGTACTAAATGTCACATCATCATATCTGCTAGAACGTCCATCAAATTGTACTCTAAACCTATGTTTTCTTTTGATTCTGTCCAACTCCAAAGACAGTGATTAAGTGGCCAGCTTTGTTGGAAGAACTCTGATTGTAATCTCTCGTCAAAACCACCCTCCCTCATTTTTAGTGATTCCCTTCTGTCTCAGTGTCTAATAACCTGTTCAGTGGGTAGCAGGATTTCCATGAAATAGAATTTTGCTAGAGTTGCCCTTCTGCCTTTTTTAAAATGTTAAAGTTTGTACTTGGTTGAAAATTTTTGAATTTCAGGGTACTTAAACATGGTTAAAAATAGTTTATTTACAGAACTTTTTAAAGAATCAACAAAGGTACAGGTAAGTATGGAGATGAAAATAAATTAATTTTTAATCAATAAATATGCTTTCATTTCTAACTAACTTGAAAATATTCAAGCTAGAAATAAGTACATGTTCGTTAGATTTACGTCTGATTGGAGCAAGAGAAGAAACCTTGGGAGCTTGAAGAGGAATGATGAAAATGTAAGAAGGGAGTTCCAATTTTAGGAAAAGACAAAATTAAACAGAAGATGTGGACAATTAAGGGGAAAGGGAAAAACGACAATTCAGGAAAAACGAGGATAATCAGAAATGTATAAATCAACAAACATAAAAGTTCTGCCAGTCTTATTGTAAGCCTGTGCTACTACTAAAGCAATACAGTTTTTAATTATAACGAAAGAGAAAATTACATAGAAAGAAAAGTACCATGACCAAATCTTTAAAAATACATTAGTGACATATAGTATTAATTTCATTTATATGAGAACAAATAAAATAAGTTTTTTAAATGGCAGGATATGAAATACTTCTATAGCTGCCTAGATCCTTAGGTAAAGATTTTAATGTGTACACAAGAATATCTAAACAACATATGCAAAGTTAGAAAGGAAACCATAAGAATGACAGCTAGTGGTTTATAGTAGAGTTAGTAGAGGTTAGGTGCTTGATGTTACTTAGGTCTAATGTGACAATTTGATGGAGGTTTCAAAAGTAAGCAACCATATGTATGTATAAAAAGATATATTTATCTATAACATACACATATAGTGTATATATAAACATATGCACATTTAATATATGTTTATATATTATAACATATAATTATATAACTATATATTATATCACATTTTTGGAGCATATTTATATGCTAGAAAATATCCTACACAATTTATATCTGGTTAATGCTTATAAAATTTATGTATTTATTACTATTTTATCAATGAGGAAACGAAATTAAGATATATTAAGCAACTTCTAGATCCTATAGAGTTATTAGAATAAGGTCTTAGTGAATCCCAAAGATTATACTCTTTCTACCACCATATTTTGCCTCACTTTATATGTGAATGGAAATCAGGATATAATTTGCATGGATTGATTGTCTTTATATTTCGAAATTTGGCCTATAATTATACTTCAGCATCCACTATGAGACACTGGTTTATTTGGGCTAAAATTTGTGAATCTTAGAGTCCACAGTTAAAATGCAAATATTGCTAAAATGATAATATATGGTTATCAAATATATCAAACTATCAAATTTCCTAGCCCTCCAAAAATCTATCAGCTCAATATCTAACAATGATAAGAAAGAGGAGGAAGTTGGATGGAAAAGTCTGGCGTATTGGCCTTACCTTTAATGCAAAGCTCAGAAAGGACTACCTGCAGGCAGGGTCCTGTATGCATGTGGTGGGGGGGGCGAGGGAGAGGCAACATTGAGCTCCTTAGCTAAGGAAACAAGGCACCAAAATGAAAAAGGAAATGTGAGTTCACCAAAACCCAGAAATTTCTTGAATTTCTTAAAGTGCTTTAGATTTGATACTTTATTTTGGGATGTTAAGGCAAAATTCAAGTTTGTATAACTACCATACTTTATTGATTTGAACATGCATATGTTTTCACATTTTAAACTCTTCAAAATCAGGATGTATATTATATTTTAGCATTACATTATAGTTAAATTGGCAGCATGTTTATTTCTTAGTGGTGGTGTATCTTATGATTAATGGCACCCCAGATTTGATGAAAGACAATAAGTGAGGTTCTTCTGAGAATCACAAGAAAATATGTGAGAGTCTAAGGTCTTCCACTGATGCCCGGCAAATACAAATACACTGATACAAATCCTATTCTGATCTGAATTTTCTTAGTCTTTGATTATAAGACTAATATCTTATAAGTGTAACATTTAAGTTCCTTGTCTGCTCCCTATAAAGATGGTGTGATACTCATTGAGAATTAAAACATCCCATTTATATAAATAGTATATATAAATTCTATGAAGTCCTCACGGCAATTAAAATACAATTTAAAAAATCTTACAAGATTGGAAACACTTACTGTTAAACGATTTTTAAAATTTTGCAAAATGTTTGAATTTTGTAACCTTCTATGGTCAAAAGAAATATTTTAAACTAAGTAGCTGGTCTGAGATGTAAAGATTGTGTTCAATCTAAGAGAAAGTCTAATCTAATAAATTGAGTGTTGTTAAGCTCTGAAAGCAAAAGCTCTGAACTGTATGTTTTTAGCTGGATTCTCAGTTTTTGTGTTGTTTTTTAATAAGGCATAGTTTCCCATGCAGTAACATATGGTTTCAATATTTGAGCATTCTCAGCCATTTTCCCCATATGTTTGTTGTAATCAACTAACCACACATGGCCAAATCCTGCCCTTAGACAAACACAGAGAATGCTCACTAAGGTCGAGGGAAACAAGCATGTTTCATGCAGCAACCCACGGCCCCAAATCAGGCTTCTGTCACTATTTGCACAATAATGAATGGTAGTACAAATGAATGATTATTAATATATTTTAGAAGTGACTGATTGCAGAAGCTCCTTTAATCTGAAAATGTCCAAGATTAATTTTGGCAAAGGAGTTGTTGAAAGACTTGGAGAAAGTTGTGTGCAAAGATGTGCCTGTATTGGGTAGGGGGATGGGAAACATCAAACATCATTTATAACATGGCATGTAAAAGTTATCCAAGGCATTATTCATTTATTTTTTTGATTTCACAACTTCAGCACTCTTCTAGGCACTGAGTATACATCGTCTGCTCTCATGGAGCATCTATTCTGGAGGCATAATACCAGAAATAAGCAAGTAAACTAATAAATAAATCAGGAAATTTATATAGATGCAATAAAGCTGATAAAACAATACAATGTTATCTAAAGTGATGGGACTATTTTTGCTAGGGTTGTCAGAAAAAGTCCTCTTTGAAGAGGTGATATTTGGCCTGAGATAGCAAAGATGAGAAGAAGCCAGGTATATGAAATCTGGACAGACAAGAGATGGTCCTCAGGTCTGAATGAGCTCATGATTCTGGAGAAGGTAAAATCAGAATACAAGCAGTGACCAGATCATGCAGGTATGGGTAAATTGCATTAAGTTTTGTGGATATAAGTCTAAGCATACTGAAGTGTTTTAAGTAAAAAAGTAATGCAAACAGAATTATTTGCACCTTTATATTTAAATATACCATTATAGTTGCTTTGGCAAACAAATAACTACAACAACAATAATAATTTAGGATACTAATGAGAGATATAGAAAATTCTACTCTATTGAGAATGAAAATTGTGCTACTGGCAGAACCATTTCAAGGACATATTAAAAATCTGGGACATTATTTTGGTCTTCTCTAGCCATAGGATCCTCATTTACATATACGCAATTTAAGAAGAAATCTTCCTGTGAGCTTTGAGAGGAAAATTAAAACATGAAATGAATCACATGTGAACCTTACATAATTAACATAATAAACACATTTACATGTATGATAATTCTTAGAAAAAATTAAATAAATAGTGTGATAATAGTATGATTTTGATGGGTAAATATTTTGAAAATAGAAAAAAAACAGGATGTACTTTGAAATCATGAAGTGATTTTCAAAACTTGAAGTTTGGCAGATGCATATACAGTAAATCTTCCACTACTTTCTGCAATTTAAATTTGTATCAATTTTTATTCACTTTAAATGTGATATGGTGAAATTTCTATGTCAATATTAAGGACATTAGAGTTATTTAAAAGAGGTTAAATTTTCAAAATAACAAAAAGAAATTTTTTGATGTAAAAAAAGGTAATTACCTAGTATCTAATCTTCCTGCTTTGGTCCTTTAAGGTGATGATAAAAGTAAAATCATAGGGGGAAAAAAAGGCAGTAAAATTTTGGACGCATCTAACAAATGTTTGTTTATAGATTTATTTTCCATATATTTTCTATTTTTAAGTATTAAGGTCCTCACTAAGTTCCATGGCACTTTTAAATAATTACGTTATGTTTAGTGACATATAGAGATTTATCTCAAACCAAGATTGTCTTCCAAAAGGCTAAAGAAATCTCTAATCTGATACAGGGTCAGATGATTAAACTTTGTCTAGAGATTTTAAGAGGGCATGGTACTTTCTTTTTTTTTAATAGAAAAAATGAATACATATTTATTTCAATGGGAGCCTTCAGAATGAAGACCCAAAGATACAGGGGAAATTGTTCATTTTTATGCTTTGGTTCAACAAGGTATAGATAGCTGTGTAGAAATATGATTGAACAAAAAGGTTATGATCTAGTGCTAATAGATTGAGTGTGAAAACCCAGCAAAGCCTGTCTTGTCTAAATTCTTCTTGGCTCCTCTGAGCATTCATGACGTACAGTCAAACAAGGACTTTCTAAATTAATTTGTAGGCTAATATAAATCTAAAAAACATTGCCTATTGATGGGCTGCATCAGTAAGCTAGAATAGTTTGTGCTGTGGTTACACAACAATCCCAAATTTCAGTGGCTCAAAACAAAGTTCATTTCTTCCTTATTCTCCGTGTGGTTGGCAGGAAGATTTTGCTTTTCATAGTCACTTGGGAATCCAGGTGGACGGAGGTTCCATATTTTTTTACATTTTTTAATGAGATAAAATTCATATAACATGGAATTCTCCATTTTAAAGAGTACAATTCAGTATATTTGCAATGTTGTGCAATTATGGTCACTAATCCCATCACCCCTAAAAGAAACACTATATCTTTTAACAATGACTCCCAATTTCCATTCTCCCTTTCTCCTCTCACTTTCCTCCTTTCTGTCTCTGTGGATTTGCTTATTCTGGACATTTCACATAAATGGAATCATATAGTAGGTAGTCTTTTATGACTACCTTCTTTCACTTAGTACAATATTTTCAAGGTTCTTCCATGTTGTAGTACATATCAGTACTTCATTCCCTTAGGCCAAATAATATTTCATAGTATAGATATACCATATTTTATTGATTGATTAATTAGCTGATAGAAATTTGGGTTTTTTCCACTCTGCATATTGGGAATAACGCTTCTATGAACAATTGTGTACTCGTTGTTGTGTGAATGTGTATTTTCAATTATCTTGGGTATATACATAGAGGTAGAAAAGCTGTGACATATGGTAACTCCATGTTTAACTTTTTTAGGAATTGCCAAACTGTTTTCCATAGCTGTACCATTTTACATTCCCACCAGCAATGCATGTGGTTACAACTTCACATACACACCAACACTGGTTATTTTCTCTCTTTTTTTAAAATGGCCATCCTTGTGGGGGTGTGTGCTTAACTGATGATGTTAAGCACATTTTTATGTGTTTATTGATCATTTGTGTATCTTCATTGACTTGCCTATTCAAGTCCTTTGCCAATTTTATAATTGGGTTATTTCTTTTTTTGTTTTAAAAGTTACTTTTATATCCTGGATACTAGATCCTTATCTAATAAACAATTTACAAATATTTTCACCAATTCTGTGACTGCCATTTTACTTTATTGATAGCATCCTCTGAAGCACAAAATTTTTATATTTAAAGTCAAATTTATTTATTTTTTATTTTGTTATTTTTGCTTTTGGTATCATATCTAAGAAATCTTTGCCAAATCCATAGTCATGTGGATTTACACTTATTACTTCCAAAATTTTTCTAGTATTAGCCCTTACATTTAGGTATGTGATCTTTTCTGAGTTAATTTTTGTATATTATGTGAAGTAGTGGTCCAAATTCTTCTTTTGCATGTGGATATCCAGTTTTTCCATCATTGTTTATTGAAAATATTATTTTTCCCTATTGAATACTCTTGGTACCTTTGTTGAAAATCAATTGACTGTAGATGAATGGGTTTATTTTCAACTCTCAATTTTATCCCATCAATTTATATGTTTAACCTTATGCTATTACCATACTATATTGATTACTGTAGCTTTGTAGTAAGTTTTGAAATATGGAAGTGTGAGTCTTCCAACTTTATTCTTATTTTTCAAGATCATTTTTGCTATCTAGGACCACTTAAATTTCATTATAAATTTTAAGATCGCTTATCCTTTTCTGCCCTTGAAATTTTGATAAGGATTACATTAAGTCTGTACATAAATTTGGGAAATATTGCCATCTTAACAACAGAAAGCCTTGCAAATCATTAACAAAGGTGATCCTTCCATTTATTTAAGTCTTCTTTAATTTCTTTAAATATATTTTGTAATTTCCAATGTACAAACCTTGCACTTACTTGGTTAAAATTTTCCTAAGTATGTTATTCCTTTTTATGCTATTGTTAATGGAATCATTTTCTTAATTTTATTTTCAGATTCTTTATTGCTAATGTATAGAAACACATCTGAATTTTGTATGTCAATATTGTATTCTGTAATTTTGCTGAAGGATTTACAAACAAAAATACATTTACACTGTCTTTTAAACTTTTATTATATTCTTTTCTTACCCCCCTCCACCAACTTATATTATTTATAATCTTTTATATATACCTCTGCTGGTTCCTTTACCATTGTTTATTTCTTGGTATGAATTCAAGTTATTATTTATTATCCTTTCATTTCTGCCTGAAGAACTACTCATAGGGTAGATAATGCTAGCAACAAACTCAGTTTTAGTTTATCTGGGAAAGGCTAAATATCTCTGTAACTTTTGAAGGAGAATTTTGCTACATATAGAGTTCTTGATTGATGAGTTTTGGTTTTTTTTTTCTTCTTTTAGTTATTTGAAAATAGCATTCTACCACCTTTGAGACTTCATGGTTTCTGATGAGAAATCAGTTCTTAATCTTGTTGACGATCCCTTGCAGGTGTTGAGTCACTTCTCTCTTGCTGTTCTCAAGATTTGCTCTTTCTCTTTGTCTTTAACAGTTTAATTGTGATGTGTCTAGGTGTCAATCTCTTTCAATTTATCCTATTTGGAGTTTTTTAGGTTTCTTGGAATTATACATTAATGTTTTCATCAAATTTGAGAAAATTTTAGTACATATTTTTTCTAAATACTCTGTCCCCTTTCTTCCCTCTCTGGGACTCCCCTTATGTGTCAGTTATTATGCTTGGTGATATCTGGTGGGTCTCTTAAACTCTTTTCATATTTAAAAAACATTTTTTTCTCTCTGTTCTTTAGACTGGATAATTTCATCTGACCTGTCTTTAAGTTCACCAGTTCATCCTTCTGCTGGCTTGAATCTGCTGTTGAGACCCTCTAGGGATGTTTTCATTTCAATCTTTGTACTTTTGACTTTAGAACTTCTTTCTCTATATATATTATACACACATATATATACACACATATCTTTTTTGATATTCTTCACTTGGTGATATCTCGTTCTCATACTTTTATTTAATTCTTAGACATGGCTTCCTGTAGGCCTTTTTAAAGTAGCTTATTTAAAGTCTTTATCTAGTAAGTCTGGGATTCTTGAGGGACAGTTTCTATTGATTACTTTTTTCCTTTCTATAAGCCACACTTTCCTGTTTCTTTACATGCCTCCCAATTTTTTTTTTGGTTGAAAACATGACATCTTCATTAATATTATGTGGTAACTATAGGAATAAGATACCCCCCACAGTTTTTTCTAAATTGCTATAGTACATTTATGCTGCATATAGAATATTTTAGAAGCAGGACCTTATATTTTTTCAAAACTCTTGTAGCTCCTCATAACGTAAGAGTACTCTGTACAAAAAAGTAAGTTATTTCTAGTTATTACTTTACTTTTAAAGGTGGATTAGGGTTCTTATGACTCTATGAAACCACTTTCTGAAGGCACTCAACTTTAGGACAATAATTCATCAAAAGACAGAAAAAAATGATGTTAACATGAATGACTTATTGGTTCCCTATGTCAAATGTGTTATGGTTAAGTATCTATTCCTAAAGAAAGGTTATTATTTTGGTCTAATCCAGACAGCACCTGACTGAGGTTTAGAAATTGGTGTTGTGACCTGGTGGGTTGTGTTCTAAGAGGTGCAAAAATTGTTCTCAGCTTTGGCATTAGATTGTTAGAGGACTTTGTTCCCTTCGTGTCAGTTTTCTTATTTGTATAAGAAACATAGTTACATAATTTCTAACATTCTGTAATTTAAATTCACAAACACTTAATTATCCAGAGTACTGTTTATTTACCAAATTATGCCTAAAAATCTCTTTCTGATAGAGTAGATTTCTCTGTTCACAATGGAACTTGTTTAGCATCTAACCACATCTCAATTTTTGTAGCTATTAAAATAAAGTTCCCTTGTCCCTGTTTTTTTTTTCTTTCAGGTATGTATTTCTAACTCTGAAGATCAATGAAAACTGCCTATTTTCTACAGGCCTCCCTCTAAACGTCATATTTATTGTGTCCCCTTTCCATGTACATGGCATGTCTCATTCTTGCTCACTGTGATGATTCAACAATGAAGAAAGAGATACCTCTTAAGTGATAAGAAAGTTAAATGATCAACCTAGTAGTTATCAGGGATACTGACAAGCCTTTTGTACAATAGAGATCTTCAAAGAGGGCAAAGCAGCAAGATCTGTGTAGCTGATATCTGGAGCTCTAGCAAAATCCTGTCCAGCCCCCATCACTACCATCCTGCATCCTTTTTATTCTGTCCCTATACCCTGTGAAGATAGAGTGACAAGAGGTTATTTGAGGGGAAGGATAAAAGTGAAGATGGTGCCTGCTCTAATTTCTCTGTCAAATGTCACTACAGACAGGAAAACACATTCTCTAATGTCTATACCTCCATTCCAGCAGGTTATCTCTCTACTTCTCCATTGCCCCCCACCTCCCCAGCTCCATCCTCTGCTGTCAGGCCCTGGTGAATGAGGAGAGTAAAAACTAGGTACTGGCTATAAAAGGGTAGAATGATTTAGTAGAGGGATTTTAGTCTTCTTTTCTCTCTGTCATCATGGCATGTGATTGTAAGACCTTCCTTCATCAACTAGTGAGGACCATGTACAATCGGGTAAATCTTCCATTTCTAAAAAATTTTCAGAAGATGAAATCCCAAATTTATTTTTATTTTAATTTAATTATATTGTTTCATTCTTAATTTATTAATGGAAAATAACTCCACCCTTATTTTGCTTAAGAAAAACAATTCACAAGAACATCACTTCTGTAAAAGAACCAGCCATCACTTTCATGATCTCTCCAATGTATGTTATTTCCACGAACACTGACGGCTCAATATTTTGCTGTCACAAAGCAGCATAAATAACTCTGATGAATCTATTGAGAATGTCCCCAGAGTACAAGAGTAAAACCTATTTATTTAGCAAACCATCCTGGGTGCCATGCATAACCTGAGCATATAGTTAATAAGTTACTTAAAATCTGTATTTCCTTGTCTTAATTTTTAAGGTGCAGATTAGGGTTTTTTAAATTTATATATGAAACTCCTGTCTTCATGAGTGAAGTAAAAATCCAGTGACAAGTTGGGATACTTCACAATCCATTATGCAAACCTTCTCATTAAAGATTTTAAGCTAGTTTCTGTGCTGTAGGATTTCATGCCAGGTCCAATGGCCCCTACAGTATGGCCCCAACATAAAGCACTGAAGTGGCATCTTTAATATTCCACCTAAGGAAAAGGGCCAAACATATGAAAAGCATGGTCACTTAACACATACTTAGTGTATTTTTCAGGCTATGCCACTTTTGCAGGTGAAATGAGTTTAATTAGTGGCTTTATGTTATCTTTTAGTTTTTAAAAACACTAGAAGTTAATAGTTTTGAAAGAGTCTACACAAATTACACAAATTCTTGAGGTAGTAACTTTGGTACTGATGGGTGTGGATGTACCCATGTCATAAAACTTGGGTGAGTTTTTGAAAAAGCTTATGGAGAAAGCACAAACTATGATCCACAATTATGCTAAATCAAAAGTTGATGAGCTGCACAACAGGTGGGAACTCTTACATGCTAGTAATGATTGCAAAGTCTTAGTGTGACCCTCAATTAGTGCACAGAAAAGAGTTAATCCTGTGAACAGGACTGAAAGTCAGTGTAACTTTCTTCTGTAGTTTGACATTTTGTACACGATGTGCAGTAACTGAATATTGTGGTTGACTATGAAAGAAATTGAAATATAGTGAAAAATATGAGACAAGATGACAAGATTTTTAAAACCTATTTAGCCGTTAACAAAGAAACAAACAAAAATCTTAATCACTTTTGCTATGCCAGGCATTATAATAATTCCTATATATTTTTTAAAGATAGAAACACATTAAAAATCTGTATTTAAGAGACAAGCAAAGGAAAGCAACCAGGCAAAATTCCAAAATTCACAGAGAAAGAATGATCAAAGCAGTTTGAGAATATAGTATAGTATTTAGACAAGCCTAGGAGAAAGGAGGAGGCAGGGGGGAGAATACTTTTCAATAGTAGTGGAGTTCTTGCTAGCATCAACTTATTCAGGGGTCAAATAAGAGAAAGACTGAAACTTATTCATGTGCAGCCCTGGTGGCAGCAATTTTGGCAGAGTAATGAAAGTGGTAAGAGAGAGAGGAAAGAAGACTTGGGAAAGGTGTCTGCTGGATGTCTGCAAGTTGACAGTGTTGGTTCTTGATGACGTCTGTTTTCCCTACTGAGTGGGAGAAAAAGTTATTTCCTGAGAGTGAGAAATTAGGGTTAGAGTGAATACTTTGGAAAGAGGAGACTGAGTTGGAAACAGTCGTGAAGAATGGGTGAGAGATCAATATTGTTAAAATGTCTATACTACCTAAAGTGATCTACAGAATCAATGCAATCCTATCAAAATACCAACATCATTTTTTGCAGATCTAGAAAAAATAATTCTATGCTTCATGTGGAACCAGAGAAGACCCCATCTAGCCAAAGCAATCTTAAGCAAAAAGAACAAATTGGGAGGCATCAATCTACCAGACTTCAAACTATACTACAAGGCTGTAGTAACCAAAAGAGCATGATACTGGCACAAGAACAGAGACATAGACCAATGGAACAGGACTGAGAACCCAGATATAAAACCATCCTCATATTGTCATCTGAAATTTGACAAAGTAAACAAAAACATACACTGGGGAAAAGAATCCTTATTCAATAAATGGTGCTGGGAAAATTGGATAGCCACATGTGGAAGACTGAAACTAGATCCACACCTCTCACCTCTCATAAAAATCAACTCACAATGGATAACAGACTCAAACTTAAGACATGAAACCATAAGAATTCTGGAAGAAAATGTTGGAAAAACTCTTATCGACATTGGCCTAGACAAAGAATTTATGAAGAAGACCCCCACAGCAATCACAGCAGCAACAAAAATAAATAAATGTGACCTGATCAAATAAAAACCTTCTGCACAGCCAAGGAAACTATCATTAGAAAGAACAGACAACCTAAAGAATGAGAGAAAATATTTGCATGCTACGCATCTGATAAAGGGCTGATAACTAGAATCTATACAGAACTTAGGAAAATCAACAAGAAAATTCAAACCACCCCATTAAAAAGTGGGCAAAGGACATCTTTTCAAAAGAGGATAGAATAATGGCCAACAAACATATGAAAAAATGCTCAGCATCTCTAATCATCAGGGAAATGCAAATCAAAACCACAATGAGATATCACTTAACTCCAGTGAGAATGGCTTTTATCAAAAACAACAAATGTTGGTGGGGATGCGGAGAGATAGGAACACTCCTATGCTATTGATGGGACTGTAAATTAGTACAACCTCTATGGAAAGTAGTATGGAGATACCTCAAAGAACTAAAAGTAGAACTACCATTTGGTCCAGTAATCCCACTACTGGGTATTTACCCAAAGGAAAAAAAGACATTCTATAATAAAGACATCTGCACTCGAATGTTTATAGCAGCACAATTCACAATTGCAAAGATGTGGAGACAACCCAAGTGCCCATCAATACCTGAGTGGATTAATAAAATGTGGTATATATATACCATGGAGTACTACTCAGCCATAAGAAACAATGGTAAATTAATTCCTCTGGTATTATCCTGGATGGAGCTAGAGCCCATTCTTCAAAGTGAAGTATCACAAGAATGGAAAAACAAGCACCACTTGTACTCATCATCAAATTGGTACTAACTGATCAATAGCTATGTGCACACATGGAAGTAATATTCATCGGATGTCGGGCAGGTGGTAGGGCAGTGGAGGGGATGGGTAAATTCACACCTAATGGATGAGGAGCACACCGTCTGGAGGATGGGCATGCTTGTAGTTCAGACTTGGGCGGTGTAAAGGCAATGTATGTAACCAAAATGTTGTACCCCCATAATCTTCTGAAATTTAACAATAAAAAAAAGAAAAATCAAAGAGCTACCAGACAGCCCTGTGGACCTCATTGGGATTGCAGGCCATGAGTACAGAGGCTCACAAAAGCTTTAGTGGGGATCCAGGAACTGCTGTGAATTTTCCTGTTAAACTCTGGGTTTCTCTTGAATGCAAGGACTATATATCTTAGCTCACTAACCTCAGCAGACAACATAATACCTGAACTCTTATTAAGATCTACAACTATTTAATGTATGAAGAAATGCTGATGTAAGTCATAAGATGTAAATAGCAATTATTGATTCTTATTCATGGGCATCAACAGACAAATAAACTTCCTTGTTTTCTGATGCTGCCAACTATGACCTCAAACTCTCCACTATAGTTCTGCTTTCTGCTGTCCCTTTCTTTGTGGCCCAGTATTTATCCAGTCAAGTGATAGCAATCCTAGAATACTAAGTAACTGTCGAATTAATAATTGCAACACCTTTCCAGTGGACACTTTTGGTATTATAGCTGTATTAAGGAAAACATCCTAAGAAGAAACAGCCTACTTGTAGAATGAATGTTTCTTGACTCTCATTCCCAAACTCTATTTTTCATCTCAGCCACATAATATTTCTTAAAGGTAAGCAACCATAGATTAGATTTCAATTTTTGAAATCAATATCTTTAATACTAAGTAAAGAGTATTAGAACTCTACATCTTTGTACCAACCAAATAAGAAAGCATCATAATTCCTTTTTACCATAAAACTCTAAGCAGAGTCAGTTCACTGCTAAAACTTGAGCTAAAATTCTAAACTGAGTCAGTGAAAGAAAACCAGTGATCAAGACTGTTATCTCTCATTGTCTCTGTTTCCTTATAATATCTTATGATGACTTTTTTTTTATGTGTGTGGTTAGAAGTAAGCAGTGATGGTTATAAAAAAGAAGAAGAAAGAGCGTGAGATTGTCCTTCTATGTAGACTAATATGCAGGGATCAGTGTGAGTACACGATGGCCAACCCCAGCCTCACAGGACAGCTGGGACAAGCCATATTTCACATCAATTCAGAATAATCTCTGTGCGTTTCCATTAATTTTAGCTATATTAACGAATAGGACAGGCTGGTACTCAGAAACATCATATAGATGATAGCTTTCAAAAGGAGACTATCTGGGATGTATAAGAACGTCAAACCTTCATCCTAAATTGTGCAGACGCTAGTCTTCACTTAAAAAGTATGCCAGAAAAAAATTGCCTGATCATAGCCATGTTTTAAGATCTTTAATGCTTGTCTATGATTAGGGGTAGAATGGCTTAAAAAACTTTTCTTTTTTTTAGAAATTCTGGCTTTTCTGTGAAGATCAGCCTCTTCCTAAGCAGCATCAACTTCAAATATTCTGCTGGCAGTGTCTGCACAAGAGGCTGCTAGGCTTCAGTCTGCCACAGGCCCTAGGATTCTACAGGGTCTAGAATCCTATGGTGTATGTCTATTCATTTCAAATGGTTTTCAAAAATAGAAAAATGTGAGAGGATGAATGCTTAATATTAAATGAAAGGGATCTTGTGCTACAAAGCATACATTCTGCCTCTGTTGTACAGAATCATAATTTTGAGGTTGAAATTTATACTCTTAATGCAATTTTAAAGTGGAACATAGCTTTTAAAACAGTAAAACAATAAATGTGGCCATGCATAGCTTACATATATCACTGTGCTGATAATGCCTACGCTGTGCTGATAATGCGTGGAAAAGGTGTCAGAGTTCTCCACGCACAGGTTACTTTAAAAACCAGCCAAGATACCAAGAAAAGTATTAAAACACTTAAACCATACTCTGAGAAAATAAGGAGCAAGAGAGAGAAAAAGAGAGAGAGAGAGGGAGAGAGAGAGAGAGAGATACCTGTGAGTTTTGCATCAACACTCTTCTGATGCTGAGACTTAAATTCTCATTTTGTTTCTGCCTGGATACTCCAGACACTCTACGATGTTCATTATATCTTACAACTGTAGGATATTAGGATTATGTGAAATCCTCATCTATATCATTTTTAATTTGCATTTATTTTTATATATCTTTAGGGATTGAATAATACTAACAGGTAAAAATCAAAAAGTCAAACAAGAATCTCATTAGGAATCACATTGATGAAAATGGAATATGTCCTTGGTAGTATCCTATACTCATTTAATAGAATTTGGTGTTTATAACTAGAGCCACCATGTGTTTTATTTTCCAGCCACAGGATAGAAGGCCATTAACGGATTTCTATTTTCAAAAGAGGCATCTTTGCAAATCAGAGAGAGTCAGAGAATGCAAATGAAAATTGCAGTAGCTGATTCTCCAGCAGAATGCTTGCCTTAAAGCTGAGAGGCGGTTTTGGAAATCAGTTACATCAACTTTCACTATTCCTTACCTGGGCAATATTTTCAAATGTATTAATTTCCAATTTAGGCTATTAAGTATATGACAAATCTGAATATACATTGTGCATTTTCTCTCATATTTTAAATTTTTTACCCAATTACACAGAGGCAGATGCAGAATACTTTTATTTTAGGATCAATTATACCATATGGATAAATGGAAATGACATGGTACCTTATTATTATCATTAATAAAACTGTTCCTTCTTTGGAAAAACTGTCATTTTTCTGAAAGGCTCAGGATTTTCCATACCAATGTTTGTCATATGTCTCTCAGGAAATGACAACAAAAAAGACAGAGAAACAGTTTACACTATAACTTTTACCACTCCCTTCTGCCACACACGCTCCCCGCTCCCAGCACCAAAACAAAAAGACCAAAAAATTATTTGAACTTGCCAGAGAGAGTTTGCTGTGATTAATTGTCTTTCTGGTGTGTGTGCCACATTCATTTCATGATTAAGACTTCTGACTCAAGAAATTGTCAGGAAAAGACAATATATCAAAGTTTAAATATCAGTAATAAAATAGTACAAGAAATATTCTGTGACTACTTAGCACCGAAAGCTTTACTGAAAAAGGTTTGTTTTCTTTGGCAGCCTTCCATGACCTCCTACTGTTGACAAAACTAGCAGCCTGTCCTGTCTGAAGTGTAACTGCGTGGCAGAAGCTGCTGCTTCAGAGCACTTACAGGATTTATCTCTAAATTAATATTTTCATCGAACACACTCAACGATACACCTTACATAATCTTTAAATTATAGGAAAACGCTAGAAGGAGGTTCTGCAAGTCACTGGCTGAAGTCATGCTAGAGATTTATGAATCTCTCAAGTCGACATTTGTGACTGACCTACAGCACACCAGGGCTGCTATTTCCTTTTCCTGATTCATGATAAGTGCAGCTGCCTCCAAATAAGCCTCCCGAGCCCATTAACGCTCAGTCCATTCCCTTATGGTAAATATGCACATCTCCAGTCTCACTTTTAATGTTCAGCTGTGATGAAGTTGCATAGAAAATCAGGTTACAAGCCTTTTCCAAGTGCCTTTTCACTATAGGGTGGGTGCCTCAAAGTCCAACTTACCTCTGGCTCTAATTAAAGGTGATGCTTTCTAATATATTGTACTCACAAAAAAAAAAAAAAAAGCCAAATTGTTTTTCCCTTGCAACATGAGTTTTAAGGTCCTGGATTGTGATTGTGATGCTTTCCGTTTTTCCGCTGTCAGCACCATAGCTAATTAACAAAATTGCATAAAGATTGATATGAAGGTAAATATTAAAGGCACAAAAGGGAAGGGGAAGCAAATTATTTAAAATGTCAGAAAAGCCAAGACATTCATCTTCCCCGCTGCAATTTGTTTTTCATTAATAAAATATACATTGTTTTCTGCTTAGAAAAGTTATTAGTGGCAACACAGTCTGCATGAAGCTTTGTTCCAAGATGAAGTCTTTGTTTAGACATCGGTGATGGGGGTTTTGTGTCATTGTCTAATCTGTCAGATTAGATGAGCAAGTGTATTTAGGGGTGCAAAGATGTGCAGCCACACCTGCTGTGCAAAGCTGTGAATTCACAACTCTTCTGACTATTAAAATGTGTTATGCTGGGAGCTCTTTTGTTGTAATGGAACTGTTGGTGGTTGCGTGTTTGAAGTGGCGCAAGTGTCAGGCCTTATCACCATCATAATAATCACTCCAAAAATAACCTCATATTTTGACCATTTAATGTTAATGTGCAACAAATTAAAGGCTAAGCACCTAATAGATTTGGGAATGTTAAATTGATTTTGTACTCAAAATTTTCTTAGCAAAAACAGAAGTCTATTAACAGAATAATATTCATGGTCCAAAGAAACTGCAGTCATTTGAGAGTTTTATAATTATATAGGAAGCAAACAAAGGATGCACACCAAAATCTGAAGCCAATGTTGTGACAATAAAATTATTGTCAGAGAATGATATTAAATGTGATCTTTAAAGAATACAAATTATCATTTCTTTATTTGTTGATTTTGTGCTTTTCATATGAATATACCATGATATTTTATTCCCTCAACTAAATATTGAACTATACCTACATAGAGATAATGAATAATGTTTCTACTTATTCTTGATTAAATAGGCCAGTTTATTACAGTTTCTATTATTGTAATGTTCTAAAATTTAGCTGCATTTAATAATCTTAAAAACAAAACAAAACAATATTAACTGCCTCATTTATTAACTCATCATGCAGTTTCTTAAATATGCTTTTCTATCTAATTTTTATTTTTGATTTTTTTGAATATTGAATTCTTTAAAGATTTTTGAATGTCAAATAAATTGATGGGAATTTCTTCACTGTAAGTTGGCAGGATGTTTACTGAAGAATGGGAAAATATATTTTTCAATATCAAAAAAAGGAAAATGGAAAAAAGAACAGAACAGAATGATAAACCAAAAGACCCGCTGTTGTCACTTTTGTAACACTAAGCAGTTGGGGAAGGTTTAATAGACCCTAATCTAGAGAGGCCTTTTTAGGGACCTTAGACCTGTATGGCCTCATTAATTCAAATGGTACGTGACAGTTCAGAGGTATCTTAAACCAGCCATTACCTGCATAAACAGGTTCTGATGTCAGTGTGGCACGTACATTGTCCTCAGATCCAAATTCCTCAAACTCGATAGCTATGATTAGAGAAAAACCTCTAAAATGTAAGAATGTTTCTTTCTCCATAAATACTAATGAAATCTGATCTTCTTCAAAATACATTTTTAAATATTTTTATCATTACCCTAGAAAAAGATATTGCAAACTTAAGAGGAAAGATACTGGTTTAAAATATTAAAAGATATTGGCATCCTTCAACTTCTAAAAATTGTCCTTTTACTAAGACTCAGGTACACAATTAGGTTGTTCTCATTTGACAATCATCACGATGCTGAGATCCAGATTTAATATTGTGTAACATCTGGATTGTCCTGCAGGTGTAGCAGGGTGACAGCTTCACACATTCTTTGAAAAGAGGTGTCCACACACTGACAGTTACTCATCATTCAGAAAAAGAAAAAAAAAAGGAAAAAAAAGATTCTTTTCCTGACTCTTAATTTAGGCTAATCTATGTAAAACACATTATCTAAGAGCGACCAGCACAAGAACAGTTTTTTAGCACAATTGCAAATTGCAGCAGTCCGAATAATAGCAAGGAATATTTTACCTGTGATAGAAAAGTCAAAAAGTTTTTACTGAAGGCGAAACTTTATATAGTAAAGGAAATTAAGAGGAATTGAAGATTTGGTTTAATTTAATTAACTTTTTAATAATCTTAAATTACTTCCCTATTCCATTCTTGTATAAATGCCCAGTGAAGACATTGAATCTGAAAACGCTAAATATATAAACATAGTTTTTAAATTAAATCAGTGTCAAACAAATTTTTGGTCATCACTTATTGAAGGAAGTCTTCTTGATAAAAGGATTGTTCATCTTAAAACTTTATAAAGAAATAACAAATATATGAACACTAACATATATTTTTTTCTTTTTACGATATGCTAAAATTTTCTCCAAACCATTAATATTCACCTTTGCACCCAGGCTTTTTGACAATATTGGTGTGTTAATCTGTCATATGTTCCTCAAAACCCTGTGCCCTTGTGTTCAGACCCAATTATGATCTGAATAGGCAAAAAAATTGACGCTGTTTAAAACTTTTCTGCACAGATGACATTTAAAGAAAGGCAGATATACAAAGATTGGTTTCCATTTCCTGATATTAATGAAAATCACTCTATTCAACAGATCTTTCGGAGAGAAAACACATTATTTTATGGAAGATATTAAAAAATGCTATGCAGACTTCTTTTGCTTTGCAGTATATCCAGTCCAGCTAAAAAGATTCAATAGTCTGACTTACATTTTTACGTGCTGGATTAGTCTTTATATTTGTTTTGATAGAAAAGCAGGCAACAGCCTATTTCATGGACAATAAATTCAAGATAGTAATGACGAGATAGTATTGTCTCAGCTAAGTGCACCCAGATTGGAGGGTCACATATTTGACCTCGATCTAGTATGGTCCTTAATGAATCTATATACTTGATTAGAGTTACTGTCTTTTTATAGCTCAAAATAGCTTTGCATGGAAAACTAGCTCATTTTAAGTAGAGTTGGGAGAATCATTTTGCTTCCAACACATCCCTAAAACTTTTTGAAAGACTTTTAAGTGGCTGCTTTAAAATTTCAACCTTCTGGAAAGCTGTCCTTTTCCTTGCCATTTCTGGTTTTGTTTTACAATCTTCATTGCACAGGCGAGAAATACCTCTCTGTCACTTTTTATCAGTATGAAAAATTCTGATTTTTTAAATAATCAGCAGAATTAATGAGATGTTGTATTAAAGCCCCAGTCTTGCAGTTATTTCAGAATTTTTCAAAGCTTCCTTGCCTATCCCATTTCATACACTAGAATGGAAGAATTGATGTTGGCAAGTAAGTCATTTTGACAGATTTGTGTAAATAACAGTAAAAAATTAGTGGTGAGGATTAGAACCCAGAGCCATTATACATGTATTTTTTTCCTTTTTCCTTTTTTATTGTTACTTGCTTTGCTTCTTTCAGTCATTTATTTTTATGAATATTCTATCAGCTTCAAAATAATTGGGATTTTTATAGGGTTGAGTCCCCGATATCACCGCGAATGTTCTATTTTGCATGCAACGCACCGTCTTTATTACGCAATGGGCTTTTACAGTCTCCCTGCTTCCGTGTTGTAGCTCTCCCCTTAAATGTGCGGGAGACTCCATATATCTGTCTCTCTGCTTCTCCAGCAGCATCGCTCACTCTTAATTCAAGGAAGTGATTTCTTACTTCTTGTCGCTCTCTTTCTTTCCCCCACTCACTCTCAAACTGTCCGAATTCATTTCCTGTTTCTGGAACTACCCTGGCCTCGTGTATCTCCCTCACTCCGTTCCTCTTTGGGAAATAGGACCAAGATTCTTCCTTTCCTCTTTTTTTTCTTTAAATCCATCTCTCAGGAGCTCTTCTTTACCTTCTTTATCTTTTCTCAACCTTTCAGTACTTGGACAGTAGATAAAATTAGATAGTAAAATACCAATTCCATATCGCTGTGTACATTCCTGAAGAAATAAATACTTTTTGTTTCCAAAAGTATAAAATGATAGGCTTCCATGCTATTACTCATTAATAAACACAGTGGTGGTTTTAAATCAAGGATACTTACAGATTAACAAGTAGCTCTTAGATGTGAGATATTGTCTCTAAACCCCCAAAATTAGAATACATATAGCCTGGGTGCTAATATTTCTAGTTATATTTCCCATTGTTGGACTCAGGTTTGACTCTACAAAGAACAAAAGGATTGGGATTTTAAGTTTTTTTGTGTACTACTGCATATATTTAGAATGTTTCATATTGTCACTCCTCCACATTCTAAAATATGTTGGTCATATTTTCTTTTGAATATATGATTTTGAGTGGATGTACGTATTTCCAAATAACAGTGCCAGAGAAGTTGTCATTCTAATCATAAGAGGAATTTCCTGTTGAATTTAATAGTTAAAGGAGGATATTTTAAAGCATTAGTATTTTCTTAGCCTTCTGCAATTAATATAGTATAGGTCAATCAGTTTATACTAAATTTTAAATGCAAAACAAAATGAAACTTAAAAAGAGATTAGCACATTTACTCTAGAATTTCTTTCTTACTGGGGTTACAAACAAGGTAAATTTTCAGTGACATACAACCTAAAGTAAGCATTTCAGAAATGATAATTTTAACAGACATTTTAATTCCATATAATTCCAATTTTGAATGGGAATTCTTAGGTAACACTGTCAAATCAACTCCAGTTTTAAAAAAACCAAAAAACTACTGACATGGAGATCTCCAAGTATTCATGAAAATTTTAAAAAAGCCTAGGAAACAAACTTTAGGGGGAAAGCAAACCTCACAGTTTAAATTAAATTTAGGACACTAGAGGCATCTTTACCATCTCTGTGACATAATTTGTATTAAATTGTTTCCTCAGTAAAATAATGACACATGCACCCTTCCAATAATTACTAAGGGGTTTAAAAAAACACTCTGAATGATAAAATGTAATTTAAGAAAAATTTATTTTCCTTTGTGTCATGTAATTGTCACATAAGTAGGCCCTAAGCCATGATGTAGGCAACACTCATGGCTTATTCTAAGTGAACTCACATTTCTATAGTGCATTTTCATCTACCCTAATAAACAAAATAAAATATTTAACATGGTGGTAAAGCTCAATTTTCTTCCACCTCTTCTTGACAATAATTCCGTAGTTCAACATCCTACATATTTTTACTTGAAGAGGTTGAAGCATTATTCTTTTCGAGAGATATTAATCTATTTTGCTATCTTTGCAGGGATACATTAACCAGGCCGAACTCTGAACACGTTTTTATTTCTTAGCATAGAAAAGACAGCCAGATAGCTCATTAAAATATATCAATGAATAATAACTTCTTCCTTTAAATGAACTAATATCTAAGTTTAATGAAGCTCGGTTCATAGTGATTTTCTGGCTGAAGTGCTCTTCTTTCTGCCTAATTATGTGCACAGCTTTCAGACAACAAGGAGTGTCTTTAACATTAGATAAGAACCTGGGCTTTTATCTCAATCAATAGTCTTTAGCCTTTGAACTCGTGTCAGTGGAAGACCAGTCCGTCACGTTCAGTTCTACCTGACCTCTTTTTCTTCTTGATGCATGCTGCCATTTACAAAAGAAACACACACACACACACTCCTACACACCCATGCCCACACCTAAGATAAAATCAGGCAAAGTGTTTAGATTATTTGTGTGCCTGTGTATGTACATGCATGTGCACAAGCACATGTGGACAGGATCCTTTATAGCTGTAAAGATGTGTGACTGTAATGATGATGTTAAAATTTTCTTGTTTCCTTTCACTGGGCTTTGTGTATCTCAAAGGAGCCCCATATGGTGCTCTTTGTCCGTGTCATTACCTCGTTACAGCCACTGTCTGCCAGCCAAAGGTAGACCGAGCGCTGCAGCTGTAGACAGCGATACAACTGGAATTGTCTAAGGTCAACAGTGCCGTAATTACTTTAAAATGTCAGCGTACAATAAAATACAACAGTTCATCTGGCAGAAAGCAAATTAGCTTTGACCATAGCGTAATTACCCTTTTCTCAGCACCATTAGAAGAGATCAAATCTCCACATTCAGTGTTTGAGGAAAGGCCATCAGAGTACACTCTACCTGACAAGGATGCACATTTGCCATTTTGAGATGTAATTAATTGTCCCTATAATAGAAATTTTTATATTTGACTCTGGAATTGAAATGTGTAATAACCTGGCTTCTTCGTTTTAACCATTTTGATGCTGGAAAAAAAGATACGTTTTGCCAAGTACAAATAGGTAGTATCAGTATCACCCAGAACATATTTTTCATTTTGATGACAATTAGTTCAACTGCAGCAGTGATTTTTCTGAAGTGACTTCCACGCATGTTAAGAATGATATTAATGTCTAGATCCTACGTCAGAGGAAACAAATTAAGAAATTAACACCATTGCACTCTTCCTTTCATAGCTTTTTTTTTCTTCTCTGCAAGTGTACTTCCTGTCTGGCTGGGATAATGGGACCTGAAGTGGCTTTTAGACTTATTAAAGGTTGATTTCCTCCACTGATCTTCATCTACACCTCTACCTCACACACGAGGGCAATCTAGGCAAAAGAGTACCCCTCCCCCTACTCTGCCACAGCATTAATGTGCCATTATGCCAAGAACATCCTCTCTTTTTCAAAGACACTGATCATTAATGGTGGAAGGGACAAATGCATCAATGATACAGTAATTTGATTAACTCAGAAACAAACAGCAAGGAGCTGACCAGTGACAGTCCCTGTAGGGCAAAGTCTTCACTGATTGTTGACTTTCATTAATATTTAAGGGCGCCAAAGATGCTCTAAACTGATTTAAAATGACTTAAGGTGTCTGAACAGCATTTCTCCTTGTGCCTGGTTGTAGATATACATGAAACAGCTGTTTTGTATCAGAAGAGCCTTGCACTGTATTTAGGGAATTCCACCACCATAAAGATGTTTACATTTTCTTGATGTTTCATTCACTGTGTTGTGGGCTTCTTCATAGTGTTTCAAATCAAAGAAGGTTTTCTCTTTAGTTTAAAAATCTCCCTTTTGAGCACAGATTTCCTGGGGGTAAAACTATCTAGGCAACCAACAAGGGACTTTATAGTTGGCAAGAAAATTCTTAACATGACCCCTTCTTATTGAACCAGTGTTAGTTTTAATGTGCTAAAGCCAAAACAATAAACAAGCTTTCTGGTAAAATCACTGTAGCATATCATTGACTAGTTTATCTCTTCAGAGCAGAAAATTATGACACATACTGGGCTTTCTCCCCAACCACTGGGTTGCTTTGTTCTTCTTCAATGTCATGCACAACTCTTAGATCATTTAACAATGCAAGAAATAAGCAGGGCAGGGAAACATTTTAAAAATAAGCAAAATGGTCAGATAAAGTTTTTAAATAGATGTGAACACTTGGGAAAAAAGAAAAAAATCTTTTGTTGAGGTCTATCTTGTCCTAGATTAAATCAAGATGCCTGTAAATATATTTAATGGATAATTTGTAGAATTCAGGGAAGTAAATATCACATGGTGAGTTTGGAAGGAGCAAGTTAGGCTGACCCTGTTAAATTGGCAAGAATGACCAAACTGAAACTTTCAGCTGCCCGTGAATGGCATAAATTGATGACTTGCTGTCACTTTGAAGGAGATTTTTTTTCACCCCTTAATACTTGGGAGAGCACTTGGCAGGCCAGTCAGGCTTCCTATGAAACAGTCTGAAGATTCCATCAGCCCAGAATTTAAGGCCTTTTACAATCTTACCCAAATTCACCCTGACTCTCACCTTTTCCCAGTGCAAACTCCCTACTCCAGCTAAACTATCCCACCCAAAAACCCTACCAAGCCCTTCCAGGTAACAATGTGTCTTTCCACCTCATTGCTCAGGTGCTCTCTCTGGATTGCTTTTTCTGCTGCTTACTACCTCTCCATAACCAGATTTACATTCCACTGTTTTTCTCAGCAGTATGTCCATAACGATGCTCTTCTTGTCCATTTCACAATTGTTTCTTTCTATTATGAATATCTAAAAATTTTATCACCTGTGGACATAATTCAGCAATTAGATGGTTGTAAGATATTTTTGTATTCCTTCTCTCATTTCATTTCCATAAGTCTTATTTGAGTAATAAAAATGATTTCTTAGTGCTGGCAGGAATAACACATTAATGTATTGCTTGTCATTGCTTCCACCAAGAGTCTACCACAATAGCTTTCACATTACAAAATTTGGGAAATCTCACTTATATGCAGAATCTAAAACAGTTGAACTCATAGAAGTAGAAAGTAAAGCGGTGGCTACCAGAGTTGGAGGGGTGGCAGGGTAGGGAGACATTGGTCAAAGGGTACAAAGTTTTAATTATAGAGGAAGGAGTAAGCTTTTGAGAAATATTGCACAGCATGGTGACCATACTATAGATAATAATGATGTATAATGTGTTTTATATTTCAAAATTTCTAAAAGAGTAAATTGCAAATGTTCTCATAAAAAATAAGTAAAAGTGAGGGGATGGGTTAATTAACTTGTTTTAGTTATCCTAAAGCAAGCTATAGATGTGTATCTATATCATAACATCACTTTGTACTGCATAAATATATACAATTAGAATTTATCAATTAAAAATTATTAAAAAATAAAAAGAAATTAGGAAATTTGGAAAAAATATAAAGGCATCAGTGCCTATATAAAATTAGTGAATATTTATTACATATGGTGAAAATGATTAAGGAAAAACAAGATGTGAGATTCCTAAATCCAAACAAAGTTTCTCAAGTTCAAGTTGTTTTCATTTGATTCAGTGGCCTAAAATAAATAAGCCAAAGTGAAAACGTCTACAAACACCACAAATGACACTAAAGCTAAGAAGATATAAGTCAAAAGCTAACATAGGTTGCAGTGTTAACATATTGGTATCTGGAAAAAAATAAAAGCAAATATTCTTGAGGAAGTCACAAAAGAGATTTATCAAAAGATGTTATAAAGACAATATAAAGGGAGAGATAAATCTTGAAAAAAGAAATTAAAATGATCATTATGTGCAACAGTTAACATGTTAGCCGTTAACGGTGTCTGTATAGAATTCAGCCTGCATTACAGAAAGGTAAATAACCTGAATAGAAAACAATGTACGTCAGTTTTCCACAATCTACTTAGCAGGCAGTCATTCTAAAGGCATTCAATTATTCATTGGACATGTCTTTTACATTAGTAACCCAAGTTGTTACTAATTTGGGTTGTATTTTTATAATGAAATATTTGTTAAAACTATCCATTCCCTGACTTTTTCCTTTAAATATTCACATCTGAAACCATTTCTTTTTCAATTAATTGAAGTCATTAAATCTTTTTTCATTTAAACTTTGAGTAGAATTGGACATGCAAGGCCTAATATTGGGCTTCAGATTTAAAAATAAAGAAAGGTTTATCAGGAGGGATTCAAGGTGTTTTAATTTATGTACATTTATCTTTTAACCCTTCCCACAAAACCTCTTAATTTGAAGCTATTTGATTTTACACAGAATCTCTAGCAATCTCAATACATTTTTAGGAGTAGATTTGCTTTACTACTCTCTGAGAGAACTATTACATATCTTTACTTCTCTTGTTAAACCTCGAACTTCTCCACCCCTTCTCTCTCTCAGCTGGTAACCTTGAGTTTATTCCACTGACGAAAACAGAACAAACAAAACAAGACTTCTACTTCTGACCAAGATGAAATAACAGGAGACCAGGTTTATCTTCCATACCCAAATAACAACAACAACAAAAAACAGGTAAAAGATATTTTTACAAAATTTTTAAGACAATGGAAATCAAGCAACACGGAAGAGTGAAAGGTGTAAGCCCCATCATTGCCACAGTTTACTGCTCTGAGAGAGTTCCAGGCTGTGCCATAGGGGATGAAAATACAAGGGAACACAGGCAGAAGCCGGTACTTCCTCCATTGAGGAGACAGAGCTAAAAGTCTGGGGAGATGAAGGTAGGTAGATTTCTCAGGGTGGAGTTCCAGTGAAAAGATCTACATGAAAAGAGAGCCTCAGAGAGGTACAAAAACATATTCAGTAGAGCAATGAAAAGGGCCTGCATGTGAGGAAACCACTCAAGAGAAAGAACCGTGCAGAAGGATTAAAGAAAACAGTACCAAGGATCACACAGGGTTGGGAATAATACCTGTTCCCACTAGCCAGACTGGGAAAACTCCTCATTCATTGGGCATTCAGTAGAGCACTCAGGAAGGTCTTGCCTCAGTAGTGGGGAATAATTAGCTGTAGACTAAGCACTGTTCCATATCTGCCTTAAAAAATTATGATAAAAAGACCAAATTGTTTCCAAGTAATTTAATTTCATTCGGAAGCAAAACTCAAGAATATTGGTAGGAATACAAAATATCCAGCATGCAACAGGGTGTAATTAACAATGTCTGGCTTCAGATAAAGATGACCAGGCATGCAAAGAAGCAAGGAAACAAGATATGTAATAAATAATCAGTCAATCAAAACTGACCCAGAACTGATACAGACATTAGAATGCGCAGAGAAGGGAATTAAAACAGTTATAATGATTATATTTCATATAATTAAAAAAGTTAAGTGGAGACATGAAATATATATTTAAAATAGCCAGTAACCAGACAAAACACCCAAATCAAACCTCTAGAGATGAAAGCTAAAATATTTGAGATAAAAAAATACACTGGATAAAATTAGTGGTAAATCAGACTTTGTCGAAGGAAGGGTTAGTAAAATTTTTAAAAACAGCAATAGAAACTATCCAAAAAGAAATATACACAGGAAAATATTTTCTAAAAATAAAAATAACTTCAGAGAGCTGTGAGACAACTTCAAGTGAGAAAATAAACATGCAGTTGGAAATCCTAAATATGAGTGGGTGTGGGACATTTGAAGATGTAATAGCCAAAAAATATCCCAATTTTAAGAAAACTTTAAACTTACAGATTTAAAAATTTTAATAAACTACAAGCATACACACAAAAAAACCCACACATGAAGAAAATTACACCAAGAACTATCATAATAAAATTGCTGAAAACTAATGAGAAAAAGAAAATCATAAAAGAAGTCAGAGAAAAAGATATCTTACCAACAAGGGAACAAAGGAAAACATGATGGCAGATTTCTTGTTGGAAATAATGCAAGCAAAAAGCCAGAAAACAATTTAAACCATTATTTTTTTAATTAATAAAAGAAAAAAACCTCTGACTACCTAAAGTTCTAGACACAGTGAAAATACATTTTCAAAACAAAAGCAAAATAAGCAGTTTTTAAACATGAAAAGCTAAAAGATTCATCAACAGCAAACTTGCATTCCAACTAATTGTAAAAGAAATTCTTTGGGCAGTAAGGAATAATACCCTTTCGAAATAAGGGCCTACACAAAGGAATGAAGAATACATAAAATTTTAACTACACAAATAAATATATAAGATTTTTTTCTCATAAGATTTTTCTTGTAAGAGATTTCTCATATAAGTCTCTTTAAAAAGGTAATTGACTAAACCAAAATAACAATGTGTTGTAGGGTGTATGGCATGTCTGAGCAACATACTGACACCAAAAGTATGAGGTCAGGAGGGGAGAAATGGAAGTATACTGTTGTAAGGTTTTTATACTACACATAAAATGGCATAATATCACTTGAAGGTAGACTGTAATAACTTAAATATGTGTGCTATAAAACCTAAAGTAACCACTAAAATAATAAAATAATAAGTTATAGAAAATAACCCAACAGAAGATATAAAATATAGCCGTAAAAATATTAAGTTAATCCTAAATAAGGCAGAAAACTCAGAAAAAAGAATGAAGCACAGAGGAAACAAATAAAAAAACAAAATAGCAAAATGATAGACTTAAACTTAATCATATCAATGGTAAAAGAATGGAAAATATACACTATACTAGTCCTAACCAACAGAAAGTTAAAGTGCTTATATTAATATCAGATAAAGTAGATTTTAGAACAAAGAATATTATAAAGATAATAAAAGCTGGTCTTTTTATAAGGATAAAAGAGTCAATTGGAGCCAGGCATGGTGGCTCAAGCCTGTAATCCTAGCACTCTAAGAGGCCAAGGCAGGAGGATCGCTTGAGCCCAAGAGCTTGAGGTTGCAGTGAGCTATGATGACACTGCTGCACTCAACCCCAGTGGACAGAGGGAGACTGTCTCAAAAAAAAAAAAAGAGTCATTTAGTCAAAAGGACGTGAGAGTCCTAAAATTATGCTCCTAATAGCAGAACTTCAGACATATGAACTAAAAACTGATAGAACTGTAAGGTGAAATTGACAAATCCATAATTATAGTTAAATTTCCATATCACTCTCTCAGTAATTGATAGAACAGTCAGAGAGAAAATAGACAAGGATGTAATAACTCTGAACACCACTATCAACTGATATGACCTAATTGACATTCATAATATATGCCATCTGAAGAAACAGAATATAATTTCCTCTCATGTGCACACAGAACATTTATCAAGCCAGATTATATTCTGGGCCATAAAACAACTCTCAGCAAATTAAAAAGTATTCAAGTCATAGTAAGTATGTTCACAGACCACAAAGGAATTATATTTGAAATCAACAACAGTAAGATCTCAGAAAAATCTCCAAGTATCTGGAAACTAAATAACATGTTTCTAAATAGAGCGTAGGTCAAAGAAGAAATCAGAATTGAAATTAAGAAGTTTTTTTTTAACTGAATTAAAATGAAAACACATCATATCAGAATTTGTAGGAAACAACTAAAGCCATACTTAGCGGAAAATTTAAAGCACTAAATCTTCTACATTAGGAAAGAAGTAAAGTCTCAAATCAGTGACCTAAGCTTTCAACTTAAGAAACTAGAAAAAGAAGAAAAAATTAAACACAAAGTAATCAGAAGAAGACTTAATAAGACAACAGAAAAAACTGAGAAGCAATTGAAAAAATCAATACAACCAAAATCTGTTTTTTTGAGAAAATCAAAAAAATGGTAAACCGCTAGTCATGTTATTCAGAAAAAGAAAAAAGAGAGAAGAAACAAATTACTACTGTCTGGAATGAGAAAGGTGACATCACTATAGAATTTAAACATATTAAGAGGAAAATGAAATAATGAGCAAATAAATATATTTCTATAAATTTGAAAATTTAGATGAAACAGGCAAATAATTTGAAAGAAATCTTACCGAAGCTCACTCAGTAACAAACAGAAGCCTTAATAGCCTAATATCTATTAAAGAAATTTAAATTGTGGTTTAAAATTTTCCAAAAACAAAACACAAGGCCCAGATAGCTTCACTGGTAAATTCTACCAGACACTTAATTAAGAAAAAAAAATACTAATTCAATATATAATCTCCTAGAAAATTAAAAAAGAGAGAATATGTCTCAAGATTGCCCTGATACCAAAACCAGAGATATTACAAGAAAGGAAAACTACTGAGCAATATTTCTCATGAACATAAATATATAATTCTAACACAATTTCAACACACATCCAAGAATATATATAAAAAAGATAATATATCATGATCAAGTGAAGTTTATCCTAGCAATACAGAGTCGATTATCACTAAAAATTAAATAATGCAACTCACTATGTTATTAATGACAAAATAAATAAGAAAAAATATGATTACCTCAATAGATGAAGAAAAAGCACTTGACAAAATCCAATACCCATGTAGAGTTAAAAAAAATAAATAAAACCTCTTAGCACACTAAGATTCAAAGGGAACTTCAATTTGACAAAGGGCATCTAAAACTAAGAGCTAACAACATATTCAATGATGAAAAACTAAATGTTTTTCTCCTAAGAACAAGACGTAGATCTCCAAGCTCACCACTTCTACTAAATGTTGTACCGGAGGTGCTAGACAGTGAAATCCAGCAAGAAAAATAGAAGGCATTCAGACTGGATGGAAGTAAAATTGCCTTTATTTATAGATATCATGAGCATCAAAGTAGAAAATTCAATGAAAAGTACAAGAAAGCTACAAAAACTAATGTGAGTTTGGCAACACTGCAGAATACAGAATATATAAAATCAATTGTACTTTTAAATACTAGCAACAAACAATCAAAAATTTGAATTAAGAAAACAGAATCATTTCAAATAGTAAAAAATATTAAATACTTGGGAATAAATTTTTAAAAATGTGAAACCTATACCTTAAAAACTATAAAACATTGCTGAGAGAGTATAAAGAATACCTAAATAAATGGAAATATTAAACTTGTGCATAGATTGGAAGAATCAATATTATTAATATGTAAATTTTTTCCAAATTGTGTACAGATTCAATGCAATCCGAATAAAAGTCATAGTAGGCTGCTTTTTTTTTTTACTTTTTTCATAGAATTGATTTATTCTAAAATCATGTGGCCTTGCAAAGGACCTAGAATTGCCAAAGCTACTTTGAAAAAGATAAATAAAAAGTAGGATGGCTAATACTAACTGATCTTAAAAGAATCTTTGTGATCTTGTGGTAGGAAAAGATTTCTTAGATATGACATTAAAAGTACAATTCATAAAAGAAGAATTTGATGAATTAGACTTTATCAAAATGAAAAACTTCTGCTTTTCAAATAACACTATTAATAGAATAAAAAGACAAGCCACAGACAGGGAGAACATAATTGCAAAGAATATATCCAATAAAGGACTTGCATCCAGAATATATAAAGAATCCTAAAAACTCTATAGTTTAAAAAATGGGCAAAAGATTTAAACAGACACTTCACCAAATAAGTACATGAAAATATACACTATACTACTAATCATTAGAGAAATGCAAAGTAAAACCACAATGAGATATCACTACACACTTATTAGTATGGCTAAAATTAACCATACCAAGTGTTGGTGAGAATGTTGAAGAACTGAGATTTTCATATACTACTGATAGGAAAGTAAAATGGTATAACCATTTTTTAAAACAGTCTGTCCATTTCTTAAAATGTTAGATATATACCTATCATATGATCCATCTATTCTACTCCTGTGTATTTTACCAGGAGAGAAGAAGAAGTATACATGTACACAAAGATTTACATATGGGCTATATTAGTCTTAGTGAAAAGATAGTTAAAGTGGTTATATTAACAGTGGCTTTGTTTTTAATAGTCAAAAACTGGGAACAATCCAAACATCTATCAACAAGTGTATAGGTAAACAATTGTGTTATATCCATACATTGGAATACTACTCTTGTAAAGGAATGAACTGTAGACGTGTACAACATGGATGATTTTCAAAAGAGTTATGCTGAGTGAAAGAAGCCAGAAAAAATAGTACATATACAATATGATTCCATTTGTCCAAAACTCTAGAAAATGCAAAATAATCTATAGTAACAGAAACTTGATCAGTGGTTGCGTGGGGAGAATAGAGATGGAGACACAGAAGAAGTACAGGAAGAGATTACAAAGGGTCACAAGGAAACTTGAGGATGATGGATATGTTCACACTCTTGATTGTGGTGATGGCTTCACTGAAAAATGTAATTGTCAAAATGTATGGAGTGGTGTACTTTAAATATGTGTAGTTTATTGCATGCCAATTATACCATAATAAAGATGTGAAAGACATGGAAGCAATTATATGAGAAATAAATCATCTTTTCACCATAAAATAAACTATACTATCTGTATCTTTATCTGATGCTCTGTTTGCTGTCCCCTTACTATGGATGAACTGGTTTGCTACTATGTAAGGCTCCTCTCTGCATTTGCCTATTTTCCCTTTATGTCTACTCAAGGTAATCACACTTATAATTTTTTCCTCTACTTCATCAATTTTCTCTCTCTGCTTAAATACTCCATTTGCATCCAAACATTCTATGATATCATCTCACTAAAAAAAAACCTCTATGACATCCTTCTCTCTTACAACAAAACAGCTTGAAGAAGTTCTCATTTTCCCCATTTTCTTACTTCCTTTAACCCATACCAGACAGACATTAACTCTCAAGGCTCCCCTGAAGCTGCTATTTCTAAGGGCATCATCAGTCTCCATTTTGCCAAGTCCAGGGTTCAGTTTCCTGTTTTCCAGCTAATTCATCTCTGAACAGACTTTTAATGTAGTTCATACCTTTTTCTTCTTGAAACACTTTCTTCAGCTGACTTCCCTCATACTCTCCTTGTTATTCTCCAACTTCACTGAAACTTGTCACTCCCTTTTCTGCCTGCTTTTCCTCTTCTAAACCTCTGAATGTGGAAACTCCCTAACACTCAGACATTAACCCTCACTCTAATTACACTTTCTCCAAGAGATTTTATCCAATCCTATTGCTTTAAATATCACCTATTTGCCAGTGTCTCCCAATGTGTACTTTTAGCTTTCACCTCTTCACTGAGCTTCAGATTCATATATTGAATTTGAATATTTAATAGTCATTTCAGACTAACATCCAAAACAATGTCCTTTACCTTCTAACTCCTCAAGTCAACTTGTTTGTTCTTTGGCTCAGTAATGCCATCACCTTCACCAAGTTGTTCACACCAAATCCTAAAAGTCATCCTTGATTTCTCTCTTTTTGCCAAACTCGATCCATCTTCTAATCACTCCAAATATGCCTTCTAAATATATACCAAATCCAATAATGTTTTACTGTTTCCAGCATTAGCACCCTACTTTCATGCTTCATTACTTCTCACTTGAATTATGATAGCCTCCTAACTAGTCTCCTTGTTTCTTCTTCTGTCCCAATGCTGCCTATTACATTGACCTTTTTTTTTTAAAAAAGCAGATCATATCATGTTTCTTCCCTACTTAGAGCATGCCACTAGCTTCCCTATAATCTCAGAATAAAATTCAGACCCCTTACCATGGCCGTCGATGTCCTAGATAACCTGGGTCCCTGCCTACTTTCCTATCCTCATCCCTTCCCATGCTGGATCTTATTTAGTGTGCTCCAGCCATACTGGGTTATTCTCTCTCAAAACACCAAGGTTTTTTTTAACAGCCTTACAACTTTTGTACTTGCTTTTCTCTGTCAGAAGCACCTCTGTACATGCCAAATTATAACACTATCCATATCTCAGCAGAAATGTTACCTCCACTGACAAGTTATTCCTGACCTCCTATCTAAAGTAACCACCACCATCATCGCCAATCACTTTCTACTCTCTAAAGAATTATTTTCTTTAGAATTCTATCACTGTCTATTCATTTTTCTATTTTTGCCTTTTCTATAAGATGGCAAGATACAAGAGAATAGAGACATTATTCATCTTATTCACTGCTGTTGTCCCATCATCTAGAATAGTGTTTTGGAAACAGTAAGCACTCAATAAATAACAAACATGCATTGATTGCCGTTAGATGAATCAATGAATGCCACTGTATGATATGTGGGTAGCGTATTTAAAAGCAAGTTTTTTCCATTTTAAGGTATTCGTTCATTTGTCCATTTTTAAAGAGTTTTTGCCTCTTGTCTTGAGATTTTTCTAAAGCACAATTTATCCTCCAGAATAAAGAGGCAAACACACACACTTTTTGCTTGCGGCATTAGATAAAGTGATGGCATCCTAAAATTTCCTGATTGTTTTTGAATGACATTAAAGGGATAGGAATAATGGGCTCCAGGAGATGCATTTGCAGTCAGAGAAAAAAACTCTATGTTGGATTTGTGCTCCTCACTGGCTAGTTGTTTTACATATGCTATCACATTTATTCAAAAATATAACCGTAAGTATTACTTAAGTATTACAATCACTATTTTACAGATGTAAAAACTGAGTCTTAAAGATTATTAACTTACCCATTATAACAGAGAAAGTGTGTGACATACCTGGGCAGAATTGGAGGCCAATGAGACATGAGTTTTACCTGGCAAGTTTCCACTATACCATATAGAGTTTGAGAGACAAAATATAATAATAAAAATATTACTTAACTATTGCTCTTTACATTTAGAGATAATTTGTCTTTATTCAGTACTCCATTCTTATGCCTTTGTCTTTTATCTACCTCTTTTTTTTTCACTTATTCACTCAAAAAATAAAGCAATGCCCAATATAGGCCAACAAAAAATTTTATTGAATAACTTGACCTGATTATTCACTCACTTTTTTTTCTAAGTAGAACCAATATAGGACGATAAAGACAAGGATGACTGTGTTGATTACAGACCCTACTACCAAAGAAGTGAAGTTTCTGATTTATTATTTACACAAAACGTTTCCTCTGTTTCACTTATGGCCTACTGGATCCATACAACCATGTCACCAATACATGCAACTGCTCAGAAAACTACATTGAATAAGAGATGGTGGATCGCTCAGAGCCACATATCTCTAAGAGATGTCATTAGCCCTCACCATCTTTTGCAAAATACTTTTAAAATCTATGGGCTGAGTACCACTTTAAAAACTAAGTAATTTTTACTTATATCTCTTTCAGAATTAGAAAAAAATCAAGGAATTTCCATCCCATTATCCCAACATAGATAGAAATACCATTTATTCTCATATATAAGCTTAATGTACATTTTTTTCCTAAATGACATTACCCTCTTGTTTTAAAAGTCAGTCCTTGTACACCTCCCTAAATGGAGGCATGTGTTACCAAAATACCAATGGAAAAGATCAGGTGCATATGCTTAAGTGAAAAAAACTATGTCAGAATGCATTTCATATTCATATAGGATAATAGAGATGGGCAAGGAAAAGCCAAACACCACATGGAGGCCATTTGTTCCTTCAAAGCATAATGCAGATTCAAACCTTCAGATAAAAATGTACAAGCTGCCGACTTCAAAGGAGAAGAATCAAAAAATAAAAACCAACAATTGAGAATTGTACCTTGCATACATAAACACTTAGTGTGCACATGTGTGCCAGTACCTTATATTCATAGAGCATATCTGATATCAAACCACATTATCTTAATAGCTGAATTAGAAGATAACTGTTAAAAACTCTGAATTCATAACGTTATGCTTTGTAAGTACAAAAAAATTCGTAAGGTTCGGCAGGAATCCTGGCATATACAACACTTAATATTATTTACATTTAATTAGGCAACATCAAATCCTACCAAGTTAGTTTACTAGATTTCTCCAAGGCCAGTTGTTTATGTAAGTACTGAATCATTAATATGCAGCTTCTTCCATAATTATAAGGCTGTCGGATAAGAAACCTGCTGCTTAGGACAGATAAAGAAACTTGGAGATAGTCACAGATATAAACCTCAATTCACACTGCTAGAACACTTGGAAAAGTCTTGCATGAAAATATGAATCGCTTTACAGAGGCAAACTACAGGGTCTCAAATGGAGCAGCGAAAAGCAAGTTAATGTTTATTTGTTTTCTTCCCCTTTTTATCATGGGGCATTAAGTAGAAAAAATCAAATATGAAATTATCTATTTGAGTTATTATTTTTTATTTAAAGAGTTATTACAAAGCTGAAAAACATTTTTCTCAACATAGATATTTAGATGAAAGTGGATCCAAGTTATAATATATTTTTATTGATGATAATTATGACCTAAAATGTTGCAACCCTGTTTTCTGAGCACTATTCTAACCAATAAGTTTTGGAATGATTTAGAAATAGGCATATTTACAGGTTTATTGAATTCTTTAAGGAGAAGTTAACTATGGTGAGTCTATTTTCTATAATCTCTCATGTATGTGAAACCCAATCATACTTTCAATGACGTCATTTTGATTCTCATACAGCTTTTTCCCAATCCCCTGATGGACCTAACCAACTTTCACACCTGATGCTTGCTCCCTCCACTTTCAATTCAACTCAACTCAGCCCCCTGGGCTCCTCAATCCCTCTTCTCAGGTAGACCCTCCACTACATCTTTCTTCTTTGCCCAGTGACAGAAATCATGCCACTAGCACAAAATCTCCTTTGTTGCTTCACCTTTTCCTATATATCTTCTCCTGATTTAGTGTCAAACCCCCTATGGTCTAAGTCATTGAAGCTTTAATTCTATTCCCTCTGACAGAGGATGCAGCCAAGCTTCTACCTCTTCAGGGCAACTGGAGCAGCATTTCAACAGTTCCTTGAGTGGTCCAGAGAGGGGAAAAAAATATTATTTTTTTTAGACACAATAAATAATATACTTTTTCTTCTTAGAATTTCACAATGTTCGTTAATTAAAAGTGCTGAAAGTAGGGCAGAAAAGAAACCTGGTTTTCTTTGTTAACCCCATGTTTTCTATTTGAAAATATTAATATAAACTCTTACTTTCATACAAGACCTAAGAAAAATTTGGGGAAATTGATTTTAAAATTATTGCTGTTATTGTCTTGCACTCTGAATGTTCTCCTTTATAAGTAACTTCAGGAAATACATCAGGTTTTATTTTTACCCTATGTAGTCCCATCATCCTCAGTGATTTCCCCGTGTATTCAAGTTGCCCATCTAACAGCTAAGCTTCACAGTTCCGCACTTCCCTTAATTGAACATTTTCTTTTCACTCTCTGTCAACCTTCTCAACAGCATGACTATACCCTTTATTTCTTAACCTCAAAACAGTACTTTCTTTCAATTCCAAATTTCTCTGTCTTCAAAGCCAATCTCTTTGCCTGACACACCTCCACTCATGATATCTAATAATCAGCACCTTACGTACTTTGAGAACTTGGGATTGCAGTCCCTCTCAACCAGCCCTACGCATCCATACCTTTCTCACTGTGCTTCCCAACTTGAGCTGCATGATGAGTGATTCAGGGCTGCCTACCCTCTCTCCTAGGGTGCCATTATTTCCTTAACCTTTGGCTAATCTTCAACTTTTCTCTCATTTGCCATTCTTTGTTCTAGAATAATTAGTTAATAATTAGATAATAATTAGTTAATAATTAGTTCTAGAATAATTCAAGGAACCTTCCAGATATGGTCTACTTTAACATGGCTGAACTAGTATTACTGATATAGTAATTCCACAGCTGTGAGCAGGATGTTAGACACTATCCTAGTGTTGGCCATGGTTTGCCTGAATAAGTGATGGTTTTGGAGGAGAGATTTCCAACTCAAAAGTACATCATCAGAGTTCACGAATTAGAGACCCACCTACATTAGTGAAAGTATTCCCATGCACTCTTGATATGATTGGATACCAATTTCTCTCAACATTTTGAGCTTTAATTTGAGAATCAGATTATATCCCTTTTTAATTATTTGGCTAGAATGAGGAAAGAGAAAAGAAGAGAGTAAAATTGTAGCATTTGAAGGATTGGAAGAAACAAGACTTGGAGAAGATCTGTAGAAATGGTTTGGACAGTTAGAGATCAGTGTACACACATTAGACTCTTGGAGGGTAGAAGAAATCTGTCTCAGAAAACAAAAGCTATCAAAGGTAACTTCAGCTAATCTACAATTCGGACAGAATTATTTTTGCTGGTAACTGTCCTACCCACCTGTTACAGAAAAAACTATATCCAGGATGTTTTGGGGGCCACCCGAAAGGAATTGCCAATGTTTGCATGCTTGACAGCCCTCTTCCTACCTCTCTGATTCTTTCTTCCCATTTACCACCCATAGCATTTCTCCAGTAGTCAAACGTAGTTCTGCAACTCTTCTCACTTTGTGTGTATGTGAGCGTGACTTTCTGTAGTCTTATGGCTGCAGATGGCACTTTCATCATGATGATTTCTAATAAATAGGCCTGATGCTCCCTGTCAGCTCTAGTCTCTGGTTTTCAACTCCAACTCACATTCTCACCTCCAGCTAAACAGGTCGAAAGGAAGTTCATTTCACCCCAATTCTGCATTCTCCATTTGCAGTAAGGTTATCTCCAATTTCATAGTCTCTCAAGTAAATCATTTCTGTACCTTCTTTGATTTTATTTTTTTCCCCTTCTCAACCTTTTATCAGAATTGTCACCAAATTTATCTTTCTTCCCATTATACCTATACCTTTCTTCTCATTGTCAATGCCACGGTCTTACTTTTGATTCCTATTACATCATATTTGTATTACGTCAATAACCAGCCTTAATAATTCCTCTACATTCATTCTCTTCCTTATTGTAATCTACCCTTTATCATATTGTTAGATTCATCTATCTTAAACATCACAAATCACTCCCCTGCTTGAAAATCTTCAACAACATGGAACATAAAACTAAAGCTTTTAACCCTATACTTGGGCCCTTTGTAATTAGGCTCTGTCCTCACTTCTCAAATGCACCCATCATTATTCCTTACTCATAAGCTTCCTTTCAGCTAATTGCACATATTCACTCTCCTTCAAGTATTCCTTGTTCATTGCTACCTTGCTGTGCCTTTCCTCTTCACTGACCCTGCTCAATAGCCTAATCCTATCCTTTCTTAAACTTTCAGCTCAGGCATAAACCCCACCATGAGCCTTCCATGACCTTTCCAGGCCACAGTGGACTCTAGCTCCTCTGAACTCTAAAACATTTGTGGTTTATACCATTTCTATGGCACTAAATATATAGGGCTTTGTATGGTTATTTGCATTTTTCTATGTGTGTATGGTACTTTTTAAAATTAATTGGTATTCCCCAAAACTCCTGCACATGTTAGATATAAAATAAATGTCAATTAAGTGAATGAGTAATATTAAATGTCTGCAGATGCTTAAATCAGGTCACAAAGGGACTTGTGAAACTTCAAAGACAAACAATATTCAGGACTATTTTAGTATTGGTGACATACTGATAAATTATACACATTTAAAAAATGATAATCCATGATTTACACAGTAACTCTCAATTTATTAGGGTATTTATTTGAGACCAAACTCCAACGTGACAGGAATTCCACCTTTCTTATCTCCTTTGTATCTACCATACAGAGTGTGAGCACTTCAATGGGTAAACGACACAGGAGCATCCTCAAGTACTCCACACATGTTGCAACTGAACAAAATGAACTTCAATTTCACAAAGAAATATGCTCCTACCATTTTGAACAAAATAATAATAATAAACCCGGAACTTTAGCAAAGAGGTAAGATAAAAATGTACAGTTTTGAATGAACAGAATAGTCTAATTTAAAACATCGCCTAGGAAGATGAAAATCTATTCTATGTACTATCAATTGATGGCTTTTAAAATATGGGTATATTTTAACTCAGTGACTACCTTAATAGAAAATAAAGAAATACTCAGGTGATTTGCATAGTTGTATATATAAGGATGTTCATTAAAGCACTGTTTATGACAGCCAAACCAAAAAGCATCATAATATCTGATAATAGAAAATATATTACATGAGTTAAGGTACATGTAGACATTGGCATATAATGGAAATGTGGTCACACCACATATTAAATTTCAAAGTTATTCTACTGTGATCATGGATTATTTGTATAATTTAAAAAATCAACTCCATCTACCATTGAGGCAAGGAACATAATTTATATCATGCCACACTTTGGAGGTTGCAATTGATAAATGTATAAGGAAAAGAAGTAACAAATTTTTCTCATTTTTATTTTATATTGGCCAACATGTAAGGATTCAATTTATACCTTATATTTATAAATGGTTAAATAACTTTATAAACATATACCTAGTTTGCTGACTATCCATGAAGTTCTAAAGTAAGGTTAACACATAAAAGACAGTATAGAGTCCGGGAGTTCGAGACTAGCCTGGGCAACAGGGCAAGACCCCATCTCTTAA
Source organism: Daubentonia madagascariensis (assembly GCA_023783475.1). Lineage (NCBI taxonomy): Eukaryota > Metazoa > Chordata > Mammalia > Primates > Daubentoniidae > Daubentonia > Daubentonia madagascariensis. Next base: position 62,953,614 of record JAKFHU010001798.1, read on the forward strand.
AAAGAGACAAGGCATTTCAAGTGCTTAACACATCATATTAGGTTCTCTAAGTTTAAATATGTGATGAATAAAAGAAAAAAATTTTAGACCTATTTTTTACCAAGTGTCATTCCTGGACTAATTACATCAGAATTACATGGGCACTTGTTAAAAATTTGTAGGTTCTTGGGTGACCTCCAAAGAATTGAAAGATAATATGTACTGCAAGGTTCAGATCTCCGTATTTTTAACAAGCTTCCCAGATGACCCATGGTCCACAATCAAGTCTGAGAATCAGTGCTCTAAGAGGGTATTCTTACAGGATGCCTAACCATGATCTCTGAGGCTACTTAAAAAACGTGAAATAAATAGTGATGGCTTTTAAAAATCTAGGAGAGTCTTGAGAAAATGTCAAATTATAAATAAATAAAATAACTCACCAGAAGCAGGCTTTCAAGGATGTAGCAACTCCAGTTACTCCTTGTCTTTATTTTTGTACCAGAGGAAAGTAGAAGCAGAAAAGAGTTTGTAGATTCCCTCATCAGTACAGTATTAAAGTTAACCAAGTACTATCTTTAATTGAGATGCTTCTTTGCTTCATGCAGTAACTTTGCTACTACTATGCTCTGCCCTAAAGATTTAACAGACTGTCATCAATTTAAATCTACAGGGCTATCATCATCCCTAACTTTTCAGATCTCAAAGGAAAGGAAAGAGCCAGTTGATAACTTTAGATTACATTAAAGGACAATTAGTTTATTGTTTTAACCTAAGAATTGCATTTCAATATCTTGGCTGTGAATTATAAAACAAATTATTATAAGTGAAAGTAGTAGAAATTACTTTTACTACTAAGAAGTTACTTTTTCAATTAATTACATCTTATAGAATTATTTAGTTAATACTCATGCTATAGTTTAATATAGAGTTACAGAAGCAGAAATTATTTTGTTTGCAAAAACCAATCAAAAGCAGAAAAAAAGGGAGTTGGGGAGGGTTGGAGCTTACAATCAGGAGACAAGCGCAGTCACAGAGTTAAGCAGGAAGGTTTAAGTGAACCCATGCTAGGACTCTCTCCATTTTTTATTTTGCTTCTCTCTGGCTAATTATTTCTTTCCTCTTGCAGACAGGGTACTTTTGTTTGTCCCATTTTATATAATGGAAAATACAGTCACTAACAGATTCTGAAATAAACTGATCGCTTTTTTCTTTCTAGATCCTACCACATGTCTTCATAAGTGACAGTCCCACACATGGGCTAATTAACTTTGTTCAGGTGTTAGAGGTTTGGAAGAGGGACTCGGATTTGTCACTCTCGGATCTAGTACCCACCTTGGATGTGTGATTGGGAGGGTACAGGCGGGGAATTGAGTGGTGTGTGGAGACGGAAAGTGGAGATTACACTGTATAAACGTAATAGCAGGACATGATGGAATTTAGAAAGGAGGGGCAATGACCAAAGAAAAGGAGTCACTGTGAGGTTCCTATCACAGAGATGATGTTTTTATAGGGAAGCCTGGTTACCCAAAAGCATAAAAAAGCTAAAGTAGTGGCCTGTGCTACGTAAGAAAGGAGCTTTCTACTCATTTAGTGATTATGTCTAAATTATAGAAACAGACCCTTAAGGGATAACAAAGTATAACAGTATTAACAGGAATCTTTTGTTAGTCTGCTATAAGCCAGGTACTTTATATATATTATTTCATTTTTTTTCTTGCAACTCAATTACTACTCCCATTTTACAGATAAATAAATGTATGTTCAGGTAGTACATAAGTAGTAAGAGGTAAAGGCAGACATCTAAACCAGATCTGTCAGAGCTAAAAAGCCATGCTTATTCCACTATATGATTCATATTTTCTGAGTTTAACAGTGTTTCAAACCAAGGTAACATAATTTTAATAATGAAAACTAATAGTCACTATGCATAAAAAAGAAATGATCAGAGAATAGGGTTGCCTTCACCCAGAAATCTGCTCAGAAGTTTCAGAGAAAAACTTCTAAAACTAAAGTCCACAGGCAATTTGCTCCATTATTTACTTACCTAGATTCCTGAATGTAGGCATAGATTGTTTATTTTGTGGAAGAAGTGATGAGAAGAAATATTCTCAAACTTTTTTAAGGGATAAAGCTGGTAGACTGGGAAGTGGATTTGTATGTTAAGGTGCTTTGTAATATTCAGTGGCCTAAAAGAATGAAATGTCCTGAAGTACTTTCTCTACTTGACTGACTTAGGTACCAGGAAAATTTGTCTTCATTTGTATCCTTACTCTAAGAGTGGGATGTGCTGGGTACAAATTTTCCAGGCTGCTATTTTCGGAACATATGGGCAAAGCTGAAATATATGAACATATGTATGTATGTTTGTGTACGTATATGAGCCTGTATATTTGTATAAGCAACCACATTTTTATTCTCCCTCTCGTCCTCCCGCCCTCTTCTACATTTGGAAGATATTTGAAATACGGAGCATGTGCTTGGTGAGTAGGCAGTTGTATTATTTTATAATGATCTACAATGGTGTGTGTGTATGTGTGTGTTTCCCATAACAAATCTACCAGCAATTAATCTATTCCGTAGCTACCAAATTATTCCCTAAGAATTATTTCCATTTTCTTTGCATGCGTACATTATATATTCATCCATAAAGGCAGAGAGAATATGTAATAAACTTGTTAAGAAAATTTGATTCTAAATTATTGTAGGTGCATCAAACAAGAATTTGGAAAAATTGAATAACACACAAATATTAATAATTACAATAACTGGTGGTATTATTTTAGGACAGTCAGTGTAAAAGCACAGACAGTAAAAATGGGGTTTTTTGCATGTGTGAATAAATGTGTGTCCACGTGAGTATATGCATCAGGAGAATGTATGAGGTGAGTTCTTACACATGCAGGCACTTTTTTTGACAAATTTTGGTAGAACTAATAATTTTCTTAATCTTTTAAATACTCAATTATATTGATAAAATATGTTATATTTGACAGTGTCCCCAAACATCAATAGGTATAAAATTACACAATTTACTCTTCTCTAGTAACATGTACTTTCCTCAAAATGATCCATAGTTTACCTCCTTCCTTTTCCAATTTCGTTTCTCTATCCCTTGCATTTAAAATAAATAAATAAAAATGGCTAAAAATATGGTTGATTTTTGTCACTTTAAGCCTGGATGGTCCTTTTAAAATCTTTATAACCCACACAAAATGGTCAAATGTTACCATCGGCCATTTTAGAAAATAGAAAGCTAAAAACTAGATCACATTAAAAAGAATAAAATTTTACTCCATAACTATCGGTTAGAAGCTCTTGATACTAAATGTTCATTTAAACATTTTAGGGCAATCTAGGTATGTTATATGACGTAAAGATTTTACTCTTTGAACTAGGGCTCTTAATGCTTGAAAATACTGAGGCTTTTTTTTAGCACATCTTTGACTTAATGGTCACAGTATCTCACTTTCCATTCAGAATACAGCCATTTTCTGAATATGAACTATGACATATAAGGCAGTACGTGTAGTGTATATATATGCATCAAAGAATAATAGCTATTTGTTTCTCACGAATCTTGGCAAACAGATGGAGAAGAGGTCATAATAAACATGCAGCGTGGCGCTTCCCTCAATGCATCCCCCTGCGTGCTGCAGGTGTTTAGGTAAAGCTATTTTACTCAAAAATCCTTTTCTTTTTCAATAAGTCAACATAGTCTTGATAAAGATTTACCCAACCTCAATTATTGTTCCTTTACTTTGAAAACATTAACCTGCATCTTTTAAAAACAGCAATCAGAACAAGATTAGCATGTTTTTAACACAGAAATAGCATACATGTCAACCTGTTATCCAATTTCTATGCTTCCTATTACAGTTCTCTTATTACAAGCTCACAAGCACTGTTTTCCTAAAAGCACCTTTCAAGTACCCTGCCTTTCAGTGAAATGTGGCTGCTACTGTGTACTTATTTTAAAAATGGCTTGACAGAATTGCTAATGTTCTCATTCCTTCAGGATATTTCCTAATACTTGTAGCCTTTTCATGTTTCTAATTAGGCCAGTAATGGTCCCTGAAGTTAAACCAATTAAAATTATTTACTGTGACACACAGTGTGGAGATAATTATCTGATATCTGAATCCAACTTCTGCTTACTTTGCAACATTACTTAATAGAAAACAGAGAAACTGATGCCCGTGCTTTCATTTTACTTGTCTACGAAATGTGTTTGCCCTATAGCAAACTGTTTAAATAAAGCATTAAAATCTTTGTGGTGCTAATCAAAATGTTTAAAATCCACTCACACTCCCTTTATAGTTCTGAAAAGCATATAAAAACTCCTACACATTACCTTTTACATTACAGTTGCTGACCAGTGTAGTATTATAGCCACATTATAAACAGATAATGCAGCTTCTGCAGTTTCTAGTAGCCTTACTTTTCTTTATTCCTCCACTTGTTTTCTCTAATTATTTTTTTTTCTTTTTATCATTTCTCTTCTTTTCTTTGCACTTTCTCTTTGTCTTCCCATGCTTCATTTCGGTATCATGTGGTTCACAATAAGGAGCACAGATCCAATGGACTTTGAAATATAAGTTTCATAGGAATAAAAGGTAATTCTGTATAGTTTAAACAGTTATAGCATCAAACAAGTTAAATTTATAATCATTTTATTTTTTGCATAGGGTGGGGGACTTTGGAAGATTGGAGGTTTACAGAGGATTTTAATCGACAGCAGAAGTCTTAGCAAAAGTTCAGTTTATATTTAATGTAAAGCAAAATCCCCCTAGAAAAAAAATGCACAGAGCAAGTAAATCATGTCATGAAGCAATGCTTTTCATTAAAATTTGGCTGCCATCGTGTAGAGAATTTGGATAAACGTAAAGACTGAGACTGTAAGTTAGGCTTGCATATGCTGTAGTTAAATGCCAAAGTGCAGTCTCATAAAGAATTATAGCTTAGACACTTTGAGAACATTTAGCCCATAATCCCAATGCAAATTATTCTAAAAGAAAATTGAGTTTCATGCCAAAATGCCACCTTGAGACTGGCAATGTACAGTTGGACATTTAGCCTGTCTGAGGACGATTCCTTTACTGTTTCCTGCTTTTTGTTCAAATATTCATGAAACCCAGTACAGATACACTACAGACAATTTTCCAAGTCACCGTGTGCTTAACTGGAGCCCCCTAGCAGTTTGTAAAAGCTTTAATTTGGAGAAACAAATTGCAACAGAGAGAATTTAGGCATGCCATTCAATTCAGATCTATATAGCCCAAAAGCTTGATTTTCAGGAATTTCTAGTCTAGGTCCTGGCTTTGGAATAGTAATGGATCAGATTTAGGAATTCCTGCTGATGAGGGATGATCTGAGATTCCCAGTAATTTTCCCCTGAAGGAAGTAGGGAATGCTCGTCTGTAACCATATGTGTCAGAAGGCATGAGGTCAGCAGAGTGCCAGGAAGAATACCAGAGACTTTTTAGAGACGCCTTGACACCGTTCAAGTGTGGGATGGAATCCTCTGCACAAGCTCTCCTTCCTCTAGCACTGAGTTTTATCTCGGCAGAAGTAACATGTGTTTTTGGAGTTTTATGATGGAAGAACTCTGTGCTTCTCCTATAGCATGCATTTTGCACATTATCACAACAAGCTTACTGCATTCTAATTATTTGCCTGTGTTGGTAACAAATGTTAAATTTAACTGCAGTCAAAAGTATTTCTTCAAGATTAGTGATTTTTGGAACAAGTGAGGGTATGGATTATAAATTTTAAAAAACCTTAAGAGATAAGCAAAAGATAGATTTTCAAACTATTTTTACTTAACTAAAGTTTGCTAACTTTATCTTTTAAAATTTAATTTATGTACAATATTTTGCATTCATTTATAGGCTACCTTAAGTATTTTATCAATGTTATCTTTGTCTTCTCAACTATTTCAGGATTGTGGTCCAAGTAGCCATGACTTGTGAAGCAATTAACATGCAGAAGTCTACAGAATAAGTATTCAGTTATTAAATTTGATATATAATTCCAGAGATATGGATTTTGTGCTGTGACTATGACAAGGGCTCAGGGATAAATGGAATGCAGGGATAAATAAAAATGACAGAGTCCATCTCGTCAAGATAATTTCTAAAGAGACAATAAGCATATCCATAAATTATATCAGGTACTAATAGGTGGGAGAAAAAGATAAAGCAGGATGATGAGGCAGAGTTACCCATGGTGGGAGTTGAGATTTCATTAGCCATGGTGATTGGTACCATAAGCTGAATCAAAAGATAAGAGAAAGAAAGTTATGTGCCAAAGTCCAGAGAACAGAATGAACTTGGAGTGCCTGGGAAGTGTGGCTAAAGAGGGAAGAGGAGGGGATAAGAGAACGCATTTGAGTTAAGAGATGTAGGCAATATCCAGATCATACGGGATTTGTGGACCATGCTAAAGAGCTTAAAATCTTATACTGGCATTGTTGCTGCAATCAGAACCCACTAGAGGATTTTAAGCATGAGAGTGAAACAATCTGAATTTACTTTTAGAGAAAACCTGAAGCTCATAAAGGCTAAATAATATGTAGGCCTTTCAATGTTGAACAAAACAATGAAAATTACTAACCTAAAGTTTCCAATGTTTAAAAAAGGAAATGGCTATAATAAGTTATTTAATAATTAAAACAAAAGCAACCATCTCTGTAGATGATAACTGTGTTAGTTTGTTAGGGTTGCCACAACAAATCACGTGGCTTAAATGACAGAAAGTTATTGTCTTACAATTTGGGAGGCTAGAAGTCCAAAATCAAGGTGTTGGCAGGGTTGGTTCTGTTGTGGACTGAAAGTTCATGTCCACTCAAAAGGCATATGCTGAAACCCTAAGCCCCCATGTGATGGTATTGGAGATGGGGCCTTTGAAAGATTATTAGGTTTAGATGAGGTTATGAGGGTGGCACTCCTGTGATGAGATTGGTGTCTTCATAAGAAGTGTGAGACCAGACAGAGCTTTCTCTTTCTCCAGCACGTGAGGACACAATGCAAAGGTGGCAGTCTGCTCATCAAACCCTTACCAAAACCCAACCATACTGGAACCCTGATCTTGGACTTCCAGCCTCCAAAACTGTGAGAAATAAATTTCTGTTGTTCTAGCCACCTAGTCTATGGTATCTTGTTATCGTAGCCTGAGCAGACAGAAACAGGTTGCTTCTGACAGCTGTGAGGGAAGGATCTGTTCCAGGCCTCTCTCATTGGCTGGTAGATGGCTGTCTTTATTTTCATATGGGCTTCTTCTTGTAAGGATGCCTGTGTCCACATTTCCCCTTTGTTATAAAGACATCAGTCATATTGGATTAGGTGCCCACTCTGCTTCAGTATGACCTCATCTTAAATAATAACATCTTCCACAACTTTATTTCCAAATAAGGTCATAGTCTGTAGCACTGGGAATCTAGAATTCAACATACGAATTTGAGGGAAAACACAATTCAATCCATAACAATGACTATTTTATTAAACAAGCTGAAACTATTAAAGTACAAGCAGTTAAAAAAAATTCTGTCTTAACAACCCTTCAAACTTACTCTGTAGAATATTTCTTCTTTACCTCTTAGATGAAATCTTGATCAGATTCCCTAAAGTATTTTGTCTTTTTGTTTTTGCTACCTTGGGTGTTTTTAGTCTCAGGAATAACATTATGTCAAAAATTAAAATGTCCATAATTGTATAACTCCTTGTGTCCTATTGTACAATGTAAAATTTCTTCCTTCTTAACTTGTTATGGCTGTAAGTGAGAAAGCGGGTAGGGAGGAGGAGGGTATAGTGAGGCGATTCTCTGTTTCCTAGCTCCAACTCCTACTCTCCTCATTCAGTTACCTGGTTTCTGATCCCTTTAGCATTTTACCAAGTTAGGGAGAGTGATTAAGGGAAAAGGGTCTTATAAGAGGACACAGTTTATATCAGGCTAGGGAGATATTTAAAGCTGGCATTTGATCTCTTGGGCTACATTTGTAGGTAAAAAAGAAAAAGTCATTGGGAACATCCAACTGCAACTTCACAGTGAAGGAAATGGGGATGAGTTTTTCTCTAAGGACACCAACACTCAGCTCCTTGCATGGTACCTGCCTGGATCATTTTTGTTGAAGCCATTGCCCCTTCACATGGCTGTCTTCGGCAGCCTCATTTCACGTGGCTCTATGCTTTCTCTTATAGTCCACACTGGCGCCTCTGGAACTACATGTGTTTTCTCTGCCAGGTGGTAGTAGGATAGTTTGTTTTCAATGTATTTAGCTGTTTCTCTGCTGTTCTAACTCAGAGCCACACTGATTCTCATGTTTAGATTTCCTCAACGACAGTCAGACAGTAGTCTATCGTATCCCTAATTCTAGTGATCACAACACAAGCTCTCTGAGTAATCCCCTTAAAGCCTTCCCTGTGGTCTTGAATTGAGGGGAATGCAGCCTCCATACATTTCTCATGTGGAGAGCTTGGGTAACTATTCAGAAGAGAGGAGGTTGGAAAACTTTTACAACACCTCAGATTTTGTTTTCCAAAAACGTGTCTCTTCCTGGTGCTGCTTGACTTCAACCTTTTATTTCTTTGCCTGTGGATACTGGCTGAAGGGTTCTGCCACCACTTTTGGGTCACCCTCTTTACATACGTCTTTGGAGTGCATGGGAGATGGCATTGATTCTTTTCTTCTTGAACTTCATGGTCTCACTTGAAATTGAAATAAAGAAGTTTAATTTTGCCTTTCAGTTACATGTGTTAACAGTGAAGTTCAGATTACAGGAGGGATGAAATATGCTAGACTTACACTCAAAGTCCTATTAGTCCATTTAGGTAGGCCCTTCTGCCTGCATTTGAAGAAATCACCAGTAAGATGATTTTTTGTTTTATTTCTCTCTGTAATTAATAGAGACATCAGACTTGTTTTGATTCCCTGTAGAGATACATTTACCTCAAGTATCCTGATAATACTCTTAAAATCAGAGATTTTCTCCAGCACACAGGTGCTATATTGCTTCAGATCTTCATCCATGAGGTTTGGGAAGACTTCATGTGGTGCACAAACTTCTCTCAACATATTTTGGGCACTCTGCTCACATCCCCTTTCCTGGGTGGTTCACCACCTGTTGCTGGAGTGCTGGAGCTAATCTCTTGCACCTGTGTCCTGTGGTGCGCTGCCTTTGCCTGACCACAGCCAGTCACTGGAGATTGCTAGGAAATTAGACCCTCTACCTGGGGTTAGCCAGTAAATACTAGGGTACAAAAGGCCTTCTTGCCTCAAGACCCATAAGCTGGCTGGTCATTATGCTTCCGAGCGCTCCCTGTGGTCGAAGCCAAGGTTAGACTTTACCTGAAGCCACCCCTTGGTTCACCTCCTTCCCTTTTCCTTTGCTCATTTCCTCCTCCCTCTAAGAGATTTCTCCTGAAAACACGTTTCTCCTGAAATGGGAAGTTTTAAACTACTTATCCTGTTATCATATCAAATTTTCTAGTTCTCCTTGGGATCACATTTAGTAATTTCTAATTTTCTAATAATGTGTACATTTCACCTAATTTTCAAATTTAATGACATGAATATTTTATGATAGTCTTCTATACTATTAATCTCCTCCACAGCTGCAATTATGTTTCTTTTTTCACCCTAAATATTGTTTATTTGTATCTTCATGTACTCCCTTGATTACACAGGGTTTTGTGTTTTGTTATCTTTTTCTAAGAAGTAGTTTTGGCTTTATTAATTCTCTTCACTTAATATTGCATTGCTATTTCATTAATACCTTTTCTTTATTATTTATTTTCTTTTACCTTCTTTGCATTTGTTCTTACTTTATCTAACTTCTTACCTAGTTTATTTTCACATCTATTCATATTAACATAGATATTTAAGCAAAACCTTTTACTTTTCTGAATGGTTTTTCCTGCTTCCAACAAGTGTTATATACTATTTTCATATTTTTCACTTCTGAATATTTTCTTATTTTCATTATAAGTTTTCTTCGATACATGAGTTGGGTTTTTATTTAATTTCTGACATATTTTAAGTTCTTTCATTGTCATTGATTTCTAATCTAACTTTTTAGTGGTCAAAGAATATAGTTGGTACAATATCAATTTTCTAAAATTTCTTTAGAAGTGCTATTGGCCTAGTATAATCAATTCTTACAAATCTTTCATATAATTTGGGAAGGGGGAGTGAATTCTCTAGTTGCTGTTGCAAGAAGTATTATATTTAGGTTTATTTATCTGCATGATGTTGTTCTTAACTTTTAGATCTGTGCAAGTTTTTGCCTGTTTGATCTATCACTGAGAGAGAATTATGTTAAAATCTCCCTCTACCATGTTGGATTTAGCAATTTTTGCCATCAGTTTTGTTTTATTTTTGCATTATGTATTTTGAATTTTAGTTTCACATTAGTTTAAGAATTATTGTACCTTCCTGGTTAACTGAAAAATTTAACAGTGTGTGATTGCTGTCTTTACCACTAAGAATGCTTTTTGACTCAGTCTATTTTGTCTTAAGAGTGATAGAGCTATCTTCACTCTCCCTAAGTTAGCATTTTCTTGGTGTATCTTTCTCCACCCATTTTGCACACTATCTTCAATATCCTTATGTTTTATATTTGTCTTTTTCAATCAACATATTTATTTTATGCATTTTGGAAAACATTTATCTTTTCATAATTTCCCTCTGATAGTCAAATATTGAAATTGGACTATAGATATGCCAAGAAGAGAGAATGGTTCCCAGTCCTACACACTTGGCTGTGAACCAGTTGAATAGATTAACACACCTATAAGGCACTCCACTCTTCCCTTTGCTCTTTTCCTTTGCACCCCACTCTTTGCACTTACTATTCTCTCTTGCCAGAAGTGCCTTTTGATTGGTGCTTTCTTTGTACTCACATATGGGTTTAAATGTTACTTTCTTAGAGAAGTCTTCCCTACTTTATAGAAAATAGGTTTCCACCTGTATTATCTATTTTTGCACCTTGTTTTTTCTTACCACCAATTACCTTTTGTATTAATTTCATTCATTCATTCATTCCACGTTTAGAGCAGACTCCAAGTTCCACAAAAGCAGGTATTTTGTCTTTCTTGTTATCTATTGTAGTTAAAGTACCTCGTAGAGATCCTGGCACATGGTAGGTACTCAATAAATATCGGTTGGAAAAAATGAAATAAACCATATCTAAATAAAGGATGCCAATTTGAAGGAGGAGACAATATCTGGGGAAATATTGAAAATGACAGTCATAAGCAAAGATTGCAAATGTCCCCACCCAAAAATTTTCCAGAAGAGAAACACTCTAACCAACAGATGCTAAAAATATAGGCCCCATTGGCAAGTTCATGCTCCCTCTGCCACTTCCTTGCATTGTTATCCTGAGCAAGTTAATTAATGCCTCTGTGCTAGTTTCTTCATTTTAAAGTGGAGATAATAATAGAACTTCTTACAAGTGTTTTTATAAATATAAATGAACAAATTCATATAAAGTACTCATAACAGTGCTTGGCATACAGGAAGTGTTCTAAGTGTTAGCTACTAATATTATTAAAGTCATCTTATTGAGAGATGGATACAATATCATGCTCTCTTAGCATAATGTTAATATGTTCAATCAATCTAATTCCCCATTGCTTTGATTCTCTATTCACAAGGGAATTTCCCAGTGATTGTTTTGCTTCACTTTTTATCTGCAGATAGAGAAAGAATCTTCTGGTTCCTTGTTTGGGATATATGACTGTTAGTTTCATTGTAAATTAATAAATTAATATTCTTATTATGAATTGACTTATAAATCTGTCCATAAGGGGAAATTGTCTGGACAGGCTATTTAAACATAGAATATTCTGGTTCTCTGTGTCAGTTATTTTGGTTAACTAATTAATATGAAGCTTTATCCAAAGCCTCATGAACTTGAAAACATAAGTGAATCTTAAGATTTTAACCCACTTTGGTGGTGTTGAGAAAAGCAGGTTGGACTGCAGATTGGTCACTTTCTGAACAATGGTTCTCTATCCTAGGAGAGAGTGGGCAGCCTCATCCCAGGCAGACAGCATATGATCTCCTTATACCTCCATATGCAAAGCTTTCTGCTCATTTGCAATTTTAGAATCCATGCTAATACCTTCATGTTACGGATGGTGATGAGAGAAGTAACTTGCCCAAAGTTTCATGAGCATAAGTGGCAGGGCCTATACTCAGACTCCACTTTGAGTGACAGTAAAGTCTTCTCATTATATATGCACTTAGTGCCAATAATAGCAAATAGAAGATTGATCAGAAAATTCTCACTTTGAAGATAAAGAAGTAATTTTAAATATTCAACAGTGAGAACTTTATTTTAAAAACTTTGCAAAGTCAAAGGAACATTTAAAAATATACAAACAATACAAGTAGACCTAAATTGCAGGACAGAATTCTATAGTAAAGAACAATGCATTAATAACTACAAAAGGAAAGAATCACAAATAGATTTAAAAAACTGTTGGGGAATCTGGAATAATAATAATACCAAATAAAGCTTAAGGACTGTGATATAAAAAAAAAAAAAAAGATTTACTTGAATGTGATTTAGAAAGAAAGAAAAACCAACATTATTAAGAATGCCTATATAAAAAGGTTACCATTAAAAACAAATTTGAAGAAATTTTTATAACATCCCTAAGAGTTCCTCTTTTTTTAATTCCACCATTGATCTTCATTTTTTCTTTCACAGCCCTATTTCTGGTTTCCCTTTTTCTCTTCCTGTCATGGATCTTTTAGCAAACGTTAGACAGGAAGTCAGAATAGTCTTCTACAAACATCGTTCTCATTAGAAGATCATCTGCTTGGTCATGCCTTTATTTTCCACTACCTATGTCCTTAGGTTACACTATGTACCTTCCCAGTATTAAGATATTTCTAAAATTTTTCCACCTGAGTTTATTTGTCCTTTAGTTTTATATGATAATTTTGTAGGCATAGCTTATTTTTTGATATTTCATTAGTTTTTTATAGTTTAATGCTTAAATAGATACTTAAATTGAATTTTCCACAATAGGATACTGCATTTCATGTTGGGTTTTAAGTTTGTGGTAAGCCTAGATTCTTGTCCCAAATATAGTTAAAGAAATTGAGTTACATAGAAATGTTAAAGAAAAAAATGCCTGACAATGTGTGCTTAAGTAATCATGAAGAAAGACAAAAGGAAGATCATAGTAGTAGAAAGAGCATTTTCAAATACAGGCTGACAGTTCTAAGACATTGGGCAAATTTCTAAACTCTGTTTCTGAGTAGCAAAATGGAGTAATTAATGCTGAATTCATACATACAATCACCTAGACATATGGGCATTTTTGCTTTATAAACAAATATTTTTGAGTAGAGTAAAAGTTTTTTACTACTTACTACTTTCCTGATTTCCATTGTCTTAACCAGATCGCAACTCTTTTCTGTAATGACATATTTCCCCATAAGAATTTTTCTCTTTCATGAAGTTTTTAATGAATGTTTTTTAAGAGTGCCTTACTCTACTGAGAACAATAGGAAAATGTGAAATATAGACAGTACAGATTTAGAAAAAGTAATAAATATGGTCTCTAAGATACAGTCTAAGAAACAAAAAGCTCTATTTTCTACTATTATACCAATTAAATGACAAAGACAATCACTGAAATATAGTGAAGTAATTTTAGATCATATTTCAAAAATTGTATACATTGTATTAAATCTATTCATAGTCTATAAAATTTTTAAAAATATGCATTCAACAGTACTACTAAATGGAATGCATTGCACTGCTAAAAGTTAGAAATTTCTGTAGGTAGTCTGTCAATGTAAGCAAATGACAAGTGCTTCTAGTTCTAGTGTCAGCCTGCTAATCACCACAGCTAATCAGTCCTAGCATTCTCATGGTTCAGTGGCCAGCAATGGAGTAAATGGCCAGTCCTTGGCATTAAGGAGTTAAATACTCCTTAGTCCACACTTTGAAAAGTTTTGCTCCATGCCCTTTTAGACAATGACTAGCTGTTAAGCTCAAAACTAATTAACATTTCAAAAACTAGTGTTAATCAGTATTAGGAAGACTCTAGGGAAACACTTCCCTGCAGAGACCCTTTTTTCCTTTGCTTTAAAGCAATAACTTCTAAATTATTACTTTAATTTTAAGTTGTGTTTGGCACATAGTAAACAAACCTGAAAATCAGTAAGTGCAAAAAATGGAATCCAGGTTGGTTCCTTATTTCTTACTCTAATAGAAACAACCTCTATCTCTATGATTTTACTTGCTTATAGAAACCAACTCTAATATCTGCAATAATCTTAGTCTTTCATATGGGTCCATAAACTCATACCCATAGAATGTATGAGTGGGTACAACTTAATCCCCTATAGCATTACTCTATTACTGCTGCTATTTGTGGATTTAGGAATAGGGCTGTAAGACTGTCAAGTTCTATGAGATTAAAGTAATCTGATTTAAAATTTTATATTTAGGTTTGGAAAGGGTCTTTGCAACAAAAACTCCTGCCACTGCTTTATTTTACACATGCAAACACTGAGGCCCAAGACCAGAGAAGTAGCTATGGGTGAACAGGAGTTTAGAAAATCCACTCACTACTTTCATCGCTGATGACTATTTGATCAAATGATAGTAATTTTGTGTTTAAAATTCCAATTTCATTTAGCTGGGATATGCAAATAACAATAAACCACTGTTTCCCCAAGAACTTCTACATGTAAGGTATTGTAAAAGATTTATTTTTTCCATGGACACATTCAGAAGGTAACATGCTTTCTGGGTAGATGTAGATTTGTGTAACACTGTTAATAGGCACTTGGCATATTGGATCACATATAGACTCTGGACTCTGGCCTCATGTCCTTGTTCTTCCCTTTGATAACTGTGTGTTCTTGCAGCTAAGGTCATCCTGCTGTTTTTGTTTTCTCATCTGAAAAAGGTAGGATAATAATAATACTTACCTCATGCTCACTGTGAGGCTGAAAGGAGACAGTGTGCATACTCTTGCCTGGCATATAATAAAAGTTTAATAAAGTACTAAAATAGATAAAGGGGTATTTAGATGGCAAGAAGGTCAGGACCAAGTGAAAAAATCAGCTCATATCATGGAACATTGAAGTACTATAAGATGCCTCTGAAACCATGGATACATTTGTGGGGGTACTTTTTCCTTTTGTGGTAGTTTTATCAAAGAAGCTGCATGTGACAATATAGATATGAAGTGATGTGTTCCTTGTTACCTTGCCTTTAAAAAAAATGAAATAAGTGGTTCCAGAGAGTTCATGGGAAAAAAAAAAAAAATCTGAGAAAGGACCTCATACCTGTGAAGATTTCAAATAGTCACAGTGAGAGCGATGGAAGTCATCACTGACACTTTTTTTTTAACCTTACAGGCTGCATCTCACAAGCTGAGTAACAAATATAATTTTGAAGCCTATAATGATTTGAGGTTGTGGAGAAAACGATCCTGAAGACTTCTGCTTTGGTTGACACTCTGTGCTCATCTTAAAGCCCTCTGTGAATTGTCTTTCTTGCTGGCAGTCCAAGTCTCTACATTGCCTTAATGGAAACTTGAGAGCTTTGCAATAAATGTTTACGCTTAATGACATGCGGTCCAACCAACTTCCAAGAACATTTGGTTTGGCCCCCCCAAGCCAAAACAATGTTTCCCCTAAATTGAACTCATTACTGACATAGGAAGAGCTCTTTGGATTTAAGTGTAGTTAAGGAAAACTGAGACTTTCCTCAATCATTGTTTAAAGATATTTTGCCAGTAGTTGTACACCCAGTCGTGAAATAACAAAGGTGAAAGAAAGAACGAGTAGTGGCACTGCTCTTCATGCCTCTTTTCCTTAGACCTCAGAATTACAAGAGGCAAAACAACACAGACTGCAAGATGGTGCTCCCTTCTGCCTTCGCATGGAGTTCTTCGAGGCCTGAAACCCCACTAACCTCATCTACCCGGGAGAATCCAGGGCCTGATGTGCTTGAGCGCCACGCAGTAGAACTCTGTAAATAGTTGTGATTTCTTTTTACTTTCTCCATTCATGCTATCTAAGAGCTGAAGGGGTAGATCTACTTCCCGTGTGTGTAATAACCGGAAGGCTAGGAAAGACTGGGAGTAGAGGAGAATGCTGGTCTTTTCTAGGTGAAAAGCTTCACATAAATTCCAAAGTGTTGTTGCTCTTGGGTAAACTTGCCTCCTGATGCTCAGGTGGTAGGCAAAAGCTGGCTAAGAAAGGACAATTTAGGAGGCAGAAAGGATCATAGAAAAATTTCAAGAACATAAGTATTAAAGTATATGAACCCATAGTAAGAAAGGATGGTCTGGTTGTGTGGAATTCTGTGCACATTTTTAAAAAAAAATTCAAGTTGAATAAAATTTATTTTTTAACATAAAATGTAATCATGTAGGTCAAGAATATCCTTTGGGAGAAAGCAAATTATAGGCATGTCTTATGAAGTATGTGGTATGTATAATATGACCATAGGCTATTAAAAAGCATGGTTTTATATATACAGGAAAATAATGAATGCACCAAATGCTTAGGAATGTTTATCTCAATGGAAAGAGATGATATTAAGGGAAGAAGGACTTTTTCTTTCTATGTAATGCATACCTGCAATGTTTGAAACTAGCAGCAACTATGGTTTATTCTTCTAATAAGATAGTGGCAAAAAACACAAACTCTGTATTCACACTTTTGGGGATCAAACATCGATTATTAGCTAGTATTTAATATCTGTATACATCTGTTTCCTCATCTATAAAATTATGATAACAATTCTAACTTTATAGAATTTTGAAGGTTACATGGAACAAAAGATGTAAAATCCATCCAGTGGTAACTGGGACATAATAGTAGCCTGTAAGTGTTAATTATCAGTAGAAGTATCATTGCTGTTACTAATCAGAAAGATCAGTAAACATTTTGAAAGACTAAAACTGCACTTGAAAAAGATTTGAATGAAAACTTTTTTTTAAGTCACTTTGTGTAACATCTGTTAGGTCTAGCCTGCATAATCTCTCCCTCGTAAGAGTTTCTCTGACCATTTTTTTCCTAAATATGTTCCCTTGTTTTTCACTATCCTGGCATCATGTTAATTTTCTTCTTAACATGTCTCATTTTATCATTAACTACATATTTGTTTATTTGTTCATCTTCTGCTTTTCTTCAGAGAGTGTTAACTCCGTGAAGGCAGGGAGGATGTTGCACACCACTGCAGCACAGCTCTGTATACCCAGTCCTATCACAGTGTCCAGCCATACACAGTACACAGAAAATTAATAGTTGAGTCAGTGCTCTTTGGCTTCACAGGATATGAACCCAATTCAAATAGTCAGAAAAAGATCTATTGGCTTGGGCAATCAACCATGGAAAAGTGTGGATATGGTAGGCTGCAGCCTAGATTCAGGGACTTCCCAGGGTCCAAATGCTGTCCCTTTTTCTCTTTACATCTCTTTGCCTTTTGAAGACTTGTTTTGTGTTGCAGGGGCTATGACTGCTAACAACACTGAGACTACATCCTCACAGCTTGTCCAAAAGGAAATAGAGAAACTGATATCAGCCAAGCCTGGGTCATATGCACAATTCTTGGTGGGAGTGGGGGTGTGCAGATTGGAATGCCCTGAACCCAGAAAGCCAGTGCTGTTAACAGGTTAAAAAAAAAAAGAGAAAGGAAATGCTGTAGGGAAAGGGAAAAATATTAGCTTTCTATAAAGTCAATGATGTTAATTATACAAGAGTTGACAGTATAGTTGCCTTCCAACTTTTTAAGCTAGAAGTACTTTCAAATTTTTTTCTTAAGAAATAAAATTTAAATGTAAATCTGAGGCCGCTTTTGCATAATGTAAACAAAAGGTTTGATTGCTGAGGTATGGCTAATGTTAATGCAGTCACATATTTGAGACAATGGAGATGAATGTAAACCATTGATATCTCCAGCCCATTCCCCCATTGTGGCAGGAAAGCAATTGCTGAATGAGGAAATGTAGAAGTAATTGTTGGGGGCCAAGATGCTAGATAAGGGGATATGTCATGGAAGCTTCAAGAAAAGAAATACATGAAAACTGATTCTTCCGTAACAATTTCTAGAATAAAAGTGGCATAAAACCCCCATATTATATCAAAAATCCAATAACACAGAATTTTGTATTCATATTAGATTCTATTGTATACTTATTACTTAGAAAAGCAGCTCAGTAACTTCCTCTAAATAAAATGTTATTATTATTGAATTCTGTTTAAAAGAAGTGGTGCAACATGAGGCCCATCTTTCTTTTCTTTTTTTTTCTTATTGTTTTTATTTTTTATGCACTGCTGCTCCACCTTCTATAGACATAAAAGTAATGAGTCTGGATGACTGAATTGAGGAATTAGTAAGATTTAGCTTTTTGCATTTCTAGAAATTTTTTTTAATTTTCAGAATTAAAGATGATTGCCTTTGAATGCCTAATGTTTATATTGAAATTACTTTGGCTTTCAATCTTACAATGTTATATAAAAATTTGTGTGATTTTTGTACTTGATAGTACACATATTATCAAAAAATAGTTATGAAAGGTGCGAGTAGACTTGGTTTTATTCCATGACCCATGAATGGACAAGTATAGGGTCGTTAACTGATGGAGGAGTTTCTCCAAGGAAAATCTTGTACTGCTTTGATAAATGCAGATGATGATTAAGTATGTGACATTGTTCCCATTTATTCAGTACTGAATCAATCAGTGCCCCAAGTCAGCCTGATGCAGTGGGCTACTCTAGATGTGGTCTTCTGAATAAGGCAGAGTGTTAAAATGAGGTCATGACCACTTTTCATGGTACTTTTTTTGCTTGGCTACATTCCAGCTTCTCTAATTAAAGTCTGTCTTTCTAAGATCCCTTTACAGTTTTAATTGGGTATGTTATTTCTTGTGAATTGTATGGAATTGTTATTCACTGTCATAAGCAGTGGCTGTATTTCACCATAGAGGAGCTTGTATTTCATCATAGGGATCAAAGGAAGGGAAACATGAATATAACTTTTTTAAGAGCACTTTGCGATGCTTTGAGCTCTTTGGAAGAAAGCACTATAAAGGAAAATAATGGTGTTCTTAAAATGTAAAGTATTGCTATTATCATTTGTGAAAGAAAAGCTGGAGATTGAGGATGTGTTTTCTGGTGAAGTTTAGGATAAAAATTATTTTACTGTTTCAGAAAAAGGGCAGAAATATGATTATCATTTGCAGATTTATTGAAAAATTTTATTGTCATCTCTGAAACATCTCTATATTATCTGTGTTTAGGGAAAAATATTGGAACTTCTAAGTCTTTCTGAGAAGACATTCTATGCTTGTTTCTTAGTGCTAAGAAGACTACTACAACTATCCGTCAGTTTGTATGTTAGCTAAGGTTTTATTTACAGTTAATTTTCTCTCTCTTCTATGCAGATTTACAGTCTATATTGTACAAATATACTCTTAGACAAATGATAAATTTTCACATCACACCAAGCCTTTGTTTAGCTTATGTTTAGTTACTTTAATTGATTAGTTGAGTAACACCTCTTGGGGGGCACAACCACATGCACACACATGAACACACACATAATAAGCAATAAAGTTATTGGTTATTTTCCATGTATTTATAGTTTTAGAATCAAGAAATGGGTTGATTTAACAGAAAACAGTAAAATAAATAGATTAAATTTGGGGCAAAAAAAGAAAAAGAAAGATGAACAGATATGAGATGGAAACATGCTTGCTATAAAAAATTAATTCAATGATACATATTTGATACAGGTAGATCCCCCAAGTTGGCTCTATGCATTTTGACAATTAACATAAGGCAAAACAAACAAAAACTTAGTTGCATAGTTTACTTCATCTCTAAGACAAAATACAGATTGCTCAGGAATATGGAATGTTCCTGTTCTTGAAATTATTTGGGATTTTTTTCCTCCTTGGTATTCCCACAAAGAAAACACTGTAAAATTTAACAACAGCCTCAAAAATACCCTTATAGGAGACATGGTGATTTTACCAGGGTTGTTCATTGAAAAAATCTTAAAAATAAGTGTACAGTATTGCACAAAAACACAACACAATCCAATAGAAGATTTTTGGTTGTGGCTAACCAGATAGCACATAGCATAACTCACTTTTGTCCCACACTTGTCTGACTGCTAAGTTCATAATTTTCACTTCACTATACTGCACTGTCAGATATGGCAGCATGGCACGCAGCACAATGCTGATTATACAAGAACTTGAGAATAGTGACACATGACAGAGCTGTCTTACTATATAAATTGCATGTGTTTAAATATACAAAAGTTCACATGTACAAAAATACCCAATGTAAAAGAATACTCAATACGTTTCTATCTCTATATCCTGTTTTATTTCTCTTTGTGACATACCACTTACAACTCCCTGAAAAAAATACATGTATGTGTACACACACACACACACCACACACAAATCTCAGGAGCACAGATTTGAATTAATCATAATACTTGGTTCTTAACATACTACTATTACGTCTTTGGTCCTTGTATGGTCCTCATTTTCACTCATTCATTCAATCATTTGTTCAAGATATAATGAATACCCCTGAACTCAATGTCCTATTCCTACATCTAAAACATTAAAAATAAGTTCCACTAATAAGTTCTTTCTCTTGCCATCTTCCTGCTTTCCTCAGAGACAGCTAACCACTATCCTAAATTCTGTTTATCATCTTCTTGCTTAAACACACACACAAACACACACACACACGCTTGAACAATGATTATTTAATTAAAATTGTTTTTGACTTTATAAAAAGTCTTTATGCTGAATGAAATAATCTTTGACCCACTTCTTGTACTCAATTCCATCCTATCCATGTTGTTGCAGGTAGCTGTAGTTATTTGTTTCCTGCACTGCATAATATTCCATAGGGTTAATATATCAAATTTGTTTTTCCTATTTTTCTTTCTATGGTAGTTTCCAACCTTCTGCTATTATTAACAGTGGTGTTGTGCACATTTCTGTACACATGTCTTGATGCAAATGTGCAAGAGTCTGTCTTGAGTATGTACCTAGGAAAAGAATTGCTGGGTCTTAGGTTATGTTCCACTTTACAAGGCAAAAACAAATTGTCTTCCAGGGATCAGTGCTGCCAGCCATATTCAAGATATCCTTTTAGCCTATATCATCTCTAATAATATTATAAGACTTTTTAACATTTGTCAAACAAATGAATGTAAAATGATATTTATTTTTGGTGACATTTTATAATATATTTGTTATTTGATAATTTATTATCTCTTTCACTATAATATAAATCTTCACAAATCCTGGTACTTTCTCTTTCTTGTTGTTTTATCCTTGGAACCTGTCATAGTGTATGATACATAAGACGTGTTCAATGAATAATTGTTGAATGAATTAATATGAAGTTATGCATAGTTGATTATGAAATTGATCTTTGGTACCATATTTATATATGAGAAAATATGTATATAATTAGGGCATACAGTAAATTCCTAAAAATCAGTGTTTATGATAAAAGCAATCATAGTCCCTAGTCTATTTGTTCAACTTTAATATTAATATGCATATACATATGCATCAATTGTGTTAACATCTCTAGTTTGCTTACTCAATCTTTGTGCACTTCCCCGGACAGAAAAACTATGAGATCATTTAAAGTAAAAATTCTGAGTGATACTACTAAGACTAAAGAGGAAATTTTTCCATTAATAGCGCCTCAAAGGTATCTACAAAGTGTGCATGCGCGCACACACACACATACACTCTATCAATAAAGAAGTTACTAGTTCATGGTTGCTTCTCCAAAGACTTATAATAGCCACCACTTATTAACACAAACTATTCTGATACCTGCTTACATAATTATTTAAAGGCATCTCAGAGTTTTACATTACTCATTTATCATTGTAGCCAACAGTCTATATTGAAAACAGTTAATTATTTATCAGAATTTTACAAAACAATTTTTAGCTCTTGATTTATAAGTTTTGATTCAGTTAATACAAAATGAAATGTTGCTGAGTCAATTTTAGTGAGATTTGAATATAGATTCTCTAAGGTAGCAGTTCTCAAAGTGTGGTTTGAGGAATTGTAGGATCGGTCAGATCTTTTTGGGTATTCACAAGGTCTTCCCTTTTTCAACTACATATCTGTGTGAGGACAGGTTGTTTTCATATGCTTTATCTAAAGTAACTTATTGCAATAGATTGAATGCTGAAGCAGATGTAAGAATTTAATTATCTTCTCTAAGCCTGACATTAAAAAGTTTTGCAAAAATATAAGGCGATGCCACTCTTCTCACTATTTTTTGTTTTGGAAAATATAATTGTTTATATAAAACATATTTTGCTAAGATTTAATTAATTAATTATTATTTTAAAATAAATTAATTAATATTTTCAGAATTTCTCAGTTTTAATTTCTAATATGGTAACCATCGATATATATAATTCACCTAAACAAAACTCTTTGCAAGTCTCAATATTTTTTGAAGAACACAGACAAGTCCTAATACTGAAATGTTTGAGAACTTCTGCTTTTGGGGAACACATATTTATGATGTATAATTATAGACCCAAGGAGGTTGATAATATGTTATAAAAATTGAGATAAATAATTGAGCTTATCCTTAATAAAAAAGTCACTTACATATTTATTCATTCATCAAAAATATATGGAGCTCCTACTATGTGTCAGGCACAGTGGCAAGGTGCTAAGCATTGAGATACAGTGATGAAAACTGAATACATAATCCTTTCCCTTGCAGAGTACAATTGCCTTAAACCATCAATTACAAACAGTCTAACAGCTGTGGAGTCACATAAGAAGAGTTTTAATTCATCAGTATTGTTATTTAAATTACAATTAAAATAACTGATATTATGGAAAAGCAGAGTTACTGAATGAGGTGGGATGGATAGCGTATGTATTTAATAGTACATGTTTATGTTCCACTCCTTCTTACATGAAATCATACAAATATTTAAAAAATTTTTTTTAAAAAATCAGAGACACTAATGTGTTTAAGAGCAATTATTTAAATGTAATGCATTAAATTAAGTAGAATTGGAGAGCCACATAATTATTTTAGCAAGAAAACTTCAGAAAATAGCATGTGAACAAATAATAAGCAAAAATGCCTATTATGAATAGAACTTTAATGAATACATTTTTCCCTAGTTAGATATACAGTCAAATACGCTGTTACTTTTCATTTATCATTCCATATTTTTGACTGATAATAGCTTAGTTCCTTAAAAATAGAATATTTAAAAATATAAATGTGATGACATGATGTCCTCTTCTACCTACTGACCACTAAATGAGTCAAAATATACATTTTTGGCCAAAAATAGTCTGAAAATAAAGACACATATAAAATATTTCTAAGATATTTCTGAAGCTAGAAAACAAAGCACTAAATTAAAGAACAAAAAAGAACACATAATAAAAACAAATGCATTGATTAGAAAAATATTTACCTATTTACTTTTTTTGATTATTAATTAAAATTTACATAGTGAGCTTCATAAGCCTGGGAGGAAGATTCTCATCATATTCTCTGATCATATCTCTATATTATTGCAGATTCCTTAATCTACAGTGACGTGCATGTTTGCTATAAATTGACAGCATTTTAAAATCCTGAGGTGAAACCAGAGGAGGCTGTAATACTCACTTCATTACCCTGTTGCCATCTTGGATTTTTCATATTGTTTTATATATTTATTTGGTGCATTTTTACCCTGTTGATATAGGTTTTTATACCAAATGCCTCTCCTCATTCTGTTTAGCTATCCTCATAGGTATTTTTAACTACATGTAAAGGTAGGGCATTGCAATCCATTGTCAAATTATGATTATAATTTCTTTTATGACTGACATCTTCCATTCAGTAAGAGTGTAACCACAGGCTTACCATTGTTTCTTTTTTTTTAATTTCAACATATTAGGGGGGTACAAATGTTTTAGGTTACCATTATGTTTCCTAAATCATGTCTACACCAAAGAGGAAAAACCTGCACTCAGCATTATGTTTGGAACACACAAGCGGGTTTTATGCATTTGAAACCACATTGGCAGGTTCATACTATTTTATTATACACTTGGCTTTCTATCTTCTTCTTGTTCACTGTGGGGATCGGATTGTTCCATGATGTCCACCCCCCTTCTGTCTGGCCCAGTATCTGAGCCAAGCACCATGGGTACCCATGGGGTGAACTTGGCAGCTGTGAAACCCAGATGCTGAGCTCCAGTATGTAATTTTCCAGCAACAGCATCTGGGTGTTTGGTTGGCCTTTTATCTGGCTTATGTTGTCTGTCATAGTGGCTGTAGAAAGTCTAGGAAACTGGCACAGCATTCGTCTCCTTGTCTGTGGGTCTATCTTGTCTATAAAAAGTGTCATTTCCTATTTATTCTAATTTGGTGTTATACTGTTCCTCGGCAATACATCTGGATAGGGAACCAGAGGGAAATTCCTTGGAAGTCACCTTACACATTTAACCTTTTCATGTGTTCCCCCTATAACTTCCCTGCTCAATCATATGCTATATATTTTCTACTTACATTCTGTAGTCGTATGTACACTCTTGTCCCCATTTCCACAAAGTGTAATAAAGATAGGTTGAACATGTGTAGGGTGGTTCCATGTGTTGGTTAGGGCTTTCCCTTTTGGCTCTAAGTCTTCAGCTACCCTATTCAATATCTAATTTCCATCCATATCTTTCAAATAAAAAATATATTCAATAATATGGGTTGGTTCAAATAGAAATACAAAAATGTAATTGCGGTTTATCACTATTCCAAATATTAACCTTACAATTTACGTTCTTCTAAACAAATACTTCAAAAATTGAATTCTTTTTTTCTTTCGTTAAATTTTCGGAATAAAGAAAACTTTTTTTGTAAAAATGATTTAATATTTTTACTTCTATTTGGACCGTTAATTCCCACAGTAATAAATTTATTTTTTTACATAAATATGAATAATATACACTTAGGAAAAATTGCTAAATTTATTGAAGTTGGATTGGTGACTATTTATTAAATTGAAAAAAAGAATTGATTGATTTCTTAAATCACTTAAGAAAGAAAAACTGTAAAGTTCACGAGTTGCTGATGGAACCAACTATATTAAATTGTGACAAATGCCTAGAATGTGCTTTACTCTTCATAATCCTAACTTTAATATGCATATGATCAGAATATAGGACTTCCAGGGCAGCTTAAAGTGACTGTAACCTGTAATTACCGTTCCTGTGCTTGATTATAATAATCTGATTGCAATTATATTCATTATATTTAAATAAACCTAAGTATCATATACAATAATTCAGCGGAGTTAGTGGAACTGTTTGTTTGGCTGTGAAATGATGTTTTAATCTATAGTGATTGCAAGATTGACTGTAGTTTATAGCCAGTACATAAAGCAATTAGTATTGTGGGAAAATACTTTTTTTGAAGTAGATAATTATGCTAAATTCTTATAAGTTGACTAGTAGTCATTATTATGCACTTTAAGAAAGGTATAAAGCAAATTCTAGGTTGAAAATTGACCTCTATGACCATCTATCTAAAAATTGCAAATGGAGGTGAAGGAAGAGAAGAGGTGGAGCCAGCCAGAGGATGTATCATTATAGAACATTAATGCTACCCTAAATATTTCTACTGAATATGGCACTTGAAAGGCTTAAAGGCCAAATGAATAATGTATAATTTATTCTGTAGAAAAGTGTTTAGAAATACCAAAACTCCAGGAAAATATTTTGTAGAGGAATAATTTCAAACTATAGGAGGCAAGCATAAGTTCCCAGGCTAGAAACACACTTTTGTCAAATATTTTCAAGGAAGATTCTCTAAAAAATGACAAATCTTTGGACAGAAAAAAAAATGTATTGCCTATCAGATCTATGATATAATGCTGGTTTTTATTTTGATGCTTGTTTCCTTTCCTTCTCTTTTTTGAACTAAAATTAACAAGCAGCAAACCTTGACTTTAAAGCAAGAAATATAGAATACCAAATATGCTCCCAGACACTTAAACTTAATCTAGTGGTAAAGCAGTAGTTTAAAATGAGAGCTATACAGTGCACTAAGAGAGGGAGAATAGTTTAAAGATACTGTCTTGAACTGGAATGTCAGAATTATTGGGCTGCCTGAAGGGGTAGAAGAGGGAGACCCAATAGACTGCCTTGAAAAATGGATCCCTAAGGCTCTTCAACTCAATCTAACAAGCGACCCAATTTTCTTCTAGAGGTGCTTAAGAATTCCAGGAAACAAAGGAGCAAGAAGACAAAGCATAATCCTGACTTTTAAAGTCCCCAATTGGAGAAATAAAGAGTGAATTATCATCTCTATATGAAAAGCATATGATCCGGTCAGTAGAACAAGCAATTTGTTCAAGTGTAGGTTTCCAAGGATAACCCAGGAATCAAGGGAACATTTCTAAACAACTCACCATGCTCAATGGCAAGTGATTTCACAGTATAGGAGAAATTTGGCATATGATCAACAGATGCAGTTGGCAACATTTTTGAACCACATTCCCAAGTGAATTTATTTCCTTTCCCTTCTCAGTGTTTCTTTAAAGAATATGCTTTACTAGCCTTTTAGTTTGGGTCTCAGTGTCAAATCCCGTTTTGCTAAAACAAGTATAGACTTATGGCATGGTTTTTTATCAATTAATTCTTCTTAGGGTTATAAACCTTGCTTGGTTTTGAAATGGGAAGGGGAAGTCAGAACAAAACATAGGTTTCTTTTGTAAGCTATTTTCTTTACAGCTGGAAAAAATAGAAACAATACATAGTTTACAAGATTGTTAGAGCAGTGAAAAATACTCATAAGTTTGAAATATGTAAAAAAGCTTTTTTAAATGATTATATAGGCATGAGGTTAGGTAGAAAGCTCTCCAGTTGTGTTGATTCTCTAACATATCTAATTTCATAGAACATCTCTGCATAATTAGAAGTCCCCTAGGAAGGCATTCTTGATCTAATAAAGTTTACCTAGAGATGAAAGCCTCAAACCTACTGCTCATTGCTGAGCCATGAGGATTCTATTTATGGGTTCCATACTCACTTGGAAATGCAAGTATATCTTCAGTTTTCATTTCTAAATATGACTCAGGGCTACTTCCTATTAACATACTAGATAAATTATTGTAAAATTACAAAAATTTGGTACTTATAAATTAAAATAATTCAATTATAGAGTGTTCAGGGAAAATAATCCTGAATTCTACTAAGAAGTGTGGCTGCCTACAACACATGGCAAAACTGCAAAGCTCATGCTATGAATTTGCATGTATAGATGGTTGTGGGACTCCTGTAATTCCCTGCAAAGATGTTTTATTATCAGTAAATCACCAATATTTTCAAGTTAGACATGGTTTCTAATAGTTTTCTTACTTTTTTCACTATAAGCCTTTTTTGTTCAGTTACATCATCAATTAATTTTTTGTCAGTTGTTTGGTTTACTCAGAAGTTTGTAGTGATGTATTAATATTTACATTTGCTGCATTTTCATTTGGAATTTTCTAAAAGCTCTATTTTGAGACTTGCAGGCGTTATGATACATCCTTAATCTTAATTTTTCTTACTACTATTCTAAATGTGAGAATTAATATTTCTGACACTTTGCTAGGTAAATATTTATTTAAAAATCTTAGTTCATTTTCATTTTCCAATGTCAGTTTATATACAATACAATATTTTCCTAAAGATAAGTTTCTAAAACAGTGCCTCTGCCAAGATATTAAAAGAGAAATAACTATTTGCTGAAACATAGCAAATTATGCATTTAGTAAATTTGTATAACAATCTAATGTGCTGCTACTTGTAAAATCATAAAAATTTAAAATTATCTCCTCAAAAATGAAAAAAAATCTTTTGAATGTATAATTTTTTCTAGGTATTAGTGTTTTTAGAGTGAAAAGGCTAGATATAAATATGTTAAGCTCACATATAATTGAACAATCCAATAACACTTTAGTGGAAGAAGAGCCATAAAACATTGAGTAACATCTCAATCACTGCCCCTTAAGCAAAACACTCAAAAGCTTTTGCAAATATTGCAACATTTTGTATCAGATGACTATGTCACTGAATGGACCCGGTATCAGCGCTCATCCCAAGACAGCCTCAAGTGCCAGACATGAGGGGGAAAAAGTCTACGAAGTAACCTTGAAAGAAAATTCTACTAAAGAGGGATGCGCTATATATCATTGGAAATGATTGAGTTAATCACACTTTCTTTCATGAGAGAATAAAACAGATTGACGGGGGGCAGGGAGGGGGACACAGAAATTAGAATGGAGTGGAAATTTAAAAAACAAAACAAAATAAACCAAAAAAAAATTCTTTAGAGAAGTCAATAAGAAGCCTTGAGGTAGAAGTCATGGGCTGGAAAATCAAGTAGAGAGGGCAGCTGGTAGCTGAGTAGGAGCCAAACCCAGCGATGGAGAAGGGACTACCGAGAGTAGCTGTGCAGCTAGGACGGCGGCCTCCCCAGGGTGGGGATCAGCGGAGGCCCGCTCCTGAGGCCTTGCCCGGCTGAGCTGCCAGGGTTTCCTGAAGGATGTTGCAGTTCTTCATCAAGCCTGACTGACAAATGGCGGAGGTCTTTTTCAGTATTTCTTTTCTCTCCATCAATCCTTACAACAAATCCTGACCATCTATGGTCACGTGAGAAAGGCCCAGGAATGATGGAGAGCTCTAGTAACGAGAGGGAAAAAAGAGGATGTGAGGAAGCGGGCGAGGCCTAGACAACCTTTTCAGAAACAACAGAGTGTGCGAAGTGATCACTAGCACACCGTTTAGGAAAGACAAGGGGCTGTCCAATATTTTATTTTAAGTCTTTTACTGAAGGAAATCCTCCTCTGCACCTTCAAACCTTCAGTAAAATTCAGCTATATGCATTAGCCTTGAGCTCGTGGTTACACGGGGATGTAAAAGGAAAAGCGTACGGACTCCCCCTGGGACCGGTACAACACTGAGAAGACACAAACCGCGAAAGGCGCAAGTAGGAAATTGGAGCCCAGGAGGAATAGGACTAAAGTGAATTCCTTGATGTCCCAAGGTATTGTTGAGGACACTGTTTTGTTTTTCTTCCCAATACATGATATAAAGGCTTCTAATATTTATTTGTATATTAAAATATTTCACAAAGCTAGATAGACTATTTCAGGGAATGCAAGCAGCCTACCACTGAGTTATATTTGAAACCTAAAAATCAAAACCAAACCCTGTTTTCTAATTAATTTGTAGAAAGTATATGACTAAAATAGAAGTAATGAAGAAAAATATGAAGTCATGTTTTATACTTTATGACACATAACTTAAAAAGTCATATATTAGTAATTTTTCATCATTGATTATTTTTTAAAAGCTGATACAAAATAATTTCTGTTTCTAGGTGTTAGAAGAGGAAAGTAATGACAACTTTCATTAATAGTTACAATTATGTAGTTGTAGTTTGAGTTTCCAAATTGATAGCCTATATGACTAAGGCCACCCATTAGCTATTGAAGGAACATAAGGAAGGTTTGAAATGTCTTCTGTTTCTAAATGTTTCATGGTAAATTTTAGAATCATAGGGGTCAGGAATTGACTGCTGACGATCTCCATCATCCTAAAGACTTTATACCTCCAGTGTGTACCTTTATACATATTTAAGTATATGTTGGTATATAGATCTTTCTGTACCATCAGGTCCACAGTTATAATTCTGCCTGAAAATTGTCAATTGACAATATAAAATTAACTTTGGGGAGTTGATGGCAAAATTGTGATCCGCTCTGTGGAAAGTTAACTCTTACCTCATGATGTATATAATAGACCACTAGACAACTTTAGAAAATTGCTACAAATTTACTCAGCACACAAAATATTAACTTGCTTATGGAAGCATGTTACATTAATCACCAGATTTTGTTGCAGAAGGAAATTGTAGGTATCAAATAATAAAATATATGTAAAGTTGAGCTGATTCGCTCCAAAAGATGAAGTGATTTTCTCAGGTCATATTTACGGATGGCAGAAAAAACAGGAGAACCCAGGTTTTCTCATTTGTTGTTTAAGATATTTTCTACTGCATCTTGTTGCCTTATTCATATTTCAAGACTAAGTGAATTATTTTAATAATGTATATTTTATCTAGTACTTAAAGCAAATAAGTACTAATAGGAACAAATCAATCTAACAAAAATTTCCTTAATTTATATTTCCCTAAAAATAATACATATATGAAATGTAAGAATTTAAAATATAATTTATTTCTGAGTTGTTTATTATAATTATTCACTTCATTACAAAGTGAATTTAAGTAAAGCTTAAAAAATGATAAAATTTTCTCTTATCTTTATTCTTCCTTGCAAGCTATCACAAGGCAGAAAGTCACCACTACTGTGATGATCCCTTAACAAATATGTGAGAATCCAAATATACTAATGGTAGAATCCATAATATAATTTTATTACAGGACTATTACCTTAACATAGTTTCATGAAGGCCAACATTTGTAACCTAAAAAATAAAGCAAGCTTCCAAGACCAATCTACTACTATTGTATTTTAAACTACTTATCAGCTCTGAATACTTTAAATACTAATCTCACAAAAGCCTTTTTTTCCCCATTACACTTTAATAGACTGATTTTTATTCATCTGAAGTAGTTTCAATTTCCAATAGTGCATCAAAGTCAATAAAAGAAACAGAAATACTGCACCCACTTTTAAATCTCTAGAGATTTTTGTTCCAAATCATTAACCAAGGTGAGCATCTTACCACTACTTCCACAATTGCTTTTGCCTAATGACACTTGGTTAATATCCAGCAAAAGGATGCTTCTATCATAACAATAAACTATTGTTCCCAATTGTATATCATAGTGTAGGAAACCACATTTTCATTGACCACAGCCACCACAAATGCGCATTTTGATTTCCTTTCTTTTTCTGCAAGAGCAGTAGTTTGGTGTAGACTCATATTAGTTACATGTTAACATCTTTAACACTGAAAGTTCAAATGCCCAGCTCTATCTTAACCCACATGTAGTAATTTTTAACCATGGTAGAATATCTGTATGCTTGTAAGTCTGTTTTTAAAATTTAAAGTAATTTGTTTTGAGAGGCAGAACAACCTCATGAAAAAAGAGCACTGGACTAAAAGCCAAAAGGTTCAAATTATAGTCCTCAATTAAGGAACTACGAAAATTACTTAACTTCAGTATGGAAAGTTGTATTTTCTTTCTTTTCCATTCATAAAATGGGTGTAAGCATACCTCAAAAGGTTTTAGTGGTAAAAAATGTATAATTATGTTATACATTTTTAAATTGTGTGCAAGGTAAGGTATTATATTTATTGTAGATTAAGAATGAATTTTAAAAAACTAAAGATTCATGTAATGGAGAACATTTAATTCTTAAAGGTTACATTTCCAGTTTCTCTTGGCAATGCTATTTATTCAAGCTTGAATGCAAGGCAAATTGTTTGAAGAGCACCAGCATGTCCATCTGCTCTTTAAAAACATCTCTCCCACTGGCTGATACAGCAGTAGCACCTCTGAAGCTTCTTACCAAGAGGAGAGCACCTCCACAGTTTAGAACAATGGTTCTCTTTTTTTTTTAATTTCAGAATATTATGGGGGTACAACACTTTAGCTATATATATTGCCCATGCACTGCCCGTGTCAGAGCTACAATCGTGGTCATCCCCCAAACTGTGCTCCCTGCATCCATTCAGTGAGAGTTTTTCCCATCCCCTCCATCCCCCTCCCCCTGCCCGCCCCCTGATGAATATTATTGCCCTGTGTGATGTAGGTGTTGATCAGTTAGTACCAATTTGATGGTGAGTACCAGTGATGCTTGTTTTTCCATTCCTGTGACACTTCGCTTTGAAGAATGGGTTCTAGCTCCAACCAGGATAATACCAGATGTGTTAATTCAATATTGTTCCTTATTGCTGAGTAATACTCCATGGTATACATATACCACATTTTATTAATCCACTCGTGTATTGATGGGCACCTGGGTTGTTTCCACATCTTTGCAATTGTGAATTGTGCTGCTATAAACATTCGTGAGCAGATGTCTTTATTATAAAATGTCTTTTTTTCCTTTGGGTAAATACCCAGTAGTGGGATTGCTGGGTCAAATGGTAATTCTACTTTTAATTCTTTGAGGTATCTCCATATTACTTTCCATAGAGGTTGTACTAATTTGCAAAAGTGTGTTTTCCTAACCAACAGCATCAGCATCACCTGGAAACGTGTTAGAAATACAACTTCTTGAACCTAGTCCAAGACCTACTTAATCAGAAACTATGTGGCTGGGGCTCATCAGTTGCTATTACTAAGTGCTCCAGCTCATTCTGATGTACACTAACATTTGAAAACATTGGTTTAGATAGATGTCTGCAAACTTTTTTGGTAAAGGGCCAGAGAATAAGTTTTCTAGGCTTTGTGGGTTATATTATCTTTACAGGATACATAGATAATATATAATTGAGCAAATTAAAATAAAAACTTGTTTACAAAAATAGTGTGCAGGTTAAATTTGACCCTCAGGCCATAGTTTTCCAACTCTTGATTGTGTAGGTGTAAATAGTTCTCTTCCATCTGCTAGTTGACCCCTTATTAGAACCTAAAAGCATCTATATAGCCTCCCCAAATATTTCTACAAATCTAAGGTAAATGGGGAAAGGAATGGATAAAGACTTTGAAATACAGAGGGCAGACCTGAGGAAAAGATCACATGGGGTGGGCATTTTGAGTTTGTGGGTAGAGTGACAGCTGACTTAATACAGGATGGTTTGGTTTAAGACCAGCCCACATTGATGTAAGCAGTATTACAGATGTAATGATAAGAGCTGTACAAATTCAGCCTGTGATATCTGGATTAACCTAACCAGGACATAGAAAACCGTAGTTGGTTTAGACATAAGATGTGTTTCACACTTATGGTACAATTACTCCGGATGCATTTCTATTTAGAAGTGTGCTTTGAATCTTTATTTAGATTTAAATGAAAATATTGATTTGGAATATACTATAAAATTATTGTAGGTATTCCTCAGCTTGGAATTGTTTTAAGCCCGTTTATATCCACATTGCTTGTCCAGTGATGTCTTCCTTCATCTATCCCCTTGTATAGACAAAGTAACCAACACCCATTTATATCACAGAGGTAAGGTACAACAGAATCCAGAATAAATCTGGTCTCCAGATTTCCTGACAATGCTCAATCCCGTGCACTTTGGCGTGAACATTTCCAAAGATGGTACCTGCACCTTTTGTAATAGGCCTTTTAATGTTTAGAAATGACCAAGAATAAGAATTTTAAAACTAATAAACTTAACAAAACAACAGAGCTAGTTTTTGTTTTTCCTTTTTTGGGCAGTGGGGGTGGGGTGGGAGGTGGAAGGTTTGAGCCAAGAATAGAGCAAGATCTCAAATATCTCAAGTTGATATGCCAATAAATCCCAATCCTGACACCAGAAGAGCACATTCAGACTTGAAAAAACAACCATAAAACCAGTTTACATTTGTTGTGCTGTAAACTTTATGGATTATAAGGATATGTATAATATACATTATTTTATTCAAACTCAAAGACATATTTTGGTATAGGAGAACTTACAGTGAAAAATGTAAGGCAGGAAAATTATCTTGCATAATTTTCTAAAAATTATTAAGTAAGTTTAACTCTCCTATAAAGTCATTAAATCATCATTAAGATTTTCCTGGATATATTGTTTAAAATTTTGTGATGCAAGCAAAAAAAGTTTTATCATAAATTGATTCTTTGAAGTATAAACTAGACAATATCATAGTTACAAACTACATACTAAGTTTAAAACTATAAATATACTATAAAATGGTCTATTAACAAAGTTAAATGACTGGTTTCTCCACTGCCCTGTTTGATTGAAGTACACTTTTTGGGAGCTTTAAAATTTCCAAGATGATAAACAGTATATCGCTTTTATTTGATGGAATATGCAATTTTGCAATCAGTTCTTTAAAAGAGTAGATCTTTAAAACCTTAGAGAGAAATTTTCGATCCCTAATATAACTTATTTTTTACATGAAGTGGGATTCATGACTGTATGAATAGTGATAAGAACTTAGTGTACACAAATGTAACCCAACTTTGGATTACAACCTTAGATTGTTTCATTGTCTGTAGCTAGAAAACCAAAAAACCATTGCTGTCATTAGGTTGAAATATTTTGATAAGTCACATCAATCAGTATACCAGTAATACAGAAATACATAAATAAAGATGAGTCATTCACAAAGGTAATTGATAGAAAATATCTAAAAAACAGAATTAAACTCTAAACTAAGTTGTACATTCACCCTTACAACTAGGAAGCAGAATGAACCAACCGTGGTCATTGTGTACAGGGTCTGGCCTTGTTTGACTAACAACAATCTTGAGTCATGTTTTCCTTTACAAAACATGACAAGGTCACAAACAAAGTTCTGGAACTCATCCAGGCCTAGTGTTTCTAATTTCCAACAGATGTTGATTTTCAGGATTTGGAAACAAGAAATTGGAATCCTTTAGAATTCTTGAGATTGCTGACATTATGAGTTATTAGTTGTTTTTCATAACATTTTATTTACATATTTTGAAGTATTAATGGTTAAGCAAAATGATAAACAGTGAAAGATTTTTATGTGCCAGAGTTATACTAGAAGTTACACTTGTTTTTAATTAAAAAATGAATAATAAATGTATATTTTGTGATTTTGTGCCAAAATATTATGACAGGATTAGATATTTCAATAATATGTTAAAATTATATCTATCTGCAGTAGATATTTGATAATAGGTAAGAATAAAGAAAGGAAAATTAATGTAAAATCAATGCCAAATAAAAATATTTAAAATACTGAAAATTATCCAAATATTTAATATTTCTAAGTTATAATTCTTAAAAATTTTAAAACACACAAAATACTTATTTCCCTACCTAAAAGTCTTGATATTTGTTACATGATAAATGTTCCATAATGACTTTTTATTTTGCTTTGATATTGGTCAAATTGTTATAAGTGCTTCCAAAAGCATTTTCAACTTGGGCATTAGAGTACATGTTGCTTCATATAATCTCTTTATTTTTAATGATGAAAACATTTTTTTCTTGCTCTAACTTGGTTTTGTTGTTGAAATAAATATTGCTTTTGCTAATTCAGATTTTCTATGGGTTTTAGATTTCACGTTGGAGATTCTATAACTTTCAAGTCTTCTTTTCTTTTTATTTCTTCTGTTAAAATATTTAAAAGAAATATAACCTAAGTTCAAAACCAAAACACTGAAAATTACTGGATAGTATTAAAAAAACAAAGCATTTGTATCTCCTAGCAAGGTTAACAGTAGTACAGGTGTTGATCACAATTTAATAACTTATTTGACTTCAAAGGCATGTTGTTTCTTAGCATATCACTCCTCGTATTTGTATAAAGTATACTATATGTACTAAGTTATTAGTATTTATTTTATTTAAAAAAAATGACTCATTGTAAACAACCAACAACAGCCCGTGAACAAACACTCTTAACGTGGCAATATCACAAGCAAGACTGACTAATTAGATTGTGACCTCCTCTTGCCTATGCGTTGTTGTCCTGGTTCCAGGAAATGTCTTGCTTTTGCTTTTAACTTGGTGTCAATGGATTCCTTCAAACCAATAACATCTCTGTGTTGATTTTTAATTTTTAATTTTCACAGAAGGATTGTAATATGTTTTCCAATTTTTCTTACTTTCTTATTTGATAATTCTCAGGATTCAAAATTTGAAAAACAGTATAAATTTCCCAAGAAAGTCTGGGAAGGAATTCCCATTGGAGACAGTATCCAGGCCATTTGTATCACAGTGAATAATCATTGTAGCTTCTGTCTCAGTATTTGCCTGAAGAGTCCACACGCCTTCAGGTTTCCAAAC
Source organism: Daubentonia madagascariensis (assembly GCA_023783475.1). Taxonomy (NCBI): domain Eukaryota; kingdom Metazoa; phylum Chordata; class Mammalia; order Primates; family Daubentoniidae; genus Daubentonia; species Daubentonia madagascariensis. The sequence goes on from JAKFHU010001798.1 coordinate 62,989,553, forward strand.
TTATGTCCCACAGACCAAGGAAAAATGACACTGATAAGATTCCTGGACTTATTAATGCAGAACAGTGTACCCATCACCATCAGAAAGTTACCCCAAGATATTATCCTCAAAAAATAATAGGTATCCAATGGCCTACTATATGCCCAATGGCACATTATTTGGGGGTAGAGTAAATTGTTTATGAAAAGTTACTCAGCAGTCAACAAAATGAGGAGGGAAAAGGGTCAATAGTGACAGACTCTGGAAACTAACATTACATTCGATAAATGGGGAGGAGACTCTACCAGATTACGATAGAAAACATGTTATTCCTTTTATTTTCAACCTTTCCCACTTAACCACAATGTCAAAGTAATGACTTATGTGTTCAAAAGACAACATACATGCTGAATGATAAAGTTAGTACCAAGAAGCACAATTCAAGAGGAACTCAAAATCTGTTCATTTCCATGGCTATCCCCTACAGGCATGTGTGTACGTGTGTATGCATCTAAAATTGCTAAATTGGTAAATGCCTTCAGGATGTAGTTGATGATAAAATTTTATTAAAGTGGCTGGACGCGGTGGCTCATGTCTGTAATCCTAGCACTCTGGGAGGCCAAGGTGAGAGGATCGCTTGATGTCAGGAGTTTGAGACCAGCCTGAGCAAGAGCGAGACCCCGTCTCTACTAAAAACAGAAGAAAAAAAAAATTAGCCTGGCATGGTGGTGCGTGCCCGTAGTCCTGGCTACTTGGGAGGCTAAGGCAGGAGGATCGCTTGAGCCCAGGAGTTGGAGGTTGCTATGAGTTAGGCTTATGCCATGGCACTCTAACCTAGACGACAGAGCAAGACTCAGTCTAAAAAAAAAAAAGAACTATTAAAGTATTATATATAATAATTGGCTTGGCTTTGTGTTTATTTAGAAGGAATTTGTCACTAAATAGTTCACCTATTTGTAGCAAAATTTTGCCTGAAGTTAAACGATAATTAATGTTGTTATTAAAGTGCAAAACACCAAGCAAACAGACAAAAAAAAATCAAAGATAAGTTGTCAAAATGAGAGAGACCAATGCAAAATGTATGTCCTAGAGAATGATCTAAACTGTATTCATTATGTTAAATGTGATGGTGCAAATATTTCATTCAAATTTTCTTTGTCCTTTAGCAACAACAACATTGACAACACACAACCTTTCTCCTGGGGTAAATAAAAGTCTAAGTGAAACATATGTGCATTGAACTCTTTAACCCATGTGACACTGAAGATTCCAAAGGTGATTCAAGGATTAATGCTATTATTTGACTTATTTTTCTCAAAGAATTCCTCAAGATTTTGGTGAAGGCTGAACTTAGTTACCATGTCCTTAGCACATGTTCCTTTGAAAAGCAGCTTTTCTACAGCCTTGTGAAGCACAACCCATAAGAGTAATATGGGATCTAAAACAAAGATACAGGTGGCCAAATGGTTGGTTATATGTCAGTTACAGCAGATTGGGCAATCTTCCAGTGTATCAGTTCTACAGTGCCTATTTCCAAAGCAAGCATCAGTGAGAAACATGCCTTAATTGTCAGCTGTAGGCTTTAGCTTAAATTGTGTAAATATTGAGAAAAATTCATGAAGTCATAGTTTTTTTTTTAAAGGTTGTATTTAAGAAAACAAAGATTATATTATTTCATGAACCATGCTCCACATTAAGTGAGTCAGGAATCACAGGCCAATCATAGGCATCTAAAAAATCACTAATTTTGTTAAATATTTAGGTAGTTTATGTGGCTTAAAAATATCAACTATTATTTTCCCTGTCTATGATTTCCATGGTTATCTTTGCTAGTTAGTTAATATAACATTTAGACAAAAGCATGAAATTTCTCAATCTAATTAAGATCAAACTTGAGGTTATTTTGTTGTTACCTTTCCTATAAGTATCATTGGGAAACTAGCATTATGATTAAACCAATCACTGGAAATCTTCTAAAAGTTAATAGAAAAATAAATGTTATTTTATCTTGGGAATTTAAAGAACTGGTAAATGACAACTTTTAAATTATACAATTAAAATTCTTATTTTACTACCCTTATATTTGTAAACAGCATAAAGCTGTTTACAAAGTTTGCAGGCTTGTGACAAACCATTAGAATGTTCTCTGTTATAGGGATAAGGGATTTGCAGATGAGAAAATTTCCTGACATTTTTTATCTAATCGAAAATTGACTCCAATTAATACTTCCTCTAAGGCAAGTGAGGTATTCCACTGAGATGTGTACCTTCTTTCACTCAAAGGTAATTATCAAGCTCTAGGAATGACTGGTTTAATAAAATTTCTAATGATCATATACAAAGTATATGTAATATAAATCAGAAGACTAAGCATTCCTATAAATACAACCGATACTTAAATGCTTGTCATGAAATTTGTAACAGATTTATCTACAACATATGTCTCAGTTAAGAATTTTACAAATACAGCCAGATATAGGTTATTTTTTCATCTTTTTAAATATCTAATCTTTTTGGGAAACTGATATATGTAAGCATAAGCATAGACTCTTAAGTGATATGGCACATATTGTTGATAGGTGTAATTAGAGATAGATTTATATATAAATGTTTACATGCAAATATAGCATACATTTCTTATAACTTTCTGTGTTGAGTTCTTCATTAATATAATGTGGTTTCTGAAATTCTTTTCTATTTAGAATCACTGGAAAGAGCCTTTGACCTACTGGGAAAGATACTAAAATAGATTCCTATATGGAGAGAAAATAGAAGGAAATACTTCCTATTCATACTAATCCTGAAAATGTTCCAGGTCAGTGACCCACACTGATAGGGTGTACATTAAACTCCACCTATCGTTTCATGATACATTTAATTTCTGGATACTAAATCTTAAAATGTTCCAGTTGTAACCTAATACATTGTTTTTTCATCTTTCAAGGGGAAAGAAGATACCGTGCAATTCAAGCTCTTTGCACACAGAAATGGAAATATTGGACAATGTATATTGCTTAATATCTTTGCCAAATTTTAAATGCCTGCATGAAATTAAATATAATGTTAAATCTCTGCTGCTTGCTTTTCCTTAGAAGCAAGAGAAAATAATGCATTTTATTTTTATGGGCTCAGTAAATAACTAGATAAAAAGTTTAGGTTACTGACAACACAAAGGTTGTTTTAACTTAATTTTAAACTAAGTTTATTGTTATTTTTTGAATTACTCTTTGTCCATGAATCACTGTACATGTACATTATATAGAAGCATTTCAGTCCAAGGTCTGTAATGAAGACTTAATTGAGAAGAATTATGTATTTTAATTTATTAACTTAGGTATTGTGGTATGGGAAAATGAGTATTTCAAATCTTTTTAGGACTTTCATGAGCACATTTTAAGAGATTAGTAACACCTCTTCAACTCACCCAACTTCTCAACCCTGATGGAAGGGAATCACATGAGCACTTGACCTCAGTAAGATTTTAAGAAGAAAAACAAACTTCATAAAACTTAATCACATTAGTTGAAAGCTGGAAGGATGTTTAAATGCTTCTCCTAAGCCACCAAGTTCCATTACCTGAATCCTGTCAACATAATCCTTTCTGAGGAAGAAAAGAATGAATCAAATGGAAAAGATTTGTAATTGAATTATCTTCAGTCTCAGGGCCAATTAGAAACATTTTTTATTGGCACACCTAGATATAACCTTGACTGTTTCTAATTAGTCCATCAACCCAGATAATAAGAAATGCACAGACATTTTTACAGTGCTGTAAATTGAAAAGAGTTCATATTGTTGATAGCATGTGTACTACCCCTGTGTGAATAGATGGAGAAGGAGGAAAGAAAGACGTGCATTTGTAACAGGGTAAAGTGTTATGCCATAAAGTATTTCCATTAGTGAGTAAAGAAGGTCATTCTTTTGCATAAAAAAGATTATAATTCTGTTGTTGTCCATGCCATATCCTTTTTAGCTATTACCAGGCTTTAGCCAATTGTGCTGTTTGATGAAAAAGGAATGTGGTATGTAGTTTGTCTTAAAGTAGACCTATCAGCACAATAAAAATTTTTAGCATGATTTTCCATAAAACAGATAATAGTAAAACTGGATATTGGGAATGATTCAAACTAATTTCTGAGTGGTTAGAATGTTTTTAAATGTCAAAGTCCATTTCAGAAGTGTAATTGAATAATTGAATACAAAAGGAAGCATGCTCAATTCTCTGTTCTGACATTCTGTTAAGAACCGTAACATTCCTGTTACTTCCTTTCTTAGAAGTCTTGATAAATGAACACTGAGTTCTCCCAAAAAGTGCTGTTATAGAAGTAGACAGAAAATGATTTGTTGCTGCACAGATTATTGTCTGAGTGTAGGTTATGATTCTTATTAGATGCTCTTTACATATGCTAAGTATTTCACAGCTATGGGTTTTAAGAAGTAATAAGTACTTCTTAAAGAGCAAAATTCTTTGGACAGAAGTTTTCCATGTGTAAATAAGAAATGCAATGTTTTGGGTAAAAATATAGTCTATTTCATAATTATTTGTGAAAAAAAGGTTTCTCAAAAATTTTAAGCTAAAGTTATTATAAACACTTTCTTTAATCTGATTATTTGGTGGGCTTTTATTTCCAATGATAGGGTTCAGTTCAACTACTTTTATGCTTCTTTTTCTTCTAGGTGCATAACTGTGAATAGTTTTGATGCAAACTGTAGGTATCCAATTAGGGAATTTTTATTCCATCTATGCAATGATACTTGTTGAGTACTTCAAAAGACTAGACAGTTACTGTAGATGAGTCTAGATAAAAAAAAAAAATAAGTAAATAAGACATGGTCACTGCAGTCATGCAGTTTTTGCTCTAAACATGCTTACCTAAATATTTTAATGTGAGAAAAATTATGGGGGGGCAGTATCTAGATCATAGTAGTGTTCACAAATATTTATAAAGTGAACAAGTAAAGTTTGAACAATATGTAACATTTTCAATCTTTATAAATAAGTTTTAATCTATTTTTTTATAAAATTTCCCAACTATATTTTACACAGTCTTTCATTATTAGACTCTATAAGTTTGTTTCTAGTGTGTTTCAAATAAAAGCAGATATTTACAATAAAAATAAAACATTCTTTTACTTACCAAAAGGCCTATTTCGCAATTTTGAGATACATTAGAGGAGTTGAAGGTGAAAAGGGAATTTTATATTTATCAGAATACATGCTGTATTACAAATTGAATGGTAAGATAAAGAATCATTTTACAGTGTTTTTTTGTGAATCTTTATGTGACTTTCAGGGTCATCAAAAGAGTTAGTCATAGAGCCAGAAAGAAGTAATTCTAGTGTAAACACACTGCCTGCTATTTTCAATTGTAATTTAACAGTTATTCCAGACATAAGAATTTTACCATTATCACTTTTTACTTAATGTAAACTGAATAAATTATATTACTATCATAGCTAGAATAGTTAAAGAATCGTTAACCCTACAGTTCAGTATCTATTTTTAATAACACATGGTTCTAGATTATTAGTAACTATATTGACGGTTGGTGGGGGCTACCACTTTTACTGGTTATCTGTACGGATAGTTCAATACTATCTTTAGCAATTTCCTATTATGTTTGCACATACTAACTGGCTAAGAGTAGGGGTAGTAGCAGGAATTCCCAATTGCTCTTGTGATTTTACAGTTGAGAGATTGTATTTCTAGGTCTTGGATCTTTTGCTGTTAGGGATTCATAATCATTTAAGAAAAAACTATACTCTTATTGGACCATGCTCTTTCTTGGGGACATCTAGGTCACATACCATCTTCTGATATCATTCCCTTGTACACAATGCCATATATATCAATTATGAAATATGACTTCATACTATGCCCCTGGGGAGATTTGAAAATTATACAAATGTATAAAACTGAAATACCCCTTCCCAATCTATAACCAAGAGAGTGGTTTTGGTGGATAGAAAACAGAAAGAGACTGCGAGGAACTAAATTTAGATTTAATATTGCACTGAATTTATGAATTTTAAAAGGAGGTTAAGTTTTCTTTAATTGTTTGCCTGAAATGGCAGCAAATGTAAATAAAATTGTAAATTATACTTTTATCCTCTAAGTTTACTGTAATATTATATATTTATTTCTACTTACATTGTGATAATTATCTCAAAGAATTTAAGCAATTGAAAGAAAAAATGTCTAATATATGTAATAAAAATAGTTTTGTTTGCTTGATAAGAATTAAACAGGTGGTATATTGTCATACATTTGTTATTGAGGAAAAAATGGCGACAATACTAATTGCCATTCCTTTCAAAAACATAAAATTTGTTATATTTATTTTAATCTTTCATACATAATTCTCTTTCACAAACATTCTTAGTGTACAAGTTTAAATTGTCATATACCTTTTGAACATCTGAATGTTAACAGCAACTACATTTTTAAGATATCAAAAAAAAGGCAATTGTGATGGTTATTTTGAAACCATTAATCATATATTTGCATTTGTTACTGGTGTCTTAATGTCCCAAAGTTGCTCTTAGTAGTTACAAGAAAACATAAGGAAAATCATGAGCTTGGAGAAAAATATATTTTCTAACCAGAAGAACATCAATATGCCATGTATATTTCTCTACTGACAGACTGTAGTGAGGTGAAAATGCCTTACTGCAGTAAAATATTACCTTGAGGTTAGATGCCATCTATCTGTAGCTAAGGCATTAAAAAACAGTGTAATTCTTACCAATACAAAAACCAAAATCCAGATAATTGAGGATTCTCTCATTTTTTAAAAAAGAATCTTATGTTTGATCATAATCTTATAATTTAAAATACTCTTCATTTTCCCTTTTTCCATGACAGATGAGTGTTAACATTACTGGTATCCAAAATAAGTAAAAGAAAGAGCATAATGCAGTGGAGGAGATGACAAGTACAGCAATGACCTCATATTGTGTAGTTCTCTAGAATTTACAAAGTGCTTTTGGAACAACAACCACAAATTGAAGTCCAGATTAGAATGCTAAATTAATGAATTCCTTATTTTTGTTACTAACATTGTTTTACAAACTGTGAAGATATACATGATGCAGTACAGAGATCTGGTATTCCTTTTTTGGGGTGAAATGAAATGATTAAGCACAGTATAAACGTATTTCACATTTTATAGAAAAGCTGGTTGCTTTGGATTGGTAAGTAAATCCTTTCCATTCAGAAACAACTGTTGCAGATACGTAAATTTTAGATAATAAAACAGTGTTCCTTGAAATTGATAGTCTATTTATTATAAACTCCAAAAATCATACTGGGGATACCTAGCTTAATCTCATAGTACATTATGCATTTCACACATTTAAAGTTTTACTTTGTAAAGAAGGCAATTGAAATTTTAATCTCTCTCTATTTGGGTGGAGGGCATTATGATCATTTTTCTCTAACTTTTAGATGTCAGGGGATAGTACTTGGATTTTACATAGATATATTTTATTTCTTCAGAATGCAAGCTCTGATTTCAGATTTAGTGAGAAAAGAGATACACATAAATCTATATGATCAGAAGAGATAAGTAGATCATAAAAAGTCCACACACATCATAACCTTGCACATCTAACACAGAGATAAGGACAGTTACAGATTATTATGGCATGGATAGCTTGATAATCTATGGTGAATCTATGATAAATTTCAAACTATAACAAATACAAAGACTCATTTTTTTTTTAAAGAAACAAACCACAAAGGCATAAATTTACTCTGAGATTTGTGTCACTAAGAAACTGGATAGTTCAAAGTCAAACATTATGTGACATGCTTTAGATTGCTCTTATGAAAGGCACTATACAAATGTCACCCTGTTATAACCTACTGTATTTAAGAATTAACTGCTGCGGAACAGCAAAAGGAGATGAATATATACTGATGTGATCATCCCCACCTATTACTCACCAGCAGTTAATACAAGGCACGCTTTAGAAAAGAGTCTATAAGACAAAGAAATAAACACATTGTTAAAAGGAGTGCATTTAATATCAGGATTTTTTTATTAATTCTAACAGACCCTTATACTTTAGTATTTTCTCTTTAATAATAGGAGCCTTTCATTTAAATGATGCAATCAGTATGCCACAAGCGGGTTCTTTCTTTAGTGGGAGGAGTTAGCAGCTCCAACATTCAATTGACCTGTTTCCAAATAATCTACAGGAAAAAATGAAGATTAAGTCCTCTAACAAGAGCAGTTTTCACAGCCTTGCGTACAAAGAGAAGGATTTGGTAAAAAGATGAGAGGGCAAGCCTCATTGTGCTGGCCCACTTAAATCTTATTTCCAATTCACTAAATGTGTTATTTGACTTGGCAAGTGAGCTAGTATGTGTATTAGATCAGCGGGGAGCCTAATCAAGGAGATGCCAAGTTTACTGCAGCCCCTCTGAGCTGCATTAGCCTCAACTAGTGACCTTAAGCAAAGTGGGTGGTTGAACCCAAAAGAGAATAGCATTAACTTTTGCTTGAAGTTCAGCCTGATTTGAAGTCTCCTTTTGTGCCTTATTCCCAAAAAAAAAAAGAAAAGAAAAGAAAAAGAAAAAAAGAAAAAAATGCAAAAAGCATTTAACAGAATTGAATCTAACAGAATTGAATCTAGTCTGCTCAGCACCATCTTCACACGCAAGGCTTCATAGAAGCTTGCCTCCATTAATGCTGACACATGCAAAAGAAATGAAAAGCATTAACTCAGCTGAGGCACTTGATTTTGCAGCTGCAGAACAATTCACTTTGTAACTCAGTAACTCAGATGGGGTTTTTCCACCCAGATAAACCGCTAATTTGCTAATTGATACAAAAAGTATCTTCAAATATTAAATAAACTGCAAATAAAGCAAAAAGAAAAAGAACACTAAATTACAAGGACACCTGAAAGATACATAGTTTAGTATTAATGTAGGTATTTTCAAAGACCCCTTTACCTTGTACCCAGCATTGAGTATCCATTTCCAGTTGCATATAATAGTTTGCATGTATAAGTGAACTCTTCAATTATGTATTTTGTACCAAGTAAAATGCAAACATTTGTAGTTTAAAAAAATAGTTGTTAGAGAATAAATTCAAGCAATAGATTTATCTTTAGAAACATCTTTGTTATCTATTTGGTTTCCCTATTTTAAACTTTCTGTCTTGTCTGTATATTCGAAGACTTCTAATAATGAATAATGCCAGGTTTTAAAATTTTTTACTTTTAATTTTATGATGAGTATGTAACAGTTGTATATATTTATAGGGTAATGAAAGTTTTTATACATTGTTTAGAAACATTTTGGAATCTATCTTTAATTCCAGGATGTTGGACTCAGAAATATTCATACAGCACAAATTTGCTGGGTATGAAGATTATAAAGTTATAAAAGCTCAAATCAAGATGATTTTATAGGACCTTCTGTAAGTCCTTTGTAAAACTTTTTTCTTAGTGAGACAAGATTCCTTTTTTTTTTTCCATCCTTTATTTTCCCACTGTTTGTTCAGCTTCTTTTTCTTAGATCTGAAACGAAGCCAAGCAAAGCATCATCACCTTCTGGAAAGCGCGGAAACTGCAATCAAGATCAACAAAGAAAAGCACCCTTCCCATACATTCATCTCCTTGATGTTTAAGTGATGGGGCGAGTCTACAAAACTCAGATTTCCCCTTTAGCTAGATGCTCCAGGTCACAGAGATATTCTACTGAGGCGATTCAAAAGACCATAAAACCACCACATCAATTTATGCTTGCAGGTAGTATAATTGCTTTTGTATCATACATTTTTAGAAAAAAAGGTTTAAAACAAGCTGAATAGTGCTTTAGAAATAAGATCCTTAAATAATTGGCACTGGTATTGCCTTGCTTAACTCTGGGATTTCAAAACATTTTCCAAACATTAATTGCAATGGGACCCCGGTGAGGCTGATATTATCATACCTATTTTCCAGGACGATAGGCAGGGAGCGCAGGGCCCATTTCTTGCCTTGCCCCATGCCCTTCAGAGCTTGTCCAAGCTCAGAGCTCCCTTAAAAACCATTGGATCAGCTCCATGGGAGCACAGAGGAAAATGAGAAATGGGCTCTTGGAGATTTAAGGGATTTTGTAAGGTCGTGTGTAAGTGAGCTGTAGCTAAAAGTCAAAGCTAGAAATCTAAGATTCCTTATTCAGTGGTTAAATATATTTCCTCATTAAGATAATTCATGTAGACTATCACACTTGCAGGAATACCCTGGTAAGAAATGGATTCTGTTGCTGCACATTTTTGAGCAATTTATTTAATAACAAAAATGTCTCCCTTTGATTTGAATAAAAATAAATGACTGGATTTTCACAGGCAGCATGTGTAGGAGACCAGCAAGGGCCAACAATGAATTTCCACATTGACTTTTAAAAATTGTGAAAGAGATGGTAGCAGCCTCATTTACAGTAGAGACTAGATTCTGTGCCTGTATCAGGTGGTGTTATAAAGAAGAGTCATATACAGAAGGTGAAATGAGGGGTTAAAAGTCACTCCAAACATGCTGCAAAGACCTGTGGGCATCCCAACCTTTTTTTCTTTAATTGGGAGGAGAAGAGCTTTACTAAAGAGTAACTTCCACAATGCAGGCCGGTAGCCCAACTGGGAAATACCCTTGATTTGAACAGTTTGCAGCAGTTCTTTTCTGAACTCTTTATATAGATCCTCTTTCAATACTGGAACACATATTTTAACGTAAAAAGGGTATTTTACTAATTTTTTTTAATGAAGCTTTGACTGCAAGCAATACTTGGAGTTGGTAATCACCGCTGGTTCCTTTCCCTTCTGCACTGCAGGAATGAGGCCACTTTCACAGCTGGTTGTCAGCACAGTTCTTATCACTAACACCAATTATTGATTTTTAAAAGGCCTATGCTATTAGTACCCTGCTACATCTCTTCACGTACAATATGTGTTTTAAAAATTCCTTTTTAAAAAATATAAAATCTGAGTCTAACCTTTCTATCATCACTGTGCTTGCTCTTTACATTTTATCTTAAACCTTCACAGGAAAGCAAACCAAGAATCTTTTTAAAAAAAAAACTTTTGGGCTAATTTAGAAGCAGAGAGGCTTTGCCCATATGATCTTTGGCAGGTATCATGTTAGAAAAAAAGCAAATGGTGGGTAGTGAGGGGAGAATAAAAGAACAAAATTAGAGGGTTTAGAATCTTCTATCCCCTTTTCCTTGCCTTTATTTCATGCTATACCAATCTGTGCTAAAGCCAGTCATAGAAACCCACCTGGTCTCATTCCCACTAGGATGCCTGCTTTTGCATAGGTCTTCACCCCAAATTGAACTTTTCTCTTCTCTTTGCAAGTTCCCAGTGAAGGTTAATACTAGGAATTCTTTCAAAAGAAACTATTCACACTTTAGTCACTGTAGTCATTTGTATACTTCCCAAATGATAAGCTGTTCTGAGACTATTTGTCTTTAGCAATAGTTTATGAATGTATCGGTTTCCTAGGGCTGCTGTAACAAAGTACCACCAACTGGATGGCTTAAACAACAGAAATTTACCGTCTCACTGTTCTGGAGGCTAGATGTCTGAGATCAAGGTGTCAACAAGTTTGATTTCTTCTGAAGGATGTGAGGGAGAATCTGTTCCATGCCTTTCTCCTAGCTTCTGGTAGTTTTCTGGCAATTTTTGGCATTCCTTGGCTTATAGATGCATATCCTGGTATCTGCCTTCATGTTCACATAGTATTCTCCCTGTATGTGTCTGTGTCTGTGTCTTAACTTTCCCTTTTTATAAGGACACAGTGATATTGCATTAGGGCCCACCCCAATGACTTCATCTCCTAAGACCCTATTTCCACATAAGGTCACACTCACAGGTACTGGGGGAAAGCACTTCAACATTTTTTTGGGGGACACAATTTAAACCATAATGATACATTTCATTAAATATCTTTATATACACATGTCATTACTAAAAAGTCAATGTCATGCCTCAGCAGAGAAAAATTAGCACATTAATTAATTATCCTCTCCATGGGTAGTTTCTAGGTAATAGAGTCAGGTGTTGGTAAATGAAACAGAATCTGAATTTCAGGAGGATGCTGGAAATTTGCAAGACAGATCAAGTTTATTTAATCCATCATTAACTTGTACTGAATGAATACCTAAAGTATGACCCATACTCTGATAGGTGGTTTTCAGTGACACAAATTCAACAAAAAATAGAACATACATTTTCTTGAGCAACTGCTAAGTGCCAGGTACACGACTGCTACTGGGCATTAGAATTCCAAAGACAAATAAGAAGTGTTTTTTATCTAAATACAGTCTAGTCAGGAGGAATGAGGTATAAACACATTATCAAAATGTAGAGGGCACCATAAAGGAAAACCGTATACCTGGGAGAAAGAAAAGACAGGGTCAACTCAGCCTAAGCAGCCTTGTAGTTGTGGGAGAGGATCTTGAAGGGAAGTGAGGGCATGTTTTTATAAGAAAAAATCTGTATAGTCTCACTTAAGAGTAGGCCTGCCTGGGGCAAGAGTACAAATGGAAGTCCATGCTTCCTATAGCTAAACATTTAAAATCATAAATTAAGGTAACATACTGCTGCTAGAACATATTCTAATGTCCTACTTTGCCAAATATAACTTTTGAGCAACAAAATATAAAAATAAATGCATAATTGTGAATTTTTATATGACTAGAGTGGGAAAAATATTAAACATGATGGAATTTGATTATTGCCCATGTTTAGATCTTCTGTTGATAGGCTGTTGATGTTTGAATGAGTAATAAAAGAAACACGTGATTTATAAGTACGTGTATACATTTCACAAAATTTATTTTGTCACCTTCATTTTAGTAAAATTCGGAAATTTTACTGCTATCATTCAGATTTGCACAGAGATTGTGAAAAAAATTCACTTTTACCTGATAATTTATTTAGCTTTTTAGTTCAAAAAGTTAATTTTTTCTGAATTAAATTTAGCTGCTTTAATCGCTTTTAATCCACATTAACACCATATGTGCCAGAATGTAAGGTGAAATTTGATATGTGATTTTTTTCAAGAAATAAAAGAAATCATCTGGATAACATATCAGGATAATGTTAAATATAAATTTATTTTAAAAGAGAAAAGTCTTACAATCCTCTTTTCTGTCTCTTACCTAACTTCACAATGATGATTTCAATGAAATTTCTTGGAAATTCTAAAAGATAATAGAGATAAATCAAAACCAAAATAAATAAATGAATAAATCAAATGCAATATTTTCTTTGACTTTTGAAAACATCAGCAGTCTTAAAAGTTATAAACTTCATAATATCAATAACCTCTAAAATATCTAGATATGAGGTATTTAATAACATTCAGATATTTGATTTATTTTTCATATTTCTCCTGCAGTTTTGGCATAGTGCAGACACAAATTGCAAAGAATCAATGAAGGTTCCCTGATTTATAATTTTTTTCAATAGTTTTCCAAGAAAATGCTGCCAAGCTTGATGGTCTGATCTTGATGGTCTCTAAAGGAGCTTAAATGTGGGTAAACCGCAATGAGAAATCATCAAAACAAAACTGATTGTTATTTCCAACTGCAATGACTCGATGTTAATGCCCACCCACAAAGGCAGTTCTTGGTTCAGTCCCTCTGACACTGTATTAAAATATCAACCTGAGGATTTACTATAGATACAGCAGTCACTTCAGCTGTTAGTAGAAAGTCAGTCTTTACCATGAGAATTGAGTCCTCATCTCATAATTAAGCTGGTAATAGAGTTAAGAAATACAAAACTCCTAGAAACATTATAGGATCTGAATCTTCTACTTAGGTACATGACTTACTTGAGCTTATTAAATGAATTAGTGTTAATCATAATTTTATTATTTAATCTAAGTCGATTGCATGACCCTGAAATTCCTGAAATTGTCCTGTTGTTTAACATGCTGCTAGAACTTGAATGCCACCCCCATGTCTCCCTCCAGAAATTAGCCATGAAATATTCTAGACTCTAGAGACCCGAGCGGACCTTATTAGACTCTAACTTCCAGAGAAGAGATTATGGCTTAAACATATCCAATATTATTACTACAAAAATGTTATTGTTTAAATAGTGAGTATGTTGACCACAGTTCATGTCACAATTTATCAAAGGCAAATTAGCATAGTTAAGGTCACCAAAAGGAAACTATTAAAACATAAATGTTATCATTTCTTCTAATCTGGTACTTTTCCTACAGCACTATACATCACTTTAGTGCCTCTTAATTAAGAGTGATGTCGTCCTCCAACTTGGACCTGTACTGCAAGCATTCCCTGTCCCGTGTTTCTGTGGATTTACAAAATAGGATATAAAGCTGGATTGCATTATCTTCAAATCAAATCAACACCAATATATAGCTGTGAGTGGTTTATAACAATGATTTTACTAGGTGCAGTAAAAATGTACAATATCTGGGAATAAGAACTTTTCTCTTTTCAAATATTGAAACTCACCCTTCCCTTCCTAGTTAACATTATATTTTATTACCTTATATAATTTCACAATCTATGTGTTCCTGATTTCTAGTATACTACATTTAGAGTATCTTTTCTTACTATGTATTGTGTATTAAAATATCTAGAGCAGTTATTATTAAAAAATGCCCATCCCTTCTGTAAATGCAGAGGTTGTAAATAGACAAAATAACAATGATGTAACAATTAATTTTTATTTGAAAATTTTATTGAGGTAATTGTATGTTCAGATGTAATTGAAAGAAGTAATACAGAGATCCTGTGTATGCTTTATCTAGTTTCTACCAATGATAAACTATAGTATAATATTAACTCAGGATATTGCCCTTGATACAACAACCAATTTTTTGTTTTTTATTTTATTTTTTTGAGACAGGGTCTTACTCTGTTGCCGGGGCTAGAGTGTAGTGGTGCAATCATGGCTTACTGCAAGCTCAAATTCCTGAGCTCAAACAATCCTCCTTCCTCAGCCTCCTGAGTAGCTGGGACTACAGGTGAAAGCCACCATGCCTGGCTAATTTTTCTACTTTTTGTAGTCACAAAGTCTCGCTGTGTTGCTCAGGCTGGTCTCAAACTTCTGGCCTCAAGTGATCCTCCCACTTTGGCCTCCCAAACTACTAAGATTATAGACATGAGCCATTGTGCCCAGCCACAACGTACCAATTTTATCCAGCTTTCCCCAGTTCTACTTGTACTTATTTGTGTGTATGGGTATTTAGTTCTACATATTTTTATCTATATACTTTTGTTAATATTTTATTTTAACATGTAAATATTTTCTTAAGTTTTAAGCATCTATAAGCAGGTGCTTAAGAATTGAATTACATATAGTTAATCCTTAAAAATACAAAGAATACTACTAAAAATAGGTTTTCTTTAGAATCCTAGTCAGTAAATACATTATTTTTAGACTTGATTAAACTACCAAGTAGTTTGTAAAGATTGACTATTGGTCCCCAAAATGAAGACAGTTTAAAAACCAGTATTGGCCTATTTTTTCCCTCATGAATTCACACCAAAAATTTTAACTAGAGGTTCAAAAGAGGTTAAGAAATGTGAATCCATTTTCAGTATTTGGGGCATGAGCTTATTAAGAGTAATAGAGCAGGCTTCCAGTTTGAAAAAAGGCACTGACTCAAATGTGTAATGATTTCACTTTCAAATTTCTTTTATCTCAGCTGCTTGTACTTCAACAAATACAAGTGCTTCAGATATAATAAGAAGACTAATGAGCATTGCAGATGATTACAAAAATATTATAATACTTTCCAAGGCATAATGACATTTTTTCCTAAATTAAGAAAAAAAAAAAAGGAAGTTTTCCTTGTTTGAGTCTTTATTGCCTGAATATGACCTCAGTTGAAAACAGAAAATCAACTTTTGAACAAATCTATGAATAAAGTATTTTCTGAGTAGGACTTCTTAGCTTATAAAGTGAGTTTTATTAACTTTAGCAAAGACTATGTATGTGCTACAGGATTACATCCTTAAAATAAAATGTGCCAAAATGGGTCATTTGACATCACTGCCTCATTGCAGCTTAGAGTTGGCATTTTGCTGATCAGCTCACCGTGTACTCTTGGGCACTTTCTCTATAAAGTGGTTACAAGTCCAGCCTTCCAATGTTATAGTTGGATGCACTATATAAAAGGGCCATTTTCTATTAAGTACCGTACTTGCTTCAGAGCCAGAGTGCAGAAGCTCTTTCATCAGTCACAGTTTTGTAACAGCAAGGGGTACGATGTATCAGTTTATTCAAAATAGACATTGTGCTGTTTACATAGAAATGGTGACAGAAATCAGGAAAGAATTTATAACCAACGCTATACAACATAATTTAGAAAAAAAAATAAAGTGCATAATCTGACCCACAAAATGAGACATCTGCAAACCACTACAGCAAATTGTGTAATGAACAGCCTCTCCAGGGTCCCCTCGTGTAATTCAGAGCTGTTTTTGGCTCTCTTTCATTCTGGGTTTGAAGACAGATTATTTTACAGGGTACACCAGCCTTCAGGGAATAGCAATTTCCTCCTCCCCCCACCCCCACCTCCCAACAACACAAATGTAACTTTTTAAACTGTTTATCTTTGATCAAAAATATATCACTTAGCATACTAAGTAAACAACGGAACAATTTGTCATAGAAATTATTGCTTCCTGTGGCTATTTTCAGTGGGTTTTTTGAAGATTTTCTGGGCAATTGGTAATGAGAGCTGATAACCCTGCCATTTGTTTTTTATATTTCTAATGACCTCAGAAAAAACATTTTGAAATATGATCTGCTCTTTAATGTAATGGATAAACTACTATGCTGCCAGGAATTATACCCAACTTCCTCACTCAACAGTCATGGGAACTCAAGCAGCAACCACAACCCACACACATAATGCAGGAAACGATACGGAACACATATATTACATTTCTGTGGTGATGTGGTTACAAGAAAGACCACTCTAGCATTACTGAAGCATCAGAAATATTAAATCAAGATGATGTAAAATATGGAAATGCTGATATAATACTATGTTCAACTGTAAATTATTTTGCTTTTTGAAACAGTTTGATAGCCACCTATTAAATGATGAATTTTATTTAAAATAATATGTTTAAATATAGGAAGTCAGCTTAAATAGAATACTAATCAATTTTGCTTTTTGCTGTTATGCAAAATCCTCTTTAGCCCTCCATATATTCTCAATGCTTGTATCACTCTTGAATACAGCTTTGATGTCTTTATCTTAATTTCCATTTGAAAATAAGTATTTGAAACACTAATACTTATCTATACAGTTAAACTACAATCTATTGTAGAATCAGCATGTCTTTAATATTAAGATCTTTAAATTACATTAAGAGTTATGCTTTTCAACATTGTTGATTTATTTTTGTTTTTCAAAATTTGCTGTTGTCGATTATAATTTGTTAATTTAAAATTTTTTTCACAAATTATGTCCTTAAACTCTGGGTTTCAATAGTTCCTTAAAATTGGGTACAGTGCCATTTGATCTATAATGCATGCAGCTGGGACAAATAGAACAAATCTTTACCTGTTCTATAACACTTACGGATTGCACTATGGATTGTTGGAATTTAGAGACAAAGCTCTTATTTACTTCATCCTTATTAATAAATATATCTATTATACCAGTGGTCCCCAATCTTTTTGGCAGCAGGGACCGGTTTCATGGAAGACAATTTTTTCACAGACTGAGGGTGGGGGTGGTTTGGGGATGATTCAAGCACATTACATTTATTGTGCAGTCAAACCTCTCTGCTAATGATAATCGGTATTTGCAGCCACCCCCCAGTGCTAACATCACCGCCTCAGGTCCACCTCAGATCCTCAGGCATTAGATTCTCACAAAGAGCACACAACCTAGATCCGTCACATGTGCAGTTTACAGCAGGGTTCAGACACCTATGAGAATCTAATGCCCCCACTGATCTGACAGGAGGCAGAGCTCAGGGAGGGCGATAGATGCAGGCTTCATCATGAGCTCCCTCCTCTGCGGCTCCCCCCGGGGTGGGCCCTAACAGGTAGACACAGTATTATAATACGCTTAGTGATCACTTATTTTATTTCTTAATAATGGAGTATGACTAATTCTATGATTGGTAAAAGAAAAATAACAGTTTCATTGTTTCTCTTATGATATATCTTAATCATTAATTGTAGTTTAAAAAAATAAATAACATTCATCACTAGCTTCCAATGTCCTCAAATTATGAACTAGAGAAAAAATAAAATTTAAACTAAACAATATCTCAGAAATGTATAGATTCCAGATTTTGAAACATCTCTCTGCCTTCTCTTTTCTCTCTCTTATATCTGCTTATGTGTCTTTGTCAGAAGTACTCTGCTAGTAACTCCACGGACCAAGCTAAGAATCTTCTAGAGTGGTTTTTTTTTTAATGTTTTTAAACTAAAGGGAAAATTTATTACTGAAACAAAACCTCCTTTTTTATACTTTATTTTATTACTAAATGTGCAAAGTCGGACACATATACACATACAACCGCTTAGCAAACATATTCCTGATGTTTCATTTATTTTTATGGAGTAAAACTATCTCCAATAATTCTCAAGGTCTGTTTTCTGATAGGAAGAGGGTAGAGATATAAAAACAACACTCTTTTTCCTTCCAGAAACTGTCATAGAAACACGTTAAGTCATTATCTTCCTGGTCCCTTCTTAAGCCCAGAACACACAGGTAGAAGATGAGATTATGCAACAGAATCAAAGATCAGTTGATTTGTATCTTATAAAGATATGAAACTTGGCTTTTAAAACCCAAAAGGAACATAAATTTGGAACAATGCTAAAGCTAATATTTATTCTTTGTAAAATTAATAATCTTGTTTAATCTGAGCGTATATCATATTTTGGGAAGCAATAGTTGAATTACAGAATTTCAGTATTGTAAAGGAACTATATAAATCATAACGTATGACCAAAAAAAGATAAATATCCCCATAAAGCCTCTGTTAGATTCAAACTGATACAAGAAAAAAAAATATACAACCAAAGCTATAATTTTGACATCAGTTCAAATTGTCAGGCAAAGTTTAAAGAAATTAAAGGAATATGTCTGCCCAAAGAAAATCTGGCAATGCTTTGCCAATTTTCCTAATGCTTAGGCAGTAGGCAGAACATATTGATGAAAAACAATCACGTAATAAATTTCTAATATAAGTTTTAAGAAAATAATTCTATATAACAAATGTGCAATTTAGTTAATAATTCAATTTTATTATTTTACCACATTCTTCATAATTTCAAAACTAAAACAGAATGCTTAACAACAGAGAACTAGCTTTGAGATACTGTAAATGATTAAAAGAAGAATGGTAGGTGAGAGAAATTCCAAAAAATGGGCTGTAAATGAATATAAACAATATTTGAGGGATGGAGTTCTGAAGGATGGCTTTATGTACAGATCCTTTTAAAAATCTGAATTATTCAAGGAATGCATTGATTTTTTACATCATTTTTTCTTCACAGGCTCTGTTATGAAAATAGGTATATATAATGAAGTAGGCTGCAAGGAAATTACATTTTGCATATACCTTCTTCTCAACATCAAAGACAAGGGCCACTCAAGAGACTCACATATTAGACTAGCTTTCCCAATGGAAACATAAAGGAAATTGTGACAAAATATACATTTTTCTTGATAAATGTGTATCAAGTTTAGTACAGCTAAAACTGTACTCTAATAACTATCATTTTTCCACAGAATAAAACCTTTTGCAGCCCTTTAGCTATTCTGAAACATACTTCCTATTTTTCTACGTCAATAGTGGCACATCAAGTTGCACAAGAAGTTGAATGGGCTTTTCATGTGCTCTTGTCTTGCTCTATTCACTTACTCACTATGAGACTCAATTTTATTATGAGGAATACCTGAAAGAACATATGGAAAAGTCCCTAACAGTACCTGATCCAAAACTGGTTTTCAAAAGACAACTATTATGATTCACTTCTTGACATATATCCAGAGATCTTGGCATGGTTTGAATCAGTATGTTATCTCTATGTAGTCCTCTCTGTCAAATTATTTAATGATACAAAGCCTAGATTACTGAAATGAAAATTTTTATGTCTTTATAGTATTTTTACCTTTCTTAAATCAGTTGTCTTATGACTAATAATAATATCTACCATACAGTAAATACTTCTATATGCTAACTGCCTTCTATACATGGCTATCATCATCCCTCTTTTCTAGATAATGAAATGAAGGCTCAGAAAGTTTTTTCAAAAAGCCTCAGACCTCCTTGTTGGAAAGGATCCATACATAAAGCCATCCTTCAGAACACTGTCCCTCAAATATTGTTTGTATTAATTTTCAGCCCTTTTTTTGGAATTTCTCTCACCTACCATTCTTCTTTTAATCATTTTCAGTATCTCAAAGCTAGTTCTCTGTTGTTAAGCATTCTGTTTTAGTTTTGAAATTATGAAGAATGTGATAAAATAAGAAAATTGAATTATTAACTAAATTGCACTTTTATTATATAGAATTATTTTCTTATAACTTATATTAGAATTTTATTAGGTGAATGTTTTTCTCAAGATGTTCTGCCACTGCCTAAGCATTAGGAAAATTGGCAAAGCATTGCCAGATTTTCTTTGGGCAGACATATTCCTTTAATTTCTTTAAACTTTGTCTAACAATTTGAAGTGATGACAAAATTATAGCTTTGGTTGTGTTTTTTTTTCCCTGTATCAATGTGAATCTAAGAGAGGCTTTATGGGGATATTTGTCTTGTCTTTTGTCATACACAATGATTTATAAATAAAAATTGAAATGTCTTAATATTGACTTCCATTTCTTTTCTTTACAGGTTGTTTAAAAGGTTTTCTTGAAATTCAATTGTGTTTTCTTTTGCATTGATAATCTGCTGTTTTGTAAGAACTATTAAGGATTATCTGAGTCATTCTAAAAGAATACATTTCCCCACATCATAAAATAAAACAAAACAAAACAAAACAAAATGAATAACTCAAATTCTTTAAACATTAACTTTGCTCTATTATGTTAAATATTATTCTAATTTAGGAAATTGTAGAGATATTAAAATATGGGCCAGGCACAGTGGCTCCCACCTGTAATCCTAGCACTTTGGGAGGTCAAGGAAGGAGGCTTGCTTGAGACCAGGAATTCAAGACCAGCTTGGGCAAGAGTGAGACCCTGTCTCTACAAAAATTAGAAAAATTAGCCAGGCGTGGTGGCTTGTGCCTGTAGTCCCCAGTTAATTGGGAGGCTGAGGCAGGAGGATCACTTGAGACCAGGGGGTTGAGGTTGCAGTGAAATATGATGACTCCACTGCACTCTAGCCTGGGCAACAGAGCAAGACTCTGTCCCCCCAAAAGTATAATGTAAGTAAAGACACAATATTTTTACATTTTACACTGTAATTAACTTTCAAAGTGACTAGTTGAGTAAAATAATCTTAGGGGTGAAATGGGTATTAATCATAGAACTTCTAAGAAGGATTGGCAATGGAAATAATAATGATTTTCATTCTGCTTTCCTTAAGATAGACATTACCTCTTTCAGGGAAAGCTAAGCCAAGTGATCATGAAGGAAGAATGGCTGTGACTGGGCTGGCAGCTGCTTAACTTACCCCTTAGCTGATGATAAAGTGTAATGGGTAGCAGCCGTTTTGAGAGAGGGGTGGTGGTGGTTGCGGGTAGGGGGGAGGTAAGTGGAGAGAAACAACGAAGGAAAGCATCACTAGCAGACAATATGGCAGTGTTAAAAACAGAGATACAATCTCATTTGCCTCAACATTGGATGTCAAGACATTTTAGTGAAACAATTATTCTTGCATACTGTTTATCTTTGCTATAAATAAATTCTTAAAATTTGTCCAACATAGGGCAGATAATTTAAAGAAAACTGAAATTACCAGTTAGAATGTAAGCTCCTTGATAACAGGGATCTTTTTCTATTTTGTTCACAGAAGTGTATAAAATATCTAGACCAGGCCTGAATCTTAGTAGGAGCTTGATAAATATTTTATGCTTGAATTAATGATTTCATAATATCCTAATCTTGTATTCTGATGTGAATAAAGAAATTCAGGAGAAAACTAAGTTTTGGTTTTAGTTTTTAATGTGTAAACATTTTATGTGGAATTCTAATTTTAATTTGAATGAACTTTTAATATTATGGATATTAAAGCAATCTTACCATATGAGATCTTGTGCCATTTTAGAGTGGGGACTCTGATGTCAGACTGCCTGCATTCAGATCCAGGCATCAACACCTACTAACTCTGTGACCTTGGGAAAAACAACAATTTGTTTTTGCCTTGGTTTCCTTTCTACACAATATAGATTTGATTAAGGTAACTATCTCATGAAGTTATAAGAACTGTATATTCAAGAGGAATTTGGGTTTTAAAGTGTGCAGTCTAAATAATTTATAAAATATTTATTTATTGATTGATTTATAAATGTGGTACCCATATGTAGACACTCTTGTAGATAATTTATTAGATTAAGGGATCTGAAAGATTTTAAAAGTCTCAATCATTTTAAGAACATTCTCAATATCTTTGTTGTTGGGATCGAAATGCACATATTGATTCCTCTTTTGTGGTATATACCTAATAAAAGTACACATTAAACCATTATCAGTTTAAATGACTTAGTTGACATGTATTTGAAAGAATGACTAGAGAGATAAGCAGAATTTGGTGAGAATACTAATAGCAAAAGTTTATTGAGCACTTCCTAATGCTCTAAGTGGTCAAATGACAAGTACATTTTAATGAGGTTTCAAAGGGCCATAGGGACATTTCTGTGGAAGAGGGAAATCTCCAGAGAAGTAGCATCCAAGTACAAAACCACAGATAGATATTAAAGCAATAATACTGTATGAGATGTTGAGCTGGTTTAGAATGAAGATGCTGGAGTCATACCACCTGTAGGAGAATTGTGGCATCATCACATACTAACTATGTGACCTTGGAAAGATTGTTTAATATGTTTGTGATTTGGTTTCCTCTCTGCACAATTTAGGTGTCATTAATAGTATCTATTTCATAAAGTTGTTGTGAGAATTAGATGCAATGTGAATTGGTTGGAACAGTTTGCTGGCAGTTAGGACATCAGTAAATGTTAGCCCCTAGGGCTAGCCTCTTGGGCATACAACTAGTGCAGTGAAGAAGTCCCCATTCTCAGAAGAGCCTCTTGCTTAGGGTCACTATAACTAAATTCTTAATAATTTTATCTTTTAATTTGCTTTTTGTAAGTGAAGTCCAATGGGACAATGGAACAAGCAGTGAGGGACTTAAAATGTCTGATTTCCTTAAGTACTAAGTTTGACAGTTGGTATCTCTGATATTTCACTTTGACACTTCTTATTTTATTTTTATTGTGAAGGTACATCCTCAGTCTTTCAAACACACATTTTGGCTTGTGATTATCTTTCACATTTTTTTTAGAGAAATTTTTGTGAAATCATGGATAAGTCAAAAATTCATGTTATTTTCAAATATGAGTTCCGTCGTGGAACCAATGCAGCGCAGACAGATCGGAATATGAATGAAGTGTTTGGGAAGGATGAGACTAATGAATGCACAGTACATCAAGGATTTGGGAAGTTCTGTTCTGGTGATTTTAATCTTGAAAATGAACCACATGGGCAACCTGAGACCAAGGTGGATAATGAAGAGCTGAAAGCTGTAGTGGAAGCGAATCCATCTCAACCCACACGTGAATTAGCAGCAAAGTTTGACGTTACTACTCCAACAATATTGGACCATTTGAAACAAATGGGCAAGGTAAAGAAGCTGGATAGATGGGTACCACATGAATTAGACAAGTGTCAGAAGTGAAATCATCTCGAAGCTTGCCTTTCTTTGCTGTCATGACATAAAGGCAAACCATTTCTATACCATATTGTTACATGTGATGAAAAATGGATTCCTTTCGACAATTGCAAGCATTCAGCACCATGGTTGGATAAAGATGAAGTGCTGAAACACAGTCCAGAACTGAATATTCATCAAAATTGTTAATGTGTCTGTTTGGTGGTCCAGCACTGGTATTATGCACTACTGTTTCATGAAACCCGGTCAATCAATTACAGCGGATGTCTACTGCAACCAATTGGATGAAATGATCAGGATGCTTGTGATTAAGCAGCCGAGATTGGTCAATAGAGACAGGCCAATCCTCTTGCAAGACAACACGTTGCATAAAACAGCGCTGCTCAAACTACAAAAGCTGGATTTGGAAACTCTCTGTCATCCACTGTATTCACCAGACCTTGCACCAATGGACTACCACTTCTTCCAGGCTTGGACTATTTCTTGCAAGGAAAAATATTCATTTCTCAACAAGCTGTGGAAAGTGCCTTTCACGATTTCATCACCACTCACTTTCCAGGCTTCTTCGCTGTTGGCATAAACAAGCTACCATTAAGGTAGGGAAACTGTGTCGATAGTTTAAACACATACTTTGATTAATTGTACTGCTTCTTGTTTGAGATATAATAAACTAAACTTTTGATTCGAAATCAGACATTTCATATTTAATGACCTAAATAGATTCTCTGAAGCCTCCTCACCTCCCTAGAGCAGATACTCAGACACCAAACCAGCATTCCAAAGTTGTTCTCCACCTCCTATAGGGCCTGGACACAGAGGCAAGGAGAGTTGATGTTGGCCATATGCACTCTGTGTCATCTAGGGTGGGGCTTGGCAGCAGTCATCCCTACTCCCCTGGATGGCATTTTTAATTGACACCTTGATCTAGGCACTGAGTGCATCACAATGTGGAAGTTGCAATACCTTGGGGATCACTGGTCTACTATAGATTGGGGTAACAGGCCCACCAGAAGGGGAGATTGACTCAGGGCACAGTGTGTCAGTCTAGCAGCTATTGCCACTAGTAGGATGGACCCCTGAGAGGCTGCAAGGATCGCCACTTGCCCCCTGAGCATCCCATTCCCTAGGGAGCACAACACTGAATAGCACATAAAAAACACCATGACAAGTTGAGAGAGAAACTATGAAAGGAAAGAAGTTTTATGTTTTAGTACCTTTAATAGCACTTTTTTCTGCTTGTTGAATAAGACATCCCATAATTTCATTTTTTTACTGGGTTCCACAAATTATGTAGTTGTTCTTCCTGACCAAGTTTGACATAGAAATTTGTTTATAGAACATTCCTAGCATATGTAATATATGCCAAGAACTGAGAAAAAGGGAAACCAAGAGGGAATATGTGTTTATCTAGGCCTTGATAGGTGGTGGTACACCTTGCTTTTAGTTTACAAGGCAAGTTAAAAACATTAAAAACTGCTGATCACTTTGTAAATTACTTGACTGATCTTTCCCTCTCTCTCGCTTAATGAGGGTTTGGCTGGAAATAGTTCTATTACTAGAAACACTTAGAGCAAGAATACAGTTGCTGAGAACTTACATTTGATTTATTCAGCAAACGTAATACACACAGCAACAGCTTCCTGGTTTTGCTGGCTTAACACCATCTCCTCCCTTTATTTCCAGCAAGGGCTATAATTTCTAATACTTTCAATAGTGTCTCAGGGAATCAGAACTAATATAGAAAGAAGAATATAAAATGTAAATGCAGAGTGACAAATAATCTCTTTGTGAAAGACAGTCTAGAAGGCTCAATGGAAAATCTTAAACAGTGAGACCATTGGCCACATAATGAAATATTCAACCCAGTAAAATTATGCCATCCTATCGATGGCTAAGGGGCCAGGATTTCTTCTAAATTCAGGGCAATCTTAGTAAATGTCTTCATTTCGTATTTAAAACAAAAGGCATGAATAGTATTTTATTCTATGTCAAATATACACACATGATAGTGTTTTTCATGTAATATAATATGTTAGCTTAGTAGTTAGAACTTGAATCTTTCAGGTGAGTTTCAAATTTGTAAATTGCAACCCAATACTAACTGCTTCAGTGAGTTGGGATTCTCTTGAACTAAGATTTAAGCCAGGATTATGACATATTTTAGCAGTTAATTAGCAGAAACAAATCTAAATGGCACTACACACCTAATAAAAGAGTAAAAATTTATGTTAAGAAATTTTTTTTAATTTTTCATCACTGTACACTTTTGTGTTCTACTCATGGGTGGGCAAACTTTATCCCATGGGCCAAATCCAGCCTGCCACCTGTTTTTGTACAGCCCACAAGCTAAGAATCATTATATTTTATGTGGTTAATAAAAAGAAGAATGTTATGTGACATGTAAAAAATTCAAATTTCAGTGTCTATAGATACAGTTTTATTGGAACACAGACACACTCATTTGTTTATGTGTAGTCTGTGGCTGCTTTCACACGACAACGGAGGAGTTGAGTAGCTGTGACAGAGACCGTATGGCCCACAAAGCCTAAAATATTTACTATCTGGTCCTTTGCAGGAGAAGTTTTCTGACTCTGTTCAAGCTCATGTACTGATCCTCCTGTGAAACAAAAATACTAGAGAAAATGAATGTTTGCACAGTAGTCTAAGACCAGGTGACTTAAACAATATAATTACTATGTTTTCATTCCCTTTAGTATTTTAATTTTAATTAAAAGGTAATAAAAATTTCCAAAATTGTTACAGCACCAGTAGAAAAGCAACATTAAAAGTGAGAAAGATTTTTTTTTTTTTTGCAATTTACAAAAGAAATATAGCCACTTCTGCCCAAAGGATTTCTTAGACTTTGTGCCTAGCTTCAACCTAGACATGCCATGATTCCAACAATGAAAGCATATATATCATAAGAGAGGACAAAGTTGGCAAAAATCTGACTTCGGACCAGCTGCATGAATTTGCTCCAATAGCCCAGTGCCCCTGGATCAGCAGATCTCTGGTGAGAACACAGATTAACTAGACGTCTCTTCAGTAAAGATCTGCTTTCTATTCTCCAAGCTATTTGACTTCACTTAATTTAGGTCAATTTTTTTCCTGTTGTTCTTAGAGCCAGTACTACCATCCATTTTTAAGTATGTCCCAAGCCATCACAGGAATGTAAAATATTTATTTTCATGCAAATGTGGGCATATATCTGGAAACTTCTGGTTCCAACCTAATGGGCCAGGCTTTGCAAATAACTTTCTCAATGTGTTGAAGAATGTTTTCTTCATTTTTATGGCATTGCTTTAGTTACTGTTATAGTGATTGTTGTACACCATTACATTTTAAAAATGCATTTATATCTTTACACACTTTGCTCACCATATGAACTTTAACAAGATGACTCTAAATAGAATAAAAAGACACATATTTTCATTTATAACAATTCTACTCTGAAAAGAAAAGATGATAGTGAGGAAAAGATGATAGTTTGAATTCTTACATTAAAAACCAACAACAAACCTTTTAACTTGCACTTACTAGACTTCTCTTTAAAATTAATTACTCTTTGGCAGGAGTAAATATCTTACTTGTAATTTAGAGAATTAAGACTTTTACTAGCACTGTAAAGTTATGATATTGCTTTTTAATTATGGTTTACAGATTTACTAGACTGTTGATGAATGGAAATGCCAATGTAAATTGAGTACCACTTTAAAAATCATTGTATTTGAAAAACAAATAGATCCTTAAAACCCCTGTTATGTTACAAGCATAAGAAGAAATAGGGATAAAAAATTCGAGACATAAAAATGGCGTTCGCTATCAACCTACTGAAATGTTTAAACTCTATGCCCAGTGCTTAGAATAGAGCATACAAAAATGGTTCCCAGGTCAATAGATCTCAAGTTGTTCAAACACCTAGTAGGTATTTTTTCCTACCAGTATGTAAACAGAAAGTTAACTTTAAAAAGAAGAAAATTTAAGCAACAAATTTCTAATGTATGTAGCAAACCTCGTATATATAAAACTCACAAAGGTTTGAGGCCTACTGATTTCCAGTCTCACATATACATTTAGATTGGATCTAATTTATAAGCATAAAACACATTTACCAGACAGACAGCCCAGCAAATTATTAATAAAATGAGAAAAGCAAAACTAGCTCCTTCTTTATTCACAAAGACAGACACAGGATGGGTGTCTCATTCTTGCTCTTCTATCTTAGAAATTTTGTGTTTATGACCTTAAATGTTAATTTGTGTTTGGCCAAAGTTATTTTATTTTTAGTGGATGTATGTTTTTCATAAAAGTAATTTATCAAAGTAATTCCCTTTCTTTCCCAGCTGACTGCTATGCTTCTATTACAAAACCAAACAGGCATTTCTTACACCATTGTTGAGTTGGAAATACTTGTGAATTCGTATGTATTCAAGATATCTCTCCTCAGTTGGCTCACTCACCCTAAAATGAGAACCCAGTGGCCACCTGGTGAACATCTATTCCTCGCATATGTTAGCTTTTCAGTGGGGCCCAGTTTTTCTAAATACAGTGCTTGGCATTTTCCACTTTCTCTATAGTGTGCCATTCTTCAGTGCCTTTGACTTTGGACGTGCTGTCCTGCCCTCCTTTCCACTTCAAAGCAATTTTCTTCATGTAAAAGTAAAATAAGTTCTATTAGCAATAATTTACCATTTTTACAAGAGTATGGAACCTATGACCTATATAAGAGAATGGAGAATTATTTCTCCCTAACTCAGCAACAATTTGTCACCTCTCACCAAAGTTTCTTTACATGTGCCTAGAGTCTCTGAAAAACCTCTCATGAAAATAGTTTCTCCCAATTTAAAAGACCTATCAATTAGCCCTCCTCCTCCATGCTTGCATTCCTGCCTCCAACCTAGAAGAGAAAAGAAGCTGATTTACAATCTTCTGTCATAGAATTTTTTTGAAGGAAGGAATTGGAAACATTTATTACTATTAGAATAAGTTTATTGATTTCATTTTTATTTTCTGTTTAGCTATTTATATGAGAAATGTACAACCAGATGAAGATGATTGGAGGAAAAATAATGTACTATGCTTAAAATGAAATTAAAGCACCAAATTTGTTATTTGTAATAGAACATTGAATAACTTTCAAAATCAGTAACGGTTCAAACAGTAACATGTTAAACTTGATTTAAACTGATGACCTAGATATAAAGACTGTGTGAGTCACTAATTGTAGCCCTTAGACACCAAGTCCACTAAGGATAAATAGTGTCAATTTGTGTGATTTTAGAACAAGAAACACTTAGATAAGGTAATACATTTACCAGTTTAAATTGATACAATCAATCGACTATATTGATTTCCCAATACATCACATACATTCACTGAAGCTCAGTGTGTATGTGTGTGTGGGTGTGTGTGGGGGTGTGTGTGTGAATACACACATATATATACACACACACATAAATTATATGCCATTTTATAAATTTTGATAAATTTTATAAATATAAGACCTTTTCAGAAATAATATTAACTTTTTAAGAGGCATTGTTATAGCATGTGATATGAGAAGTTAGCAAACAAGGCTTTTAAATAAATGCTAGATAGAGCAAACCAATTCAATTGACTTAAGTTGCCTTGATGATAACATCTTATCAATTTGATGGCAGAGGGCTAGACAAGAGGACATTTGAATGTATATTTCATTTGTAAGATCCAAAAGCATATGGTTTCTAATGACATCTTATATTTAAAATCTCAAAATACTTATGTATCAATCAAGAATTTAACAAAACCAGTCCCAAATAAAATTAGAATTTTTACCATTTTTTCTGCAGTTTAATTTGTTTGCTAAAATACACGGTGACTCCTAATTATTTTACTTTTGATCACTTTGGTTTAAAGTAAAGGAAACATTGATGGTAGATATTTTATAAAAGTATATATAAACATAGTTTTGAGAACTGGGTCAAAACTGATATTATTAAATTGAGGAAATATTTGGCCCCATAAGACAGTACAGAACAGACTTAAAGGGTTAACAAAGGGCTAAAATAAACATAGAGACATCTTAATATTAAAGCCATTGAAAAACTGGTTTAAAAATGTTTTAAATGATGTAAGTAAAATTCATCTTATTGATGAAGTCCTGAGCTGAGAATATACTTTAAACAATTTTTGCATAGAACTCTTGCTAATGACTTTTAATGTGGAGAAATGTTCAATAAGGGAAAAATAATTCAAACAATTAAAATAAAAAAATGGAAATTGAAGAAATCAATTTACGGATTCACTTCCTTTTGATGAGAGAAGGGTTCAATTCATTTCAATTACTCAAGAAGGTAATATGGATGAAGGGGATAGTAAAGAAAAATCAACTTTTTATTTAGTCTTTTCTGAATTGCATTTGATTTGTTGCTATGAATATACATTTTTTATAATTAGTAAAAGGCACATATTGTGAGTGATGCAAATGAATCAAAGTTCATAATCCAGCAGGAAAGAGAGAGAAATATATATAAAGGGGCTGCCTACTACATACTTAGCTGGCTCAGGATATTCCAGGATGCTTAAGTTGATCCAAGAAGGACATTGTATTAGTCAACTTGGACTGCTCTAACAACATAGACTAGGTGGCTGAAATATCAGAAATCTGTTTCTCACAGTTCTGAAGGCTGGGAAGTCCAAGATCAAGGTACCAGCCAATTTAGTTCCGGGTAAGGGCTCTCTTCCTGGCTTGCTGTGTGCTTAAATGGCCTTTTCTAGGTGTATGTGTGCAGAGAAAGAGAGAGAGAGAAAGAGAGAGAGAGAGAAGAGAACACTCTTTCTCCTTCTCATAAGGCCACTGATCCACAAGGGTAGGATCCATCCTGCCCTTATGACCACATTTAACCTTAATTACCTCCTAAAAGTCCTATCTCCAAATACTGTCACTTGGAGGTTAGGGCTGAAACATGAATTTTGGGGTGACAAAACTTAGTGCCTAGCAGACAAAGATGGAGATTTTCTTTAGCTTTATCTTTGTCCTAAAGGATGCTACACATAGGTACCCATCCTCATAGGTCTGTTAAACATTGTCAGGAAAGATTCACGGCACTGAGTTATTGCTTCTACTGCTCAATGCAAAGGTTGCTGGTGATAAATTGGTAAGTGTGTGTGGTAGAATTGGTGTGTGCAGTTCTCCACAGGTAAGAACCAATGCCGTAAATGTTTAAAGTTCCTAACTCAGCACCAAGATTTGGGCTATAGAAAAAACAAAATACCTTGATTCAGAAATTCAAACATTAAGAACAAAAAATATTCCAAAACAACAACAAAACTGAAAGTAATGAAATATTAATTCATGAACTCAGGAGGGAAAGAAAAAGATAGAAAATCACATAAAAAGTGAAGACTAAATTACATGGGTCCCAAGGATGAAGAGATACAAGTAAAAAATTAATAAGAAGCTTAAAGGAAAAGAAGAAAAACAACTAAGAGAATGACAATGAGATGAAGAATAAAATAAGAAAGCACCAAGAGGAAGTGGTTAAAAATATCCAAAAGAAGATGAAAAAGTAAGCCAGTTTAATATTTAACCTATAATCCAAAAAAACTTTCAGGAAATTAAATATATGACTTTACACATCGAAAAGGCCTAGATAGTTCCTGAGAAAACTGGCACACAGTTATCAATTCTGGGATATATTCCAGTAAATCTTTTAGATTTTAAAGATAAAGTAGAAAGTCCTCAGGACCTCCATACAAAAAGAGCAAACAATTTACAAGGAACAAAGAATTAGACCGGCATCATTCTTCTCAAAAGCAACACACAAATCAAGATAAAAATAAATCAGCATTAAAGTACAAATGAAGGTAAGAATAAATCAGTATTGAAGAAGTAGAGGAAGAGGAGGAGGAAGGTAGAAAGGAAAGAAACTCAAAAAACAGAGTGTATACTAAGGATTGTATATCCATTTAAGCTGTCTCTCAATTAACAAGGCTATAGACAAACATTTTCAAGCATGTACGAACTCAAGAAATAGGTATTATTATAGTGTGCCTATTACTATAGGTGTGGTCCTTGTTCCTAATTTAAAGCCTTTCTTGGGACTCAGATGGTTTCTCCTCTCTAGCAGGGCTGGAACACAAATGTCTCTCAGTATTTGTGTAGCAGAGGCCTATGGTAATCTCATGTCAGCAGCCCCATACTCTGATCTCTGCTTGATCTCCATCTTCCTGTAGGGATCCAGAGCAATCATGGGGCTCGTCTCATGGGTTTTTTTTTCAGGAATTGCAATCTGCGCTGCCTGCTGTCCAATGTCTGAAAACACTTGCCTCATACATTT
This sequence comes from Daubentonia madagascariensis, assembly GCA_023783475.1. NCBI lineage: Eukaryota > Metazoa > Chordata > Mammalia > Primates > Daubentoniidae > Daubentonia > Daubentonia madagascariensis. The sequence goes on from JAKFHU010001798.1 coordinate 63,021,698, forward strand.
TTCCCTAATTTTATGGTTGTTTACCACACCAGGTTGAGTTTAGTTCCAGTTATTTTAACACTGTCAGAAGTAGAAGTCCCTTGCATGGTTCTTAGTTGTTTTACTTATTGGTATTTCATAGGTCTTATTCCATAAATGAAATAGTTACATCAATATATAAATTTTTCTGCTGGAAGATCCTTGCATTATTAGGGTTAAATCAGGATTAGTCAGGTTGTGCATATCTTTTTATATGCTATTGTTACAAATGTGTTAGTATTTTACCAGGTATTTTATGTTATATTCACAAGTGAAATTAATGTCTAGATTAATTTTTAGTGATACTTTTTATTTGAGACAGACAAATGATATCTTCAAGAATAAACTGGAAAACTTTTATTTTCATATTTTAAAACCATTTATATAGGTAGAGTAATTACCTCTTCTTTGAATATTTAATAGATTTTTGCATACCATTTTAGACTTGCCTTTATTTCAGAGGTACATATTTCCAATTGTATGCTGTTATAAATACTATTGTAATAATAATTCTTTTATGTTTTATTATACATATACCAGAGTTTCTTTTGGGTACACAATTGGATTTGGAATTGTCATTTTATAGGACATAAACATATTACCAAAATTTTCTCCAAAGTGGTTTTAGCAATTTACCAGTAGAATATGAGCCTATCTCTTTATCTATGTACTCACTTATATTTATTATAGTTAATGTTTTAATTTAGAAAAGTTTGATGAATGAGAAATATTTCATTCTGGATTTAATTTGAATTATCTTGAGATAGAATGAAATTGAGGCTCTTTTTATATTTTCATTTTCTATTCTTTATTCCAAACCTTTACACAATTTTCTATTTGGTGTTTGGAATATTTCTTCCTAATTATTAGGGGTTCTTTATAAAATATGAATGCCAATCCAATTTCAAATTTTTCCATTGCAAATATCTTTTACCACTTTGTAGCTTGTTTTTAACTTTGTCTCTTTCATTGGAATATATTTTCATTTCAGTGTAGTCATTTTTATAAATTATCACTTTACCATTTCTGGGTTTTTTGGGCAGTTTTTCTAAGAAATCCTTCTTTATTCAAAGACCTTAAAGATATTTTCTTAAATTTTCTTTTAAAATTTATAAATTTTGGCTTTATGCATTTATTTCTTTGATCTATAATACCACTTTTATGATACAGGTATTAATTAAATTTTCTTTATGTGGATAATCAATTTTTCCACCACTGATTATTAAATAGTTCACTGTAATATCTTTTGATTGATACTATCTTTGTTTGACATAATTTCTATATAGCATGGTATATTTCTGAGCTCTTAAGTTTCTTTTATTTGCCTTTTTCTCTGAAAATAGTACATCATTTGATTACTAACATTCTACAATAATCTTGATATTTGGATGGCTACGTTTAACCACTTCATCCTCTTACAAAATTTTCCTGCTTATTCTTGGTTCTTTGCTCTTCCTTGAGGTTTCCTGGAATTTGTCAGATTTCCATAAACACTCTGATTGTAATTGCATGAAATTTATATATTACTTAATGTAAGCTTCATGTATCTTATTGAGTCTTTCAGTATATGAAAATACTGTATGTCATAATTTATTTGGGATCTTGTCTTATGTCACTTTATTATATTTCATAATTTTCTCTATAAAGTCACATTTTTTTATATTTAATCCTAACTTTTTGATGATTTCTGTTGCTACAGTAAATAAAATCTTTTCTCTGTGACATTTTTAATTGACTTCCATCAGTACATAAAATATTTCTGATATTTTTGAATTTGAATTTTTCAATTTAGATACCCAGGTTGTTATCTTATTAAGGTACAATATTTTGTTTATAGAATGGCTTGGATTTCCTATGGTATCATACTGGATGTTATTCAGGAGATTTTTTTCTCTTGTTTTCCATTTTATAACTACTATGTTTCCTGCAAGAGGAAACACATGACCTCACAAACTGTAAGGGATTCTGGGAAATGTAGCCTTCCTGAATACCCAAGAACAGTAAATGGAAATGGTGGGCATTTATCTGGTCTTTCCTACCTTCTGCCCTTGGGTCACCAAATGTACAGGTCTCTCTCCCTTCACAAACAATATACTCACTGAAAATAAACTGCCCAACATGTCCTTTAGTCACTATATTCAGTTCAAAGTCCAAGATATCCCTTTTGTGTGAAAGCATTTGACACTACAAAAGAGATATATGTTACCACGCCAAATATGTAGTGGTAGAATGGAGTCAACATCACTAAACTAAATGCTTCTAACCATAAAGGGAAGAAAGAGAGAAATTCAAAGTCACTGGTGGGCCACATTTTGAAGGCTCTAATTTTGCTCTCTGGGAAGAACATTGCCCATTATTTTCCGTAGCTCTGGTTTCTGTCATTTTGGAGGCATCTCTTTGGCTTCATCAGGGATCAATGTTGGGAGCCTGGCTTCTTTGGGGGCTACACAGAATTCACATCCTTTCTCCTTTTCATGGTAGTTTGAGGGCACAAATATTGTTTTAAGTCTCAAAAAGTTAAAGGCTTTTTAAAAATCAAAACTTGTTTCTTTGGCATAGTGTTCTCTCAACAGTGTAGTAGGCACGTTATCAATTTACTTTTAATAAGATACGAATTTCATTAACCACATCCACTTTTTTTGCCTCATTCATATTCTCTCTCTCTCTCTTTCTCTCTCTCTCCCTCTCCTTCTGCCTCTCTCTCTTGATTTCATGGTAGCTAACATGAGGCTATATGAAACAGTAATGAGAAGGTCACAATCTTTGAACCCTTCATTTAACTAAGTTTTACTTGGCATCACACTCTTAATGTGATATTTTCCATGTGTCACTTCATTCAGCTGAGAAATTTAGTGTGGCTCTGTTACTTTTGAATTCATCACTTGCTGTTTGGAATCCAGAAGCAGCTAGCCTGTTGAAGTCCACAAGGCCACGGACTTGTCTCTATTCTCTTTTATATCTACTGGAAAACAAGCCAATTCTTCACTGAATTCAACTTTCCTTTGTGCTTTGCTAATTTCATGCAAAAATAGCCAAGATACTCTTTTCCAATTGCTTTCCCTAAAGCTACAATTTCCAAAGACATGTGGTCTACCTCCCAATTTACCTCAGGTATCTATTTTACTTTAAGTTTTCCAACCGTAAAACAAAGATCACTGGACTAAATATAGACAATTAGGGTAGGTGGGTTGGTGGAGGGGAAGGGAGGGTAGACAAAAGTGGAATCATTCAGAGAAGTCAGGAATCAATTGTAACAATTCAGAAAAGATATAATAGTGACTTTGACCAGTATGGTGGCAGTAGAGATGGCATGATGTCATCAAATTCTCAATATATACCTACAACAGAGACTATGTTATTTGATGACAGATTGAATGATAGATTGGAAAGAGAGAATAAGGTATGAAAGATGACTATGAATATTACATGTGGTCAGAAAAACTGAAAAGATGTTTTTGCCATTATTTCAGATGGCAAAGATGGTGTAAGATTAGATTTGGAGGTAGGTAAATGTTAAGAACTCACTTCGGAACAATTAAGATTAATATACCTGTTAAATATCAAAGTGGATATTGAGTAGAAAATTGGATATACAAATTTGGGCTTCAGTGAAGAATCCCGTGCTATAGATATAAATAAGAGGGTCATTGGCATTAGATGGGTTTGAAATCATGAGAACACAATCTACAGAGTGAATGTATGTGAAGGGGAAAAAAAATCCGTATATACATATATGTTGCTCTCTGGTAGGGCTTGCCTCCACCATGAACACGTTTCCTGTTCAAAAAGGTTAGATATATTCTAATCTTTTTTTTATTTAAAAAAATATTTTTTTTGTATTTTAATTGTAGTAAGTTTAAATTTGTTAGTTAACATAGGGATAACTCATTTCTTTAAGATACATCTTTCCAAGAACTCAGTATACCTTTACTTTTGTTCTCTTTGTCTTTGGAGTCATTCTAGGAGTTTGAAGTATTTTTTATATAGATCTTGAATATTTGTATCTATTTCTTTTTAAAAAATAGATGTTGAAATTATATCAGATGTATTTTTAACATTTATGAAAGTAAATGTTCAAACCTGTTTGAGTATTTACTTTGTGCCAGGATTTGTTCTAAATGCTGGGAATACAGCAATGACTAAAGGTCCAAGTCCTGTTCTCGTACATCTAGCATTTCAGTAGAGGAGACAGATAATAAAGAAGTAATAAAAAGGTAAATAATTTAGGGCTAGGTAGTAATTATTGTTAGGCAGATAAATAAACAGTGTAAGAGATTAGAGAAAGATGCTAAGTACTCCTTTAGAAAGGGAGGTCCATTAAGGTGTCTTTCCAGAGGGGACAGAAGAACAGACACCTGAGTGACCTGAGGGTGAACTTGATCCTTCAAAATGTATTGGGGTGGGGAGGGTGTTCTAAGCTAAGGTCATAATAAGTGTTTGATGTACTAATCTAATTTTCTTAACAGATTTCTTAATCTTGAACCATTCTTGCATTTCTGGATTAAACGTCACATAATCACAGTGTGTACACTTTTTTTCTAGAAACTCTCTCTTCTTACTCTTTCCCAGCGTCATTGTCTTGGTGCAGACATTTTCTATCTAGACTCGTCTAGTTTGTTTTCATATAGAGTCACCTAGACTATTTTAATAGCCACTTATCAGGCCTCTTGTTTTCTATTTTTTGTTTTTCATCTCTGATAAATTAGAATTTTCTTTGTAAGACACAAACATTTTGCATATCTATTTGACTTTCTACAGCTTTTCATTATCTCAAGAAAAAACCCAAATGAACCAATCAAGGCATTTAGCGCTATAATGTGTCTTTTTTGACACATCTTCCACCCCTCTCTCATTGCAGTATCTTCTCACACACAGTATATTCCAGACACCTTGCATTTATGTGATGTAACGTGCATGGAGCTCCATAGATGCTGTAGTAATTCTTATGCTAAAATAATTAATGAGGTGTAGAATTTCCTTCCAGGAACTCACAGTATAGAGGCACAGAAAATATAGTTCTATATGCTATAGAACTATAATATGTGTGTTATATATACAGTTATATATTTATACTTATATATTATATTGTAATATTTTATACTTATACATTATGTAGCATATATAGTTATGTGTTTCTACATAATATGATCAATATGGGTAGAAAATTATTCACTACATGGTTTGGTGAATTCTATCTTATAAAAATTAAATTATATACAAATTAGGCTTAGTCTTTTATGGATTTTATTTTTTTGAACATAATTAAATCATCTTTGTATGCATGCTAATGTTCTGATAGTTAAAAAAAAATTCTGAAACCAGAAAATTACTTTATTCTTAAAGCTAATGAAATTTTAATGCCATTTTATTAAAAAACATTTTTTAAATGAGGAACATATATTTGGGTTTAAAATAAATAAAATAAGGGTTTTTTTTATTTAATTATTTTCATATTCTATAGCTTAGATACTAGTTGTCTTTAATTTAAGATGGGAAAATTCAGTAACTGAACTCTATGCTTGTGTGCATGCATATAAACACATCAACTTAGGGGACATCTCTGGAGAATTAAAGAAATGAAAAGCAAAAATTATTAAAAGTTGCCAACAGAATGGAACAACTTAGTCAAACTGCTTAATTATAGCAGAGGTGACCTTTAGTTTTTTCATATTAATTTAGGTTTAGCTATCTTACAGTGACTTTCCAAGGGCTCTGTCTAGTACTATCAAAGTACCTGGATGGTTGGAGAAAGGCCCATGGTCCCTGAACTGTCAATTTAAGATGATTTGTGCACATATTCCTTTTTAAAAATCAGAATATCAAAGGAGTAGGTAGCCCTAAATATCAAGAAACATGTGAAATTATTTAGTGTCCCCCTCTTTTTTCCTTCCTAATTTCACCAATCCCCAGATTCTGGCTTTTAGGTGTTAGGGCTGGCTACGATGGTAGATTAAAGATTCATTTATAAAGAGTAACTTCTTAGAAAAGCCTTATTATACAACTTCCCCAGTTCCTGAGACTGACTCTTGTGTTTTGGAGGTGTTAAACTACTTCATTTTGCTGATTCTGATTTAAAGAGAAATGTTTAGTGTGGTAGCCAAGGATTCTGTCACTTGGGGTACTGGTTCTGGCCCTAATCCTGTGCCTGGATTCCTTGGTTCTGATGTAGGTCCTCTAATTTCCTATCATCTATCTGATCTCAATGACTCACTGGGCCACTCATATGTCTCCATCTTGTTTAATATACCATGGTGATATGGCTCCCACAGATTAGGCTAACAGATCTTATGTTTTATTTATAACCTTGTAATTTCCTTATACATAGCCTTTGTAGAATTCTTATACTAATTTATAGACTTAAACTTCATTTCATTCATCAAACTCTTTTTATATACTAAGTAATGTGTCCAATGTTAGGGAAACAAATATGAATATGTCTCAGTGCCTTTCCTTCCAGAATTTATTTTTTATTCAAGGAAATAGATGAACAATTAGATAATCACCACATAATATACTGTGGGTAAGTGTGATTATATGATTATTAAGAAGTGCATTGGGAGTGCATAGGAGAGAGTAGGTCACTTTACCTTGGCAAAGGAGGGAGAGGATAAGAATTTGCAAAGAAGATAACAGAGAAATGAATCTTGAAAGATAAAAAGGAAGGTATAAAAGACTAGAAGTTTCAAATACCCCTTACATGGAAAATTCTATCCCCTGTCCCAGAGATCTTAATTGCCCATATTAGTAGTTGTTCAGTGTACTGAACTGCCATGACTATTGGTAGCAACTGTGGGCACTTCAACCTTACAGATACACTGGTTTTTTTTTTCATTGATTTTTCCTTCATGCTAATCTGTGATAGCTAGCTCTATGAACGTGCACAAAAGGAAATTAACCTCTGCAAGTCTCAGTTTCTTCGGTACAAATCAAGGCATGGGCTTCACTATTGCTCAAGTGGCTTTTCACCCCTGGATCTATGATTTAAGGGGTGAAAAAAATCAAAGATAAGTTAAAATACAATTATTCATAGACAAAATTTACACATTAATAAATTTTATTATTCATGGGTAAAATTGCATTAAACATTATCAGAATTTCCTAAGTTAATAAACAGACATCTCATACCATATTTTCCATTTCCTTGGGCAAATTCCTACAGGATAAAATGCTGAAGAACTCCCAATTTAAGAAAAAAACTACATGCTTTATGAAAAAATAATCCCATTTATATTTACTATATTATTGGGCTTAAATTATAATGGAATCAAAATTTGAGTAATTTTAAACAAATCTGATATGTCTAAGATTATATTAATTTGTTGTCAAAGAATAAATGACACTTTCCTTGTGTTACACCTTAAAGAAGCTCAATGATAAATCATGTTTGTTTTAAAGATGTTCATATGAGAAAAGATAGAGGCACAGATAAAATCTGAAGTATACCTCAATCCAAAATTTTGGGGTTGCTTTGCTATGTGAGATCATTCATCCACAACAAAAACCAAGAGTAAAATGATCTGATTTGAAAGTACCATAAAACTCAAAGGCAAAACTATATTTGGAAAATTCTAGTGATGTTTTGAAAACAACTGCGATGACTCATCTTATGAATGAGACAGTGTGACTTCCTTGGAATTCTAAGCATTTGAGTACCTTCTTCACCCCCCAACCCCCATCTTTCTGCTCTTTTGCATTCTCATTTCCGGTGAATTGATGGGGACTTGAGCATTTTTGTACCCTGTCCTGTAAATTTCACATTCCCATACCTCTTCAATTTTTACTAACATTCTTTGGGCTGTGTATCTATGACTTTGAGTTTAAATTCATAGTTCTAAAAAAGCTTTCTTTAGAGATTGAAATGGATATAGAAGGGAGTTAAGGAATCGGATCATGGCTTCACATTCCGGTTTCACGTGATCTTGAGCGAATCATTTTGTTTTACTGGGACTCAATTCTTTCATCCTATTTAAAATTCCTTGTTTATGACTCCTTCAGTGATCTCAATTTTTTTTTTTAATTTAACAAACATGTGTTAGGTACCTACTAAGTTCCAGGTACTCTGCAGGGCACTGACACAGAGAAGATCACCTTTCAAACAACAAAGGTCACTCTTCAAGCTGTGTGGTCCAGCCATGTTCTGTTCCTTTGTCTCACCCTATTGCAAAGGGAAGGATATCAGGAGCCAGATCATAAAAGGCCTCATTAGACATGTCAAGAGGACATTGTGCATTGCTTCTTTTTGTATGTGTAAAATAGTACAGTCACTTATTTGTGACATTATCAATTCACATAAACAAAATAGTTACCTGAGTTAAACTAGAGAGCATTCTAAAATAGAACAAAATTCAAATTATTTAAATTAACATACCTTTTATTCAGTTTGAATTACAAACCAGTTTTCTGTTTCTTTTTTTTTTTTTTCCTATGTAGGGTTTCTGAAATGTATTAATCCATTTTTTAAATGTTTTGGTCCTATTTTGCTAGACAATTTCCCAATAATATTTAAACTCATGTTTACTTTAAAAGTAATGTAATCCATGTGTTTCTGATTCATTTCACTTAATCTATCCAAATATTGTTGTCTATGAGTGTACTAATGGACAAGGCCTTCTTTTATAGGGTGTTAGAAATGCTTTAAAGTAACAATTTGCCAAGAAGTAAAGTAACTCCTAAAAGTTTGATTTTCTTGGTGTTTATGAAATACATTTCACTAAATTTATTCAAGCACTTAGTTTGAGAATCCTCACAAAAATAAGAATGACAAATTTAGCTAAATCACAAGCTTATATATTCTTTCCTTTCTAAACTATACGGACCTGGTTTCTAGATATTAATAACCTGACTTAACAACTTCCTTTAGATTCATATCTGTGTGTTTCAGACAATAAAAAGAAATCTAATACATTACTAAAAAGAGACTTAGGTTGAAAATAACCAAGTAGCTGAATATGAGTAGACTGGAAATGCTATTATTTCTATATCCCAGAAAATATTATTCAATTAACATAAAAATAACAAGGAGAAAACAATCTGCCGCCGTCTCAAAATAATGTTAGCTTTCTCATACTTAATTTGATCCATCTGCTGAATATGAAGAACTTTGCCTTTTTTGTTTTCTTCTCTAAAGTAACATTTACTCTAGGTATGTACATAGGTTTAAACAATAACAAAAGACCAACAAGGACGACAAAATATCTTTCATTTCAAGTAGGCTAACATAATGCAAGAACATGAAGAAACAGACCTATGACCAAATCCAGCCTCCAAGGTTCACAACCACTTGATGTTAGAAAGTTTTTTTTTTAACTTCCTGAGACTCTCAGTCTCTTATTATTATTTTTTTATAAATAGAGGTAATAATGCAAAGCTGAGTTGTAAAACTGGAGAAAAATACCTAAAATATTACATTTTCTCCACTTCATTTTAAGAATAGATCTTATTTAGTTCTAGGTGTTGATGGGCTACCATATGTTAGTTAATTCCTTCAAAGTGTGTGTCTATAATGGACTCAATTTAATAATAGATTTTTTAAAAGAAAACATTAAAGTTGCCACTGTGCTTCTCAGTTTGAATACTATTTTCCACAGCCAGATCTTCACATACACTATTTTCAATATTTCTCAAGTTTTTCATTCCAACTAAGGCAGAATTCCTAAAGTTAAAATATTACTACTTTTGTGAGTATTTACCTTTATAGATTGGTTTTCAGTCAAACTTACTGGTAGATGTCTTCTTTCAAACTCTCAAATTTTGATCAAAATGAACTTATCTCTTATTTATAGATTTGAAATAGCAGCTGACAATTTGGATTGTAGGCAAAACTAAAAAAAAAACTAAAAACAAAAAAAAACTAAAAAAGAAAGCAATCTGTTGTGATTCCTAATGAGAAGAAAAAAGTCCTTCAGACGATATTTGAGTAATTAAAAGTTGACAGAATAACAAAAGGTGACAAAGAACGTGTGCCAAATGTATTTTTTTGATGAAAATTCTTAGAAGCTGCCATAAAATATACTTAAGTCTCACTGGGCAAAATGGTAATTACCTGACCATACCAAGAACTTGTGAATGGAAACTTAGAAATGTAGTCTGAGTGTCCACGTACTCAGCTATTTTGTTCATTAAACATGGAAGAAGCTCAAAACAGATATTGTGGAATAACATGTCTGCTTGACATGTGACCCAAGTTTGGTTCTTTTTAAAATACTCTTTTTGAAATATTTCCTACTTGGTTTTGTATAAGGCAAAGCAGGAAAATGACCTTGTTGTAATGTGAACTTAACCCTTCACTGTATTGTAAATCTCTATTCAAACAAATAGTGAACATAAACATTTAGTACAAAAAATAAATGAGTAACAGTATATTCTTTTTCTTATTATCTGTACATATTACTAATTATTACTCTTTCATAAAAGAACAAATACATGACTAATTTTTCCATGAAATTTGCTATCGTCTTTCTTTGGCCTTCCTAGTCATGCTAATCATTTCTTCCTATGTTTTCTCATTCTTTTTTTCAATTTTCATCATTTTTTTCTGCTTCAGTATTATAATATTTAAAACTATTTATCACAAAAATCTTCATTTATCTTCCAACAAAATAACATGGTGGAAAATGTATTCACTTTTCTTATATACATTTGCCTGTTCACATTATAAAATCAATAAAATATTATCTATTTATCTATGTATTACCTAGAAAAAATAGCTTGATTTACTTGCTAGGGAAAATATGGGAGAAGTAAACAGTGTAATGCATGTTCACATTTTGGGGAGTTGAGACTTACATAGAAAAAAAATGTAATGAGCAATGCATGATCCTGAATATGTCCATGATAAACATGGGAGTAAGGATTAAAATTCCCACATAAATTATTTTTTAACTTTTTTATTTATTTTCAAAATTATTTTGGGCACATAATAGTTGTATATATTTATAGGGTACATGTGATGTTTTGATACAGGCATACAATGTGAATTAATCAAATAAGGGTTATTGGGGGTATCCATGACCTCAGGCATTTATCATTTCTTTGTTAGGAACATTCCAATTCCACTCTTTTAGTTATTTTAAAGTATACCCTAACTTATTTTTGACTATAGTCACTTTGTTGTGCTATCAAATATTGTTCGTTCTATCTAACTAACTATATTTTTGCACCCATTAACCATCCCCACTTTACCCTCCTCTCCTCACTACCCTTCCCAGCATCTGGTAACCATCATTCTACTCTCTGTCCCCCTGAAATCAATTGTTTATAATATTTAGCTCCTACATGTGAGTGAGAACATGTGAGATTTGTTTTTCTGAGCTTGGCTTATTTCACTTAACATAATGTTCTCCAGTTCCATCCATGTTGTTGCAAATGGCGGGATTTCATTCTTTCTTGAGGCTCTATAATATTCCATTGTGTATATGTACCACAATTTCTTTATCCGTTCATCTGTTCACCTATACTTAGGTTGATTGAAAATCTTGGCTATTGTGAATAGTGCTGTAATAAACATGAGAGTGCAGATATCTTGCTGATATACACAATTATCCTCCTTTGGATAGATATCCAGTAGTGAAATTGCTGGGTCATATGGTAGTTCTATTTTTAGTGTTTTGAGGGACCTCCTTATTGTTCTCCATGGTGGTTGCACTAATTTACATTCCCAACATCGTGCCAGGGTTTCCTCCTTCTCCACATCCTCTCCAGAATTTGTTATTTCCTGCCTTTTTGATAAAAGCCATTTTTACTGGGGTGAGATGATATCTCATTATAGTTGTGATTTGCATTTCTCTCATGACAAATGATGTTGAACTTTTTTTGTATATATGTTAGCCATTTGCCTTCTTTTGAGAAATGTCTATTCAGATTCCTTTGCTCATTTTTAATTGGATTATTTGATTTTTTCTATTGAGTTGTTGGAGCTCCTTATATATTTCAGTTATTAATCCCTTGTCAGATGAGTAGATTGCAAATATTTTCTCCCATTCTGTGGGTTTTCTCTTTCCTTTGTTGACTGTTTCCTTTGCTGTGCAGAAGCTTTTTAGCTCGATGTGATTCCATTTGTCCAATTTTGCTTTGGTTGTCTGTGCTTTTGGGGTCCTTGCTCAGACCAATGTCCTGAAGTGTTTCTCCAAAGTTTTCTTTTAGTAGTTTCAGGTCTTAGGTATAAGTCTTTAATCCATTTTGATTTGATTTTTGTATATGGTGAGAGATAAGGTTTTAGTTTCATTCTTCTGCATAGGGATATCCAGTTTTTCAGGCACCATTTATTGGAGAGTCTGTCCTTTCCCCACTGTATGTTCTTGGCACCTTTGTTGAATATAAGTTCACTATAGATTTGTGGATTCATTTCTCAGTTCTCTATTCTGTTCCATTGGTCTATGTATCTGTTTTTATGCCACTACCATGCTGTTTTGGTTACTACAGCTCTGTAGTATAATTTGAAGTCAAGTAATGTGATTCCTCCAGTTTTGTTCTTTTTGCTCATGATGGTTTTGGCTGTTCTGGGTCTTTGTGGTTCCGTATACATTTTAGGATTATTTTTTCTATTTCTGTGAAGAGTGTCTTTGGTATTTTGATGCGAATTGCATTGAATCTGTAGATTGCTTTGGGTAGTATGGACGTTTTAACAATATTTATTCTTTCAATCATGAGCATGAAATATCTTTCCATCTTTTTATGTCCTCTTCAATTTCTTTCATCAATGTTTTATAGTTTTCATTATAGAGATCTTTCACTTATTTGGTTAAGTTTATTCCTAGGTATCTGATATGAGAATGGCTACATCAGATTTCTTTTGGTTTCCATTTGCAAGTAGTACATTTTTCCATCTCTTCACCTTGAGTCTGAATGAATCCTTGTGGGATAGATGTGTTTCCTGGACACAGCAGATACTTGGCTTGTATGTTTTTATACATTCAGCCAGCCTATGTCTCTTCGGTGGGGAGCTCATGCCATTCACATTTATTGAAAGAATTAAGTGGGGTGGATTTCTGTTCTACCTGTTGAGTCAAACTTTGTTGCTTTGTTTTATCTCTTGAGAGATTGTGGTATCTGGGCTTTGACCTTTAGCCAATATCACCTTGATACCAAAGCCAGGAAAGGAAACAACATCAAAAAAAGACTACAGACCAATATCCTTTATGAATATAGACACAAAAATTCTCAATAAAATCCTAGCAAACTGAATTCAGCTGCACATCAAAGAAATAATCCACTATGACCAGGTGAGCTTCATCCCAAAGATGCAAAGATAGTTCAACATATGCAAATCTATAAATGTGATTCACCATATAAATAGAAGCAAAAACAAAGACCATATGATCCTCTCAATCGATGCAGAAAGGGCTTTTGACAAAATTCAGCACCTTTTTATGATAAGAACTCTTAACAAAATAGGTATAGATGGAACATACTTCAATAATATAAAAGCCATATATGGCAAACCCACAGCCAAAATCATACTGAATGGGGAAAAATTGAGAGCATTCCCCCTTAGAATTGGAACCAGACAAGATTGCCCACTCTCACCACTTCTATTCAACGTAGTACCGGAAGTCCTAGCCAGAAAAATCAGGCAAGAAAAGGAAATCAAGGGTATCCAAATGGGGAAAGAAGAGGTAAAATTATAGCTCTTTGCTGATGATATTATCTTATATCTAGAAACCTCTAAAGATTCTGGCAAGAGACTCCTGGAAATGATAAATAAATTCAGCAAAGTCTCAGGTTACAAAATCAACATACAAAAATCAGTAGCATTCTTATACACCATCAGCAGTCATGCTGAGAATCAAATCAAAGACTCAATACCTTTCACAATAACAACAAAGAAAATAAAATTCTTAGGAATGTATTTAACCAAGAAAGTGAAAGACCTCTACAGGGAGAATTATGAAACACTGAGGAAGGAATCACAGAAGATATAAAAAAATGGAAAATTATATCCTACTTATGGATTGGCAGAATCACATTGTTGAAATGTCTATACTAACTAAGGTGATGTACAGATTCAATGCCATCCCCATTAAAATACCAATGTCATTTTTTGCAGATCTAGAAAACATAATTATACACTTTGTATGGAACCAGAGAAGACCTTGCATTGCCAAAGCAACCTTAAGCAAAAAGAACAAATCAGGAGGCACCAATTTACCAGACTTCAAGATATACTGCAAGGCTATAGAACCAAAACAGCATGATATTAGCATGAAAATAGAGACATAGACCAATGGATCAGAACAGAGAACCCAGATATAAAACCACCCTCATATTGTCATCTTATTTTTGACAAAGCAGACAAAAACATACACTGGGGAAAAGAATTCCTATTTAATAAATGGTGCTGGGATAATTGGATAGCCACACATAGAAGACTAATACAGGATCTACACATCTCACCACTCACAAACATTAATTCACGATGGATAACAAACTTAAACCTAAGGCATGAAACTAAGAATTCTAGAAGAAAATTTTGGAAAAACTCCTGTAATCATTGGCCTAGGCAAAGAATTTATGAAAAAGGCAATCACAGCAACAACAAAAATAAATGAATGGGACCTAGTCAAATTAAAAAGCTTCTGCACAGCCAAGGAAACAATCAATAGAGTGAACAGACAACCTACAGAATGGAGAAAATGTTTGCATGCTATATATCTGATGAAGGGCTAATAACCGGAATCTATAACAACTCAAACAATACAGCAAGAAAAAATCAAACTACCCCATTAAAAAGTAGGCAAAAGACATGAACAGAAGCTTTTCAAAAGAAGAAAGACTAATGGCCAATAAATATATAAAAAAGTGCTCAATGTCTCTAATCAGGGAAATGCATATTAAAATCAAAATGAGATATCACCTGACTCCAGTAAGAATGGCTTTTATCAAAAAGTCCCAAAACAACAAATGCTGGTGAGGATATGGAGAGAAAGGAACACTTATACACTGTTGGGGGGACTGCAAACAAGTACAATCTCTATGGACAGCAGTATGGAGATACCTCAAAGAACTAAAAGTAGACCTATCATTTGATCCAGCAATCCCACTATTGGGCATTTATCCAAAGGAAAAATAAGTCACTTTATAAAAAATACACTTGCACTAGAATGTTTATTGTAGCACTATTCACAATCGCCACGATGTGGAATCAACTCAAGTGCCCATCAATACATGAGTAGATTAATAAAATGTGGTATATGTATACCATGGAGTACTACTCAGCCATAAAAAATATGGTGAACTAATACCTTTTGTAACAACCTGGATGGAACTGTAGACCATTTTTCTAAGTGAAGTATCACAAGAATGGCAAAAAAAAAACACCACAGGTACTCACTATTAAACTGGAACTAATTGACCAACACTTGTATGCACATATGGAAGTAAAAGTCAATGGAAATCAAGCAAGTGGGTGGGAGGAGGAGGTGTTGGGTAAATTTACACCTAACGGGTACAATGCACACTATCTGGGTGATGGGCACACTAATAACATTGACTCAAAGTATACAAAAGCAATACATGTAACCAAAACATTTGTACCCCTGTAATATTCTGAAATTTAAAAAATAATAATAATAAAAAAAGATTCAAACACATTTAAGAAAAAGAAATACAGAAAGGCTCCTAGAAGTAGGATTTCAAGTGTTCTTTGAAGGAAGACCAGGTATTCTAAAAGGGAAGGCAAGTACATTTTTGGAGACAAGAATGATGAGAACAAAATAATAAGGGTGTGAGTGAGCAGGGCAAACAGCGTATTACTAAAGGTTCTGTCTAGACTAAAGAAGTCTAGACTAAAGGAGAGGATTTGGGGGAGTAAAGGAAAGTATTTTTTATAAGTGGTATGGATAAAATGCCTTCAAATTTACAAAGAGTTTATCATTCATTCTGCATTAAACTAAAGTTAATTTCTAAATAACTTTTTTGTTTTTAGATTGGTGGTTTCATTTACAGGAAAGTTACAGAGAATTCCCATATATCCATACCCAATTTCCTCTATTATTAACATTTTATTAATATAATAGTATTGTACACTTTCACAATTATTGATCCAATATTGATATTTTATTACTAACTAAAATGTGTCCTTTATTTAAGATTTCCTTAGTTTTTACCTAAAGTCCTTTTTCTGTCCAGGATTTCCTCTAGGATACCATATTACATTTAGTCATCATCACAACCTCTGGGCCATGACACTACCTCAAACTTTCCTTGCTTTTGATGACCTTGACAGTTTTGAAGAGTAATGCTCAGGTGATTTGCAGAATGTCTCTCAATTGAGATTTGTCAGAAATTTTTCCCTCATGATTAAACTAGATTTATATGATTTGGGGAGAAACACTACAGAAGTGAAGTGTCATTCTTATCACATCATACCAAGGGTGCATACCATCAACATGACTTAGCACCATTGACGTTAACTGTGATCACCTGGCTGGGGTTGTGTTCCTCAGGTTTCTCCACTGCCAAGTTACCTTTTTCCCCCTGTTCCCTGCTCTCCTTGGAATGAGATCATTCTCTACAGCCCACACATAAAAAGTAGGGTTGTTGTTCCACCTTCTTGAAAGTAGAATAACTATAAAAATTATTTGGAATTCTTTTGCATAGATTTGTCTATTATCTCCCATTCATCCATTCATTCATTTATACTATTTCATATTATTATGAAATCATGTATGTTTGTTTTATTCTTTGGGTTATAAGCCATGATTTCTTTATCTATTTTGTCACTCAAACTGTTCTACTTTTGGCAATAATGAGCTCTTTCAGTTGGCTTCTGGGTCCATTTGACGTAGCCCTGGTCATTTTGAGTTTTGCTATTGTTATTGTTGTTGTAAACACTTCCTTATTTTCTTCACTACAAGGTATTCTAATCTCACCTTGTGCTTTCCCTGCTGTAGACCTAGAATCAATCATTCCCCAGAACCAATCGTTGGTTCCTTTTATTGGAGAATGGCATCAGAAATTATTGTCTGTGTGTTAGGTGTGTGCTATTGTCTGAATTGTGTCCATTACCCAATTCATATGTTGAAGTCATTTCATTTTTATTTAATATATTTTGAGATGTGTGTTTTTCTCACATTTCCTCTCTCTAAACACACACTCACACACAAACATGTCAGCACCATCACATATGTTTACCTATTTCCAAAACCAGATTTTGGCACTAAGAAAAACCGTTTTGGCCAAATATGTTATACGGGTCACTAATGCACTGCCATGCTGCTATGTTTCCTAAATACTTGGTAGAAAAAAATCAGATTAAGAAGAAGACAAATCAGGGCCCTAAGTGTTGTTTACAAATGTGACAAGGATTTTTGCTTTTTAAAATGGGAGTGTGGTGTGAAGCGGAGAAGCACCAAGTACCTAAAGTTTGAGTGAGAGAGTGGCAGGTGAATGGGCTACAATTTTATCTTTAAAATCCTTAATTTCTCTTCCAGATAAGATCCTCTATATAACCACAGCACGGTGGTAGATGTGGCAGAGCACAAGGGGCTACATCTGCTCTGCACCAGACACCAGAGTGTCATTATTTAAAGAACTGTTTGCTATTGGAGAACAAATAGTCAGGCATGTAAACTAGGAAGCTGTTCTGACCTTCTACTCTCTGGTCCCTGGGGAGGCCTTTTTATAAAAAAAGGGAAACCATTGACTTTTTACATCAGACAGATACATATCACAACTAGTAGTAAATTGCCCATGATTCCCTGTATTATTTTCCCCAGGGAGTCTTCTGTAAGGGGAAACCAATGATTTCAACTTTTCAGGTGTGAAGTTGCCCTTAAATTATCTCCTTTATAGTCTTAGTCCATACTGTGTCAATAACAGGAAAACAAAAAGGCAACATAGTTCAAACATATGAAGAATAGATGTTTGCTAAAAAAAAAAAAAGGACAAAAAAATATACTTGGTTGTGTTTAAGGCTACATTTCAACACAAATCAAAATTATTTTTCTCCATAAATATATGAATACACACACATTTGTAATAAGATGGGATTAACTCCAAATTGGGTACATCATCATCTCTAAGCATAATCCAAAGTTGGAATGTTAAAAATATTCAAACATTATTTTACTCTCATTTATCATGCAATTATTTGAGTTCTCAAATACCATATTCTGTGGCATCTTAAAATAACTTCTAAATATATGTTAACATTAAGAAATCAACATAGAAAGATTTTTAAAAATGTTTGAAAGTGAATTCAAAGGCACATATATCTTTATTTACTACCTCATTATAAAAAATGGTTTTTAGGGTACTAGTCTAATATTTAAAGAATGTAGAATTCTATTATTTATGACACAATCCAATAAATGTGAAATTAATTAGAATCTACACAGCACTAATATGTCCTAGAACTCTTACAGAATTTAGCCTCTTTACAAAGACCATGCCCCTACCCTCTTCCTTTCCATGTACTTTCATGAACTCTGTCTTTCATGTGGTCTCTCTCATTATCAAATGCTTTCCCCTTTGTTCACATGATGGTTTCCAGCAGTAATGCATCTATAGTCTGTCCTGTCCACAACCATAGCACTAAAAGAGTACATGCATTAGGGGCGCATCTGCAAAAGTCTTGCAGTTATCTTAGATTGGTTTATTTCAGGAATGATGGCATGACACAATCAAGGTGGCTCAGGTGATACGACATTCTTAGTGGACTGGCCTAACTCTAACAGAATTGTGAATGTGGTAATCCCTATGTGAAGTACATGGGTAGGGATTTTTATCTAGGAGAAATCAGAGTACAGAAATCAAAAGATGGGGAAATATATGCTTGTCAGATGAACAAGCTCTCTACAAGTTCTGATATTTTTGAGAAATGGAAAGTGTTGGGAGTTGATGTAAGTATGGATTCACCTGTGCTTATTTAAAAATAATTTTCTGTACTGTATATCATCTACTGTTCATTACATTAAGAACTGGAAGCAAAAGTGTTATAAAGAGAAAAGTGCTGACTATGCTGAGAAGTAGAAGAACTAATCAGTAATTTCAATTTTCCCACTGAACTGGGCCAAAGACTGAGCAATCACAAAGAAGAGGAACTACCATATCACCCATCAATCCTTCTTCGAGGTATATATCCAAAGGAATTGAAATCAGTATGTTGAAGAGAGATCTGCACTACCATGTTCATTGCAGTATTATTCTCAATAGCCAATATATGGAAACAATCTAAATGTCCACCAGTGGATGAATAGATAAAGAAAATGTGGTATATATACATAACAGAACACTACTCAGCCATAGAAAAGAAGGAAATTCTGTCATTTGTGACAAAGTGGATGAACCTGGAGGACACTATCCTAAGTGAAATAAGCCAGACACAGAAAGACAAATGCTGCATGATTTTACATAAATGTGGAAGCTAAAAAAGTTCAATTCATAGAAATAAAGAGTAGAATATGGTGCTTATCAGAGGCTGGAGAGTAGGGGGTATTGAGGAGATGTTGGTCAAAAGTTACAAAATTTCAGTTAGAAGAAATAAGTTTTGATATCTATTGCACAGCATGGATATAATAGTTAATAATGTGTATTTCAAAATTGCTAAGAGAGTAAATTTCAAGGGCCCCCAACACAAAAAAATTGGTATGTGAGGTGATGAATATGTTAATAATCTTAATTTAATTATTCCACAATGTGTACATACATCAAAACATCACATTGTACTCCATAAATATATACAATTACATTTGTCAATAAGAATAATAAAAATAAAATAAGCATACATGTAAAAAAAAGAAAAATGATTAGACCATTTCTAGTTTTTCCATCTCTTAGGCTCTGGAAATCCATGAATACTGTCAGTGACACATTGCAATGCATGTTTGAAGGAGGTGAAACCAGATGGGTGGCCTTGGACTAACAAAAAGGATGATGTCATATAATCTGAATAGTTGAGGAAGAAAGACTTATTGTATTTGGGAGGATTCCAAAATTCAGTGTTATTCCAAGCCCTTGCATTTTTATTCATATTTTCCTTATAATTTGTTGTAATTACTCAACAATTTCAAACACCACCCAAAATAGGCACTACAAGATCGCATTTTCATTTCAGTCTGCCTTGCTGTTGCATATCTAAAGAAAAATAAATAAAAACCCTGAAAGGCAGCCAACTCAAATATTGCACACCTGGCTCCCATTTGTTATAAGATTATCACTGAAAACAAAGATTCTTGACTTTTACAACCCTCAATTGTGTGGCCTCCTCAGCAGTACTCCCCGGTCTAACATGGTAGAAACTGAACCGAGAACAAAAGAAACCCCTCAAAAAATCTATGTTATGATCTCCACATTAACATCTCCCTCTCCTGGCTCCTGAACTCAATGGCAGTATTTAAAACAAAGGTTAAAAAAAAAAAAGGGAATATGACAGCAAGAAACATGTTGGGTTCCTTCCATCCTCCCACCCACATGCAACGATAAAACTAAAATACGACAAAAACATTTTCCTTTGGCAGGAGAGTTTTGCTTTTCTTTGGAGATACCAAGGCCCCATAAAAGAAAAACATTTCTCTCTTGAGTTCTTTCAGTTTTAAAAATGTTTAAGTTTCTTAAATATGCAATTGGATTAGCAAATCATGAAGAAAAACACAATAGAACAGACTGCCAGAAGGGCTGCCTGCTGCCTAGGTGTGTCTACATTTAACCATTCCATTTCGCTCCAGCTCTAAATTGTAATCTCTAATTACCGTAGGCTTGCCAGGTTCATTGGGTCTGTGCAAAAAGTAAAGACAGAGAACAGAATTCTAAGTGTAGAATTCTGCTAAAAAGACTTCAAGATCCCTAAGACCAACCCTCTGGCTCTGTGTCTGACTAATTCTCAAGTATCCCAGATATTGAGCAGTATGCCGTCTTTTTTTTTTTCCTTTTCTTTTCTTGAAGGTCTTGATGCATATATTTGAATAATAACCTTATCTCATTTAAAAGCATCCACATGTCTGAAATCTTTACTAAAAGGAAATTATATGTTATAATTCATGTACAGCTATTATGTCTTTTTAAATGCCATTTAAAAAATCAATCCCATTATATAGGGAGAACTGCAATATCCTGTCCTTCTATGTTACATGCATTGTGAAAATATATTCAGGTATCACCTGTCTAATTGAAAACAGCATCACTCCACACTTGGGCAAGCCTCTTGGTATTCTGTCAGATGTACCCAACCCAGAAAAAGGATAATATTTTCTTTTTCTTTTCTCTCAAGTATTTAGATATATTGTTCCTGGACTCTCTGCCCTCAATATAGACAAGAATTGGTGTTAGTTATTGTGAGAAGTTTAATCACAGGGAAAGCTGTATTAATAGCAGGTCTAAGAATTCTAAGTCTTTGATTATGTAAAGACAGTGGGAAATATGGAAAACTTCCAGCACAGTGCAAATGGGGAACTGGGAACATGAGAATAAGTAGATGCAGAGGTGTTTACTATGGGAGTTAGCCATTGAGGAAAGGCTGGAGGTTAGTGTGAATAGATATGATGCATCATGACTATTAGAAAACCTAGTTTAGCATGGATAAGAAAGTGAGCAATGGGCTTTCAGGAATAGAAAGTGACAGGTGAAGCTCAATGCGGGAGTAGTGGGGGTAGTGGCTGGTGAGGAACTCCTGGTGGTGAATTAAGAGTATGTGCTTGTAGTTGACAAAAAGTCAGTAACAACACCTGGACAGAGGTGAGGTGGGGGTAGAATCTCTCCTAGGAATTCACATCACCTCACCAACTTCTCACTGAATCACTGACACAGGTTGATAATCATAGTTTCTTTTCTGTGAGAGTAACGAGCTGAATTACTCTGCAAGATCAAGAAGACTGCCTTAATTGAATCCAGGGATGGGAACTCTTGATCAATTATCATTTTCAAAATCCAAAGTCAAGAGAGTTGAGAGTAGGTCCAAGGGCAACTCTATCTGCAAAAGGTCTTCATCTATGTTGTGGTTTTTTTTAATGATAGTTTAAAAAATACAAAACCAAAATAAGGAAATTCCTCATTGAAAAAGTGAATTTGCAATTTATTTAAAAATTCTGGTAGCCAATGTTGCCAAAAGTGAAGTGAAAGGCATATTCTCATTTACTACACAGTTGGTAAAAAATATCTGATGACAACTTGTCAATATACACAAACAGTTCTAAAAATATTGTGCCATTAGTTCTTATAAAATTATCTTAAGAATTATAGATAAAATTTAAAATTGTATATGTGACTTTTTTACACTCTATTATAATGCTGTTAAATTAGAAATAATCTAATAAGCCAATAATTAGCAATTAGATATTAAAAATTGTTTGTTCATGTTACAGAATATTATCCAGTCATGACAAAGTCAGGCTTTGAGTAATACTGTGACAAAAAAAGAACCTTGCTTGTATAATGAAAAGCAAGATATAGACATATGTATTACTCATAATCTTAATTTTGTAAAACAAATTTTAAAATATAAAATAAAAACACCAAGTCACCAATATTTATTTAATTACTCATTTATTTATTCAATACATACTTATTGAGCACCTGGCTCTGAATATACAAATTTCTGCTGTCATTGAGTTTACACTCTAGTAGTAGGTAGAAGATGGAAAATAGAGTCATTTTAAATTGTGGTCCCCAACCCCCGGTCCGCGGCCTGTTAGGGACCGGCTGCAGAGCTTCCTCGCACCCCACCTGCACTGGAAAAATGGTTTTCCATGAAACTTACCGACGGGGGTGGGGCGGGGTGCGCACAGCAGTAGGTGAGCGGCAGAGGATGAAGCTTCACCACCCCCCTCGCTCGCATCAGCGCCTGAGCTCCGCCTCCTCCCAACCTCCTACCCCAAAAAGGTTGAGTATCACTGATTTAAGAGAGAGATAGACATATATTGATGACAGTTACAGTTATATCGGTTTACATATATATGTGTGTGTATGTGACATATAATACTTTATTTCACTGAGCCTTCTTAATAGATATAATATGGAAAATTATACAAGTATCTACCTCATAGTAATGTTGTGAACATTAAATAAATTAACATCTGTAAAGTGCCTGAAATAGTAAATATGCCATCAATGTTATAATCTATTATTATTATGTTTCCCTCTTCTCTATCACAGGTGAACTTTAGGAATTGAGTACTCCAGGCTTTGACTGTAAAAATGCAAATTTGACTAATCTCCCCTATTCTATAAAAACTGCCTTTCAAACTTGCTCTCTTGTTAATGTTCTAAAATCAACCTTATTCTCATCTATGGGTATAGGCTTCATGACTGAGCCAGAGAAGGAGAAACTATTTAAAAGGGGAATTGAAATAGATGAGCTTAATATTGGGTCACTATTATACCTAGTATATCCTATTAGAGTGAATTGATGTATGAGGAGTGTGTGAGGAACTAGGGAGAGGGATTTAAGAAGTTTTTCATGCCTATATCAAAACACTACATGTGCCCTATAAAGATACACAACTATTGTGTACCCATAATAATTAAAAATTTTTTGAAAAGCTTTTCATAGAGTTTGGCTACGAAGAGAAAGAAAGAGGGAAAGTTGTGAAAGATACAGGTTCCAGGGAGGTTGCTTTGCTGGTTGGTCAGTGAGATTTTAAAGGTGGAACACTGTAGTAGATCTTTGCTAAATATGTCAGCCAACATCTTTCCCCTTGTCCTTATGTTTCCCTCTCTCATGCCTTCCTTGAAGGCAGAGTCTAGTTCCTTTCACCTTAAAGCTGGGCTGGCCCTGTGACTTGCTTTAATCAACAGAGTGTGGTGGAAATGACACTGTGGAATTTATAACATGAGCCTGCAGAGACCTGTAGCTTCCGCTTTTACTCTCTTGGGATCCAGCCCTCATGAACAGAAATTTAGGCCTGACTCATGAAGGTGGATGTGGAGAGAGAGACTTGATCTGCACCTGGTTGTTGTAACCACCCCAGATGAGGCACCACAAACATAGGTAAGATCATCTTGGCTTTTTTTTTTCTTTTTACCAATTGAGCTTACAACTGAAGACAATAGTATGAATGAGCATGACTTATACCATATTGAACAGAGACTAGCTGTCTACAATGTATTCTGGCCAAACTTTGGAACTGAGAACAATTAATTACCTATTTTAAACAGTCTTTTATCGAAGTAATTCACATACCATACAATTCACCTATTTAAAGTATGCAATTCGATGGTTTTTCGTGTATTCGCACATAAGTGCAACCATCATTATGGTCAATTTTAGAATATTTTAATCACCTCAAAAAGAAACCGCATACCCTTTAGCTATCATATCCATATCCCCATTTCTCCCTAGTCTTAAGCAACCACTAATCTACTTTCTATCTCTATAGATTTCCCTATTCCAAACTTTCATATGAATGGAGTCATGTAATACATGGATTTTTGTACCTGGCTTCATTTACTTAATGTTTTCAAGGTTTATTTGAGTTGTAACATGTATCAGTTCTTCATCCCTTTTTATAGCTGAGTAATAGTCCATTGTATGTATATATAAAATCTTTCGTTTATCCATTAGTCTGGTGGTGGATATTTGTGGTGTTTTGTTGAATTGTTACCACTTTTTGGCTATTATAAATAATGCTTCTATAAACATGTATGTAAAAGTTTTTGTTTGGACAGATGCTTTTATTTCTTTTGTATATATATTGCAAGAATGTAGTGTCATATGGTAACTCTATGTTTAATCATTTGAGGAGCAATCAGTCTGTTTTCCAAAGCAGCAGTAGCATTTTACATTTCTACCAACAATGTGTAAGTGTTGATATTTCTCCACATTGTCACCAATACTTCTTATTGTCTGTCTTTTTTATTATAATCATCATGGTGGATGTGAGGTGGTATCTCATTATGGTTTTGATTTACACTGTCCTGATGGCTAATGATGTTGAACATCTTTTCATATTTTTTTGACCACTTGTATACCTTCTTTGGAGAAATGCCTATTCAGATCCTTAGCCCATTTTTAAATGCGATTATTTTTATTTTTCTTATTGGGTTTTAAGAGTTCTTTATAATTTTATATACAAATCCCTTATCAGGTATATAATTGACAAATATTTTCTCTTACTCTGTAGGTTGCTATTTTCACTATTTTGATAATGTCCATTGAAGCACAAATTTTAATTTTGAAAAGTTTAAGTCATCTATTTTTTTCTTTTGTTGCTTGTGATTTTAGTGTCACATCTAAAATCCTTTGCAAGACCCAAGGTCATGTAGACTTACTCCTATGTTTTCTTCTAAGAATTTTACAGTATTAGTTCTTACATTTAGGTATTTGATTCATTTTGATTCAATACGTTAAGTATTTGTTAATTTTTATTTATGGTTTGAATAAAGGGTCCAACTTCATTCTTTTACATGTGGCTATCCAGTTGTCTCAGGACTATGCTTTGAAAAGACTATTCTTTCCTCAATGAATGTTCATGATACCCTTGTCAAAAATCAGTTGGCCATAGATGTATGGTTTTATTAATATTTCTGGACTCTCAGTTCCATTCCATTGGTCTACATGTCCATCCTTGTGCCAGTGCCACATTTTCTTGTTACCATTTCTTTGTGAAACTTTTGAGTCCTTGTCCTTTATTATTTTTTAATTTCCCTAGATTGTTCAGCTTTTCTTCTTGCAACAGAAGTTGAATTTACATAGTGTCATGTATTATAGATCAAGCTGGGATTTACTGGCACATGTTAATAGATCAAGGGCATATGGGACCTTTTAAAATGTTTCCAAACTTTTAAAATTTCTTTTAAAATGTTTGTTTTAACGTATAATTGTTCTTTTAAAATTTTTTATTTAGTTATTTTGAACTTTTGTGTAATTGTATTTTGAAAATTTTTCAGATTGACACTTTATGAATTAATTGTATTTTAAATTCATTTTCAGATTGATCATGAAACTGCAATTCTTGTGACTCATCTAAATTTGTGTAAGAATCTTAGGATTTCTACACAAAGATCATGATAATTCTACAAATTTTACACACTCGTCCTTCAATTGATGTCCTTTTCTTTTTTTTCTTGCCCAATTGCCTTCTAATTTTCAGTACATGTAGAACAATAGTGTGAAAGCAGACACTGTACAATGTTACTCATCTATGGAAAGATCCAAACTTTATCATTATGTATGATGATAGCTATGGGTTTTTCATAGATAATGTTCATCAGATTTAGAAATTTCCATCTTATTTAATTTCCTTAGTGTTTTTTTCATGAAGAGGTGTTGGATTTTGTTAAATGGGTTTTGTCCATCTTTTGAGATGATCATATGATTTTTGTTTTTTATTCAGTTGATATGATGCATTACATTAATCTATTTTCAGATTTTAACCAACCTTGCATTCCTGGGCTAAATCCCATTGGTCATGGTGTATGATTCTTTTAATATGTTGCCGGATGCAGTTTGTTAGTATTTTTTTATTGTGGCAAAATATATATAACATGAAATTCTACATTTTAATCACTTGTAAGTGCTTGTTGTTTGTATAACATATAGTTTCCATATTTTTATTTTCAGTCTATTTTTCCGTCTCAGTCTGAATTGTGTCTCCTTTAGACAGAATTTAGTTGCATTATATTTTTTTAATCTAGTTTGAAAATATCTGCTTTTTGATTGTATTTGATGTTACAGATATAATTGGATTTATGCCAATCTACTGCTTGTTTTCTATATGGCATATGTCTTTTTTGTTCTTCTATTCCTCATTGATAACTTTCTTTTGCATTAAGTAAATATTTTCTAAAATGGCATTTTAATTTTTAATTCTTTTTTGTATTTTTTAGCAGTTCCCATAGGGTTTACTACATACATTTCAACTTATCAGAATCAGCTTTAGATTTATTTTGCCTAATTCTGGTGATATATGGAATTGTTACTCCTGTATAGCTCTATTCCCTTCTTCTCTTTTTGTAGTATGCTTGTTATACATACGTATTGCATCCATTAATGTTACAAATCCAACAAAGCTTTTTAAAAATTATTATTATTATCTTAATTATTATTACCATTTGTAGTAATTTCTATTATAGCTTTACTCCCTCCCACCTTATTTGTGCTGTTATTTGCAAATGTACTACACATGTAACATTTCTATATATAATAGGCCCAAAATTATGTTCTATTATACCCATATCATTTTATACATTAATCTTTAAATCAATTATGAGAAGAGAGGAGAAAAATACGCTTTATATTTTTTATAATTACATAACTACTTTTACCAGTCCTCTTTGTTTTTTCATGTGGACTCAAAAGTCCATCGGCTATTACTTGCTTTCAGACTGAAAAACTTGCTTAATTATTTCTTGTAAGGCAGGGCTGCTAACAATTAATTCTCCAAGTTTTTGCTTATCTGTGAAGGTCTTTATTTCGTCTTCATTTCTTTTTTTAAATTTCAGAATATTACAGGGGTACAAATGCTTTGGTTACATGGATGGCTTTTGTACTGCTTAAGTCAAAGTTATAAGTGTGCCTATCACCCAGATACTGTACATTGTACCCATTAGATGTGATTTCACCCATCCCCTCCTCCCCACTCCCACCTGTGTGATTTCCATTGAGTTTTATTTCTATCTGTGTACATGAGTGCTGACGGGTTAGTTCCAATTTAATAGTGATTGTGTGTGGTATTTGTTTTTCCATTCTTTAGATATTTCACATAGGGGAATGGTCTCCAGTTTCATCCAGATTGTTGCAAAAGGTATTAATTCATCTTTTTTATGGCTGAGTAGTACTCCATGGTATACATATACCACATTTTATTAATGCACTCATGAATTGATGGACACTTGTGTTGATTCTACATCTTTGATATTGTGAATTATGCTGTAATAAGCATTCTAGTGCAAGTGTCTTTTTGATAAAATGGTTTTTTTTCCTTTGGCTACATACCCAGTAATGGCATTGATGGATCAAATGGTAGGTCTACTTTTAGTTTTTTGAGAAATCTCCATACTGTTTTCCGTAGAGGTTATACTAGTTTGCAGTCCCACCAACAGTGTATAAGTGTTCCTTTCTCTCCATATCCTCACCAGCATTTGTTGTTTTGGGACTTTTTAATAACAGCCATTCTTACTAGAGTTAGGTGATATCTTGTGATTTTAATAGCATTTCCCTGATGATTAGAGACATTGAGCATTTTTTCATATATTTATAGGCCATTAATCTATCTTCTTTTGAAAAGTTTCCATTCATGTCTGTTGCCCACTTTTTAATGGGGTTGTTTGATTTTTTCTTGCTGATTTGCTTGAGTTCTTTGTGGACTCTGGTTGTTAGTACTTTATCAGATATATAGCATATGTATATTTTCTACCATTCTGTAGGTTGTCTGTTCACTCTGTTGATTGTTTCCTTGGCTGTGCAGAAGCTTTTTAATTTGACTAGGTCCCAATCATTTATTTTTATTGTTGCTGTGATTGCCCTTGGGGTCTTCTTCATAAATTCTTTGCCTAGGCTGATATCTAGAAGAGATTTTCCAACATTTTCTTCTAGAATTCTTATGGTTTCATGTCTTAGATTTAAGTCTGTGATCCACCTTGAATAAATTTTTGTGAGTGGTGAGAGAGATGGATCCTGTTTCAATCCTCTACATGTGGCTATACAATTTTCCCAGCAACATTTATTGAATAGGGATTCTTTTCCCCAGGGTGTATTGTTGTCTACTTTGTCAAAGACCAGATTGGAATATGTGGATGGTTTTATATCTGGGTTCTCTGTTCTGTTCCATTGGTCTATGTCTCTATTTTTGTGCCAGTACCATGCTGTTTTGGTTACTATAGCTTGTAGTATAGCTTAAAGTCTGAAAAAATGATGCCTCCAGATTTGTTCCTTTTGCTTAAGGTTGCTTTGGCTAGTCAGGCTCTTTGCTGGTTCCAAACAAAGCATAGAATTATTTTTTCTAGATCTGTGAAATATGATGTTGGTATTTTGATGGGGATTGCATTGAATCTGTAAATCACTTTGGATAGTATGAACATTTTCACAATGTTGATTCTGCTGATCCATGAGCAGGATATGTTTTTCTATTTGTTTACATCATCTGCAGTTTTCTTCCTCAGTGATTCATAGTTGTAGAGATTTTTTACCTCCTTGGTTAATATATTCATTGGTATTTTATTATCTTTGTGGCTATTTTTAGGTATTGAGTCTTTGATTTGGTTCTCAGCATGACTGTTGTTGGTATATAGGAATGCTACTGATTTGCGTACTTTGATTTTGTAACCTGAGACTGCTGAATTTATTTATCAATTCCAGGAGTCTATTGGTTGAATCTTTAGGGTTTTCTGGAAATAAGAAAGCAATGAGCTATAGTTTGACCTCTTCTTTCCCCACTTGGATACCCTTGATTTCCTTCTCTTGCCTGATTCCTCTGGCTGGGACTTCCAGCACTATGTTGAATAGAAGTGGTGAGAGTAGGCACCTTTGTCTTGTGGGAATGCTTTCAACTTTTCCCCATTCAGTATGATGTTGGCTGTGTGTTTGTCACATATGGCTTTTATAATATTGAGGTATGTTCCATCTATGCCTATTTTGTAAGAGTTTTTATTATAAAAGGGTGCTGAATTTTGTGAAGTGCATTTTCCGAACCTATGGAGAGGATCATATGTTCTCTGTTTTTGCTTCTATTTATGTGGTGAATAACATTTATGGATTTATGTGTGTTGAACCATTCTTGCATCCCTGGGATGAAGTCCACTCGATCGTGGTGGATTATTTTTTTGATGTGCAGCTGAATTCAGTTTGCTAGAGTTTTATCGAGGAATTTTGCATCTATATTCATGAGGGATATTGGTCTATAATTTCCTTTTTTTGTTGTGTCCTTTCCTGACTTTGGTATCAAGGTGATACTGGCTTTGTACAATGAGTTGGGGAGGATTCCTTCCTTCTTGATATTATGAAATAATTTCTGCAGTATGGCTACCAATTCTTTGTCGGCCTGATAAAATTCAGCTGTGAAACCATCTGGACTGGGACTTTTTTTGTTGGAAGGTTTTTTATTGCTGCTTATATTTCATGCCCTCATAATTGGTCTTTTCAGGACTTCTATTACTTTCTGACTGAACCTTGGAAGGTTGTGTGCTTCCAGGAATTTGTCCATTTTCTCAACGTTTTTGAGTTCATATGCATATGTATTTTTATAGTATTTGTAGATGATGTTTTGTCTTTCTGTGGTATCAGTTGTAATATCTCCTTTTTCATTTCTGATCGACCTTATTTGTGTCCTATCTTTTCTATCTCTAATTAATCTTGCAAGAGGTATATCAATTTTGTTTATCTTTCCAGAGAACCAACTTTTTGTGTCATTAATCTTCTGTATAAATCTTTTGTTATCAATTTCATTTAGTTTTGCTCTGACCTTAGTTATTTCTTTTCTTCTGCTTTGGTTTGCTCCTCCTTTTCTAGTTCCTTGAGATGATTCATTAGATTGTTGATTTGTGATCTTTCTGTCTTTTTGATGTAGGAATTTAAGGCTATAAATTTTCCCCTTAGGACTGTTTTTGCTAAGTCCCACAGATTTTGATAACTTGTGTCCCCTTTGCCATTCATTTCGAGGAATCTTTTGATTTCCACCTTAATTTCCTTCTTTACCTATGTATGAATCGTTCAGCAGGAGGTTGTTTAATTTCCATGACTGTGTGTAGAATTGAGTGTTTCTGTTGGAGTTAGTTTCTAATTTTATTCCACTGTGGCCTAAGAAGATACGTGGTATAATTCTATTTTTTTTTAAATTTTTGATACGTGTTTGGTGGCCTAAGATGTGATCTATCTTAGAGAATGTTTCATGTGCTGATAAGAAGAATGTATATTGGTAGTTTTGGGGTAGAATGTGTAATTGTCTGTTAGCCCCATTTGCTCTAGAGTTCCATTTAAGTCCAATGTTTCTTTATTTATTTTATGCTTGGAAGATCTTTCCAATACTGTCAGTGGGGTGTTAAAGTCCCCAGCAAATACAGTGTTGCTGTTTATCTGTTTAGGTCTAGTAGGGTTTGCTTTATGAATCAGGGCTCACCTGTGTTAGGTGCATAAATATTTAGGATTGTTATGTCTTCTTGATAAATTGCTCCCTTTACCATTATATAGTGACCCTCTTTTCCTTTACTATTATTGATTTGAAGTCTGTGTTATCTGACATGAGAATGGCTACCCCTGCTTTCTTTTGATTTCTAATTTGCATGGAATATATTTTTCTATCATTTTACCTTGAGTCTGAAGGAGTCCTTATGGGTTAGATGTGTTTCCTGGAGACAGCAGATACTTGGCTTGTATTTTTTTATCCCATCAGCCAGCCTATGTCTCTTGAGTGGGGAATTCAAGCCATTCATGTTTATTGAAAGGATTGATAAGTGGGATGCATTTCTGTTCATCCTATTGAGTAGAACCTTGTTGCTTTGTCCTACCTCTTGAGCCATTATTTTATATGGGCTCTGAGCTTTAGCTTTTGGGTAATTTTACCCTCGTGGGTTTCTATTGTGCTGATCAATGTATAATGCAGATCTGAGTACTTCCTGCAGGGCAGGTCTGGTATTGACATATTCCTTCAGTGTTTGCTTGTCTAAAAAAGTCTTTATTTCTTCCTCACACAAGAAACTTAGTTTTATAGGATACAAAATTCTAGGCTGGCCATTATTCTGCTTAAGAAGACTGAAAATGTGGCTCCAGTCCCTTCTGGTTTGTAAGATCACAGTTGAGAAGTCTGTAGTTAGCCTGATGGGTTTTCCTTTGTAAGTGACCTGATGTTTTCTTTCACCTTACAGCTTGCAGGAGTTCCTCCTTTGTGTTAACTTTGGCCAGTCTGAAGAGTATGTGTTGTGGTGATGGCCTATTTGCAATGAATCTCCCAGATGTCCCTTGAGCTTCTTTACCTGGATATCTAAATTTCTAGCAAGACCAGGGAAGTTTTCCTTTATTATTCCCTCAAATAGTTTTTCCAACCCATGTGAGATTTCTTCTTTATCCTCAGGGATGCCTATAATTCTTATGTTTGGCCTCTTTACATAATCTCATACTTCTCATAGGCTTTGTTCCTTCCTCTTAATTTTCTGTTCTTTATCTTTGACTAACTTGTTTAATTTGAAGGTGTTGTCTTCAAGTTCTGAGATTCTTTCTTCTGCCTGGTCTAGTCCATTCTTGAGACTTTCCACTGTGTTTTGCATTTGTTTGAATGAATTTTTCATCTCTAGAAGGTATATTTGATTTTTAAAAATAATTTGATCTTTTTTATTGAATTTTTTATTCATATTCTGAATTTTTGTGGTTTCTTTTTGTTGGTTTTATATTATCTCTTGCATTTCGTTGGGCTTCCTTATAATCCATATTTGGAATTCTTTATCTGTCATTTCAATATTCTGATTTTGGTTGGTATCCATTGCTAGAGAGTTGGTGTTCCCTTTTGGGGATGACCTTTCACTCTGATTGTTCATACTTCCATAGTTCTTTTGCTGATTTTTTCTCATCTGGAGCAGCTGCTGCTTCTTATTTTTGGATTTTCTTTTGTTTCCATAATGGCACACCCAATTTAATCTCTGAAATAGTAGGTGGTGCTTCTGGGTGAGAACCAACCACACCCCGTATGATTGATTTAGAAAATGCCGTAAAGGGCATGGAAATTGACCTTCCTGTCAGTAGGTGGTGCCTGCCAGAAGGACACAAGCTGCAATGTTGTTTTTGGGTCCTGTGACCAGCTCTAGTCCCTCAGGAGAATCATTCAAATGCCCCAGGTGGTGGGTGGAGTCCTGGGGTTTCAGGTGAGTCCTAATTCTCTGCCATAGCAGAGGCAGGTGGGGGAGTGTGGCTGGGTGGGGCTGGCTTGGGTGAGCTTGCCCTCAGGCTCCACAAAAGCTAGCAAGGTATCTGTTTCAGCAGGGGTCAAAGGTCTACTCCCAGCTTCTGGGCAAAGCTGACTGGGAGGGGATGAAGTGGCCCCACCCAACCAGAACGTCTGCTTGTGGAGGCAGGGCCACCTGAGACTCACAATCTGGTAGTCTGGGGTAGGCCTCACTCTTCTTTGCCCTCCCCTGCTCCTAAGTTTTCCCCCTGGCATCTGCCGGCAGGCAGGAGCTCATGCAGCCATGATCCCCCACAACTGTGGTGTGGGCTGGGAATTTCCTTGCCCAGGATCCCAGCCTGACTGAGAGTGTGAACCTCCTGTGGGGGGAAGGGTGCTCTGCCAGCAGGCTGCAGCTAGGACCCACACTGTACTCTCCACCCTGATCTGCCCATGTGCATTCACTTGCCTCTGGAAACTAATTCACAAATCTCCCCTCCCTGCCCCAAAGCAACATGATCGAGACCTGGGGGTATGAGATCTGGCCTGTGGGTCCATCTCTGGGTCCTCAAAGATCAATCCTTGACCATGCCAGGGAGAAGAACACTGGTCCTGAGTTACCCAATGTGTGCCCAAGTAGGTTTGATGCCCTTTCGCCTTGGGGTATGCCCCAGTCTAATGGAGTTTCCAGGAAAGCAGCATCAGGGAGAGATGACAAGCAGGGAGCTCACAGTCCAAGCACCCCTTGGTCCACTGCAGGACCCCAAGAGGAAAGGTCTGAGCCCCACTCTCTGTGGATGCTTCAGTGTGGTGGCTTAATTGTCAATCTCAGCAGCTGTGGGTGGGGGAGGGAAAAGGAAGAAAAAAAATCTGGGTGTAGGAAAGCTAGCATTCTGGTCATGCCTATCCCTCTCTCTAGGAGGCTGCTTGCCCAGAATGTCCAGGCACTGGAGTCACACAGATCACCTGGGGCCCACTGGACCCGTGTGGCTCCTGCAGTCTGGGCCAGAGGTGGAAAATGTCTGTGTGGGAATGAGCAATACAAAACCTGAGGAGTTGAAGGCCCCTGGGGAGGACAAAGCTGCACAGTGGGTAGAGAAGCAATATGGCATCTGCCATCCTGGCTCGGGTCTTCAGGGCAAGAAGTGCCCTGGGGGGCCTGGGAGTCTGGGAGCCTGGTGCCCTGTCCATAAGAAAATCCCAGCTCACTGGTAGCAGCAGCCTCTGGGCTCATGTGGGCAGAAAGTCTCTCCGGCAGCTTGAGAACCCACCATCCATCAGAGATGTGAGGGAGGGGGAAAAAAACCACTCCACCTACCCTTCTTGCTGGACTCCAAGCCTCTCTGGGGTTGATCTCTGTCCATACCTTCCTCCTTCTTGTTCTGCTCTGCAACTTCTTCCTGTGGAGTCTCTCCCATTAAAACTTCAAAGTTGTGAAACCTGCAATCTTGGAACAAATCAATTCCAGAATGGATTGCCTTTCTTGTACGTGGAAGGGAGTGAGGGGGAAACAGTGGAGCACCAAGAAGAAGAACAGCTGCTTGTTTCCTGCTTCTCACCTTCATTTTTTAAATAATAGCTTTGCTAAATAGAGGATTCTTGGTTGACATTATTTCTTTGAGCACTTTGAATATATCATCCCAATACTTCTAGCCTCAGTTATTTCTCCCAAGAAGTCAGCTGTGTTAATCTTATTGGGATTCCCTTGCAAGTGAAGGGTAATTTGTCTCTTATTACTTTCAAAGTTTACTCCTTGTTATAGAGTTTCATTATTTTTGATATGATGCATCTTTGTGTATGTCTCTGTGTTTATCCTACTTGAAGTTCATTGAGCTTCCTGGATATCTAGATGATTGTTTTTCAATAAATTTGAGACATTTAATTAATTATATCTTTGAATATTGAATATTTTTTCTTTATTTTTCTGTCTCCTCTCCTTTTTTACTCTTACTACATGTATGTTTGTGTGCTTAATAATGTCCCATATTTCTCTGAGGTTCCGTCCAATTTTCTTCATTCTTTTTTCTTTTTGTTCTTCAGTTTGCATAATCTCTATCAATTTATCATCAAATTTGCTATTTTTTTATTTTGTCTATTCAAATCTATTGTTGAGCTCCTCAAGTGAATTTTTTATTTCATTTTTTGTGCTTTTCAACTTGAGTATTTTCATTTAGTTCTTTTTATAATTTCTCTCTGTTGATATTTTCTATTTGATGTGACATTGTCATCACACTTTACTTCTTTATTTACGCTTTCCTTTAGTTTTCACTGTTAAATATAACATCCGTACACTCTTCCAGGAAGTTTTTGTTGCCTGCTTTTTTCCCCAGTGCATGAGCCATATTTTCCTATTTCTTTGCAGATTTCATAATTTTTCATTTGACACTTAATCTTTTAGATATTATATTGTGATAACTCTGGTTACTGGTCCTCCTGCTCTGGGGCTTGTTATTTGCTTGCTTGCTTAGTGACTGGCTGCATTGTTTTAGTGAAGTCTATCCACCCTCATCCCTCTCCTTGACTGTGTTAAGTCTCTGATAGTACTATCATGGGAGGTACAGCTTTGGGCCCTCTCACAGTTACCCAGGGGTGTCAGTGGTACCAGGGTGCCCTTCCACTCTTTTCCTGATCACTCTCAGCTATTAAACTCCAGAGTTGCCCACCGATTGCTCTTTTCAACAATACCCTGAGGCATAAATTTCTCTACAAATTAGTCCAATCAAATAGTGGCTCCTTTGAGGGAATAGTTTCTGAGGTTAGTTTTTCATACTTGTTTTGGTCCCAGGAAGGCTTCTCTCAGTTGTCTTATTCCCTGGGTTCAGGCAAATTAGCCAGCTTACATTCTAGGCTGTATCTTTATTATATTGATGAATCTGCTCCAAATTGCCTTTCACTACAATGTCCAATGTTTTGAGAGTGCCTTTAGGTTAAAAGTTCCCATGCTTGTAGCTCTGACTCAGGCAGTGCAAAGGCCATATATGTAACCTAAACGTTTGTACCCCTGTGATATTCTGAAAAAAAAAAAAAGTTCTCCATGCTTTGTTGCAAATGAAGTCAATTCATTTGGGAACTGATTGGGGGCTATTGGTTTTATGCTCTCCTTCTCCCCTAGGCAAAATCTCTGAGCTGAGCTCTGGAGCTATGGATGGGGACAAAAACAAGCTTTTCTTTGAGTGACACTCCAGTTCTGGAAGCTGACAACTTGGAAGCTTGCAACAAGTTGGGAATGGAAGGGGAAGCAACAAACTATTTTCCTTTTTGCTTGTCTCTGCTGTGCTGGAACCATATCCTTATGAAACCACATCCTCATGAACAGGAGGAAGAGCTATCAGAGCCTGATTCTTCTTAGCACACTATACCCAGATAAAACCTACCTTTCACACATAGAGGGTGGACAGTAGAAACAAGCCCCCACCTATGAACACACTCTCTTAAACTCAGCTGTAGGCAGCTGGAAGCAGGATGACAAATGCTGAAGTTTTATTCCTTCCAGAAAAAAGCCTGAGAGCTGAAGGTAGAGGAAGTCCTGTCTTCTTATCTGTAGTAGTCTTCATTCAAATACAATGGACGCTAATGTGTCTTACTGAATTTTTGTAGATTTTCTTCAGTAGATGTTTCTTTATTTGCTGTTGTCTTTAGGACCATTTCCAGAAGCTTCATATTATTGTATTGTTTGTTTAATTTTCACCAGTTTTATTGGGGAATGGTTCAGTAGAGTTCCTTGAGCTGTCATGCCAGAAGTCGGTCTCCTGTTGTTTTAAACTACTAAGTTTTGGGGTGGTTTCCAGAGGTACTAATAGATATTTAACATGGGGAAATGACAAGATTAGAGGGATACCTTGGTGATATGGGCACAGCAGGGAAAATGGGATTATAGAGAGTGGGAAGGTTTTGGGATCCAAAGCAGAGTGGAGAGATTGGATTAGGATATGTGGGTGAATAATAACTCCATATATTTCCAGGAAGAAATACTGGGAAGATTTGTGGTATATACTTTAAAGAATAGACGTATTTTTATTTTTTATTATTTTGAAGTAGGCCTGCTGAGGAGGAGGGCGGACAAAGTGAGTATCTGATATACTTTATCTGACTAGGGAAACAATGTTAAGGGCCTATAAAATTTGGTGACAGAATTTATGATTGTAGTAGCAATACTCCTAGTTATGTTATTTTCTTCAAAGTAGAAGTATGGGGAATAGTTTTGGTTATTTTTGGATTGGGATTTCTCCAAGCATATATGGTGTAAACATATGAGCAAGAAAATTTAGGCTATTGATAAAAAAATTAACTTAAATCATAAAGTTTGGGATATACTTCTGAAATAAAACTAAGTATTTATAAACAGGAAGAATGTTGAAGAGTGTTGCACTCAAGGTTCCATAGAGGTCAAAAGAATAGTTGTAGAGGAAGAATGTGAGGAAGTAATCTGAAATAAAAGGAAGTTGTTGGAAAATGGTTTATTTGGCTGAATGAGAAAATCAGGGCTTAATCACAAGAGTATGCAGATGAAAGAGCGAGAACAAGGTCATTTGAAAGGAGAAAATCAAAGAAATGAGAAAATTTTGTTTTACATACATCGTCACGTTGAAACAATTTGGGATAACGGCAGAAATTGGGGTAGAGTAGACAAGTGAGCTGGGTGACAATATGTTTAAAAAGAATGAAGAGAAGGACCAAGGTGTCAGCAGATGGCAGCAACAAGGGATAGACCACAAATTTCTCATGGCACAGCTGCAAAAGAATACCTTTGTTCTGTTTAAATTTAAATATTCAGTGATATGGAATTGGTTTAGTAGGTTAAGATTTTCAAACATTAAGATAATGTGGTTCTATATTTTTAAAAGAGAATTTCCTATTACCATTTATCAGAACAACATGTATAGTATGATTTAATTTTTACAAAATTATAAATCAAACCAGAGTAATATAGACAGATAAGGTTATTAGTGATAATCTCTATGTAGTGAGACTTTTGCTGATCTTTTTTTCTTTCATTTTAATATATTGTTTAAAATATTTATAATGCACACTTTATTTTGAAGTTCAGCAAAGAAACAAAGCCTATTTTTATTTTGGAAAACAAAATATTATTAACCCTAATCTTTTATTAAACTAGTCATTTATTTTATCCATTGGAAATGCAAGTTGCCATCAGAAGCCATTTATATAGCTCTATATAAATGTAGGATAAGAAGACAGAAAAAGTATTTTCAGGAAGCTTATATGCCACAATCTCAAGAAAATTTGTGTCATATAAATTTACTCAAAAATTAATAAAATTACTCAAAAATTAATAAATTTGACTATAATTTCTGAGATTTCTGAGCATGTCTTTTGCTTTTGAAACAACTATTATTTCATCATGTTTTAGCTAAATATGTGTTTACCAACTGCAGATATATGATGATAAACCTCTCAATAAAAATGGAAAAAATCAATTGAATAAAATTATTTAGGTTGTTTTGTGTGAACATGTATAAAATAAATAACATTAAAAAAAGATTAGTTATATCCCAGATTCAGGTAAAGGAAATTTAGTAACATACTCAGTAAAAGAGATCACACAGAAATGAGATTACAAATTTCAACAATTATGAAAACTAGGATACAGATCTTGAATTGGGAATTTCAAGGCTTGCATTAATATTTTCTTTCTATAGGTTCTCCAGCCCACTTAGAAGAAACCAACCATTTTCAGCATATGCCTTAGTTTCACTATGATATTCTATACCACTAACTAAAGCTTTGGTCACCCAAAGCTTTGCCTTCTGTAGGTAGTATATGACAGGTGTCTCCAGGTGATGATTAACTGTCTAATTTTCCAATGCTTTCCATAGACTATGAGTGTTTCCTCTACAAATTGAAACAGGGTCATTAATACCATTGGGTTATAATCAGATCAGAGACCAATTCCAGACATCTTGGAGTCAATTCTAATAACTGATTTCTAAGGTTCTATTCCTCTGGAACATAACCCTCTAATGGAAATACAAGTTGAGCTAAAAATGCAAGCCACCTATGTGTTGTTAAAATATTTAGTAGTCACATTAACAATGTCAAAATGGGTAAAATTAATATTAAATATTATAATTTTAATATATAGTTAATATAAAATTATTAATGAGGTATTTTCATTTTTTCTTACTGTCTCTGAAATCTGGTGTGTATTTTATAGTTACAGCAAATTTCAGTCCGCCCTGATCACATTTTAAGTGCTCAATAGCCACCATGGCTAGTGGATACTGATCTAGAAGACCTTACATTAGCAGTTTCTGTCTCAGTCAAAGTTTGAATAAAGAAGAACAACATGAGTGATACAGAATAAGGGGTTTTATATAGGGACTAGACCTTACACAATTATGGAAATTAGAATAGGCATCTCTGCAATACTATTGTCTCTGCATCTGGTGTTGAAAGTGAAGCCATTAGCTATCAGCCAGACCAGCAGTCTGAAAGGAAAACTGGATATGTTCAATACCCAGGATAAGGTACCCATTACCATGGATTGGAACCCATATTATTCTCTCTCTACCTCACACTGCTGCAGGAGCAACATGTACGTGAATTTGCAGCCCTTTACCACAGACTTGCACACTGACTTGGCCCAGGACTTGAAAAAGCTGGAGGGGGCTTTCTGATGGGCCTCATGTCATCAAAGTGAGACCACAAATCTGTAACAAGTGTGAGATGCCACAATGGGTGCTACTCTACACTAATCTTTTGAGCATAAAAATATGGCTGCTATTTCATTTCTGCCTTCCCCATTCATACAAATTTCTTTTGTAGCCCATATGAACCCAGAACCTTATAGGACAGGAATTCTTAGAAAATATTTACAGCCTGACTAAGGTGACACAGTAATAAACCACTACAACTATGTTACATTAACAAATAAAAAATAAACAACAAAATGAGAAAAATTTCTATGAAATATCACAGGAAAGATTAAAAGCTATAATTTGTAGAGGACCCTCACTAATCACTTAGAAAACAATATTAACCACTAATGAGTAAAATAAACAATGATTATTCTCAAAAGATGAAAGAAAGTCATAAAGAGTCACAAAAACAGAGCCTCATTTAAAAAAATGCAAATAAAATAAATAGATAACAATTTCATCTTTTTATGGTGCAGGTGCTTAAATGTACTATCACACATTGCTGGGCGGCATAAAAACTGGTGTAAATTGAACAACTAAGAAAAAAATCATAAAACACTTAAAAATATGTTAAATGATAAAAGCTAGGTACATTACTATGTATATAGGTACAGTATGATTCCGATTTTTAAAATAAACACTATAATGGCATATTCCTCCACTTGGAAAAAATTCTTGGAAGGAA
Source organism: Daubentonia madagascariensis (assembly GCA_023783475.1). Lineage (NCBI taxonomy): Eukaryota > Metazoa > Chordata > Mammalia > Primates > Daubentoniidae > Daubentonia > Daubentonia madagascariensis. Next base: position 63,061,798 of record JAKFHU010001798.1, read on the forward strand.
ATATTTTAAAATGTTAAGAGATATCACTAGGTGATTTTTAATTAATTAAACTTTCCTCTTTTTTCCAACATTTTTGAAATCTGCATGTGACATTAACTAAATTCTGAAAACTAATCAACATCATTAAAACATCTAAGGTAATTTAATGGCATTTTTCTTCTCAAACTGGTATATATCATACATTGTTACTACTTCTGACATTTAAAAGATCAATCCTTTAACTTTGTTTTAGATTTTTCATGGAAATTTGATAATTTCCCCCATTACTTCAGTGACTACTAATTCTTTCCTTACATGTGAAACTCCAGTTAGAATACATGTAAAATTGCATAAAGTTTCCATATTTCACAATATGTGATCTATCTTATTTATAAGTATATATCATTTAACTTTTATCTGGAAACTGGGAGGAGAAGGAAGAATTATTTTCAGTAAATAAGTAAGTCTGAAGTCTTATATATAGGTAAATGGCTTAATTACAGTCAGCATAGAAATAAGTTGAGTTACTTTAAGTAACATAAAAAGTACAAAGAAATGCAAAGTTATGAGTACAGAGGAATATACTATTTGGACCTCCCACACCAAATTGTTCACATGCTTGCCTCTATAGTTTATTACTCTGGCATGCCATTTCATCTGGTCCACATGTGGGGTTTACCTCTTTCACAAGATAATCTTGCTATATAGACAATCTAGTTACTGAATGTCTTCCACAAAGAACAATCTTGTTAATAGCTTCTCTGTGTCACTTCAAATCCACCTTATATCTGGAACTCGGCTATATATATTGATACAAAAAAATTTTTCCTTCCTCAAACTGATGGTTACTACTTTGTCTCGAAGTCATAATGTTTCACAAAAAAACTTGCTCAGCTGGTAAAGCTTTCTTTTGTGTTTGATGTTGTTATTTGTCCTTAAAAAGAAAAAAAGAAAGGAGGAGTTTGATCAACAGAGGATTTATTCCAACAGTCAATGTCTTTCTTACTCAGAAGCACATAGAGACCATTTTTATAGAATTTCTTGAACATTATTCTTTATATCAGATTGATGTGAAAAAAATAAAAATTTTCAAAGCATCTTTTGCATGTAAACTTAAATGCTGTTTACTATCATCACTCTGATGTGGTTTCTACTTGAAATGAAAAAGTACATTTTAAAGCTTGCTCATAGAAGGAAAAGGCCAACATTTAGTATCAAAGGAGAACTTAAAATTTGATCTTTCAGATAATCCACAAGACAAACTACAGTTCCACAAGGAATCCTACCCCAGATAAGTTTACTTACTGTCAAGATAAATGGTGTATTTGAAGGAGTGGGTAATAGCAGGTGTGAGAGTGGAAACTGTGAGCCTGATTCTATGTCAGGGGTCCACAGTCAGTATACAGCAGAGGCAATAATTTCAAGTTCCAAAGAGTGGAAAAGAGAAACACAAAAGAAAACACTCTAATAAGTAGCGACTTTCAGGAAAGCGCTGTGCATGACACAACCAACACATGCTGTGGAGTCTATTCTGTTTGGAATAAGAGCCCGTGTCGCTGATATTCACAGGTGTTCCCTACTTTGTGTTCCTGAAGAACTGCGAACACGTGTTGGCTCATTGATCTTATTGCTTTGTTAATGGTCAGCTGGAAGAGTCAGACATGAAAACTCACAATTTCAGTGAAATTACCTTGTTGTCCTCTGTATTCTTAACACTTACTTAGTATTATATTAGACAGTTTAATTCTTAACATTTCTTTGTTCAAATTTGATTTTCTTTATTTTAAAGAATATGCTACTTGAAACTCTCGAGATTTCCCCCTATCTTCCTGAAATAGGTTGGAGGGATGAGGTTGGACATATCTGGGAAGACAAGGAGATGATTTTAATTAAGGCTCCCAGTGGTTACGTGAATAATGGATACTTGGTGAGAATGAAAACTGAACTATTTAGGCAATTGAGGGGATTCTGGAGGCTTAGTGGAGAGATGATAAAGTAGATGATATGATGGAAGAATTTGGGGGAAAATAAGAAATTCTAACAGGGAATTTAAATAAGTTTCTGTTATGTAATATACAATGTAAGTTCTTTTATCTTTTATCCTAGGGAATCTTCAGTTAAAGATTTACTTTTATTAATATATTTTGAAAATGGAATTGCTTTAGGAGCTGCACTCATGTACCAAGTCTTGAATCAAGGTGGATGTTGGGTAAAAAAAGGTGTACTGAAGTAGCCCACAGAAACATTGGTAAAACTAGTTTATATTAAGTAAAGTAGTTTCTTAATGAGACTTACAGTTAAATAAATATATAATCATGGGTACCATTACTAATTTTTTTAACTGTAGCTAACGCTTACTGAGTACCTGTTATGTATAAGGCATATGCTGAGAACTTTCTATGCACTATTTCATTTAGTCCACACAGCAGGCCGTTGTGGTATTTTGTTGTGGTAATGCCTCCCAGTGAATCACATCACTCTCTTTTCTTGTCCCTTCTAACACTGACTCTAGCTTTGGCAGTGTAACTTATTTGAACAATATGACGTCAGCATATGTGATAAAAATAGAGGCTTTATAGACACTTGGACATTGGATCTTGTCCTCTTGGAATGCTGCTGTCATTGCAAAGTGATGAAGTTTGGTCCAGTCTCCTTAAGGATGAAAGACCCCAACAAGAGTGAGGCCCAGGCATCCTAGCTGAGTCCCCATCCCATCTCCATTTGAAAGCAGTTACACGAGTGAGCCCAGGCAAGACTAGCAGAATTTAATCTACAGAATTGTTAGAAATAATAAATTCATGGTGTTTTAAGTCATTGAGTTTTGAAGGGATTTGTTACTCAGAAATTTAAAAAAAAACTGACATAGAAATGTGTACCAGAAATGAGTGCTCCCTTACAAAAACTTAAATCATGTCGTATTGGCTTTGGAATGTGGTAGGACTAAAGGCTGGAAAGGAAAAAGGAAATTGTTACTAGAGGTTGAAAAAGCAGTGAGTTAATTGCTACTGGAGGATAGAAATATGATGGCCTATGTTTTGTAGTAGAGAAACAATTGGCAAAACTACCAGCTCCTATTATGTGGAAGATAGTGCTCTGGCAAAGTAGATTGTCAAACACCATGTTGAAAAAGCCAATTAACTTTCATAGCTACATAGTAATAAATAGTTGATACAATTCAGGAAATAAATACCATTGTTATCACCAATTTACAGATGAAGAAATTAGGCTTAAAGAGGTAAACATGCTCAAGGTCACTGCAATGCTATTTCTTATAGTGCAGATTTTGCTATATTTATTTACAGTTATCCATCACAGAGTATATTCAAGTGGGGATTTGTTTATAATATTATTATGAAGCAGTTATATATGGTTAAAATTTTGTGCATCATAAACTATAAAGATAGCATGGTGACAAAATTTCAATGTAAGTGTAAAATGTTTAATATTTCTCAGATATTGTGAAATATTTTATGTGATCCCAATGGCGTACATTGCTTTGCCTAGTTCTTATAATAAACATTTAAAAAATTTTGTTCCTGACATGAACAAGTCAACAAGATTTAGTCTTCACATTTGATTTTAGCCAAAAGGCCGAGAAGTGATAAGATTTAGTCTTATATTTACTCACATGGTCTCTGTTCTTTCATTCAACTAACACAAATGGCACTCAGTCCCCTATAGGCTGAACCATAGCAATAGCTACTTAAGAGTCTTCCTTCTGCTCATGTCTTTCCTCGCTAGTTCTTGTTGAATGTCTTTAGGTGAACATCTGAAAATACCATTTTCAGATTCCACTATGCTGAAATACTTTCTGGCCAAATTTATATTCTAGCACAATGTCTCTTCTTAACCTATCCTTTTTCTCTCACTCTCTTTCAGACAAGCTCTGCTTTTTTTTGCCAAATTGGTCTCATCAAAATTCCGTGGACAGATCTTTCCATGTGTATGTATGCTCTGTTCTCTCACCTAGAATGCCTGTCCACATCCTTCAATAAGCCTTGTTATTGGTCATTATTACTTGCTAGCATTCATAGGAATATCAGAGCTACCAAATTGGTTTTAGTTAGCACACCACCAACAATAAACTAGTTGTATCTTCCTGGGCCACTGCTTTGAAATTATTACTATTGTCATACTCGAGGTGATGGCAGATTCCCAAGAGACTCTTCAATTTGCTAAAATCCCAAGGGAGAAAAAAAAAATCATTGTCTCCTTAGTGTTCAGTCTGTAGACAGATCCTGCTACAATATAATTTGTAAAGCAATTTAGAGAAAAGTGAATAAATTTTTGTGAATAAAAGGTTTGCTTCAGATCTGCTCTGATTATACAACAGATACATGAATGTGAATTAAAATTTTCACATTCCTAATATTTGGATGCTTAAAGCTACATAGTCCAAACATTCCAGATTTAAAAAAATTGGCATTCATGAGATGCAGTCAGACATTTTTGAAAAGATTAAAGTGTATTAAATAAATATAGCTTGTTTAATGGTAAGGTAGAATTAGTTTACAATACTAGAGTCAGAGGAATCTAACTTTGCATTGTGATAAACACAGCTCAACTAAAGAAAGTTTGTTCAAGACAAACTAGAAAGGGTTACTACTCCTAAAACACTTCTACATTAAAAAATAATTATTAAAACATTCAAAATAGTAGAGGTTTAAAATAATGTCAGTTTGTTTTTATAACAAAATATTAAATCAAAATTAATCAAATCAAATTTTAGAGTCTAGAAACTGCATCTTCCAGCTACTCTGACAATTTGAGATGACATCATTCTGAGGAATAACATCATTTTTACATACAAGACAATTTTGGTAATAGATTTTTATCCTAATTGTTCATTTATTTTATATCAAAGTAATGGTAATGAGAAAAGTCTAATGGTAATGATAGTAATGAATTTGCCTATTTAATTACTGTCACAGGTATAAAATGAATTAAAATTAGCAAATATATTCTTTGCTATTTTTTAATGTCATTGTTGAGGAGAAAAGGGCAAGAAAGTGGGATGGTAATGGGATCAAGTCAGGAGCCCCAGAGGAAGGAAGATGGTTAATTTAAAGTATATCATAACCAAATATTGCCTCCTAAGGGTCATGCTTTAAAAATGGAAGTAAATCATTGGTCAACTTCTTGAGTCAGTTACTGCAATCAATAGAACATGCTTGGGATAGCATTTAAAATACCAATTGGTATTAAACAGTTCACAGGTCTATTGGAGAAAAAAGATCATTTTGTTCCATATAAAGGCAAGGACTCTGCGTCTTACTTCCATATCCTGGCTCTAGCACAACGAGCAACTCAGAAGTGTATGAGCTAAAAACATTTTGTAAATGAATGAATGCTATTTCTGATATTGCATATAACATTTAGCCCAAATAAAAAATGAATGATTATTTCTGCTCAAATACTTAGCCAAATTCAAGAACATTTTATGCTACAAAATGATCGATAAATATTTGTCTTCATTACTCACCAATATAGGAGGCCACAGTGCTCATTTCAATATACACATGAGTAGATGTGTATATATGCTTAAATACCCATGGTTTAATTCAGAAAACTCTATTACTCGTATCAATTTGGCATCTGTATACCTTTCACAGATTATCATATTTATTTAATGTCTTCTTTCCCTTTCTTTTTACTTCTCTCTTCCTCTGCAAAGAACCAAGAAATACCACTTAGAAAGAATATAGGAGATGCCTAATAATTATAATTGAGGATGAAGTTGCAAACAATACCTGAAAACTTGGACATTTTTTTAATGTTAAGCTATTTGAAGTAGTAACATAGATGCAGAAAAATTTACATATACATCCTGATTAATTTCAACCCAGCAAACAAACAAACAAACCCAACATGTAACTGGCACCCAATGAAGAAACAGAACATTAAGCAGAATCACAAGGGTCTCCTCATGTCCAGCTCATGCTCCAAGGGTCATCTCTATCTTGATTAGTTATGGTTGGTCTTGAATTTTATGTAAAAAGAATCATTCAATGTACATGTTTGGCTTCTTTGACTCAAAATTATGTTTGTGAAATTCACCTATATGTCATGTATAGCTACAGTTTCTTCACTTTCATTGTTATATGGGACTCCATTGGATGAATATATAATACAATTTATTTGTCCATCCTAGCATTGATCAATGCTTGTTTTTTTATCTGTATTAAAAATAGTTCTTATGAATGCAATTATTGATATTTTATGGGCATTTTTGGCTTTCAAAAGTAGTTATGTTCTTTTCATCTTTTGGAGAATATATACCTGTATATCTTTGAGAGAGGAGTTGTTGGTTAATAAGGCGCGCGTATAATCATCTTTAGTAGGTTTAACCAACATTTTCCAAAGTGGTTGTCTCAAACTGAACACCCACCAGCAGTGCAGGATGGTTCTGGTTGCTGCAGAACTTGGACATTTTTCATAACTCTAATCTTGATCCTTAAATCTTCCTAGCCAAAATCATCATTTTTCCTGCCAGTCATAAATTAGTAAAGTGCAAACGGGCAGATGTTCATAAAAGAGGGATACTTTAAACTTCACTAATTCCAAAAGTCTTTTAATAGAAATATAATATTTGTCTGAAATTGTTTGTCTTTTAATTTTAACTATTTGATTAACACAGATCAAGTTAATTTAAAATAATAACAAAATGATTATCTTAATTAATTATACTTATTTCTTCTCCATGAAGTATCTCTCTCTCTCTCTCATACACACACACACACACACACACATCTTTATCTAGAGCCTGAGCACTCACCAAATAAATAAGAGTCATTTTTAGTGTTCTCCTAAAAGCCCCCACAAGTGAAAAAAAATACATATTCATAAACAAACAAAATTAGAAGTCAGTGTTCTGAAAAAGGAGTGCTTGAAAAACACCATGATTTTAAGCTTTACAGAACATATCATTGCACTCAGTGTAGGAGGTGAAGACAAGAGGCAATTTATTCTGCAGCTGGTTTCGAAATAAACACAGCAAAGAAAGATAAGGAGTGAAAGAGGGATAAATCCGCCGGTAGCAAACTTGATGGACAGACAGGCTGCCATTAACAATGCTGTTGCCTTTGTAAGTACAGAGTGATGTGGAGATACCCTGGCATTTATACTGTAGACATGGTCCTTAAAGATTTTACACCTCCAATTCCTTAGAATTATCAGCTATCTCCAGCCTGTCAGTCATCCGAGCAATCTTAGATTTTTAGCTTGCAGGCCAGGCAGATTATTGACAAAGCAATCCAGGGTGATATAACACACCCTGACAAACAACAGTGAGGGGATTGTGTTTACCACTTTCACTGCACCAATTCAGCTAAATTAATTCTTAACACTGAAAGTAAACTTTCTCTTGATAACTATTCACTCCCTACCAATGTTGTTTTGCTACACAGCACTAGCTCAAGTGGAGGTGTAATAGAGCCCTGATACAAGTAATTTAATCTGGTGGGGACTAATAGAAGCAAAGAAGTTATCTGTCTCCACAACAAGAGGACTAATGAGGGCATCTGTAAATAAAAAGTCTATATGTTACAATAGAGTTAAGGATTTGACTTGAGTATACAAAAGTAGGAGATCTCCAAATTAGGTCTGCCACTCTATCTTTAATTCACCCCTGGATCTATTGAAATTGAGCATACACTACTCCTGGATTATGTTCCTAGTCCAAAATCAAAGGTAACATAACAACAACCACAAAACACACACATATACAAACACACAAAAAAGGTTAAACAAAATTTATCCTAAGCAGCTATTTTTCAAATTATATTTTTGCGTATAGGCAGTTTTAGCATTTGAGTGATAAACTCTTAAAGCTGGAGCAAGGAGAGTTTGGGAGGGGACAAAAAATAATGTTGAAGGCAAAACATTGACACACCCTTAGTTTTAGTTGTTGTTTTGGGCATTGCTAACATTTGGAGCTAATTTTTTGGGCTATGTTAATTTTTAAAAGTATGTTACATGTTAAATCACTTACAGAACACATAAGTGCCATGTGTAATTGTTATGTTGAAATAATTTCTCTGGCCTCCTAGTTAGAATTTTTTAAGCTAATTTTGAAACCATTAGACTAAAACTCACATGTTTGTCATGGAGAATTCCAATGCTGTCATAATTATATACAAATGTGTCTTTCAAACGCATTTGAAATATCTTGAGATGTATGTTTATTTACAGAATTGTCTCAATTTCATAAAGTTAAAACATTGGCTTTCCTTGAATCTAGAACTTGAGCATAACTTTTATAAATGGTGAACTTTCCTAAGATATATGAGTACATTTGGTTAAAATTCATATTTTATACACAATTCCAAAACAATGCATAATTTTTATAGTCAGCTAAAAATCAAGGTAATTAAAATATGAAAATAAAACATCAAGTGACTTACTAAAATTTCACCACTTTAAATCCATCTCATACTGTTTGCATTTTTGGTGACATCTACAATATTTACTGTAGATCTGATTTCTGTCTCTCCCTTTCAATCTAACCTGGCCAAAGACCACACACATTGAATAACCTTCAACATTGACCTCGCTGCTCTTCCTCATAAGTGCCAAGTTCACTGCCACCTGAAAGTTTTTATTTCTCCTGATGCCATCCCCAGATCTTTGCATGATTAGGTTCTTCATGGGAAGGAGCTGGAATGTCACATTCTCCAAGAGGTCTTTACTAATATCCTTATTAAAATACTATCTTTTGTTCATCTTCTCTCCCCTTACCCTGCTTCATTTTCTTCATGCTCATATCACTGCTCAATAGCATACCATTTATTAATATGTTTAGTTGTTGATTACCTATTTCTCCCACTAGAATATAAGGCCCACAATGACTGGGTCTTTGTATTTTTATTGGAGTATGTCTATCACTGAGTGGATGTCAGCAGAACTCTGTTGAAAGAATGAGGGACTGATTGTGGTAATGTCAGTGAGACTACACAAGGGATAAGTGGTAAGGAAATTGGAATTGCACATTCAACATGATTTACTAGCTTGACTGTAGAAAGCGAGAGAAAAGTCAAGATTACCATGTTTTTCCATTATGGTTACTTAGATAAATAGATAAAACAGATAAAATAGATAAATAGATAAAACTGGCGTAGGGAGAATATGGTAAATTTACCTTTAGCCATATGTCGAGCACCAAAGAGACATCCATAGAAACATATTCCTAGATAGAAGGGGATTAGAACAGTAGTTCTCAACTAGGGGCAATTTTCACCCTCCCCACCGGGGACATTTGGCAATATATGGAGACAGTATTGTTGCAGTTGGGGATTGCTGCTGGCATCTAGCAGGTAAAGATTAGAGATATTGTTAAGCATCATGCAATGTACAGAACAGCTCCCCACAAAAAAAAATTGTTCAGCTCCAAATGTCAATAATGCTGATATTGAGAAACTGGATTAGAAAATAGAAAGGCAGATGTGAGAGCTCTATATGGAGATGAGATGGGGTCAAATAAGCTATCCAAGAGAAAGACTGCCGATAGGTAACAGTACTAATTGACATTTATCTAACACTATTGTCTGTTAGGCATAGTTCTAGTCATTTTATGTATGTTAGCTCATTTAATCCATAAAACAGCCATGTGACATAGAGGTCATCATTATCACTATTTTACAGATAAAAATATTAAAGCACATAAAGTGAAGCAACTTTCTCAAAATCAAAAAGCTAGAAAATGGTAGCTAAGATTTAAAACCAGGGAGTTAGACTCCAGAGTTCAAACACAAATCTTGCAAATTACTTTACAGTAAATTTTTTTAAAAGCTACCAAAGCAGATATAAAGAACTGGATAGAAGTTGAGAAAGCCTATTAGAACAATCTGAAATTGAAGAAGCCCAAAAATATTTCTAAGAGCAACTACGTGTCAGATGCTGAAGAGAACAAAGAAAATGTCATTGGAATTGGCAGTTGGTCATTGGTGACCTTCTGGACAACAATTTGAGTCAAGGGCAGGTAGTGATATCCACTCAGGATTTAGTGGATGTGTGTATAGTTCTGAAGGAAATGCAGTGTGCAGTAGTTTGAGAGAGTATCAGAACAGAGGGAAAATGTTTTGAACTCAGGAATCTCAGTCTTGGGAAGGAGAAAACAAGATCCAGTGCTAAATGTTTTGGAATGAAATGTGACCTTTGAGAGTGCGGAAGGCTTGGAACAATCCTATGGAGAATATAATAAGAGTCACATTTTAAAATGTGAGTGGGCAGATAAGAGCCCAGATAAAAGCATGACATATAAAAGCATGGGTTTGCACAAATCCAAACCATCAAATTTTCTTCCTTTTTTCCTAGAAAGATGTAATTGATAATGGGTAACACTTGAGACTTGGCTTGACATGGGCTATGATAAAGTGTAATTGGCATACGAACATGTCAATTGGGTCCAATTTCATTGTTGAAATGACTGGTTACAGAAGGAGATGATGAAAGGATAGTCTCAGGGAGTTTTCTGGGTAAGGTCAAGGTTCTCAGGATTGTTATAATAAATAAAAATGATACTAGGGGGCTGAGGGATCAGGAATGGATTGTAGCTTGAAAAACTCAGTTTTCATAATTTTTCAAACCAAAAACTAGCTAATTGTGAAGGATTTTGATGTGTTAGTATTGAAGTCATAAAATCCACTAAAAATAATAACAAACTTGTGGATATGAGAACAATTGAACATTTGAGCTAGATCCTTCCTACTTAAAGTGTTGCTCTCTGACAAGTGACATTCTGATTACCTGGGGTGGGCATCTCTCATTAGAAATGCAGAATCTCAGGTCCCGCCCCAGATCTACTGAATCAGTGTCAGCTTTTAACACGATCTCCTGTGACTTGTATATGCATTAAAATTTGATAAACATTTATCTAGATTACTAATTTTTCATACTGATTTTCTTCTGTTTTGTTCTAAGCCACAGATCCTTTCTGTGAAATAAAATATTAATAGTGTGTGAATCTACAATAGTCTGGTTGAATCAGAGATAAATGTGTGGCTAATGCCATGTCTTCTCACTCATCCACACTGCCCTCCAAGAAGCTCCTGGTGTTTTGCAGAAAACAGTTTGCAAACCACTGGCCAAATGGTTCAAGGTCCTTCATTTTAGATGTACATTTTGCAATCTGTGACACCATACTTGCTGTGTGACATTGGCCTGGCTATGGGGGGTGCTAAATTGCCTTTATTCTTGACCACTTGATAGTTTATCATTGATTTGCTGTTGTTAAAAATCACAATTTCTTTTTCCTAATATAAAAGAGCTACTTGTTGTACTTTAAAGTTATATATAAATTGTTTTATTTTTTAAGTGAACTCTAGAATTTATTTGCATTTTACCAGTTAGTGCTTAATGTTCTCTTTATGTTCCAGATCTAATCTAGGTTACCACATTGTGCTGAGTTATTTTGGTTCCTAGGTTCCTTTGGCCTGTGAAAGATTCTCAGGCTTTCCTTGTTTTTCACGACTTTGACAGCCTTGAGGAGTACTGGCTAGGTAGCCTGTAGAACAGTCAGCCAACCTAGCTTTATCACATGTTTTTCTCAGAGTATCTGGGGCTATATATTGGAAAGACCACCAGAGTGGTGAAGATCCCTTTTTATCACATCATATCAGGGGGAACATGATAGCCACATAATGCCACTGATAACGTTAATCTTCATCACTTGGTTAAGGTAGTGTTTGTCAGGTTTCTGGACTGAGAAGGAACCCCTTTCCTGATCCTATTGTTTGAGAATGAGTCACTATACCTCAAAGGTAAGGACATTAAGATCCACTTCCTAGAAGGTGGACTATTATATATGTAAGTTTTTAATTTGGTTTTTCACAACAGTTCCACACTAGGCAGTGAGCTCCATAGTTGATAGGTGGCCTCTTGAATGTAGGGACCTCCCTTAATCTCTGCATGCCCAATATTAAGCAAGATGCTGAGAATGCAGTACACATTTCATAAATGTTTCCTTGTCGAATAAAAAAGTTATTTTTTATAAAGTGAAAGTGTCACAGATCACACAACCTCTCAATTTCTGAAAGACTAATTCTCCTCAGATGGCAAATAAAAAGGCTCATCATGTGCCAGAAATTTTTAGAGTTTACGCTGAACATATTGGCCAGATAATTCCATTAAATTCTCAGGACTTGTCTAAGTTAGCCTATTTACTAGATTCTGTTGTTTTGAATTTACTGTTTTATAAAATGTACAACATAGGAAAATTGGTTTAACAATGTGTTGCTATAGCTACTAAAAATCTAAAGTATATGTCAAATTATTAAGTATAAATAAATACAGAAAACTGATATTAATTTCACCAAAATAAGGTATCTCATTATGCCTACATTGTATCTAAATTTATATATATATATATATATATATATATATAAGAGAGAGAGAGAGAGAGAGAGAGAGAAGGATCTATTTAATTAACTTTTTGAATAGTTTACTGCCAGTGATTTATTCTTAAGTGTAATGGTAATTAATTTAATTTATGGAATAGCTCAAAGTTTAATGAAACATATTTTAATGGTGGTATATTTTGGAGTCCTAACCAATATTTTCCCTACATTGACTATATTTTGAAAAATAGAATCGTAGTGTGTGTGTACATATATATACAAACATATATATAGATGTATAGTAGTATAACCAATGACATGTTTCCTCATCCATTAGTATGATATATGCAAATATATACACATACATATACATATAAACCTTTGTACAAATAAAACTGAAAGACATGCTTTTCTTTATGCTATGGTAGAATAAAGGAGATATCTCTATATGGCACAAGGTTAATCTAAGGGAAAATTTTCCATTATTTCTGACCTGTGAATAATTTTCTAATGTGATCAGGAGCAATGAAAAATGCTATAAATCCCTTTAAAGTGACATATTTTTGAATCGATCACCAATGCTCACAGAAAAGGAAACTAGCTCTATAGTAACAATGATAATTTGTATGTTTAATTATTTATAAGGATACAATGGTTGAGTTTCTAAAAATTTTTCCATAAATATTTCTCAGTATAAATCTCTGTGATATACAGTAATGCTACTTCATCCTTGCTTCCAGCCGTGCCGCATAAACCCTTTCATTAGAACATGACTTCACTTAAGAGGATTGCTTTTCAAAGGGATTCAGCACATCATAATGACTTTTAGACTTAAGAGATGACTGTGGCAAAACAATAAATACTCCATCTTATTAAGATACGTCAGTTATGGCAGTTCTGAGCTGTTTTATATTTGGTTTCCCCACAACACATTTCAGTTCAGGCAGAAACCCAGGGATACACTCCAGAGAAACACATAATGAGGTCAGATGGAAAATCTTGTCTTGTTTCAGATATGAATTCAATCCATCCTTTCTTTCATGTGAGACAATATTCACAGAAGGAACTGCTGCTGACATGTTTTAACTTCACTGACACTGAAAATCTTTTCTCCTCAATTGGTGCTTTTAGCCTTCACCTGAAAAAAAAAATCTATGCAGAATAATATTATTAGAAATGGTCACAGATAAAAAAAAATCTTATGTCTGTTTATACATTTTTTGCTATGTCACTACATAATAGTCTTGCTGATTTTTACTTTATAAAATATGAATAATGTAAATCAATGCTAGTTCAGGCCATTTTTTGTTGTACTGTCTTTCCAAGCCTAGAGTCTTGTAAATTGGGCTGGAGAAGCAGAAGATATAATGGTGCGGAAGGGGATAAAGAATAAAATAATAATGGTTTTATATTTTCAAAACCACAACTTTGGCATTTAGCTGTCACAAGGAGGTTCTTCACCTAGATGCAGGCTGTGTGATTGTGTGAAGTCAGAGCAATGTGTCAAGACCCAGTTTCCTGGTCTTTTATGTAACTATTTGAAAAAGAGCTAATGAAATATCTTGGCACTATTTGAATTAAAATTACTCATATTAAAATTCTAATTAGTCTTTTCTTTGGATATTAAATATAATTTTGTGCTCAGTAATAAAAAAGAAAGCAGAATAACCTAAATCCAGTAATTGAGTTGCCCTTAAAACAGAAAACACAGCTGATGCAAATACAGTGTTTGTTAGAAATTACAAAGCATGGTATGGAAAGATGCTGTAAAAGATTAAAAATATTAATGTTTCTTTGAATATATGTTCTATGTCTCAGAAGAGATCTGTTTACAAAGCTTCATCCTGTAAAAATGTACCTAATCGTAGATTTCCCTTGTGATATTCCTACCTCATTTAGCGTTTCTGCGTTTTCTTACTTTGTCAGGAACATGTTCAGAGGGATGGAACAAAAATAAACAAAAGCTAATAAATCTGCAAGGCTCCTGCACTTCTACATTAAGGCTTAGAGTCCTAATTTAGCCTTCAGGAGCACACTGTTCTAGCCCAACCCCAGGGAGTCAGTCAGTCCTTGCCCTCTTGGAGCTTTTGCTTCTTCATTTATATAAAAAGGTAAAACTATGCTCTCTAAAATTCTTTCTAGAATTAATACTCTATTTTTCAAATCATCCTAACTCTAGTGATAGAGGTTTTTTGTGAGTGGAAAGCTAAACTAGAAATCATTTTTTCCTGAACTCTATTCTGTATGGGCAAGTATTGATGGTGATTTACCTAATCTCTCTGTACTAAGAACAAGTACACGTCCTTTGCCCACTTTTTAATGTGGTTGTTTGATTTTTTCTTATTGATTTTCCAAAGTTCTATATAGATTCTGATTATCAGCCCTTCATCAGATGTGTAGCATGCAAATATTTTCTCCCATTCTGTAGGTTGTCTGTTCTCTCTAGTGATAGTTTCCTTGGCTGTGCAGAAGATTTTAAATTTGATCAGGTCACATTTATTTATTTTTGTTGCTGCTGTGATTGCTTTGGGGGTCTTCTTCATAAATTCTTTGTCTAGGCTGATGACTATAAGAGTTTTCTGATGTTTTCTTCTAGAATTCTTATGGTTTCATGTCTTAGGTTTAAGTCTGTTATCCATAATGAGTTGATTTTTGTGAGAGGTGAGAGGTGTGCATATAGTTTCAGTCTTGTACATATGGCCATCCAGTTTTCCAAGCACCATTTATTGAATAGGAATTCTTTTCCCCAGTTTATATTGTTGTCTATTTTGTCAAAGATCAGATGGGAATATATGGATGGTTTTATATCTGGGTTCTCAGTCCTGTTCCATTGGTCTATGTCTCTGTTCTTGTGCTAATACCATGCTGTTTTGTTTACTATAGCCTTGTATGTTAGTTTGAAGTCTGGCAGATTGATACCTCCCAACTTGGTCTCTTTGCTTAAGATTGCTTTGGCCAGACAGGGTCTTATCTGGTTCCATACGAAGTGTAGAATTATTTTTTCTAGATCTGCAAAAAATGATGTTGATATTTTTATAGGGACTGCATTGATTCTGTAGATCACTTTAGGTAGTATAGACATTTTAACAATATTGATTCTACCTATCCAAGAGCATGGTAGGTTTTTCCATCTGTTTACATCCTCTGCAATTCTTTTCTCATTGTTTCATAGTTCTCCTTATATAGATCTCTCACCTCCTTAGTTAAATATGTTACTAAATATTTAATTTTCTTTGATGCTATTGTGAAAGTTATTGCATCTTTGATTTGATTCTCAGCTTGACTGTTATTGGCACATATGAAGGCTGCTGATTTGTGTGCATTGATTTTGTATCATGAGACTTTGTTGAATTAATTTTTCAATTCCAGGAGTCCCTTAGTTGAATCTTTGGGGTTTTATAGATATAATATCATATCATGAGCAAAGAGTGAAAGTTTGATCTCTTCTGCCCAATTTGGACACCCCTGATTCCTCTCTCTTGTCTGATTGCTCTGACAAGGACTTCCAGCACTATGTTGAATAGAAGTGGAGATAGTGGGCAACCTTGGTGGTTCCAGTTTTAAGGGGGAATGCTTTCGATTTTTCCCCGTTCAGTATGATATTGGCTTTGGGTGTATCACATATGGCTTTAATAATTTTGAGGTATGAGCCATCTATGCCTACATTGTTAAGAGTTCTTATAAAACTGTGCTGAATTTTGTCAAAAGCCTTTTCTGCATCTATTGAGAGGATCATATAGTCTTTGTTTTTGCTTTTATTTATATGGTGAATTACATTTATAGATTTGTGTATGTTGAACCATCCCTGAGATGAGGTGGGCATCTCAGGGATAAAGCCCACCTAGTCATGGTATGGAGAGATAGTAACATTCATACACTGCTGGTGGGACTACAAACTAGTACAACCTCTACGGAAAGTAGTATGGAGGCACCTCAAAGAACTAAATGTGGAACTACCAATTGATCCAGTAATCCCACTACTGGGTATTTACCCAAAGGATAAAAAGATATTCTATAATAAAGATATCTGCACTCGAATGTTTATAGTAGCACAATTCACAATTGCAAAGATGTGGAAAAAACCCAAGTGCCCATCCATACATGAGTGAATTAATAAAATGTGGTATGTGTATACCATGGAGTACTACTCAGCCATAAAAACAATGGTGAATTAATTCCTCTGGTATTATCCTGGATGGAGCTAGAGCCCATTCTTCTAAGTGAAGTATCACAAGAATGGAAAAACAAACACCACTTGTACTCACCATCAAATTGGTACTAACTGATCAATACTTACGTGCACACATGGATATAATATTCATTGGGTGTTGGGCAGGTGGGAAGGGGTTGAAGGGATGGGTAAATTCACAGCTAATGGGTGTGGGATGCACTGCCTAGGGGATGGGCATACTTGTAGCTCTGACTTGGGAAGTGGATAGGCAATATATGTAAGCAAAGTGTTTTTACCTCCATAAAATTCTGAAATTTAAAAAAGAAAGAACAAGACGTATTTCAAAGGGGAGCGCTATTGTTCAAATGTTCCCACCAAAACACATGTTGAAATTTAATTTCCATTGTAACAGTATTGTGAGATGGGGCTTTTAAGATGTGATTAGATCATGAGGGGACCACCCTCACAAATGGATTAATGCTGTTATCCCAAGAGTGGTTTAGTTATTGCTGGAGTGGGCTCCTGATAAAAGGATACATTTGGCCTCATTTTTTTCTCTATCCCATGTACTTGCTTGCCCTTCCACCACAGGGTGAGGCTCTTGCCAGATATCGGATCCATGCTCTTGAACTTCCTAGCCTTCAGAACCTTGAGCCAAATAGATCTCTTTTCTTTATAAATTGCCCAGTCTGTGGTATTTTGTTATAACAGCAGAAAATGGACTAAGATAGAGAGAGAGATTTACTATCTCCTATACAATATACCTTAAGTTCCATAGAGAATGTTGCAAATCAGTTCAAATTACTATCGATTCCTCTTGTCATTCTGAGTATAATCTTGAAGATGTCAATTTTATCTAAGACTCATTGTGAATGTTCCTGACCAAATGGATTAGTTCTAATAGGTGAGTATAATTAGCAGCTTTTGAATCTGTCTACTTTTGCAGAAAGCCAAAGTCAGAGTAAAAATGTAATCAAGAATTGGGAATGAAGGGAAGAGTCTATAGATGTTTTGTAAGAAATCTAGTTTTAAGTATATTATGAATCTGAGCACACCTGTGTTGGGTGTGTAAATATTTAGAATTTTTATGTCTTCTTGTTGAATTGTTCCCTTTACCATTAAATAATGACCATGTTTGTCTTTCATTACTTTTTTTGATTTGAAGATTAAGTTATCTGATATAAGAACTGCTACACCAGCTTTCTTTTGGTTTCCATTTGCATGGAATATTGTTTTCCATCCTTTCACCTTGAGTCTGAATGAGTCATTGTGGGTTAGATGTGTTTCCTGAAGACAGCAGATACTTGGCTTGTGTATATTTATCCATTTGGCCAGCCTATTTTTCTTCAGTGGGCAGTTCAAGCCATTCAAATTTATTGAAAGAATTGATGAGTGGGGTGGATTTCTGTTCATCCTGTTGAGTAGAATTTTGTTGCTTTGTTTTATCTTTTGAGCTATTGTGACAGCTGGCCTTTGGCCTTTAGCTTTTGGGTGATTTTACACTGGTGAGTGTCTATTGTGCTGATCCGTGTATAACACAGTTCTGAGTACTTCCTTCAGGGCAGGTCTTGTCTTGACAAATTCCCTCAATGTTTGCTTGTCTGAGAAAGACTTTATTTCCCCCTCATATATGAAACTTAGTTTTGCAGGGTACAAAATTCTAGGCTAGGCATTATTCTGTTTGGGAAGACTGAGAATAGGTCCCCAATCCCTTCTGGCTTAGCAATCACAGCAACAACAAAAATAAATAAATGGGACCTGAACAAGTTAAAAAGCTTCTGCACAGCCAAAGAAACTGTGACTAGAGCAAGTAGACAAACTACAGAATGGGAGAAAATATTTGCATGCTATACATCCGATAAAGGGCTGATAACTAGAATCTATATAGAACTCCAGAAAGTCAACAAGAAAAAATCAAACAGCCACATTAAAAAGTGGGCAAAGGACATGAACAGAAAATTTTCAATAGAAGATAGGCTAATGGCCAAGAAGCATGTGAAAAAATATTCAACATCTATAATCATCAGGGAAATGCAAATCAAAACCACAAAGAGGTATCATGTAACTCCAGTGAGAATGGCTTTTATCAAAAAGTCCCAAAACAACAAATGTTGGCGTGGATGTGGAAAGATAGGAACACACATACTGTGCTGGTGGGACTGCAAGTTAGCACAACCTCTATGGAATGCAGTATGGAGATACCTCAAAGAACTAAAGGTAGAACTACCATTTGATCCAGCAATTCCACTATGGGTATTTACCCAAAGGAAAAAAAGACCCTTCTATAATAAAGACATCTGTACTTGAATGTTTATAGTAGCATAATTCACAATTGCAAACATGTAGAAACAATCCAAGTGCCTATGAATACATGAGTGGATTAATAAAATGTGGTATATGTACACCATGTAGTACTACTCAGCCATAAAAAAAAAAGATAAACTACCTATTGTATTATCCTGGATAGAGCTGGAGCCCATTCTTCTAAGTGAAGTATCGCAAGAATGGGAGAACAAACACCACATGTACTCACCATTAAATTGGTACTAATTGATCAACACTAATGTGCACATATGGGAAGTAACATTCATAAGATGTCGGGAAGGTGGGAGGGGGGAGGAGGAGATGGGCAAATCCACACCTAATGGATGTGGTGCACGCTGTCTGAGGGATGGGCAGACAAGTGATGCCTTTGCACACTTGTTGGGGGGTGCAAAGGCAATTTATGTAACCAAAGTGTTTGTACTCCCATAATACTCTGAAATTAAAAAATATATATATGTATATAAATATATCCAATACTTTCTACTTAATGAGTTACCAGATGTGAAAATTGCCAGTGCAGGACTTGACATTCAGTAGGTGTTCAATAAATACATATTGTATATAATAAAGGTATTATTAATAAATAGAAAATTACAATAAAAGTAAGAAATATACTTTTGTAGAAAACAGGGCATACATATTATCTATGATGTGGTCCCAAAACCTTTAAGTTAAGTTGTAATCAATTTTTACAAATTTTAACTATATTTTTTATTCCATTTTTTTTTTTTTTAGAGACATGGTCTCACTCTGTTATCCAGGCTGGAGTGCAGTGGCATGATCATTGTTCACTATAACCTCAAACTCCTGGGCTCAAGTGATCCTCTTGCCTCAGCTCCCTAAAGTGCTAGGATTATAAGTATGAGCTTCTGAGCCTAACCTAAACCCCATTTGTTTTATTATTAAATTTATGGTATGATAATAATAATTGACTCATATCATGGCTCACAGAATTATGAAACATGCCAGTTTGTTTTTAAATTAAAAATGTGCCATTTTCTTTATAAAAATTCAAGTAGTTCAAAAAATCATAAAGCACAAATGTATATCCACTTGACACCTTAATTATCTCTGGACCACTGTCAAATTTTCTTCTCTATTCATTAAGAACTGTTTTATATATATACAAGCATATTTTTGTATGTATTAAATTAGATTACCCTTAATTTTTTATTGTTGTAAAATATGTACAACATAAAATTTCATATTTTAATCATTTTAAGTGTATAGTTCAATGGAATTAAATATATTCACAATGTTGTGCAACCATCACCACTATCTTTTTCCAAACTTTTCATCATCCCAAATAGAAACTCAGACCCATTAAACAACAACTCTATGTTATTCTCTATCCCCAAACCATGGTAACACCTCATCTACTTTCTGTGTCTATCATATTGCCTATTATATTTTAGATATTTTAAATATTTTATATATGGAATTATAGTTATTTTATATAAGTGAAATCATACAATATTTATCCTTTTCTGTCTGGCAGTTTTCATCTGCCATAATGTTTTCATCATGTTCATCTATATTGTAGCAGGTATAGAAAACTTCATTTTTTGTGGCAGAATAATATTCCATCATATGTATATAGCATATTTTGTTTATCCATCATCTGTTGATGAGCAACACTTGGGTTGTTTCCACCTTTTCACTATAGTGAATAATGCTGTAATGAACATAGACATAAACATATCTGTGTACCTCCCTGTTTTCAGTTCTCTAGAGAATATACCTAGGAATGGAATTGCTAGATCATATGGTAATTCTGTTTAATTTTTTGAGGAACTGTCAAACTATGTTCCACACATGCTGCACCATTTTACACTCCTACCAGCAATGTACAAGGGTGCCAATTTCTCCACATCTCCACCAGCACTTGTTATTTTCAATATTTTTAAATTATAACCATCTTCAAGTATATGAAGTGGTATCTCATTGCAGTTTTGATTTGTATTTCCCTGATGGCTAATAATGTTGAGCATATTTTAATGTGTTAATTGACCTCTGCAGATATTTTTTGGGTAAATGTCTGTGAAAGTTCTTTGCCCATTTTTAAATTGTTTTGTGTTGTTGTTACTGAGTTGTAGGAGTTCTTTATATATTCTTTATATTAACCCTTATCAGATATATAATTTACAAATATTTTCTCCCATTCTGTAGGCTGTTTTTTCATTTTATTCATAAAGTCCTTTGATACACAAAAGTTTTTAATTTAGGTGAAGTCCAATTTATGTGTTTCTTTGTTGCTCATGTTTTTGCTCACGCCTCTTTGTTTCTCGTGAATTTGCTGTTCTGTCTTAGAATCCATTTGCCAAATCCAGGGTCATTAACGTTTGCCCATGTGATTTTCTCTAACAGTTTTGTTTTTAGCTCTCATGTTTGGGTCACTGATCCATATTGAGTCAATTTTGTATATACTATGAGGTAGGGGTCCAACCTTATTCTTTTGCACATGGAAATACCATTGTCTTAACACCAATTGTCAAAGAGACTGTTCTTTCTCTATTGAATGGGCTTGGTAACTTTATAAAAAATAAGTTAGCCATAGATGTACAGTTTATTTGTAAACTCTGAATTCTATTCCATTGGTCTATATGCCATTCCTTATGCTATACTTCAATCTTTTTATTACTGTAGTTTTGTAGTAAATTTTGAAATTGGGAAGTATGCATTCTCCAACTTTGTCCTTTTACAAGACTGGCTATTTGGAGTACCTTGAAACTTTATATAACTTTGAGGATAAGATTTTTCTATTTCTGCAAAGGAGGCAATTGGAATTTTTCTAGCTTTCCTAAGGTATAACTGACAATTGACAAAAATTGTATATATGCAAGGTATACAGTGATATTTTGATATATGTATACATTGTGAAATGATTACCACAATCAAGTTAGTTAACTTATTCATCACCTCATTAGTTACTTTTTTTGATGTGGTGAGAATACTTAATATCTATTATCTTAGCAAATTTCAAGTATATAATACATTATTATAAACTATAGTCACTATACTGTACATTAGATCTTCAAAACTTATTTATCTTATAACTAAAGTTTGTACCCTTTGACCAACATCGTCCAATTTCCCCCACTCCCAAATCCCTGGAAGCCACCCTTCTACTCTATTTGTCTTTTGTAGACTCCACATGTAAGAGTGATCAGGCAGTATTTGTCTTTCCATGCCTGGATTATTTCACTTATCATAATGTCCTCCTGCTTCATCCATGTTGTTGGAACTGACAGAATTTCCTTTTTTTCTAAAGGCCAAATAATATTACATTCTGTGTGTGTGTGTGTGTGTACATATATATACACACACAAATGTTATATATATATGTTATATATATATATAGAGAGAGATTTTCTTTATCTATTCATCTGTCAACAGAGAATTTCTATAATTTGGGTATTGTGAATAATGTTGCAATGAATATAAGAGTGCAGATATCTTTTCAAGATACTGATTTCATTTCCTTTGGATATATACCTAGAAGTGGAGTTGCTGGATCATATAGTAGTTCTATTTTTAATTTTTTGAGGAACCTCCATACTGTTTTGCATAATGGCTGCACTAACTTACATTCCCACCAAAAGCATGTAAGAGTTCTCTTTTCTTCAGACCCTCAACAACACTTGTAATATTTTGACTTTTGATTGTAGCCATTCTAACAGGTGTGAGGTGATATCTCCTTGTGATTTTAATTTGCATTTCCCTGATAACTAGTGATTTTGAGCATTTTTTAATATACCTGTTGGCCATTTGTTTGTCTTCTTTGGAAAAACATATATTCAGGTCAATTGCTCACTTTTTATTCAGGTTACTATTATTATTATTTTTTTTTGCTAGTAAGCTGCATGAGTATTTTTATGTATTTTGCATATTAACTCCTTATCAGATATATGGTTTGCCAATATTTTCTCTTATTCTGTGAGTTGCCTTTTCATTTTGTTGATTGTTTCCTTTACTGTAAAGTAACTTCAGTTTTATGTAGTCCCATGTTTATTTTTGCTTTTGTTGCCTGTGCTTTTGGTGCTATATCCAAAAATTCATTGCCAAGACCTATGTCAGGATCTTTTTACCTATGTTTTCTTCTAGGAGTTTTACAGTATCAGATCTTAGTTTAAAACTAAGTTTAATACTAAGTTTAAACTTGGTTTAAAACTTCAGTCCATTTTGAGTTGATTTTTCTGTATGGAATATGATAAGGATCCAATTTCATTTTTTCCATTCGAATATCCAGTTTTCCCAACACCATTTATTAAAGAGATTATCCTTTCCCTATTGTGTAGTCTTGGCACTTTTGTCAAAGAGTCGTTGACATCATAAGTGTATAATTATTTCTGCATAATTTATCTTGTTCCATTTGTTGATGTGTATGTTTTTATGTCAGTTCAACATTGTTTTCATTTCTATAGCTTTGTAATATAATTTGTGATCAGCTTTGTTCTTCATATTCAGGATTGCTTTAGCTATTTGGAGTATTTTGTGGCTCTATACAAATTTTAGGATTTTTTTCTATTTCTGTAAAAATTGTCATTGGATGTTTGATAGTGATTGCATTGAATATGTATGTAGATCACTTTGGGTAATATGAGCATTTTGACAATGTTATTTCTTCTGATCCATGAACATGGATATTTTTTCCTTTATTTGTGTCTTCTTCAATTTCTATCATCAATGCTTTATAGCTTTCAGTGGACAGATCTTTCACATTCTTGGTTGAATTTATTTCTATGTATTTTAATCTTTCTGTTGCTATAGTAAACAGTATTGTTTTCTTAATTTCTTTTTCAGATAGTTTGTTGTTAGAGTATAGAGACACAACTGATTTTTGCATGTCGATTTTGTACTGTACCTTGAAATTTTACTGAATTTATTTATTAGTTCTAACAGTTCGTGTGTGTGTATGTGTGTGTGGAGTCTTTAGGGTTTTCTATATATAACATCATATCACCTGTAAACAGAAACAATTTTACTTCTTCTTTCCTTATTTGGTTGCCTTTATTTCTTCTTCTTGTCTCATTGTTCTGGCCAGAACTTTCAGCACCATGTTGAATTGAAGTGGTAAGAGTGGGTATCCTTGTTTTGTTCCTGATTTCAGAAGAAAATATTTCAACTTTTCACCCTTGAGTATGACATTAGCTATGAACTTGTCATATATAGTCTTTCATGTGTTGAATGACATTCCTTTTACACCTACTTTGTTGAGAGTTTCCATCACAAAAGAATGTTGAATTTTGTAAAGTATTATACTTTTTCTGCATCTATTGAGATAACTAAATGATTTTTGTCCTTTATTCTGTTAATGTGGTTGGAATTTTGATAGGATTTGTGTTGAATCTGTAGATTTCTTTGAGTAGTGTTGACATCTTAACAGTATTGTCTTTTAATCCCTGAACATGATGTCTTCCCAATTATTTAGGTCTCCTTTAATTTTTCTCACCAATGTTTTTGAAGTTTTCTTTGTACAAGTCTTTTACCTCCTTGGTTAAGTTTATTCCCAGCTATTTTAATATTTTAGATAGTATTGTAAATAAGATTGCTTTCTTAACTTTTTTGGACTGTTCATTGATATATATAGAAAACAAAACTGATTTTTGTGTGTTAGTTTTATAACATGCAACTTTTCTGAATTCTTTTATTAGTTTTAGAAGCTTTCTTCTTGATTCTTTGGTTTTGTTCTCTATACATAGGATTATGTCATCTGCAAATATAGTTTTACTTTTTACTTTTCAAGTTGTTTGAATTTTATTTATATATTTATTTTTATTAAATTGGTCTGGCTAGAACTTCCAGTACAATATTGACTAGTAGTGATGAAAACAAGCATCCTTGTCTTGTTTTTGATCTTAAAGGGAAAGTCTTTCATCATTGAGTATGGCATTAGCTGTGGGTTATTCATAAATGCCCTCTATCATGTTGAGAAAGTTTCCTTTTATTTCTAGTCTCTTGAGTATTCTTTTTAATCCCAAAAGGGTGTTGAATTTGTTACATGCCTATTTCTGTAGTAGTTGAGATGATCATATGTTTTTGTTTTCCCTTGTTCTATTAATGTGGTGTTTTAAATTGATTGATTTTGTTATGTTGAACTACCCTTCCATTCCTTGGATAAATCCCACTTGGTCATGGTGTGTAATCCCTTTAATATGCTTCTGAAATTAGATTGCTAGTATTTTGTTGAAGATTTTTACATTTATATTCATAAGGATTATTTTCCTGTAAATTTCTTTTCTTCCAATGTCTTTATCTGGCTTTGGGATCAGGGTAATGCTGGCCTCATAGAATGGGCCAGGAAGTGTTTCCTACTCTTCCATTTATTGGAAGAGTTTGAGATGGATTGGTATTAATTTTTTTAAAGTTTGATAAAATGTACCAGAAATTAATGTACCAATAACTCTGGACTTCTCTTTTTTGAGAGTCTTTTGATCACTGATTCAATCACTTCACTTGTTATATATCTAATGAGATTTTTAATTTTTTTCTTGAATCAGTTCAGGTAACTTGTGTGTTTCCAGAAATTTTTCTATTTCATCTTGAATTTATTGGCATAGTATTGTCCATGGTAGTTTCTTATAATCATTTTTTATTTTTACAAGGTCAGCAGTAATGTACCCACTTTTGCTTTTGGTTTTAGTTATTTTTATCTTCTCTATTTTTTCTGTCAATCTAGCTAAGTGTCTGTCAATATTTTTGATCTTTTCAAAAGAACATATTTTGATTTTAATGTTTTTGTGTGTGTGTGTGTGTTGTCAGAGAAAATACTTTATATGAATTCAATATTTTTAAATTTATTGAGGTTTGTTTTGTGGGCTAACATATTATCATTCCTGGAGAGTGATTCATGTGCACTTGAGAAAAATTCATACCCTGCTGTTGTTAGTTGGAGTCTTTTATATGTGTCTTCTAGGTCTTGTTAGTTTATAGTGTTCAAGGTCTCCATTTTCTTATTGATTTTCTGTCTACATGTTTTATCCATTATTAAAAGTCATGTATTGAGGTCTCCAACTATTAGTGTAGAACTGTCTATTTCTCTGTTCAATTCTATTAATATTTGTCTCATATAATTTGAGGCTCTGTTGTTTGGTGCTGCTGCTTATAATTTTTATATATTCTTGATGAATTAACTCTTTTGTCAGTATATGCAGATGACCCGTGGACAACACATGTTCAAACTTACATGCAAATTTTCTTCTGTCCCTTCCACCCCTGAGAAAACAAGACCAATCCCTCCACTTCCTCTTTCTCAGACTACTCAGTGTGAAGATGATGTGCATATCCTTCCACTTATTGAATACTAAATATATTTTCCCTTCCTTATGATTTTCTTAATAATATTTTCTTTTCTCTAGCTTAATCTATCATAAGAATATAGTATATAATAAATATAACATACAAAATATGTGTTAATCAACAGTTTATGTTATTGGTAAGGCTTCTGGTCAACAGTAAGCTATTAGTAGTTATATTTTTGGTGAGCCAAAAGTTATACTTGGATTTTCAACTCTGAAGGATGAGGGTCAGTACCTCTAGCCCACATGTTGTTCAGGGTCCAACTGTAATGTCCTTTTCTGTTTCCATTAACAAGTTTTACATTAAAGTATATTTTGTCTAGTATTAGGATAGCCAACCAAATTCTCTTTTAGCTACCATTTACATGGAATATCTTTTTTCAGCTTTTTTTTACTTTTAACTTATTTGTGTGTTGGATCAAAAGTAAGTTTCTTGTAGACATCATATAGTTGAATCATTTTTTAAAAATCCATTCTGTTAATCTCTGCTTTTTGATTGCAGAGTTTAATTTATTTAAATTTAATATAATTATTGATAAGGAAGAACTCTCTTCTGACATTTTGCTCTCCTCCCATATATCTTATACCTCATTTCCTCCATTTGTTTGTTTATTTTTGTCAAACACTAGAACTACTAAAGGGAAAACTTCAGTAAGAAGACCAAATACCAAAGGGAAGAGTGAGCTGAGAGAAGCAATTTTAAGCACAGGAAGTGTTAAACCTTCATTTAGCATTTGACAATAATATCATCCAAATAATCTAGGATCCTAATATGATCATAATGATATTAATGAGCAATTTGGAAGATATTTAAAAACAAGGTAGAACTTAAGACAATATTAAACAGTAACCAGCATAATAAATTTGTGTTGATTAATGCTAAAATATATTATTTTGTTTGTATTATTCAGGATGAAATTAAAGATACAAAATATATTTTTACTTTATAAAAATTATAAATTAATATTGAATACTTAATAGAAATAGAACATAATAATTTATATCTATTCAATAGATGAAAAAGTTAGTTAAATAAAATTTTGATAAAGTTAGCTGAAGTCAGGAAAAGAAAACAAAAATAAATTGGTAGATGAAGATCAAGATATATTTTATAAAAATAAATTTGAATAAGTCAGTTTTTACAATTAATGTAAATGGATTTAGTATTTCAATTTTTAAAGAATGAAGTTCTCAGATAAGATATAAAATACACAATATACAGCAATTGTATTAATTTTCTATTACTGCTATAATAAATTACCACACACAGAGTGGTTCAATACAAATTTATTATCATATGATTCTAAAGGTCATAAGTCCAGTACAAATCTCATTGGGCTAAGATAAAAACCTGTAGAGCCATTTTTGTTTTTTTCCCAGAGGCTCTAGTGGAGAACCCATTTTCTTGTTTTTTCTATCTTCTGGAGGTTTCCATATTCCTTGGCTCATGTCCCATTGCTCCATCTTGAAAGTTGGCAATGGCTGGTTAAATCCATCTCATGTTGCATCTCTCTGACCCTTTTTCTTTCACTCTCTCTCTCTGACCACAGCCGGGAAAGTTTTTCTGCTTTTAAGGAATACTGCATTTAAAGTGGATCCACATAGCTAGTCCATAATAATCATCTTGTCTCAAGATCCATAACCTCAACTGCATATTGCTTTTGCCACATCTCATAGGATATTCATGAGTTCTAGAGATTAGAATGTAGAAATCTTTGGGACCATTATTCTGCCTACAATAACCTTATCTGCATATGAGAGGGTAACTAAAGAATCATGACAAAAAATTTGAAAGCAAAGGGATAAAAAACTTGTAGTGACCCAATATGGGTCAAAATCATATCAGTGTCACTATAATATTATTAGGTAAAATATACTGTCATTTTAAAAGAAATTAAGGAAACATATCTATTTTCTCCATTTCATTGAGGCTAAAATTTAAGTGGAAATCTCAGTTTCATCTGTTCATTTGCCTCATAAAGCCCAAGGCCTTCTTTCCTGTTTTGAATGTATATAAAAGCTCAAATACAAGTCATTAGTGTCCATCTTCATTCACTTATGCTTTTAGTTATTATATTTATGATCAAATTAAAGCTTTATAAAAATAGTTTTACTGCTTTGCCTACAAACTTGGCCTAAGGAATATCTATGTTTTCAGATTATGGTTTTTTAAAAGCATTTTGTATATCATTTCCACTGTATTATCAAAATCCCTCAGTGTAGGGCCCGGAAGGTGCCAATTTCCATTGGGACCAGAACTATTCTAGCAGGTAATGTGACAAAAGTTACAAAAAATAGGATTTGTTTCATAAGACTAGATTTAATTCAGTAAGGTGACTTATGAAAGTTGGTTAATTACTCTGGTAACTCATCTTATTTTTCAGTATGGTTAAAATTCATAATGCAAATCAAGTAGTCATCATTAATATTAAAGATGTTAAAGGGAGAGACTATAGCATTAATAATACGTGGGTGATGTACCACCTATTATGGGAATATATATGATGCATATTATAATGGCTAAGAGTATGATGATCAAAAAGAGCAGTCAAACAATAACAGTCTTTTTTGAGTCCAGTATCTACTACTGCTAAGAACTATGCTGGCTGAAGAGAATAATAAATATATTAAATATATTTCACATAAAACTTGTTCTCAAAATGACAGGTATACCTTATGAGGATTAGAAATATTTAGTTGCTACACAGTATGGCACTAGACACAGTAAAATTCAGAAATTGAGAGATTAGTTTAGGTTTTATTATTTCGTAAAGAAAGAACAACTTAACAGTACATGGGGTCAGGGCAATGCAAAAAGGGTAAATCACTATAATAAATATATTGTACATTCCTTTGCTCTTTTAATGTTTCTCAGGTGCTATAGCTGTACGTATTAAAGGCAGGAAAAAAGGGTACTGGCAGACCCACAATCTATAAAATAAGCCACTTGTATTTAAAGTAATAGCTGAGGCATATTTCTTGGTCTAGGCAGCAATGTGTCTTTCAGACTTCAAGGAGAAAGTTGAACTTTTACATTTAGCATATATGGAGAACTACTCAGTATTCAATAATTTGATAGATTATACAATAATAACAGAAAACACAAGGTTATTAAAGCTGAAAAAGCATAATATAATGGCCTGAAGGGATTTTTCAGGGGCACACCAAAGAACTTCTTGAAACAATATAATGGCAACATTAAATGCTTAGAAATGATGGGCCAGATAGACTTCAGTGGTATTTGGCAACTTCATCAAAGCAACATGAACACCCATAGCATCCAATAAACAGTCAGGAGCTGCAAGAAATCCTAGCACTACTTATTACAAATGACCATTACTGTGTACATCCAATTCAATTGTTAGAATTCTATACATTTGTAGATCTAAAAAGTTCACATTTTCTTGAATTTCTCATTGATATTAGTATTACCTAGCCATATAATTAGTATATCAATGTATTTACCCCTAATATCCTCAGGGATAAGCATCCTCATTAGGTTCCCTGATTGGAAAGAACTCTCTAACCTTAAGATTTAGTTGCTTGCAAAATAATGGGGGAGGGAGAAGGTATTCAGTAAAAGCTTAACAAAGCTGTCTCATTTACCATCTTGCAGATTTTTTCAAATTGTAGAAATGCAATCTTGAAAATAAAATAAAACTTGCCAAGAGCAACACACAATTAGAAAACTTGTGTGAAATGGTGAGATCAAGATGTCTATCTCTGCACTTACCCTGTGGAAGTAAACTCTATAATTTATTATTTTTCTATCAGAAACCCACAGGGGTTTCCTCAAGTCCCAAATATTGCTAGTGTCACAAGCTCTTCTGATTCACTGGCGAATATAAACATCTTCATAGTTCTGCCAGTCCTTTTCTTTTCCCCTTTTTATCTGTTCCTGCAGAGAAAAATCTCTCCTCTACTCTCCTCTTGTCTCCTCTCCTCTTGTCTCTTTTTCTCTCCTCTTCTCTCTGTATGTATGTGGGTGTATACATATATATTTACATACATTTACACACTTATATGGACATATATATGCTATATATACACACACATTTGAGAATATCTCTGCTAAATTACATAATTTTAAAAAAATTCTCACGTTTAAAGACCAAATTTTTAGATCTTTCACAAAGCCAAGGACGATGTCAGAATCCTCGAGTCAACTTGACACTTTAAAAATTTTTAAATAGAATATTTAAAGCAAACTTCTCTCATATTACCCTTCTAACATTTTAAAACTGGTATTTTACTATATTTTTTTAAGAAACTATCTTAGTCCTTTTAGTATCATTATAACAAAATACATGAAACTGGGCAGTTAATAAAGAAGAAAGGTTAATTATCTCATGGTTCCATGGGTTGGCAAGTTCAAGGGCATGCTGCTTCCATACATGGCAAAAAGGGGAAGGAGAAGGTGGGTACAAGCAAAGAGATCACATGGTGAGAAAGGAAGCAAGAGAGAGAAACCGAAGAAACCAGACGTTTTCAACAACCTACTCTCTCAGGAACTAATCCATTTCTGTGAGATCAAGAATTCACTCACCCATGTGGGAAGGCATTAATCTATTTGTGAGGGATCCACCCCCATGACCAAATACTTTCCATTAGGCTTGACCTCCCATCACTGCCATGTTAGAGATCAAATTTCAACATGTGTTTGGGCAGGGACAAACTGCATCAAAACCATAGCATTATGCCCCTGGACCCCCAAAATTCATGTCCTTTTCACATACAAAGTACAATCATTTCATTCCAATAGTCTCAAAAGTCTTAACTTGTTTCAGAACCAACTTAAAAGTTCAAAGTCCAGCTATGAGTTTGTAAAACAAAAATAAGTTATTTACTTCTAAGATATAATGGTAGAACATGCATAGTGTAGACATTTCCATTCTGAAAGAAAAGAATAGGCCAAAAGAGGAAAGGAGTAATGGGCTCTCAGTGAGTCCAAAACCCAGCAGTGCAGACATTAAATCTTAAAGTTCTAGAATAATTCCCTTTGATTCCATGTCCCATGTCCTGAGCTCATAGGTGTGAGGGGTGGGCTTCCAAGGCAGCAGCCCTGTCCCCATGGCTTTGCTGGATGCAGCCCTTGTGACTGCTCTCATGGGTTGAAGTCAAATGCTTGTGGCTTTTCCAGGTTGAGTTTGCACACTGTCAGTGGCTCTACTATTCTGGCATCCCAGTGGCAGTTCTGCCCCTGCAGTTCCATTAGGCATTACCCTTAGAGGCTCTCTACAGTGGTTCCACCCCTGCAACTAGTCTCTACCTGGGCCTGCAGGCTTTTCCATACATAACTTGGACTCTCATTAGAGGAGACCATACTTCCATAGCTCTCCATTCTGTGGGCCTAGAGACTTAATGCCATATGGAAGCCACCAAGGCTTACTTCTTGTGTTCTCTGAAGCAGTGGCATGAGTTTACACCTGGGCTGACTCAGCCATGGCTGCTCCAGCTAGAATGGCCAGGATGTGGAGAGAAGCATCCCAAGGCAGCCAGGCAGTGGCACCCCAGGCCTTTCCCATGAAACCAGTCTGCTTTCCTAGGCTTTGGGGCCTGTGGTGGGAGGGGCAACCTTGAAGATTTCTGAAATGCCTTCAGGTCCTTTTTCCCACTGTTTTGACTATAAGCACCTAGCTCCCTTTTATTCCTGCTAATCTCTTTAGCAATTGGTCTCTTAACCACATCCTTAGATTACTTTCCTGGAAATGCTCTTTTATTTCTACCACATGGCCTGGTTGTGAATTTTCCAATTCTTCAGGCTTTGCTTCCCTTTCAGTTATAAATTCTGCCTTTATGTCATCCCTTTGTTGCTATAACTTAGTGTGAGTTGTTAAAGTAACCATGCGGCTTTTTGAGTGCTTTGCTGCTTAGAAATTTCTTCTGCTAGATATGCTAATGCATCATAATTAAGTTCTGCCTTCCATAAAGCCCTGGGGCATGAACACAATGCAGCTAAGTTCTTTGCTATGGCATAACAAGAATGGCCTTTTCTCTAGTTCCCAATAGGTTGTTCCTCATTTCCATCTGAGAATGCAACAGAACGGCCATTACTGACTATATTTGTATCACCATTTTGGTCATAACAATTTAATCAATCTCTAAGAAGTTCCAATTTTTTCCTTGTTTTTTTGTCTTTTTCTGAGCCCTCATCAGAATCACCCTTAATATTCCATTTATGGCAATCCTGGCTTTGTCTAGTCCACTCCTCTAAATTTTTCAGCCACTACTCATTACCTAGTTCCAAAGCTGTTTCTTAATTTTTAAGTGTCTGTATATTGACACCCCACTGCTGGTACAAATCCTCTTAGTACATTTAGTGTTGCTATGACAATATCTGAGACTGGGTAATTTATAAAGAAAGGAGGTTTATTTACCTTACATTTCTCTGGGCTGAGAAGTTCAAGGGCAACTCATGGTGGAAAACAGAAGGAGAAGATGGGTGCATGCAAAGAGATCACATGATGAAAAAGGAAGAAAGAGAAAGAAACTAATGAAGCCAGACTCATTTAACAACCTGCTCTCATGGGCACTAATCCATTCCTGCCAGGGAGGAAATTCACTCACTGCCACAAGAGGACATTTACCTATTCATGGGGAATTTACCCACATGACTCAAATACCTTCCATTAGGCCCCACCTCCCAACACTACCACATTGGGGGTCAAATTTCAACATGAATTTTTGGGGTAGGGGAAAAACCATATTCAAACCATAGCATAAACTATTGCTGTCTTCTGAGAATTTACACTATAAAGCAAAATTGGATTGATGGGATTCAGACCTAACATAAAAAGAAATAATGAAACAAAATTATAAGTTAATGTATGATGCATATTATTTTATAAAATGAGAGAAGATGTTTATTTTTCATTCTGTGTAGCTTATTTAAATAAATTAATTCAATTGTTCATTCTACCATTGTTTATTAAGTTTCAACTTTGTACTAGATACTATGCTCATCCCAAGAACACAAAGTGAACAATACAGTGTCCTTTCCTTCCAGGAATATAAAGTCTAGTAAGAAGGACACAGATAATAAACACCCAATTATAAAACTTTAAAAGTTGTTAAAATACAAGGGATGCTTCATACAAA